>OU026128.1:8750000-10000000 GCA_907269095.1 Blastobasis adustella | reverse complement strand
AAAAATCTACAGTAGTCAAGAGAAACGGTAACCAATTAAGAAAATGGATCAAACATCTCGCCTTTTGACTGTATTACAAATTATAAAAAAATAATCATCTTGGCGTTAATGACCCGGCTGTGCTATCGTGCACGAGGACCCAGGGTCCACCTTAACCATGATCCAGGATTTGGCAGATCAGGTAATTATCATGAAGCGACTGCCATCTGACCTCCGTAACCCTGCTACCAGCGGAACCTGACCAGATTGGATCATGGTTACACATTCAGTCGCCTGAATATGGAGGTTTCACAACGATGTTTTCCTTCGCCATAAGAGCATCGGTTACTATTCAGCTAATGTACATAACTCAGAAAAGAGTCTTTTTCACATGGCGGCAGTGATATTCGAACCTGGTACCTCTCGCTTACGAGTCGAATACTTTAACCACTAGGCCACCGACGCTCTCAACCCACGTTCAACGTATGGGAACTTAGCGAACAATTATTTAGGTGTCCAGCCTAATCACCGGCGAAGCAATCAAACATGTCAAAGTTTGGACAAGTTTGTTATTAGATAAGTGCTCGTTGGGGCGAGATATATTTGGTGATTCAGGGGTCAGATAACCAGGCGTACTATGACCTTGGTTTGGTATATAATATCTATATATTCTAGCAACATTTAGGCGACTGAATGTGTAACAATGATCCAATCTGGTCACGTTCTTCTGGTAGCAGGGTCACGGAGGTCAGATGGCAGTCGTCATCATCATCCGAGCGGTCAATCCCAACTGCTGCCAAGGTCCGTTTTCCTGCTTTGCTTTCTCCATTTTGCCCGATCTTTGGCATCCTCACGCCGCAAGCCGTTGGCTCTCGCGTCCGATTCGGCAATGTCAATCCATCGATTCTTGGGTCTTTTTCCTGATACAAGCAGGTCAGTTGGCAGTCGCTCCGCTTTAATTACCTAACCTGCCAAATTCTGGATCATGGTCAAGGCGGATCCCAGGCCGTCGTGCGCGAGAGTACAACCGGTACATTAACGCCAAGATGATGATGATCTATGTATTCTAGCGACTCAATCCGGCTTCAATACGAGTACCAAGGTTTATAAGATCACCTGCTGGACTAAACATAATTTCACTGACTAAAATTTCATCAAAATCGGCCTATTGATGGTTTCCATGTTCAGGCAGATTGTGGACGGATTGCGCTCTACAATGTGGCAACGTTATATTACAAATTATGCCACATTACTAAACACCGATGCTTTGTAATGTGGCGTATTGTTTACAGAATAGGTATATTCTAATTTACGTCATAAAATCTCTCTCAATTGAGGTTAATTAAAATCTTACCATTTAATTTATATCGGCGACCATTTGCTAATTAAATTCCCGGTGAGCATTTACTGAAATAATCCTCTTAGAAATCAACGACAAAGTTGACCCTGTAACAATATTTACGTTGTAAATCGACCTCTTCAATAATATTCCCGGAATGAACGGAATTTCGATTTAACGTCTTTCGGTAGGTAGAGATTTATGAACGTTCATTTCCTAATACGGGTTGTTTTTGGTTTTGGATATAATACAAAGATCAAATCTAGATCTTTAAAGTATTAACCTAGAATTTAAAGTAGCTTTACGAGCACGAGTACTCATGGAAATATTTATAAATACAGAAGAAGCGAAAAAGGTTTGATATGACCGTAACTAGTGGAACAATGCGGTCTCTGTTTTTTCTTAGGGAAAATAAGATGACGTCATATGTATGTATATAATATACCTACCGATATCGAGTTATACCGATATAGGGTCCATGCCCTACACAATAAGGCGGGGCGTGAGATACCGTTCTGCCTCTCAAGCACGCATTGTATTTTTCCCCTCATCCTCTTGACAATAGAGTTGCATTTCAAATAGCAGGCGTGTTTCATGCGTCATGGTTTTTATGGAATGACTGACAAGTATCTTTGTCCACAGATTCCGCATCGGTGGTGGTCCATGTTGTGAGCGGGGAGCGGCCCGCAGCCATGCAAAGCGGCGGCTGGAAAGTTGCTCCACATAACCAAATTCTATTGATGCTGCTGTTCTCAATGCACGGAAGTAGAGAACTTTTCGGCACCCTGCCACAAATATTTTACTTTTTCTTTTACAGTCTTAAATTAAAACTCATTTCCTCAATTTTTAAGTCACTCGTGAACAGATGACCGGCGCCACTGGTAGAATTGTAGAGGTGCAATGACAGTGCATACAATGCGCTTGCATTAGGAGGGTTAGTAGTAAGTAAAACTGACGTATAAAGAAACGAATTATGGTAATAAGTCGCTTAATTGTGGATATTTTTTACGGTCATCGTTTGCTCTACCACGTTATAGTATATAGTAGATTAGACTCTACCAGTACTGTGCTCTACCAGTCCCTATACATTACATAGCTGGAATTAATGTCCTCAGTGATGGCAGTAATAGATCATTTTAGTAAAGGAACGTTGATTAGTATTTATGGCAAGTTTTACATTTTTTTATTCAAAATAATCCATAATATTTAAATGATAATAAATATTATATGAATTAACTTTTATAATCCTCTTATTTTTAGATTAATAAAATATGAAGGTACGTTGTGCTTAGTCTTCATTTTGATTTACGAATGTAAAAGAATCACTGTCTAGCTTAATTTTAGATTCAAAATGTTTACAATATGAGTGTGACGGTTGTGTTGAGTATATGGTTGTTCAAAACAAAACCTGATTAAATAACAGATACAGAAATAGATTATAACAAAAAAAAATTACGAATAAGTCTAAGACTTCTGTTTGTAGAGAAATCGAATATCAGAGTTTTAAATGAGGAACTGTAAATATAAAAATAGGAAACCTACTGAATTAGACATAAATATGTTAATTACAAATCTCAGTAGGGATAAATCAAACTTCTTTTCTTACATTAGCTGTTAATAAGAGTAATTTATTATTTAGGCATTTTTAATTGTAATACATTGTAAATATTGTAACAAAATATCTACACTACAATATCTTCATCGCACATGTTAATTTCACATTACCACGGTTAGTAATATTTTTACCTCGATATTTCGACGCAGTTTCATGCGTCATGGTCACGAGTAAACTTACCCGGGTACCATAACATGCGCGATGAAAGTGTAGTGAATAACCACGAAAGTCTTAAAACAAAATATCTAGTAATGCTGATAATTAAACCTCTAACGTGGGTGAGCTAAATATCGACTTTATTAGTACCTTGCTCCATCACGTCGCCGTGACCACTCAACCTTAATAAAATTCGTGTCAAGACAGATAGTAGATTCTTAACTTATCACTGCCTGTCAGAATATTGTTCACAATAACAGTTTGTAAACCTTGGTCCTGTTCTGTGAATTGTCTCGTCTCACCTTCTTAATCGTAGCGGTAAATCCCGGCGCAGAGGCTAGCGGCAAATTTGCCAGCCAGGATCCGAAGCGCTTTCAGAAATACTGAAAACTGTTTCCTATCTGTTCGAATCTTTTAAAATATTTGTAGTGTGTAGGCTTTTTCATGACCCGCACAACCTGTTAAAGAAAAGCCGGTTCGCCAGAGCCTCGTCCGTCTCTCAGCAGGGGGACCGCGGGCAAGTGAGGTTCGCTTAGGCCCAGATCATGGTGGTAGGGCTCCGTAATCCCCCCAATACCTACATTATTTACTCAATTGAGTACGAGATTCGCTGTGGCTATCTTGCGAGCACATTCTTTCACAAGCCATGCATTCTTTTCGCTTACATAGCTACTAAAATCTATCTGGAGATTCAGCGACGACAATATGCGACTACGAAATTTATCGCTTGAGTGTTAAGGTTACCTGCTTCCGCAAATGTCACCCATTCAAACTCATGTATTTCTAAAACGAACATACAGTTGCGAGGCAAACTTCCGATGTCCGTTTCAACCAAGCAGAAACCCATTGTACGGCAAACTTAGATGTCAATTCTAACCAACAGCTGAGGTCCGGGGTTCGGGGGGAGGGTGATCTGTATTCGTTCGGTCAAGCAGCATACATTGCTGTGCAAAGTGACCGATAATAAATTAAATAATGAAACTTCATTACACCTACATCGAACGGGTGTAGCATGCCGTGTATTAGTTGTCATTTATGACATCACTGAGGAGTTGAAGGAAAGTGGTCACCAGTGGTGTGTTGCGCGGTTTACTCCAAGGTAACATAATGATACGGTAAGGGTTTGGTATTGGGTAGGGTATTGCGTGCCCCACTGATGTACCTGAAGCGTCATTAATTTATGTCACTACTTCCTATTCCTGGTACACCGTGCGATAATCTATTCTTAACGCAGAATCTGAGTTTAAGCGCTAGATTACCGCTACGATTAAGATTGCGAGATAATCTTCATTACGTTAATATAACAACATCCACCTACGCTGTTAATTATGGTGGTTTAAATGTAATATTGCCTAGTTTGTTTTATTATAAGATCGTTTTATTTTTATTTAACTTCACCTTCACCATATCACGTAAGTTAGCCCAATTGCCAGATTCCGATTGAATAGAATTTTGCACAGTTTTGTAAGTTCGATGACAGTGCAATGTTGTGATATTATCGAGCTGATATGATGATAAAGTCCGAATATGGCTGTAGGGACTAATATAAACCCAACGAGTTTGGGTGCCTTTTATTAGTCTTGACAAGTACTCTGACTGACGTCAAAGCTTGTTATGAATTTTGTTTATCATTTGAGAACTTGTTTTGTATCTCAACCCGTAAAATATGTACATAGGAAATGAAATAAAATAATGAATTGTATTGAAAATTTGATTGTAAATTCAATTAAAGATAAATGATTATCATTCATCATTACAGGATTGTAAATTTTTCGTAAATAAGGATACAATAATGTCATTATAATAATGTCAAGGTTATATAAAACTGTCATTTTTGCATATCGGGGATAATAGGTACTGATATGGTTTTCGTTAAGTAGCCAGGAGAGTATTAATTGAAATTATAAATAAATAAATAAATGACGTTTATTACACATAAACTGTAATTATGTCATTATTCTCTAACGAAATGTCATGAAGTCATAACCTTGAATGTACACTGTGAATACCTTTTTGTAAATAAACAATGTTTTAAGTGTTTTATGTCTTTTCTATAAATTTAAATATAAATTAAATTCCATTCCAGGTAGCAAGAGATGTGAAAAATTACTACATATTTCAGTCATTGTAGACGTCGAAAAGACGTGATAATGTCACAAAAAACGGCATATTTCACGTTAAAATTATATTATTTAAACGTTAGAATTGGAGCAGCAGAGAACACTCATGGGTACTTGAGACTGTCTATAGCCGGGAAGGCTTTTCAGGCTTGATCGGATACGACACCCCATGAGGACAAAGAACGGGTTATTTGCACCTACCGCAAAAGGTATAATAGCACCCTCCGGACTATCGAGGGAGGGAGGCATGTGTACCAGCTTGGCCGGCCGACTGGTTATGCTGGACTCGCAAGAGACCTAGGCACCTACCAGCTAAACTCTGCCTTGAGAGTACCTATAGACGGGAAAGCTTTTTAGGTTTCATCGAATGGGGTGTCCCCATAGGGGTGGGGTGCACAGCCATAGGGATAGCGTGGAGACCAACTCCAAGATCATGAGATCATTTTGTGGAGTAATCTCGATGCTGCGTTTTAAAATAAAATCAGAGACATCTCGTGAGTACGGACTGATCAACTTATTTTCACGCAAAAGGGTACAATATTTTAGAGATGACACGTCGTTGGTGCGTTTTAAAATATAAGCAGCGACATCTTGTGTGAAGAATTTACATGTCATATAATAGTCATTTTATTAGATAAAAAAATATGAAAAACAGTCGTCATCATCGTAGCGTTAAAATGAAAAACCGTATTCAACTATTTTAAGAAGTTGCGTGCCTGAGCCGGGAGCCAAACCGACATATTCTATCACTTCATACCGTTGAATATAATAACTAATATCGACGTATTATATGCTCAATGACGTCTTCACTACGTTAATGACGTTAAAAGCACGTGATTTTGACGTGATCTTGCTACTTGGGATCCACAACATCCACACAATGCTTGGTATCCAACTAACGTACAGACATCGCGAGTCTTTTTAGCGCGCACGTGCAAGATGTGAGCTCCCTCTCTCCTTGGCATTATAACATACGGTTCTTCAAAAGGTATGTCTACAGGTACATCAAAGGCCGGCACCGCATCCGCACTCCTAAGGTTGCAGATATCCTGGACGACGGTGGCCGCTCTCCATCAGGTGGACCGTGAGTGTGATCCCAGGCAATAAAAATAAGTTATACACGTGTTACTCATATCATATGGTGAGACAGTACCTTACATAACTTAATAAAATTCCCTCCGAATTATTTCTATTTGGAAACACGATTACTATATGTCATGTAACGCGATTCAATCATGTTTTGATGTAAGGTCACGTTAAATCAAATAAGAAAGCAATCTATTTGATTACTTTATCTGACTACGCTTTCTACCCTAGAAAAATATGGTAACATTGATTTACGCTGGCGGCAGACAAACTTACTACCTACCTAAATATTATACAGTTACCAAGTCGGTCTCGTAATTTATTTATTCTTACTAAAAAGGCTTTCGTCTGCTCTCATTTACATGCTCCATGGGGCAACGTAGTTTTGGCAGTGGAGAGGTTTAGCATTTGCCTGAGTAATTTGTCCCAAAATTTTAGAGGTGGGCAACGCGGTGTGATTCCCTAATTGCGCAGCGAGACCACATTGCAGCTGGTGGATTACTTACCACTTTTCTTTTTGGTGACTTTAATGTGTCTGAAAAGCGATACTGCCAAGAGGATAGGAGGCAGACCGATGTTGTTTACTTCTAGAACCCACACCAGAGGATAAGTAAAAGCGAAACTGCCCAGACGATGTGAGGAAGACCGTTTCTTTTTACATCTAGAACCCACACCAGAGGATAAGTAAAAGCGAAACTGCCCAGACGATGTGAGGAAGACCGTATCTTTTTACATCTAGAACCCACACCAGAGGATAAGTAAAAGCGATACTGCCCAGACGATGTGAGGAAGACCGTATCTTTTTACATCTAGAACCCACACCAGAGGATAAGTAAGTACTATCGCTAAGAAAAGTCGACTTTTAGAAAACCGGTACAAAAAAAATGGTGCTAGGTTGTACACGAGATGTCCAGCGTTTAGTGGGTCTCCTAATCCTCTACCATCGCTACAAAGCGGAATTTTGCTTGTTCCCGATGCTGTAGGATCATATCCGACGCCCTCAATCTTGTACTTACGAGTATGTATAGATATTAATTTTCCTGTTAGTGTAAAAACATAAGCGAAACGTTTTTGGCATTTAATCTTGTTAAGTTAGTATATTTAAACATATAATATTTCGAGTTCTGTTGGTTTTCACATAAACGACTATGGGCCCACCAACGCCGCCGGCCCACCGTCATAACTCGGTGACACTTAATTTGTACTTATGTTTTTTGTATTGATGTAACTTAGGAGTAGGTACTAATAGTAGAGGTATTTTGGAGTATATTGCATCGTAATACAATATTAAGGGTTTTTATACAGCAATGTGACTATTACAGATTATTTATTATATGTAAGGTATTATTTTATTATTATTATTTATTTAATAATCAAAGCAAACATTTTCGGCTATTTACGGCAAAATGGTTTCAAAATTTGATATGCAGAGGCGACATTGATTACTCACTTTTCTTTGATAAGTGCTTAGGGATCATCATCACAACCCGTAACAGTCCACTGCAGGACTTTGGGCCTCTCCCACGAAAGGGGAGGTTATTGCCATAATCTCCACGCTTGGCAGGCGGGTTGGAGATCGCAGTGTTTAAATATAACAATGGAAAATGCTGCTGCCCAATTTCCAGACTACGGAGACTCTTGATTTTTGGCCTCGAAAACATTAGTCGCCTTGTACGACACCCATGAGTGTAAAGGGTTGGTGCTATTCTACTCTGCCGGACACCACACGGCGCTAGTAGAGAAAAGTGAGTGATCAATGTACGCCCCAAGACATCAAAGTAAATACGAATCATAAGCAAACACAATTTTCTTGGTGTACAATTATTTTATTCGATGTTACCCATACTGGGTTTTGAACAGGTACCGAAATATAAAGTAGCTGAGGTACAAAAACTCATAACATTATTTCAGATAAAATCATGTGGAAGATTTACGCTGATTACAGAGGTACCCATTACAACGTAAGTGACTTCTACGACGTAGTGATACCACCCAAGATACGTAAGTACAACGATAAGAACAAGAGGAAATAAGCAAACTTCGTCAAGGAAAACCCACGCACATCGTAATAGATATTATAAAATATATTAGCAGGTGCGCAAAATGGCGAATGACGGAGCACCTCGCGTTAAACATCGACGTAAACGCCACATACGCCGCTTTTAAACTAATTTGAACTTGATGCGATACCTAAAAACGTCTATAAATTTAAATTGCAAACATTTATGTGTGAGCACACACTTCGCAGATTTGTTACCTGCGAACTTGTTTTTGGGGTTCCGTGGGATGACAATGGAACAGAATTACTAAGCTCCTGTCTGTCTGTCACAGGTCTGTGTCTTGGGAACAGCTGTCTTTGAATAGCGTGTTAAATAAACGAGGAAGGAAGAAAGAGGAAATGTTATTTTTTGTGAGATTGTGAATTATATAAATAGATAATAGGGCCGCCGTGATAAGTAATAAAAAGTAAAATAAATTAAATTATAAAAATTAAGGTGAGTAGGTAAATCTGCTTTTTCCTGAGTAATGTTAGCATTATTTTGTTTTTCTTATAACATAAAAACTCTATTCTAACATTAAAAATACGAAAGGAACTCTGTCTGTATGTTACCTTTTCACGGCAAAATTACTGAACCGATATTGATAAATTTATGTATGTAGAAAGCTTAAGCCCGGGAGATGGATAGGCTACTTTATTTTCCAAATTCCATATCCATTTACTAGACAAGTATCGAGTCAGTTTTTATTCTAGCATCAGTCTTATAGGTACTTAACCATCGAATATTAATATGACTAAACATCGGAATTACTTATGCTAATCGTACGGGACCCCTCATAGGCCAGCCGGACTCGCAATTGACAGGTTTTACGTTACAGGGCTGACCCTTTAGCAAAATGTTGCGCACCCAACGTTCTTTATCAAAAATGTTTATTACAAAGGCAATTTGCAGGTTGGTAACGGTCCCAAATTAGCCTTTAATTAAAATTATGCCAAAAATTTACGTCATTATTACGTCGCTCTTTGTGATTGCGACCCTTGGGCGGCCGGGCGCAGTCTCCACTGTTATCTTCTGTACCGGAAAAGGGCCAAAGGAAAAATGTAGGCGCCATGTTTGATCCCTTGTAATTTTATAGAATTACCTTTTGTGCGCTCATTAATGTAAGTTACGGTTTGGGTTTTCGAAACAATAGAGGGACGAAATCCGAACGGCATTTTTGTGTCCCCGCCGTAACGGGAAGCGAAAACATTTTCCTATTGGATACGATTCATTAACCTTAAGGTTTAATGTTTAGTGAAACGTTCCATTTTACGAGTCTAATTAGCTGTTCGTAAAGTTACGGGTGAGTATTGTGGGTATAAAAAGGTTTTACTTACTTATGACAAGTTCATTATCATCTTGGCGTTAATGTCCCGGTTGTGCTCTTGAGCATGAGTTTTTGGAGTCCGCCTTGACCATGATCCAGGATTTTGCAGATCACCTAATACAGTGGATGCGACTGCCATCTGACGTCCGTGACCCTGCTACCAGGGGAACATGACCAGTCTGAATCTTAGTTACACATTCAGTGGCCTGAATTTGCAGGTTTCATCAAGATGGATTTCCTTTCCTGAGCATCGGTTAGTGTTTATCTAATGTACATAACTTAGAAAAGAGTCATTGGTACATGGCGGCAATGGGATTCGAAACCGGTAACTTTCGCTAGCGAGGCGTATACCTTTACCACTAGGCTACCGACGCTCCACTTATGACAGGTTCATATTTGGATACGTTCTAGTAGACAAATTATTATGGTTGATAAAACTAGTGAGATGTTACGTTATCGATTACTTGTTGAAATAACTTCCAAATGATTGAACCTATTTCGGTGAAATAAGTTAGTTATAAAACATTTGGAAAGCTGTAGAGATTTTTTTTATACTACTGAGTTGGCAAACAACCTTACGGCCTGCAAGATGGTAAGCAGTCACCACTGCCATTAAATAGACATATTAAGATACGTAGTTATCATGTTAGAGGTCTTTTTATATCTACTGGTTAGAATCAGTCGAACAGTAAGATCACCTGATAGAAAGAGGTAAGTAACTATTATTCATAGGTAACATTTATTATTAATGTACCTAAGTTTCAAGTACCTAATAAAATTGTAAAACCGCAGGTGTTACTGTGAAGACTAAGGCGTGATATGGTAATTACCCTGGCTACCTTATCCTTCCAAGTAGAACAAAACAATGCAAGCATTTGCACGCAGTACGAACGACATTGTCGTTAGGCATTAGCTGTTCGCTGGTGAGATTTTACTTGCAGGAACCTGCACTTGAACATTAATTTAGTCGCACAACACGCCTACTTAGCAGACAAACATGCCGACAGCGGCGCGAATAAGGCTCGAAGCACAAACCAATTTGCGCCATGGCTACAAATTAACTGTTCCACCGAACAACGGGGTACATTTAAAGGTACGCACGCAATACGCCGGGCCACAACGGGCCGGATGCTACCGCCAAAATCCGTCTAATCGCTACACATTTTGTGTGAACTATCGCACTCTTTGTCGGGCTGGGCGGAGAGGATAAATCCTTGATTGATATCCGGATTGACCGTGCGATATCCGGCGTCGCAGTACGTATATAAAGGCCTATTCTTTCCACTTGTGGATGTCCTATAAGCTATCAGCTATGGGCAGATTTTCTTGTACCTTCACAGGTAGTGTTTTTTTCCGCTATGTATTTTCAAAACAGCGACCTACAATCCGCCGATTATGTCAAAATCCTTCAAGATAATTCTAACGGTGGACTTACGTTAGGTTATTTAAGATGATGATGAATTGGTTATCTTTAGAGTCTTTGCGTTTAAGGTTTCAAAACGACGGCTGAAATCAAGAAACAATCCAATATGCTCTTGCGATGCGCCCCGCTCTGCTCTACCGTGGCCCAGTCCGCCCCGCTGTGGCCCAATACAATGCGCGTGTTCCTTAACAGCTCAGAGCCAGCCGGATCGCAACCTAATGACTTCTAAGGCGTTTTTGGGGTTATAATTTAGCGAGCCAGCGAGGCCGTGGGAAAATGCGCACACAGTGCTCCCTCGGGAGGAAATTGCGCAAAACAAAAAGCCAGTATCAGATGGCGATACAAAAGCCACTTTGCTCCAGTAGTTTTGGCAACTATAGGGATTTTCAGGAGAATGGCGTTGTTGCTAAGTATGCGATATAAAAAAACCATCATGGCGTCAATGTCCCGGTTGTGGTCTCGCGCACGAGGGCCCTGGGTCCGCCTTGACCATGATCCAGGATTTGGCTGATCAGGTAATTACAGTGGAGCGACTGCCATCTGACCTCCGTGACCCTGCTACCAGGGTAACTTAACCAGATTGGATCATGGTTACACGCAGCTCGCGCTCAGCTCGCGCTCAGCTCGCGTGCTGTTGAAGCAACAGCACATACGCGGCACGTTCGCGATATCTGCACGCACCCACGACAAACCACACCAATGCAGTGCAGTGCTCTGTGCGTTGCCCCGTCACGGTAACCAAGAAAAAAAGGGTGGTATTTTTTTTCATGTTTTACAAGAGATTTGCGAGAGCTTGTTAGTTAGACTACGTTTGCATGGCAGCTTTTTTATTGCTTTACTAGCGTTATTTTAAACACTTCCAAAAACCACATGACTTCTCGAATGTGTGTTCACACGCGGGCGTAAAAAAGCGGCCAGAGATTTTAAACTCCGAGCGCGCACTCAAATGCAACAAAACGTACGCAAATTTTAAATAAAAACCTCTTATCTTCCTCCAATACAATGATCCGGACTACGACGGAGCCAAGGAAGTTAACAGGTTATCTATGTATGAAGAAGAACAGAGATTTGTCAGGATCGTAGCAAGTGGAACAATGTAAGAAATGCGTGACGGTATATATGTCATTCAGAGAATTTATTTGAAAGAATGAACAATAAATCAATAACAAAGGAAAAAACGCTAATACAGTATGGGTGCACACTGGCACATCATACTTTTATTAATTAATAAAACAAAGAACCGCAGGTGTGTTGCCTCCGGCAGGACTGAGTGTTATTTCTGTAGATCGTTACTACATTCGTGGTAATGTGATAAGGGCAAGCCCTTCGCAATGGAACCTCATATTTTTAGTTTAGTATTCCACTGCAACTTAGGCGTTATTATTGGCAAAATTATTACAAAGAAAATAAGAAAAACCAATGAGACATCTACATCGTTCAAACGATCAGACCAGGCTTCTACGAGGGTCCGTTTTAGTGCTTTTTCTTCTCCTCTCCGGCCGATATTCGGTACCCTCAACTATCCTCACGTCTTAAGCAGTTGGCTCTCGCATCCGATCGCTTCGTGCGTCTACTACGGTACCCTCTTTCTGATACCGGCCAGTGTAGGCACTATTTACCACGTATCCCTGGGGCTTACGCAGCACGTGACCACGCTAGCGCTGGCGAGCCTCTTCAATCTTTTTCGGGATATCTCTCAAGCCAAGGCTGCCACGGATGTACTCGTTACGCGGCGGTCACGTCGCGGCCGCACATCCACCGCAGCATTTTCATTTCGTTGGGAGTTCGCGGACGAATGTATAATGAATAAGGTTCAGTATTACAATGTTCATACATAAATAACGGTGCGTCTATAGTGGTAATGGGCAGGTTACGTAGCTTGCAGAACCGATGGCCGGTCAGGAAATGAGGACGGCCATCCAAAACATGGACGGCCATCCAAAACATGGACGGACGACCTCGTAAAGGTCGTAGAGAGTTGATTGATGCGAGAGGCATAGAGCTGATTGGTTTGGAAAGCGTGGAGGGAGCCCTATGTCCAGCAGTGGTCGTACAACGGCTGAGATGATGGTGATGATGAATGTCATGTAGTATTCTAAATGCGTACTTGATGAAAGCACATTGCTACGCGTAGATAGCCTGAAATAACGCTAGTGCCTATTCCACGCTCACAATGCTAATGGAATAATAAATTAAACACAAACATTTGGCTAGCTCCAATGAGGCACGCGACGCCATCTATCATACAATATTTATGAGATTCTCCATTATTAATGAGATATTCGTCAAGGAAATGTTGGCCACACCTGAGGCGATGTGCAAGTGCCTACCTAATATAGTATTAATTTGGCCAATACAATACAATGTCTGTTGTACGGTATATCGATATACTAATATACTATCGATAAAATTCCTACAGAAATAAATCGTACCTATTTTCATTAATACAAATACTAGCGACCCGTCCGGCTTCGCTTCATACATACATACATACCTCTATATTAATTTTTCTCATTAATTTAAATGAGATATTTTGGCTTTTGCAGACCATTTACATTGATAGGTATCCATGGACAACAAATAGGAATCACAAAGTAAAAAGGACCTTTGTGAAAAACCTTTTTTATGAAGGTAGCGTGAAAAATAAAGGTCGATCAGCCCGATTTCAGTCTAAAACGGATCCTTTTTCACATAAAGCCTACTTCCAAAGCGGGAGTTAGGCAAGGGTTAAATTACCATCTTTTTATTACCTGTCGAGTAGGTACTTAAAATTTATTCAACATGCAAATTCTTTTACTTAAATGACAAGGCTTAAAATTACTCTTTGTAGATGATAGATCTGAGTATTTGAAGCTACATAGTATCCGGCAGATTTTACATAAATCCAACCCCATCCATCCATAGACATGTGTCGTAAGAGGAGACTAGGTAGGCATAGAGGCATAGAATCAGGTTATCTGTTACCTCCGTGAATCAGAAAATGAACAGCAGCATATCCTGTTGAGTATTTTTGACATTGCGACCTCTAGCTGCCTCCTCTAGCTGATAGCTAATTATGGCAATCATCGTAAATTATCAGTTGCTGTGCTGAGCATAGGCTTCCCCCAGAGGCCCCCAGACATCTCCACAAAGGCCGGTCCTGTGCTTTCCGCATTCAACTGGTACCTGCGACATTTACCAGGTCGTTGATCCACCTTGGCTTACCCACGCTGCGTCTTCCGGTACGTGGTCGCAACTCCAGAACTTTACTGCCTAATCGGCAATCTGTTCTGTGAGCTGGCTTGGCAATCCTTCGGACATATTATGTTAATGACCTTAGTTTGGCCATATTCTCCAGTAATGCGGAGGAGGCTTAGGTCCGCAGTGTACTGTTATGGTCTGTTGATATAATGCGTCAGTTTGAATATTCGCTGGGTTCATATTGGTGTCTTATTGGCGATAAATAAACGCCTATTTAATGTGTACTCTGCACATATTAAATAGGTGGTCGTGGATTTCTGTTGTGTATTTTTATTGGATAGATTTAGATGTGAGGCTGCGGTGGTCTAATGGTTAAGGGGTCTCTGGCTCGTAAGCGAGAAATACCCCAGTGCCGCCATGTACCAATGACTCTTCCTGACATTAGTTTAACACTAACCTATACTCTAACGGTGAGGGAAAACATCGTGATGAAACCTGCACACTCAGTCGACTGAATAAATAACCATGATGCGAATCTTGGTTAGGTCGCTATTGTCGCTTTGTATAATTCAATCGAAACGCCAATGAAGAACGGCTTACGACGCGCAGATGCTGAAGACTAGGGTTTTCGAATTCCCGACGTTTTTAAATACCCGGGTATCGGGTATTATTATTTTAATACCCGGAAATATCCGGGTATTTACCTATTTTTTCAAGAAATTGTAAGGAAAAGGTATTTTTTTGAACCATTTGTTTTGAAATTGAAATGTAACAATGAAAAATATATTTAATATCAGTGGAACTAGCCTTATTGGAAAGCTAATGAATAATATTTCGGAGGCCGCTGCGTGTTTATTCTAACAAAAGCCAAAATCATTCAACCAAAAGTGGGCATCACCGCTATAAAAATTTGTATGGAGGAAAAATTAATATCAATGAATAATGTTACGTTGGACATCCAGATTGTGCAATCTAACTCTATTATATTATTTTCTTTGGGGATATGTCTACGCTGATAAACTAGGGACGATAGAACACAACACTGTACGAAACAGAACACCCTGTTCCTGTTGCACGTAAATGATCTGCTTGTGTCCGGTGTATTTGGGTATGCAGATGGCATTACAGTGATGGATAGGTACACATCCAGTGCAAAGGCCAAGAAAGAGGATGCCGAGTCTTGTCGAGAGTCTCTCATTGATCGCCTGGACCAAGTTTTCCAGAATGTTTCTGATTGGTGAGTTGCCAATCTTGTGCATTTCAACGCGTCTAAAACACAGGCAAGTGTGTTCACCGCCAAACGAAATACATTCCGTCGGACTCCAGGGTGTGACCCTATAAATACGTGATAGCTGAGCAGAGGTTGCTACTATATAAAACCCAAATTCGACCTTGCATGAAATACTGTTGTCACCTATGGGACGGATTTGCCAAGGTCTATCTGGCTACTGTGGACTCGGTTGAGAGACGCGACAAGAAACTGATAGACAATCCCCCGTTAGTGCAGGAAAATCGACTGGATCTGGATCACCGCCGTAAAGTGGCGCATCTCGACATGTGGACACCAATTACCACCAATTTTTAATTAACGCCACCACACTCAGCGTTGTTCTAACTCTTTTCTGTTGCGAACGGCAAGGGGTAATAACTCGCTGCCTTCACATGTTTTCCCTGAGCGGTACCACTTGGATCTCTTTAAGACAAGAGTAAATAGGTATTTAACAGACAGGTATGCGTCATCATAGACTGCATCTGCACTTACCATAAGGTGAGATGGCAGTCAAATATCAGTCTATTTTCAATTCAAAACAACATTTGGTGAATTTTAGTGAAATACTACCGTTTGCTGCGAAATATGTGAAAATTAGACGTCCACATGGGCCCATCTATGCGCCAGTCGCGGCGGCCACATTGTCGAAATAATATTCAAACTAAAAGACATTTCATTATCTTTCCAATAAAGTTAGTTTCACCGATATTAAATCATTTTTTATTTTTTATGTTACAAGGCAAACAGACAGGTAAGCGGGCCACCTGATGGAAAGTAGTCACCGCCGCATATGGACTATACTTCTTTGTTTAATTTCAATTTAAAAACCAAAGGTTTATAAGAAATGAAAACAATTATCAAAAAGTAAACTACACGTGAACTTATCCTGATTTATAATATGCTTTTTCTTACTTGCCTTTTGACTTATCGGAGTAGATATATGCGCTATTTAAATTCACTAAGAATTTTTTTTAAATACCCGGGTACCCGGGTTGGCACTTAGATTGTACCTGGGTACATAATCCCTTAAATACCGGGTATACCCGACCCCGGGTATCCAGGCAGAAAACCCTACTGAAGATAATGCAAAAGTGCAGGAGTAACAATTAAATAGAAAAGCAGAGTTTGGCAGAAGACGAGATTATGCGCAATGCGTGTATCGAGAGTCATCGTTAAATCCTTACTTGAATGTTTGTACAACTGATGCTAGTTTAAATTTTTGCAGTATAGGGTTTTACTTTGATTAGCGCTGGCTGTATACAGGGTGCCTTGAGCAAGGTTTTAGTACAGATGAAAACCGTACTCCATTAGGATTTTAAAAACCATCGGACTCTGCCCAGTCAGTAGAAGTAAGCTTATTTATCGGTTAGTGAGTTAGTATTTCTCGTTTGCATAAGTTGCATGTAGGGAAGCAGTTGCACGATCTCATTCCGCCGGTGGAAAGGGTTCCACCATCGGGAGACGTGATCCAAGCTAGCGCATCTGCACGAGCCGCTTTGATTCATCCTTTATAATGCGTGAGATGGCGGTCAAATGCCTGACTAGTCTAATGTATAAAACAGCCTATGTTTACATACAAGCAAAATACCCCTCAACATCCGTTCGATTTCATATAGATACACAAGCATCCTCTTAATTTGAAATAAGGTTTCTGAGATCTGTTAAGTGTAGTATTTGTTTTGATATTACCAAAACTGAGCTTAGAGTTTGACGAGCAATATTCGTTGAGAGCCAACATCTGAGCTCTCGTGGGAATACAATTAAGGGCCGCGACCGGACTGGGACGGCGGAAGGAATAAAGGTAGGGTATCCCGTACTTACACAATGAATACGTAAGTGTACGTGTGTTAGAATTTGCTATATTTAAAATTAATAATTTTTATAAATTATAGTTTTCGAAAATTACACTCAGAGGGTGGGTTACATTTCATTGTAACAGCCCTGTGACAGTACTATAAAATATACGACAAATAAATATACCTTAGCTTAGAGGTATTTATTAACAAGCCCCTAAGTGGCGATTAATGCGTTCCAAGAAGCCATTCAAGACGTCACTTATCAAGAGTGGATCAACTGCTTAAGACAATGGTTCAAAACTGTGCAAACGTGAGTAAAGAGTGAACTTCTAGAAATGCATAACATAAATACATCATAAACATATAATAATACCTATGTGTTGTTATTAATGAGAATCCAGAAAGTTTCAGTATGACCTAGGTAAATATTGTTGGCCACGACTTCGGCCGCGTAAATTTGGGTATGCTTGTTCCCGCAGGAACTACAAAGAATATTAGCTATAACACTTTCATCTTTCAAATTTCATCAGGTTCAGTGGTTGCTTGAGAAAGTAAGAAAAATAGCAATAGTAACATATATCCTTACAGACTTCCGCCTTTGTAATATAAACAGTATTGTAGAATAGAAAAGGAAGTTGGATTTCGGGTGTGTAACCTCAAACACAACAATACAAATCCTCTACATGAATCGCCTTATATATCTGTAAATCCCTATTTCAACTCCCACGCGCACTAGGGTCGTGCATTGTCCTGCCTGGAGAGGATTTCCATGGAAAGTTCAGACCAGACGTTCTTCGACACGAGTTGATCGAGTTCAACAAGTGACCAGGGGTTCTATTTTTGAATAGCTCGCCTCGATTCGAACGGTTTTCAATTTTTATTTTAAACATCGCAGTGTCGTAAATATAAAAATGTAAAACGCTGCCGCCCATTTTCCAGCCTACGGAGATTTTAGAACTTTTGCCTCGAAAAAATTTGTCGCCAGGGCAACACCTAATGAGAATGTTTTAAAAATAGGGGAAACCAGCATCATGCATTATAATATCGAATTCTTCATTTCAAAACAAAAAATTTAAACCGTTCGAATCGAAGCGAACAATTAAAAAATATGGTCCCTGGCATTGAAAATGCCCACGTCTACGGAGATCCGGCTCGAATCTGAGAATCAGCTGTCCGTGTAAGTCAGCCACAGTATTAGGCGCTGTCCTAACGGGCAACAGACGTGCGACCATGGTCATACGATGGATGTCGCCCGATCAATAGGAGACCTCAAAATCGCCCGTCGCACGACCATTTCAACCGTTGCCAACTATGACAGCATCTGTGACATTTTAGACATAGACATAGACATAGACATGATTTATTTTGACATCACAAAAATCCATAAGCGTTTACATATTAAGAAAATGATAGAACACTTCAATACTAAACAAAAGCAAATTAGGTACAAACACACAAATACAAAAAATCATGGACCAATGCGATGCCAAAAAAATACCCCAGCTCAGCATTAGCTACAACAAGTGCTGCAGCGCTGATTTTCAGTGGGATCTTGACTGTAAGGAGACTACGCACTAGACATCTAAGTGCTTTTCTTGTTTTCTAAAATCCGTCAAATTTATGTTTTACCTAGCATGATAAAGAAACAAGATACCTAATGCTATATTTCGTATTGAGACGTAGACGTTTTTCGTACCGCTGTTGGAATGCCAACTTAACTGGCTCTCTGCTTGTATGCTGCCTTTATCATCATCAAAGTCTAGTTCGAAACTACCTTTTGGGGATCAATGCTGTCCGCCTCCGTAGGCGAAGCCCACTTTGGGCTTCATGACTCTAGTTACCCTACACGTGATCCCCGGGTAGCGCGAAATGGAAGAGTGCTGCTCTCTCCGGTGGTAGGCTTCGGCCGTGGCTGGTCACCACCCTTCAAGCGAACGCGGCGCCAAGCGGCCCAGTCGTGTTCCGTTGCGATGTCTGGAGTAGCCATCGAGGAGGATGTGTCTGGACAGTTGTAGACGCTCTGCGTAACCGTTTTTTGTTGATGCTCACCACTCCCGTACCGGGTGCCTGGCTTCGGAGGGCAGCGGGATCCGAAGCACGGTGCCGCCGCTGGCCGACCGTAGATAGTAGAGGGCCCAAGTAGCTGGTTAGCCACCAGTGAAAGGCTGCCCCGCCATCTTACGAAAAATCCCAGATTGCTCTACCATGCCGGTTGGCGACCGGATGGGAGGGCCAGGTAGCCCATCTGGGGGGGTTCGGGCGTCCCCGCGGTCTCCGCGTCAGGCACCTTCCCATGCGGTATTGGTGAACATGTTTGCTGGTAGGCAAAGCGCTACCTCGTCCAACTGCTAACCTCCTCCAACAACCTCTTCACACTCAATTCAAATGAAAGACAACAAAAAGAGAAACTGTAAACAGCGGCTGCACTCCCTCCCACTCAAAGTGCACCTCACTAACATCTGAGGCCTGAACTCAAATCTCGATGCAGTCCACTACCACCTTGAGACTGAAAAACCGCAGCTGCTGTTCCTCACTGAGACGCAGATCAGATGTCCGGCTGACGCGACGTACCTCAACTACCCAGGGTATACTCTCGAGCACAGGTTTGTACCTCGTGCCGGACAGACACTCAGTATCGGTCTCTGCACCGCTGGGTACATCCGATCACTGTCTGGTGAAATCTGTATCCATTTATTCCCCACCCGAGCAAACCCCATGCATCCCCCGACGGGTGTGGCGATACAAGTCAGCAGATTGGGATGAGATGCGCCACTTCTTTTCCTCCTATCCTTGGCGGGAGGTATGCTTCTCTTCGGGAGATCCGTCGAATTGTGCTGAAGCCGTTACCGCGGTTATACTGCAGGGTATGGAGTACTTTATACCGTATTCTGACGTAGCGATGAACGGCAGGTCTTGCCCATGGTTTGGTGCTGAGTGCAGACGTGCTGAAGTGCTGAAGCATTCGGCATACTCTGTCTGGGCTGAGGCTCGAGCGCATATGTCTCCGGATACTCGCAAACTGAAGAGAGCCTTTAACTTCACAGCCAAGTATTACAAAAGAACGCTTCGCATGGCTAGATTCGACCACATAAGCCGGATTGGCGCCAAACTGGTCTCTTACCCTCCTTGGAGTAAGGCGTTTTGGTCTTTGGCAAATGCGGTCGAATCTAATTTTAGTCAATCTTCGTTGCCACCGTTGCTGAGGCCAGACGGAACATTGGCCCATGCTGCTAAAGAGAAAGCGAATTTGCTTGCTTCTCTTTTCGCGGCGAATTCACGTTTGGATACTGCAGGAAAAACACCACCTATCTTATCCCGTGCTGACTGCGCTATGGCAGAGGTGCGAATAAATCAGAATAAATCAGAGAGAGATCTTAAAAATCCTGCAGAGTCTGGACGTGAACAAGGCTAGTGGCCTGATGGTATACCGGCAATAGTCCTGCGTAGTTGTGTCCCTGAGTTGTCTCCTGTTCTCACACGCCTGTATCGCCTCTCACTTGAGACTGGTATTTTACCTAAGTCGTGGAAGCTTGAGCATGTGCAGCCCGTGCCCAAAAAAGGCAGCCGCGCCGACCCTGCCAACTACCGCCCTATTTCGGTCACTTCCATACTCTGTAAGATTATGGAACGTGCACTAACCAACAAACTCCTTACGCATCTTGAAAGTAACGATCTCCTCAGCGATCACCAGTACGGGTTCCGCTGTGGTCGATCTACTGGGGACCTTCTGGTGTATGCCACACAATTGTGGAGTGAGGCCATTGAGAGACATGGCGAGGCCCTTGCTGTGTCTCTTGATATCTTCAAGGCCTTTGACAGGGTTTGGCATGCGGGCCTTCTAAGCAAGCTTCCTTCATTTGGTATTCCTGTTGGCTTTTGCACCTGGTTATCGGGTTTTCTGAGTGGACGTTCAATCCGTGTAGTTATCGATGGCTACTCGTCTAATCTTGAGGCCATTGACGCGGGAGTTCCTCTGGGATCGGTACTGTCCGCGACTTTATTCCTGCTGCATATTAACGATCTGCTAACGGTATCAGGTACCTTTGGGTACGCAGACGACAGCACAGTAACGGATAGATATCTGTCAGATGCAAAAGCCAATAGGGACGATATTCAGCATTGTCGAGAGGTTATGGTTGATCGTTTGAACAACGCTCTTAAGGCAGTCTCTGATTGGGGTGATGCCAATCTGGTGACGTTCAACGCAACCAAAACTCAGGCGTGTTTGTTTTCCGCCAAAAGGAGTCCATTCCATCTTACTCCAACTTTTCGGGACGTTCCTGTGGAAATTACCGACAACCTACAGCTTCTAGGTGTTGAGCTTTCTACCAATCTCAACTTCGGTCAGTACATCGAATTCAAGGCAAAGATTGCAGCAAAAAAACTTGGTGTCCTCTCGAAGGTTAAGCGGTACTTCACTTCAAAGCAGTTGATTCAGTTATATCAAGCACAAGTCCGATCCTGCATGGAGTACTGCTGCCACCTCTGGGTTGGATCAGCCAAATATCAACTGGCGGCTTTGGATTCAGTGGAAAAACGTGCAAAGAAGATGATTGGTGACCCACAGTTGATTGAAGCTAGGCTGCAGAGCCTCAAGCATCGGCGTAGGGTTGCGCGTCTGTCGGTCTTCTACAGGTTACATTTCGGTGAGTGTGCGAAGCAGCTGCACGACCTCAGAATGAGGTCGTTCCCTTTCCGCCATCGGGAAACACGATCCGAGCGAGCGCTTCATCCTTATGTCGTGGATCTTCCAACTATCCGCACGAGCCGCTTTGGCTTGACTTTCATAATGCTTACGGCTAAGGAGTGGAACGCGTTGCCTGCGAGTGTGTTCCCTGATCAATATAATCTGGATGCCTTCAAGGCTAGAGTGAATAGGCTGTTCCAAGACGGGCATGCTCCATCTTCGGCCGCATCGTCACTTACCAACAGGTGAGATGGCGGTCAAATGCCTGTTTTGTTTAATATAAAAAAAAAAAAACCTAAGAAAAAAAAGGCCGATGTTGCTATAATAACCGAATTTACCAAATCCTGGACCATGGTCAAGCCGGACCCAGGGCTCTAACCGGGATATTGACGCCAAGATAAAGACAAAGAGAGTCGTATATCAAGCTGACTATATTAGGGAAGCCTACATGCTTCGTCCAAAGCCGGCCCTGGTTTGGGAGTTTGGGAATTAGGCACTCCAACTTTTTGAGCTCCATCATCGGCCAATCTGGCGGGAAGACCCTCTCGGGCGGTGCCGTGTAATACGAAGCGCAGCCCTCCATTACGTGGAATAATATTTTGATAAGCTTCGCCGGGCAATTTGAGAACGTACTTCAATGTATCGACAGTTTCAACTATGCCGGCTTGGCGGCTTGTCTGAGGTTGTTCCGGTAGGCAGTAGAGCAACAGACCTTGCATATGTGTGTGTGCAGTCGGTACCTAACGAGTTTAGACTTGCCGTTTCCAGCGTTACACCCGCGCGCAGACTCTCTCTCTGCAAACATTCAACTTTCCCACGGGACTCTATTATTCTTCCGAGGTAAGAAGTAGTCTTTGCCACACGGGAATAACTTAGCTTAGTGAAAGAATTGTTTAAATCGATCTAGTAGTTTTCAAGTTTATTAATTACAAACAAAAATAATCTTTTCTCTACATAATATTAGTAAAGAGTATATATTCCCTATAATATCATCATCATACAAGCGGTCGATGCCGGATTCTGTTCGCTTTCCTTGTCTTTCTTTTCTACTTCGCAATACGAGACCAAACCAGCATAAGCAAGCCTCTTCAATCTTATGCATAATCTCTCATAATGTCTGTTCTCGGTCAAGTTGTCTAAAGCCGAACATCCACCGCGGCATTTTTCATTTCTTGATATGGGTTGGAATTTTCCATATAGGCAATATTATCCCCTTATTATTCTTTAGTTTGCTAATAAGCTCAATCCATATTTAGCCCTCCTGAGAGATATCCGGCGAACTGCGAGTTCTGAACGCATAACGTAATATGCATGCAGATTGCGTACGCGTCAGCCGTCGGTTACGGCGGTTATGCAATATGATTGCATGCACGCAGTATACTCAGCGAGCTATTGTTTGTGACGCGTCTTTGGATGGTCTAGGGGTATAACTTAAGCGGAGCTTTCACCAATTGGCCGTAAATAACGACTTTGGCTAGTACGCTCCCGTTTATACGTCGAAAGCGCGTACACATCGTGGCGGCACAACAGAACAGAAAACGTACAGTCTACTGTATTGGAGCGCACACGACACGGTGACTAAGCGAGTGCGGCACGACGACGGTGCGGGTGCGACACGGTAACTGTGCGGGTGCGTTGCGGGCGCAGTGGGTTTGGTTACAAATAATAAAATAAGCTCTCTGTCATTGGTATAGAAACCAAAATTGCATAAACATTTTTGAAAAATCGTGCAGAAATCGGATTCGTCTGCATGGGCTTTTACGGTTTCGTGTTCATTTATATGCATGAGACATGCGGCGCTCTACGAAGCCTAGCTAGCCCATGAGTAATGTTTACCTTTGACATCTGTATTCTTATTCCCAATGACTGCAAATGCAACGAGCGTCATTGTCATAATCATCTGAAACTGAAGTCCTCACACAAGTAACTAATTATCTGAAGTACTTAACGTACCTATTCATACCACCACATTCATATTAAATTCAATTCGAACCAAATGTGGGTTTCTTATTAATTGCACCGCTCGTCTGATTGATCGTCGGATTCATTAATTGACAGCTGTGTCAATACAATGGCATCCTCGACGCCAGGTAAGCGCGGCATTTGCTGTATTCCATTATATCTCATACATGCCAAATTAAGGACAT
The DNA here is from genome assembly GCA_907269095.1 of Blastobasis adustella. Lineage (NCBI taxonomy): Eukaryota > Metazoa > Arthropoda > Insecta > Lepidoptera > Blastobasidae > Blastobasis > Blastobasis adustella. Next base: position 9,975,836 of record OU026128.1, on the reverse strand, counting down.
AAACCTACTGTTAATAATGAGAGAGTCCTGTGATACAATTTCTGAGTCGCTTTTGTCTTAAACATCTGTGCCACTTACTAGATGAGTAAATCACTCATGTACTTTTTTAGTAGATGGGTGACGGTCGACCACTAAACGCATTTCACGAAGCCTTCTGTCTCGTACGACCAAGACACGAAAATCTCACTGCAGTGATGTTTCCAATACGTTTTAATGTCGTACTTAGGTAACCTTAAAATCGAGCCAACACCTGTTTCTAAGGCCAGCAACACATTCGCGGCCCGCCGGCTGTTATGAATGTCTACTAGCAGCAAAAAAGCAATTTTCCAGTAGGTACTATCAGATGGGGTCAACAATTATCAAGAGACGGCGCTCTCAGTAAGTTGGTAAGACTAAAAATTATAAAAATCCTTATTTCATTTTCAATCAACAGCGTAAAATATCTGGCTGGAGTTTCGGGTAATTTATTTTCTAATCGGCATTTATTTTTGTGATACAAAAAAATTATATTGTGTGTATACGTAATTAATAGGCAACGCTTTTAAACCTACATAACCTGGAGCTCTATGTTTGAAACGCTCGCCTCGGTTCTAACGGTTCTCAATTTTTATTTTGGCTCGAAAAATTCAAAATTTTAAAATCACTTTTGCAACGCCGAAAATCAAAATTGCAAACCATTCGAATCGAAGCAAGCGATTTAAAAATAGGTCCCTGGCCATAAACTTGATAAATAGTAATAATGTTTTCATTAAGTTTGTAATCTCGTTTTTCACATACAAGTACATTTATTACCAAACCTGTTGACTGCGCCATCTAGTTAGTGTTTAGAAATGCTATAAATACCTCTTTTGAAAACTGCTCCAATATTCAAACTTTTGTTTATATAAAAACAAGTAATTTAGGGTTGTCATGCTTGATTGGCCTACGGAGAAAGTTACCACCGTTGTTATCCAACCCAAAATTGCGAAACGAGCGAGACATTTAAATTAATTGATCAGAAACTTTTTGCCAATTTAGTTTATTTATTACATTCTTCTACGTTCTATAGAATATCTAATTAAAGTTTGAAGTTAGAATAAATAGTGCAAGTTTAATGACCGCTAGTAATTAATTACCTCAACCAATTAATAGTCTATTGCCTATTAATTCAGTTAGGTATTAGTATTGAAATCAAAAATTTCCACTATAATTAAAATAAACTTGAAAACTTGAAATTATTGCCTGATGATGATTTATTCAAAACTGGTCGTAATATATAAAGTTAATTTAAATTATAGTAGAACTTGTGTAAAAAGTGTTTTAATTCTATATTACAATGGAGTTCCACCCAGAATGCAGTATTCAAACTATTAACTAGTTATCTACCTATTTAAATTAATTTTCTCATTATGATAGTGAAGCTTTCTGATACTCTGAATATTATTAATATTGGCCCTTATTTCGTAGCTATAATTGAATTCAGTAGTACGACAATCATTCTTAAAACTCAACTTTTATTTTTCGGCTAAGTTAAAATAATTTTTCAAATTTCAAAGTTGTAGAATATGGCGGCACCTTAAGACTTTACGCGACTTAAACGTCACATGTAAATCTATCGAGTTGGCACAAATACTCTGCCAGACATCGCAAGGCTGATCAAGACTAGGCCAAGATATCTAAAACCTCATTCCCTCGTTTTTGCCCCTGCCTCCTCAATGACCGCTTCAGGCACACAAAAGCAAAGTTGCGACTATGAAAATATTAAAAGTTCCACCTCACACCGTCCCGAGGAAATTAAACCAGCGGCTAGTTTCCACTACATTGCAATCGTGCAGTAATGCTACCTAGAGAATAATACAATACAATAGTGAACTCTCAAACTACATACAGTGGCAGTTTGCCGTTTTCACAGACCGTCCGGGGAAGTACACGCGGGGATTGCTCGCCTCGGAGTCAAATGTTTCCAACGGTCCGATTTCGCAATTGCCCCTGTCTTTGTTGGCGATACTTGTGCCGTCATTTAGGAATATGAATTTATACTGGTACTGTGAAGAGGTTTTAACATGTTTATTAGTTGAAAACTACCTAAACAATACTAAAGAATTTGGTTTTAATCCATAAATGAGTATCCTATTGAGTAAGTATCTGTAACTACCTAAAGTTTGTGTAAATTTTGTGAAACTCTTGGTACACGAGTGTTATAGAATGAATACGCAAACTTTAGGTAGCCACATAATATCTATATGTACCATATAAACACAAACACATAGATCGTATTTTGGCAAATATATCCCCTAAAGATACATGCGATTCACCTTGACACGTTCCTCAATACAATTTTGTTGGCAAGGACGGTACATATGAAAGGTAAGCATATATATATCTAGTTACATACAAATACATACCTACGTCATCATCATCATCATCGTCCTAGCGCTTATCCCGGCCTCTGCCAGGGTCCGCTTTCCTACTTAATCTTCTCCACTTCGCCCGGTCTTCGGCATCCTCTCGTCGTAAGCCGTTGGCTCTCGCATTCGTCTCAGCGATGTCAACCCATCGCTTCTTGGGTCGGTTCTATTATTATACGTATTAACTCATGCACAAAAAGAAAATACCAAGGAACAAACGGCTGCCACTCGTGTTGAATTCGTAATTAAGAAAGCTTACTTGAGACGAGATCAAAGAGATAAGCGAATTGGTAATAGTTTATGTGGCGGCTCTTCTGTACTTCCTTGTTTCCTAATCTTACTATCTACTAACATTATATTAGGTCCTTACCTATGACATTGGCGTTTTGTATGGCGAAAATGACGGAAACTGTAATTTTCATACAAGCTAATTTTTCAATTTCTTGGAAATGGCTAATCCAATTTCAATGAAAATTTAGGTTTTATCAGACAACATTAAGCTAACTGGTCCATAGCATTTTGTTGTGATAACTACCTTCTTCATAAAATTACATCTGTTTAAAAGCCAAATTTGACGACAACTAATAAGGGATGTTTTCAATACTTAATAAAATATTTTTTATTTAATTTTAGGCACTTATTTTTGTTATTTTATGTACAATTAAAAATATTTGAGCAAATATATACTTGCGAAAAACACTCAAATTTCATTGGTAAGGACCAATCATTACGTAAGTTTATGAGGAAGCTTGTTATGGATGTTTATTACACGGAAAACCTACTAACGGGTTTGATGAAACTTTACAGTTGGTATTTTACATACCAAATTAACATACTGGCAATTATGTATCCTGAAATTCAAAGTAGTTACTAGTTATCACCGAATTTCACATGAAATTGGTAATGGAAATGCTTTGTAGCAAAGCTACGAAGTTATTGAATTGATATCGTAATTGAAATAGTATAAATATGAACCATGCACAGGTGTATTAGTAAAAGTAAAATAGTTCCAAATAGAACTATGTACTCGTATTAGCGATTCCGCGAATATGGCTGAAATTCCAATAATATAATAATAATATGCTTGAACAAATTCACACAGCGCTATCTAGCAAAGCTTATGTTATGGGTATTAGATAATTGATCAACTATTTATATACTTTTTTAAAACATACGTATTATACATACTACACCCAGACCCGTAACAAAAAATAAAATTGATCATTTCAATTTCTGCTCGGCCGGGAATCGAACCCCAGACCTCTGTGTGGCAGACTAACCAACTGAAACACTATGCGATAGACAGCACCGCTGATGATGCTGCCCATAGGCGGCGGTGACCACTTTCCCCAGACACTTTCCCCCCGGTAACAAGACCCGCATGCCTGTTTATCTTCTTTATTAAATAAAAAATGCGATAGATACCGCTTCCAATCAGTATTCAGTGTACCGGTTCGCTGTTGCCTAAAAACGGGGCATATTAGTACAAAACCCCAGCCTGTCTCATTTGAGGCTCCGAGTATCAAAGCAATCAATCCGGTCTTCCAGCCCGCATGCCCATGACGTCACGTGGCTCCGACATCACTCAACTCGTCGGTTTTTGTAGGACGATCGGTTTTTCACTCCCTGGTGAGCGCCGCTTATCAATATTCCAGCTACCTTACGACTGTAGTCGAGAATATTGATTGGGAGGTCCATTGTGGGGCGAATTAAATTTCTCCCCACAACGGATATTAATCGCTAGGGACTTTCGTTTGTTCGATCGTGTTAGTTTTAGCAAAAATAGTATTTCTGAAGGCTGTTCTAAAAATACCTCAATCGGCATACATTTAGGAGAAGATGTATGAATATACTTCCACATGTCTCTTAAGGTGAAAAAGATGTGTCAGGATCGTGGCGTATGGCACTTGATTGTCTTTGCCTATACAGACGTGAGAATATGTACTAATGTATGTACCTACACGCATTAAAATTATTACATTCTAGTAGTAGTATTTCTTTTCTTTCTTTCTTTCTATTTATTTTACTGTGCAAATAATGACTTTGCTCTGAGTTGGCATTACAACGATGAAACTACGATAATCTTGGCGTTGATGTCCCGGTTATGCTCTCGTGCACGAGGACCCGGGATCCGCCTTGACTATGATCCAGGATTTGGTAGATCAGGTAATTAAAGGGGAGCGACTATCGTCTGACCTCCTTGACCCTGCTACCAGGGCAACTGTACCAGATTGGATATGGTTCCACAGTCAGTCCATTGAATGTGCAGGTTTCATTAAGATGTTTTCCCTCGCCGTAAGAGCATCGGCTAGTATTCAACCATTGTACATAACTCAGAAAAGAGTCAGTGGGACATGGCCGCAGTGGGATTCGAACCTGATACCTCTCGCTTACGAATCAGATACCGTAACCACTCGGTCACCGACGCTCTTTAACTATGAAACTATAAGCACAAAAGTGACAACGTACCTGCGGTTCTGCATTGTAGATGTTATGAGCGACAGTTACCGCTTACTACAGGTGGACTGTCTGCTCGTTTCTCACTGCGAAGTATAAAAAAAAAGCTGAAGGCACAATACATACATACATAAAGCTCAAAACTGTGTTCCACAGATGCGGTAGGCAGAGACTATGGACCGCCACCTTTTTTTTATTATTTTTCATCTTATACAATGCACACGGACAACTGTTAAATACCTACTGACACACAATGTCTTAACCCTAGGCACGAAGTGGCGATGCAATCAATTCGGTCTCGAGAGATTTTCCGTGATCGGAACCGCCGCAGGGTTGGCTGTTACCGCTTGCGCTAGTTTTATGCTGTGCTGTCAGATGGAGTTACATAATAATATACTTTTAATATTATTCGTACCAGTGGTACTTAGGTCTGAATTGGGTCAAATCTATCTAATATATTTGTCAGAGACGCTCATGAACTCATAATGATAGACAATTTCCTTGGCCTGGACTCATTTTGAATTGAAAACTGTAGGTTCAGGATAGGTGTAGGGTAGGATATGCTAGGGTAAAGTAGGGAAGGGTAAGGTAGGGGCAAGACGCCATGCGAACAAAGTCGCCCCGGGTCCACTAGTACTAAATCAATGTATTCCATTAGTTTATAGTTCTTCTGATGAAAGTCTGTGCCGAGTACAAATAGTCAGCCTGTTTGTATGAGTATCATCGCATTTTAGGAGCCCATAAAGACGTTCTCAATTTTGTTCAGCAATGAAGCTCACTTTTAGTATACACACGGCGGCCACATGACCACATGCCCACAGGAGAACCTGACCAGATTGGTTCATTGTTACAGATTCAGTCGCCTAAATCTGCACGTTTTATCATGATGTTTTCTTTCACCGTAAGAGTATCGGTTAGCATTCAACCAATGTATAATATAATGGCCGCAGTTGGATTCTATCCCGGTACCTGTCGCTTACGAGTCGGATACCTTAACCTCTCGGCCACCGACTCTCCAAAATCATGCTCAAACATAAATAGCATGAAATGATCTTTCCAATAAAGCTAGCTCCACTGATATAAAAAATATGTTTCTTTGTATTTTTTCAATTTAAAATCCAAAGCTTTAAAAAAGGACCCTTTACAATAAAGTGTTCATTTATTCATTCCATTTGACGTAGATTATGACCTTTAGGGAAAAAATTTAGATTATACCTATCTACAAAAAATTTATCTACAATTTAACAAAATTATTGTTTAGATAATGCCAAAATGTTTGTTTGTACATTTACCAGAAAAAATACCTACAGCGTTAAAAGCTTTCTTTCTGCACTACTTAAATGAGATTTCAAACTTCGAAGTCAACGATCGTTGCGGAAACGCTTTCCAATTTTAAAAGGAAAATTCACTTCTCAAGTTACCCGGCACAATCTGCCGATTAACAAAGCATTTTGCCTTCGTAACAAAGGGATTTCTTTCAAAAGCTGTATGGGACAGGACATAAAAAAATTCGGTGTCTCGTGGGGTTTATCTACTTGTATTCTTTGTGCCATTTAAGTAAACCTACTTACCTATATTCAATGTATTTTAATAAAGTTATTGTGCTAAATTATTGAGACAAATTATCAAAATTATCGATCCCGATTTTAAAGAGCGGTAACCACGTACCTAAGATTATAATACATATTAAAACCCGTATGATATTTAGACATTAGGTATACTGTATAAGGGTTGTCGAGATAGCATGCATCAAGTTTGCACATCGGACTTATCAACGACATGGACTAAAATTATTGTAAGAAGCGTTGTGAAGTAGTAGCTTATACATATGTATTTAGACATAGACATAGACATAGACTTTATTTGGTCCAATAACAATTTAAAAAAAAACTTAAAACTAACATAATAAGTACATAGTAAGGAAGCAGGGCGATGCATCATGCATCATTTGAATAAGTATCATTAGAGACACTCTAATTACTCGTGTTATATAGCTAGCGGTACCAACCATAACAAGAACTGACAATACTATTCCGTAAATATCAATGTAAGTAATAAAAACACTGAATGCATGTGCATTCACTTGCATCTGCGTAACCAAATCCAACATTTGAATTTTTGCATCTATCGAATTCTAAACTATAAATAACGATAAATAATACAACATATCATAAAAAGCATATCATGCAGATCATAAATCATCAATTATTACGTATAAATTTAATACATTTAATCCTGCAAAAGAGTACCTAATATCTAAAGACCGTCACATTATATTATATTTTCCCGCTACTATAGCTACTAATTTGCTTCACCATTCATCCCGTTTTCCTCATCTTAGACGCCAAAAATTATCTACCTATTGAATGGCTTGGCGTCTTGGCCTCTAATCTTTGAGTCATTTATTACTATTGGAACTCGGCGAATAAATTGGATACATAATATCGTTGTTCAATCTTCGGCCTCCTTTATTCGGATTCCTGAGATTCCTGCACGAATAGAATGTTGCGGTATTTGCTACCTATTGTGTGGATTGCTTTTCCGTATATGGGGAATATTTTTATGTCGTTCTATTACATATACCTACGATGCTATTAATAATGATATTAAGTTTACCTGTGGCGTTGTTTGTTATTCTTCTGCAAATAAAAGTAAAGTCTCAGTTATGTAGATTATTAAGTTGCAATAGTTCTAAACACGTCGAGGCGTCGGTGGCGTAATGGCTAGCGGGTTGGCCTCGTCAGCAAACGGTACCGAGTTCGATCCCCAGTGTCACAAGACTTTATCACTTGGTATCGTACTTTAAATGCCTCAGCGACTTTAAAAAATCATCAGTTCACTGCAGAACTTAGGGCCTCTCCCACGAAAGGGGAGCCCTCCGCGAGGGGGAGGAACGTTCCACGGGCGTGGAGGTTATTTCCATAATCTCTACGCTCGGCAGGCGGGTTGGAGATTGCAGTGTTATAAATATAACAATGGAAAAAGCTGCTGCAAATTTTCTAGTCTATAGAGACAATCGATCTTTTACCTCGAAAACATTACTCGTCTGGTACGAGACCCACGAGTGTAAAGGGTTGGTGCTATTCTACTCTGCCGGACACCAGACGTCTAAATACCAACAAAAAACTACTAACTTCATGTTTTACTAAAAGTACCAACTTATACCATGAAATTCATGAAATTTCCAATAGGTACTTACAATTAACCCTTCAAAATCTAATATTTTCATCACGTTTCACGCAGGCTCCGACTTTATACAAAAATCCAAGTGGTGTGAATAATTCGCCCAACATTTTCGTAGAATTCCTCTGGACAAAAAGCAAATTTAGGCTCGGGGAAAAGTTCTAAAAAATTTACCAAACAATGGCGAATCATAAAGCCGCCGCGATTGGTCGTGAGCGCCGGAATGATCTGCGTGGAACCATGTCTGCCGCTGTATTTAGCCCTCCTCCATACCGCTGCTACGGATTGAGACTCGACAATATTTTTCTATTCTATGTTAGTGGACTCGGTGAGACTTCGTTCTTGTGGCGATTTTTTTATATCACACATATGGCAAACAAGCTTACGGCCTGCCTGATGGTAAGCAGTCACCGCAGCCTATGGACGTTTGCAATATCAGGGCCATCACCCACGCATTGTCAATCCCGTAAAAACCTTTTCACCCCTTTACAATACAATAGACTGCCCTACCCCTACCTTATATTAGCCTTCCCGTACTACTACCCTACCCTACTCTACAACTACCCTACACCTATAAACCTTACTCTTCATATCACTCTATCTATTGCTGAAAATCGCATTAAAATCTGTTGCGTAATTTAAAAGATCTAAGCATACATAGATAAATACATACATATATACATGGGGCAGACTTTGTTTTATACTATGTATGCACTACTGGCACTAACCCCTTACACTCATGGGTGTCGTACAAGGCGACTAATGTTTTCGAGGTAAAAGATCTAGAGTCTCTATAGACTGTAAAATGGGCAGCAGCGTTTTCCATTGTTATAATATTTATAACACTGCGAACTCCAACCCGCCTGCCGAGCGTGAAGATTATGACAATAACCTCCCCTTTCGTGTGAGAGGCCCTAAGTTCTGCAGTGGACTGATATGGGCTGTGATGTGTGATAGAGTAGATGCCGTGCAATTATTTTACAACATGCTATCGACCCCGCCATGAATTTTTTTAAATACTTACGACAAGTAAGGTTCAAAAATATACTAACGTTACGCCTGGGCACAATTATAAATAAATAATACGTAAATATATCGCAAACTTTCCCTCTAGAACTTTCCCCGAGGTACAGACGGTAGAAAGAGAAACACAGAGAGAGACAATGCCTGTTCATGGGCAACATCTGGATGTTTGCGAATAATTTTCAAGGCTCTGGTCACTAAGCCGGTCTGCCATGGGTTTCTTGTTGAATATTAATGTTTGCTTGTGTAGAGATTCTTGTCAGTTATTTTATTTTATTTTAAACTAATATATTGTAATACCGTTTTATAAAAGGTAGTAAAATCGTTACAGTACTAATCACATGCATGTATGTGATATGAATCAAAGTCTAAAAAATGTGTATCGCTCCAGACACAGTAGGTGTGCGGAAGCACAAAGACACCAGCCAAAGAGATTTTCCGCCGCTCTTTCCATTGCCCGCGCTTCTCCGGACGAATTACATGAAATTCTCTCAAAATAACCGCAGATTTTGTAAGAAGCGACGCTTTTCCCCCAGAAAATGTAACCAATATTTTTTAATTGAATTACTAAGATAAATGCTTCGGATATTGCAGAGAAAAATCTACCTTGTGTAAACTCCGCCGAAGAGCTGGAGGCTTATTAAATTGTTACAATGCTGGATGGAATGCTTACGGCGGGTACCTATGTAATTTTATTATTCTACAGGTGTTTAAGAAGAATAATAAAATTGCTTAACATTATCCAAATGAGCTTTGAGAAAAAACTAAAATTTACTTGACTTTAAGAATCCAAATAAACGATACATGAAACCGCACAATATTGATTTAACATAATGTTTTAGAACATTAATTTAATTTCGATTTATTATACTGCCTGTCCGTACTATCTGTCTGTTAGTCATCATCATCATCATATCAGTCAAAAGACGCCCTCTGCTGGGCATAGGCCTGCCTCCCCTAGAGATCTCCAAAGACAAAGACCGGTCCTCTGCCTTCCGCATCCAGCTAGTACCTGCGATCTTTACCAGGTCGTCGGTCCACCTAGTGGGAGGCAACCCACGCTGCGTCTTCCGGTACGTGGTCGCCACTCGACAACTTTATTAGTATTTTTTATTTAACAAGAATTGTGTTAGTATTTTGCAGAATTGTAGGGCACCTTTTGTATGCAAAAGGTGCCCTGAGTTGCGCTGGGGTTTAATTACGTTTGTCCAGTTCATTCATCATAATGTTTTTGAATCATATTATTCTTTGGTGAATGCCAAGTGTATTTCATAACATGGTTGAAGTAAAAATCCCCGTCTAGACTTAATTTGAATTTTTGAGCGATGACTTTAGTTGATCCATTCTAGATAGGTTGGAAATTTAATAAACGTAGATTTAAAGCCTGTGACTTGGAGCTGAGTGGCGGCACAGTTATTTATATTGAAATATTTTATTAAAATGTACGGAGTCCTAATATCGATATGTAAATGTTTATACTATGTAAATATTTTGTTTACAAGTATTTTATGTTGGTACATTTTTATATTTGAGCATCTGCTAATGCAATTGTTACAGCAACACGTCTAGATAACTAGTTATAAGATCCAGTCTTGCTCTTGTCTTGGTTTTATCAACCGGTAACGATTGCTCTAACTGTTAAGACTAGGACTAATTCTCACTAATCTGTTCAAATTTAATAAATTGAATGATGTGTACAAAAAATGTATTTGAAATGTCTCTACTACTCGTACTAAAGCACCTAGCAGCTCAGAATGATGTCAACATTACAGTAAGTGAGTGTAATTCTTAATCTGAAAGTTCAAACTAGCAATGTATCTACTACTATTGAGATTGGTCATCATCATGATGAACAGAAATTCAAAAAATGATGTATGGAACTTCGAAATTCTCAATACATAATTTTTCAAAGTTCCGTACATCCCGTTGACGAACATTCTCATCACATCGTTATTTTGAACTTCGAGATTCAGAATTACAATCCAAGTAAGTGTTTTATTTAGGTTTAATAAAAAAAATCTTTACATTTTAAATCAGAGCACAGAATTTTTCACCCTATACAAGTAGCAGTTCAGAATCCAAAATTGGTCCTTAAGTCCATATGTGACCGGTTCGCCTGCGACGTCATTACTTCGCAACGCCTGCGGTTTACTGGAACAATTGGACCGTGACGCCAGTTCGATTGGATAATTTCTCCCCAATTCGTTACCAATGGGAGTATGGAATTCTGGGGGACTATTCTCTAATCCAGTTACTAAGTATGGGAGGATACTCTGACGTCAAAAGAATTATCAAATTCATAGGGTTCAAATTTAGGGCCCACTCCTACAATTTTAGTTGAGCCAACTGTAGCTGCGTAGGCTTCTAAGTGTACATACTCATCCCCATGGGTAGACAGAGACTATCGAATGCCACAAGCTGTGATCCTGACATACCTGCAGTCTGCAGAGGAGGAGATAGGGTTAAGCAAAGGTAGTTAGAATGTACAACCAAAGTTTGTATACAAAAATATATAAATTAAAAAATGAAATGATTAATGTAAATTAATGATTTTACTAAGATCTGAACTCGCTATTTTGTACATGCTGGTGAGTTTGGTTTCCAGTTTTTTGAGAAACCGTGATTTTGTCAGTGTAGAGGAATATGCCTTTATGCTGCAACATATTTTAGAGGTGGGCAACACATTGGCAACACCCCAGGTGTAGCTAATGTCGATACGCAGCGGTGACCACTTTCCATCAGTTGACCACTTGCCAGTTTTCCCACCGGTCATCATCATATATTTAAGGGTATGACTCTTGTCTGTGGAGCAATCGTCTAACTCAATTTCCTACCGTATGACATAAAAAATGCACATCGACTAGTTTCGCTTCTCAAACTTTCTCAAACTATCGGATAACTGGGTTGATGCTTTACTCTTATTTGGTTATGGCAATTATTATTATGTATTTAAATACATCATTTGCAGCAGTATTTGTTGAAATTCACAATCTAAGTGTTTCTTACATAATTTCTTATATATCTATATACAGTGTACGTAGTTAGCTTAATACGGCAAGTCGTGATTTTGGGTACCGTTGTTCACCAAATAAGACAAGTCAGACTGGACAGATCATACAATATTACATGCTATTCGAAGCTCCATTCCATTATATTCAGGTAACTACCCAGAACAGATTATGCTAGTGAAGTTCTGCCTAATTGCGTTTCAAATCATGCAAGTCCAGTGAAGACACTTGGCTCTCAGGAAACAGTGCCCAACTTCATATGCGCGGTTATTAAGCACTTGGCAACAATTTCGTAGTTTCATCTGTGAATAATACAATGGCGTCATGTGAAACCACTTCGATTATTAGCGGACTATGGGAAAATATATCAAGATTATTGGCCAATAGCATAACATTCTGAGCCAATAGTGAAAACCAAATAAAATCGATAAAGTCTTTATGTCTTTCTCTTTTAAAAAATCGGTTGTCTGTAAAGTCGGTTTACTGACGATAGTTGAACGTGATAACGTTTTAACTTCATACTTGACGAAAACATGTAAATGTATTATTGTATAGCAGCTGTTCACGCGGACGCATCGCTCACTCAAGTAGGAGAGAGACAGATGTCGAACGCTGCCGAACGCAGAGGCCGATTGTGCCTCTTTGTCGCTCGTTCCGCGCTCTCGCTTACACTTCAAGCCTCAGAGCGAAGTAACGACGGTAACGACGCATGAGTCATGTTTTGTCGTGCGTGCAGCCGGCTCCATCGATTTATAAGACGTTATCACGTCAAAACACGTACGAATTTTGTTCATTCTTTTATTAAAGTATTTTTATACATAATGTACATGCTAGTCCTATTGTACGTCTAAGCTGTGTTGAAAATCCTTGACTAACAACTTGGAGTGATATTACAGACACTATCCGTTATGTTTTTTCAACATTGCTATCTCCAACTTTCCTGCTAAGCGTGAAGATTCTGGCAAAACTCTCCACAAATGTTTAGGAAGCTTGAGACCGTCAGAGAACCGTTATAGGCTGCTGATAAAGTTAGGTTAAGTTTGTAAGTCAATTATGGGAATAGTTATTACAAAGTAACTCGATAAACTGACAAAGTTAGTGAGAAATTATCTACAAAATGTAAGTTTACACTGATTACAAAGGGATTCGATCATAAGTCTTTTGCAGTAGTAGACGTCCCACTTTTCAGCTGACGAGACAATGATTATTATTACTAATTAATTATTTTATCACATAGTAGCAACGAAGTAGCTAGAATACTTGCATTGACGTATTGTATACCTAATCGGTGACGAAGTGCCAGTACAAAACAATCTCTAAGCAGCGATAAGGCCACCTTTGCCCACAACTAGATAAAGCTTTTCTCTCATTTTGAATGTCATTATTCTTGTGTGAGCAATAAAGAATTTATCTATCGATCTATCTCTCATGTCAAAATTGTTACCAAAGCGAACGCCCTCACAGAATAACTCCCGAAATGTTGTCGTCCGAAACGCTATCAGCAAAGTGCTTACGCACTGCACCTGTTTCGAATCCAAGAATATGATATACGAGGTAGCCATAGTTACGAGTCCGAGCTTTCTATAATATTAACTAATTTTGGTAGTAGATTATTTTTGTATTTCCTATTTTATTTCATATTCAGACGATGAGAGACGACGCTCTGTGACAGGACGGGTTTTCTTGAAGACATTTATGAATATAACAATAAAGTTATATTCATAGATGTCTTCAAGAATACCCGTTTAAGTCCATTGACAACACCTAGTTACAGATCCTCTATAATTGAAAATTTTAGTACGGAGATAATACTGTGTTAAGCTTAGTTTGACATTTCAACTTTTGTCGTTGCCTTACAGTGCTACAAAGATAATTTGGCACGTAGCCGAAATTAGAACTAACGCCTCATCTTTTAAAGCCTCACTTTTGACATATAGCTGGAGTTGATATTTGACACCCACGCTGTCATCGAAGTGCCAATTATCCTTGCAGCTTTTCTTTTCTTTTCTTTTTTACTTAAGCTACATTCTTACTCGTCCCCAAAAAACATATATCGTGCCGTCTTCACTGAGCTGGCGCTAAGTAATAAGCATCGCTATTGGAAGCTGACATTTACGGTCAATGGACGCAGTGCGCACACGTAGAACTTTGCGGTTAGCTGCACTTAACTGCACACGGGCCCGTGTACGTCACTCCGTTTAACTTCGACCGGGTTAAGTGTAACAGCTCCGTGCCATCGGCCAAACTAAATTATTTCACTTCAATTCCGTAAGTAAGACGGATGGAGCAGTAGAGAAGTTCAGTTGGCAGTGGGCAAAGTTTGATGGATTCCGGATAGGTAGGTTTGACAACCTGTATGGTCCTGTTGGTTAACTTGCCGGTCTGCCAAAGTGTTCGAATCCCGGTCGAGCAGAAATTCAAATGATAAATTTTAATTTCTGTTACATGTCCCATAATACAAGCATTGATTACTTTAGGGATAGATGGCGCTGTGTGCATTGTCCAAGCATATTTATTATTATTTATTTTAGTAGGTAAAGCGGTGGCAGGGCTTTGTTCCGGGAGTGCAGTGGTGTCGTTGTACCTATCGCAGTATTTTCACTTGCCAAGTGTGTGTAGGCCAGCGAGGGGTAGCGGGGTAGTGGCGAGGGGGCCGGTCGGTGGCATATACTTAACAGCGCAACCGACAGAAAAAGTCAGATAACTTCCGCCTAAGTTTACTTAAATATTTTCTAAATTACAGGACCGATTTAAATGAAAAAAACTAAGATCTAGTTTAAACTGGATGTCAAACAGGGAAAATCCACAGACAGATACACAAAGCCACAGATACACACGTCAAACTCATTTATTTATTTTATTTTATTTTAGATAAGTATGTACAATAACAGACAACAAATTATCATCTTATATCTAACAGCTCTAAACTCTGAACCGTTACATTGACAAAGGTGATGATAAAAAAAACTACTGAGAGTCCATGCAGTTACAGAAAATTACTGAAGGTACATTAAATTATTTTCATACTTTTTAAAGTTATTTAAAATAGTTTAAAGTTTCTGTGGATTTAAATTGAATATGTCGATGTGAGCACATATAGTGTTAAAGTTATGGCACATTCTTAATAAGGGACTGTTGATTGAGACATTGTTTTTTGAAGATGGTATATCAACATGTATACAACTGTGGTGTACGTACAGACCTTGTCGGTACTTTTAATCGTAGATTTTCCAATAGTCCACCATCTAAGCTGCTATTTACAATTTTTTGCAAAACACACAAGTCTGACACCCATCTTCTGTCATCAAGAATATGCATCTGAAATCGATTCAAATGGTCTGTGTATTCCGGCAGAGCGCGTCTGATACCCAGTCTGGTACACAACGTTCGTAAGAATCGCCGTTGAATCGACTCAATTTTATTTTTATAAATCGCGTAAATCGGACACTAAATCAAGTATACTCCGAACCAGAGAATTATACAACATCATCCACGAGGTCTCCGATCTAAAGGGTTTAGCAATACGCGTAATGAAGTACAACATTTGATTGGCCCTGCTACATATACTATCATAATGATCTCTAAACGACAGTGCGAAATCAAACATTACACCTAAATCCCGCACAGTATGAACTCGTTAAAGGGAAATCCCATCAATGCTATAGTCAGACCTCAGTGCACTCCTGCTCTTGGTAAATGTTATAATTTGACATTTTTTAGCATTGAAGGACATTTTATTATGATCACCCCATTGCTTGATTGTGTTGATGTCCCTCTGGAGCCTGACACAGTCATCGGTATTATAAATACGTCGGTTAATTTTTATATCATTGGCATATGCCAGGCACCTGCGTTAGAATTAGTGTAATAAATCGTTTATGAACATCAAGAACAGGAGCGGACCAAGATTCGAGCCCTGGGGTACGCCAGATGTAGCAAGAAAAGGAATGGAATCGAAACCACTCAACGCGACCAGCTGAGAGCGATTATCCAGATATGACGTAAACCAGTGAAGGAGGCTGCCGTGGACACCCTGGCGACACAACTTTGTTATGAGAATCGAATGGTCGACACGGTCGAATGCCTTTGCAAAGTCAGTGTAAACAGAGTCTGTTTGAACCCTGTCATTAAAAAACTCTGCAAGATGAGTCGTATAAATTAGTAGGTTTGAGTTAGTTGAACGCCCTAAGATAAAGCCATGTTGGTATGGACTAAGCTTGCTTGAAATGATTATAAATATAAGTTTACACTCGATTTTCCAGTAACTTAGCAAATCAGCTGAGGATACTAATTGACCGATAATTCGTTATGTCACTCTTATTGCCACCCTTGTGAATTGGCGTTATTTTGGCTAGTTTCCAGATTGATGGAAAAACACCGCTACTAGAGGACTTATTGTAAATGAGACCTAGCGGTCTTGATAGACCCTTTGCGCAGATTCGAAGGAATATGGGTGGAATACCATCCGATCTAGCATTTTTGGATGTGTCTACCTGTTTGAGAAGTCCTAGCACGTCATCTGGTGATACCACTATTTGAGAAATTGTACTATTGTGATGTGGAAAGTTGGGTACATAACCATTGCTAGAGTCAACACCGTAGACAGATAAAAATAATCGGCGAAGAGGTTCACAATACTTTGCCCGTCCTCAGCGACGCAAATATTACAATGCATTCTGCTAGGATAAACATTTGTTAAGCGTCTAGTCTTTGTGTAACGCCAGTACGCTTTAATATTTAACTTGAGATCATTCTCTACACGATTAATATATGTATTAAAACATATTACGAGAGGGTTGTCGACCGTTGTTCGTAACATTGAAAATGTGTCGTAATCACGGGGGTTTTTGTGAACCTTGAACCGATTATGGTATTTATGTTTACTTTTTATCATCGTAATTAGGCCACGAGAAAACCATATCGGATATTTAGTCTGTAAAGCTCGTTTTTTGGGGGTATGCTCTTCAATAATTTCGTAAAATTATTGTACAAAATCATCACAGTACTGCTTTTTGTGTCATATTATAATTTGCTTTGTTTTTGTTTCCATTTTTGTGTACAATAAACGATTTAATAAATAAATAAATAAATCACAATCCAATGTTGACGCAGTGAGCTCCCAGTCTACCCTCTCAAGAGCTATGATGCAGCGTTCATAGTTGGTTTTGTTGAAACATAGCTTCTCCAAGGTGGCTTCATTAATAGTCATAGCTGGTAGGGGACGTTGAATTGAAATCTCAAAAGGTGGGTGATCTAAATCGACCCTGCTAATGGGAATTGTTTCAGTGAATGAGAAAAAATCAGAGCTATCCGTGATGACTAGATCCAGTATCCTGTTATTAATATTCCGATTGTTATTTAATTGCTTCACCCAGGGTGAAATGAACATGTCAAACAAGAATTTCGACTTGTTACTGCTGTACGCAAGGGGTCTACCAGTTAGCTCGGACCACGTAATATCGCCCATATTGAAATCTCCTATAATGCATGTTTTGTGATTGGGATTAGAGTTAACAATATTATTGCATTTGTTAATAAATTCTGCGACACATTCGTGGGGCAAATCTTCTGGTAAGTACACTGTACATAAGTTTAAAATAGTAGATTCATTGATTTTCAACTGAATCCATAAATCCTCAACAAAGTCCGAGGACCAGTCGCTTTTCAGAACAAACCCGAGTCTTCTGGAAATTGCCATTAACACACCTCCCCCGTGGTACTTATTAAAACGTTTCATGAACATTTCGCTCCTATCTCTGCGCACTACACAGTACGTATCGTCAAACAACTCATGTGTAAAAATACTATCGTTTAGCCAAGTCTCACAAAGACATACAATATCATAACTGTTACATAGAAATTAATTGTAAACGTCGTTAGTTTTAGTCTTAAGACCTCTTACATTTTGGTAGTACATTGTCACAGCCATGATCAAAAGAAAAACATATACAATGTTCCAATTTAAAACTAATATACTTTATCTAATTAAGTTGAAAGATTCCTTATTCTTTATTAAGATATACGGCTCTTCATGGGCTTTTCGTGCATAAATTCGGCCGTTACGGGTCCATACAAATTGATAATTAAACTCTTTGGCTCTTTGCCTAGCGGCAGCGTGAAGACTTCTGTTCTCTGGTGATAAGTGTTCCGAAACATAAACAGGTTTTCGGTCTCCTGCTATGCCCACGACTAATGTGCTTAGTTTATCCTTAGGGTGTGCCTTGTTATATGAATGTACGGCAGAGTAGAACTTATCTCGACATATACCACTCTTGAATTTGAAAATTATTGCTCGCGGAGCCTTACTTTCCTTGTTTTGTTTTGCTACTCTGGTGCAATTAATTATCTTATCGTCACCAAGTGGGCAGTTTATAACTTTTGAGCACTGCAGTACCAGGTTTGACAGCTTTTCTTCACGATCCCGTTCACCTCCAGATTGTTTTATTTTAAGTGTTGTTCTAAATTATTCAGCCTACTTGACAACACGTGCACAGAAGACTGCAAATCACTATTTTCTTTCTTTAATTGTGTGTTGTCACTGCTTAGCTGTTCAATTTTGATATTCAAATCGTCGTGATTTAGGCTAAGAAATTCGGCTGATTTTCTTAACTCTAATAATTCGTTCTTAATATCGGATAACTCTGTATTAAGAATACGAGAAAATATGCTAGGGAGTTCGGTACGTATAGCCTTTAAAACTCTGTTACTGATTTCAGAGATTAAAGTTTCATCACTGTGTTTAATTTGTTGGGCTTGACTATCTGTTTCAACGGGGTTATGGCACTCTCACGGGGACAGCTCAGCCTTTGATAGAGTACGTGTGTGAGTAACATCCAAGTCCTGCTCTAAGCTAGGCTACGTATCGCCGCTCGGTGCAGAGTTTCCGACTTTTACTTTCTTATGTTTGCATTCAGTACATGACCATTTACGTTTTTGATCATTAGTCATTACATTGTTGAATTTAGATTTACGTATGTTAGCGCATTCTAGATCGTATAACTTAGAGCATAGAGAACATTTGAGATGCAATCGTCTGCGAACAACCCGCACAATTCAAGTTGGTAGTGGACATCGCAGTTTGTGTAGGTAGAACTCACTGTTTTCGCTGTGGCTAGTCACAATAACAGAGCGGTCGCCGTCGCGCGCTGGTGACAACACCCCTCCTTTTTTGTCGGGGGTTTTAAAAATATATTATGCCGCGTTTGATATAGCGTTGATCGCACGCGATGTATGCACAAAACAAAATCTCCACGATCGCGTATGCCGCGTACGCGTAGAACAGCCGTGCCCTTTAGCATCTTGGAATCTTGTCGATGTAAATCAAGCTACTTTGACCACACTTTGTCATGGTTCCTTCCCATCCCATAATTACTTACCGTCTCATAAATATTTTGCCTTTGACGTTCTACACGTGTCATCGTAAATTTACGCCCTACAGGCATCAAATAACGAGTTATTTTCATCCCCACAAACAAAAATAGACAAAAGTAACTTGTCATCCCAGCCCTCCATTGTTATCCATTATCAAACAAAGCTACTAACATCAATAACACCTTCAAACGCATCAGCCAATTACAACTACAATGGCGAATTTAAAAATAGCAGGTCAATAGCGACTTTTCGAGCTGTCTCACGATAATGATGGATAAAAATCGATATACAGCGAATTCCACAGCGGTAAAACGAAGAACTAATCCAGCAACAAACACAACGACTAGACTATTGTGTCTCTAGCGCCACACTGAGCTGAACAGATAATGTTGTGAGTTTGTAATAGATAGTTCACCAGTTCCGACAGAGGAAATGAAAACACGAGGCTTTGTTGCTAGATATTTGGCTAACAAACAGTGCCAAGGTGCCGAAGTATGTAAATGAAAGTACCTATAGAAACAAATGGCACGTTTGTAAATCTATTAAGTAAGGGATTAGATTAGATTGTACATTTCAAAGAGGTTCCAGTGATGCTTGATAAAATTCCACTGGCAATTAAAGAACAGCCCTTTAACAAATTTAAAAAGGACTTAAACAAATGGCTATTTGTGTACTGCTTTTACTCTGTCAAAGAATTAACACTGAAAACAAATTTACATGCCTGTTAATACTGGCTGAAAATGTGTGAGACTACTATCACTATATTTTAAGCAAATAAATATATTCTTTTTTATTCTTGTAGATTAAGGTTGGTCCTTAACCGTGTCATCAATAGACTACAATACCTACTTCACTGGCGGCTTGAACCTTTTCCATCATCTGCCATTGTTTGGTCTACGAAGGGAATTGAGGTTGATGCTATTCTACGCTGCTGTATACGGAACGTTTCGTTATACATACATATCAGCCATTTTTTTTGCTAATAGGACGGCCTCTCACGAAGTTCATTCTAAATAAATGCTAGAGATGGGTGATAAATAACGTCAAGTAGTATCTGCGGCATGTTAGTACCTTTTTACGCCACATTCATTATTGTCCTAACATGCCGCCGATTGGGAAACATTTGTAACATAGTTCCTTCATGAAAAGTAAGTGATACTACTGTGACGTTATTTAGCACCCATCTCTAGCACGTTGCCATGCTGTGCCAGCTGCGTGCCATAGACTTATGATAAATGTACATAAGAAGAGGCTTTAAGGCCATTAATTTAACGCTTAATATTGTGCAAGATCGACAGTGAGAACCAAACCACGATAGCCATCATTTCCACAACCACTCCACCGATAATCTCCGAGCGAATACACCCACTGGTTTTAATATAGCACTCCCGTCATTCCACATTCAAGACGCCCAACCTCCGAAATATAACACCCGAAATAAAGCAAAGGAACTCGGCAGCGATAAAGATTATGTTCTTAAACCTGCAGCGGAGGTACCGTGGCTCCAATATTACGTGCCATAAATTAAACGGAGCGGTACAGGCCGTGATGAGCCATGGCGGTCTTGGTCCGGATTTTCAGACCGGCAGGTGAGCCGTGGATGTGTTACTGGTCCGGGTCTATAAAGAAAATGATCGGGTAACTTTTCAGGCATGCTGTAAGGCTTATTTCTTTCAGTGTCAACGTATCTGCCTGTGTTTTTGTGTTTTTTTTACTTGCATGAAATTATTTATGTTATAGGTGACGTTTTCGTTTTCTACGTTAATAATGTGAAAAGCGAAATGAGATAATCGACTTAGAACTAACTTTAGAGTGCAACTCATTTTCATATTGATTACCTACACTTCTTTTAGATTTAAAAATTATCTACATTTTGCAGTCCATAGAATCTTGACCCTAAATCTTCTCCGGAAACCCTTCCAATAACGAGTGTCACAGAAGGTACCATAAAGGCAGACCTCCTAGCAAGACGGAGATAAAAACCAAATAATTATTAGATTAGGTAGCAACGTGTTATTAGAGGTTGGCAACGCACCAGGTGGCCCGCTTGCCATTTTGCCTACCGTTGACATCATTTTTAAAGTTAAACGGTAGACAAACAGGCTAGCGGGCTACCTGTTGGAAAGTGGTCACCGCCGCGTATGGACATCAGCAACACCAAAGGTATGACTAATGCGTTGCTCCCCTCTAAAGAAGCCTTTAATATAACTCTTGAACGAATTATAATCCAAAAGAAACACTTGGACTGGGAGCTCATTCCACATACATATTGTACGAGCACACAAAAGAAACGAAAAAAAGGGTATCAGTGTTTTCTGTAGAGTATTTTCATCAGTGTTTTATCCAACAAATATCAATCAGTGATTATAAATAATTAACAAATAACTATGCTTGAACAAATTCATCCAGCGCTATCTAGAACCATAGTAAGCTAAGCTTATGTAATGGGTTAATTGATAAACTACTTTAATACTTTTTTTTAATAGGTACATACTTATTGTACATACTATATCCAGACCCGTAACAGAAATTAAAATTCTATATTTCAATTTCTGCTCGGCCGGGAATCGAACCCGCATGCTATTTATGCATTGGCACTAACATGGTGGAGGGTCAAGTCCTGCGGCGGATTGTTATGGGTTGTTGATCTGATTGTGTGTGCTGGTCTTGGTCTTGGTCTTGGTCTTCTTCCGTCCCATCCCTACGCCCCAGGAGCTGTACTAACATCCCGAGGCTCGTTCCTTCAGACGGCAATTGTCCCGATATTACATGGCCGTAAATTGACGCTGTATGCGCGAGCAGCGACGTATGCTAATCGTGTAGCTTTTAAGACTCAGCAAATTTTTGGAAATGCTCTTTTTGCTCCCACATTCGTTGCTTTGTGTTATTACGGGTGGGTGCTGTTTTTATCTGTTTGTTCTTTGTTTAGATACATTTTGCTTGTTGCGGAAAGGTACAAAGTTGTTTGCTCAATTGCTTGGAGCAAAATTTTTATTTACAGAAGATGGAGCATACCCGTCTTGGAACAGCCTATTCACTCTAGCCTTGAAAGCGTCCAGATAATATTGAGGAAACACATTTGCAGGCAAGGGAGGTAATTCAATGTGTGATTCTGAGGTATTCAGTTTATTATTTAGTCAGATTCTGATTAGGTCAGGCGCGGCGCGCTGTGATTTATTCTAAAGATTATGACAAGTCCCTAAGGAGTATAAAGTAAGTTACAAACTTAATGATTACCATTTTCAACTAATCTGCTAACTTTTCCGAGACTTCGCTGTAATATGTTAATACCCATCTTGGTCGATAGATGTGACGGTCATTAATATCAATTATTTCTACATCGTCGTCAAGAGTTTGCGTTGTAAAAATCCATATTTTTTTATGAAACACGTAATTCCTACCTCTGTGATCTCTATGGATATTTCCCATTTTGGATCCTGGTTCAGCGCTGGCGTTCCCAACAGTTTCCGATTTTATATCCGGTTTGTTTTTTGTTCATTATGTTTGTTACGTTTTTGTGAATGAACCACTGTATTTCGATATGTTATACTTAGTATTGATTTCGGTAATGTCCAGAAGTCTCCTCTGTTTTTATAAGTTCTGTGGCTACGTTTTAATGATATTCCTAATATTCCAGAGACTACAGCGGCATGAGGCTAATATCCTTAACGAGTTTTCAGAAAGGCACGTGTAAGAAAGCTTTATATAGCCTGTATATGGATTACTTAGAAATAGCAGATGTGTTTCTTAATTAACTAACCAACTTGTAATTTAAATTACGATAGTGTTTTGATGTTCAAGACTCCGTATGATATTATCATCACAGGCTGCTGAAAATAAGCCATTTCCTTCCCGCCTGCAGTACCTCACATATCTCCGTACCAATACTCATTAAAACCATTCAGCGATGTAACCGTGAAATCAAAACATTTATTCCATTTCATAATATTGCATTGAAGTATTTAATTGCAAAAGTAAAATAGCGCTATCCAAATCGCGAACCAACTATTTTTCTGTGACAAATAGACTTCAAATAAGCAAAACAAATTCGTTATAGCCGTCAATTTGGACCGTGTTCTCTCCTAAACAGCTACTTGACCCCTTAAAAGAGCTGCTCATTTTCCCTCACGGGCCGTGTAGCAGTTTATATGGTCCATTTCCTGAAGGGCTATAAGGCCTTCCACTGGCAATAAACGACCAGAGCCCTATTTCCCTGCGTAGCCTTGATATTTGCCTCGCGCCACCCGGACGTCCGTTCGGCGTGTGTGGAGTTTTAACTTAGTGGAAGTCGGAGTTTTTGGTTCGCTACGCTGAATATTTTAGTACTATTTTTCCGTTGGTGAACACACTCATGTATGAACTTAGTTATGATATTCAGTAGTACGAGAA
Source organism: Blastobasis adustella (assembly GCA_907269095.1). NCBI lineage: Eukaryota > Metazoa > Arthropoda > Insecta > Lepidoptera > Blastobasidae > Blastobasis > Blastobasis adustella. Next base: position 9,952,018 of record OU026128.1, on the reverse strand, counting down.
TACTAGAATTTTTCTTAGTGAACACACTCATGAAGTATATACTATCATACAGGTATCGGTCCTAAATAATGCACATCAACGAGTTTTGGCTTCGTATTACTCATACGCGTGCGACAGAGACGACGCTCTACGAAGCCGAACTAGTCGATGTGCATTATTTACGGGCTGTGATGATGGAAGCAGGTCGTGGAACTGTTACCCTCGGAGGAGGAAATTAAACGTCTAAAAAGCTGTAATATTAGTACGCTATTTAAACCTAATAAATAACATTCCTTCTATAGAACTTTTATCAAATAGAAACTTTTAATGCATGTCTGGCTTAGACAGAGCCCTACGGCAGAGGCTTTACCCATTCGTAAGGGGTATTAGTATGAAATGTGAGTGGGTAAAATAAAATAATATCGAGCTAAATTGTTGATTTTCGAATATAAGTGTTTGAATTTAGGGTTTTGAAGAATGATTTTGTATTTTGAATAGTGAGAGATAGTATATCAGAAGGAGGTGATAATATACGATCGCTACACCTGTAGTTATGATATTATTAAACCCGTACATAGAGGTGGCGGTCAGCAAAAGGTATCCAATGTTTCTCAGAATTTATAAAATTCGCTTATATTGCCGTCAATAAGTCTACAATTTTATAAATTAAGCACGTAAATTGTGTATCCAATTAAAAAAAGCCTCTCGAAAAACAAAGTGAACAAGCAGCCATTATCGACCCGCCATAAATTCAAAAAGTAATTAACTGAAATTTTTACAGTAATTGTTTACGGGTTTTGGGTTCAATTTGAGACAAATCCCTCTGTAATGGGGTAAACAGGTGCAGTTAAGGACATTTTCACTTTCATAAACATTTCGGGGTAAAAAGGTCGGTAGGCTGACTTAATAAGGTACCGGGGATCACTATGGAACTGCTTTCCACTTTGATATTGCAAAATGTTTTTTTACGTTATTCCCCTTAGTCAATAAAGGAAGCGTTTCCTTTTTCAGAGAGACTACATAATATTATGTACTCCTGATCCTTACTAAACGAATGTAATTATATCTTAATGAATTTAATTAATTGCTTTTATCTTAATGAAATAGATATCAGAAAGAAATTTTTTATCGACTAATCCTACCAAACATAACACGTACACTATGCACGCATTATACTTCCGATATATTGCATAGTTTCGCCTTTGTATTACGCACATGCGTGCGACAGAGGCGACACTCTACACATAGGTACGAACTTGCCGATGTGCGAACACTAATTTATAGTCATCTCCAAAGCACCTACCATAGGCCACTATAATGGGCAAACAAAACTTAAACAATTCAATGGACGAGTAACCAAAAGTGACCGAAGAGCTGGCTCGTTCCTCTCTCGGTCAGAAAATAAGCATGGCTAGTCAACGAGGTAACGCAGCCAGCTTTCTGGGCACAATTCCGGGGAGCAGCGGCGTGGACGACTTATAATTTTTAATGCCTATATATAGTTATTTTTCCTCTTCTTCTTTCATTGTAATTCCCTTTCTTCTGTCTTGTCTGTTTTATTGTTAATGTTTACGAGATAATTAATATAATCGAAAAATACTTTCATCGAATTCAAGTATAGAGACGTGCTGTGCTTCATATTCGTGAATCCATAAAACACTTTTGCGTTAGAACTTCACCAAAAATTTCAACGTCTTTAACCATTCGCGGAGGCCATACTCCAAATTGGGCTGTCAAATTAAACGGCAAACAACAACAAACGGTGCCTTTAACAAACAAAGGGTGCATAAAGGGAACACTATACTGGCGCAGACCCCTAAAGTACTCAGTTTTATAGCCCGTAAAGGAGGTGGTGTAAAAGAAAAATTGAGTCAAGCGCAATTCGGTTCGCACACGGACGGGGCCGCGTAATAGGAAATAATCGTGGACGTTTATTAAAATAGAGGTAGGTAAATGCTGGGCTACCATCGAAATGAATGCTTGTGATAAACATTTTCTTTGTTAATAAAATAATTCCCTACAATTATAAAAGCCTTTAGAACCTGTAGACTTGGGAGGAGGCCTATACCCATCAGCAGTAGACAAAATTTTCACAATAGTCTTACAAAGTTTCACAGTAGTCGCTCCACTGTAATTATCTGAACTGTCAAATCCTGGATCATGTTAAAGCCGGACCCCGGGCCCTCGTGCACGAGAGCACAGCCGCGACTTTAACGCCGAAATAATTATACAAGCCTGTAGGCTTGGGAAGGCCTATGTCCACCAGCAGTAGACAAAATTTTCTAAATATCGATACCATAAGTAAGATATTTGGTATTGATAGTTTACACGGTATGCCATTATCACTTAAATGGCTATATCAGAGGCACCACAACGGTTTGTCGTACACATAGGATTTTAGGTCCGTCCAATGAAGCAATCCTAAAGTCCAACCCGAAGGATGGGACTACACTTACGTGAGCAATTACGGTGTTTAATGCCAAACCCATTGGAGCTTCTAATAGGGATTATCCGTAAAAGGCTCATGTAGCAACTCAGATGGAAAGCTTTCCGATTTTAATGGGGGGATAACAACCGTTATTTGACTCGGCAAGTCTTGCAGCGGAGCGGAGTTACGTAACTAAGATCTTTAACACTTAAATGAGTCAAATCTGAAGCGATTGTTTTAGATATTGCGGGAAATTCCCTTGGGATAATTGGGACTGGCTAAATGCTCTGCGGTTAGCCCTGTGGTTGACAACTCATTGGACAGCTGATTGAGATGAAGTATACACATTCTGCCAATATGCAAGTATTCAGCCACTATACAGGGTGTTTGGTAGAGGGTTGGACATAGGTGAACGGCGGATAGAAGGGATCATTTACAAATTACTCAGCATAAATTAAACCAATTTGGCCTCAAGATTTTTTTTTAATAGGTTTTTGTATTTTAAACGAAAAAGGTCAAAATTTACCACTTAAACTTAAATAAACGTGCCGGTTTGGACAAAACTGCTAAGGTTATGAATTTTATTTAATTGTTATTGTCAAGGTGTTCTAATTAAATTGAAAATTTAGTGCAAGTAATAAGGGAAAAAAAAATTATGAGGGTTATCTGGCAGGAAATGAGGTCCAATTAATTGGTTGCCAATGACGCCTGCCCAAATATTCACAGAAAATCTTCTTTGAGCCGTCTTACAAAAAGCGACCGGTTATCGAAATGAGTGAATAACTCCAGATAAGGAAAAGTTATCAACGCTTTTGATATACAGATGAAAGAGCATGAACTGCAGATGTTTATGTGAAATTGGAATCAATCTAATGTTAGTAGTTTTTTTTAAATCTAATACAAATTTTCCCTTAAAAATTTTTTTTTTCTCATTAAGTAACTTTAAGACCTCATAATTTTTTTCCCCTTATTACTTGCACTAAATATCCATTTAATTAGAACACCTTGACAATAACAATTAAATAAAATTCATAATCTTGAGGCCAAATTGGTTTATTGGTTTAATTTATGCTAAGTAATTTGTAAATGACCCCTTCTATCCGCCGTTCACCTATGTCCAACCCTCTACCAAACACCCTGTATATTATGAATGCAAGTCACTTGCCTCAAGGAGAAACGCCTCTAGCTATTCGATTAGGTAGTAAAAAATATGTGTCACACTGTTATCGGTCCTGACAAAAAACACAATTTTATAAAAATCAATACATTTCACACTCGTGCTATTATAAACGCTTATGGTGCGATTTTGGGTTACAGGGTTACACCACCTCGTGTAACCTAATTACTCAGCGAGGCACTTACGGGCAGAATGATACGGCTTACTTTGATCTTCGGTAACTGGTCTGGATTATGTGGGCATTGTTTAAACTTCAAATTACTTTGTAAAAGTTTATTCGAATAACGTATAAACAGTTGTTGTGGATTTTGACCTACAACTTCGAGGTAATGCGGCACGGTACTGTACCCATTTATTTATAAAGGTTCTTGTCTAGACAACAAACATAGGTCAAACTGGCGTGTCTGTATTTCGCGTTTATATTTTTTCACTCATGATCGACAATGTCAAGTTACCTATACCTATGTAACGAAATGTCAACGTTAAAAAGCATATCCCTAGGGAAATCAAGTCGTATAAAATTCTCAAGGGTTAAAGTGATTTGAATTTTGGAACGTTAAAATTCGTACGAAAACTCTTAGCATACGGACATTACACAGAAAATTTATTCGATAAAACGACTGGTTCCAAAGAGTTTGCTGGACAACATAAGCAGACCACTAAAAAAAGAAAAAAGGGCGGTGATTAGCGTTCAACTAACAGAGTGTCTAACTCAAAAAACACGGCGGTAATGTGGTTCAAACCCGGAACGTCTTGTTTACGAGTTCAACATGCCGTTAGGCCACCATCGCTCTAGTCTGTACAATATGATTTATGCCGTATACAATTTTCTGTGAATCAGGTATCTTTTTTGGATAAGTATATGACAACTCGTACATGGGTACTATAAAACATCTTCTTCATTAGCCAACTAATTATTTCTCTTCATAGCAACGAGTACTCTAAATTCCAGGATGCAGTAACCTTATTGGGTCTTAGTGGCTGGAATTCCTTAATCAAATCGAAAGCTTGTCGAACTACCTATATCAACCGCTACAAAGTGAAAAAAAAAGCAACTTGCAAGAGTTGTCGCAAAAACGGCCCGGTCGGATGCAAAACTAAATTGGGATGTAAATCAAGTCCGCCTGTTTCGTGTTCTAGTTCCCAATACACCTGATTACGAGCCCCCAACTTTCCAGCGAACAATGCTGAGTAGGTCTTTTAGTTTGTGCGGCTACAGAAGAAGATTCGTTGTGACTTTTACGTGTATAGGCTGTTTTTTTAGAGGCTTAAAACTTTAAATTGACATAAAATGGAAAAAAGTATTTAGTATCTGTAAAACAAGCTTTATTGGAAAGATAGTTTTATGGCATTTATGTTTGAATATAATTTTGGGAAATGTGGCTGCCGTGAATTCGCCAATCTGGATATCCTATTTCCAATTACTTTTGTAACAGTTACGGCCGTATTTCGCTATTAATTCCCAATGTTGTGTTTGATCGTCTCTGGTTTATCTAGAGTGAGATAAAACAAAATTGGTAGCAAATGTGAAATTATTCTTTGATGTTTCTTTCCCCATACAAAATTCCTGTACGGCGTTGGTTTGCGATTTGTGGTGTTATGTCGTTAGCAATTCCGTATTAGTAATATATATGAGAAAACTAGTGTATTCGCATTTGATAACTTTTTAGATAGCATGTATTTATTTATTAAATTATATTTCTTGCACCAACAGTAGTGTAAACAAAAAATTATTTGATTTTATTATAACTTCTTTATTTTATACCAAAACATTAGTCGGCGCAAGTAGCGTGTAATCCATAATAAAAAGATACACAGTGTAATTTCCCTCCACCACTCTACAGTTTACCGTACAGTGTATGTATGTATTTATTCAGCAACCACTAGTCCTGCCGTAACTCATTGTACGTACTAATTTATAGCCACTGACGAAATGAAAACAAAGATTATAGTAGACAAATCAAAACAACAATAATTAAACTACAATGGACTCAATTCTGGATGCTCATCGTCTTGTTAAATTTAGTCGTCCCGCTAAATATAAGTTGACGTTTTCACTTCTGAATAACATTTGGAATTTAAAGCGCCACAAACTTATCTAACTCCCAGGCCCAAAAGAAAAAAAACTAAGTGTCGCCATTTTGAAATGTCACTTTGTTGTCAAAAACAGCGCCGCCATGACCGCTGTTGATGTTGCTGATGGAGTTCTTCTATGCAACTTCTTAAGTCTATTGTTTAACATGTAAGTATATTTAAGTTTATACTAGTACCAAAAGTATCTTGATGTCATGAATAGATAATACATAATTGTATACAACAGATACCCACCTCCATTTACCTATTTCTTTATGCTCAATGAATTATAATCATTATCGATCCATTTAATTTAACAATTAAAACTATACATTCAAGCATAACATTTGTGCAATATTGTCGTAAATAATGGAAATGATAGTTTGACAATTTCTGTTTGAGGATTTATGGGGCAATTCATTAGGCAACCAAACTACTCTCACCCTCTTCATAGTGACAAATTGCACTTACTAAACGTCGTCAAATATTAGTGAAAAGCAAGACGTACGTAATTTTGGAACACATTATACTTGCGTCATACTCCTTGTATGTTAACTTCAATGTAATATGAATAGGAATATCAGGTTTCATAGGGTACATTTATTTGCAGCTACTTAAGCAATAGCAAAATTAATAAATACATATAAGTGACACATAATATCGTACCTATATGTATTGGCTAGGTATTTCTTAGAGGCTAAACCGTGGTAATAGTCAAATAACGGAAGAATAAATTGGCGCGTCGCAAGAGCACGAACTACAGTGGAAAGTTAAATCCAGTTTCAATAAGTTTGCATGAAAGTGGCATGAACTTTCTTCTCTACTACGTTTGGCGAGTTGAAGATAATATACAAAAAATACCTCCTGCGTTTTCTAGTGCACGGACGTCCTAAACATATTATATAAATGAGAAGTGAACACCTAAAAATACTAGAGGTATCCACATGCAGCATCCGCATAGTTGTCCCTGGGTACAATATAAAAAAATTGCCCATTACTAAATTCTAGAGCCTGAAATTACAATATAAGACAGGTAATCAGAGTTACCTAGTTTATTCGTACTTTACATTTCGATAAACTAATCAAATATAAAAATCGTGAGCAACCGAGTATTAAAAAACCCAACCAACAAATCAGTTTTGTTGGCCAACTTACAATCTATTTGACCGGCTTCACCACTCAATTCGTCCCTTCTCAGCTCGTTCGCGATATTTTGCAAGAATTTTTTCTTATCTTTTGATTATTTTCCGGTTTGCCTCGGGTCGCAGTTCCCCTCCCTCATACGTATATGCTGCTTCAAAGCTGCTATCTCCAAATGTTGTCAACTCGTGTTTATACAGGGTAATGAAACCGAATACATGGGCCCTCACCCCTGGAACTTTGCTGCCAGTGTTGCCACTGTAATTATATTTCGCCAAATTCAGGGTACTCCGAATTCAGGGTCTTGCAGCAATTAAATAATGCCTACGCTAAGTCGGGGCGTATTTACATACGTCACATATATCAAGTTTAGTTTATGCTTCCAGCAGGCATCTCTCTATGTTTAAGTAAGGTCATTGTTAATACTTAATTTGTTAATTACAAATTAGTTCTACATATTAAATAGAGTTAGGTCTTCGTAGTTTTGGTAGGATTAATATGAAAATTTGAGCTACGGTAACAGAACACCTACGCTATTTGAATAGTCTTAAAATTAATTGTGTAGATAACCTAAAGAGCTATCCAAGGTAAAGGAATGTTCACATTATGTCAAATTTTCACAACATAATAGAAATATACTCAAACTTTTAAATGTACTATTGTGATAAGATAGTTTAAAATAGTTTGTGGATTGAGTATCGACCAGTTAAATTCGTATTTTTTCTTTCTATAATATAACAAACAGATCGGTAGAACCGCAGCCTTAACATCGGTGGTCAGGTGCCGGGCAGTCCCACAGCACTGGAGCATCGAGTTTATATAATTCCAACTAGACCCCCCAACAGGCCCCGTTCGGGTGCCAATAGTACCCGTTTGGGTGTCAAATCGTCCCCCTCCTGGATGCCAACAGTTCCTGCTTGGGCGCCAACAGTCCACGTTTGGGTGTCAAACATTCCCCCTTTTGGATGCCAACAGTCCCCGCTTGGGCGCCAACAGTCCACGTTTGGGTGTCAAACAATCCACCTTTTGGATGCCAACAGTCCCCGCTTGGGCGCCAACAGTCCACGTTTGGGTGTCAAACAATCCCCCTTTTGAATGTCAACAGTCCCCGCTTGGGCGCCAACAGTCCCCGTTTGGGTGTCAAACAATCCCACTTTTGGATGCCAACAGTCCCCGCTTGGGCGCCAACAGTCCCAGTTCAGGCGCCAACAGTTCCGGATTGGGTGTCAACAGTCCCCGCTTGGGCGCCAACAGTACCTGCTTGGGTGCCAAACAGTCGCAGCTTGGAGTGCCAGCAATCCGCGCTATGGCAACAACAGCTCAGCAGCATCCCGCTCGGATGCTAATAGTTCACACTCGGGCACCAAACAATCCCCGCATGGGAGCCAACAGTCCCCGCTTGGGCGCCAAATAGCCCCCGCGTGGGCGCCAACAGTCTACGTCCGCTTGCTTTGCAAAGTTCGAGGAGACTGATTAAACGCTAGATAATCAGGGGTCGGAAGAAAGCTTAGGTAGAGTAGTAGTCTCCAACCCTCTTCGCCTGTAAGCGATTCAGATCTATAGAATATTTTATTCTTTCCGCGTATTACGATGTACCTTACAAAAAATAGGTAAGTGCAGGATTAAAATGATACTGATTCCATCCAGAGATCAAAAGAGAGGACATTCCATAGCCAGCATAAATAGTCCCGATTTAACTTTAATATATATTTTCTTAAGAATAAAATGTATTACAAAATGCCAAATTCTATCGGTGGTCTAAAAAAATATCCGAAAAGAAATTGCGATTATGAGTCTGTGATATCATGTCACGCAGCCATCGATATTTTAGGTTACTTCTACAGGAGTGCTGTTAAAGTTAAATAGAAATATTTTTATGGAATTGTTTTGTAATTTATTAATTTTGTTTAGTTAAAACCATTATGTAAAATTTTATACATATCTAACGTATGTTATGGGCCTTCGGTGTGCCTTATATTGGCTAGTTATTTTTATTCCTAACACGAGTACCAATCTATGTTTATCATAAAGTTATCTAAAAATAATCAGAAGACAATCCAACGTACGGTCTGATATACGAGCACATATCTCTGAGAACTACCTGCTTTGTACTGAAGGATCAATGTGAAAATCCGGTTATCGCTCCAGTGAAAATAAGCTGCTGTAGACAGGCTTATTGTACTATAGATACCTACGTAAAGCGTCCAAGGATCGGCCCTGGAAATTTTCTACCGCAATTTTTTGTTTGCGAATCTGTCATAGCTTGTAAAGATTTACGCTTTATGCCTTTTGTTCCCGAGTATTTGTATTAAATATATATTTTTGTCATAACCAATATGTAAATAAAGTGTTGGCGTTTTTTTAATTTATTGAATATACGTCATGTCTATGTACATCAACATTTTAGTTTTCATTGAAAATTTGCTTCCGCTAGCTAAACCATAGCGATCACACACTCAGATAAGAGTCATCAAGTACATGATGGCAGTGGGATTCGAAACCGGTACCTCTCGCCTACTAGTCGGATTCCTTATCCACTAGGCAACCGACGCTCTGTGTTGTAGTAATTTCAATTCTATCCACAAAAATCTACTTGATAAAACACCGTATAATAATAATTTACCGTATAATAAATTTTGTAGACGTGATCCAGAAACCAATATCTCTGCTTATGGTTTCTCAGATTTTCGTTTAAAGAGATCGTTTCGAAGTTGTACTGGATTTAAAATTTGTATGGAAATACTAAATTCCTTGTAATTTTGAAACTATATATTTTATAGAAAATCTGACAACCCACAAACACAGATTTTGGCTTCTGGATAATGTCTACAAATTTTCATTGCCTTTGATAGCGTAATATTGAAAATATGATCAAACTACGTCTGTATGGAACACGCTCGGGAAACACGATTCTTAATGCGTAATCACGTTCTAAATCAAAAGCAAAATAACAAAACAAGAAACGTTGATGACGAGGCACATTTTGGCTAACATACAGCGCACAGCAGAGAAACAATAAAAAACAATTTGACCGAGGTCGGAGTTGCGTTCGACTGGAAGATCTGATGGCAGTCAATTCGCGTAAAAATCAGAAAATAATCCGATTTCCCTAGTTACGAGGCGGGCTCCGGATGAAAATCGGAATAAGGCTAGCGGAGAGACACTTTTCGTTTCACAAAACTAGGTTACCTACAAACACAGGAGGTGGGGCGACCGCGGCCTTGCCATTCTAGAAACATCGATCGAATTCTTTTATTCAATTTAATGAATATTGCGTCTTATGATTTTTTAACTTACCAAGAATATAGGTTTAGAAGGTAGTGTATTTTATAAATAGTATAAACATAGGGCAGAAAATCCGATCCAACATCCGAGATACTTATTACTTGACTTGGCTGCGGTCGAAACTTCAACAAATATGTTGTTACTGCGGCTATATTATTGTTAGGGGTAGTGACGTATGTTTCGGCCTATTTTACATTTCGATATCTTGTTTATAATACTTATTTTTTTGGCCGACCTAAGAAAAGAAAGATGGACTGTAATTATGCCATGCGGGTAAAAGACCGAGATGACGAGTGATGGTGTTAAATTGAAGAAAAATATATTGTATTGCATCGATCTCGTTTTGATTTATTTATGAGAATCGTGGCTAATCATCGCTATCTATTACAATTATTTTAACTGTTTTTTTCTTTTTAATCGGCTTTCGTCAAATCTCCCATTAGGATAAGGGCAAGTGGATATTCATCCTATTAATATTATAAATGCGAAAGATCTAAGGATGGATGGATGTTTGTAGAAGTCTATAATTATCCCGAAATTGTATGTGGTTACCGCGGGACCGGGTCCGGAATATAAAACTGAATTCCACGTGGATAGAGACGTGGGTAAAAGCTAGTCCTATTAATTATTTTAACCTCCTCGGCCCTCACGCGCGAGATCACAACCCTGCTACTTCAACAAAACCCTGCTTTTCATTGTTTGCGTCCCCTCTATTACCAACATAAAAAAGCGCGAAGTGAGAAATAGAAAGTAGTGTGTATTTTTTATATAAGATAGGTACATCTATTTTTTATATAATAGGGAGGAAAACGATCAAACAGGGCGTCGAGTCCGCTAATATACTAATGGCTCGATCGAATTATAATTGATTCACAATCGCAGCTCCACGGCAGATTTAATTGTAGCAGAATACCAAAAAACGTGTCAAACTACCATTGAGCCGCGATTGCACTCCAATCTTCGAGTCATTAGTAAATTAGCGGACTTGAGGCGCGGGCCACCTTATGGTTAGTGATTACCGCCGCCTATGGACACCCGCAACACCAGGGGTGCCGCGTATGCGTTGCCGCCCTATGAGAAAGGTGTTAACTCGTTTCTGGAAGGCTCCAATGTCAAATGTCAATATATTCGTTGCGCTGACTGCTTAATAATTTATTCGACATTTGCATATTTTATTGTGATTAGATATTCCTGATTTCTTCCTCTTGCTTATGCTCCACTGGTACAAAGAATATCAATGTACTTATGCTTTGCCCTCCATGAACTCCGAAACGGCTTGACTAATTTAGACTTAGGTGACTTATTCTGCATACACCTACGATGGTTTAGGGGTACGATAGGAGTAGCACACCACATGAACGGACACAACGAAATGCACCAACACAAGTTTTTGTTCAACAACATTAAATAACTTTCCACAAACTTAAGTTTATTAGGTTAGTAATCAAGCTACGTCGGAGGCCCCTTGGGCGGCTTGCAACTTATACCAGAGGTCGGTTTACTTGAACTAGCGGTACCCTGCGGGTTTTGAACCGCATTCAGTTACGATCTTTGTAAATATTCAACTATCAAGCGGAATCCCCATCTTTTTTCAGGACTAGATATACAATTAAACTTCAGAAATAAGAGCTTTCTTGAAAGCTGTTATTCCAGAATGTCTTAGGAAGTGATAGAATTTTCGAAGTTGATTCCAAAGCTTGCGAAATTGCCTCAAAGGGTGGAAGCACCCTTATCCAAACTTACAACTTAGATCAATAAGTTTACAGATCAATAATAATAATCTTGGCGTTAATGTGCCGGTTGTGCTCTCGCCTAGGAGAGCCCTGGGCCCGCCTTGACTATGATCCCGGTGAGGTAATCACAGTGGAGTGACTGCCATCGTGGCTGTGTTGGGTCCGGCAGAATAGACTAGCACCAACCCCCTAAGAACTCCATAGTTTTTAAATTAATAAATAATTAACACCGAAAGGAAACGTTTCAAAGATAGGAAAATCAACGTTATGCATCAAAATAATATATTTTCAAGCCAAAAACCAAAATTGGAAACCGTTCGACTCGACACGAACGTTTCTAGAGCTTACAATTAAATACGTACAGCTAAACTACATGACAAGTTTAATCCTTCTGAACCATTCAACACATAAGTCTATCAAAAGCGCAATTATCTGTTCAGTAGACACAAAGATTGTCTTTGGAAAGCTTATCGAATTCCTTCTTAGCTTAGCTTAGTGGAATGTTGCCCGTCTGAAAGGATCATCTCGATGAATAATGTAGATGGAGGCAAAATGCGATTCACGCTTAGCGTTTCAAACTACTTTAAAGTCAGCTCCTATAAGCCTTCTTTACCATCGGATGCATTTTCGATACGTCACGCGGAAACTTTATGAACTAAAAGTGCATTAGGGTGTCTATGCAAGCTAAGTTGGTATAGGATATGGGACGCGACACGCGAAGGTAGAGTGAGCGTAGTTATTTGCTACCATATGGTAAATAATAAAAAGATCCGGTAGGAATTCATCCAGAGATAGGGCGTCGCTGCGATCGGAGGAAGTGAAGAGGAAAGAGTTGGAAAGCAGAATCTTGCAGAAGGAATTGCAACAGGATTTCTTTTTATGGTACTCAGTGACAAGCGCGCTGACAGCCCGACTGATGCTAAGCGGTAACTGTCACCAATAAAATCTACAATTCATACATTTAGGTTTCAGGTAACAAAAATGCAGGACCGCAGGTGCGTTGTCACTGTAAGGACTAAGATGAAATGCCTCATGCCTGTAATTTCGCTGGCTAGCTTATGCTTTAAACCGGAACACAACAATGCAATCATTGCTGATTGGGGGCAGAAATAGATAAGTCAGTGGTACTCACCCAGGCGGACTTTTCTGGCTTGACAGAGTCCTACCACCTGATAAAATGATCATGAATTAGTAGCTAGTGCCTTTGCCAAAGTTTTTAGCGTCTGCACGCATGGTAAGTGGAGTGATAATGGTAAAATAAAACGTCCCTGACTGTTTACGGAGATTGTTACATCTACCACTTTCGAACACCACCAGAAAAAGAAATTGAAAGTACTTACCATATTTTTGTTCCATTCCTCTACCACACGACCGCACGGTCACATTCAAATAACTATCGTGAATATTCTCATAAATGTTGTAACGCGCAGAAGCGAGAATTTTATCTTTCAAAAGCGATTAAATGGGTTTGGATGGTATCCAGGAAAAACATGCATTATACTAAATCAACAAACATGGGTACATAATAACGTTGAGGTTTTTCCCTATGTTGGCCTACTTATGGTATTTTCAATTTGTTACATAAAATTTTATTATTTCACATTGCGGAATGACAATTCCGACTCTTGGTGGAGTTGGTGTCCGAAATCGATAACCCTATAATTTAAACAATTTAGATTCGTTTGTGACAGAAGGTACTACGAGTACATTGACGAGATTACCGGTAAGGCGGACTCGGGCCCTCGCGAGAGCACGACAGGTAGGTATAGTAACTCAAAAATGATGATGAGGATTCTATATGTCGCAGTGGTATAGAATCTGAGTTCTAAAGAGGTTAAAATCAGCCGGTTTTCTTTTTTATGTTTTGCAAGCAGCCCACCTGACGGAAAGTGGTCACAGCCGCCTATGGACATCAGCAGCACCAGGGGAGTTACCAATGCCTTGCACGCCTCTGAAAAGACCTCTAATATACCTCTTGAACAATTTCGTGTCATAGTCTAAAGGAAAGACGGTGGCTGGGAGCTCATTCCACATCTGAATCATACGAGCGAGATACATCCTTACGTGGTGACGTAACAACAATAACCTCAAACAATATTTAATAGTTTTAATTCGATTTGGTCAGGTTAGCGTTGTGATAATGCATGCAGGAGCTCCGTAAACTCGGGGCAAAATCCTTCGTTAGACTTTACTTTAAAAGTTCATGAATTTCGCAAATTTTCAATTGAATAATTGCTTAAAAAACTAGCCACTTTATTTTATGGGCTTTTGATGTGATGTGATAATGTCATTGGATTTTTACACTGGGATAAGCATAAAGCCAAACTTATCGTTACTTGCCATAATTATACCTACATCCAACTGGCACACAATGTTTCCCTTAACCAAATAGCACGTAGCAATCATAATTACGTATATTTGTTCTAGCTCAGTAGAAAAATATTCGTAAGACAGGCGTTAACTTGATCAGAACCAATTATTACTTTCCCCAATAACTTTTTCCATAAGAGGAAGACTCCGTGTATTGAACTCTAGCCAATGGCAATTTACTCAAAATAAACAAAATGAAGGCCCTTCGGCCTACTTACCAATTATGTCGACCTACATTATTTTAAAAGGTGTTACTTCTTTTTTGGCTTCGATTTTTATACCTTTATGAGTTTTGTCAATCGTTTACAGTTTGCTCACAAAGTATGGCAATAATAACTCATCTTAGCGTTATGTCCCGGTTGCGTTCCTGCGCGGCACGCAAGGGCCCAGGGTCCGTCTTTCTGCTACTCTTCGGCATCTCGCTCGGTCTTCGGCATCCTTGGTGGTGAGCTTATTTGCACGTATATAATTTTTGACTATGTCAAGCCATCCTTCTTGGGCCGGTCTCTCCTTCCCGTGCCTGGAAGGTAAGTACAATACAATTTTGACGAAATATAGCTTGGTAGACCGTCAGTGGATAATTTTATCGCAGTTTAACAGTTTATCCGCTCTCATGGCGCGGCTCAAAACAAACGACGAATACACACCATAAACAACAATATAGCGCGTCTCTCATTTAAAGTTGCTCCTCTCAAAGTTTACTTAGTGCTCATTAGGAAGTTCAGACATTATGTTACGAGCGACTTAGCCGAAAGTAATCTCCATACTACACGCGTAATCACTTTAACGCGGGTCGATGCACGCGTTGCGCTTTAAATTCGGTGATTAAATTATTAAATCATTGAGACACATCCTAAGCAGTTCTTGCTGATCAGGGGGTCTAAAAAAGCCACATTAGCGTTTCATATTATGATTCATTTTAGAGCGCCACAAACTTATTTGATCCGGACTGCCAAGACCGGATACTGAAACCAAGTGACGCCATTTTGAATTGTAATATCAATGTCAACAAAAGTTTGTGACAATTTAGATAAGTTTGTAACAATCACTAAATTCATACTAATGAGTCGCTAATGAGGCCTTTTTAGACCCCCTGATCTTGGTAACTGGTGCGCAATTTGCCTACTTGGCAACTCGAATACATAAACAGAGCAAAACTTATTTCCATCCGTGGACCTGTCTTCGTATCCCCACAGTTGAAGGTAAGAGCATGTCCTACTAACCTTGAATTCTGACTTGTTAGCCCAGGATATAGGTAAGGATTTTCAACATAATCGATTTTTATACCACTAACGTGGCAAATATGGCACATGTGTTTGGTTTGTTACAAGTTTACATGCCATGTAAATAGTATGTCACAGTAGTAAATGGCACCATTTATACAAGGTGACTAAAGACTTAGCATCGTGACAGCTGGCGACACCTGGTTTTATAGATTACCATTTGAAGTACGTCGTAATATTGTGTGAATGTAGAAGAGACAAAACAGATTTTTTTTTATTATAAGGTGGCCAACAAGTGTACGGCCTGCATGATGGTCGATGCATGGATGGATTGGCATGGATTGGCCGTGTGGTGTCCGGCAGAGTAGAAAAGCACCAACTACACTCGTGGGTGTCGTACAAGGAGACTAATGTTTTCGAGACAAAACATCTCCAACCCGCCTGCCGAGCGTGGAGATTATGGCAATAACCTCCCTTTTCGTGGGAGAGGCCCTAAGTCCTGCATTGGACTGTTATGGGCTGTGATGAGGATAAAGGTAAGCAGTCACTGCAGTCTATGGACGTTTGCAATACCAGGGGCATCACCCACGCGTTGCCGACCCCGTTAAAACTCTCTTTCTGAGTTAATTAAGTCCTGTACATTGCTTTTATAACTTTCTTAAATAATATTAGATAAGTTTACCAAGAAACAGTGACTGATTATACTACTATCATCCATTCATGCCGTTGCACCAATTTCAGGGAAATAACCTATGGTCTGGATCACCTCCATAAAGTACCTTCACTTTTCAGCGGACTTTCCAGTAGTCATGTAATGTGAACGACGACGAAAAATAGATCGTGTTTATAGCGGGTGAATAAATGAAACCCAAATTCAAAACAGAAGTTTTGTAGTTTACATATGGTTCGTTGCAAACTAAGTCCCGGGAAAAACTTGTTTGAAGTAAGTTGGAACAAGCGCTATTTGCACTTTTCTCTTAAAAGTTTTACGTGCCCTGTTGGAACTAAATTCAACAAACTGCGGTTTCTAGATTCTGGACGAAAGTACGATTGTTTAATGTTTTCCCGATTTTTACTGCAATGCAGAACATAAGTACTAAGAATTTGTTATTTCATCTGCGTGGACATAATTTATTTTTCCTTCTCAATTTCTATTTTATACAGCATTCCACTTCCATTGGATGGAATCCAAGTCTATCTAGTTAATCTAGTTGATTGTAATGTTATATTACTGTGACAGAGTAGGATAAATTACATAAACTACAATTTACATATTTGCCAAAGAGATTCGCCTACGCTAGTTTAGTCACGTGCTGCGTAAGCCCAAGGAATAAAAAGGAAATAGGTGCCCAAACCTGCTGGTAGCAGAAAAGTTGTCCCATTACCCTAAAAAGCGATGGATTGGAATCAGCTGTGTCGGACACCAGCGCCAACGGCTTATAACGCGAAGATAAGCTTATAACCCTGAGCGGGTTGGGGGAAATGGAGGAGGAATAGTAGAACCTAGTAGAAGTCGGGTTGATCGGATTGAACGAATGTGGATGAGTGGACCCACAAATTAAAAGACAATAGGTATTCTAATCTACTAGACATAATTATGAATATAACAGAGACAATACAACAGACAGACACATTATAATACAGAGTGGCCTAATTAAAGTGTTAACTTCGACATGGGTTATCAGATCTGCTTGTGATACCCTGCGTTCGAAGCATCAGTCTTTCCATAGTAAAAGTCTTATGCGATTTTTTACTGTGGAACAGTATACGCCACAAAAACTTCGAAATTGTAAAAACAACGCCCGTATCATTCAAAATTTAAAGTGAGAGACGTGCCTTCTCACATGGTCATTAAGCGTTTGCACAAACAATTTGTAAATACAAAACTCGGCAATACCAGTTGTCAAGAGAAAGAGACACCCCGATGAGATTAATAAGACTGTATGGGTATCAGTTGCGACCTCACCACGAATATGGAGTCGCAGCCGTTCAGCTCAGTTGAGCATTAATAGTTTGGGTCTTGTTCCAACAGGGCGGCGCCCACACAGTTCTAGCCACCATCGTCTTATTGCGCCTTAAACTTCTAAGCCAAAAACGGTGAAATGGCTGTCCACCGTCTTTTTCTTGTGGAGTTTTTTAAAGTCCCTGTGGTAGAACCCTAATAATTCAATGGCTATTTCGTGAAATAACTGCCGTAGAGCCCGCAACACTTCGTAAAATGATGGCAAACGCTGAAGACGAGCTCATGGCACCATCCGCTGTAACAGCAACTATTAGCGATGTCATCGTCAAGCAGTAATCTAAACAAATAAACGACTTATCGCTAAACAGCAAATAAATATTTACAAATGAAACGCTAACACTTTAATTGGGACACCCGTTTTATACATATTTACGAACTTATTACGAGACTAAGCTGAATAATTTTCTTGTTTGTCGATTCAATTTACATTTTTACGAATACCTACATAAATGGTAGTAAAGCCATGGCGTAGACATTTCTTCTTTAGTTTATTTTTAAGAAGCAAACAGCAAATACTTAAATAGGATTGAAGTTAAAGTGAACGCGCTTCCAATCCGATTTCCGTTCAAATTGGTCCTTGAAAAAGCAGTATAAAATAAATGACTTTTAAAAGTTATTTTTATGAACATCTCTGAAGAAACCATCGCTTATATTCGATGTTTATTGCGAAGGGCTCTAATTTTTTCGATATTTAAACGGTCAACACAAATTATACCTGTCAATCATATTGCAATGTATAATAATAAGTGGAAGCATATTTAAGTTTCTGGCTACTTGTTTCTGTATTGTACTGGTTCACTACTTTCTGATCCCATATTTTGCTTGCTGAGTAGTGCGGTGGTCACCATACTGGTCTATTATACAGAGTGTTCTGGTTTCGGTTCATGACCAGACAGGAGCTGATGTGATGCTTTTTAATTTTGCACATTATTTTTAATCATTTGTCTACAATTACGAAAAACATTTACGTACAATTTATTAGGCAACGCAGCCAGTAAAACCTGTGATGAAATATATCGTGCTGCCAAAACCAAGTTCTACCAAAACCATTCTATAGTTCCTAACTTTCAATATTTATTACCAACAACAAATTAAAAACTAATTAATTTAATGAAACCTACTTCACAGCAGTTATTGGCGTTTATAGGTGTATAATTTGATAGATAAATTTGGAAGAAGCGATAGAGGTTTGTCAGGACAGTAGTAAGTGCTTACTTAGTAGTTTTTGCTTACTATACGGGAATAATAACTTATTTTGGAATTTTTCAGTCGGGATAAAAAGGCATGATGTTAAGTAAAATAAATAAAATAATCATTTTGAGGGGCCCGGGGTCCGCCCTGACCATAATTCAGTTCAGGTAATTACAGTGGAGCGATTGTCATCTGACCTGCATTACCCTGTTACCCGGGGAACCTGACCAGATTGGATCATGGGTCATCAACACATTATGTCGCCTGAATGTGCAGTTTTCATCACGATGTTTTCCCACGCCGTAATGGCATCGGTTAGTGTTGCACCTAATGTACGTATCTCAGAGTAAAGTCATTGGTACTTGGTCACACTGGGTTTCAAACCCGGTGCCTCTCGCCACCGAGACTCTCATGACGTAAAATACGTAAAAGACGGGTCAAAATATGTTTTTTAATGTCATGTAACACTCAGGAATCTAGGGACTTTAAATAAAAACTGGTAACTGCTTAATTGATATTCGTGAAAGTATACTGAAGAATGCTACAAAATACAAAAAACACCTTACATCTAATTCAAATGGAACCCATTTGAATTCCTACCTGGCCATTGCTATGTGTGCTCATAGAGACAAGCTAAAGACCTACGTCCTATTTGCTCCGAACTATCTAAGCCTACCGACCTTCTTCCTACATGTTTCAACCTACTTAACTGATTAAAGCCCCCGCTGCCCTATGAGAGCAACAACCTCACCCGGAAGCCTACTTAACCTAGAGTCCATCCAGACATAAGGTCTCCAAACGCCTACCTGTCTTAGAACCTTACCTAACCTAAGGCTTGCCCGAGCATACACGCTACAGTCATATGTTCGGCAAACAGGCAAGCGTGCCACCTGATGAAAAATGGTCACCGCGGCCTATAAACATTAGCGACTCATTGATTACATTTACATTATGTGCACCTATATTTGTTTCGTTTTAAATCTGCCATTACATTCCGATGCACTTATATAAGTTCACTATCAATTCTAGTGAAGATCTCGCCCATTCCGGCCAGCGAAATATCTCGGAGATACGAAGAGGATACGTACCGCCCATACTCCCCGTTGTTTGCCACAGCGGCTCGTACTCTCGACGAAATTGAAAACAAACATGACTAGACTGCAGTGAGACTCCGGACTGGGTGGCGGATTGAACATTTTTCATTTCCTAAAAAGGTCATTCCTCTTCACACTTCGGCCGCGGAATGGAATAATAAAAATAAAATGGAAAGTTGTGGGGAAATTAGAATGAGGAATAGCGTCTGTTTGTAGAGGCCTCCATTTTGACGGATTTGCATTTTTCGTTGTGCAAATGTAACTATGATTGCTGGTATTTTTTAAAGTAAGTATTTACGGCTTTCAGCAATTAAAAATGTGAATGTGATGATTTTTATGCCACTGAGGTGGCAAACAATCTTAAAAGTTGTAACCAGTAGTATGAGATATTTTGGAATTCATATAGGTAATCGTCATCATGTCTAATGCTAGAAAAAAGATTAATAATAATAATCAACGTTTATTTAAAGTTAATTAAGTACAATAATTTGGTCTCTCACATTCAAAATCTTCGTGCCACCGTCAACTATCATCGGTCCACCTTATAGGAGGTTATTCTTGGCTTTGATAATCTCCACAAGATTTTCCATAACGACTGGCAGCATGCTGTGCATACTATGCACCCATGTGACTGACGTAGTCACATCATATTTTTATAGGCGACATATCGACTAATTCGGCTTCATAGAGCGTCGTCTCTGTGTGATAACGATAAGGAAGCCGAAAGTAGACGATGTGCACAGATTTGCCGAAACGTTTTGTCAACCGAAGTTAACCTCTAGAGGTTAAGCGAGGTTGACCGAAGGCCTGCCGCTGGGGATCCGGGGACTAGTTGAACAGTTAAGGACCCCTTGCGATAGTTTTTGAATATTCTTTGCTTAATATTGAACATGTAAAATATACGAAACTATGAATGATTGAATTTTAAAGCATTCATTCAACCTCGAGTAGCAAAAGCTACGGGCATTCACCGCGAAAAACCGATAACACATCTGGCACCCGCCGACCGCCATGGTCCAAATTAAATTTTACACTCTCAAATTTTATTCGAATTAATCCTTTCTATGTCAACGGTGTATTTTCCGGCATCGACTGAATGCTTTCAGGAGCTGACGCCTTTACATATTGGTTTTGTGTCACACGAAATTGGTATTTATTTATTCAATAGACCATCGTAAATAGCGGAGTTAACCAAGTCGAGTGGAAGCATTTATCGTTGATAATTTGTAGATAAAAAAAATATACAGGACCAATTTCATCAGGTTGTCCACTCTGCCAAACATAAGGAGGCAGCCTGACAAGCATGCTCCATCTTCGGCCGCATCGTCATTTAGCACTAGGTGAGATGGCAGTGAAATGCATGGCTAGTCTAACTATAAAAAAAAGAAAAAAGGCTGTCAAGCAACAATGTTTTTCATTTCCGCTTCGAAGGATACGTTAGTCAGCACAATTACGGGCAACAAGCATAAAACATATTAAACCTCAAATTGACGTCACACCTGCGGTTCCGCAATTTTTGTTACATGAAACCTAAATGCATGCATCGTAAATATTTTGGGTGATTGTTACATTGCCTGTTACGAAGCCTATCACAGTTACAATACTTATGCCTAATCATCTCAATAACTTTATTACATATTTCATGTAATAATAGGAACATTCAATTCAATTTCAAAAGACTCATAATTTAATTACGGTAATAATAAAAAATATTATATGACATTATTAAGAATGTCAATACTTATCTATCAACATTATTGTTCTAAGTTGTAACAATTTGAAATTTTGTGATTGGGCTACTACGGGCATTTACAAAAGTTGACTAAAACTCTATGAATTGTACAGGATGAAGTCTTTCAATCTGATTCATTTGTTAAATATGTGCGAAAATATTCAAAGATTTTTAAGAAGGTGTTCGAAATAATTATAGGAAATAATAATATACATATGATGCGATGCGATGAATGCGAAATAATAATATACATATTAAATGCGAAAGCTAACTTTATTAAAATAACAAAATTAAAGCCGTCTGGCAAGTTATTAATCAAGAAACAGGTAAAGTTACAAACCACGATCGCGATTACGAATTAAAAATTAATGGTAAAATCATTAAAATGATCTTGAGATAGCAAATAGTTTTAACCACTACTTTTCCAAACATGCTTCAACCACTACACAAAATCTCAGTTCCTTTGCTGATTCAGCCGATCAATTGCTTAGAGGCAGTGTCCTACCGTGTGCGGTTGACTTCAAGTTCAGACATATAAGCGCTAGTGACATTTTAAAAGCTTTTAACTCACTGAATATGAAAAAAACTGAAGACGTCTGGGGCATGTCTGTCTACGTAATAAAGTCCATTATAAAAAGTTTGGCTCCACAACTTGCAATTATTTTTAATAACAGTATCGATGAAGGGACTTTTCCTGATTTAATGAAAATCAGCAAAATTGTCCCTCTCGTCAAAAGTGGTGAAAAACAACAACATCGAACGTTAGACCGGTATCAGTTTTACCCGTGCTCAGTAAAATTTATGAAAAAGTTTTCTTAGAACAACTGCTAGCGCATTTCACCACACATAAACTGCTTCACACCAAATAATTTCGCTTCACAAGAGAGAAATCTACTACTGATGCGGGGATTCAATTGCTGAAACATATCTACGGTGCCTGGGAGGGGTCACAAGATGCCATTGGCATTTTTTGTCATCTTTCCAAGGCATTTGATTGCGTAAATTATGAAATAATTTATGCACTATGGTATAGATGGAAATGCACTTTTACTTTTAAAATCATATCTGAATGTCAGGATACAAAAAGGTAAGACTAATTATTTTACTTCCAGCGGGTGTGCTATGAGTATGGGGGTTCCTCAGGGCTCAATCTTGAGGCCTTTCCTATTCCTCGTCTATGTAAATGATTTACCATATTTTATTAATAAGCACTGCGATATGGACGATACTTCTTTAGTATTTAAGATTGACAGAAACAAAGACAATTTTAACGATGTAAACAGTACGCTCTTGCAGCTGCATAGATGGTAGTGGTTATACTTAAACCCAAGTAAAACCAAGTGCGTGCTTTTCCAGATGCCCTATGTGAAAACTTTCACAGTAAACCTTGTTAAAGACAACAAGAATCTAGCATTTTCGGATTCTGCTGTGTTTTTTGGGATGACACTAGACAATAAATTGCAATGGAAGAGCCAAGCTATATTGGGCAAAAGGTTAAGCTCGGCCATCTTTGCAATCAACAAAATTAAGAGCATTACAGATATCGAGACAGCTCGAACTGTATATTTTAGCTATTTCCATAGCATAATGACCTATGGTCTAATGTTATGGGGTACGGCAGCAGATATTCAAGATATTTTTATTTTACAAAAGAGGGTCATCCGATCTACATATGGTTTAGGCCCGAGGGTCTCATTAAGGGATTTCTGTAAATAAATAGGTATTTTTACATTGGCATCACAGTATATATATTATATTTTAATTTATACCTATAAACACGCTGACACTTATTGTAAAAACTCACATAGTTATAATACTAGGCACAAAGACAAACTGGTAACGATGCGCTTTCGACTGTCCAAAGTTAAATTCTCCTTTTTTGGCCATTGTGTCCCATTCTTTAACAAGCTACCAGAGGAGATTCAGAATTAACCTTTCATCCAATTTAAGTCTTGCATTAAGAAACAGTTGATACAGAAATCATATTATAAAATAAATGATTATATTCAAGACAAAAATTGCGGGACATTGTGAAATCTGAAATAAATATTTTTATTGTTATTTAATGTTAATGTATGAAATGAAAATTATTATTAGGTAATTTAAAATTTAATTTTATTATTGAATTTCTTATAATATTTTAATTGTAATATTCCTGACATATTTATAGTTTAATATACATATTGCAATCAGCTTTAGCTAAAGGATTGACCTGTAATGCCTAATGGATTAAATGTACTTTATTACCTAATAATTAGGGTAGGCATTATTGAACAGACTCTTCATATTGTATCATGATTTTATGTTGTATTAGTAAAAGTTTTGTGAACTGATTTGTATATATGGTAGGTACCTGTACTCATTGTGCAATAAGACAATATAAAATGGGCTTACTTACATAATACATCTGTAACCTCAACTGAGTCTGGGTTGTAGGTGCTTGTATGTGTGCCGTATGGGTATGAGAAACATCCTAATCTGACCATCATCATCATAAATGACCTATAAAGTGAAAGCACTGTTTACTGCACTGCAATGTTAAGTATTCAAAAATTTTGCATTGATGCATAAATTGTAATGAAGCACTTACCGGAGGGTATGTCATTATTTGTTATAACCCATCCACTAATAAGCTTTACACTTAAATATTTGTTATCATAACATTTTGTGCGGTTTTTTCTAGGCACATGCAAAATATGTACCTAACATATTTGCGAGCGAGCGGCATCATCCACTGACAGACACTCACAGTGACAGATAGACAACCAGCGGCGCTAGCGTCGCGGAGTTCCCTTTTTTATTTATGTACACATATTGTAATGTTTAATATTAAGACATTCATGAGCGTTTGTAAAAAACCTAAACTAAATAAACGTGATTTGATTTGATTTTATTTGACAAGGCTTAGTCTTTTTTGTTTCAATTTTTTGTAGCCATAGAATTGGAAACGTCCTATTTACGCCAGAAACACATTCAATTTAATTGAGAACAGAGTGAATTGATATTTTGGGTTACACATCCTTTACTGAATACAGAATGGAAGCGCGTCGGACCATCCATTTCTGTAACAAAACATGGTATGGTGATTCATTTTTCTCGTTGGTACAAAAGGTGGCTGATGAATGAGGCTTGCAGGTGAACAAAAAACGTGTCCGCAACACTCAGTAGCTTAGGGCTGTCGCGTGAAATTCAAAAGTTTCAATTTTACCTCGGTGAATGTAGCTGTTTGGGCAAAATATTGGGGCTTCATTTGCACCTCGTTCCAAATGACAAATGAAAGCACTCCGAATCTTTTGGGTGGGGAACGGTATCTTCCGCCTAAAATGTTCGCCATTTATCCCCGTCGCCATATCTAGCGTACACTTTTGCTCAGCAACAGCCCTGTATCCGGGCAGTCGTGTCCCAAAACACTTTCCATTCGCAGATTTATGTGTTCCGCTTGGCCAAACAGTCGGCGTGGAAAGACTTGAAAAACAAAACAAGCTGTGTTCGGGCGGCCGCGGAGCCTTTCAGCCATTATCTTCTTTTTGCATCCTAAATGCTGCGGGCTGGTGTGTGCACGCGCGGGCCTGCGAGCGTGTTAGCGACGATGCCTACTCTTTTCGTTTCTGCGCCATCTTTTTTTAATATTGTTTGCTTTGCGAGTCAATGAAGTAGGCAGTAGGTAAAAGCTCGGGCGACGGCTAGTGTATTAGCCCTGCGTAGCCGGTGTATGTGTTAGGGTTTTGTGTTGGAAAATGACTCCAACACAAAACCGGGACTCCTGGATCTATAGCATCATATTATTTTATTTAATCAACGTCATCTTGCTGCGAGGTTAATGGTGCTTACGCACGCACTGCTTAGAATAAAATATATTGTTAGGTAGCTACTACGGGTACCAAAATATATGTCTATGTCTATCATCCACGATTTACAGATTCAAACAAAATCATAACTAATTCATTTCTATATAAACGAAACAAAACAAATTACATAATGTAATGTAATATTACACAGTTATTGTAATATTTGTTCCTTTACTACATCATCATCATCATCATCACAGCCCGTAACAGTCCACTGCAGGACTTAGGGCCTCTCCCACGAAAGGGGAGGTTATTGCCATAATCTCAATGCTTGGCAGGCGGGTTGGAGATCGCAGTGTTTAAATATAATAATGGAAAATGCTGCTGCCCATTTTCCAGACTACGGAGACTCTTGATCTTTTGCCTCAAAAACATTAGTCGCCTTGTACGATACCCATGAATGTAAGGAGTTGGTGCTATTCTACTCTGCCGGACACCGAATGGCCACTTTACTATATGTTCCTTTGTTAATCTCTGCCGCAATCGGCCAAAAGTTATACGGCAACACATCATCTACATAGTATAAAACAAAGTCGCTTCCCGCCGCTGTCCCTATGTACGCTTAGATGTTTTCAACTACGCAACGGATTTTAATGCTGTTTTCAGCAATTCAAGAGGAAATAAATATTCAAAGTGATTCAAGAGGAAAGTTTATAAGCGAGAAAAAAAGGGTAGGAATAGGGCGCCAGGCAAACGAAGTCTCGTCGGGTCCACTAGTCACTAAATTACCCACCACGCGTGGTGGGTAATTTAGTTATTATACATATTACACCAGTTATTATACATATAACTCGACCAGGAATATAGGTGACCTGTCATATTTATCGCTAATTCTGCAATTTACGTAGCAACGCCGTAACATATCGTAGTATTCTGTGACCGAATTCGAATGCCGCCTACATTATGATAATAGTCAGTGTCATAATTGTACAAATTACTTTTATGAAGCAATAAACATTTGAGTATTGAGTATTGATATGTAACGTGGCGGGAAAGTAATAAACACGACGCCATTGTGAAAACTGATCCCTTATTGTACCTACGCAGTAACGTAAATGTTGAATTATATTATTGTATATGTTTCCGCTTCTTCATTTCGAATTCTGTTCCGAAGAATTCGCTCGCTGCACGAATGCGGTCTGGTCACATTCTCGTCAAAGAGCGATCTTTAATGCATCGGCTGTTGCATATTGTTTAGCTGATACTTTGTCCTTACGAATGGATAATATTGAAAAGTATATTGCGTTGAATATAACGGCCATTATATGAAGAAATGAAGCTGGATAATTTTTCTTGTGAAAAGACGGGTTTCATGAGCTTTATGGGATGATGTCGAGTCTTGTAGAAATGTCTAATGGTTTCTACCGATTTGTTTACGTGTTTAAGGTAACTAAGCATCATTTAAAATCTTTTCACGATCGATTTCTTGATTTATCTTTACGCCCTGCTCATTGCAAACTATGACAGTTACGCATAACTGTGGCAATTACCACAGCCCAAACCATAAATGATGCTGACGCTTTCTTACACAGCAGTTCAATGTTATAAATTGTCTTTTGTAATAAATTATGGATCAAAAAAATAGTTTTATTCTGAAGCTTTTAATTTAAAATACTCAAAATTGTCAAAATTATTAGTAACACTTCGAGTGGTGCACCCTGTATTATACATGTAAACATTGTGGAAGAAATTATCTGAATGGCCGTGAACATCGCATCAAAATCGGATATACCCATACAACGTTTTATACTATGTAAAGATCATTGCCAGTAAAATAATTTCACTTCACTTTTTATAAGTAAAGTGTCAAACTATAAACAAAATGTCAGTTTATCCACGAGATCACACCATGTCGCAACACGATAACGGAAGGCCCGGGTATTGTTGACCCAGATCCGTGTAACATGGGTCGTGTTTACTAGCAAAGGGTTAGGCTTCCGACAAGGACTATCACAGGGAACCATTTAAAATAAACGGATGATTGTTATGTGCTCTACGGAGTGGAAGGACGCATCGTTTTACTATTTATTATTGTAGTATGGCCACTCTCGTTCAGAGGCTGTACGAACCTCCTTTGACTACTTTTGCAATAAATTTTATGTTTTAAAACTTTAAAGCTTAATGTTATTTATTTTGTTTAACATATTTATATTATATGTTTCAGTTAAAAGTTTAGCTTAGGGCACAGCGATCCGGACTCACTCCGCGGGACTCGCGGAAGACCAGTGCCGCGTCTCAGGCCATGGCATACGCTGGACGAGGTCCTTTTGTTGTCGAGGGGTACCACCCTACAGCAGTTTCGATACTGAGTGGCATGTATCTGGGTAGGTAGTTTTAGGTAATTTGTAAATTATTTTGTTATTGTGTATCATTTACTGTCTGCTGTAAGTATATGTGTATTTTGTATTGTGAGCTTGTGATGTTAAGGCAACAATAAATGTAATTGCATTTCATTTCAAAGCCCTGATGGCAAACATGCACATTCTAGACCCCTCCCATTGCCAAAGCCATGAAGTCCCAAGGAACATTAAAAATAGTATTGTTTGACTGCGGTATGTAATGTGTACTCGGCGATGTAGGTCAGATTCTCAGGACGACAGATTCTGATAAGATCAGACATTTGTACACAAGTCCGGGAAACAACTGTAAAATACTTCAATTTTATATTTTTCTAATCACCTAGAGCCCTCTATGACAGCTGTCATCCGAAATTTAGATCGCGACGAGTGCTACCATTTCTCATAAACAACTTGTCCCGACCAATAGTTCCCGAGTTTAGAAGTGCTTCCTCAATCGGGTCGGGCCGTCCTAATTTGAACCGGTTATTCCGATATGTCTTACTTTGATTTCTATGCACTGTGTGATCCGTCTAATCAAAGCAAATTGGAAATGCAGCACCACTTCCATCCTGTAACCTAGTTAAGGTTCATTTTCAAAACCGAACATGCATGACAACTATGAAGCACTCTACATTAATGTTGGCTGGACATCAACTGTTCAGCCTATGTTGCCTATTCTATTGTTGTATTTTATGTTTTACCCAAAAAATCTTATTTATCCAAACCCAGGCAGAAGTAAACAGAATAGTACAAAATTTACCAATATCGCTACAAGTTTTGAATTGTTTAAAACACATATTATAGGTAGGTAGCATGTACATAGTAGAGTTTTCTCAAAATAGACCGAATTTTTTGTCATAGTAGCCAATTTTTTTGTTTATAGGACAGCCTTTCAAGAGCTTCTCTGGAATGAAGTGCTAGAGATGTTATAATGTGATTTTGTAACATAGATACGTCGTGAAAAGTCACCGTACTGACTGTAACGTAATTTAGCACCCCTCTCTAGCATTTATTTCGAGTGAAGTTAGGAGGAGGCCATCTTGTTAGCAAAAAATAAGGTAATCCGAATCATAACTGGAATCATAATCAAGTCTGAAATCGTTTTCAATTCTAAGAATTTCAATATCCTCACCAACAAACACATTCTTACGGAGAAATTTTATTGTTTCAAGGGATTATCTGATATTTTACTATTCAATCAATGATGATTACAAGTGAGCCGTCGCTCTACGCAGCCGAACTAGCCGGACTGATGGCATTATTTACCTCCGACACCTGTACTTACTGTACCTATATTTAGTGTAGAGTCCAAGGGAGTGTCCGACGGAACCACCGGCATCGGCCTTGACCACCTTCGGCCAAAAAAAACACCTAGGCTTCGGCCCGAAACCAGGCTGAAGCTGAAGGTTTCGCTGAATATGGTTTTAATTATTTTTGACTAATAAATTCCAAGGTAAATTTTTTATTAATTTTTTTTACTAGATATGACTTAAATTTAAAGGTATGTTCCGGGTTTCCTGCCGTCTTCCTTTTTAACGAGGAGTAGTTTGGTAGGAAACCCAGAACATACCTTTAAAATATGTGATAATAACCGCGATCGCTTAAAACATTATGGTTTAAATTATCTTAATTTTATATACAGTAAATATATTATGCCTTCAATATTAAAGATTTTAAATCATTTTTATTACTAATTGTAGCATGTAGCCTATCTTGAACAAAATTTGTTGTTGGCTTCGGCCTAAGGTTATGGCGATAGCCGAATAGCTTTGGCTTCGGCTTCGGCCCTAAATTGTCATTCGGTCGGACACTAGTTCAAGGCAAGACTAGGTTATTGTGTCACCGCTGTAGTACCGGGTAACGGTGTGGAAAGATAGATTGCAACCGAGCGAATTCCGGCCAGGAATAGCAATGGGTCATAATGACACCTCCTATATTGTTTTTAAGTCAATGGAAAGAGAAACGCGCAGGCGGACCACCTGACGGAAAGAGCTCACCTGCCTATGGACATTAGGAACACCATGGGTATCACCAATAGGTTGCCCATTACCCACCTCCTAAACCGCGGGATATGACTCTGGCTGTCAATTGTGCAAAAAGTGCAATATATTTGCCTCCTTAGGCAATAATAATAACAAAATAGGCAAGTGCTAGGCCGTTCCACTGCCAAATCCACGGTGGAAATTAGTACTGTTCGACTGCATTATTCTATGTAGTATAAGTATTATTTGCCTTATCATCATCTATCTCTGTATCTAGCTCTGTTACGGAGCTAAGGTTTTATTTGTTATAATCCTATCACTACTTTTGACATCGCATGCAAGAAACAAAACTACTAGTTTTTTTTTTTTTGTCAATGGCTAACCCTATACTCACAATATACTCACAACACATGCACTATAACCGGTTTACCAGCTTCAGCTTCAAACTTTATAAGCGTTGCCAGCTTCAAACCGACACGTGCTTCATTCCTCTACGGAGCAACCCCAGAATAACCTTGACCTCGTCAGCCGTGACCTACGTCACGCCCAAGTTTACCGGTTGTAGAGTAGGTACTAGCTTTTGCCTGCGACTTCTAACGCATGGAATTCGTTTAAATTTCATGATCAATTATGCCGATGTACTTTACTGCCAAAAGTCCATATTCGGTCAATTCTTTTGCGTGAAGGAGTAACAAACATCCATATATCCTTATGCGATTATTACATTTGACAATATTCAGTCGGCTAAATTAAGAAGCAACTTATTATACTATTAACTTAAATTTAACTTAAACCTTTCTGTATCAGGCCCTTCGAAAAGCGGAGCGACGCGTAACATAATATGAGCCATACATTCCCGCTTGATATGCTTTTTTTGCTTCTGAATTGAGCCAAATGTTATAACCGCATTACAAATTCTAGCAATTATTAAGATGTGTTGTGCGTGTAGTGAGCCATTAACAGGTGGCAAAGGTAACAATTCATAATAATGATCGAATAAATTATGGAGTCCCTTGATATAACGCCTAGATAATATCATCATGAAAAAAATATCGTCAAATGGAGTCGATAGCCACCTGGCTATATTTTCCACGATAAAAATCAAATTAGCTTCCATTCCTAAGCCAATAAACATAAGGTCACACGCTCGTATAGCGTGCTAATACTTATAATAGCATCATTTATTATTCAATGAAAATATTACCGAAGATAATTATGTTCATCTATTTCATTTTTTGTTTGAGTTGACTTTCTTTATTTCTTTGCCATTTACGTACACGTATAGCACTACAATGGATAAAAGGATACAGCGGATCGAGGAGAAACGATGCAGCTGACAAGTTGGCCAGGCGATACTCAAGTACGAAATATATTATTACTATTCTACCAATGCCATTCGCATGGACCCGAAACACCTGGTGGATAAAATCAAGGTAAAACATAACCAACTCTGGTCATTGCTGGAGGACTGCTGGCTCTACTGGGTATTAACCCGTCTCTATCAGAAAGGCTTTTAAAACTAACCAAAAAGCAACTTCAAATGGTAACCGGAGCTTTAACCTGACATGGTCTTTTTATTATAGTAGTTTATGCAACTGTCATATAAAAGGGGTTAAAACATGAGTGTCTGTTTATCATACGAGGCGTAGCAGAGTATGATAATTGTTTGACACGAGTGTTTTAATACCTAATTATATGCAGTTGCATACACTACTTTATCTACACTCATATTATCATGTTAAAATTTCGTACCTATAATATTTCCAACTTTGCTGGAAGTAACTGCGAATCAGTTCTGTTGTATCTACGCGTCGAGGATATCAAGCGGCGGGAAATTCACTTCTCTACGTTCACATTTATCTATTTATTTGCTTCAAACAAGAAAAAACATTCACAAACACAAATTACAATAATTAGAAAAAATATTCTGTTTAGCGGGAAAATAATTCCAAATGTATATAATGACAACCATAGACTATGAACTGATCACAAATATAAACAGGAAAATTTGAATTTTGAATTTGTTGAAGACATTTAGGTATTCAGCCATGTTCCGGCGCCCGACAAAAATTAAAAATAGAGAAGTGTTGCATAATGATTAAAAAGTTATTTTACGATACAGCTGTAATGAAAATAGTATGGGAAAGGCTGTATCGAAAAGTAATTTTTTAAAATTTTATAGACTGGCGTGAAAAAAGTGTATCCTTAAACAACTGTTTTCGAATAAAATACCTTTTCACCATAGGTATCACGCAAAGCCCTCTGTGCAGAGCTTGCCTGGAGGAAGAGGAGGCAGCTGCCCACATCCTGTAAACCTGCGACGGAATGACATCGTATAGGCTCAAGCATCCCGGACAACCACAAACCCTTCCGGAGACGTTTCTAAAGCTGAAAGGATTACAGCGTTTTCTGAAAGAGTTAGGATGGCAGAAACAATAGGGTATCTAGGAATATTTCACCCAGCCCAAAATGGGCGCAAGGTCGATTTGAGGAAAACACCCGAATACATCTATCTATCATCCACACGTAGAGCATCAGATTTATTTATTCGCCTCTTGGCAACAGTACTATTAACACAAAGAAGTAAATACAATCGAACTGCCTGCGGCAGAATCCAGCAAGGTATAACGCCGTACCTACCTACTACTGACTGATGTGAGGATTCTAAATTTCAAATGGAGATTTCAAGTGCCCAAATCCAGGCGCGGCTACAAAAAGGCTCAAGCCTAATACAGGAAATTAATGTCCAGAAACGGCACAGATCCTTGTCGAGGGAAATAAATTAATTCCCGTGTTAAAACATTTTTTTTTTGCGCTTAACCGTGTTATCGGTGCTTGGCGTCGTTTCGGGTTCAGATTCCAACCCACATTTTGAGCTATTTACTTTATCAATGACTATATATCAATACCTATAGTCCTTTTGTTTCCATTAATGACATGCAAATGGTTGTACAATAACATGTCAAAGATTTATTTTGAAACCAAATTAAAATGTTATGTAAGATTTTTATGAGCCAAGGTGTTCGTTACACAGACCATAGCTTGATGACATCAAAATAAATTATATTTACCAAATTATCACTAAATTGTTGGTAATAGAACTCCTGGTAGTACTATTTCACACGATTTAATTCTACTAAGTAATAAGACGTGACCGAGCGGCCCGCTTGACTTTAGCAAAATAAAATGCAGATTTTGTGCCAACATTATTTAAGTTGTAAGAGCAGGTATAAGGTAGAATAGCAATAAAAACCAACGACATTAACTAAAAAGTACATCGCTCACAGTTGTTCAAAGCTGGAAATAACTAGGAAACTTGAGGCGCGTTACCCGAGCAATCCGTAATCCGGGGAAACTGATCCAATCCGGTATCAAAGGCGTTTTTAGCGAGTGGCCAGTAAGCCTCCATACCGGCGGTAAGAAGAACCGGTTTTCCTTCACGGCCCCAGTTTTACAGTGCGGAACTAATTCGACCACGGTTTGTTTGTGTAGCCTATACGGACTTCCTGTTGTCTTGTTTCCAGGAGAGCTATTCGCGTGTTCTCAACTAGGATAGAAATGTATTATTTCATTTGACTGTACAATATACTAGCATCGGTGGCCGAGCGCTTACAGTATCCGACTCGTAAGCGAGAGGTATCGGGTTCGAATCTCGCTCCGGACATGTACCAATGACTCTTTTTTGAGTTATGTACATTAGTTGAATACTAACCGATCTTCTTACGGTGAGGGAAAACATCGTGATGAAACCTGCACATTCAGGCGACTGGATGTGTAACCATGATCTAATCTGGTCAGGTTCCCCAGGTAGCAAGGTCATGGAGATCAGATAGTAGTTGCTCCACTGTAATTACCTGATCTGCCAAATCCTGGATCATGGTCAAGGCGGACCCTGGACCCTCGTGCGCAAAAGCCTAACCGGGACATTAACGCCAAGATGATTATTGTTTTAAAATACTGGCCTAAATAACTTGCCTACTTACTGTGTACTATTAAAAATAACGTAACACCAGAGTTGCGCAACACTTAGTAAATAGGCTGGAAATGAGTTTGTTGTTTCTTAATTAAAACAGTTTATTCGTGGAGAATGCTAATTACTTCTAAGCCAGGTAAAGTTCTTGGAGTGGTGGTCTTTTTTTTGTTTTGTTTCTGTTGTCTAGATTTGTTAAGAGTTTATATACCTACCTACAGTTATGTGGGTACATTTTTTACATTATACCAGGCAAGAATTTGAACACCATCTCACATGATGGTAAGTGACGATGCGGCCGAGGATAGTTTTTACCGATATTGTAACTCTCTGGCCTTAAAGAAGTTCAGATTATAGGTACTGTTTCTACGAATTTTTTTTAACATTTGGAAACAGCCGATGAGCATTTCCAATAAAATTAGAAACTTAACGAAACGGTTTGCAATAGTCGTAATCGCCGGCATGGACCTTTAGAAATGTTGAGCCAAACCGGTTCAGCAGATGGCTTGTATCTACAACTTAAGAGTGGAACGTAAGCTCGCTTCTTATGCCCTGAAGTCGTAAAAGTGCTGGCCTTGATCCTACAATTCCTTTGCCTACAACTCATACCTCGAAATGCAACCTTTAAAATGCTATTAGACGCGCGGCCCAAAAATTCTTAATAATTTGACATAGAGGAGAGTGATGACGTCATAAAAAAATTGTGTGCTAAACATACGTGTGTGGCAAATGACTATCCTGTACATCAATTCGCAATTTTTTTTCATGCGACATAAACCTTTAGGTATATCAATATGGGTATATTTAGGTACTCGTGCAGTGTCTGGTGATTGAAACATCGACAGATAACAGTAAATACTGCGGCGGAAAATATAAATTGTAAAACAAAGTCTAGTTATGTCGTTTCCTTTCGTATTTTAGGTGTTAAAACACACATAATTGGAATGTTTAGATTAGGAGAAAATATCCAAGAACAGCTGTACAGAAAAGTCTTGAATAATCTAATAATTATTTTATAGAACTACCGTTTTGTAAATAAAGTAATCCGTAGCATACGCTACGGTATTTGCTACAAGGCCGTAGACTTATATAATTTTAAAGCTCCATAACTTTAACTAATAAATAAATAAAAACTTATTGAGATACAAAATCTTATGGCTCTCACACTTACGGGTGTCGTACAAAGCGACTGATGTTTTCTAGGCAAAAGAGTCTCTATAGACTGGAAAATGGGCAGCAACGATTTCCATTGCTGCGATCTCCAACTCGCCTGCCAAGTGTGGAAATTATGGCAATAACCTCCCCTTTCGTGGGAGAGGCCCTAAGTTCTGCAGTGGACTGATATGAGCTACTATATGGCCGGCCTTGCCAAGGAAATGATCAAATTTCTAATCCTAGACGATAACTGAGGCTTATAAACTTCTTCCTCCGTGATAAACTTTCATCGAGGCTTCAAAAACAGAAGATACAGCTCGTCTTTTATTTAGTAGTTTTTATGAATATAATATTAATTACAGCTACAACTTCCGTGTATACTTCGATATCAGTTGCTTAACTATGTATGACGTCTAGCGATCTGGTCTTCTTCCTGAATACATATAGATGACGGCGGTACATCGGCTAGAACACAAGATAAGTCTTCACTTAGGTCAGTATATCCCAGTACTTCCTTTTTTTTGGCTGTCTGTCAAATTTAGTCCCTATTTCAAAGGCGAGCAAAGTTATCTTATACGCAATCTAGTTAGGCTTCGTAGCGCGTCGCGTCTCTGTCGCACGCGTGTGAGTAAATTAATGTATTCTTTATTGTATACAAAACTTTTACAAAGTAGAAACCTAATGATAGTTTACAAACGAGCTTATCTTTAAATTAATTATCTCTAAACTTATTTCTAAGTACCTCAATACAAAGCCATACATTAGTAGAATGCTAGAAGATGCACTTACGGTGAGGTAAAACATCGTGATGAAACCTACACATTCACCGCACAATCTGGTCAGGTTCCCCTGGTAGCAGGATCACAGAGGTTTGATCTGCCAAATCCTGTATAATGGTAAAGGCGGACCAAGGCCCTCGTGCGCGAGAACACGACGGGACATTAACGCCAAGATGATTAATATCTAAATGCGGAGCCGAAACTAACCGATGTGCTAACTTACCACTCCGTTCAATGTTTTATTAGTCTATTTTAAGTCTGTTTTATTAGTACTTAACTAAATTAGTCTCGCTCCGAATTTCGTAACAGAGATCGCGTAACAAACAAGGAGTATTAGATTATATTGTCAAAGATCTCATTTTACGTTTCATAAGAACCAAATAATAAACAGCCAATATTTGTAGACGTAACTCGTGAAAACGTCGCTATTTATAAATAGTTCATTAGCAGGAAATGGTGCTTTTTCGCCAAAGTGAAAGCACTTTTGCGCTCCAGGACTTAAATTAAAAATTCCTGGCTTTTAGATCTCTAGATCTTTTGTCTCGAAAACATTAGTCGCCTTGTACGACACCCACGAGAGCAAGGGGTTGGTGGTATTCTACTTTGCCCGACACCACACGGGCACGGCCATGCTCTGATATTGCATCTCAAAACCGGTACCGGATCCGCTCCCCTTGGTTTGCAGATAGCCTGGACGACATTAACCACAATCCATCAGGTAGATCGCCTGACCGTGTACCTCCCTAGGCAATTTAAAAGAGAGATCTAAAAATAGCCGCGAATTAAACGATCGACCAATTAATCTGATTGGAGCCATTGTAAAACATAATCCGTTGGCAAAATCTATTCCAGTACCATTGTCAGTGTTCATTTTACTGTCCATTTTCGCCTAACTAAGCAAATTTGATATGAATGTTTTACCGTTTATTGTATAGGTAGGTATATTAATTTGGACGATGCAAAGACTAAATTGTACAACACGATACTCTGCCTACGAGTGTAAGTATGATGCCTATATGTGATAGGTATGCAGGTACATATGTTATAAAGGAGTACATGTCGAATAGCGCCTAGGTTTGCCACCCACATATGTCGTAAAAGACATAAGTAGGTAAGGGTAAACTACCTGGGACGTTCGTTGACCTCTGAAAAACGTGTCTACAATATAAATTTGAAAGCTGCGATCTTGAGATGGATATTAGACCCACCAAGCGTGGCGGAATGCATGCAGCTTAGAACACTGTTGCGGGCTATTGGTTATCATCATCATCTTGCATGGTGGTGCTATCGCACGGCGCGGATGACTGTTGTGAACAGCATAGTGTAAATGAAGAATACTTTACAACTTTACTAAAATAGATCAACATAAACCTCATAGTACAAACACGGAGGGTACGTCTTTATACAAAGCCTCAAATAAAATAAAATTATCAAGAGCAAGTTGGGCTCGCGTACAAAGGATTCCAAAGTCCGCACCATTCCGGATAACATCAATGCAAGTAGGTAATTGTGAAATATAATATTTTATTGATGCCAGAGCAACATGTGCAGACACTTTACCCGGTCTTGGACATCCACGCATTCTAAACCTCGAGCTCTCGCATCTGTCTCAGCGATATCAATCTATCGCTTCATGGGCCTCTTGCGGGCCCTCTTTCCTGTTACCGGCAGGTTCATGCGCTTTATTCCCACGAATCCGTCTGACGCAGCACGTGACCAAACCAACCCAAACAGGCCTCTTCAATAGGGATTGATTCACCCAGAAAACCAATCCGCGTCTCAGAAATCCATGTCTCTCACACCAATTATATGCGTCTTACAGACTCGGTCAAGTTCAATAATGTACATAGACATAGACATACACATAGCTTTTATTTGGCAATAACTACAAATATATATGACAAGTTGTAATAATATCAACAACGATCAACGTCAACGTTATGCACCACCTTATTTTCATTTCGTTGGCTTTTGCCGGTGACTTCGTCCCTTTAAAATTCGGCTATAACTCTCTAGACGCGGTCCCGCGGAAACCATATTGAATTTCAGGATAAATTATAGCCTTTATGCTATTCTGGGCTATACTATATTATTGGGCAGTACTATTGCCAAATTTCATAAGGGATCAATAAGGAAACACCCTTGCAAACTTTCGCCATTTAGGTATTTTGTATATTATTGCATTAGTATAATTTACAATATTAATAGGAAGTAATTTTTAATACCTAATTATATGCAGTTGCATACACTACTTTATCTACACTCATATTTTCATGTTAAAATTTCGTACCTATAATATTTCCAACTTTGCTGGAAGTAACTGCGAATCAGTTCTGTTGTATCTACGCGTCGAGGATATCAAGCGGCGGGAAATTCACTTCTCTACGTTCACATTTATCTATTTATTTGCTTCAAACAAGAAAAAACATTCACAAACACAAATTACAATAATTAGAAAAAATATTCTGTTTAGCGGGAAAATAATTCCAAATGTACATAATGACAACCACAGACTATGAACTGATCACAAATATAAACAGGAAAATTTGAATTTTGAATTTGTTGAAGACATTTAGGTATTCAGCCATTTAGCCGTGTTCCGGCGCCCGACAAAAATTAAAAATAGAGAAGTGTTGCATAATGATTAAAAAGTTATTTTACGATACAGCTGTAATGAAAATAGTATGGGAAAGGCTGTATAGAAAAGTAATTTTTTAAAATTTTATAGACTGGCGTGAAAAAAGTGTATCCTTAAACAACTGTTTTTGTGTAATTGGAACATTACGCTATGAGTG
The DNA here is from genome assembly GCA_907269095.1 of Blastobasis adustella. Taxonomy (NCBI): domain Eukaryota; kingdom Metazoa; phylum Arthropoda; class Insecta; order Lepidoptera; family Blastobasidae; genus Blastobasis; species Blastobasis adustella. Next base: position 9,913,702 of record OU026128.1, on the reverse strand, counting down.
TAGATAAAATACCTTTTCACCATAGGTATCACGCAAAGCCCTCTGTGCAGAGCTTGCCTGGAGGAAGAGGAGGCAGCTGCCCACATCCTGTAAACCTGCGACGGAATGACATCGTGTAGGCTCAAGCATCCCGGACAACCACAAACCCTTCCGGAGACGTTTCTAAAGCTGAAAGGATTACAGCGTTTTCTGAAAGAGTTAGTATGGCAGAAACAATAGGGTATCTAGGAATATTTCACCCAGCCCAAAATGGGCGCAAGGTCGTCGATTTGAGGAAAACACCCGAATACATCTATCTATCATCCACACGTAGAGCATCAGATTTATTTATTCGCCTCTTGGCAACAGTACTATTAACACAAAGAAGTAAATACAATCGAACTGCCTGCGGCAGAATCCAGCAAGGTATAACGCCGTACCTACCTACTACTGACTGATGTGAGGATTCTAAATTTCAAATGGAGATTTCAAGTGCCCAAATCCAGGCGCGGCTACAAAAAGGCTCAAGCCTAATACAGGAAATTAATGTCCAGAAACGGCACAGATCCTTGTCGAGGGAAATAAATTAATTCCCGTGTTAAAACATTTTTTTTTTGCGCTTAACCGTGTTATCGGTGCTTGGCGTCGTTTCGGGTTCAGATTCCAACCCACATTTTGAGCTATTTACTTTATCAATGACTATATATCAATACCTATAGTCCTTTTGTTTCCATTAATGACATGCAAATGGTTGTACAATAACATGTCAAAGATTTATTTCGAAACCAAATTAAAATGTTATGTAAGATTTTTATGAGCCAAGGTGTTCGTTACACAGACCATAGCTTGATGACATCAAAATAAATTATATTTACCAAATTATCACTAAATTGTTGGTAATAGAACTCCTGGTAGTACTATTTCACACGATTTAATTCTACTAAGTAATAAGACGTGACCGAGCGGCCCGCTTGACTTTAGCAAAATAAAATGCAGATTTTGTGCCAACATTATTTAAGTTGTAAGAGCAGGTATAAGGTAGAATAGCAATAAAAACCAACGACATTAACTAAAAAGTACATCGCTCACAGTTGTTCAAAGCTGGAAATAACTAGGAAACTTGAGGCGCGTTACCCGAGCAATCCGTAATCCGGGGAAACTGATCCAATCCGGTATCAAAGGCGTTTTTAGCGAGTGGCCAGTAAGCCTCCATACCGGCGGTAAGAAGAACCGGTTTTCCTTCACGGCCCCAGTTTTACAGTGCGGAACTAATTCGACCACGGTTTGTTTGTGTAGCCTATACGGACTTCCTGTTGTCTTGTTTCCAGGAGAGCTATTCGCGTGTTCTCAACTAGGATAGAAATGTATTATTTCATTTGACTGTACAATATACTAGCATCGGTGGCCGAGCGCTTACAGTATCCGACTCGTAAGCGAGAGGTATCGGGTTCGAATCTCGCTCCGGACATGTACCAATGACTCTTTTTTGAGTTATGTACATTAGTTGAATACTAACCGATCTTCTTACGGTGAGGGAAAACATCGTGATGAAACCTGCACATTCAGGCGACTGGATGTGTAACCATGATCTAATCTGGTCAGGTTCCCCAGGTAGCAAGGTCATGGAGATCAGATAGTAGTTGCTCCACTGTAATTACCTGATCTGCCAAATCCTGGATCATGGTCAAGGCGGACCCTGGACCCTCGTGCGCAAAAGCCTAACCGGGACATTAACGCCAAGATGATTATTGTTTTAAAATACTGGCCTAAATAACTTGCCTACTTACTGTGTACTATTAAAAATAACGTAACACCAGAGTTGCGCAACACTTAGTAAATAGGCTGGAAATGAGTTTGTTGTTTCTTAATTAAAACAGTTTATTCGTGGAGAATGCTAATTACTTCTAAGCCAGGTAAAGTTCTTGGAGTGGTGGTCTTTTTTTTGTTTTGTTTCTGTTGTCTAGATTTGTTAAGAGTTTATATACCTACCTACAGTTATGTGGGTACATTTTTTACATTATACCAGGCAAGAATTTGAACACCATCTCACATGATGGTAAGTGACGATGCGGCCGAGGATAGTTTTTACCGATATTGTAACTCTCTGGCCTTAAAGAAGTTCAGATTATAGGTACTGTTTCTACGAATTTTTTTTAACATTTGGAAACAGCCGATGAGCATTTCCAATAAAATTAGAAACTTAACGAAACGGTTTGCAATAGTCGTAATCGCCGGCATGGACCTTTAGAAATGTTGAGCCAAACCGGTTCAGCAGATGGCTTGTATCTACAACTTAAGAGTGGAACGTAAGCTCGCTTCTTATGCCCTGAAGTCGTAAAAGTGCTGGCCTTGATCCTACAATTCCTTTGCCTACAACTCATACCTCGAAATGCAACCTTTAAAATGCTATTAGACGCGCGGCCCAAAAATTCTTAATAATTTGACATAGAGGAGAGTGATGACGTCATAAAAAAATTGTGTGCTAAACATACGTGTGTGGCAAATGACTATCCTGTACATCAATTCGCAATTTTTTTTCATGCGACATAAACCTTTAGGTATATCAATATGGGTATATTTAGGTACTCGTGCAGTGTCTGGTGATTGAAACATCGACAGATAACAGTAAATACTGCGGCGGAAAATATAAATTGTAAAACAAAGTCTAGTTATGTCGTTTCCTTTCGTATTTTAGGTGTTAAAACACACATAATTGGAATGTTTAGATTAGGAGAAAATATCCAAGAACAGCTGTACAGAAAAGTCTTGAATAATCTAATAATTATTTTATAGAACTACCGTTTTGTAAATAAAGTAATCCGTAGCATACGCTACGGTATTTGCTACAAGGCCGTAGACTTATATAATTTTAAAGCTCCATAACTTTAACTAATAAATAAATAAAAACTTATTGAGATACAAAATCTTATGGCTCTCACACTTACGGGTGTCGTACAAAGCGACTGATGTTTTCTAGGCAAAAGAGTCTCTATAGACTGGAAAATGGGCAGCAACGATTTCCATTGCTGCGATCTCCAACTCGCCTGCCAAGTGTGGAAATTATGGCAATAACCTCCCCTTTCGTGGGAGAGGCCCTAAGTTCTGCAGTGGACTGATATGAGCTACTATATGGCCGGCCTTGCCAAGGAAATGATCAAATTTCTAATCCTAGACGATAACTGAGGCTTATAAACTTCTTCCTCCGTGATAAACTTTCATCGAGGCTTCAAAAACAGAAGATACAGCTCGTCTTTTATTTAGTAGTTTTTATGAATATAATATTAATTACAGCTACAACTTCCGTGTATACTTCGATATCAGTTGCTTAACTATGTATGACGTCTAGCGATCTGGTCTTCTTCCTGAATACATATAGATGACGGCGGTACATCGGCTAGAACACAAGATAAGTCTTCACTTAGGTCAGTATATCCCAGTACTTCCTTTTTTTTGGCTGTCTGTCAAATTTAGTCCCTATTTCAAAGGCGAGCAAAGTTATCTTATACGCAATCTAGTTAGGCTTCGTAGCGCGTCGCGTCTCTGTCGCACGCGTGTGAGTAAATTAATGTATTCTTTATTGTATACAAAACTTTTACAAAGTAGAAACCTAATGATAGTTTACAAACGAGCTTATCTTTAAATTAATTATCTCTAAACTTATTTCTAAGTACCTCAATACAAAGCCATACATTAGTAGAATGCTAGAAGATGCACTTACGGTGAGGTAAAACATCGTGATGAAACCTACACATTCACCGCACAATCTGGTCAGGTTCCCCTGGTAGCAGGATCACAGAGGTTTGATCTGCCAAATCCTGTATAATGGTAAAGGCGGACCAAGGCCCTCGTGCGCGAGAACACGACGGGACATTAACGCCAAGATGATTAATATCTAAATGCGGAGCCGAAACTAACCGATGTGCTAACTTACCACTCCGTTCAATGTTTTATTAGTCTATTTTAAGTCTGTTTTATTAGTACTTAACTAAATTAGTCTCGCTCCGAATTTCGTAACAGAGATCGCGTAACAAACAAGGAGTATTAGATTATATTGTCAAAGATCTCATTTTACGTTTCATAAGAACCAAATAATAAACAGCCAATATTTGTAGACGTAACTCGTGAAAACGTCGCTATTTATAAATAGTTCATTAGCAGGAAATGGTGCTTTTTCGCCAAAGTGAAAGCACTTTTGCGCTCCAGGACTTAAATTAAAAATTCCTGGCTTTTAGATCTCTAGATCTTTTGTCTCGAAAACATTAGTCGCCTTGTACGACACCCACGAGAGCAAGGGGTTGGTGGTATTCTACTTTGCCCGACACCACACGGGCACGGCCATGCTCTGATATTGCATCTCAAAACCGGTACCGGATCCGCTCCCCTTGGTTTGCAGATAGCCTGGACGACATTAACCACAATCCATCAGGTAGATCGCCTGACCGTGTACCTCCCTAGGCAATTTAAAAGAGAGATCTAAAAATAGCCGCGAATTAAACGATCGACCAATTAATCTGATTGGAGCCATTGTAAAACATAATCCGTTGGCAAAATCTATTCCAGTACCATTGTCAGTGTTCATTTTACTGTCCATTTTCGCCTAACTAAGCAAATTTGATATGAATGTTTTACCGTTTATTGTATAGGTAGGTATATTAATTTGGACGATGCAAAGACTAAATTGTACAACACGATACTCTGCCTACGAGTGTAAGTATGATGCCTATATGTGATAGGTATGCAGGTACATATGTTATAAAGGAGTACATGTCGAATAGCGCCTAGGTTTGCCACCCACATATGTCGTAAAAGACATAAGTAGGTAAGGGTAAACTACCTGGGACGTTCGTTGACCTCTGAAAAACGTGTCTACAATATAAATTTGAAAGCTGCGATCTTGAGATGGATATTAGACCCACCAAGCGTGGCGGAATGCATGCAGCTTAGAACACTGTTGCGGGCTATTGGTTATCATCATCATCTTGCATGGTGGTGCTATCGCACGGCGCGGATGACTGTTGTGAACAGCATAGTGTAAATGAAGAATACTTTACAACTTTACTAAAATAGATCAACATAAACCTCATAGTACAAACACGGAGGGTACGTCTTTATACAAAGCCTCAAATAAAATAAAATTATCAAGAGCAAGTTGGGCTCGCGTACAAAGGATTCCAAAGTCCGCACCATTCCGGATAACATCAATGCAAGTAGGTAATTGTGAAATATAATATTTTATTGATGCCAGAGCAACATGTGCAGACACTTTACCCGGTCTTGGACATCCACGCATTCTAAACCTCGAGCTCTCGCATCTGTCTCAGCGATATCAATCTATCGCTTCATGGGCCTCTTGCGGGCCCTCTTTCCTGTTACCGGCAGGTTCATGCGCTTTATTCCCACGAATCCGTCTGACGCAGCACGTGACCAAACCAACCCAAACAGGCCTCTTCAATAGGGATTGATTCACCCAGAAAACCAATCCGCGTCTCAGAAATCCATGTCTCTCACACCAATTATATGCGTCTTACAGACTCGGTCAAGTTCAATAATGTACATAGACATAGACATACACATAGCTTTTATTTGGCAATAACTACAAATATATATGACAAGTTGTAATAATATCAACAACGATCAACGTCAACGTTATGCACCACCTTATTTTCATTTCGTTGGCTTTTGCCGGTGACTTCGTCCCTTTAAAATTCGGCTATAACTCTCTAGACGCGGTCCCGCGGAAACCATATTGAATTTCAGGATAAATTATAGCCTTTATGCTATTCTGGGCTATACTATATTATTGGGCAGTACTATTGCCAAATTTCATAAGGGATCAATAAGGAAACACCCTTGCAAACTTTCGCCATTTAGGTATTTTGTATATTATTGCATTAGTATAATTTACAATATTAATAGGAAGTAATTTTTAATACCTAATTATATGCAGTTGCATACACTACTTTATCTACACTCATATTTTCATGTTAAAATTTCGTACCTATAATATTTCCAACTTTGCTGGAAGTAACTGCGAATCAGTTCTGTTGTATCTACGCGTCGAGGATATCAAGCGGCGGGAAATTCACTTCTCTACGTTCACATTTATCTATTTATTTGCTTCAAACAAGAAAAAACATTCACAAACACAAATTACAATAATTAGAAAAAATATTCTGTTTAGCGGGAAAATAATTCCAAATGTACATAATGACAACCACAGACTATGAACTGATCACAAATATAAACAGGAAAATTTGAATTTTGAATTTGTTGAAGACATTTAGGTATTCAGCCATTTAGCCGTGTTCCGGCGCCCGACAAAAATTAAAAATAGAGAAGTGTTGCATAATGATTAAAAAGTTATTTTACGATACAGCTGTAATGAAAATAGTATGGGAAAGGCTGTATAGAAAAGTAATTTTTTAAAATTTTATAGACTGGCGTGAAAAAAGTGTATCCTTAAACAACTGTTTTTGTGTAATTGGAACATTACGCTATGAGTGTAGATAAAATACCTTTTCACCATAGGTATCACGCAAAGCCCTCTGTGCAGAGCTTGCCTGGAGGAAGAGGAGGCAGCTGCCCACATCCTGTAAACCTGCGACGGAATGACATCGTGTAGGCTCAAGCATCCCGGACAACCACAAACCCTTCCGGAGACGTTTCTAAAGCTGAAAGGATTACAGCGTTTTCTGAAAGAGTTAGTATGGCAGAAACAATAGGGTATCTAGGAATATTTCACCCAGCCCAAAATGGGCGCAAGGTCGTCGATTTGAGGAAAACACCCGAATACATCTATCTATCATCCACACGTAGAGCATCAGATTTATTTATTCGCCTCTTGGCAACAGTACTATTAACACAAAGAAGTAAATACAATCGAACTGCCTGCGGCAGAATCCAGCAAGGTATAACGCCGTACCTACCTACTACTGACTGATGTGAGGATTCTAAATTTCAAATGGAGATTTCAAGTGCCCAAATCCAGGCGCGGCTACAAAAAGGCTCAAGCCTAATACAGGAAATTAATGTCCAGAAACGGCACAGATCCTTGTCGAGGGAAATAAATTAATTCCCGTGTTAAAACATTTTTTTTTTGCGCTTAACCGTGTTATCGGTGCTTGGCGTCGTTTCGGGTTCAGATTCCAACCCACATTTTGAGCTATTTACTTTATCAATGACTATATATCAATACCTATAGTCCTTTTGTTTCCATTAATGACATGCAAATGGTTGTACAATAACATGTCAAAGATTTATTTCGAAACCAAATTAAAATGTTATGTAAGATTTTTATGAGCCAAGGTGTTCGTTACACAGACCATAGCTTGATGACATCAAAATAAATTATATTTACCAAATTATCACTAAATTGTTGGTAATAGAACTCCTGGTAGTACTATTTCACACGATTTAATTCTACTAAGTAATAAGACGTGACCGAGCGGCCCGCTTGACTTTAGCAAAATAAAATGCAGATTTTGTGCCAACATTATTTAAGTTGTAAGAGCAGGTATAAGGTAGAATAGCAATAAAAACCAACGACATTAACTAAAAAGTACATCGCTCACAGTTGTTCAAAGCTGGAAATAACTAGGAAACTTGAGGCGCGTTACCCGAGCAATCCGTAATCCGGGGAAACTGATCCAATCCGGTATCAAAGGCGTTTTTAGCGAGTGGCCAGTAAGCCTCCATACCGGCGGTAAGAAGAACCGGTTTTCCTTCACGGCCCCAGTTTTACAGTGCGGAACTAATTCGACCACGGTTTGTTTGTGTAGCCTATACGGACTTCCTGTTGTCTTGTTTCCAGGAGAGCTATTCGCGTGTTCTCAACTAGGATAGAAATGTATTATTTCATTTGACTGTACAATATACTAGCATCGGTGGCCGAGCGCTTACAGTATCCGACTCGTAAGCGAGAGGTATCGGGTTCGAATCTCGCTCCGGACATGTACCAATGACTCTTTTTTGAGTTATGTACATTAGTTGAATACTAACCGATCTTCTTACGGTGAGGGAAAACATCGTGATGAAACCTGCACATTCAGGCGACTGGATGTGTAACCATGATCTAATCTGGTCAGGTTCCCCAGGTAGCAAGGTCATGGAGATCAGATAGTAGTTGCTCCACTGTAATTACCTGATCTGCCAAATCCTGGATCATGGTCAAGGCGGACCCTGGACCCTCGTGCGCAAAAGCCTAACCGGGACATTAACGCCAAGATGATTATTGTTTTAAAATACTGGCCTAAATAACTTGCCTACTTACTGTGTACTATTAAAAATAACGTAACACCAGAGTTGCGCAACACTTAGTAAATAGGCTGGAAATGAGTTTGTTGTTTCTTAATTAAAACAGTTTATTCGTGGAGAATGCTAATTACTTCTAAGCCAGGTAAAGTTCTTGGAGTGGTGGTCTTTTTTTTGTTTTGTTTCTGTTGTCTAGATTTGTTAAGAGTTTATATACCTACCTACAGTTATGTGGGTACATTTTTTACATTATACCAGGCAAGAATTTGAACACCATCTCACATGATGGTAAGTGACGATGCGGCCGAGGATAGTTTTTACCGATATTGTAACTCTCTGGCCTTAAAGAAGTTCAGATTATAGGTACTGTTTCTACGAATTTTTTTTAACATTTGGAAACAGCCGATGAGCATTTCCAATAAAATTAGAAACTTAACGAAACGGTTTGCAATAGTCGTAATCGCCGGCATGGACCTTTAGAAATGTTGAGCCAAACCGGTTCAGCAGATGGCTTGTATCTACAACTTAAGAGTGGAACGTAAGCTCGCTTCTTATGCCCTGAAGTCGTAAAAGTGCTGGCCTTGATCCTACAATTCCTTTGCCTACAACTCATACCTCGAAATGCAACCTTTAAAATGCTATTAGACGCGCGGCCCAAAAATTCTTAATAATTTGACATAGAGGAGAGTGATGACGTCATAAAAAAATTGTGTGCTAAACATACGTGTGTGGCAAATGACTATCCTGTACATCAATTCGCAATTTTTTTTCATGCGACATAAACCTTTAGGTATATCAATATGGGTATATTTAGGTACTCGTGCAGTGTCTGGTGATTGAAACATCGACAGATAACAGTAAATACTGCGGCGGAAAATATAAATTGTAAAACAAAGTCTAGTTATGTCGTTTCCTTTCGTATTTTAGGTGTTAAAACACACATAATTGGAATGTTTAGATTAGGAGAAAATATCCAAGAACAGCTGTACAGAAAAGTCTTGAATAATCTAATAATTATTTTATAGAACTACCGTTTTGTAAATAAAGTAATCCGTAGCATACGCTACGGTATTTGCTACAAGGCCGTAGACTTATATAATTTTAAAGCTTCATAACTTTAACTAATAAATAAATAAAAACTTATTGAGATACAAAATCTTATGGCTCTCACACTTACGGGTGTCGTACAAAGCGACTGATGTTTTCTAGGCAAAAGAGTCTCTATAGACTGGAAAATGGGCAGCAACGATTTCCATTGCTGCGATCTCCAACTCGCCTGCCAAGTGTGGAAATTATGGCAATAACCTCCCCTTTCGTGGGAGAGGCCCTAAGTTCTGCAGTGGACTGATATGAGCTACTATATGGCCGGCCACGCCAAGGAAATGATCAAATTTCTAATCCTAGACGATAACTGAGGCTTATAAACTTCTTCCTCCGTGATAAACTTTCATCGAGGCTTCAAAAACAGAAGATACAGCTCGTCTTTTATTTAGTAGTTTTTATGAATATAATATTAATTACAGCTACAACTTCCGTGTATACTTCGATATCAGTTGCTTAACTATGTATGACGTCTAGCGATCTGGTCTTCTTCCTGAATACATACAGATGACGGCGGTACATCCGCTAGAACACAAGATAAGTCTTCACTTAGGTCAGTATGTTCCAGTACTTCCTTTTTTTTGGCTGTCTGTCAAATTTAGTCCCTATTTCAAAGGCAAGCAAAGTTATCTTACACGCAATCTAGTTAGGCTTCGTAGCGCGTCGCGTCTCTGTCGCACGCGTGTGAGTAAATTAATTTACAAAGTAGAAACCTAATGATAGTTTACAAACGAGCTTATCTTTAAATTAATTATCTCTAAACATATTTCTAAGTACCTAAATACAAAGCCATACATTAGTAGAATGCTAGAAGATGCACTTACGGTGAGGTAAAACATCGTGATGAAACCTACACATTCACCGCACAATCTGGTCAGGTTCCCCTGGTTGCAGGATCACAGAGGTTTGATCTGCCAAATCCTGGATAGTAAAGGCGGACCAAGGCCCTCGTGCACGAGCACACGACGGGACATTAACGCCAAGATGATTAATATCTAAATGCGGAGCCGAAACTAACCGATGTGCTAACTTACCACTCCGTTTAATGTTTTATTAGTCTATTTTAAGTCTGTTTTATTAGTACTTAACTAAATTAGTCTCGCTCCGAATTTCGTAACAGAGATCGCGTAACAAACAAAGAGTATTAAATTATATTGTCAAAGATCTCATTTTACGTTTCATAAGAACCTAATAATAAACAGCCAATATTTGTAGACGTAACTCGTGAAATCGTCGCTATTTATAAATAGTTCATTAGCAGGAAATGGTGCTTTTTCGCCAAAGTGAAAGCACTTTTGCGCTCCAGGACTTAAATTAAAAATTCCTGGCTTTTAGATCTCTAGATCTTTTGTCTCGAAAACATTAGTCGCCTTGTACGACACCCACGAGAGCTAGGGGTTGGTGCTATTCTACTTTGCCCGACACCACACGGGCACGGCCATGCTCTGATATTGTATCTCAAAACCGGTACCGGATCCGCTCCCCTTGGTTTGCAGATAGCCTGGACGACATTAACCACAATCCATCAGGTAGATCGCCTGACCGTGTACCTCCCTAGGCAATTTAAAAGAGAGATCTAAAAATAGCCGCGAATTTAACGATCGGCCAATTAATCTGATTGGAGCCATTGTAAAACATAATCCGTTGGCAAAATCTATTCCAGTACCATTGTCAGTGTTCATTTTACTGTCCATTTTCGTCTAACTAAGCAAATTTGATATGAATGTTTTACCGTTTAGTGTATAGGTAGGTATATTAATTTGGACGATGCAAAGACTAAATTGTACAACACGATACTCTGCCTACGAGTGTAAGTATGATGCCTATATGTGATAGGTATGCAGGTACATATGTTATAAAGGAGTACATGTCGAATAGCGCCTAGTTTTGCCACCCACATATGTCGTAAAAGACATAAGTAGGTAAGGGTAAACTACCTGGGACGTTCTTTGACCTCTGAAAAACGTGTCTACAATATAAATTTGAAAGCTGCGATCTTGAGATGGATATTAGACCCACCAAGCGTGGCGGAATGCATGCAGCTTAGAACACTGTTGCGGGCTATTGGTTATCATCATCATCTTGCATGGTGGTGCTATCGTACGGCGCGGACGACTGTTGTGAACAGCATAGTGTAAATGAAGAATACTTTACAACTTTACTAAAATAGATCAATATAAACCTCATGGTACAAACACGGAGGGTACGTCTTTATACAAAGCCTCAAATAAAATAAAATTATCAAGAGCAAGTTGGGCTCGCGTATAAAGGATTCCATAGTCCGTACCACTCCGGATAACATCAATGCAAGTAGGTAATTGTGAAATATAACATTTTATTGATACCAGAGCAACATGTGCAGACACTTTACCCGGTCTTGGACATCCTCGCATTGTAAACCTTGAGCTCTTGCATCTGTCTCAGCAATATCAATCTATCGCTTCATGGGCCTCTTGCGGGCCCTCTTTCCTGTTACCGGCAGGTTCATGCGCTTTATTCCCACGAATCCGTCTGACGCAGCACGTGACCAAACCAACCCAAACAGGCCTCTTCAATAGGGATTGATTCACCCAGAAAACGAATCCGCGTCTCAGAAATCCATGTCTCTCACACCAATATGCGTCTTACAGACTCGGTCAAGTTCAGTAATGTACATCAACGTTATGCACCGCCTTATTTTCATTTAGTTGGCTTTTGCCCGTGACTTCGTCCCTGTAAAATTGGGTTATAACTCTCCAGAGACGCGTTCCCGCGGAAACCATATTGAATTTCAGGATAAATTATAGCCTTCATGCTATTCTGGGCTATAAGCAGTACTATTGCCAAATTTCATAAGGAATCAATAAGGAATAACAAACATTCATGCATACATCAACCCTTGCAAACTTTCGCCATTTAGGTATTTTGTATATTATTGCATTAGTAGAATTTACAATATTAATAGGAAGTAACATTGCAATAACCGCACTTCCGTCAGCCTTGTACTCTGGTTTGGCGGCTTCAAGCCACAGTTTTTCAGTCCTTGCTTCCGCGTCTTGCCCTGGTCTCAACGTTGCCGAAGCTTTCTCACCAGTGCGATGTCATCAGCACATTCCATGAGCCATGAAGGCTTGTCCGGTCCGGAATTTTGGATCAGAGTACATCCAGCATAGCGCTGAATATGAAAGAGCCCAGGGCAGAACCCTTGTGAACACCCACGGTAATCAGGATTCATTTTCGATTGTAACAAAAATACATTTAACTTTAACACAACAATTAAACCTAATAAGTAAAGTAAAAGTAAGTAAGTAAGAATTAATTTCTATTAAAAATTGAGAAATACAGGGTTACTGTGGGCTCTGCACTAAGATCGACCTGTGTCGCAGGCCTGAGATTTACATAAAACCAAGGTTACAAGGAAAAATTGAAGACAATAAACCTGTTAAACATTGAAGGTGAAGCTAGTGATGTAGAGGCAGATTCTAATAACTTTATCGCTAAAGGCACAATTATCTAGGATAGCGGGGAACATTGTACAGAAGCCGTAATACAGCGTTGAATGACATCACTGAATCGTTGACTATGGAAACTATATGACGCCTCATTTCCACCAAAAATTAAACCTCATTTCACTTCACTTATTTTCACCATTTTTTCTCTCGTTACTCTCAGAAATCAGATAAAAATTAAGTCCTAGATAAAAATAGAGTCCTATTGCAGAATATATTAGATCAGCCCTGAACGTAATCGTAATCCGTGGTTTTTTAAATAGTCCATCTGCATTCTATCGATAAACGCAAAAGCACAGCCCTACTGCAACTTGTCGCTGCACCGGTCAGCTAGTGCAAACAATTTACGGACAGTGCCCCGGCGAAAATCCGCAGCGATGATTGGGCAAAAAAAAACATTCTCCGAAATATAGATTTCGTATTTCGAACTCCGCGTTTATTTTTTTATTTTGCTTTTACAATAGAGCCGAGGCATACCTACGATCTCCAACACTCTAGTGCAGTTCATAGTTCCTTATTAGTTTGTTCTAAAGTTTTATGGATAGCCAGAACCACTAAGAAAAACTCCCATAGTTTTTGGAATGGTTTTCTAACCTAACTTTGGAATATCGCAGGTTTTTAGAGAAATGAAAACCTTTTACAATAAATTTAGAAGGTGCCTACCACTTGGCAAAAAACGAATTACAAATTATACATTTTAAAAGTAACCTTTGATTAAAAATAATTTATAAATTCTTAAGCAAATGATTACAAGAGTAAATGTCAAAAATATATAAAGGGTTGCCAATCGACTCCCGAGACAGTTCCCCAGTATCAAAAAATGTTCATTTTATAAAATATTCAGCCAAACAAGCTACGTTAATTGGGGACTCCGTCAACTCGTGGCAATATCGACTTCCTATCTCCATCTGTATCAGAATTATACAGATGTATAGGTACATCCACAACACACAATACCGAGCGATATATGATCTGAATTCCTTTTTCATCGTACAGTGGATTGCTGACTGTTTGCCCGGAGAAAATACCTAAAATGCTTGTCGTAGGTATATATCACAGCAAACATCAACAGATCCAAAGATGTTTGCCGAAGAAAACGTAGGTAAGTAAAAGATTTTTTGCGCACAAATTCTTCGTTTCGAATATATGAAACATTATTATGAAACAAAAATATTTGCACCGGCGTTTCCTATACCTACCCTCTATTCGACAAAGTAATGGAATTACAGCGTAATATTTTGTATTTAAGGTCGAAAATGTCGAAAACTTATTATAAGAATTATTAGTTGTAATCCTGCCTAAAAAGTGAAGGATACGAGCTAATGTACTCGTATATACATACAGTTCTACATATTTATATTTGCAGTATGTTAGTAAATAATAATTACCGTAAAACTGCAAATTTATGGTAAATAACAAATAAATAAATACAAAAGAAACTTTAATATTGCTCCAACTTTTGCGTTTTATCTTAGGCAGATAAAACGCAAAAGGTTTTATCTGCCTAACAAAACAGAATCGCAGGTGCTTTGTAACTGTGGACTACGTCGATCCAGAGTTCATGGCACATTCAGAGTGTACTACACAAAGCACTTTCACAAGTAGCACAACTGGTACTTTCATTCAGTTTAACGCATCGGAAGCAAGGGTCGCCGTATCGTAAGACCGGAAATGCGTACCGTAATAAAAGTTCTCGACTCTGTAGCATATTCGCTGGCATCTCGGGGATAGAATCGAGTCGTTCACGCCCAATATCGATTACAGCCCAACGGATGAAACCACTTTAAACTTAATAGCTAGAGAACAATTCGAACGCTCGCGTAATCGTTTCAGCAACGTTGATAGTCATTTTATTGCGTATTTTCAAATCGGTGATAAGTGCATAAGCCCACGAGTTTCACAAGGGCGTTATAATGGGTATCATTCAATTTGGACCAAAACGCTGAAAGTGACGGTCAGAAAATGAATATTGTAATTTTCAGATGGAGTATATACAATTTCTAACATTTTCTACTATAACGTCACACTTGTACGCCCACCGCCATTGTACCACGAGGCGTACAGTACTAAATATCGTTATTATATAGCCTATAACAACTGAACCACTAGGCGGATAGATTTGACGTCATGTTAAAAAAATTTGGTAATTGTTTTCTCAGTCGGAAAATAATATATTTTGGCCACTATTAGTTTTTTTGGCCAAAACTTTATGACACTTGAATGATGTATTTTACTGCTTACACTTGCTTATTTTGTGAGCCTATATAGTCTTCTTTAAGTTTGCATCGCCATGCACGCCCGTTAAATCGAAAAGGAGGAGCTTTGTTCAACCAAGCGACCCTGAAAAGGCAAGTTTCAAATGGAAAAGAATGGAATGGAAGGAATGCTAGGTGGGTATCTGCGCTCTTGTTGAAAATGATACGTGGAGATTTCATATATCGAGCTAGAACCTAAACCACGAACCATGAGCAAGAACCTAATAGAAGAGAGCATTTTCAAGAGTTATACGTTGTCCAAGCGTATATATTTATGCATCCAGTAAGTGTAAATATGATAAATTGCACAAAAATATACTTTGCCGGTAGGTTTACCGGCAGGTAGGTTAGGTCTGAGTAAAGGCTGGTGAGAATAGAAATTATTTCAGAAATTGTTTTTCTGAAGTCATCATAAACTCCATAGAACCTTGGCGAACCTTTGACCCAGCAGTATTATACTTTTGACGTTGCTGAAGACCGCGAGAAGTGCACAAAGAGATGTGATGAAATAAGCTATAAACCTAAAAATTATAATTTCTACTACTGCTATTATTACACTGCTAAACTCAACGTCTAACTTTCGAAACAAAAGAGCCAATTGACAACACAAATGCACACAGAACAGGAATCCGAAGCACTTATACTTAAACGGCAATACTCTCGAATAGCGAGCCATAAAATCGAGTTACTCGACTCAATCGATAAGGTAACTAGATAACCCTGTAACAACACAGGAATTCCCGAGCTGACGTTTCGGTGGGAGCCTTTGAATCAGCTTTGAATCTGATTAATTCATATTGAAAGCGAATTCATAACGGATTCAATGCAGTCCCATTCAGGTTTAGAATGGAGCGTGTAATTCTACCGCGGAGATGAGACGGAGACAAAGATCTACTGTTATTAATGGCGGTGCTTTAATCTAATAAAAAGTGAAGCCAGCTAAGTAATAGGCTTGCTGAGTGAAACTGTTAATATTGTTAATTATGCTCTTAGACCACGGCGTGGAGCGTCGCTCGGTGGGCTAATGGTTAAGTGGTCCGACTTGCACCCGTGGTACCGGATTCAAATCCCACTGCTGCCGTGTACCAATCACTCTTTTTTTAGTTATACGCATTAGTTAAATATTAACCGATGCTCTTACGGTGAGGGAAAACATCTTGATCAAACCTGCACATTCGGGCGACTGGATGTCAAACTATGATCCAATCTGGTTAGGTTCTCCTCACAGTCACGGAGGTCAGATAGCAATCGCTCCACTGTAATTACCTGTCCTGCCAAATCCTGGATCATGGTGAAACCGGACTTCTCGGGCCCTCGTACGCGAGAACATAACCGGGACATTAACGCCAAGATAATTATTTTATGGCCTTAGACCACGTCATATCTATTAATATTAGAGTAGTAATGAATAGATATGACATCTTTTAATTCGCAGATTCTTGCTTTAATAATGTGGTCTTTACCCACCCCTACGGGAAAAAAGTGTGACGTTATGTAGGTATTCATGTATTATTGTTCTAAATATCTAAGCTACCCTAAAAATTAATAAATTTTGCCTGCAATATATATGCAGAATTCGGGACACGTAGACTGTCGTGATAGGAAAACCTAAACGTTATAGGTTAATAGGAGTCAGATAGTTACCACCATCCATCAGGTTCGCATTTCAATTATAAGAATCGGGCATAACGGCAACTATAATATTCTTAGAAAAATAAAATTCAAAATACCGTGATATGGGTTCAATATGCCATTTCGAAAAACGTTCCAGCGAATTACAATTCATCGATTACTCAACGTTTCGAATACCATTTGTTCGACACTACATTTCATTGAAACATATATTCATTTAATATATTGTACCTATCTACGCTGAAAAATATAAAACTACCTCTACATTTGAATTGAATGTGAAAACGGATTTTACGCTTTCCTTAGTATTGTAAAAAAACAACTACCTATACGAAAGTATCTCTAATGATAAAAGATATACTGTCTATCTGTATATTAAGTTTTTACGCCTAAACCGTTGATCATATTTGGATAAAAGGCAAGAGATAGGTGGCAACCTGGGGGAGGGCATAGGCCACTTTTTTTTTTTTTTTTTTATACCTTTAAGGTGGCAAACAAGCTTGCGGCCTGCCTGATGGTAAGCAGTCACCGCAGCCTATGGACGTTTGCAATACTAGGGGCATCACCCACGCATTGCCGACCCCGTAAAAACCTTTTAACCCCTTTCTTGAAGAACTCCATGTTGTACTCTCCAGGGAAAACCTCTCCACTTTATATTATATCTATTTATTTTACGCGGACGAACTTTGCAGACAAAAACTAGTCTTTCATATATTTTTAAGAAGTATTACTAGGATTTCTTTTCATTTTCGTAAGGATTCCCCTCAAAACACATTTCGGAATAAAGTTTAAACGAAACAAAGAAATGAAAACGGGATGATAGGACGCCGACACAACTGACAAGCCATTTGCCGGGGCGAGGCGCCTGGGCCGACCCTTGCCGGGCATCATCAATCAACAGGCCTTCTGTCTTCTTTCTTTTTTTGGACACATAAAAACAACAGCTTTCACACGGAAACTATCACGAAGTGGCCGGTTTGGAAAGCCCGTGTAAAGGTGAAAACCTTTTCACAAAAAAGGAACGATTGTTTTATTAATATAAATATAACAGGGACCTTCCTAACACTACAATGACAATCTGAGGAAACAGTATCGCATTTACAATAATGCTAATCACAATAAACGTATTATATATTTGCGTGGCGTTATAAGTGTAAGTAATACATTCCAACCTCATTTCATTGCCTTCTGCAAGAGTAACATGCATTTTTCATTCAAAAAACATGAATGTTAATACATATTATAAATCGAAATTAACGTTAAGCGTAAGCCGGATACGTGGAAATTATGTGCCTATTCCTCCCGGTAAGAGACTTACGAGGATGCTGAAGACCAGGCGCAGTGGAGGAGGAAGAGGCGGAAAGTAGACCCAAGTAGACTAACCTAACCTGACAGAAGCCGTGATTGACCGGGATTGTTAAAATATTAAACATAATTTTAAGGCTATTGCATAGCTTTTATCGCGGGCTTTGAGCGCGGCGACCGAATCAAGAAATTCCGTAATGAAAAAAACCTAACACCCACCACTCCGACCGGCACAGCGGTGCAGCGTTGAAAGCTGTGCATCGTCTAACGTCGTTTCAGTTCGGCAAACTTCGGCACGGTGTTTGTGTGCGTGCGACTAGACGTATGCGTGTAGACTAGCTGCTAACTGCTCATAATAAATAACTGATTCTATCTCTTTTAGACACAATGCTAGGTGAGACAGCGTGCTTTTAGACCGCGTCCACGAGTGAGTTCGAGCCCGCGACTAGTTGAACGTGTATGTATATGGTTAATATCAAAGAAAAAACTTGAATTAATATATAAAAAAAAAAAAAACTGCATAAATAAAATAAATCAATAATTATAATTGCATAAGTTGATAAAAAATACTATGCAATAGCTTTACCGTGGCAGTCCCCGAGTGCCACACGTATTTTTTTTTCAACATTTTTTGCAAAAAAAACATTGAGCTGTTTCTTATCTGGTGGAGCCCAAACTTGGTAAGTTTTGAATTATTTTGGTTCCAATTTGAAACAAATGGCTTAAATGCAATTATGTGGTACATTTCCGGTATCAGCTCGGAAAGCCCTTTCATTTGATACCCTACTCGATAAGTTTTAGAAAAAAAATTCTATCCAAAATCATGATGACGTCATTGCATCCTAAGCAATTTTTTTATAAACGGCGGGTCACAATTTATTTATTTATTTATTTATTACTCGTCATACCTACGATTCATCGATAACTACTCATTACTCGTTTTCTGTTCACAATGCACAAGGCGCAATATTAAAAAACCAAGCACAATCGAGTCGACACCCATTCAAATAGCTGCGAAGACATTACCCGGAGTATTTATTGGAACTTATTGAAATTTATTGAAACAAATGCGGCCCTGAATACAAATGGTTCTTGAAAAAATCTCCGACGTAACGGCTCTCCAAAGCAATTCCAGACAAGTATTCGCAATTTTCAGCGGAGCACACTCTCCCTTTCGATTCGGGCATTTTACACGGTTTTAATGGAATAGGGAAACCTTACAATCGCATTGTCTTACAGATTACAGAGCGGGAAATCTATGTGGCCGCTGTTGCGTAGAAAACGTATTTCTAGATAATATATTACATTATTTTTTACTAATAGGGCCGCCTCTTACGAATTTCACTCGAAACAAGTTAATATCCCGGTTGTGCTCACGCGCACGAAGGCCCGGGGTCTGCCTTGAACATGATCCAGGATTTCGCAGATCAGGTAATTACAGTGAAGCAACTGCCCTCTGACCTCCATGACCCTGGGACACCAGGGATACCAGGGACATCAGACCAGATTGGATCATGATTACACGCTTGTACACGATTAGTCGCCTGAATGTGCATTTTTCATCACGATTTTTTCCCTTTCCGTAAGAGCATCGGTCAGTATTCAACTAATGTACATAACTCAGAAAAGAGCGTCGGTACATGGCCGCAGCGGGATTCGAACCCGATACCTCTCGCTTACTAGTCGGATACACTAACCGCTCGGCCACCGACGCTACTACCGATGGGTGCTAAATAACATCACTTCACTTTCACTAAGGAACATTGTTACAAAATGTCGTCATCACATTAGAACACACGACATTAAGGACCGTGAGGGGGTGTCAGTGTCTTTTCTATCTTTTCATCAGTAGTTTCCCAATCGGCGGCATGTTAGAACAATAATGAATGTGGCGTAAAAAGGAGCTAGCATGCCGTCAATACTAGTGGCGTTATTAATCACCCATCTCTAGCACTTCATTCGAGAGAAGTTCCTGAATAGACATCCTATTAGCAAATAAAATTGGCTTGTTCCTTTGCACATCGGCGCCTTATGCTGAGACAATAAAAATAATTAAACAGAAAACCATATAAATTCTAGTATCACGGTTCTCATCATCGACGTCAGCGTTCAGTCACCACCTCTCACAACATTTTGTGCTTGTTATGTCATTATTTCTGTATCATAGAATCTCGACAATCTTTGTTTCTTTCTGACACCGAAACGGATAAAATTTCGTCATTCACGGGAAATCCAACACTTTCCAGAATGTTTTAAGTTTAAATTGTTTTGGCGTTCGCGTCGTGGAAAAGATGGCTTATTCCAAGAACTTAAGAAAAAAGAAAGCTTGCAGTGACAGATATGAAAAAAGTTTCGTTGAGTTGATACGTCGGCCATGTTGCATTCTGGTTACAGATCTCCTCATTTCTTATTTTTACCGCATAGAACATCATTAAGTATTGCTCTTTCCGTCACTAGGTTCTTAGTTCTAAGTACGCTTTGTTCTTAAAGATCCATAATAAAACATCTCTGTTCCGTACGTAAAGTATAAGTATAGTACCACAAACTAATTTGACCAAAATTCTTATCCTTATTGCTGTAAATTTTATCTGACGTGCTCTTTAGTGCTTTCTATTATGTTTTAATGCATATCTTTTACGTTCTTACTTACCTCTATCTAAAGTAAAGAAACCTCTTTAAGGTCAGGTTAGGTTAGGTTAGGTCAGTCACCCATACTTTAATTTCTCTGACCATTATTTCATTCGTTTGAATATTTAGTGATAGTAATTGTAATAAAGTGTCACTTCTACGACATGAATGTTACTAGGGTCCCCAAGAATGTTACTAAGACAGAGTCCTAATCCGGCAAAGCTGGCACGTGCAAGTAACCAAGAATGTCTAACTGCGTACCAGTCAGCTCATACCATGTGATACTAACGTAATAGTGCTAAAAGGCCGCGGTCGCCGCCCGATTCGGCGATCCAAGACAATCTGCGGGCCGCATAGTGGGGTCAACAGAGCCCGATGAATAGTTGAATCCAGGAATGTTTTAAGTGGTCTCTCATGGCGACCTGACGCGGTTCTCATTACTCATGCTATTATATTGTGTTCAGACGCCATTAACATTGACCCTCATCAAAAGTTTCTTTGATGCTACACCCTTGTTGGCAACATTGGGGATTAATTTTCGCCTCGGCAACGAATTTAAAACCATATTTAGCTTGTTAAAGTTACCAAAGTCTTTTGACTTTGCGTTCGGTTTTGATCACAATGCGGTCACGGGGTCGCTGAGATCTTGATTGGTTGGGTTAGCAAATTATGAAGATATGAATAGTGTATAAAACAACAAATCTAACAAAATGTCGCAGTGGTAGAATGTTATTTTCCCCTGATATGAAATTTCCTTTTTCCTATGGCGAAAATAGTTGGAACGGGCTGTGTAATGAGCTTCCTGCAGAGGATTTCGCTAAATAGTACAACATGGAGTTCTTCAAGCATGAGGATGCCGAAGACCGGTCGAAGTCGAGAAGAATGAGTAAGAAAGCGGACCCTGGCATAGGCCGGGATGAGCGCTAGGACGTTGATGATGGAGTTCTTCAAGTAAGGATAAGACATTTTGACAGGGTCAACAAAATGGGAGTGATCCTCCTAATATTGCATACGTCCATAGACTGCGGTAACTGCTTACCATCGGACAGATTGCAAGCTTATTTGCCATCTTATGTAATGGTAAAGAACTGTAATCAAATAAATGTAGGTAGGGTTCACGTCTACCGTCTATCGCCTAACGTCACCGGTTGCAAAAAAAGTTTCGTTGAGTTGATACGTCGGCCATGTTGCATTCTGGTTATAGATCTCCTTATTTCTAATTTTATCGCGTAGAAAATCAAGCATTGCTCTTCAACCTATCCTATTCAACTAGTTGCAAGGACCCAGCGGAAGATCTTGGTTAACCTCGCTTCGCCAACAGTATTAGTAGGCATGCAGCTCACGTAGCGGCACTGGGTATCGGTACTCAGTACCTCGCGCGTATTAGGCCAACCCGATAGCCATTTGCTGCGCCTACACAGTAAAGAGATGTGATACAAACTTTATATTCTTTGTTTGACGTAAGAGCAAATTTGATTGTGTTAAGTCTATAGATTTAATAGAGAAAATGTGGTGGAGGCTCAAGTCCAGCAATGTATAGAAGACAGCACATCAACGTACCCACCACCATTATAAAATGAGCTAGCATCACTATGGATTCGTGTACAAATCGGAGACGGGTCAAAGTCTAAACAGAGTATGTAGAGGTGCTGCCTTCTGTACATACTATTATGGACTGTTGGTGATGATGATGAGGCTATCACCTCAGTAGTTTATTAAGGTATCACACACGTCCTCAACCTTACCTTATGAGGCGCTGTCCTAATTGGCAACGGTCTTGCGACGGGCGGTTTTAAGGTATTCTATTAGTCGAGCGAGTCCATCGTTCGACCATGGTCGCACGACCGCTGCCAATTAGGACAGCGCCTGAAGCATAACCGATGTAAAAATGGCTTGTCTTTACTTTAATATTTTACTTTTATTCCGTTCTCTTGGAACTTAATCGTATTGTCGGTACGAGTTGACAACGTTTTCGCTCATCGGTATACAAGTATAATATCCTCCTCAGTTATTCGCTTGCAATAAAAGACATTCAAAGAGGTAGAATGAACACAAAGGTATTTCCTTATTACATTGAACGATATTTTATGAGATTATATCACGCGAATAAGTAGGTACGAGACATAAAAGACAATCCTTTGCAAAGGAAGTTGGATACAGTGCACGTTTTCAAGTATTTTAATTTTCCCACAGAAGCGGGTCAAATTAAGCTTGCAATATTTGTCCCGAACATACATAGGCCAAATAAACAGAAGCTTGTAAAAAAGCCTTGCTTTTATCAGCGGAGCAATCACTATGTAATTCCATGTGTGTATTTACCGCTTTTTATTTAATTTTCTGGTACGAAACGACTCCCACTTTCTCCTTCACTTTCTGGACGTACTTTTCTCCTGTATAAATGTAACTGTGTTTTTTAACCAGTTACAAAAGAAGAAAATTAACTCCTTCTAGATCTTCTTCTGCCTCTCCTTCCCTCAAGTATTGTTTCAAAGAAGTTATACCAAATGCCCTATCATTTTCGAATAAATACCAATGTGATTTTTTGTAATCATCATAAGATCACCAGGCACGTGTTTTAGAGTGTGCGTTGAGCCGTCGGTCTCGGTTGTTATCGAGTGATAGCTATCGTCATAAGCCACGTGGACGGCCTCTTGGGCGGCTTAAAACACCGACATCAGAGCACTACTGCTAGACAATACATAGCAGTAATAATTTAATAAATTTTCCACACCACCAATAGCAAAATCACATTACGGCCATAATAATATTATGATATCGCTCAACTCCTATCGCCCACAATTTATATCGGTACCGACAAAGATCATTATAAAACGGGGCGGTTTTCCAATATTGCACGTCATTGAAGAAAGACGGGGCCTCGGCCGGCGGTGTGGCCCCACCGCGACCGGTCGGGGGGGGCTGATAGAGACAGAAGGCCCGCAATGGGGCCCATTTAACATGTCTGTCGCCTCCGAAGGGCTCGATAATTGGATTCATTGCCAGCTAGGAGAAAATATGGCGTCCATTCGTTGTCCCCAGCGTATTGAGTATTGACTGCGCCTCCGAGGATAATACAATAGCCTCATTTTAATATCCCAATAAATTCTGCCGCTCCCATCCGCTCTAATTTAGCCGAAGTTTAATTAAATATTGATAAGGGAGCAGGTACATTGATCTTGGTAGATATTATCGAGGCACCGTTCTATTTGGATAGTAACAATTATTAATTATTAGTAACAATTTAATTATTTGAAATCGTTCCAGATAATATGGCCCGCGGCTTCGCCCACACGATTTCGATGGAAATTTATTATTTAATTAATTACACATATAAACCTATACAGCTTGCGCTTAGTCCTTAGTTTATTAATTAGTTTAGTAATTATGTTTTGTATGAGCAATAAAGTGTATATCTATCTAGTCTAGGAGAGGTAGGCAGAGACGGACTGAATTAATTACTTCTCTTCTATACAAATTAAATTAAATTCAAAAAATTACACATGATCCACAATGTTGTAATTGAAGGATAAGTTTGCGAAAAACGGAGTGTACGTACGGTACGTAACCATACCTATTTCATTGCGGAAGTTAGAAAATTCTATTCGGACGTTAACCAGAAATTACAAAATTTAAAAAATTTTGTGTTTGTATTGATTGAGGTTCGTATGGTAGATATCGTACGTTCGTATCATTGTGTAGCATTCGCCACAAAAATATTTTCTTACTATCCGATTTACAAAATAACACTTTCTGAAAACTTTAAGAGTTTGTAAAGAGTGATGTGACGATCGACAAATAATTAGACTTGATGGTGCGTGGTTGCCGCTGCCTATACACATTAGCAAAATCCCCACCACTTACTTACTCATAGGCAGGAACACAAAAGTATTTATAGAACAGTATTGTTTAGCTGCGGTATTTTGTAAGATGGAAGGTGCTTCCTTAGGCGGGCAGCTCCAATCAGAACGAGATACTTCGCTAAGCCCTACATCTCTTGAAGTCTTCGCAATCAAGCCAAAAATAAAAACTAATGAAACTAAACTTTTTGCCTGATTACGGACATTTTAAACAATTTTTCTAATAATGAAGACAAAAGGTTTGATTGTTTATTTGTAATAGATATACTCAAAAAACTTCTTAATCGACTTTAAAAATATTTCACCTACATAAAGTTACGTTATCCGCGTCTCAAGAAATATCAGAAATTGTATGTGGTCCCCATGGGAACGGGTCTGGAATATAGTAACCGAAACGTACAAGGACAAAGTCGGGGGCAAACAAAAATTAATACTGATTTTTGTATGGCACTCTGGCTTTTTACTACCTACATGTCGTTAATTCCGGTGTTACCCCGGTGTTCCGGGGTTATCTGTTGACAATCCCGAAATCCCGGGATTACAAAAAAGGGCCGGTATTGAATTATCTAGTGAAAGTAATTATCCCGGTAATTACCCCTTTTAGGTAATCATTTGTCCAGCCATGGGTGTTGGACCGTTAGTCTACCGGCCAATAATGATGTTGATGGTGATTAACTAAAAGTGCAAGAGAAAGGAAAGCCTACAGATAGGGGAAAGGAGTCTGGAAAACTTAAAGAATGACCGCAGGACGTCCGTGTAAGTCCTAAGTCTAACTTAAATCGTTAAAAACGAAAAAAGAAAGCCTCATGTCTTTACTGTAAATAAACTATCTCTATAAAAAATGTTAGCTACATTATAACTATTCGCTACAGATACAAGAATGCTATTTATGTAGATTCGTACAAAATCTAGACCAATGGAACAGTAAACAATATCAGAAGGTCGAATTCCGCAAGATTGTTCGCTACCTGAGGACGCCACTTCAAAGACTTTACAATAAAGAAGAATTCAGAAACTTCGAAACTTGTTTCATTATTCAAACAGTAGAATCACAGGTAAAGACAAGGAATACCTCTTTGGAGTTTATGAAAAGCTTTCGGATTTTGCATTTTTTGCCGTTAAAACCGTATGCTGTGAATGGAACAAGCTCGGTTCTATTGAAAATAGTTTGTTTTCACTTTTTCCGGCTGCCAATCCGGCTGTCACAGGCACATATGCCGTGGTGCGGGATAAAGGTTGGATTTGCAATTTCCTGATTGAATATGTATTCGTCTCTCCATAGATGAAGTCACACATACCAACTCTAGGTGAGACAAGCGAAGTTATGAAAAGTTGTACGAGTAGGTATGAGTTGTGTAATTTCTTTACAATTTGTTCATTGATTTTTATGTCAGAGGAATAACATCCATAAAAATTCCTAATGCAATATATATTTTTTATAATATTGTATAGTTTTAATAAAAATAAATCAAGCCTTTATCTTCAGGCTCTATCATCGGACCTTAAGTATTCTCGTCAAGACAAATTATTTTCTTTCAGGTGAATTGATACATTTAAGAATTTCTCTGACCACTTCTGTCTCCATCGTCAAGTCAGCTCGCTGATACCATAATATTGCATTACCATCTGACTTGTATATAGTTTCAGTTGAATCGGATAGCAATTCCTTCCCCGTATTTGATTAAATTTAATGTGTACCTAATACGCGTTTAAGCCGCTTCTATCAAGATGACCAGCTGGTGGTTTTTGTAGGTACTTTGGTTGTAATGAGTGATACCACATGTATATTTTTTATATTTCCCCCGTTTATTTTTTCAGGGCAATTGCCATGCCTACCATATTACCTACCATAATCTACCATATTCCCAACCGCGTGAAAGTTTTGAAAGACAATAAACCTAAAAAACGGCAGACACGTATCATAGGAGCACGTTGATTGTGGCAGCGGGCAGGGTCAAAACGTATAAAATGTTAAAAAATAAAAACTACGCACATCGGACCCCCCCAATTTTAGCTCCAGAACTTCTCCCTCAATCGGTATTCAACTTAACCCACCCAAGCCGATTAACTTTACATCTTTTCCCAAAGAATCTACACAGTGTTAAAATTACACTTCGCCCAACTTTTCATTATCTGTCTCCGAACTTACGTCGCTTCTAATTCCGTCGACCATTCCCCCAACGACACCCAGTTAAGAGCAAAATGTGCGGAGTTAAACGCAATTGTTAAGAAAGTTCTTACGCCGTTGACGATGCGACTCACGACGCTAACTTCGACAATGAATCATCATTTATTTTAGTCCCGTTTACCTTCTGTGGCTAATTATTCCTTGGCAACACTGCTTGAGGCGTAATCAACGGTTTCATTGCCCATAACCGGGGCTCATGCGTCTAGTAACTCGTAAGTAGGTACTTACTTTAGTTAGATGTTAAAGGTCTGTAATATTTGTAGAACGAGCTGTGGATTGATGTTTCTTTTCCTTTGTCGTCAATTGGAATCTATAGGTACTCTATATAGTACTAACATTATAAAAAGAAAAGAAAGATTGGAATGAATAAACTCAAAAACTACTCGAAATTTCTTATGCAGGCTAGAATTTGCACACATTTTGCGAATTTGCGCAGAAATCTGTAACGTCTGTAACTCCAATCCCCTAAAGATCGGTATAGGTATAAAATTGTACCTAAGTCCTGAATGAATGAATGAATGAATGAAAAATTATTTATTGCATATACATAAAATAAAACAAAAACAGAGGAAAAAAAGTAAAGCAACCGGCGGCCTTATCGCTTAAAGTTCCGTGCCTGTGTAAGTGCCTGAAGTTCTAGAAAGATGAAATTTGGTATGCAGGCAAGTATGTGTATACAAGTAACAAGAACGTTAAGAAATCTTTGACTTTCAGCCTCTAGCCCCCCTAAAAGGGGGCTGCAAGTCTGAATGAAAAAAAAAATAAAGGACATTTCCCGAAGTGCTAGAATGCTGAAATTTTCAGTCTATGCAGGCTAGGATTAAGATATATTTTAGGAGGTAAGATAACTACCTACATACACACAGCGTCTAAAAAATTTAACTTTACGATGATGGTAGTCAAATGTCGTGCCTACGAACATTAATTTTGGCAATACGTATACCGTAGCAGCCTTTTACAATTTCGATTATAAAAACTTGTGCTGGTGTATAGGAAAAGCACTCATCCTTCTTAAGGACTTAATAATCACGGAAGCTGTTCTACTTAGGCTACAGGATGTTTATTATTTATAGCTCGCCCCATGGCAAAGTTAAGCGTGCAGAGCTAATAATCAGCCTGCTACATTAAAATAACTTTTAATTTTGTGTGTAGGTAACACAGAAAGACTTAGGTAAACGTATTTTTGAACTTGGATTGAAAGAGGTATATACTCAAGTATCTGGAGGCACGGAATTGCAAAATAAGGTAAAAATATTCACTAAGTAGGTAGGTTTGGGTGTTTTAGAACGTTTGGGGAGGACTTTTTGTCCGGGGACAAGTTTTGTAATTACTTATATTTATCGAACTACTATGATACCAACTTATTAGATACAAACTTACTACTCGTCAACAAAGGTACACGGTAGGAAACCCGGAACATGCCCTTAAAATACAAACTTTGGCCAACAATCGTAGTAAGATGATGTTAAATTAGCAGACTTGCCCTCTTCGGTCGTGTGTGTATACGGCATAATGCGAAGATAAAAATCACACATGGCAAAATAAATGATACGCAAAGTACCTACCCAGATTTTATTCTGGTCATTTGCGTTTCAGGTAAAATGCGTAAAATATAATTTTCGCTAAAGACACGAAAAATTACGAAACGTTCCAAACGCGCATTATTAACTGTGCATATTCCGATGTAGGTATGTAAGTACCTAAGAAGATACTAAGATATTAATCCCCGAACGATACACCTTATTGTTCATAATATTACCGAGCATTTTATTAAAATCTATGTTAGTAGGTAAGTAATATAGTCTAGATATTTATAAGTGCTTAAGCTAGATTAAAATGAAGACCTTTGTTTTAATATAGATTTCGTTCATCATAGAAGATGCAGACAGGTAGGATTCGCTAACCTACAGATCTCACGGCGTAGACCTACTTGTTACGTAAATTGAAAACAACGCAGTACCTGTAACCAAGGGCTGACTAACCCAACTTAGAGTTCCATAATACCTTAGATTTCGCTCGACCAATCCAAGTGTCCCTGAATATTCATAACCGCTCCAATATTTAGAAGGGTCGCATAAGTCCTGTGAGACAGAGTTCCTACAACTTTTCTATCGAATATCTCCTGGGATCTTTAAAAGACACGGCAGAACTTCCATTACCTCGTTTAAACTCCGTTCGGTGAAATATCTAGCCGCGTCTGTGGTGTTCACTTGCGCGGAACATAACTCTGACGGCTCGACGGAAAATTAGCAAAGCCTGAGGGGGGCGCGAGAAGCAAACTTTGAGAACCACAGCAATAGGTCTTACTCCAATAGGGGCAAGTTTGTGTTAATTGCATTTAACTTTGCGAGTTAACGGCTCGTGGAACCACTATTAATAATTTAATTGTTTTGACACTGTTTATTTCTGTTGTTGCGGTCTATCCAGACAATGAGAGGAAGTGAATTGTTCCCCTGTCACCTACATTATTTATTTGTACCGGTGGTAGTGTTCTATCAGTTGCTGCGGTAGTCCTCGGAGTGACAAAGATTCTGCATTTTTAATACTTGATACCTAAATGCAGTCGGAAGATTTGATTGTTTGTATGTAATTTTACATAGATATACATCTAAGTTGGCAAAGTTGGTTGGGCAGCATTCGGGAAGCTACGCCATATATTTTCGTCCCAATTACCGCAGTGTCTCAAAACGAAGGTCTTTGACCAATGTGTGTTGCCAGTGATGACATACGGAACTGAAACGTGGCCGCTCACTGTGGGCCTTATAAGAAAGCTCACTGTTACCCAAAGGGCAATGGAAAGAGCTATGCTCGGAGTCTCTTTGCGCGATCGAATCAGAAATGAGGAGATCCGCAAGCGAACCAAGGTCACCGACATAGCTCTAAGGATTGCCAGACTGAAGTGGCAGTGGGCAGGGCACATAGCTCGAAGAACAGATGGCCGATGGGGCAGTAAAGTTCTCGAGTGGCGGCCACGTGCCGGAAGACGCAGCGTGGGTAGGCCTTCCACAAGGTGGACTGACGACCTGGTAAGGATCGCAGGTACCAGCTGGATGCGAAAAGCACAGGACCGGCCTTTGTGGAGATCTCTGGGGGAGGCCTATGCCCAGCAGTGGGCGTCTTCTGGCTGATATGATGATGATGATGATGATGACATCTAAGTTTGGCCCAAACACATAAAAAAGATAGATACTGGACCAGTATCTACATTATGCTATGAACGGTAGCAACAGCAGCCTATGGATTTATACATAGTATAAGTTGTTGGGTTAATTAATATTTTTCTGTTTCTTCTATGGCATCAGATAGGTATTTACGTCATGACATATTATGACACTTCACAGTCACAGACCCCCTCCGCTTATAAATCATCAGGTAGGCTGGCTGCTTGTTAATCATTATGATACAAGATATTGATCATTACAGTCGAGTCATAAACTGAGCCGAGAGTGTAATGATCAATGCACATGCGTTTCATTCGACATTTTTCATCACACTTGCAAGGATCTGAATTGTTATTAACTATTTTTTTTATACCACTAAGGCGGCAAACAAGCTTACGGCCTGCCTGATGGTAAGCAGTCACCGCAGCCTATGGACATTTGCAATACCAGGGGCATCACCCACGCGTCGCCGACCCCGTAAAAACCTTTTTACCCCTTTCTAGAAGAACTCCATGATGTACAGAGAAAACCTCTCCAGGTAGTTCATTCCACAACCTTAGTGTGCGTGGGAAAAAGTTCATTTGAAACCGCACAGTTCGCGACCAGTTTGGCTCCAGGGTGTGACGATAAACTCCCTGTCGGTGGCGAGCGCTGCGATGATAGAATGTAGCTGTAGGCATCATGTCAAACAGTTCTTCAGAACAAACACCGTGTACAACGGTAGAACACACAAAGGGAGGCGAAATCCCTCCGCTGACTCAGCGGCTCAATACCACTTGTGAGCATAGTAGGTATCATCGACAATAATTATTGAACTTATAATATTGAAACAATTACAAAATATTTATACGGAAAATGGCGCGCAGTTTTCTTTTTCTTCGCGCGTAGGTGCCAGGTAGGCTAGGGCACGAAAAGAAGAATCTGTAAAATCTGTAGTCGAAAAGAAAAGCATGCCACTGCATATAATTAGATATTAAAGCTCTCTTGTCAAATAAACAGACACTCATGTTTTTTTAAATACTATGAAATTGTTATGTTGCCCACAGTATAGTTTTACCTAAGCATATATTAATCCATAGATACAATCTGGCCCCACGATACAGGCCTGCCCTAGTGTGGGGGCCATAATAACCTATCCATTAATCTGTAACACTAGTTGATGTACTGGAAACGTGTAACAACATAATATGTATTAATATGATTTTTTCAATAAACTTATTGATAAAGAAACTATTTATTAAAAGAAATATTTGCATGACAGAAATAAATAAAATAATGCTAATACTAAATTATAAAATAATATCTACAAATAAAAAACTTGCCCCAAGTCCCTTGTTAAGGGAATTGTTCCCAAAACACTGGCCGTATGCCTCGCTGTATCGCGAGGCTGATCCTTTGGCCAAGGTATTGGCCAGCCTTTTGGTCGTGCGAAGCGTTAACCAGGCGCTTAGACAACTCTTTGAAGAGAGTATGAGCGCCTGGACCCCACGGCGCTAGAGTTTCTACGCCAAACGGCTCAAATAGATGATCTCCGCTGAGACCAGCATATTTGCGACGTTTTAAATTTTCTGCCGAAGCGGCAGCGGAACCGTATTTGACACTTTGTATGTTTTAATACCACTGCATTTTTAAACTACTATTATTGGTTCTAAAAAAACTGTAATAGATTTGGAATGGCATGGTATTATCCGATTTAATTAAAAATGCTTGGTCGACATACATATTACTTACAGTGAGGTACCTACCAACTTAACTTAAATGGGGGATCATTACGCCCCAACTAAAAGTAAAAAGTACTCGTAGGACAGGTAGGTACTTATCTACGTAATATCTTGAATTATGTGCTTAAAAGTGATACAAGAACATCAAAGTTACGAGCAAGTGTAACAAAAAAAATATTTTGCATTATTTGTTCCGCCTTCAAATTCGACTTTTCCGTGATAAATTCAAAAAATCATGGCCCACGGAAGCGAAAGCGAAATTAATTTTAACAACGTACATTCACGTAAATCGTTCTTGTAGAAAACGCTGGTGCCGTGAAAAATACGAACATTTTGCAGCGCGAAATGGCGAGTCATAGTACTAATGACCGTTTTTACATTCAGAGAATAATATCAAATGAAATTAAAGTACGAATTCGGAATTTCTCGAAGGGATTTATTACGGTTTCAGAAGCTGTTCGTTCTCTTTATGCGTTCTGGGATTTATTTATTTTGATTGAAGCAATGGATTGGACGTTCAAACTATGAATTTGGTTATAACCAATGCAAGGGCAGTTGGCAATTCATAAGCATCAATGTCATCAGCTCGTAAAATAGATAGTATTCTATTGACAAACCCAATAACTGCCATGTGACTTCCGTGGCCCTGCTAACAGGGGAACCTGACTGGATTGGATCATGGTTACCTACACATTCAGTCGCCTAAGTGTGTAAGTTTCCCTCACCTGGGCACCGGTTAGTGTTCATCTAATATACATAACTCAGAAAACAATAATTGGTAGGTATATAGCTGTAGGTAGATATTGGGGCCCGAACCCGATACCTCGCTTACTAGTCGGACACCTTAACCACTAGGCCATCGACGTTCTCAATAAGTAAACCCTCTTTTTCTTGCTCTTACTAGGTATTTACGATATGGAATGAGTTCCCAGCCATAGTGTTTCCTTTGGTTGGACTATAATATGAGATCCTTCTAGAAGGAGGTATAATAATATTATTAGTGGGGAAAGCATTAGTGACTCCACTGGAGTTGCTAACGTCCATTGGCGGCGGTGACCACTTAATCAATTAATACTTAACACCTTAACATTAAAAAGCACATAGCCAGTAGATAATCTCCACATGAAAAGACATTGAATAGGCACTTAATTTCAAGAGCATTTTGTAGGTACTTTAATCCTATCCTATTGTTTGTAGATTACACAGAACACAAGAGGGCAATAGAAAATAAAGATAGTTGCCCCTGTTTATCCTTGCCCCTGTCCGGCGCAGTCGGGAACTTTAAGCGAAGGCACTAAGCAATATAAAATTTATTGTCCCATTTCTACAGCGAATAAATCGCAGCTGCGGAGGCTCACAAAGCATTCGCCGGCCTCGATATTACGTCGATAATGTCGTGAAAATATTTCATTTTGTTTGTTCGTCCGATAGGTAGGTAGCTGCGCTACTTTGCCTCCGTTGAAAAGAGAGAAGGCAGATAGTTTTGTGTTTGTAGCTACGAATCTGGTTATTATGTTTTCTAATTGAATATCTATAAAACCAATTCCTACTTATACTCCTTTACGCCTATTCCCACTACTTTGAGCTCTATTACGGACCTGTCTGAAAACCAGCGCTGTGTTTGGCTGCTGCCATTCCTAGCATTAAGCTGAGGCTAGTCCAATTTGGTCCGAGGACGCATCGCCCTGCTTCCTTATTAGGTATGTACTTATTATGTTAGTTATATGTTTTTTAAATGTGTTATTGGACCATATAAAGATACGTCTATATCTAATTATCCTATTTCCTAGTAGGTAAATGCTTAAGTTTGTAAGGATGGATGTTTCTTACCTTTTCACGCAAAATCTACCGAAAGGATATTTTGTAGAATTTTGCTTTGTTATAGCTTAGGTTATCTACAGAAAAAAATCTGTCCATACCGACTTGTCTTATTTGGTTATGGAAATATTGTATTTAAATGTATAATTTGCAGCAGTATTCGTTGAAATTCACATTCTATGTGTTTCTTAAATAATTCAAGACATTTATACCTACACAATATACGTAGCGTGATTGATACTGCAAGTCGTGATTTTGGGTATTGTTTGTTCACCAAATGAAACAAGTCAGACTGGACAGATCATACTAAAACCTAAGCGAGGAAAAGTTTGTATGTTTGTAAGTTTCTGAGTTATTTATCATCATCATCATCATCATCGTCCAAGCAGTCAATCCTGGCTTCCGCCAGGGCCCGCTTCCCAACTCATTTTCCTCCATTTCACCCTGTCATTGGCTCTCGCATCAGACTCGGCGATGTCAATCCATCGCTTCTTGGGCTTTCCTGGTATCGGCAGGTTCAGGCACTTATTTCTCACGTATCCCTGGGGCTTACGCAACACGTGACCAAACCAGCGGAGGCGAGCCTCTTCGATTTTATCTGATATCTCTCACGACAAGGCTGCCACGGATATGCTTGTTACGCTTTCGATCAAGTCGCGTAACGCCACAAATCCATCCAAGTCGCGTAACGCAGCATCTTCATTTCATTGACGTGGAGGTCGCGGACGTGCTACTACAGAGCCGGCCAGGTTTCGCAGCCGTAAAGCGTCACAGGCCTAATTATGCTCTTGTATTAGACTCTTGAGCTTGATCGGGATTTTAGGGCCACAGGTGACCGCCATGATCATATCAGTTATTAATTCGCGAAAATTTATAATTCATTATTTGTTAATAAATGGGTCTCTACTGTTGTGACCTACAAGTTGATACCTACATATAGGCTGTTGACAGATAATTATGTAGGGGAAGGTGGCCTATAGCGGGTAAGTTTCGCGCGAGGATAAAAAAAAACTAGAAATGTGGTGAATATCTTAGCTTGATGTAGTTTATAAGATAGATAGATAGATAGATAGATAAACACTTTATTGCTCACAAAACATAACAGCATCAATTAGTTACAGTAACAGGAACACATATGAGCAAAGGCAAAATAAGATAGAATGATAATTAAACTTGAAAATAAAACACTTCTTTAAAGCATTTTCTATCAAATATTTTATAAATAGAAAAAATAAGGAACCTCTAAAAAACCCCGTTTTGCCCACATATGAGCTTAAATCTGATTTGGACAAAACGTGTAAACGTCATAATTTTTAGGATAGGTAAATCAAACTTAAAATCTAACAAGCAAAAAGAAAATACTTTACCTACCATATAGTTTATTATTTCGACTGTAAGCATTTAACATTTTGTATACTGTTAAAATGAAAACTTAAACACCTCAACCACCTAACAAAATCAACCTTTCTATTAATGAAATATTAATAGGAGTTGTAGGATCTTATAATAAGGAGTTGTAGATCAAAGTACCCATACTCCTTTGAGGTATTTTTACAATATAGATTGAAATAACAAGTTCTTCATGTAATCCATTTTAAATTTTTCATACAAAACCATACCCGTTTTGCCCAATAGCACATATTTTTGTAAAGTAATTAAAGAGTTCAAAATGAAAGGTAATCCGAGATAACACCTTGTTTTAATTTAAAGTTAGATGGCGCTAAAATATAAGCGCAATATTAATAATGTGCTAATTATAAAGGTCTTCAACTTATCACGGAACACATATCTTAATATTTTTTAAGAAAAGCACTAAAAATCTTTCGTTAAACATACGTCATTAAGCGGCTCCAGTGCCCGAGCAAAACGTATCTAAACTCGTCATCATTCAGCTCCTCTCGGAACATGCACCCGTTCGTTGCATACCCGCCTAAGACGGGTGCGCGCTTACCCGTCTTAGGCGGGCCACCCGTTTAAGGCCACCGTCCCCTAAAATTTTTTTACATGAGTAATGATTGTTGATGATTATTAAATGTTGACATTATTTTATTTATTTTTATATTTATTGTTTACTACTCATATAAATATACTCGTGGACCCGGCGGGACTTCGTTCGCGTACACCCCTATTAAGTATTTTACCCCTGCCTACCCTTTTTTCTTCCTTATAAACCTTTCTCTTGAATCACTCTATCTATTGTCGAAAACCGCATTAACCTCCGTTTCGTAGTTTAAAAGATCTAAGCGTGCATTGATACATGATTAGATACATAGGGACAGACGGCGGAAAGCGATTTATGCTTTGTACGTATAGAAGGGGATGTGCTACGGCAAAGCTATACCTATACCTAGGTCCCTGTGCATTGACGTAATCCTTAGATTGAAAATACTTTCCTTCCTTGTGAGGTGTTATAATGAAACGCCGTGTCAACTATTCAACGTGTATTGTCAGACTAACGGTCAGTAAATACAAAAGCAACTCCAACATAATATTATAAATCTATGAGGGTACATACATTACACTATTTTTCTCTTAATCTAAAAACAACGTAAATAACTTACAAAAATAAAATATTTTAATTATTATAGTTGTTATCATTATCTACCTAACAATTAAATAAGACCCTAACCCAGTATCATTAAGTGGTAAGTTGCAAACAATGTTTTAGTTAATCTAAGTATCGTTCAGCTAAAATACATAGGTAGGATTGAGTATTAAGATTGGTAGGTACTCATTAACTATCAACTTCCACCCTCACAAAAAAGAAGTACATCTGCACTGACAAGTACGTAGGTATTTATCTAATCTAGCTTGCAATTTCCAACTTGAACATTTAAGTCTAGTCCTAGTTTAACAGTTTAGAGAAATTAAATATTTAAACAAATGCTAATTGATCTCTTTAAGAATAATACAAACAAGTGAGCAGGTACCTACTTAAATAGCTAAACACAAATGAGTAAAAAGAAACAAAAAATGTTGAATGATGCTACGATATACATTTTTGGTAGGTACTCAATGCTTACATTGCGGCGGTTTTTTAAGTCGGCAATGTCTGACCGGGCGAGGCAAAGTCGGTCCCTGAGCGGCGGGCGCCGGCGGCGGTCGGGGCGCGGGCGGCGGCCCGGCGCGCCCGGCCGCTGCAACGCTGTCGTTATCAGTTATCTCGACAATGCTCCCGGCCGGCCTCTCCGGGCTCCTCATCCGCCGCACTCCGCGAGGCCCGCGTCGGCGCCGGGCGGGTCGCCTCCACCGGCGGTGTATAGCCCCCATCAACGCTGCCGCTGGTTCCTGGTAATGGTAAGGCTGTTGGGGTAGAAGGGCAAATTAACGCTCCCGAACGCCGTCGTAACTGATCGATATGCCTTTGAGTTTTTATCCGTTACGGTATAGTGCGTAGTGCTAGCCCTCCCTACTACGCGGCCCGCTGCCCACCCTGATACTGTCGCAACCAAACCTCGTCCCCTGATCGAAAAGTACGATCTGAACCAGCTTTGTTTGCCACCTTTCTCATTTGGGCTC
The DNA here is from genome assembly GCA_907269095.1 of Blastobasis adustella. Classification (NCBI taxonomy): domain Eukaryota; kingdom Metazoa; phylum Arthropoda; class Insecta; order Lepidoptera; family Blastobasidae; genus Blastobasis; species Blastobasis adustella. The sequence goes on along the minus strand of OU026128.1, from coordinate 9,876,800 downwards.
GTCTAACCTTTGTCTCATAATCAGGTCTCAAGGCATCCAGTTTGGTACGTAGTGGCTTACCCAACATGCAGGCTGCGGGTGTCTCGCCTGTTGTACAGTGAGGAGTATTTCTATATTAAAAATGTTTTAATTGCCAAATTTATAGGTTGTTTTTGCCTTACCGCTTTCTTGATAACTTTTTTTACTGTTTAAACTGAATTCTCCGCAGCCCCGTTTGACGCGGGGTGGTACGGCGCAGTGAATAGATGTTTTATACCATTACTGGACAGGTATGAAGAAAACTCTTTACTGGTAAAAGGGGGACCGCGGTCAAATACTATCTGTTTTGGTAGACCCCATCGTGCAAAGGTTTCGCTGAGTCTATCGATAGTGACACTCGCCCCTGTACTAGATACCGGAATAACTTCTAGCCACTTTGTTCGGGCATCAATAATCACGAGATACAGTTTACCGTACAACGGTCCCAGGAAATCAACATGAACGCAGGACCAAGGCCTGGGACTGGGGACGTGTCGCACGGGAGCATCTGCCTCGGCACAGTGCTTCCACTGCCTCGTCCACGCTGGGCCACCACACGTAACTTCTGGCGAAAGCTTTCGTTTTCACGATTCCCATGTGGCTGTCATGCAACGCTCGCAATACCCGGTTCCGACAACCCATAGGGACTACTACTCGATGGCCCCACATTACACAACCTATTTCTTCTTATAATTCCTGCCTACGATTTAAAAACTTTCTTTCGAGTCGTCCCTCGACAAAGGACTAACGTAGTAATCTCTAAGCTAATCGTAACTAATGTAATTCCTATGACATTCTTGATTCTACCAAAGTGGACAGTATATTTGATAACAGCATTCTGTGTAATCTGTAAATTAAACAAAGTACTCCAGAAATCAAGGTAACTTTGATGTTTTTGTTGGCTACAATTCAGTGCTACTCTACGCCGTAATTCATAATCGGTCTAAAACGGTTGTGCAGATCCGTCGAGTCGAGGTGGGTTACTGCGATGGGGATTCTCGGTGCTCCGTAAAACGGCAGACGTGCACAAACATATTTTTCTACGGAGTGGTTGTCAAATCCGCCGTTATAAAGAGGACAGTCTAAATTATTCCTGACCACCAACCTGCATAATGAGAGTTGTAATGGATATAGCTTATAAAACGAAATATCCTCGCGTAATTATTTAAATTCTTTAGCTAGCCAATTTTTTTATATTTATGTTTAAAATATTACTAATTCGCTATGAAAGGAACGCATCTTGGCATAAAATTATGAACACACCCGGAAAAAGGTGTGGATGCACAAACTTATCTGATCCGGTGGGCAAAACTGGAACCAAGTGTGAAATGCCATTAACAGCGACGTTGTTACCGGGTAAGATTAAGTTTGTGGCACTGCATAGACAGACAGGTAAAAAAATTCTAGGTTTTGACATTGACAATGATAGGCATGTCATTGTCGTTGTCATACACTGCCACTAATGACGAATGAAACTCCTTACTCCGTTAGGAGGACCTGCCCTGTGGTTGTGATTTCTATGGCGATGACAGGCTGTAAAACCAAGTTTCGCTAATGACTCTTTTCTGAGTTATGTACATTAGTTGAACACTAAGCGATGCTCTTACGGTGAGGAAAAACATCGTAATGAAACCAATAGGATAATTACGTAACGCTATTGCCAACAATTATCTGATTTCAATTATTGAAATTGTTAATTTATGCGATTATGACTAAGTTATAATAGTTACTTTTGCGATTCTGTATTATGGATTTCATGGGTTCAGTTGTTAACAAAGTTCCATTGCAATAAACTCAGAAATCGATCATACGCAATCGCAAAAGTAACAATTTCAATTATTGAAATCAGAATTGTTTGCAACAGAGTTACGTAATTAGCCTACTGTACTTCAGTCGTAATTAGGCGACTGAATCTATGATCCAATCTGGTCAGGTTCCCCTGTTAACAGGGTCACGGATGTCAGATGGCAAGCGCTCCACTGTAATTACCTGATCTACCAAATCCTGGATCATGGTCAAGGCAGACCCTGGGCCCTCACGCGCGAGTACACATCCGGGACATTAACGCCAAGGTTACCATGTTGTATATACCATGGTTCTAAGGAAATCTAGTTCATATGCTAGTTCATTTTGGGCACATCTGTCGGCCATTTTATGTAACATCAAAAGGCGTCCCGCGTCACGCCGCAATACCAGTGTTTTCAATGCATTACACGCATTATTGAACATAATGCCCTCTCCTCTTAAAAGGAGTGTTTTCTTTCCTCATTGCTTTCTCTTCGCTATGACGAAAAAACTTCTTACTCCGGGCGCAAAAGGAGTTTTTTCTTTCGTCATTTACTCTACGGCTTGTTTCAGTGTTGCATGAGTGACGCATGAGTGTTGCAGTTTTGATAAAAATATTTATTTTTCAAAAAATAATTGTGATGAATTGGCTAGACTTAGATTTATATTTTCAACTGATACGAGTTCCGTATTTTACATTCTTCCGCTTTTCATTCACTTTGTACCGGCTGGATCTTAGTGAACACCTTCTATGAACGGCTAGACCGCATCCTTTGATTTATTTATACTGAACTAATTTTTTTTTCAATATCTACAGTTTGAATATTTATTTATACATTATCCTAATATAGCAAAAAGCGCAAAAGAGAGCGCTCGCTTCACATAAACAAATACTTCCGTGCTATTTTATTAATTAAAAATAGAAGTTGTTATTATTTCTAAACAAAAAGTGATAAAACTTAATAAGTATTTGTAATATATTGCTCAAGAGTGTTATTAATATTCAAACTTTCCAATTTAAAAATAAATAAGAACAATTCAAATAGTGGTACATAACTCAAGACTCAAAAAGTAAAAATGATATTTAAACAGAATATTATTACACAAATTCAGTTAAATAGTCAATGAAATGGTGTATTTGTGAGACTGTAGTGAATCTTCCAATCTATTTTATACCTATCAGCTGTTAAAGTTGTATTTCAAACTTTATTCGTACTAGTTCAACAAGATATTTCAGGCGACAAAAACTATTTTATTAGTAAAAATACATTTTAAGACAAAGTGATACATACTACATAGTGCATAAACTTGTTTAAAACGCAGTTCTATTGCATTCAAGTACACTCAGTGACATATTTAAAAACGACGCCAACAAATTTATATTTGAAAATTTGTAAAAATTAATTTAATAATTTATTTATTTAACTGTTTATTGTACACAATAATTATATACATAATAGTATAGAAGACACAACAGGCGCTGCTTATTTCTAGAAAGACACAGACATTAACGACATTTTCCTCTTACGTAATCCTAATGAACGGTGCCATCTATCGACGAGTAGCGTTACCAACCAGTGCTACGACTGACTACTGCTAGATGTCGTTGTGATTAATTATTGCGTTTATTAATCGATAGAAACAGTCACTAGATGTGTATTCAGCATAGAGAAAAATTTTTATATACAGAAGCAGAGAGTACATTTAGAGTTTAAATACGAGACAAAATATCACACATCTCTATAACACACACACTAATGCAAATGCAGGGACGGAACAAGGCAGCCCATCTGTAGCAAAATATAACTCATCATGAGTTACACAAACATAAACATAACGAACACAAACATATCTGACTTGTTGTTCGCTCCAGATGACTATGCAATTTTTTAAAGCTTGTCCTTATATTTTAATATTGACATTATAATAGAAGGTAAGGTGTCTAGTGAATCAAAGCCATGCCCTGATACCTACCACCGTCTTTTCGATCTCTCGATCCTACATACCGTGAATCGGCAGTGCTTGCTTTTGCAAAAAGGAGGGTTATGATTTTGACCGGTATTCATGTTTATTTGGGCCTCATAACTTCTAAACTAAGTAGGTACCTACCTACTTACTTATAGTTAGAAGCGTCTTCTTTGTTCACAGGTTGGCCTATGTGACTTTACAAATTTAATATGATGCCCTCTAGAGGGCAAAGTCATGAAAAAAAAATTAAAAGTATTAGAATAACATTAATATCTTAAATAAGCAGCATATTCTTTATTATCAGTAAAAAATCATATAATGCTGGTGCAGCAGGACAGAAGGGACTTGCATCTAATTATTATCTTGTTCTTCAAAATGTTTACAACACAGCACTTCCAATTTGCAACCCAGACATAACCATGTCTGGTCTTTAGGAAACCTAGAAAAACAAATATTTTTGTAAATAAACGTAAATACGCGATTAATCCGTTGTTTCATATAATGTCTGAACATTGACATTTTAGTCATCTAGGTACATTTTTGGTGTGGAACCCTGATACATATAAAATTGTGGACCGCTATTCACAAGATTTGAGTAATAAAATACTATACAATAAGTTCTAAGTCCGACCCTGTTAGCATCAAAATATTTTCGTAACTATTTAGACACCGAAATATTGCTCAATTTGCCAATAATTTTAAATCTATCTCTAATGGCATGTTGTTATAAGGTAAAGCATTTCATTAATTGCAAATTCACACTATTTCGATGCATATTTTTGTCACAATTTCTTAAATTCATTTCGGGTCGCCGCGACCACGAATGTTTACTTCCATACTTTGCGCTTTCACATAAATTTGCACTAAATTACACACAAAATTACAATCTTTTAAATGGTTTGATTTAAATTTTATTAGGAAATTATAAAATTTACACCGATGTTTCAAAAGAAACGTCAGGTCGTTAGGCCCTCGAGCAATGTGTCGAACGTTCAAAACATTGCGCGCGTCATTTTCCGTGAACTTATTCTAATGGATGAAAAAACGGGATAGCAAGATTCATAATCATTGTAGAGCGAGCGACCAGGGAATATTTGTGAATTGTGTTTAGTCTGTTATGTCTGTGGTATTCAGCCAGTCAGTTTATTAGTCACTAGTTGTAGCTTTGTGTATTCTGCTAACGTAATATATCACGACAGAAAAATGGAAATAAATGTTAAAAATTGCGGGGGCTGTCCAGAAAAAATAACAAATAGAGATTTGCAATGTTGCCTTTGCAACCTAAAGTTTGACTTAAACTGTGCCTATGTTAATAGTAAACTCGTTTTACTTTCTGAACGAAGAGAAGAAAAGCACTTGGGTGTGTCAAATATGTCGATGCAAGCGGAGAAACGGAGATAATTCTAACACGCCTGTAGGCCAACATCGTTCTAAAAAACATCTAAATATAGACGATGCAAATAACATAACCTTTTGTAAAAGAAATCACAGAAAGCAAATACATGTTGACTCTCTAGACGACACGCTAATCGATTGCGAGCAAGATTTTATCGTTAAGTAACGATACCAGTCTCACGAGTAATTTGGGTTCTTCTCAACAATATTAACAGGAGGAAGTGAATGAATTAATAAACCAACTAGCTAAAGCACGTGTGGAAATTGTCGACCTATATAAAGAAAACTTCATACTCAAGGAAAAAGTCCTCAGTTATGAAAACCAAATACAGTCATACAAAAATAAACAAATCCACCAAAATCCTACTGCATCAGTAGGATGTTCACTGTCAAACCAAACGATGCCTGCTGAGAAGCTATATGACCTCATAACCGCCCAAGAAACGCCTTCGCCACATAAATCGCCGAAGCCATTGGTCGCGAATACTAAACCCTGCAAAGTCCTGATTGCACCATCACAATCGAAGTCGAATGGTTCAAGAACCACAAACATAAAACCTGTCGTCGACGTCTCAAATGTCCGCAAATGTGCGTCATAGGTGATCAACAATGTAACAACATGGCTGTGCTTCGAAGCTTAGAAGACTACGATCAAAGGAAAAAAATGCCAGAGACTACAACATAACTGGAAATGTTTTCACGGATGCGCCGATAGAATACATGTCAAAGAATATCAAACTCCAAGGAATTAACTTAAATGAAGACGGTTGGCTGATTATATCTGCGGGCTGTAACGAGACAAAGCCTACTAAATTTTGTATGGAGCTGTCATCAATTCCAGAAAAAGTACCTAAACCTAAAATAGTAGTGACAGCCGTTAGTTGTAATCGTTACCTAAGTGAACAAAGAAATAGAAGCCACTGTGAAATGTTTCAAAAATTGCATATTCCTTTATATTCCTACTTTTAAGACTACCGTTTCCAGTAAAAGACTGTAGAATTCTCTCCCGCACGAAGTGCGTGATTGTCAATCTATAGCAATCTTTAAAAAACGTGTAAAAAAACATTATCTTTCCTTATGTGCCTGAATGTTCTACAATACCTGAATATAATTTAGTATGTATATGTGTATGTGTATATTTATATATATTTATGCTATTATGTGTATTTAGTATCTTATTTATGATTTATGTAGTTTATAATTTTTTTTTTTATTATAATTGCGCACGTCTCATCCCCTATACTACCATGTCTCTCTTCTATAGGCCTGCTGGAAGAGATTTATTCTTAGAAATAAGTAGTGCCTGTTTTGTCGTCTTTCATTTTTGTAATTTCTGTTTACTATGTATTGTGTGCAATAAATTGTTAAATAAATAAATAAATAAAAATATAACTAAATTGGTAAATCTACACATATACACACATGGTAAACATACCGTTTCTTAGACGGTATGTGCAATAGTAAAAATGTAAAGGCTCCTAAGCCTGTTACCATACCGTTCTATTTTGATAAAATAAAACAAAACACGATTAATTTGACTATTGTAACGTAACACTGTCCTACGGACAGTGCCAGGCTCAGTTAATAAGAAAACAACGAATATTCAGGGTAATGGGTTTATGTACAATCAGTCCAGAAACTACAAAATACAAAACAAGAAATTTATAAAAGGAATTTAAAAGGATAAAGTTGCATGAAAGTTTTTATGAAAGTCCACTCCACACAACCTATGTCCAGGCTGGATCACTGGGTTCACTGTTGGCCGAAAAAGTACAGATTGCAGATTGACCCGACAGACTAATTAGTTAGAGAATTTCGAAGATAAAGATTTATGCAGCTACGTGCATACTTTGACCGGTCACTTGTATTTCGTTTTAGTTTCTGAAGATAGCTTCTTCTAGCTATGATACTGATCCACCTTCTAGTTCGAAGGCTGGGAGAACTCTGCCCACTCCACAGCTGCATTCTCTATCGCAAGCTCGGGTCTTTTCTCAAACTCGTTCGAGAACGATTTGGCACAAAAGAAGATATTCTTTATTCTTTATTCTTTATTGTACACAAAAATGACATAATTATACAGTACAGTAACAGAGATGTACAAAGGCGAGCTTAACTCATTATATAGTCTTGATGGCCAGTACTCATAGTCAACCAGCCAGTTCCCGAAGTGGTCGATATTTATTTTCGGACGACCTCGTGTTTGGCAGCCAAGGATATAATCCATGAAGACATGATGAAGAATTGGATCCAGCAATTATCTAGAATAAGAGGAGCACAAAAAAGATTAAAATCTCCGCCGACTATGAACTGTGTCCGCATGACAACATATGACGTATAAAGAATAAAATAATAAAAGGTTAACATTAATTTGGAAAATGTGATATTTTGTGTACAAAATAAAATATTTGCCACGAAAGAAACACTCTAATGAGATGGAAAAATGACCTCCGTGGCATGGGGGTCTACCTGGATTCCAAACAAAAGGAAAACAAGAAGTTCCAAAAATTCAGACACACACCCCAATACCCTTGTATTTGACCAAAAACCATCATTACTTTTACCAATTGGATATTTAGGAAACGAGATATCATTTCCCCAAAAGAACATACTCTAATCGAAGTTTACGTAGAACTTAAAGAAATATAAATCTGAGGTACTTGATTTAGGCATATCTGATCACACGACGCAATTACTAAAAGTTCAAACTACACAGAGCTATAATGAAAAGTACTGTTATATTTATATAAGAAAAATCCATGAAAACAAAAATATTCATCAAATATTTGCAACAAATAAACTTTAGTGTAGTATATCAACAAAAAGACGTTAATGAGGCCTACAAGGTATTTATGGATTTGTAAACGCTAATATATAATCTATGCATTCCCGTAAAAATATATAAGATAACGTACAGAAAAAGAGCAAGTTGGAAAACAAAAGGCATTGCTATAGCAAATAAAAACAAAAGACGAATGCATCTACAAATACAAAAAAGCAAATGTGAAAATAGTATGAAGAAATATAAAAACTATTGTAAAATATATAAAAAAGTAATTAACATATCTAAAAGAAATGAAAACATAAATTGCCCCAGAAAATTACCCCATAAGTAAGAACCGGATACACATATCCGTAGTAAGCATTTAGTGCAATATTTATGGGCGTAGTGTTAATCAGCATCGACAATAAATAACAATAGCTGGATATTTTACTATTTATACTATTATGCTGATGCCTAAGAATTTAATCCAGTTTACTTCTATTTTTTTATCTGAGTTATGGATGTTTAATTTAATAGGTGTTCTTTTGTAATTATTAAATGGCATTATTTTGGTTTTGGTTATATTAACTTCCAAATTTAGTGTTGATAACCATGTGAATATATTGTGTAATGTATTATTTATTTTGTGTTCATATTCTACGTCGTTAATTTGTCTTTGGAAATGAAAATATTAGCATCATCGGCAAACAAGACACGTAAATGTCTTGTTAGCAGTGGCAGCTCATTGACATTAAGAATAGCAGCAGTCCAAGCAAACTTCCTTGTGGAACTCCTAATTGGACGGTCATTGTGTTGGAATATATCTGTTCGATAGTTTTGGTGCTTTTATTGTATGTATCTATCACTGTTGACTGAGTTCTGCCTTCTATAAGAATAATCTACCATTTGGGTTATTTTTTTTTATAGTGGCAATCCATTTGTTTACATTTTTGATCTTTAATTCGATCTCATACCTTAGCGATATTTTTAAAAAATCTGAAGCCTTCCATCATTTTTCCTTTTTTTTTTAATGCAATGCAAAGTTGAGCGTTAATTTTTATTTTACTTTTATTTTAGGTTTGGGGTTCCACAATTTTGTTTCTAGCAATAACCTGTAACAAATATCAAGTTTTTAAGGATTAACGATCCCTTAAGATTCTAATATAAAAAAAATTTAGACCTAGCAATAAAAAATAAAAAGTTATAGGGGTTTAAAGGTATGAAAGTGGCGAAATTTCAAAATATAAAAAGAATCCCATAAAAAGTTATTCAGGATATTTTTATTGACTAAATAGATAGTAAATGACCCCACCTACCGCCCATTTTCGTATGTTCAACGATCTGCCGATCACCCTGTATAATAACATAACCTCAGATCAAATAAGATCATTAAAAGTTGAAGATGTGGCTGTACATGGTTCCTTACGTTACCTTTCCCTTTTTCGTTTTTGACATATAGAAAAGAAAATAATGTCAATGTCATCGCCATTCAGTGTTGCCATTTTGGGATTTTCTTCGCAATTCTGGGTAAATCATTTTAACTTTTGAAATGATGGAAATGTTTGAAATAAAAAAAAATCAATTGCTTTTAAATTTTATGTGGCTGCTTGGATTTTCAATGGATGTTACAGACCAGTTTATAAAAATGATACTTCCGATGAAGAGAATTCTGGATTCTGCTATAATTTCTTAAATATGTAGTAAATATGTGAATAACGTATACAATCAAGTGCGATGCAATTTGACAATCACAAAATAAAAATTAAAAAATTAAAAATTAAAAATTACTTTATTGAGTAGGATATTACATATCTCTTTCAATCGTCAAAGAGGAGGGGGTAGGAAATTAGGAAGGAAACACACACTGACATGTTGGCCGCCCCATGGCCGCAGCACACCCACCCCCCGCCGACAACGGCCGGACCATGTCCGACAATACCAGTGATAGGAAGCTGCTCCCACCCTACCCTTACCCTGCCCGTAGCCTACCCCTATCCTACCCTACCCACCCCTACCCCGGCCTACCCCTAACCTAACCTAACCTAACCTAACCCTACCCCTACTTTTCCCCTATCTTATCCTACGCCATCCCTACCGCAGTCCGCACAGAGCAGACGCCCCCCAGCCCCGCTACGACCAAAAGTCACAGAGTGTGGGAAGGGAAGGAATGTTAACGCCGCTTCCTAGGTGGTCCTCCGTGGTAAAGAAACGGCAACAAACCCACAGAGCCTAAGTTAATTCATTTTTCTTTTTTTTTAAGTGTCTTATATACTAATACATTATATTTACATACTAATTTTAACTAAATTAATACCTGTTTAAAACTGCAGTGCAGTTCCATGGACTTTTGTCATTCACAAATTCAGGTATACTATAATAACTTTTTTGACATAATTTATTTTTTATAGTGGCTTTAAATTTATTCAATGGTAAATTCTGTATATCTGTTGGGACCTTATTATAAAAGCGTACACATTGGCCCATAAATGATTTGTGGACTTTGGCCAGATGACAAGAACTAGTAACAAGTTTATCTTTTTTCTAGTATTCCTACTATGCACATCACTGTTCTTCATAAATAAGTGTATATTTTTATGAACATAGATCAAGTTCTCATAAATGTATTGTGATGGCATTGTCATAATGTCAATATTCTTGAATCTATCTCTAAGTGAAGTTCTAGGTCCCAATTGGTAAATCGCGCGAATAGCCCTTTTCTGCAGAACAAATACATTATGCCAGTCGGCAGCGTGTCCCCACAGCAGAATGCCATAAGTCATAATACTGTGGAAATAACTAAAGTAAACTAATCTTGCTGTAGCCTTATCAGAATAACCTCGCATCTTCTTTACAGCATATGCTGCAGAACTTAGCCTTTTCGCCAATTTATCAATGTGTGGACCCCATTGTAATCTACTATCTAGAGTAAAGCCTAAAAATACTGTGGAATCAACAAGATCCAAATTTTCGCCTCTTACTTGTATATTAGTGGATACTGATCTAACATTTGGCAAGAAGAATTTTAAACATTTTGTCTTTTTGCCATTCAGTAATAAATTATTAATCGTAAACCAGTTTACCACTTCTGAAATAGCTTTGTTCACGTCGTCATATGTTAATTGTTGTCTTTTAATTTTAAACACTAAAGATGTATCATCAGCTAACAAAACAATTTCGTGAGTATCTTTTACAAAGTACGGCAAATCATTTACATAAATAAGAAACAAAAACGGACCCAGAATTGACCCCTGTGGAACCCCCATAGAGACAACAGACCCTCCAGATCTTTCTCCGTTCACATCAACTTTCTGAATTCTTTGATTTAAATATGAACTTAATAAGTTTAGAGCTAAGCCCTTTATTCCATAATGTTGCAATTTCCTGACCAAAGTTTCATAATTAACACAATCGAAGGCCTTGGATAAATCACAGAACACCCCTAAGGCATCACGTGATTCCTCCCAGGCCCCAAAGACATGTTTAATTAGTTCAACACCTGCATCGGTTGTTGAACGACCCCGAGTAAAACCGAATTGTTTATGATGCAATAGATTATTTCCATAAAAGTGGACTTTTAGTTGGTTTAATATGATTTTCTCAAATATTTTACTTAACGCCGGTAACACCGAAACTGGTCTATAATTTGTGGGATCTGTTGTGCTACCTGTTTTAAACAATGGAATAATTTTGCTATGCTTCATCAGGTCAAGAAATTCGCCATTATCAACACATTTATTAAATATATTCGCTATGTGGACAGCAGTAACATCAATTACAGAGCTAATTATTTTAACTGACAAATCGTCAATGTCGGCAGTCGCTTTTATTTTTATGCTTTTAAAAGCCTTAACTATATCTTGAGGTGTTACAAGTTCGAACTTAAAATCGATGACACTCTCGGGTACGTTCTGTTTTAGCAAAGATTCAGCGAGAGCAGGAGACGCATTTAATGATTTTGTAGTCGACACTGGAATGTCTGTAAAAAATTCATTGAAAGCCTCCGCAACTTCCAAGTTTTTGGTAACAACATTATCATTTATTTTTAAATTGTATTTTATTTCGCGAATTTTGACTTTTCCAGTTTTACTATTTATTATCTGCCATGTGGATTTTACTACATCCTTGCTATTTTTTAGTTTGTGTTTAAAGAAATTCGATTTTGCTGTAGCACAAAAAAAAAATAACTTCGAGTAACGCTTAACATAGTCAGCAAATTCTACACTAGTATTATACGCCCGTTCCGCATAGAGCTCATATAATTTGTTTTTACTTTTATGCATTCCTGCTGTCGCCCAATCGCTAAACTTATGGTAAACAGTCATGTACCTATTTCATCTTCATATAAAGCCGAGCTTAGACATGTGTCAAGATGTAGGTACACGTGTTTCTACAAATTTTATGTTCTTTTAACTATTTACCGCATCTGCTTTATCAGCCACTAAGACACATGAATAAATGGCTAATACGAAATATTTATAGAAAATCTGAAATATTTGTACATGTATTTACAAATAGGCTCCATAGTTTTTGCTCGTTATTGTGCATAATAATATGTCTAAGACTTTGTAAGCCGAGAGAGGTATTTTTTTAGAAGTTGGTAACCCAAGGCGGGCCAGGGCGCTGCGCGTTCGCTCGCTCGTCTTGCAGACAGAGAAGAAAATAGAATCCACATTCATTACTGTATACATTTATAGAATGTCTAAAATCTTTGTTTGGGACGCATTTTTGTTGTTGTTTAAATTGCAATTTGGATTGGCTTGTTCTGTGTGAATTAACTGCATTGACTTACAACGGACAGTGATCCTGAATTGTGAAATAAACAACAGTCTTCGCGTTGCGCGGCATCATACTCACCATGGAGGGAAAAAAGATATCATTTGGTTTTATGAAGACGACGAAAGCCTATAAACCCGTACTCGAAGAAAAGAAGGAGTTTATTGAATGTGTAGAAGAAAAAGCTATTAGAGTAGTAGGGTGAGTATGCCACCTAACCTTACTTACTTATACTTATTTTTATGCTATCAAACCTCTGTTGCCAATGTATGGTTTAACCGCTGATAGCTGTTTCATGCTGTCATGCTAGTTTTTCTAATACTTGTCCCAATCATCCAATCCTTCAGCATCGTCATCCTTTTATGATCGGGTTGCATAGTGTAGTGTTACAAATACACAACAGAAAATGCTGCTATCCATTTTCTGGTCTACACTACAGGTGTCTTACAGGGGTAACACAGTGAATAGAGCCATCAGTCATGTGATGGAAAGTAAAATTTGCTGCAAAAAGCATTTCTGCTTTGCGTAGCAATTACTTCCCACACTAACATACAATAGTGAACCAATGTTGGGTATGGTAGAAGAGAAATGCGATTATAATAAATGCAGTGGAAATGAGGTCCGGAAAGTAAAGACATAAGCTTGTCACTAACAGCCACAGCCTATGGTGGCCACAGTAATTACCTATCTGATCTGCCAAATCTTGGATCATGGTCAAGGTGGACCCCGGACCCACGCGCACGAGAGCAGAACTGGGACATTAATATCAAGATGACTATTTTTTTTATTTTATCGGTTAAAATTAAGTCTGGTTTTTGTCTGGACTGTAGCACAATAGAAAGTGGTCTCAGCCTACCCTTGAGGAGAAAAGGTGTGACATTACATAGGTAACATGCATTAAGTTATTTAAAAGTTTTATTTTATAAATTCTAGTGGAGAAGAAGTGACAGAAGAGAAGCCTCTTGTTATTCCTCTGAAACCAAATACATTAATCACTGCTGAAAGGTTAAAGGAGATTGCAGCGGAAGTCGAGTCATCTTTAGAGGCACCCATAAAACAGGAAATAAAAACAGAAATTGAAACAGATCTTCCAGTAAATGAGACATTAGATCAAATGGCTGCCCGTGAACTCTTGGAACAAACAAAATTGGAGGTTAAAGAGGAAACCCCATCTGATCTCACCATTACAACAGGTCTCCAACCCCTCACTGGTGAGAAGGAGGTAATTATACTCTTGTATTTCTTATTAAGTAAGCATAGGCACAGGATACTAAGTAATACAAACATAACAGGAGGATTGTGCAAGGAGAGCCTACAATAAGTTGTTGAATCAGTATAAAGAAACACCCATATGTCTCCATCAGCCCGCCCACTGTGTTAAATCTTTAATTTACTTATACTATACACTATTGAGTAATAAATGAAATTATCTTTCCAATGTTATAAATTACACTCTATGGTCAATCACCTAATCTATATAATACAAATAACAATGTGGTATTAATTACATATCCTTGCAAACTTCTTGGCACAATTTGAATGTTGTGGGAGAACAGTTTGCCGTTCCCCCACTATGCCTAAATGGTGCCAAGAAGCTTGCTGGGATTTGTACACCATTTATAAGTTAAGAGCGGCTGCTAGATTATTATGGTCTATGATTTGTTGGATTTGTCACCACCCCGAATAACAAAATAACTAATTAAAAATATGTAAAATTCAGAAATAAAATACGAAGATAGTTTATTTTCTTGTACATTATTCATAAACAACACTGTTTCTAAAGACAATACATGACAGAAACTACAAAGACTATAAAAGTGGTTGGGTAGGGCAGCACACCAAATTGTGCTGGGCCAGCTAGTTAATTATAAAAAAATATTTTAGTTGTAGTTTTTGCGATTACTGTATTTATTGAAATATTTAAAAATATTAGTAATTTTGTGTTTTTCGTCAAAAATGTAAGTATCTTTCATTATATTACATATATGAAATATATTATTTGTGTTAAATTTATTCTTTATTTGATTTTTGTGAGGTATGTAAAAAAACATGTCTGTATTTTTTAGAATTGGTGGCCACCAACAACTCCTCTTACCAATGGGTTCTCTCCAGCTACAAAGGACCCGTTGGAAACTCCAGTCGCGTCTGGTTCTAGCGTCTGCACGTCGTACAGCTTGGGTCCTCCAGCCAAACGATCACAACATGGTTGCAGTCGCCTCACTATGCAGGACACTCGAAGACGTCTAAAGGATTCTGGGAGTGAGGAGGAGGGAGGTGACGATGACGACGATGGAGGCAAATTCCTACCAGTGGACGAGGTGAAGCATCGGGTTATAGCCACCGCTAGACGCACGGCTGGAGGGAGCTACGACAATGACGATACAGAGGCGGACTATGACCCATTACTCATCGCTGCTGGGGACCAGGCACTCTTACCAGAGATAAGTCGTGACTTTGATTGGCACACGAATTTTGACACGTTCACTGGCGTAGAGGAACTGTACACCCGTACGCCTGGGCCCATACACAACATTCATAATGTCATAGTCATTTTCCTCCTGATCTGGAATCTAAATATCATCACCACCATAGTCACGGAGACTAACAGGTACGCGCGGCAAGTCATAGACGGTCTCAACCAGCATGATGGTATCACCAAGAACCTGGAGACTTGGTCGCCGCTTGGACGCCACGACCACAGACGAAATGTATCGTTATCTTGCGATAATTATTTTCATGGTGATGACACCCAGGACCTGTCTTACGATGGTACGATGGGCATGCCGGATTTCTGCAAACTCATGTCCAGGACCAGCTAGGTACCAGATGATAACGAGATTCCTTCATTTCACCGACAACGATGAAATACGACACGACGTCCGATCTTATGATAGGAAAATTGCTAAAATAACACTGCTAGTAAATCATTGCAATCGCATGTTCGCATCTTTGTATACACCTGAGAGACAACTAAGCCGAGACGAGTTGTTGCTTCATTAGAAGAATTGTCTTGGTGGGATCCAGTCCGGATGCATGCGATCTAAGAATCGATTCTGTTTTTGCTGCTACATTTCATCTCTATCTTGTCATTTCGGTGACGCTTCACGTGCCGTCTGTTACTGATAAGATATAAAATGTACAGTGTAATAAATTTTTTCTACTAGACCACACATTCCCACTGTATTTCTTGCTTGGCTACCAAACTAATAATTTATAATTTTGTATAAAAAGTATAGTAGGTGTATAAATGTAATGTTGGTAAATAATGAAAATAAAATAATTCTGTGATTTTTAAGTATCAAGTAGTTAAATAGATAATAAACACTGGCTCATGAAACAACAGTATATATTTATATTAAATATTAGTAAATCTTTTTAGTAAATAAAATAAATTGGTTTAAGTACTGACATTGTTTATTGCAATAGTTTTATAATTAACTAGATGATCCCCGCTTGCATTTAAATTTGTGGACGTTCCGATTCACCCGCTGAACAGAAAAAAAGTATTAATATACCATCTCCGTTTTATGTGAACCCTGGCGTGTAACCAATAAGAATGGACAATGGTATTCCAGTACTTTATAGGTAAAAAAAATAGAGTAGGTATAGTATAAATGGGCAAAATCCGAAACTCCCAGCCTGTAGACCCCAATTGCTCGGATTTATACGGATTTCTACCTGTAGTGCTTTGAATGGTTGTATTGCTAGGCATTTGGTCTGGTGATTAAAATACCAATACAATTACTTGTTTGAAGTGATTCTTAGCCTTGGTTCAAGAAATATAATGAATTTTAATTAACCTAAATAACCATATATATGGGTGTTTACATAGTAGGTATATAGACATTTCCTACACCTATTGATAAATTACCTATGGTAATATTTTGGTTATCGACATTTTATTTTATATTATTGTATTTGACATTGACATTACCACTGTGTAATTTTGTATTGTATTTTATTATAATCTCATGGCATTATTATTATTGTTCTTAATATTAATTATTAATGTTAATTTGCTTTCCACAATGAAAGTAAATGTAGGTTGTAAAACACTTGTTCTAATAAAATACATATTGTAAATGTTTTTATAACAAAAATTGACGATCTCTTTTATAGATTTATATAAATTACTATACTAGTGATAATTAAATATAGGATGTAAAATGAGATAATAAATAAATTTAAATCTATAGGCGTTTTGCTGACGATTCAAATAATTACCTTTTCTAGTCACTAGCAGTTGATACTTAGTTCTAATGATAAATTTTACGTTATAGTGTAACAATTATTAATGTTTGGAATTTGTTCTTTTCCAGTCGACTCTCGATGACTATGACGCTGTGCCAATACAGCAATTCGGCCTCGCTATGTTACGTGGCATGGGGTGGACACCTGGGAATGAAAAGTGAGTTAACCTGACTTGACACAACATAAACCACACCAGTTTCACAGAAGTTTCACATTTTATACCTGGGAAAATGTGGAGCATCGGTGGATGAGTGGTTAAGGTATCCGACTCGAAAGCGAGAGGTACCGGGTTCGAATCCCACTTGCGGTCATGTAAATGACTCTTTTTTGAGTTATGCACATTAGTTGAGTGCTAATCGATGCTCTTACAGTGAGGGAAAACATCATGATGCAACCTGCATATTCAGGCGACTGAATGTGTAACCATGATCCAATCTGGTCAGGTTCCCCTGGTAGTAGGGTCACGGAGGTCAGTAAATATCTGATCTGCCAAGTCCTTGATCATGGTCAAGGCAGATACTGTGCGTTAGAGCACAACCGGCACATTAACGCCAAAATGATGGTTATCATTAAACCCGGAGAAATGTATTTGGTAATTTGCATTTTAATTAAATAAAGCCAAACAGCGTAACTTGATTTGACATGTCTTTGACTGTATTTGTCGACAATAAAATACCGCGATTGCGCAGCGGGCTCGTGGCGGGAGACACGCGACGATATCGCTTGAGGAATCACTAGTTTGACGGGCTTATGTCAACTTTTCCAATGTAGTTTTCATCAACAGCCTGGAACCGTCCATGAAATCAATCTCCAATCAGACTGGAGGGTTTTGTCATATAAATATATATATATATATATATATCAACACTTGGCGTGCTGATTGGAGGTATAGCTATATATTTCCGTCCAAAAGGGAAGCTCTGACATATACATTACGAGTACACCACCATATGGTTGGCTAACATCTACACATAGATGGCTCTGACCGTCCTACATCGCGCTAGAGAAGTGTTGCAATTTTCGCAATATAAAATATGCTACTTCTGAAGATCGTCTGCTGGACACTTGGTCGCCTAGTCATAACACCACCACATTTTCAACTTTCATATCTTCGCTTGCCAACATTGGCGGCTGCCTTGTCCTTCTCCGACAAAAAGGTCCCAGTGTTGTAAACACAACATGACACGAAATACTGTTGTGTTTCAATCTACTGTGTTACCGCGGCCGATGATCGTAGAAAGGTCGACCGTCATTTTGTATTACTTTAATCTTGTATTTGATATCACATAAATAATAACTTTCAGAGCCAATTACAAACATCCAGAGCTACGTCCAAAAGGCTTGGGCCTTGGAGCTGACAAGGTGATCAAACAGAATCAAAAGAAAAAATCCAGTAAGGACAAAGAGGAGGAATTGGCTATTGGGAAAAACTCATTCGTCAAAATTACTACCGGAAAATACAGTGGATACTATGGGAAGGTATGTTTTATAATACGCAATAATTGAAAATATGTCTCAATAGAAACAGACCAAACAATGAGCAATTTCCAGGCCAGCTTCTTATATAATCTCGTAGATGGCGCTCTCTAAGGATTTAATAGTAAATTAAACACAGTAGATAAAGTAGTGTCTTCCGTCATGGGCGGCATAATCGATCCTGAGCGTAGCGTAAGATTCTAGTGTTAAAACTTAACTCCTAAGCGAAGCGATGGAGTTATGTATAGTCCTGAGTGAAGCGAGGGGTTCAAGCCGCCCAAGACTCAGAAAGCTTTATTCCAGACGTGAATAATACTCTACTTTTCACACCATCTGTAAAACAATAAGTAAAGCAATTACAGCCTCCGTGGCTCGCTATGTAACAAAAATATAATTTGGAACTATAAATTATAATAGCACGAAACACATTTTTTATTTTACGCTTTTTCCATTTGTACAATTTTTGCAGTCTAAGGTCCTGCTGCCTAGCTAACATTCTAAAATCAAATCACTTAGATTCTTGGGAGTTTCATACAATATTATTTCCCTGCAGGTAACACGGCCATGCTTTACGGTGACATTTCATGATACATAATTAGACAGTGACGAGCAGGAGGTGTGAAAACATGAAATGGTATTCATTATTTCGATGAAATTTATTTTAGATCAATCAGTTTTTTTTATGTTAGTGCTCCTTGAAAGCTCAACTTTAGATTAGAATGGTAGCACTTAGCAAATAATCAATAGCGTTTGTTTGCTGTTCTGGGTAATGAAGGATGACAGTCTGATACATTTTGATATCACAGTTTAACATACAACAACGACAATAGCCCATATAGCTAAATAATTATATTTATTTTTAGTAATTACAGAGCGCCATCTCTGGGACTTTTTAAGAAAGCAGACCTGGAAAATTACTCATTGGACGCGACAACGTTGCGTTCAATGAGCGATGTCAGAATTGTCGCGATGTTTTTTTTGCCTTTTCCTATTGAAATACACTTTACTAATACTGTTAGTGGGTTTAGTAGGCTCAGTTTATTAGGGATGACGTGCTTTTAACTAAACTATTAACTAATAAATTTAAATTTACAGGTTATCAGTTTAGACGAAGATATGGGGCGAGTGGTGGTCGACTTGGCAATCAAGAGTGAGACGGTTAGCCTTAGTGAATTCATGATGCAGCCTGTTTCCAAATCGGAATATGACAAAGAATCAAAAGTTATAAGTAAGTATTAGGACTTGTTTTTTTTATATGAATGATGATACTTATAATGAATTTCAAAATAACGCTCTTGTCGGATGGAAGAATCATCACTCTTCTCTTATCTTATAAAATCTTCAAATTCTTATAATCATACCGTCGTTCATTTTATCTTTCACGTCCTTCCAATATTCAAACCCTGGCCTTCATCTTCCCCTCTTTCCCTCAACTGTGCCTTCTATAATCACCCTTAAAATCTTCTTCAGTTTATGTTATTAGTCCAGTGTCAGTCTATTAGTGGACATAAGCCTTCCCCGATGAAGAAGTTTCCTAAATTTTTTATTTAATTGAATATAAAAATTTGAGTCAAATGAAAACAAAACGGTGAAAAATTTTTTTTAATATCTCAATAAAATAAAATAGTTATGAGACTTTAAATTTGTAATTGCAAGAATAATTTCATTAAGTGCGATTTCGTGCGTGACGTCACCAGGCCGGCATCCCGCCCGCTACTATGGGGCTACCCATACACTGAAACTCTTAGTGACTGTATGTTCGGAACCGTAATAGCTAAACACTTGAACTATTTACAGAGTATGTGTTACTATGGCCGCTATAACAACGAATAATAATAATCGTTATTAAATAAAAATAAAGGGTGGTCTCCATACATAAAACGTGATTTAAAGGCGTTTCAGAGGTATTTAGTTTTTCTCTATGACCTAGATGGTAAAACTTACAAGCATCACACTTTGGGAGAGCGGAACTGGTCTAGTGGCATCGTGCTTGCGAGACCGATAACCGAAGTTAAGCAATGCTCGCAATGATTGGGAACAGGATGGGTGACCGTTACGAAGTTTGAGGCTAGTCTAACTGCTACGAGTTCGCCACTGGTTAGGTGTGCCTCCTAATATCGTTGGCGAAGCGAGGTTGACCAAGGTCTACCCTGGTCAACCAACCTGGTCAATGCTGAGGAGCTAAGACTAGAGTTAGAGTCAAGTCTAGGCTTACGCTTTATGCTACGTTACAACCAGTCTCAGAGTTCCCAGCGTTTACCAGGGTTGACCTTGGTCAACCACGCTTCGCCACCGGTATTAGGAGATGCACCTAACGAGTGGCGAGCACGTTGCGGTGCTGTAGTTCGGCTTTGCTCAAAGTACAAAACGGTCACCCATCCAGTTCCCGGATACTGCGAGCATTGCTTAACCTCGGTTATCGGTCTCGCAAGCACGTTGCCACTAGACCAGTAACGCTCTCCCAAAGTGTAATGCATGTAAGTATAACCACTACGCGATAGAGAAAAATTTAATACCTTTGAAAACGCCATAAAATCACATTTCATGTATGCACCCCTTATTTTAGATTTATTATTATTATTATTATTCGTTGTTTTAGCGGCCATAGTAACACATACTCTGTAAATAGTTCAAGTGTCTAGATTACGGTTGCGAAGATATAGTCACTAAGAGTTTCAGTGTATGGGTAGCCCCGTAGTAGCGGGCGGGATGCCGGCCTGGTGCCGTCACAGCTAGATCGCGGTAGCAATAATTTCGCGAAAAAATATGTAAACTTTAATATTGTATAACTCAGTCATTTATGGACGGATTTCAAAATTTTTTTCACTTGCTTGTTAGTTTTGATATATATTTTAACACTATGTTATTAAATATTGCAATATCGATATTAGGAAACTTCCTTATTAGTGCCAATGCGACGCCCTGTCTTCGGCTTGCCACATCCTGCATCCACCGCAGTCTTTCGCAGATCGTCACTCCATCTTGCCTCTGTCAGTCTGTCGGTGGACGTAAGCCTTCCCCAATCAATGCCAGTGCCCACTGTCTTCAGCTTACCGCATCCAGCATCAACCGCAGTTATTCGCAGATCGTCACTAAACCTTGCCTCTGTCAGTCTATCATTGGATATAACCTCCCCTAATGAGTGCCAATGCGCCCTACCTTAGGCTTGCCACATCCAGTATCCACCGCAGTCTTTCGCAGATCGTCACACCATATTGCCTCTGTCAGTCTGTCAGTGGACATAGCTTCCCAATGAGTGCCAGTGCGTCCTGTTTTCGCCTTGTCGCATTCAGCATCCACTCGCAGATCTGTCACTCCATCTGGCGGGGGGCATCCTATACTACGCTATCCGATGGCCAACTGCCGTTCATGTTGCTAATTCTGCGCGCCACGTAACTATGGTCCTGGTCAGATAACCCTGTTAAGAATTTTATCCTTAGTATAACACTGATTCTGAGCATAGCACGTTCCATAGCGCCCTAAAATGGTTTACTAGCCACGCTGTAAAGTTGCTATACTGCGTACTGTACACACTTGTCAAAGAAGTTCGTCTCGAGGTACTGAGTTATTGTGTCTGAAAAGATCTTCCCAATAATGAGGAGGAGATGGCAGATACTCGGAAAAGGTTCTCGAGTGGCTACCACGTACCTTAACGCTAAGTGGAGTGAACTTCTTATCGTTGTAGGGAACGACTTTGTAAAGGTAGATGATGACTTGATGACGGAGCGATAAAAGTAAAAAAATCCATCCTACTTCTTACTAATATCTTTTATAAACGGGAAAGTTTGTAAGGATGGATTTATGCTAAGATGTTTGTTACTCCTTCACGTAAAATCTGCTAAACGGATTTTGTTGAAGTTTGTCAGCAATATAGCTTTGTCAGAATAGCACTTTTTTAAATTTTATTTTCAATTTATATTATTTGTTACAGACTCTGAAGCCTACGACGACTACAAGAAAAATGAGAATAAAAATGTAACAACTACAGATTATAATAGGAAGGAGCCTTCTTCAAGTAAAATCCAGAAAAATATTGAAGAAAAAAGAGATAAAGAATATGATGTCAAAAGAGGTAACTCTTCAAATGGGCAGAGAAGAGAAGAAGAAAGAAATCACAGAAGAAGGGACTCCTCGAGCAGTGACTCTAGAAGCAGACATAGAAGAAAACATAAAGAGAGAGACCACTCTACTTCTCCAGAGAGGGAAAAACGGAAAAAGGAGAAGAAGAAATCTAGCAGGAGGGATTTATCAAGCAGTTCTGAAACAGAACAAAAAAGAAAACATAAGAGTAGAAAAAAACGTGATACCAGCAGTGATTCTGATTTCTCAGATTCTTATCAGAAGGAAAGGAGACGGAGAAGTAAAACTCCAGACGGAAAAAGAGATATTGATAAGAAACGGAAGGGAAAGAAAAAGAAAAGAGATCGAGATAGGTCACCTAATTATAGGAAACATAGAAAATAATGGGTTGTAATATAAAATAAAATAAATCATGTCTCTTGTTTATATTTTGTTTATTTATGTCACCGTAAAATTGTGAAAAAGACGTTAGTTCATAGGCAGACTACATTGATGCTAGGAAACCGATTATAAACCATAATTCAATTACTAAACAGAATGACGAAATAAATTTCGGATGGAAATCGAACTAATACCTAAGAATTAGCTAAAAAAGATACGAGTTCTCGTCCTTACAGACATCGAAAGATGCATGGTTCACAAGTCAAATATTTTTATTTCTTATTAATTAATTTATTTCAGGCAGCAAGACCCATATAATGTAATAAACATGAATTAATAAGCTTATAAACACAATGAACTTATACATAAATGGTAGGTAAAATTAAATCAGCACTTTATAACCAGAGTACCTACCTAAAATTAGGACACACTGTAACACGCAAACACTGTCACGTCGGTGATGGTGTCTGCGAATCGCCACGCCCTTCCGCCAAAACTGCATTCATGAGGGCATCCAGGTCCTCTGTCGGAACCAGTGCCACGAACGGATAGGTAGAGCGTAGTCGTCGGTATCGCGTGCCGCACTGATTTGAAGAAATACGGCGTTTGTTTTTCTTATTTCTTTCTACTAACTTAGCCCATCACGTCCAGCTTTTGTTGCAGGAACGCGAGGAGTTCATCTATACATAGTATAAAACAAAGTCGCTTCCCGCCGTCTGTCCCTATATATCTTAGATATTTTAAACTACGCAACGGATTTTAATGCTGTTTTCAACAATAGATAGAGTGATTCAAGGGGAAAGTTAATAAGCCAGAAAAAAGGGTAGATATTGTACTCATTATAATAATCACACATAAGTGGCTATTTGCCCCGCCTCTCCGTTTTCTGTAGATAATACATTAAATAGTTAAGTTTATTAATTTAAATCGCTGTGGATAATACTTACCGATAACAATTACTGTACTTTTGCTATCTTCTATTGTAACGCATGTACTATAGGAAAGCGGACCCTGACATATGGTTTAATATTAGTAGGAATTCTAGAAGTTAGGATTGACTGCTAGGATGTTATATGTAGGTATAAATTGATAAAACTTACAAAAACAAAAAACCACAATTTCATACTAATAGGTAGGTATAGTTTGGCAAGAAAGTCGTGAAAAGAATGTTTTGGGAACTACTGCTCTCGCCTAAATTGACTACACTAAATTATTGTCAAACTCAAATATACTATACCTTTCTGTGGTCAAAGTGACTTCAGCTGTCACGCCATTTAGACATTGTCGTTGTTTTGTTGTTGTTACGTTTAACTTTTTATGTGTATATTTCTAGATATTTACTGTGTGGGACATTTATTTTCGCAATGAATGCAAAAGCGTATAAAAGCGGCACGAGATAAGTAATATTTAGAGTTGTTCAAGAATGTATTGCCGAGTTTAGAGCATTAAGTTTATGTGCGATTTGAAAGATATTTTCGGCCGAATAGCAAAATTATCGATACCCAAAAATGTATCTCAATTTTAAAAATAATGTGATCTGTTGGTATTCATATGAAGTTATGTAAAATTAATGTGTTTTATAGAATTCTTTACATGTATTTGAGGGTACAAAATTAACCGTCAAATTATAGTGTACTGTTTTACAGTTTTGATCTTTTTGTATTTTTTTCGTAAATATAATATTCATTAATATTTTTGCTTTCAGGTGTAACTAAAAGCAGGCGGCGCTTGTGAACGAAGGTTTTATAGCACAAACCTATATTATCTAGGTACAGTAGGCAATGTACGACTATTCGAGGCTGGTGAAATCAAATCAAATCAAATCAACAGAATAATATAAGATCATCATGGAGGCTGGTCGAACAGAGTGAGAAACAGAAGATAGATAACAGTTTGACATTACCACTGTTAATAAATTGAAAAGAGTAAATATATACCAGACTCTTATTTCAATTTCCAAGACTTCCCCTTACTCTTAATCTTCCACCATAATGTGACAGCTGACTTACTATTGCAAGAGCAGTAGTTCCCAAAATGCAAAAACTATACGATTTCATATTACCTACTCTTCATCATGATATTCTAAATTACAAGGGCAGATTCAAGGGCTTTGTAACGAGATCCGTTGGCATTTACAGATTGTTTAGATTCTGATTAAAATAGTCATGTAATGAAGCAAGGCAATTCTGTTTAGGTCCTGCTATAAGAGCTCATGGTAAGCCCCCTGGCCTTATGTTAATCTTGATTTACCTATCCCTTTGTCTATTCTTACTAAACCGGCTGATGCGGTTTAAGTCCAGCAGTGGACTGTCACGCGCTGTAGTCGTGCGATATGATATAAAATATTACAAGTATCAAATTTCCTAGTCGATGTATACGAGGCACAAACACAAAGAATTTGTACATAGACATGAAGATAGTATTTTTTAATATTTTACGTTCACAGGCTGATACCGTACAATGATACCATGTTAACGATAGTGGCGCCCTCAATTTTTATGTATGAAAGGTACGCAAAGCCGATCATAGTCTTAGGCGAAGTTCAGATGGCATCGGTAATTTCATAGAGTCGAGCAGAAAGCACATTGTTCTACGTGCTAAACTGCTGTGTGGCATCGGTAATTCCACAGGGTCAAGCACCCTACCTGTTCCACCTGCTAAAGTGCTAGTAAACTTCTGCCGTTTTTCCACGTTCATCAACTTTTAGTTTAGGTTGACCTGACCAAATTAAATGTCCTCTACCAGATCGTGGAATGTACGTCTAGGTCCCAACTGCCACATTTAGTCTTGCTTTATATTGCGATGTCCAAGGCTTTGTAGGTTAGCGGCAATATCCTCTAGATTAAGAACAATTTTCTTAATTAAAAATTTCTGCGCTTCTTTTCCGAATTAAAAGCAGCCACTTCATATTTGACTGTTCCATCTCAAAGCTGGCAGTAAGTACTCCATACTAGTCCGAACTGTGCTTAGTAAGCTACCGCCTAACCTTTGATAAGATGCAGATTTTTTTGCTGCAATGTTTGCTTTGCTTTGCACTACAAGCCTAAGCAAGACGGATTGGGCTCCGTACGGTGGAAAACACAAACACGTCTACGTTTTAGTAGAAATGAATTAAATATACGACCGCAATCTGCATTGAGATTTGACGTTCATCGCTTTTTAGACACAATCTGTTGCAGTCCTCTGTGAACAGCCATAAGGCACGTCAATAAATTAAAGACGAATTAAATAGATACGATAGTTTACTAGTAGCGAAAGGATTTCATGGAAATAAATACGATTTTGATGTTACCCCTTAATGAAATATAAGAAAGCCGATTAGTCGGCCACATTGCCGACTACTTGGCACATCTCTATTAACAATTTAATACAGTATCTTATACCGAAGTAATATATTCATAGACTGCGTAATTGCGGAGTCTCGGGAGTGATAGTTAACAGAAGCTATTATTTCCGTGTCGTGATCAGTATGTATAATACCTATACTTTGATTCCTCTATCGTTTCACTCCAACTATTTCCGACGCTTGTCACGCACTCCTATTATGCTGCGCTTTGTGAGCTAGGACTTTTTTTTCAGTTATTGCAAACGTCACGGCTCCATTCGCGCTCCAGTTTAGTTTTTGCTACTTCTCTTACCGGTTCTTTATACCTAGCCTAAAGGTAGGTCGCAAAAATGGCATCATGTAGGTACAAGGTAATAACTATCTCGACGCCTTGAACAACCTATGAAATACCTAAATGAAAATAAATTAGGTACCTAACATTTTATAATTAAAATAACTTGACAGCTCATAATGACGTAATGACAAAGAGCTATGTTAATTATCGATAGTTAAGCACAAATTAAAGTTCCATCAGTAAGTGGCGGTCAACTACCTACCATACGTTCGCTTTTCAATAAGTATCTAACCTTCCTGCTGCGTACGACCAAACTATGAATTACCATCCTGCAACGTAAGCATTCCCGAGCCGATACGAGATTGGGGAAAAAGAGTCTACATCTTTCTCCAACGGATTCGCGAGCATTTTTTCAAGCTTTTGTTCGAAGTGTTCAGCGTCGGTGGCCGAATGGTTAAGATATCCGACTCGTGAGCGAGAGGTACGGGTTCGATTCCCACTGCAGCCATGTACCGATGACTCTTTTCTGAGTTATGTAGGTATATTAGATAAATGCTAACTGATGCTCTTACGGTGAGGGAAAAACCAGCACATTCAGGCGACTGAATGTGTAACCATGATCCAATCTGGTCAGGTTCCCCTGGTAGCGTGACCGGAGGTCAGATGGCAGTCGCTTCACTGTAATTATCTGATCTGCCAAATCCTGGATCATGGTCAAGGCGAATCCCAGAACGGGACAACGCTAAAACGAGGATTATTTTTTTATTCGAAGTGTTCTCTCCATCTTTATCTATAGGTACCTTCATATCTGCCTCCCATAGGTCCTACGCTATGGAGAAGTGCCCGCGACCCCACAGCTGCTTTGGCGCGGCTGATCGATCGTGACCAACATAACCCTAAACATACAATCTGAAGTAGTGACAAAATAAACCACAGAGACGAAGATTACCACAAGGGAAAAAAATAGCAGATGAAGATAAAATTGAGTAAGTAGCTAACTGAATGTAGTAACTTGCTTCACATAAACATGCAACTGAGCCTCCACACATCACATCAACCGCCCATAACAGTCCACTGTTAGCCTGGAGCCTACTCCACATCCGTGGAGGACTTTGCAATAATCTTCTTAATCGATTTGTAAAAATTCACGCTTGCGATCGCAGTGTTTTTGACACTGAAAGACATTGGAACACAAAGACACATCAGAACGCTACTGGTCTATTAGTTGCATTGTATGACATCCAGTCGTCAGGTTGGTACAATTCTACTCTGCCGGACACCACACTTGCCTCCACACTTGAGGGTTTGCCAAAATGTTTACACCGGGCAGGTGAGTTACAGATCGCAGTGTTTACGTACCTACACTAAGGCTAATATTTCTGAGAAGATCCCAGCTGGCAAACCTCTTAAGACATTAGTCCCCTGTTACAGCACCCTTAGACTGAATGGGATTGGTACAATATTCTCTGTTGGATAGTACCTACGGCTATCGAAACAGGGTTTCAAATAAATTAAAACTAACTCTATGCGCCTTCTCTCTAGGCGCAAGCTCGACGTTGTTGAAGCTGAGCTGTAGTGATTTTCCTAAGGAGGAACCACACTCAAGGAGTATGATCTCGCTAGACAATGTTTTTATTTTTATTTTTTTTATTTTGTACAAGACAGGCATTTAACCGCTATTTCACCTATGTCCTACTGTGTTAACCATCTGTGCCTCTTTCGTCCCATTTCGTAGCTTAAATTCAAGCTAGTTACATACCTAATGGAAATTAATTTTCCCATTCTGAAGCCAGCTACCAAATGGTAATTTGACTTCTTGGCCATATAGAAGTGATAAACCTACAATAATAACACAATTTAACATCATAATAGTCAGTAGGTATATTACAAACACAATATAAACAATTTATAGAATGACACATGAAGTCAATAAGAAACACCTAATTTAAAATTCGTTCCAACCAGTAACAACTTAAACACTAGGTAGAGATGCTACGAATTGTGATTATACTTATATTGTAATGGATAAGTTTACGTATATAACATACTTATATTCGTCCTATTTCGAGTGATATTACTTAAATTGTGATTAAAAGTCGAATATTATATTAATTTTTTTAAATGCTGGCCAGCGAGTAAAGGCCAGTGCCATGAGGCACTAAATTATCCCGGTACAATTCACAATGAATTTTTATTACATTTTAAATGATTTCGTTTAGATGCTGTGTAAAAGAAGTTGTTCAACAAAAGCTAGAAGAAAGAAGAAGTAAAAATTATAGCTCCCATTTTCCATATGGGCATTAAATGGGCTCTTATACATATTACAAGATTTAAGTTTCTTATTAAAAAATATAAAAAAGGAATCAAATTTGGTTATTATCAACATTTACCCTTAGTAAGCTCCAATTACCCTGCGCTCCCCTAACAAAATAATTGTATTTCACTTTAGGTAAAGCCTTTGTAAATAGGTTTGCCTCCAACTCGGAAGAAGGCTTGTAATCTAAACGAATCAGTTTGCGATCGACACATTCTTCATTGAAATGATGAGGTAGGTACGTCTTTGTGTTTGGTCCTAAGAAAACACTCATTCTCCACCATTTTCAACGTACTAGGCTGGTCCAAAAGCCAGCGATTTGTTATACACCTTACTGTTTTAATTTTTGGATTATTTAAAGCCAAATTTTATTACATACTCCTTGACCAAAAATCACTAGCCGGCAACTTTTAGTTATATTTTTATCGATTATTAGAAATAACATGTCTGCTATATATCAACCCCTACGACGGAGTTGACGCAAGAAGCATTTTGTTGTAAGATGTATTATAATTATAAATATGGGTTAACGTTTATAGAATCACATGAAAATATTATCAGCCCCTTGGGTGAATTGTCCCTTGCCTATGCTATTGTCGTTTGTTGATTTTATGACTTTAAACGAGGTCAGAGTGACCTGAAACATGAACCTAGACCAGAGCAGCCGCCAAAGTCAATCACTCCAGAAAAGGTCATCAGGGTATAGTCGCTGATAAAATAATGTCCTAATATTACTAGCTGTGAGATTCAGTATGAAATATAGTTTCAAACCCATGTAGTTTCCATTATTTTTACGGACCATATAAATTATGTATCATGAATAAGCACAAGTAACTTTCTGCTCTTGTCTGAGAACGTGGGCTATTATTCCAGATACAACCTTCCTCACCTTAAGAAGTTCATGTAAAGTGGTGGAAATTACCTGGGATCTAAACCTCATTTCATCTTAAATCTCATGCTTTTTAATGTTGTGACATTTCTCTAATAACGACTTCACCCTGATGACATTTTCTGAAGTGACGGCAGTTGGCGGTTGCCTTAATCTAGGGTCATGTTTAAGGTCGCCCTGACCACGTTTAAACTAATAAAATTAATAAAAGACAATAGCATGTGATAAGGGCGATTCACATAATGCGCTGATTAAATTTTCAAGTAATTTTTTATACGTTAACCCAAATAATATTATCATAATATATCTGCCACGAAATGATTTCCATATTACCAAAATAGTATGGATTTGTATGGACAGATATATATATATATTTTTAATTAGATTAAAAAATAACCTATGTTCGCCGGCTATTAATTTTTGTCTAAGGAGTTTGTGATAATATTTCCTTTAAACGATATAAAAATTAAAACAATAGGATGTATAACAAACCGTTGGCTAAAAACTTTTGGACCAGCCAACGTAGGTACTACGATTATACAAAGTTAATGCCATGGTATACTACGTGAGGGGACGGGATGGCCAAAGAAGGCAAATTAGAGACCATGTGGTTTATGGATGCTCCTAACTTATAAGGAGGTTTTAACATGAGGGCTGACTTTGTAGATAAAAATCTTGGCGTTAATGTCCCAGTTGTACTCTCGAGAATGAGGGCCCGGGGTCCGCCTTGACCATGCTCCACGATTTGGCGATCAGGTAATTACAGTGGAACGACTACCCTGGACCAGTAGTGACCCTGCTACCAGGGCAACCTGACCAGATTGGATCATGGTTACAAATTCAGTTGCTTGAATTTGCAGGTTTCATCACGATGTTTTCCCTCACCGTAAGAGCATCGGTTAGAATTCAACTAAAGTACATAACTCAGAAAAGAGTCATTGGTACCGTCGCCCGGCTACCGACGCTCTAAGGTCTAGCTTTGTAGATAAATATGTTTATATAAATAAATAAATTAATACAAAAAAAAAAAATTACT
This sequence comes from Blastobasis adustella, assembly GCA_907269095.1. Lineage (NCBI taxonomy): Eukaryota > Metazoa > Arthropoda > Insecta > Lepidoptera > Blastobasidae > Blastobasis > Blastobasis adustella. The sequence continues at coordinate 9,846,053 of OU026128.1, read as the reverse complement.
TACCTATTACAAGGATGAAACTTGGCATTGCCGTGCTTGGCCTTTCCGGTCGATAAAAGGGCCTCACTCAGCATGAGTCGTGGCCAAAGACGCGGCGCTGTTCTTCCGTGGGTCTCGCATAGTGAAGATTAAATATAACTTCAACTTAAAAACGACGTTGTCAGACCAGCTTAATGAAGCGAAAAACTAAGGCTGTAATATATGTATACCTACGCGGATACATTTAATCGGGACAAACAATCATCATCTTGGCGTTAATGTTCACTGTGTGGCCAGGGGTCCGCCTTGACCATGATCCACGATTTGGCAGATCAGGTAATTACAGTGGAGTGACTGCCATCTGACATCCATAACCCTGTTAACAGAGGAACCTGATCACATTGGATCATGGTTTCACAGTCGCCTGAATTTGATGGTTTCATCACGATGTTTTCCCTCCCTCAAAAGTATCGGCTTAGTATTAGCATTTAACTAATGTACATAACTGAGAAAAGAGTCATTGGTACATGGCCGCAGTGGAATTCGAACCCGGTACCTCTCGCTTACGAGTCGGATACCTCAACCACTTAGTCACTGACGCTCCTTAACCACTCGGCCATCAACACTTAACAGTGACGCTGTATAAATTAGAGATGAAACGGATAGTTGTTTGGCCGGATATCGAATATCCGGCTAGCCTACAAGCCGGATGCAGGACATAAAAAGTCTGTACAAGCTGTGAGCGAGAAGTGGGAAATTAGACGAATGCATGTGTTTACGTGATTTCAAGTCTTTGCCGAATGAGAATAATTTGAACGTTGAACTGATTCTTTACGACCTCGGACGTATCCGTTTCGAAATACGGGCTAACACAGTGAAAGATTTTCTTAAGCTGAAGCAAATAAAATCGCGTACCTACTGCATCTAAATGGAGAAATTAGTAGGTGTTTAAATTTTAGTCCAATATAATATAGGTAGGTACTGATTAACTTTGGACATATATTAAAAGTTTTTGCTAACCTTTTAAATGAACAACAGGTACCTAATCAACAGTGCTTTGATATTTATGGTATTTGAGACATTTTTCTGTAAGCAAAATTTTTCTTTAAAGGTACATTTCTCTATTGGATAGTAAATTAAGGCCGGATATCGAATAGACCGGATATCCGTTTTATCTTTAGTTTAAATTACCTTTAATATTTGTTAAAGGCAAATGGTCTCTAGATCCCCGAGTGTTAAAGTACCGACCTAATATACCAAAACGTTGAACTCCTGTAGTACCTACCTAACTCCTCGACTTTGCGGTTTAATCCCGCTGTAACAGACAGAATCCGAAATTAGTTAAAAAGTAAATAACGTAGAATCCAATCAACCCTTTTGCTCTGGGCTTTCAACGTCAGAATCAGATTGGCGGGCTATTAGAATTATGCCCCTTTCACTCCATTCCAATGGGTAAATATTACTTTCCTCCAGCGGCAATACGTTTCTTTGACTAAGGCAATACAAAGCCGAGCGATTCTTTTTCCCCGACCATGCAGGAAATTAAACCGCTTCCTAGATGTCAGCATAATGATATGGATTGGAATTGCGCGGTTGACCTTTGACCTGAATATTGTTAGTGAAATATTCTTTTATAGGTTTCACGTTATACTCGTATGTACAAAGTGTACTTGAGATACTACTGTGATAGGTACTTTTAGGGGAGACTTCGTCATCGCTATATCTAAGCTCACGAAAGTATTACGAAAGGCTTATTATCATAGATCGACGGAATATTTAGGTATCTGGCTGCAGTACCTACTAGGGTGCCTCCGGGTTGATAAAACCGCGCACCTATTAATTTCACGACTGTTTGTGAGTAACCATATAATAAAGACCGACGACCTGGTAAGGATCGCAGGTACCAGCTGGATGCGGAAAACACAGGACCGGCCTTTGTGGAGATCTCTGGGGGAGGCCTATGCCCAGCAGTGAGCGTCTTCTGGCTGATATGATGACGACGATGATGATGATGATGATGATATAATAAAGATTACCTACTCTACATTTTTCCTTTTAAGCCATCTAAAACATGAAAACAACATTAGTATTAGACTAACTACCATGTTCGAAACATACGCAAAAAGCTATAATAATAAGCATTCTCATAGTTCATAATACCGCGCCCTGGGGTGCGGAATAGACAATAGTAGTTTATGCAACTGTCATATAATACCTAATTATATGCAGTTGCATACACTACTTTATCTACACTCATATTTTCAAGTTAAAATTTCGTACCATAATTTTTTCAACTTTGCTGGAAGTAACTGCAAATCAGTTCTGTTGTATTTTGTATGCGTCGAAGATATCAAGCGGCGGGAAATTCACTTCACTACTTTCACATTTATCTATTTTTTGCTTGAAACAAGAAAAAACATTCACAAACCCAAATTACAACAATTAGAAAAAAAAATCTGTTTAGCGGGAAAATAATTTCAAATGTACACAATCACAACCACAGACTATGAACTGATCACAAATAAAAACAGGAATTCTGAATTTGTTGAAGACATTTAGGTATTCAGCCTACATTTAGCCGTATCCCGGCGCCCGACAAAAATTTAAAAAAGAAAAGTGTTGCATAATGATTAAAAAGTTATTTTTCGATACAGCTGTAATGAAAATAGTATGGGAAATGCTGTATCGAAAAGTAATTTTTTAATTATTTATAGACTGGCGTGAAAAAAGTGTATCCTTAAACAACTGTTTTCGAATATGTAATTGGAACATTACGCTATGAGTGTAGATAAACTCTGTTATTTTATTTTACTACCACAAAATAATACAGTCAATAATTATCTCTTACATAAACTTTACAATATATTTGCATTTCAAATGTAGGTCTTATCAAAACTTGCCGCAAAATTAGGTATAATTAGGCGTAAAAACTTGTGTAACGTGTCGTCTTTCGATGTCCGCTCCGAAAGGGCTGCTTGTGCGCTTACGGTATTTGTCAAGGATATTTTAGCACTGGGATTCGCAATTAGTGCATAGTTTTCGTGATAATGCACCTGCGCGGAATTATATACATCGCGGTATATGCCAACTCTCCTCTGTACCTACTGTAATAATTACTACTGTTGCATTATTTTGTTCAACTTAATTAAAATTAAAATATAAAAATTCACAGAGCGCGATCTAGCCCCAAAGTAAGCAAAGCTTGTGTTATGGGTGTTAGATAACTGATATCTGATAACTGATATTTGTAGGTATAATAAGACCACGCTAAGTCCAAATCACTTATTAATAAAAAAAATCTCTGTATGGCAAGTTTTTATACGTCATATAACGTCATTCATAAAAGTCATAACAAACAATTTGATATCTGTAGGATTGTTTATTTTCGTGAGTTATGAAAAATATTATTAAATAATGGGCAAAACAATTTAAAAGGGAGTGCGGCAGATAATTTTCAACATGATTTAATCATCATCATCATCATCATCACAGCCCGTAACAGTCCACTGCAGGACTTAGGGCCTCTCCCACGAAAGGGAGGTTATTGCCATAATCTCCACGCTTGGCAGGCGGATTGGAGATCGCAGTGTTGAACTATAACAATGAAAAATGCTGCTGCCCATTTTCCAGACTACGGAGACGCTTGATCTTTTGCCTCGAAAACATTAGTCGCCTTCTACGACACCCATGAGAGTAAGGGGTTGGTGCTATTCTACTCTGCCGGACACCACACGGCCATGATTTAATAATTTAGACAAACTAAAAGTACAAGTTCAAGCTAATAGTGACCAAATAACTGAATGATTACAAGAAGGACTGACAAGGACAGATTATCCCCAGATTATCGCCATATCCACACTTTGTAATTTTACTACTGTCAGTTAATACGGAATTATCGTGGTCCGTATTATATCTATGTATTTAATGTATTGGTAGTAGGTATATGTAGTTTATTATATTGGTTTATTATGTGTATGTATATTTAGTTAGATATAATGGGTAGGTATATATTATTATTGTGCATGTCTGATCTGCGACTACTTATCACATATCTATTTGATAGGCCTGCTGGAAGAGATTTCTTCTAAGAAATAAGTAGCGCCTGTTGTGTCATCAAAAATTTTGTATTTTTCCTCAAACTTTCATGTGTACAATAAACTGAAAAATAAATAAATAAATAAACTATTTAGGTATATACTTTTTCATATTACACCCAGACCTGTAACAGAAACTAAAATTCATCATTTAAATTTCTGCTCGGCCGATACTCGACCCCGGGACCTCTGCGTGGCGACCGGCACTAAACCACTCAGGTCGTCAAAAATTAAATGTAATATTAATCTAAAAATGTAAACCATTCAAATATGACAATTAAATTTAAAGATTTGTACACCTCAGCATGCGGGCAAAGGATAGAGAAACTATTGAAGGTAATGATAACATCTGTAATACCTATCTTTTACAAATAAATATTTTGAATCTTTTGAATCTTTGAATCTTTATGTAAAGTAACATGACCATTATAAAACGTAGTCATACCTAAATGACAACCCTATTATAGAGTCTAAAAGCTAACTGGAACAGGTCGCTTCGATAGGTTGACCTATTTAACCGCCTACCGCTGCGACCCCGTCAAAGAATTAACCTCAGGAAGCATGTAACTGGCATTTTATAATGCAGGTAGACGGCCACCCTTTGATCGCTTCTTTTCTTTTTCTTAATATAGGTACTTACCATCTAAAGGACGGATATACAGCCAGACATCCTGAAATAAGTGTCGCTAACTTGAATCTACGACAGGGATCGAAAAGTAGGTACCTAATAATAATTAATACCTACTTATCCACAATATTTGTCAGTTACCTTGTACATAGACCTACACTAGTATAATAGTCGACCTCTTTTCTATTGAGCGAATTTCTACTTACCTAGGTACTTAAAAAATCTTGATCTTGACTTTCCCAAAATGCTTCCACAGCAACCATCAGCTTGTTATTGTCTTCAAACTTAGATCTGTCACTCTTCGGTCAGCATAGACCAGATTTTCGATTGTTTTTATATATTTTCTCCAATTTCGATAATCACACCAAAAGTTTTAACTCTACCTAGATACATTTCTTGTGAAATATAATGTAGGTAGGTAAAGGTACCTACAACAAAAACACAATACCTACCCACTTACATAAGATCAAACCGTAGTAAATGATGGTGCGGACAATGTTGTATTTTACTTACCTCAAGCTAGTGCTAGCTAGTGCTTGTATTCTCTTCGTCGCTTCGTTATTCGATACTAACTTGTGAGGGTTTCGGCCAGAAGGCTAATAGGAGCCCTATTGCTGTCGCTCATGTGTCTGTTACAGGCCTGTAACTTTGGAACCGATACGTGAAATGCATTACAGAATGTGTGTTCCTATGGCCATTATAACAACAAATAATTTCTTAAAAAATTAAGGCGGCTGTAAATATATTTTTTATCCAAACGGTATCATTGTTTTTGAGCTTGTTATGTAGACTAAGACATAATTTTTTGTTTAAAAAATATTAGCAAACAAAGGCATGAGTAGCCCGCAAAAGCCCACTTGTTAAGCTTGGAATTATGACATTGCCATCGATGCTCATATTTCAAGTCGCCAAATAGGGACGTGATAAATATTATGTTTGGACAATCCACACAGCGCCATCTAGCCCCAAAGTAAGCAAAGCTTGTGTATGGGTGCCAGATCTCTGATAATCTACTTTTTTTAATATTTACATACAACAGCCAGCCCCGTAACAGAAATTAAAATTCATCATTTCAATTTCTGCCCGGCCGGAAATCGCACCCGGGACTTCTGCGTGGCAGACCGGCATGTTAACCAACTGAACCAATCATGTTGTCATAAGAGAAATACAAGAGACTTGGGGAAGGCCGCAATCACAACGTCCGCCACTCGGGTCGGCTGCGGAGGGTCCCACACTCGCTGTCCCGGCGCTCGCGCACTGCGCAAGTGATGGGTCCGGCCGTCAACAACCGGCTGCCGCTTGATGTGAACGCCACCAGACGACTATGTATGTTTTCCAATAGGCTGTGCGACTGGCTTATCGAGCGAGCACTCTATAGCTATGACGAGTTCTTGGAATAAAAAATACAATACAATTGATTATTACAAAACTGTAAACACTAACCAATTACAAAACTGTAAAACCTAAACGCTATTGTGACATTACATTTTTTGTCAATTATTTTCATTATTGCCATTAATTGATTATTTCTCATTTCAATTATACTATTAAGTAGGTATAACTATTGCGTAATTCGAGTCTTTTTATTACAATTATTTTATCACCACTATTGTTATTTCAATTTCTTTAGTGGTAGGTTACAGAATGTATTATTGTTTTATTTTATGTAACTTGAGATATGAGAAATGACTTGTAATGTACCAATTATCAATAAATATGAAATGAATAGCCGCTAAAATCAGCCCTTGAACAAAAATTTTGTTTCGAAATTTTTTGACTTTTCATTGGCCTATGAACTTGAAATTTTGTGATAATGTTTATTAATACGTATGTTTTACCAACAAATACCAATATATTGATATATTTAAATTCTTCTTTTCCCTCATTATCCTATTAGGTACTAACCAACTTAATATTTCGGTTAAACGCGTAACCACCATTTGGTACGGAACCCTCAGTATGGGAAGTCCGACACGGAATTGGACGGTTTTTTGACGGATTTACGTGAAGCATCAGAATTTGTCATCATTTGTGCCACGGCCACCATCACCATCATCATCATCATCATGATCATCTCGTCGTCATGTCCCGGTTGCGCTCCCGTGCAGCACGGGAGGGCCCGGAGTCCGCCTACCTACTACGCCACGGCCACCTCCTCATCTATTTCTGTCGACAACTCAAAGCTTGCATTTTTGTATTCCGATTTTATTTAGACCTAATACCTAGTAAAATTAACAGTTAGGAAGGTAAGTAGTAGGTAAGTATTAGGTAGCTTGTTTCTCACAGTTACGTCGTCACACGCACCTGCTGCTTTGGGAGCCTATTCTCGCGCTGCGACACCTCGAATACGTATTGTAAAAATCCATATTGAAATTGCCACAGAAAATATTCGACATTAAGTTATTCGAAGATGATTGAGAATAGGTAAATTTTAAATTGAGCGTCGGTTGCCTATATGCTTGCGGGTCGGACTTGTAATCGAGCGGTACCGGGTTCCAAGTTTCTAACCCTAATGCCCGCTATGTACCTCATACTAGTTTATAATAGACTTTTTCTGAGTTATGCTTTATAAGCAAGCTGAGCTCAATCCAGCTCCATGTGTGTTCAAAGGGTAGACCAGCACGCTCCGACATCTCATATGACCAAAACCTACCTATCCGACCCAGGATCTACATAATTACACCTGTACCAAATCATATCAGAATGCCACATTAAGTCTATACCTGACGACTCAACCTACCTAACCTACCTCATCCGTTAGAACCCCGGCCACACTGTCGGAACAAGAGCCCATCCTAAAGGCCTACATATCCCAAAGCCCAGCCTATACTAAAGGTCCACCGTCTTGTACTATCGCAACGCAGTACCTGCTACGTCATGCTACACAGCGCTACGCCGCGCTGCACCTCGCATCATCTTATTGTTATTGTAACTTAACTTATATGTTTTATAGAATTTTAAATAGAGATTTGTGGGTAGGCCGGTGGTTAATGTCGGATTCGATATGTCGCAGTGCAAAAAGGCCTACATCTACATGAAAATCGGGATGTCAGTTATCCCTTGTGTTCGGCGAATCTGATCCATCGATCCGTTAACACTACTAACAAAATCTTTAAAACGGTCCACTCTTTTCAGGGGATCATGGGATATCTAGACTCTAGATGATGTTTCAACATTCAGATCTTATTAAAATTCGCTGTTTTCTCTGTTTTATTTTATTTTGATGTCTCACAGCGTGCAACAATGAAAATTTACAATAGCGTAAGATCGTTACATCGATTAGCCAATTATGAGACACCACAATTATTCTCTAGGCCAACTGTGTAATGTTCCTTGTGAGTTTAAAAATTAAACGAGGTCAAGTTTGTCTCTGACCAGCCGAATGAAATATAGTTAGAGCGTGGGATTGCCAAGCTTAAGTGGCAGTGGGCAGGGCACATAGCTCGCAGAACAGGTGGCCGATGGAACAGGAACCGGGAGACGCAGCGTGGGTCCCACTAGGTGGACCGACGATCTGGTAAAGATCCCAGGTACCAGCTGGATATGGAAGGCGCAAGACCGGTCATTGTGGAAATGTCTGGGGGAGGTCTATACCCAATAGTGGGCGTCGTCCGGCTGATATCATGATGATGAAGAAAAAGTGGTTAAATAAATAAGTATCACATATTTTTAGTTACAAAATCACTTTAATATCTGAAGAAAATGTAAGAATCACACAGGAAGGACAGGCAGGATATCACATTGAACATTTAAGGTTGGACAGACTTAGGTAAATACACATTATGATTGTTTCCAGACTGGTAGGTTAAATACACATAGTTTCTCATTATTACATTGATTAAAATACTTTCTCAACATTACATTTTCCTTTGTATTAATATAAGACACATTTTATTACCTAAATATTTTCCAAGCTCCACTTTTATTAGATTTTATCAAATATCTACACTACAAGACTCCAATGAGTTACACAGAGTTTAAAATTTTCATGTGAAACATTCACATATGACTACAAAACTGACAGAATCGTCAACTCTACGATATACACGTACTTATTTGGTTGTGATTTCGTAAAAAATATACAATAACTCTACGTATTTAGTGGTTTCGTACAGTAAAATTATAACATAGACAAAAAATATAACATATTAAAACATCAAATTATTCGCTAGCCGGTCCAATGGATTGCATAATCTGGAGTGGAATACGTCCTGCTCCTCAATGCTATGATACCTGCATAACTTAAAACCTTTAACTTACAGTACCTAAGTAATTACTGTAGATAATTACCTAGTTAAATTATAACAAGTCCAATGTGCCAGATTATTTGTGCCAAATAAAAGTAACATCGTGTATGACCAAGAAATGCAATACAGAGCGTAGAAAATCATTACCAAAAGGTGTAAGATGTAGTATAAAAACAAAACGTGTATAAAATTTTACAAAAATGTATAGAAATCGTACAGTAGCGTACATAAGTAAGGTTATACGCTTCAAATCTTGAGGCTTCAAACATCGTGACTTACACTTAGACAGCGAGAGTTTCTCTACTTGGTATTGCTATATAATACTAGGTAATATCTTACTTGCTATAAGCGTCATCACACTGATCACAAGACACCGTGTAACACCATTTTGGAGGATGCTAAATCTAGGGAAGACACAGGGCATCGGGTTAAGACCAAGGGCGGGGTAAAGTCGAAGGGTTAATATACATGTGGCTAAAAGGTAACATTAAATAGGTAAGAGACACCTAAACTACATTGTGACAGCATTTGCAATATTATTATAGACATCTATTGTGTTAGACAGGTAGGTAGCTACCTATTTGCTTTGGTTTTCATAGACCGTTTTAATTTCATAGTAGTTACCTATGAAAGTTATGTAAAGAAAATGTAGGTTATTTAATTATTGTTCAATAGCTTATTAGCTATTGTGCTCATGCACAAGTCAATGTAGCTATATTTTATGTTTTCTCTCTCTATGTTTGGACTACATTTAGTATAATTCAAATTCGTAACTCCACATTCCATTTGTGTTCACATTTTACACGATACTTTCGATATGTAAGATTTTGATACATATCCATTATATTGACATAATAATATCCCTACATTTTGACATTAAAATAAAAAAGTAGAAATTCATAGTAGGTATTAGTATATTTACTAGTGGTGTTTTGCTCCAATTCAGGCTCGCTTTTAAAAGCTTGCATGCACAACATAGTGAAAGTTTCTGTCTATTAAATTAAGGATTTGTTGTTTATACGTTGATATTTGACCGCGATTATCAAATTTCGATGTCCGTACATAAGCATCATTTAACAAATGACGGTACACCAACCCAACTTAGAAACTATAGTGCTTAGCTTACCTAGTTGGACTGGGCGACAAGAAACTTGGATATAAGCTACTCTAAACGAACTTCTTTATTTCTGCCATGACATTGAATATATTTAAGTTGCAATGCATACATTATTTGGGCCGTTATTCTAAAGGCTTCGGAAGAATTCGGAAAGTTTGTCACACCTCACTCCATTATGATTTTAGGTACTTAGGTCTCTTGTGGATCTGAACTATAAAGTTAGTATAATCCGAACATAATATCAAGAGTGGTTACAGAAAAAGAGCAAATAATTGAGCGCGACAAAGATAATACTGAGTGTGGCGTAAGAAGGAACTAACGTACCGTCAGTAGTTTTATTTATTGGAGAAAAGACAACTAACGCCCTTCTCACGGTCATTCTTATCATAGTCGCGTCAATAAATTGTCTTTTTCTATAACTACGCTTTACAAGGTCGATGTGGTTGGTCTCGGAAGGACCTACCCTCGCGCCGAATTCGGGCCGAATCAAACGATTGTACAGTACAAGAGCATAAATGCTTTACCACTTCAAGAAAATATTCCTTTGCCACTATAGCAACCTTCACTATATTTGTTATTTACGCCAAAATCTGTTTGAGAAAAGAAAGGAACATTAGCTATCCCTTATGCCCAAAGGGCTCATCTTTTACCCCCAGGGTATTTTTTATTTAATAGGTAAATGAACATTTATATCATGAGTGCTATAAAAATAGTTTAGACTGCACAGGGGCCTAATTCTCGCCCTGTGACATTTCGAATTCGAAATTTTTTCTAGCCACATGTTTCCATTAATAATGACATTGAAATGTCCATTGCAGCCAAAAATAATTTTCTCAACTCTCGTATATCGTCGAAGATTAATTTCAGAGACGTTTTAATAGTTTTTTGACTGAAAAAATGTAGTGCAAAGGAAAATGATTCTTAACGTGCTCATGCACTTATACTTTTGAGTTGTACAGTAAATACCGAATTCCGAGCCTTTAGACTAGTGGTCCTGGTGTTCCGTGACCGTGTTAGCGTTTCGTGAAGGGATTGTTGCGAGCGGTGGTGCGCGCGGCGGCCGCGGCGGCCGTCTGCGTACAGTTGCATAGGGCGTCGAACATGCGCAGCACGAAGCCGCGGGCGCGACCCAGCCGCCTCTTTATGTTACCTGTGGAGGAAAGGAGTTGGTCAGTGTCGGTTACGGTTTACAAGTTTTTGGTCGTAGGTGCCAGCCTTCATTTATGTAGGTAGTCTGTGGGCGCCATGTTCGCTTGGCAGAAATTTATAGGCGGTAGTAACCAGCGGCGATTTCTTACGTTTGCCAGAGTCTTATCATGTAGGTACAATCCATAACCTCGTTGTTTTATTTATCGTTTTATTTTTTGTGGTAGGTAGGTAACGATATGGCCGAAGATGGTGCCTTCATTGTCAAGCGTTCACTCTAGCTTACATTAATATCAATATCCTGTGCTCTAGCCTGGAAGGCGGCCAGATTGTATTGATCAGGGAACACACTCGCAGGAGACCTATTGTCGCGCTGAGACATTTCCAATCGTCATTTTCTGTAGCCACAAATCTCTAATAAAGAGTCACTGAAATCTCTATTTCTGACACAATATGAACTTATTCTCAGATATCTTCGCCAACCCTTCCGCCTATGCCTACGCCTAATGAAGATAATTTTCAATTCCATTTTTAATAAAGATCTGAGGCTAGAGAAAGCGTCGAATTCGAGATTATGCAGCCCGAAAATAGGTCCCAGGCGACGTGTTCCATTACTTAGCCGAACTCATTATAAAGTTGAACCAAAGCGGTTTGTGCGGATAGTTGGAAAATTTACGAAATAGCTTTTACAGTGGCGATGACCGCCAGAATAGGTAGCGCTTACCCTTCTATCGGCGGTGTCGTAAATAAAAGCAAGAGGGTATACTGTAATTCTCCTGAAAGGGGTTGCACCAAACAGGGGTTGCGTGGATCATGCGGAGTTGCCCCGTATCGACAATTTGAAGGTGAAGGTCTCGGTACCAGGAGCTTTATATCAAATAAAGCTCGGCAAGGGTGCGTTTTGAATAAACTGAAGGGAGTGGCAGCGGGCGGCAAAATCAGTTCGGCCTAGGCCAAACTTAGGGTAACTTGTAGTTTGGCTGGTAACGATGCATTATTGACAACGTGAGCACTATTATAGATTCTTATAAAATACTCTTTTATTATTTGTAAGGGTACAAAAAACTTAAAGCGAAGTTCAAAATCAAGCCAACTCAAAAGTGGACTTGATTTTGAACTTCGCTATTATAAACTGTGCTAAAGCCGTATCTGTACATTGAAAATACTTGAGAAAAATTAGTCTGGATAGGATTCTGGGACGTAACAATCCCCCAAAAATTATCTTTTTCAATTTTTGTCTCTAACTGTTTGTCTGTTCGAGCATCAGGTAAAAACTATTAAACGGTATTTGATTCAGTTTTATAGTTTGGTATTTTGAAGTCCAGGGTACAATCTAAGCCATGTTTTATCTAATTCGGGTAGGTAGAACCATAGATGCAGCTTGATCTTCCCGTAGTATTAACATTCATACAATACTGAGGTCATTTAAAATGGTTACGCGGGCAAAACCTAAACTGTCATAAAAAGTATTTCTAAGTCGCAGGTAAAAGCGAGTTCTATCATAATCACATAGAGCTAAAAAGTAGACTTATCCAAACAGGTACCCATAGTACCTACTTAGATAGCCTACCCATATTTCCAGGAAACGTCCAACGACAGAAAAGTCCAATTGACGTGGTAATTAGAAGAGGTTGATACTTGTCTGTTTCAAAGGAAACTGTTTTCAGTTCGCAAAGCCCTCTCCCGTTTCAAGTGTATCCTCAGTCAGCGCTCTCCACTTCAAAGTTGACTCGGTTACATCGCATCGGATGCTTTATGCCTTTATCTTCGGAAATGGCAGATAGTAATTAAAACGGAGGAGATGTCTCGGCAGTTCTTCCCGTGGGACACAATATAGATAATCTGAGCATGGTTTTCTATAATAGCGGTGCCGTTTATGGCACGGCCGTAACGTAATAGAAAAAAAGAAAGAAAACATGTATTACAAAGGACGCCACGACACGATAATCGGTACATAAAACACAGAGACAATTATTGGGTTCTCAGTGGTAATAGAGGGTAACTACTTAGTTATAACGACGATCTGAGTGGTTTAGTTGGTCAACATCTGCCACGCAGAGGTCCCAGATTCGATTGTCGGCCGAGCAGAAATTTAAATGATGAATTTTAATTTCTGTTAAGGGTTATATGTGTAACAAGTGTGCATTACAAAAAATATAGATGTAGTTTATCAGTTATCTAACACCCATAACGCAAGCTTTGCTTACTTAAGGGCTAGATGGCGTTATGTGAATTTGCCCATGCATATTTATATTTATCTCGTGAGTTCTTCCCTAGGACATATTATAAATAATCTGAGCATGGTGTTCTAGGATACCTGTGCCGTTATATAGTGCGACCGTAACGTAATAAAGGGTTATTATTCCTTTATAAAAAAAGAGCACCAATTAAAACCGAAAGTAGGCAAGCAAGACGCGATAAAAGTTGGGAACGTTAGCTGCAGCGCAATATATGATGAGGTATCCGTTCTCTTTGCTCTACCTACAGTACAAGGGTGCATACATACAAACAATGTTTTTCTTCTTTCGTTGGCCTTGCTAATAGTCAAAGACTTTATGTATGTAGGTATCTATACTACCGAAGTCTTTAGATACGTTCCCAGTGGGCACGACTGGGAGTATGTATGTATGTAAACTCTTAATTGCGTATACATTCATAAAGAACATTAACAAAAGAAAATAAATTAAGGAGTTATCATTTTGGCGTTAACGACCCGGTTGTGCTCTCGCGCACAAGGGCCCGGGGTCCGCCTTGACCATGGTCCAGGATTTGGCAGATCAGGAAATTACAGTGGAGCGACTGTCATCTGATCTCCGTGACCCTTGTACCAGGGGAACCTAACCCGATTTTATCATGGTTAGGTACTCATTCAGTCGCCTGAATGTGCTGGTTTCAACACGATGTTTTCCATCACCGTAAGAGCGTCAGTTAGTATACCACTAATACATAACTCAGAAAGAGTTATTGGTACATGGCCGCAGCGGGATACGGACCCGGTAGGTACTTCTCGCTTACGAGTCTAGGCGACTGACGCTCTTACTACAGAAGTCTTTCATCATTCTTGGCGTTAAATACTAAAGATTTGCTAGCTCTAAATTCACGTTGTCAACCACATCGCATGAAAAAAAAAATTAAAATGATTATGTGTTTTGCATAAAAAAACAATTTAAATAAATTCGAGTATTGTCAACCATAAAAAAAACTAGTTACTTATACAAAACAAAATGGTCCATGGCTCAGCTATGGCTGCCAGGCAGGCCAACAGCCTAATACATGGCAAGTATTAAAAAGTCAGAAGCCTGAGAAATACCATTTTTCCGCTGATCAAAGGCAATCTCGGACGGCTGTAATTTTACGGATTCTCTTCGGAAAACAAATTCAGAAAATAAATTGGATATGTTCAACTCAAAAGTAATATCGAATTGCGACGCAATGTAATTTTGGAGCTGTTTCATCACGTTACATAGATATGTACTAGCCTACATTATTACGTACATAACGTCGAGCCTTTTTCCACTTGCTACTTCTACTTTCAAGTTTTTTATACTACGTTTATAAACGAGCAGACAGCCTACGTGATGGTAAGTTGTCGCCCATGACACTTAGGCGTGTCATTACTGTACTGAAATCGGTTCATCTGTCCAAGAAATATGTATTTATTTTATGGGTTCGATTCCCGGCCGGGCAGAAATTGAAATGATGAATTTTAATTTCTGTTACGGGTCTGGGTGTTCTATGTATAATAAGTATGTATTTAAAAAGTATTTAAGTAGTTTATCAGTTATCTAGCACCCATAGCACAAGCTTTGCTTAGTTTGGGGCTAGATGGCGCTGTGTAAATTTGTCCACGAATATTTATTTTTATTTATTATTTATTTATTTACATATATGTATATTTACCTACGATCCCGCAGTCAGTTTCTTATTTAGTTACATTTTGACTACCGTCAGATTCTGATTAGGGGCCCTATTTTTGAACCTCTCGCCTCGGTTCGAACGGTAGGTACCTATGAAATTTTCCTGCGTAGCAGGAAAAGGGAAAACCAGCGTCATGCATCAAAATGTTCCATTTTTCATGCTATACGGAAACATTTTAAACCGTGTGACTCGAGACTTGCTTTTCAAAAATAGGGCCCCTGGTCAGGCGTACCTACAGACAACTTCTCCCACTAAGGGTGAGTTAGCATATACCACGCCGTAGCGTAGGTAGATACAAATGTACATATTAGTTGTGAATCCCAGTGCTAACATATCCTTGCCCAATACCTTTCCACTTCCCTAAGCGCACAGGCAGTCCTTTCGAAGCGGTCATCGAAACACAACACGTTACGCAAGTTTTGTTATAAGTTATTGAAATATAGCTATTGCCTTTGTTGCCTTGTTTCAAACTTGTCAGTTAATATTTGCCGTTAAGAAATACGCAGACATTGATTTGTTCCATTTGAAATATGGTGGATATAAAGTTTCAATGAAGGGTAATATTAATAAGTAGTTAACAAGTAATTATATTTATTAATAGAGACTAAAATCAGTAGGTGTCATCGCTCAAAATGGAAACTCATTGGTTTGAACATTTATACTGTTTTTTTCATTAGTTTCTCTCTTCTTCCTCCTTGCACTGTCTCACGTTATGTGGGGTTGTGTTTTTTTTTTTTTTTATACCGCTAAGGTGGCAAACAAGCTTGCGGCCTGCCTAATAGTAAGCAGTCACCGCAGCCTATGGACGTTTGCGATACCAGGGGCATCACCTACGCGTTGCCGACCCCGTAAAAACCTTTTAACCCTTTTCTTGAAGAAGTTGTACTCTCCAGGGAAAACCTCTCCAGGTAGTTTATTCCACAACCTTAGTGTGCGTGGGAGAAAGTTCCTTTGGAACCGCACAGTTCGCGACCAATTTGGCTCCAAGGTGTGAGGATGAACTCCCTGTCGATGGCAAGCGGTGCGATGATAGAATGTAGCTGTAGGCATCATGTCAAACAGTTCTTCAGAACAAACACCGTTGTACAAGCGATAGAACACACAAAGGGAGGCGAAACCCCTTCGCTGACTCAGCGGCTCAATACCACTTGTGAGCATGGTATCATCGACAATTCTCACAGCGCGCTTTTGGATCGAGTCATAAGGACCAAGCTGATATGCCGGTGCTCCCGCCCATAGATGGGCGCAACACTCCATGTGGGGTCTGACTTGAGCCTTATAAAGGAGAAGCCGTTGTCCCGGCGTGAAGTATTGCTTTGATCTATTAAGCACACCGAGCTTTTAGATGCGAGCTTGACCTTTTCTTCCAAATGACTGCGAAACTGGACGTCACTGGAGATGTCGACACCTAGGTCATGTATGCTCTTAGAGATGGTAAGCGGTGTATCCTGGAACTGAGGAGCTACAACGAATGGAGTTTTCTTGGCGGTGAACGCGCATACTTGTGTCTTACTGGGGTTAAATTGAACTAGATTTAGTCGTCCCCAATCGGAGATATTAGATAAAGTACTCTTGATTTTAGACACAAGTACTTTGCGACTTTCCTCCATTATGGCACGAGGGATATTGGCACGACCTGTATAAAAGGCGTCTCCAGTACTGTCATCCACATAGCAATGAATGCCATAAATGGACAGCATATCATTGATATGACGGAGGAACAGAGTTGGAGACAGCACTGAGCCTTCCGGGACACCAGCGTTAATGTCCAAGCTATAATGTGTTATTATCATTAGCTTTAAATAGTTTATTCACTTTCGTAAAATTATTATTAGGAAACTTCACTGGCTAACGTGTGAATTATTCTCTTATATTGTAAGCTGTTTGTTTTATTTAATAAAGAAAAATAAAATATCAGAATTTTTATAAATATTTCACGGGTTTCCAGCTGTGTAACTTGGTTAACGAGCTGCTCGATATTTCACGATGTTGTCACGGGTCAACTGGGTCGTCGGTACCCGGTAGGAACTCGGGGTAAAATATATTTAAAAAAGTTGTATTTATGTTTTAGATGGCTGAACATGTGCCTAAAAGAAAGAAGTAGTGGAATTCTCTTTATTGTATGGTTACTCGCCAAATTTCGTGAAATTAATAGGCGCGCGGTTTCAACCCTGGTAAACGAAATAAGCAAACCAGTTCGCTACCATTTCTTACAATTTGGGCAATATATAAATTCCTCTTAATATATTTACAAGTTTGAAACCCCAGTAGATACTGTAGCCAGATAAATATCCCGTCGATTTAGAGTAATAAGCCTTTCCTAATACTTTCCGGAGCTTAGTTACAGCGATTGGCCGTTAGAGGCTTGGTATATGCCAACCCCTATGTCGGGTCGGAGTATAGGAGAAACAAGTAAAGCTGTAAGAATTTTCCGTTACATATTTGTATCGCGCTTTCGCTACCGCTGTAGCTTCTAATTTCATTTTCATATCTTGAAGATTACGGAAGTATTATCTAATGTCATTCTGTCAAGTAATCGTGTTTGGAAACAATGTATCATACGAACAACCGAGAGGCTACAAAGTAGATAATAATAATAATAACACAATAATTTATTTCGAAAATTTATAAGCGATAAAAATACAATGTATCTAATAGGTATACAGATAGCACAGGGAATATACATAGTACTGAGGTCAAATACATTGAAACTTCTGAAACCAAAGTAGGTCAGAGACCTGTGTCTTAGACATCGGGTCATAGTAGCACTATTTTATAGGTGGTATTGCATTGTTGTGGAGATACCTAACTACCTAGTACGTACGTAATTACCTACTCAACACGAGCGGCTTTCTGCATTTTTGTACGACAATACCTACTCGCGAACCGTATAGGTACCTACGTGACTTGAGTGAGTAGTGCACCCTACTTTCACATGATAATCACAACCTACCCCCCGCTGTAACGAGAGGGTGTTTTCATGAAAACGTCTAACGCAACTAGCGAGGCTATGTAGCTAGTTATCGTGTATGTAGGTAACTGCGAGGTGCTATTTCAGCTATTTATAGCTAGGTTGCCTCGCCATGGTTGCCATGATAGTAAGTTACGTATGATATAGCTACAATACCTCCTATTATCGTGATCATCGTCATCAATAATCACCTGTTAAATGATTGTGAGGATGGACTCGACACGCAAAGATTATAGGTACCAAACGGTTATAGATGAAACTTTAAAGTGTTGGGTATAAGTAGTTTAGTTATGAGGATAACAAAAGATAACAGCTAGTATACCGTAATTCAAAGTAAGTAGTTTCCGCGGGATCACACTAGGTACTTACTTCATCGAATTTTCCGGATGCGGAAGCTATTAACTACTGAGATGACTACATTTTCATAACAAATACGTTAGTAGGTACACCTTTGATGCGGTTGATTATTATTGTAAAGTATGGTTGTATCGATTTTCTTTTTAGCTACATTACACACATAAGTTATAACCTTACGCAACAGCTAAGTATACGCTTAAGTAACTTGGTAATTATTGCTTTTTTTTAGAAAATTTGTAGTGACATAGGTAACATCCATGACATCATAGAATTCTACCTGAAGTACGTTTCAACCAAAGATATTGGACATTGTCTCTATGTTCAATTTCTTTGGTTTCAATAGAAAAAGATAAAAAGTAGAGCACGACAGCGTAATATTATCTATAGATATCTAAATAATAAGTAGGTAACGGTACATAGATAAATATCTAGCTATAGGTAATAGTTAGAGAGAAATATTATAGGACAAGCTTGTTTGTTGAACGAGACACAATTCAGTGGCGAGTGACGCATTGTAAGCCAAGAACAAAGGTTCTTATCGCAAATCTGTATGTGAAACTCGGCAAATGTATGCAAGGGACAACAGAACGCAGACTCTCGTGCTACATTTTGTGTTTACCCTTTCATTTTTCCCTCCCCCCTCCCCTTCAATTTTTTCTGCGAGGCTTTGATGGTTTGTCAGGCTATCTGTCAGTTTTACCGTAAGGAACGCTAGCGATTAATGAAGCCTTAGGTAACGATACTTTCTGGGGTTCTAGTAAAACGGGTGGCCTGCATTTTCATATGATAGCTCTTTGCATCATTAACTTGATATAACAATATTTAGATTTTTTATAATAGGTACCTAAGGTAACCGACCGGAAACAGTTGAAAATTTCCCGTCAAAGTTTATATAAATATTCTGAAATATTTCCTGAACTACTTAACAGATTTTAACGAAACAAATCTCAATACTATCATCTGGATTAAACTGGCTATCAAATACAGAAAACCGCATCAAAATCAGTACACCCTTTCCGGGAGCTACAATGCCACAGACAGACCACACACATATACAAAATTACACATATCCCTCAAACATGTAACACCCCTCCTTTTCGTCGAGGTAAAAATCGATCCGCCTGCAATTTTCGATCACGTAGACTCTACTGTTACAAGGCACGCCGAAATTTTTTTACGCATTGTAGAGATGAAATAAGTACGTACCTACCTACCTACAAAGCGCACAATACCGTCTGAAACTGAAAGAATTACATATTTATGAAGACCTCATTTTATCATTTCCCTTGGATCTCTCGGAGTGTTAAGAAAACAAGCTGCGAATTCTGCCTGGCGATAAATGGCACCTGAATTTTTATGTCACGTTTATGTAAATTGAAGGTAATAATGTTGCAGGCACGAATTAAGGATAGTTGGAAAACGCATAACGCTCTTAATAAGTAATTTTAATTTATCGGTAGTTTGTAAAAAAGTACCTACTCTACAAATTGAATGTTCAATATAGAGATCCGTTTGTCAGGTTCGATAATAATTATTTTGCTGTGGGAAATGCAATTTTTTTTTTCAAATTTTAAGATTTATCAATATACTTAAAGAAAAAAGGAATCACAGCTTACGTCAACACAACACACGGTCAAGGTCAAGTGTTTGCTTTGGACTATGACAAGAGATCGTTCAAGATGCAGCCAACGCATTGGAAACTTCGGTGGTGTTTACATATTTTAAAAGATTTGAAGTAGGTACACACTCAAGCACCTACCCGTGTTAATACTCACGTACCTCTCAAATTGGCTGGAAGAGATCTCTTATAGAGATAAGATCGCTACGTAAACTATATTTAAGGGTTAGCTTTTTTTATGTATTACGGCAGACAAACAGGCATGCGCGCCACCTGATAGAAAGTGGCCATCGCCGCCTATGGATATCAGCAACATAAACTGTATAACAATTGTGTGTACAATCATAATATTGGTATATGGTACAATAAAGAATACATATTTATATATCCGTTAATTGCTAGAGCTGGAAATACGTGCCTGGTAAGTAATAAGAGAGTCCGTCAGTCCCAGTCGAGGCAAATAATGGTTTTTGTCATTCCCAACGTGTCATGGCGATTGTGTTTGCGGTATAGTATTTATCTACCTATACCCACTAAGTAAGTAGTATAGGTACACAGACGTTCGTGACGCATTTCATTTCGTATTATAGAAATGTGTATTGTGTCTGGAATTTCGCACGATATTGATTCGTGTATTTTTTTTAAACTTAATAATTAGTCGCAGAGCTCGTCTGTTAGTAAGCAGTTCTAAGTATGATCTGTCCAGAATGACTTGTCCTATTTGGTGAACAAACCACACCCAAAATTACGACTTGTCGTATCAATCACACTGCATAGATTGTGTTTAGACGTCATGAATAACCAAATAAGACAAGTCAGTCTGGACAGATTTTAGTTTCGTATTGGGTATGGGACCGTGTACTATTATGACTGGAAATTGGCACGATATTTATTGGTGTATTTCTTTTAAACTTACTAATTAGTCGCAAACGAGCGTACAGCTCGTCTGATGTTAAGCAGTTGTAAATAGTTACGTATTAGTTATAAAAACGTGTACTATTATGAAGAAGACTGCGGAAGACGCAGCGTGGATAGGCCTCCCACAAGGGGGACCGACGACCTCGTAATGATTGCAGGTTCCAGCTGGATGCGAAAAGCACAGGAGCGGCCTTTGTGGAGATCTCTGGGGGAGGCCTGTGCCCAGCAGTGGGCGTCTTCTGGCTGATATGATGATGATGATGATGATGACTATTATGACTGGAAATTAGATACGATATTGATTGGTGTATTTTTGATAACTTACTAATTAGTCGCAAACGAAGAGCTCGTCGTAAGCAGTTCTAATGTTTGTGCTAATAAATTATGTATGTTTACTAGTTTCGTGCCGATAATTTTAGTACTAGTAAAACGTGATAAGAAACCACTACGTGTGTAAACACAACTAGGATCTAGGTAATAAGTACCTACATTTTGCACTAGCGATCTTTACTGTTGTTTCTAGAAAACAAATGTTTTCACGTGTGGTAGAACGAGAAGCTTATCTTTTTGGCCTGGATCGTTTCTGATTCGGTTGCTCTTGTAAGATAATGCCACTAGTGACCAAAAACTATTTGGTATGTACAATACGTCGGTCACGGAACTAAAAGAAATTTTAACGTGTTGCAATAGCAACAGCAAAGCAAAATTATACCTACCTATATATTATGCGGGAGCGACAGAGATAAGCTGTTATATAACAGACTACCTGTCATTTTTGTTAATAGGACGTCCTCTCACGAAATCCACTTGAAATATGTGCAAAAGAAGGGTGCTAAATAACGTCAACCGTGACGACTACCGAGTATCATTGTGACTTTTAACGATGGTCTAAAGACCGTGAGGGGGCGACAGTGTCTATTTATCAGAAGTTTCCCTATCGGCGGCACGTTAGGACACTAATGAATATGGCCTAAAAAGGTACAAACATGCCGCCAATACTGGTGACGTTATTTATCACCCATCATTCAGAACTTCATTCGAATGAAGTTCCTGAGAGGCTGTCCTATTAGCAAAAAAATTGGCTCGTAGTAGTTCTCCATAGTTCAAATTTCTTACCGAAAACTACTGTGGAAAGTCTTTCAAGTTTCAGAACGACGTAGCAATTGTTTTAGAACTAAAGTTTCTAGAGGTAGATAAACATTCGAAACTAAGGTTCAACAGAGATCATCGTTTGGAATTTTCCTCTGATAAACTCAAGAAAAAGACGCATTTTTTTTGACAATGATTAAGAGACTAAAGCTATTTCTTTTGTTAATTTAAATTCCTCTAAAGTCAGACTAAGTAGCGTCATTACTCAAAACGATCTTTAAAAGTTGCAGACCTTGAAGATGACTTCGTAAACAAATTTCCTTCTCAAAATAACGAAGGAGCGATTGACAAGATCATTACGCCGAGTTCCGTTACAAACATTAAGATGTTTACGGGAATAAAAGACAAGTTTAACTCTGGCCATGTTTTGTGTAAAGCGGAATGTAATAACGTCTCGAGAGCTCATCTCGTGTACAAATTAAACGCTCCAGGCGTTTTGCGTTTGAAGTCCCTGAACGTTGTAATAGAATTATAAATTTTGCTAATTTCGTCTCCTAATTGTAGACAACACACGTGCCGTTTGGTAATGAAAACTTGTGTTAATTCATTTGTGATTCGACTGAAAGTTTAACGTAGTGTGTTGAACGATTAATTAAACTGTCAAATGATTGTGCTCAAACGGAAGTTATGTACTTAGTTAAAATAACAATCCGGACGACTTCGTCCTTTTCTTAAACTTGTCCTTTTTCAAACTTGACACTTTCCTAACTATCGGTATCGGCTTTTTTCTAGTTAAATGCCTAGTTTAGAAAGCATATGCTTACTCGTCTTTTCCAACTTGTTGTCGGTAACATAATGTTTTAAACCATCGCGGTTATTATCGCATATTTTAAAGGTATGTTCCGGGTTTCCAACCGCATACTTATGTCTTCGAGTAGCCCGATATTTCGTGCAGTTGCATACATCATGGTCACGGGACGACACACAAACAAACTCGTACTCGTAAACAAAGGTACGTGGTAGGAAACCCGGAACATACCTTTAAAATGTTGTAGTAGGTACTTTTTATATGATTTACAAATACTGTATAAAGTTGTACGATCAAGACCTTCGTATTGAAGCGGGAGATCGTCTATATCTAATACCCAGAGTGAAGCCAGGCCATAAAAGGGTACCTATACCCGAGAGCCTATTGTTACGGCATCATTAAACGGATTATATTTCGAAAGGCGCCATAAAAGCCCAGGTGAACCGTAAAACGCATTTTATCGAGGTAAAACGCTGTCTCATACTAAAAACATTCTAAGAATTAATGGCGCAGATTCTACTTACGTAACATAGAACCTACTGTAATTAAACAGAATCTACTGTAATTAAGCAATTGTTTCATTGTTGTTTTCCGGCTTGGGCTATGTGGATGCAGACGGTAACTGGTTTTTTAAAGGGTTAAGACATAAACGTCCTCGGCAAACACTTCACAGCTCTACACAGAATAGTAGGGTCTACTCTACGTCAACCAACGACATTGACATTCCGACGACATTGACATTTTGCAGTCTATTGATAAACTGCAAGTGTCGCCGGCCACATAGCAACGGTCGCCGTCGCCTTGTTGTCCACGTCGACTGCGCGTACGCACCGAATGCCGACACGGCGATGACAACGCTGACATGGCTTCACACTGTGCTGTTCGTATAACATTGATCCCGCTACCACTACGGGGCTCAAGCCAACTTCACCTGCTTTCGGACCCCTGCTGACAGAAAGACGATCCTCTGGCAAATCGACTTTTCCATAACTGGTTATACGGGTCAGAGAAAATGCCAAAAAAATATAATAAAGCGCTTAGATGAAGAATACACATTTCACATCGGCCATTCTTAACAGATACGTACCTAATATATACATAATAACGTCAGGCTTTTTCCCCGTAGGGGTAGACTGAGACCACATCTTTCCATTTGCTACGGTCTTGACAAACTTCTCTAGCTTCCTTCACTTTATATCTTATTCAACATATTCATCATGCATTTTTTACAGATAAGATCGTTTATTCATCAAATGCCGCGAGGTGCAGCGCGGCGTAGCGAGATGCAGCGCGGCGTATCGAGACGCAGCGCGGCGTAGCGTGGCATAGCGCCGCGTAGCGTAGCGTGGCGTAGCGTGGCGTAGCATAGCGTAGTACTGCGTAGCGGTAATATGAAAATTTTGCACCGCGCTACGGTTCCAAAAAAAATTATTTATTATTAGATTTCGCCCCCAACTTCGCCCGTTCCCGCGTACACTATAATAATTGGATAAGAAGTGTTCTTTATGTCAAACGAAGTTTAATAAAAATCCATCCATCCACAATCAGCTGTTTTCGCGTGGTTCAGTATCAAATATCCCAATCACACAAACTTTATACGTAATATACGTAAGAGTCAAATATAATGTATTGTCAATTCTATACCGATACGATACTGTTCATTTTACTAATGTATTACCTATTTACTATAGTAAGAAAGAACAAATTTTTATAAGCATTTTTTATTAAATTAAATCAATTTAAAGATTGTAGATATTTTATTAAACGTTTGACTACTTACAGTGAACCAGGAAATAATAGTTTAGATGTCAGACCCGGAAATTAAGAGTTTCCGCCATGAGACATAGCCGTGAGACATAACCATGTATACATATGGTGTATGACATGCCGGGTGATATAAATAAGGATTAAAATTCTTACAGATCACATGTATTTGGACCACCATGGGTATTTTATGCCCCGACGCAATAAAAGGGATGTTATTATGTCTGTCTGTGGCATCATTTCTTTCCGAACGGATGTATTGTTTCTCTACGGATTTTATTATTTGAAATGTCGTTTTTTATGAGATGAGCTTGCTCTTGATCTGTCAGGTATCTTGGACGAAACACTGAGACTAGATCGACGATGAAACGCGCTTATCCAGAAGAAGCCTGTTTGCTATTGCCTTGAATAATTTTGGGTTATCTCGGAAATACAGACGGAGGCGGAGAATTCCACTCTTTCCGCATGATAAATGTACGAACTTGTGGAATATCGATGAAGTGAGGGTGATACCCTGCAGTGCGTCTAGACGTCCGATATTAGAAGGGGGATGGCGGAATGAGCTTGTGAAGCTCCTGAGTATAGGCATTCTTTGTGATAAAACCTGTACACGAGCGTTAAGCAAACGGCTTTGCGGCGGTATGCTAGGCTGTGAAGATTAGAATTAGATAGTTCTTTGTCGCTAATGAGTCTCCTAGCTCTGTTGACCGAGTCATCTTGTCAATCGAGTCATGCAATCGAGTCGAGGAATGCAATACTCCATACATGATCAGGCTTTCGCTTTGTAGAGTGCTGGAAGCTGTCCCAAAGTAAAGTATCGCCTAATCTTGTTTAAAATGCCCAGCGCCGATTTTGAGTACGTACAAGCCGCGGTCAAAAGCGGTTTGTAAGTACTCAAAATCGGTGCCGAAGTAATCATCCATACCTAGAAGATGTAGACGGTCTGTGATTTGAACGAATACAGTGAAAGTAGGCGTTTGTTTTCGAGGTGTTGAAACTGACGAGGTTATTGTCACCCTAACGGGAGACGACACCGTCGAGTATGTCCGCTCAACTAATGAATGGATTTCACCCAAGCTGAGCTCGGGTTCAAATATATCCTTCTAAGAGTTTCAGTAATCGAGGTAGTTGTTGGCTTCGTTTCATTAACATTGGTGCGGTAGTTTGGAAAATATTTGAGCACTCACCTCAAACATTTTGACATATACATAGACTGACCTATTTTTATATTTTGAGGTGGGGTTCCCGTCATTTGTCGGTATGTATTCTCCTTATATATGTATGTCCTTTATGAGTAGGTCTAACTCGAGCTGTTCCCACAGTTGTAACGTAAAGTAAAGAGCGGAATAAACTCATACAAGAGCTTAAGAGAGACACGGAAAAAAGAATCAAAGTCTACATCCGCCCGTCTCATCAACATACAAAGGTGCGCAAACTGTTCAATTGAAAAACTTTTTCCATCTACTGGTCTTCCCACGCAAAAGAACCGAAAAGCTAAAACTTAGCTTGTTAACCCTTGGCTAAATATATTTCACTTAGAATAGGGGTGTAAAAGCCTACGGAGTTTAAACAAAAGCTTTGCCCGAGGCTCCGTTTTAGCTGCGTGCATAAATTATGAGCGGATTCAACTTGGATAACATAACTTTTAGACTCATTTGCTCTCCAATAGACAGTATTGTATGTACCTAGGTATAAGCGGGCCAACTTTAAGTAGTTGTAAAACGTAAAATACATTCGCTTGTTGACATTTGTTTAGGTGTGTGAATGAAGGGCACTCTGGAAATAGGCTAGTTGTAAGATGTTAAATACATTTGCTTGTTGACATCTGTACATGTGAATGAAGGATTCTCCGGAATTATTAGGTATATGCCTTCGTTTCTATATAAGTATAGTTTCTCTATAGGTTATAATAGATCTTTCTCGATGATTCGTTTGCGGTGCTTTTTGTTAATCGTATC
The DNA here is from genome assembly GCA_907269095.1 of Blastobasis adustella. Taxonomy (NCBI): domain Eukaryota; kingdom Metazoa; phylum Arthropoda; class Insecta; order Lepidoptera; family Blastobasidae; genus Blastobasis; species Blastobasis adustella. Next base: position 9,819,441 of record OU026128.1, on the reverse strand, counting down.
TAATATACCTTAAGATGCAGACCTCTGGTTTTTAGAAGCAGGCACCTAGTATTTATATTTGCCGCCATGTATCAATGAATCTTTTCTGAGTTATGTACGTTAGTTGAATAGTAACCGTTGCTCTTACGGTGAGGGAAAACATTGTGATGATACTGCACATTCAGGCAACTGAATGTGTAACCTTGATCCAATCTGGTCAGGTTCCCCTGATAGCAGGGTCACGGTGGTCAGATGGCAGGCACTCCTCTGTAATTACCTGATCTGCCAAATCCTAGATTATGGTCAAGGAGGACCTCGGGCCTTCGTGCGCGAGAGCACAGCCGGGACATTAACGCCAAGATGATAATAACCTAGTTTCTATATTTTACGACATTTTACCACATAGGTACCTTGGATTCTCTGGCTTGCCCTCGACAATATACTAAAGGAGTCACATATATTTTGCTTTTAGAGGCACCGGGAATCAATGTCAGGTACCTGTAGATACTTACTTCCACGAAGTTTGATTTCGGAGCTGAGAACAACCCCAGGTAAATATACTAAGTTAACGGTACATGTTTACTTAGGACCTTAAGTACTTACCAGATCCATTGTCTTGTGATTCCTGAAACAATCAATACTTCGGTAAGTTACCTTGTAGATTTATCGCTTCATGTACCTATTTATAACTTTTAAAGCATAAAACAATCTTGAATACGAAAATTAACTTCTTATTTATTTTTATTTTATTTTTATTTGTGAAACACAGCAATATTAAAATATTAGGTACAATAGTAGAGATCGCTGTGATCCGACAACAGTAATACCAATTTTGGAGACAGAATCAATTATCTACATTTAGAGTATTAAATTCAATAGAAAAGCAATATCATATCAGTTTTCGTACCTATTAGACAGGTACTTACTATGAATCAATAATTTTTCTCAAAATATACCTTCAGAGTACCTACAGGTGTTATTTCCAACTATTGTTTTTAGAACGATAAAGATAATAGCAATAGTTGATCTGTATAAAAAATGCTCTAGACGATAAAAAATGAGCAATGAAATAGCTTCATGTCACGACATGGCAAAATGATAGAAGCTACTACGTAGGTAATGGGCAGGTTGGTTAGATTATACATAAGACTATCTAACTTAATCATATCTAACTTGGCTCTGTAGTGTCCGGCGGAGTAGAATAGCACCAACCCCTTACACTCGTCACGTGGGTGTCGTACTAAGCGACTATCTAATGTTTTCGAGCCTAAAGATCTAGTCTAAGCTGGAAAATGGGCAGCGGCTTTTTCCATTGTGATATTAAAATTTATAACACTGCGATCTCTAACCCGTCTGCCAAACATGGAGATTATGGCAATAACCTCCTCTTTTGTGGGAGAGGACCTAAGTCCTGCAGTGGCCAGTTATGGGTAGTGATGATGATCTAATTTACCGTAGGTGGATAGGTACTTGTATCATCATCATCCCCAGCCCTTTTTAGTACTCTACTGGACTTGATTCTCCGCCGCATTTGTAGAGGGCATTGCCATAGGTAATCACTTCATGGGAGACTTGTGCTGTTACTGAGATATTCTATAAATTTAATAATTTCGGAAGCAATATTCATATCAATAGTAACTTCTTCATCCAACTTCTAAGCTTTTGTAAACACTATTAGGACAATAGCTGGTCCACCACTAGTTTTAAAGATCTAAGCGTGCATACCTAAACCTACATACAGAGGGAGAGACGGCGAGAAGCGACTATGTTTTACTATATATAGATGGAGACATTACATGACCATGATGAGTATCTATTGATTTTCTTTTGGTTACATACTTGAAGAGGGCTAAAATAGCCCATAAATAATTCTACTCGCTTTTCCCCTTGATTTCTTCCGTACAAATAACTTCAACGATTAAGCCCCATTCAAATAACAATCGAATATGATTTTTAGTGTATACAATATTTTGTTTTGAATGGAAACACTAACCTATATTGTTATTAATGTCAGTAGCTACCTATTCAACCTTCAGATACCTATCTATCCTATAGATAGGTACTTTAACTTATAAAAATAGTTAAAATATTTTATACCCAATCGATATAATATCTACTTATCTACCTGGTAATTTATAGATTCTAAGTTCTATTTAATTAGCTTTATGTACCCAGTCATAATAAAAAAACAAGGTAAAAATGCTAGGTATAATTCATTACAATCAAAACAAAAACCCATATTTCAATACTCAATACTCAAATGTTTATTGCTTCATTAATTTTATTTAATTTTTAGACTCTTTCTGGGTGGGATTGACTGTTGTGATGAGTTGTTATCAAGCCTCAATATGTTCACCAATCGATCAAACATCTATTTGCATATTCTCCCCATCATATCCATATCAGTGATAACCATAAGCCGATTGATCAATAAACTTTAATCTCCTGAACACCAATATAGCTTTAGAAACATATTGTTTTAGATAACAATATTGATACAGTGATAGCCATCTAGCGTGCTACGTGACGTGACCCTCAAAATGTTTCATTGAAGGTTACAGTGACTCCTGCCTGTGTTAGCAGAGAAAAGGAAACACGTTTTACTAGCGCTACGCCTTTTGTTGGATTCTGCTCTGATTTATGTCGACTATATTTCATGACCATGTAAACAGTTTCTGCTGGTGCGATGTGTAGCGTTGCGTTTGTATTGATTTGGCTTTAAGCTTCAAACAATGCTGATAAATGAAGTGTGTGCTAGATTAAATTTTACGATACTGTGATGATCGCATGCATACAAAAGAGATAGTTACAGCTAATTGCACAAGACAGTTTGATTGAAATTCTTTTGGATGAGCGTTTCTAATTTGATCAAGCCGTTGCAATCTAGAAGTTGCTGCACTACTCCAATTTCAACACTTACCGCCCTATCATATCCAATTTCTTTCCCTTACGTGTAATATACTTTGATACTTACGAATTTACTTCTCTCTTTCTCTTTTTGTTTAATTTCGGCCTCTTTTTTAGCCTGCTGTGTGATTTCGTCTACGAATTCTGTGGCCTGTCGGAGGTTCTCCGGATCGCTCTTGAACGCCGCTATTTTTTGGGCCAGATCTGTTGCATCGATATCCTGTCTCATTTTGGCTATCCTTTTAATACGACCTGTTCGATGCGTTCACTGAGTTGGCGTGCGAATCACTGTTTTCGGTCCGTTTCACTATAAACAATGAGAATTATGAGTGTACGTGTGCTGTGCTGTTCATATTTTGGTGTCGGTTTGCGTTCACTTGTTTTGTGTGTGGGGTCGCGGGTCGCGTGGGGTGGGTTCAGTCATTACTGGGGTGTGCGGTGGTTGCGCGCGGGTTCGTCTGAGCGGCGTGAGCGGGTGGCGCGGGCGGCTGCGTCCGAGCTACTGACTCGTACCTACTCGGGTCGGAGGCCCGGCGACGTTCGATCATGCGCCCCACGGCCCGCCGCCGCCGTTCTGTAGATTACTCTAAATACTCCTAAATCACAGCCGACGAAGCTCCCGCCACTCCTGACTAATACCATGTTAAACGTTGGTACTTACGACCGGCTAGACCTGTGACAGTTGAATTTATGACGAACGTTGTATCAGCGTAGGTGCATTTCTCGGTGCCTAGCTTTGCTTTGCAGGTAATGATACGTTGAAATTACATGCATGATTGTAGGATTTTTAGGTAAATATGAGTACGGCGTTGGTTGGTGGGTAATTTAAAATACTTAGATAGAGTCACCGAGATAGGTAGGTAAGTAAACAGAGCCTCGCTCCTCAGTGGCCACAGTTGGAAATACCATATAATATGTACTAACATTACCTACTTAGGTACTTTGATATGTCGTCGCCTCAGTGCTTATTTGGCGTATCGATCAAATTGACTTAACTTGTAATATAGGTAGTAATTGTTAAGGCTTAAATTTCAACCTGTTCAATGCGTGATGGGCCAAATAAGCACTAAGGCGAAGATGTTTTACCGCATTCCATCTAGTATTTACCTAGCTTATTTCTACCTACGTGTGCATACTCAGTTCTGACGACTTTTAAACCTAGGTACACATTTCTACCTACAACAATACGCCTCTAGGTACCTACAAAATCACGTTGCGTAATCGGAGACCGATGTTGTCCCACGTTCGCGGTTTCCGATGCAAACTGCATATCGAGCGAAGCGAATCGGGATATGCGTGAGGCGAATTCAATTGACCGACTAATAGTTGACTTGGTACCTACCTGTTGACAAACAAGAGCGTGAGCTGAGGATTTAAAATTAAAAGAGAACCGATGTTGTTTTGTGTTGACCTACTTAATTGATACCTATAAGATGCAGAGAAAAAAATACTTGTAATTATAGGTAGGTACTTAAGTACACATGAGTACATTCAGTACTATCTGCGGGCCTGTAGATAGATGAAAATATGAGATAATTCCACCGCTACCTACAGTACACATGAAATTTAAGTACATATAATTAGTTCTCGTCTGTTAGTCGAGACTGCATATTTAACCAAACTATCTTTAATCATAATCATACAATAAAATATTTATCTTTACCTATCTACTTATTTTAGTAGATACCTAGTAGCTGTTGCACAGTTGTACTAATCGGGTGTAGGTATTTAATTGACTAGTCTCTACTTAACTCTATCTATATCTTCCAAACTGTGGAAACGATTGCAAAATCCAGATTTTTCATTCAAAGTGGCATAGAAATTGATCCGGCCGCCTTGGCAACTAAGTTTCGCAACCAGTTCGGTCATTCGTGAGTAGGTATGTTATCTATGCCTACGCTACGACAAACACCTGCGCCATAGGAAAACAAACACCATAACATTCAAATACGTCATCATTGGCCACAATGGCGAACAGATTAAGTATGTATTCTATATCTATAAATAATAAAAATCAAAGTAACTTCTCGCGTCTGTATCTATGTACGCTTAGATCTTTTAAACTACACAACAGATTTTAATGCGGTATTCATCAATAGATAGAGTGATTAAAAAAAAGGGTAGGTAGGGGTAAAGTAGGAGTAGGGTAAGTGAAGGGTAATTGTAAGGTAGGGTAGGGTAGAGGTAGGAGTAGGACGCCACGCGAACGAAGTCTGGCCGGGCCCGCTAGTGCTCCATAAATATCACCTCTTTAGACCGTCGGTGGCCCAATGGCTAACGGGCCCAACTCGTAAGTAAGAGGTACCGAGTTCGATCCTCAGTGCCGCAATTGTAGGACTCGGTCGATGGAATGCGAGAGAGAACTTTTTCTGAGTGTAGGTAGGTCGGTACATTAGATGACCAACCGATGCTCTAGGAACAACATCGTGAGGAAACCTGCACATTCAGGCGACTGGATGTCTTGATCCTGATCCGGTCCTTGTTAACAGGGTCAGGTTCTTGTGTTAAACGGGACCTTAACGCCAATTTACCTACTATAATAATATCAGTTCTTTATTCTTAAATCGGAGCTTAAAATGGCAATTAAGTCAAGCTTTTCAAAATGAAAACAAGCGATGCGAATTTGAATTGAACTGAATAAACACCTAATGGCAGTGACGGATTGCTGTTTGATTTACGTTCCCGGGAAATCCGGAATGGAATTGGCAGGTGTCTGCCTACCTATCTGTCTGTGTTTCTGTGTGCAGAAACAATGATAAATTGATCTCCGAAAAGGACAGACAGGAGTCTTTTTATTTACTCTTGCACCGGTGGGATGTGTAAAAACGTCGTAAGAAGATGTATGTAGGTACTAAGAGAGGTGCTGGAACACACCCGATAGTAGGTGTATAGGGAAATGGGGTTAAAAATTGATGAAAAGGTGGTAGACATTTCCCATGTCTCCTATAATCCCATGGTAAAGTTAAATAGGGTGGAAGGAAAATTAAAAAGTGAGCTTACCATGGAAATGTTATAAATTAAAGGTAAACAATTGTAACAAATATAAAAATAAAGAATAAACAGTTATTAACTCTAACGAAAATTGGGGACGAGAGAATGCAAAACAATAATTTTTATTGTTCCCTACGTAGATGATATAAATTGGTTTTAACACTATAGTTAGATACTATAAATAACTTAAGGCAGTGTTAAAACGTGGGATCGACGGCTTGCTATTGTATAGGTACATTTCCTAGAAATGTAAACAATTCTTAGGTTTCACACATTTCCGGTAACATATATAGGTACTATGTAGACGTCGCGTCCGAGAGGTCCTTCATGCTGAGTCCATTAAAGGTACCTATAAATTAACTCATGGTGGTAGTCAGGTATAGCATATTGAGACAGATGATAAAAAAAACTATATTCAAATCCTCCTTGAAAGCCGTGTCCTGATCGAGTTTTGTCCGGCTTCAGGCAGGACGGGTTCATGCCGGATCTAGGCCGGTTTGCCGGATCCCGCTTGACACAGCAGGACGCGCTGCAACGTGCATAGATATAACGAATTCGCGAATCTGGTGCGTAAAGTAAGTATAAAGAATGGACGGAGAAAGATCAGAGAACTTTAATTTTTGATTAAACAGATCTAATGATACGTACTCGTATATATAATTTGATCACTAAAAACCATCACAGACCCAACATCTTCCCAAAAATGAAAATCGATAAGTAATAAAAATTTTTGACAGATAGCTGCTTACGCCTTTTAAAATTTGAGTAGGTAGAAGAAAAAATACTGTGAAAAGAACACAGACATCGATCCATCAAAAACTACGTGGAAGTAAAAGTTTAAATAAAAGGACCCGGTGTCCGTAAAACATGACGGGGGACCTAACTTGTAGCGATTTCGCTACAATCAGTACCTAGATATATTTAAGTACACAAATATTTCCTACCTACCATTTCCTTTCCTAGATACCTGGGACCCGATCGGCCAGATTGTATAAAAAAAATTTTTCAGTAAGAGCTCACGAGTAAGTAGGTACCTAAATTTTTGGCCATAAACTGCAAAACTACTGAGTAGTTTGTTGTCAGCACATGCATAACTCCAATTTACTTCTTAACATTACATTACATAAAATGCCCATGAGCGTGCTATTAACATTTTACTCTTAACTGATACAACACAACTCTGTATCCGGGTGTAACAAACATAGATATAAGTATAACTCATTGGATCAGCTGATTTAGATGAGGTTTGGCATGCAATTTGAATCTTATTAGCTCCTGACCTGCCATCCAGCACGAAAACCGTTCTAATTACTTAGCTTGATTGATAACACTCGGGTTATCGCGCCCGCAGTCAGAGTTAGAGGTCGGGCCTTGGTCAAAAGTACTTAGACCAATTAATTAACGGTAGTTAACGTGGTATGGCTAGGGCTGTGCTAAGATTTTACGATTTGTGGTTTCAGATGCGAATGGTAGAGTTTAGCTTTTCTACAACTTTTCTAATTTAACGCCAGATACCCAACTACTTTAAAAATAGAAGAGTGATACCTTAAGAGTATTTACGCACTGCTTTTCAACCCCCGACGAAAAAAGCGGATGGGCGTTTTTCAAAGTGATTTTCTTTATTTGAGAGCCAATTTCAATCAAGATGGTTCTTAACTTTGTTTTATTAAAGTCGGTTCAGTAGTTTAGGAAATATTATAGTACCTATACGCCTGTGTACCTACTTGGTTGGGGAATTTCTACATTTTTCTGTCGGTTATACCTACAATAAGTAGATACAATAGAGGGAGGCCAACGAGCATGTAGGTCACCTGATGGTAAGTGATCACCGCCGCCCACGGCTAAGGGAGACGGCTGGAAATTGCACACTACCTAGTGTGTGGTCGATATTCCGCTTTATCTTAAGTGTAAATCAGAGTTTAGTCCATCGACTTGATAACAAGAACAAGATTCCACTTTATTATGTTATTCGCATCGCAATTCTCAATTAGTATGGCCATAGCAAGTTATTGGTAAACCTCTACCTACGGCATTCATACAAGGACGTTCCTCAAATTATCATGACAATGGAACACCAAGGGACTGCGTGCGTGACTTCGCAATTGACATTCATTTAACAAGTGCCTGTCAGTATATTTTAGCAAAATCTGAGCAGGTTTATTGCCTAAAAGTTGAGTGTCGTGAATGGTCGATAAAATACCTAGTGTCATCTTGACCGAATTCCACTTTTTGGACTCTTAAAACTAAATAAATCAACTGTAGCCGAATCATACCAACCTAGGTGATCAACATTAATATTCCTATTACAAAAATAACCTCACTTTTTAGAGTATCTTTTTAAATAATGTAGGTACGACGGAGTTCCTTCAAAATTATACTTTTAAGTCAGAGCCGGTGGAGTGGCGGGCGAAGCGACCTCTTTAGCGACAAATGAAATTTAACCTTATTTCCTTCCAAATAAGATTGACTATTCTCCACAGAACACTGATATACCGAATCAAAACCACACCGGCGGGCGCGCGGCGTCGCGCCTACAAATGCCTAAAAGAGCCGCCACGAGCTTCTTTGCGCCTCCACGTTCCTGTTGAATGGCGGCAAAGGCTACAAATTAGTAAAACTAGTAAAAAGGGACTTTATTTTGTACAACGTAAGGATTAGTATCGACTGCAGCAGACGGTCGGTCGGCTCCAGCCAAATCGGACAGAGACTGTTCTTCGACACAACTCCATCCGTCAGCATGCGCAGACCCTAAAGTTGATTAAATTCAATCTTGTCGGTTAGATAGGCAAGCAAGGACAAATTGGAAAATAAAAGCTTATTTTATGCAATTTTATTAAGGTAAACTGAAGGATTTTCGTCTAGTTCAAAGGATTAAGCAAGACATACCGCGCGCATGCAAATACAGCGTGGGCAATACCATAATAAACGCAATATTACCTATTTTGAGTGCGTCATCATCACAGCCCATTGCAGTCGACTGCTGGACTTAGGGCTTCTCCCACGAAAGGGAAGGTTTTTGCCATGATGTCCATGCTTGGCAGGCGGGTTAGAGATTACAGTGTTATAACTGTAACAACTTGATGGCCATTTTCCAGTCTACGGAGACTGTAGATCTTTCGTCTCGAAAACATTAGTCGCCTTGTACGACACCTACGAGTGTAAGGGGTTGGTGCTATTCTACTCTGCCGGACACCACACGGCCTATTGTTGCATTGAGTACGTCCAGGGGCTTAATTCTACTAACATTTTCAGCTAAACGTAAGGCAACCGCAGTGTGACTTTCGGCTGCGGTTGCGCATAGTTGAAAATGTTTGGACCTTGGAGTGCATTGAGTATCACAATGATACGGATGATGGGGGTCATGGCTCTTTGGCTCTTGTGGCCGTGCGAGTTACCAATATCTGTTCCCTCTCGCGATCTCGCAAGACTTCGTTAAATACCGGGGCCATGCAGCCGATCTCCGGTAGTACGCGGCCATCTTGATCCAATTGTGTAGAGACCAATCATAGCAAGGAAGCTCTAGCTTTGCCCTGCTGCAATTGGTCCCTACTCCATTGGATTAAGATGGCGGTGTTCTATCGGAGATCGGCAGTAAGGCCGGTGATCGCGGTCTCACGACTTTAAAACCCCCCTGTTAATAAATAAACCTGTTGTAAATTTGTTTGAAATAAAACCTTAAATAAAAAGTTGATAATATCTATTGTAAAATTATTATTACGTTTAGACACTTGAATTTTACATAGATATTTATTTTATATATTTACAGTCTTAACAATATAGCATAAAAGAAGTTAATGAGGAAGAAATTTCTTCCCTTTGCTCTAAAATATGTAAGTTTTGCTTAACAAGCCCACATAGAGGTTGATGAAAATGAATCCATCACATAAAAAACAAGGCAAATTCTCATCATAATGATGTATTCATACATTATTGGTAATTTAACTAGGCAATTAACTATTTTGTTCTGTATGGATACACTATAATTCAACAACATATACTTAACCAGCTATTATTATTATTAGATATAGGTACTAATTAAATTACTTTTGCAAAAAATAACATCCAATAATAAAATAATGATTAAAAAAGTATTTTTCAACAACCCACAGTGGTTTTAAGTGATCTAAGTCGTTTTAATTTTAGTTAAAAAGGAATTGATACCAGGTTGATTGGGAACAGTCTTCTTAGCCTCCGGTTTGGGCTTCTTGGCTTCTTTATTTTCTTTTTTAACTTTCTTCTTCTTTTCTGATTTCGGACTCTGCTCTTTACTGACCGTTGGAGCCTTCTTCTTTTTAACTTTCTTTTTCTCTACTTCCTCCGGCTCGCTAGAAGGCTGCATCAGTGGAGTTGGATCATCCATGATCATGGCGAATTTTTGGAAGTAGTTCCACAGAGCATCTACACAGTTCTCTGGTTTGCCTGCATCACTGGTCTCCCAGAGCACCCCATACATTCTTGGCTTCAACTTTTCTGTGGGCTTCTTCAATTCTGTTTCGAACTCGTCCTCCAAATATTTCAGTCGAGCTTTTTGTGTCTCCGGCGTTAAGGACATCACATCATCATCATCCATGGTTGCTTCCTGAAAAATTAAGAAACGAAAGAATAATCAATTAAAAAATAATTTCTCTCGCCATACCAAGGCAGTAAAAAAAAATTGCGGTTTCAAATTAAAGGTCCCAATTACACAACTGATGGTTTACTATATTTAAGCAGACCAGGTTTCTCTTACCTAATGTGCCAAAAACTGAGATCTAGCAACATTGCATTCAACAACAGTGGCGATATTTCGAAAGTTTAAATAACAAAACCTTACGTATTTCCTTTGTTTCACGATTGCCCTAGTTTCCAGGTCATTGAGGCCAATGATATTTTCTAGCTAGCCCCACATTGCAAGAATACGGTATAAGCCAATGTTTAGGCTAACATATGCCTGCCGTAAAAGCAGGCCAGCTTAAGAATAAATAAATATTTAGCAAGTATACTAACCTCATCACTAAGGTATCCATGTGGCACAAAGACTTCGTTGTCCACTTCATACTCATCTCGAGCGTCACCTTCGTCTTCGCTCCCGCAGACACTGCCGTCGAGACTCTCGCCTTCTGGATCCTCCTCCCATTCCTCATCGCTGTCAACTTCGTAGTCCAGATATGTCTGAAGCAAAGGCGGTGGATGGTTAAGCATATTAATAGATAAAGGGATGCCGATAAGACTTTGTAGTTAATATTAATAGTAGCTAGTATAAATATTTTTAAAACATTTAATGTTTTTGTCAGGGTGTAGGACTTTGTCAAGCCTGAGGAGTCCGCTTGGGTGATTACCACCCTATTTCCGCCGTCAAGCAACAATGCTTGCATAGTGGTTCCGATTTGAAGGATAAGGTAGCCAGTGCAATTACAGGCATTAGGCATTTCATCTTAGTCCTCATGGTGACAATGCACCTGCGTTTCTGCATTTTTGTTGCCAGCAACCTAAATGCATGAATCGTAGACATTATGTGCGACAGTTACCGCTTATCATCAGGTGGGCTGTCTGCTAGTTTGTCGCAGCATAGAATAATAAAAAACTTAGTTTTAGTACACACCTTATCCTGTGAAAACGGATTACGTGGTTTGATACAGCTGCTCTTCTTTCTCCAAGTGCCCCAATAAGGTGGACGTCGATTTTCATGGAAACTCAGAAGTTTGGGCCTATGTTTTTCAAGAGCTGCAGTCTCACAGGTTGTCACCTCGCCAGTATTGTACATAGGTGGTAATTCATCCTCTAAAAAAAGTCCAAGTGAAGTAATAAGTACAGGTACTGTCCTGTCATGTGTCAACCTGTAGAGCGTCGGTAGTCGGGCGTTTGAGTATCCAACTCGTAAGCGAGAGTTACCGGGTTCAAATCACGCTGCGGCCATGTACCAATGAATCTTTTCTGAGTTATGTACATTAGTTGCATTCTAACCGATGCTCTTTCAGTGAGAAAAAACATTGTGATGAAACCTGCAAATTCAGGCAGCTGAATTTGTAACCATGATCCAATCTGGTCAGGTTCCCCTGGTAGCAGGGTCACGGAGGTCAGATGGTAATCGCTCCACTGTAATTACCTGATCACCAAATCCTGGATCATGGTCAAGGCGGACCCCGAGCCCTCGTTCTCGAGAGCACAACTGGGACATTAACGCCAAGATGATACTGTCCTGTCATGTAAAAATAATGCTGGGTGACAGTAATGTGTTGATATGCCTCTTCTATCCCTTTCATATCACAATTTTTTAAATATTACATTCTCTGAATATTACGGTCAGCAATATTTTACATGACTGGATTTTATTATTATGATCTTTAATCTGCTGATTATTATTTTTGTATTAAAATTTTTATTATGAAATATTTTTAGGCTTTTCTAACTTATGTGTTTTTTATATGTGCATATAATTGAGTATACCTTGTTCTGTATTTTTTTAACCTTTACAATTGACCGAGCACTGATTTGTAATGTGACAGCTCTCTCTGTCAACTAGCATTGTATCCAATTGGATATCTAAATATAATTGGATAGCTATCTAAAGAAAATCTTCTAGTGTTTGACCTTGAGAAGTCGTTTTGGTGTTTCATATATTTTATCATTTAGACAAGTAACACAAAAAGTGTTTTTATATCATAACAAAATTCAGCACAAACACTGGCTACTTTTTACTGCTATTAGCAAAAATGATTTTGTGCCATAAAATTACATAAAAGTAACTTACCAACAATCATTACATCATCATCATCATCATCATCATCATCTTTGTCAGTCAAGGGCCAGGTTTTGCCACTTGTCCTTGGCACAAACTTTCCTTCCTTAAGTGACTTCAGGTATAATCCATGCTTAGATAAACACTGTTCCTGTAATACTGAATCTAACGTAGTTCTCTTATCCGAACCAAAATCAGCTCTACATGTTGGAGCTAATCTCATATCTGCTTTTAATGTAAAGCTTGATAACATATTGTTTTTACTAACTGACACTACTGTTTGATCTTTGTCAGCTTTTTGTTTTGGTACAAAGAAACTTGCAAAAGCTACTGCTGCCTTTTTCTTTTTCAATTCTTGCTCTTGTTTTTCAAGTTCTAATGCCTCTTGTCTTTTGCGTCTTTCTTCTTCTCTGGCCTCTTTTTCCTTCTTTCTCTGTTCTTCCTTATCTTCTTTTTCCTTACGCTTCAATTCTTCCTTCTGCTCTCTCATTTCTGAAACACATGGAATTATTGTGGTAGAACTGTTATGGTTAATAGTTAAGTTAAAGTTTCTGGTAAAGTTAAATTATAGTAATAAATGCATTTTTTATAATTTACTTTTTTCTTGCTCCTTTTGTCTTTCTTTTTCTTCCTTTTCTTTCCTTCTTTGTTCTTCCTTCTCTTCTCTTTCCTTTCTCTTAGCTTCCTCCTTTTCTTCTCTCTCCCTTCTTTTCTGGTCTTTCTCTTGTTGTCTCTTTAACTCCTTTTCCTGTTTTTCCTTTTCCTTTTCTTCCTTTTTTGCAGCAGCTTCTAATTTCTTTTGAAGCTAAAAATTACACAGTGATTTAGTAGTTACCTAACTAAAAGCAATGTTAACAATATATCCATCGAAATAGTATCACTAGCCAGAAATTTAGCCTCATGGATCACTCTGTCTATTAGTTAGAAAATCCGTTCAGTCGTTTTTTAGTATAAAAACCTTATGATAATATTGGACTTTGTTTTATAATACGAAGTGAAAGATAACACATATTGTCCTACTTATCAAGTACTGAATAATATTATTTTTACTAATTTTACTTACTTTTGTGGCTGGACTCCGTGTATCTGAATCAGCTGAAAGTTTCCTTTTCCTTGTTTGAGGAGATATGGTCTTCGGAGATTCATTATTAACTTGCTCTGCGTCAGTTGATACTTTTCTGTTCCTGGTTTGCGAAGAAGGAGTCTTGGGGGATGTTTTTGAGACCGGTTCTGGATCAGCTGATAGTATGTTTCTCCTAGTTTGAGGAGTCTTGGGGGAATCTTTCTTGACCGGCTCTGTGTCGTCTGATAGCTTCATTTTCTTTGTCTGTGGAGAAGGAGTCTTCGGGGATACTTCAGCTTCAGTAAGAAGCTTGAACGGCAGTCTAGCTTGCTTCAAATTCTTTTGTGGTGGTGTAACCACCACATTCCTCGGTGATTTGCTACTTTTCATGATAACTTTAGTAATCTTTAACTTTACAAACGGTTAATTACTCTAAACACATAAATATCTCACATATAAACAGAAAACATTTTCATTTCAGGCACTCTGAAAACACGATGAACTTTTGACAGAAACACAAAAAACGCGGGAGTTTAACTAGAACGCGTTCGAATACACGCCTACATAGACCTGCGATTAAGGCCCCCGTCATACACCCCGTGTTGATCCGAAGTAAGAATAAGAACGAAAACAGCAGCGGCACCATCGATCTCCAACAGCATGATCCCACCCCTCTGGAATGACGTCACAACATTCATTTCGGATATTCTGTGACGTTATTCCAGAGGATATTATTATGCGGTTGGAAACAGGTACAGTTTTGGGCGCACAGCGCTCTACGCCGCACCCACCGTTTTATTATTTTCTTAAAACAGATTTAGTCCATCATCAGTCGATAGATAGATAGAGTAAGGACGAGACTTTGCGCCTGGCTGAAAGTGGAACTAAATTTGACTGACAATGTCAAGTTCAACCACAGTCCACAAAACAGTAGGTCATTTTCATAGAAACGATCAAAGCGCGCCTTTCGTTTTCGCGCAATTGATTTAATTGTTTATTTTTTATTTATTGGCATGGCAGTGAATATACTTTCGCGCCATAAATTCTCAGCATATCGCAATTGAGGAGCTCTAAAAATACCAGTATGTTTAAGAAGAAACACATTCACGATTGTTTACTTGCATGATAATCCAGGTGTATTTCCATACTTTGCGCTTTCACATAAATGTACACAATATTACACTGTCTTTTAAATGTTTTGATTTAAATTTTATTAGGAAATTATAAAATTTACACCGATGTTTCAAAGAAACGTCTGGTCTTGCTACATGGTGTACGTTCAAAACATTCACTTTCTGACAGGTCGTTTCTACGGGTGAAAAAACGGGATAGCAAGTTTTATAATCATTGTAGACTGATCGAACAGTGAATATTTGTGATTTGTGTCTAGTCTGTTATGACTATGTATCTGCCAAATCTGGGTTCACGGTCTATATGGAACCCAGGCCATCGTACGCGAGAGTACAACCGGGACATAAAACCAATTTATGATTATTTGGCTCTTTTTAACTGGAATCATCTTAATAAAATAAATTAAATTTCCGATAGTCATCGCTATCCGTAACATACATGCTCAAAGCTTAAACTATCGGAAACCAGGTAACAATATTTGTACTGACAACCCTGCCGCATCAAAACGAAGCGAAACAGGCTGTGTGGCGTATTATACGACAAAACTATGTAACACACGCCTCTTTACGGCGGTTCTACCAGTAAGAACAGATCGAACGGCGACACTCAATTTCTTTCACACCAGCCTTCTTACCGCACGCCTGATGTGCACAGGTACCCTCACCTTAACACATATTCTTATTCGCGAACTCATTGCACCACCGAAAGACTCTGGCTTCACCAGAGGCTTTCGAGGGCAGGTAGGGGTTTTAGCCGGTAAGAGTCCGGCACTACCTGGGCCCCCTTCCCAGGTGTCCATGACGGATTTCCCCTGCCTACCTATTAAACTAAAAAAAAAAAAAAAAAAAAGGCCTTACCGAAGAACTGATGAAAACAGCTAGTATGGCGCGGGCCATACTAAAGCCGAACAGAGTCTGCGACCTATATACATGTTTTAGTCTTTATTGAGGCAAAGGTGTCAGAGTGTGACCAAGATCGTCGAAGATCTTTTTAGAGGCGGCCTGTTTGTCTGCCGTATAACATAAAAAAACTAGTATTCTCTACATAACGGGTTTCGATTGGCAGCAGTACTGCAAACCGAGAGATGTGAGCGCAACCGCGACCGTGGATGCACTGAATCAATAAGAGAAAAGCTGAAATGGTGTTCGTAAAGCAATGCGCCCGTTTCCGATTCTATTCTTACCGGAACAGGACAAAACGGTGTGTCTGAGATAGCCCTTATGATTTTGTGGCCAGTGGCTTGGCAACGTCAAAATTGGGTTTCATAGTTTTTGAATTATTGGTCTGTGTTTTTTTCTCTGCTCCGCCCGACCGCGACTGTCATAGTTTTTGACGAATTTGTTCAGTTTTCGAGTTTGGTATTGGTACATTTCGATAATTGCGTGTGTATTTTGTCTTTATTTTATTTTTACGTTGAATGTCGTCGTTGGAAAAATTCGGTTATCGGCACTTGCAGTGACCTGTTGCTCGATATAAATGATTTGACGAAGGTTGCTAAAATGAGTAAAATGTCGAAGAATAAACTCAACCTGACCCTTCCACCGGGGTCTATTGACACGGCCCCAGCTATAACGCCGACTAATATGACTCCACAACTCAAGTCTGCAACGGCAAATGAGTAAGTACCACCACAATGTAGATGATCAGATCGAGTATAGAGGAATCTACAAATAAATGTTTAAACTCTTTACAATATTGCTCAGTTTTCTGTTCAACAGCGAGAAGTGGTCTCAGTAACATTTTTGGTCGTCATATTCTTGAGAAGGTTACCTATGGAATTTTCTGTGCATAACCATCAATAAATAAATACCGTCACGGGGCCCTTAACGGTTCAACCAGTCTCCGGGTCCCTAGTGGCAGCCCTGTTATAATAGATAAAAATTTAGGAATATCAGAATACACAATTCAATGCTATTTAGAAAGATACCAGTACAAATACAAATGCTTAAAATATGTTGACTTTATTGTTATTTTGTAACAGACGACAGGGCCTAGCTGGGAAGTCGAAGACAAGTATTGAGGCTCTGACTGAAAGGCTAGAGCAAATTGAAATGGATGACACTCAGCGACGCAGGATAGAAGTTTTCTTGTGTCAAAAAGAAAAGATTGGAGAACTCAGTGATGATGATTTTGAGAAGTTGGGAGAGTTAGGTATATATCTTTCCTTCAATTATTAAAAAACATTCTCTAACATTTCATTTTTAATTTCTATAAATTATTACTGTAATGCCTATTGCCTCTGATGGTACTGGATTTTTTCAATTATCTTTTACCCTCCATAAGACATGTCTTTTATTTTTATTAAAAAAACATTGTCATGACAATTAACAAGTCTTTCATTAATTCTTCAAAACAAGGAAAACAGACAGTGCCTACAGTAAATAGTATGTTATTTTACTAGAGTGTCTTAAATGGATTTTACCTTCTATTATAGGGCAAGGCAATGGTGGAGTAGTAATGAAGGTGCGCCATAAGTCAACAGGCCTAATCATGGCACGGAAGCTAATACATCTTGAAGTGAAACCAGCTGTCAAGAAACAGATAATTAGAGAGCTGAAGGTTCTCCATGAATGCAACTTTGCCCACATAGTTGGCTTCTATGGAGCCTTCTATAGTGATGGTGAAATATCAATTTGTATGGAATACATGGATGGTGGCTCGTTGGACCTAATTTTGAAGAAAGCTGGCAGGATCCCTGAGTCTGTTTTAGGTAAGTTAATAAATGTTTAATTTAGCAATTATGAAGTGAAAATAATTCTATTATGCAACTGATTAGAAGGTTGATTTAATTAATTGATTAATGGATTGCAATAAAAAGGTTGTTCATGGGCCTTCAAACATTTATTCTCATTACCACTATTAATTTTAAATATTTGAATAAGTATAGTTTATTACAACTTGAACAGTGTTCAGTTTTCTTAACAATTTTTTACAATTACACAGAAACTGAAGTAGTGAGTTGTAATGAAATGAATCATAAGCTGATTCATGTATTTGTTATTGTGTTCTAGCTTGTTATCTTAAGTGTTCAGTTCAGGTGTTCAATAAAATGTGTTTAATAATACCTATTTTCCTGACCTAAGTGATTCTGTTGGTTAATGTGCCGGTCCCCATGCAGAGGTCCCGGGTTTGATTCCCGTCCGAGCAGAAATTAAAATGATGAATTTTAATTTCTGTTACTGGTCTGGGTGTAGTGCAGTTATCTAACATAGATAAAACAAGCGAATTTGTTCAAGCATATTTATTTATTTATTTCATTAAATGAAATGTGAATGCTCTGTTTTTGCTTGACAACTAATAGGCAAAAGTCTTTGTTATTTCATCATCACAACCCGTAACAGTCCACTGCAAAACTTAGGGCCTCTCCCACGAAAGGGGAAGTTATTGCCATAATCTCCACGCGTGGCAGGCGGGTTGGAGATCGCAGTGTTTAAATATAACAATGGGAAATGCTGCTGCCCATTTTCCAGACTACGGAGACTCTTGATCTTTTGCCTCGAAAACATTAGTCGCCTTGTACGACACCCATGAGTGTAAGGGGTTGGTGCTATTCTTTGTTATTTACATTGATAAAATTCCCTAACACATTATGGTATTTCTTCAGGGACAATAACAGCAGCAGTACTTAAAGGCCTCAGCTACCTTCGTGACAAGCACGCCATAATGCATCGAGATGTCAAGCCCTCAAACATCCTGGTGAACAGTAATGGGGAGATCAAGATATGTGATTTTGGAGTCTCTGGACAGCTGATAGACTCTATGGCCAATTCCTTTGTTGGCACCAGGAGTTATATGTCTGTAAGTTGAAAGCAGCACTACCATCTAGACCAAGTGTGGTCAACCAATATATGAAGGATAGAAAACAAAGAGCTAAAACGTTTTCTGCTAAGGCGTAGCAGTTTGTTATCATCATTACTATGTAGATAATTTTACTCAGTGACACACCTGACAATAGTGTCATACATGGTTCAGATATTTATGGTTAGTTTGTTGTATTAGGTAGTGTCTGTGGGTTAGTGACTAACCATATTTATCTCATATTATACATTGTACTTTTATATTCATTCCTGTAAACATAGGTGATTAATGTCTTAGATTGCCCTTGTGGTGTCTGGCAGTGTAGAATAGCACTAACCAGCTCCTTACACTCATGGGTGTCACACAAGGCGACTATTGCTTGAAGACAAAAGATCTTGAGACTCCATAGGGTGGAAAATGGGCAGTAGCCCATCAATTTTTTCATTGTTATATTTATATCACTGTGCCCCAACCCACCTGGAAAGCTTGAATATTATGGCTGACTCTCCATTGTTGCGGAGTAAGTTTAGTACCAGTACCAGCAGTGGATTGTTATGTGCTGTATATGTGAAGTACTGAATATTTACTAAATGCCCTATACAACTCTACATTATTTATGTACAGGTGTACATGGTTTCGTAATATAACTCTATAACTATGACATTATTCACATTTTGACACCCATCAATGGATGGTGTCGGTGTTGGTGCTAAAGGGTGTCCAGCGAGACTTTTTTGATTTCAATATTAAATAAAAAATTAAAGAATAAGTTTAGATAGAATATTTATTATATTTTTTAAATGTAACAAGTGTCTGCGAATTTCACTACTTAAAAATAATGTCTTGCAAGTGACGTCCATTTCTCGCAATACACTCTTGTTAGCGAACCCTCATATTGGCAAATACGCGAGAACAAATCTCTGGGGGAATAGCAGCGATTTCACGCCGGATATTTTCTTGTAGGGCAGTTATGGTACGAGGATTATTGCAGTATACTTTGGACTTGAGGTAACCCCACAAGAAAAAAATAGAGGTGGCCAGGGTATGTCTCCGTACTTGCTTATTAATTTTCTAGGGAAAATTTCCCTTAACCTCAACATTGACACCCTGGCAGTGTGAGGCGTTGCCCCATCTT
The DNA here is from genome assembly GCA_907269095.1 of Blastobasis adustella. Taxonomy (NCBI): domain Eukaryota; kingdom Metazoa; phylum Arthropoda; class Insecta; order Lepidoptera; family Blastobasidae; genus Blastobasis; species Blastobasis adustella. The sequence continues at coordinate 9,799,719 of OU026128.1, read as the reverse complement.
GTTGAAAATGAGTTCTGTTGTTGCGTCCGTGAAACACTTGCAATAGCGGTACCAAAAACTCATCAATCAAACGGCAGTATACCGAAGAAGTGACAGTTTCTCTCTGATTGAAAAAATATGGACCGATTATTCCATGAGCTGAAATCGCGCACCATACCGTTGCTTTAGGGCAGTGCAAACTTTTTTGATGCCGCTCCCTTGGATTGTAACGCATGTTTTGTTTATTGACTTAGCCTCCGATGTGGAAATGAGCTTCATCGCTAAACAATATGTTGCCAAGTGTTCTGGGGGTCCGAAAACGTTCCAACATCGTTAGGGCGTACGTTTCTCTTAAATCATAATCGCTGTCATTTAGTTTTTATACGATTTGCATTTTATATGGATGCTGTTTTATTATTTTTTTCAAAATCACATACACAGTCGACTTCTTAATGCCTGTAGAGGCCGCAATCTTTCTCACTGATTTCCTTGGATTTCTAACAATTTCTTGTCGCACCTGTGCCACACGTTCTGGCGTTGCTGCTGACGTAGACGGTCCTGTTGGCAGCCTATTAACCATCTTGTCGGAATCTTTGCACCCACGACCATATAAGCTGCATGCTCGGACCATCGTTTAATCGCCGAATATCAAAGTGGGAACAGAAAGCACGACGCGCTCGAATCAACGATTCCCCACACTTTAAATATTGCTCTACCGCAAACGCGCGGTGCGCTTCCGCCCATTGACTCATGGTTACTAACAAATCCGCAAAGACGACGCAACGAACGCTACCCCTCCCGCGCAGCTATCCCCTCTAATAAACGAGTAACGATGATTTAAATTTGAAAAATTCCCGCTGGACAACCTTTATATTCCTCTCAGCCGGTAATGTCCGACTTAAACTGCGGCTTCGGCCACCTTCGGCCAAAAAAACCAGCCGGGTTTTGGGCCGAAGCCGAAGGTTTCGCCGAAGCTTTAAGGGTTCAGCTTCGGCCGAAGGAACCTTCGGCTGGTCATAGCCGATTAATCGGCCAGAAATTTACCTTCGGTCGCATACAATCTGCCGGACACCACACAGCGAAAAATATCTTATCTGAATCTAATGCGTATGGGCATATGCCCTATACTGAACACCCCAAATATGATAATGATGATCTATGACTCGTTCTGTGTCTGAGATTATCTTGTATTGTATTTATTTATTCATTGATACTGTATGTGTAACTGTCAACTGTGTATCCTGTGGGACCCTATTATTTTTCCGGAATGAAAATAAGTCTATATGACTCGAGAATAACCTAGCTTCCTATTAGAGAAAGAATTCAAAATCAAAATTATTTCAGTAGTTTCAGAGATTACCCCCTCAACATACACACTCACAAACACACCCTTTTCCTCTTTCAAGATTAGTATCTAAGGTGGCTATCATTTTGCTCCGCAGCCGGAGCGTCTGCAAGGCACCCACTACTCCGTGCAGTCGGACATCTGGTCGCTGGGCCTGTCGTTGGTGGAGATGGCCATCGGGATGTATCCAATACCACCGCCTGACGCTAAGACGCTAGCTGCCATATTTGGCGGACATAACGAGGATCATTCGCCTGGACAGGTAAGAAATGTGTTTACTGTGGTGTTGACGGCGTGGCTGCGTGGGCAGGCCGCAAGTTGGACTGATGACCAGTAGGCTAATGCCAACAATTCTCTGATTTCAATTATTGAAATTGTTACTTTGCGATTCCGTATCATCGATTTCATGAATGAAACTATTGAATCGATCATACGTAATAGCAAAAGTAACAATTTCAATCATTGAAATCATAAAATTGTTGGCAACAGGGCTACGTAATTAGCCTACCGCCATACAGATAAATAATAATAAATAAATATGCTTGGACAATTCACACAGCGCCATGTGTTATGGGTGGAGATGAATATGATCCGATAACTATCTTATGTGCTTACTACCTGGCACCTGACAGTTATTGCGCAGTAGTGCCCGAGATACCGTCAAGCGTTCTTGATAGTTGACGCCCCACATGACATTTCCATTTACATAACTTATTTTGATTTCTGTGGTTCTCTAGTAAGCCACGTATTAATGCGGCCGTAGTCACAAATGTTGTAGACAAAATGAATAAGTTATGATCCGCACCTCCCGTCTCCAGGCGCCGAACTCTCCGCGCCCGATGGCGATATTCGAACTGCTCGACTACATCGTGAACGAGCCGCCGCCAAAGCTGCCCGCGGGGATATTCTCGGACCAGTTCAAGGACTTCGTCGACCGCTGCCTCAAGAAGAACCCTGACGAGCGCGCCGACCTTAAGACTTTGATGGTGAGCGTAGTTTTTTTTGTACCACTCAGGTGGCAAACAAGCTTACGGTTTTATGTTTTTTAACGCCAGACGAAAAAAGAGGGGTGTGATAAGTTTGACGTGTGTGTCTGTGGATCTGCGTGACTGTCTGTGGCATCGTAGCTCCGGATAGTTCGAGTTCGATTCAGGTTTCTATCTTTAAAAGCCATTTTGATTGAGATGGGTCATAGATTTATTTCACAACAATCGGTACAGCAGTTTTAGAAATATCCGAGATGTACGGGCACGACTTAGTCGAGAGATTTCCGACGTTTTATGTCGGTTTGGTAAGGTTATCTAAGTTTTACGGTTTAGGCTCGATCTTTAGATGCCTACGGCTAAGGAATGAAACGCTTTGCCTGCTAATTTGTTATCCGAATGCCTGTACTTGCACCTGGACTTCAAGGCCAGAGTGAATAGGCTGTTTGTAGACAGGCAAACTCCATCTTTGGCCGCTTTCTATCAGATGAGCTGTTATTCAAATGCCTCTCTATTGGAATCCATAGTAGGGGACCCATTTCTCCTGGTCCACGGAGGTAATAGTCAAGACAAGCTACAAACTACGATCCCCACACACCTCATTTGCCTCTTATCTTGGTATCTGACCATTCTAACAAAAGTTTTTAAATTTTTATCCCCAGAACCATGAGTGGATCCGCAAGGCAGACGCGGAGAAAGCGGACATTGCGGGCTGGGTGTGCAAGACCATGGACCTGCTGCCCTCTACGCCTAATTCTAACGTGTCTCCTTTTTCTTCATAAGCTGCAAGAAGTGCATACTTTCATCAGCGAAAAAGGGTGAGTCGTGTTATAGCGTAGTTTTCCGAGCGATCTTTCCCGGCTTCTGGCAGAGTCCGCTTTCTTCCTCTCGGCGGGCCACCTGATGGAAAGTGGTCACCGCCGCCTATGGACATCAGCAGCACCAGGGGCGCTGCCAATGCGTTGCCCGCCACTAAGTAGATACCTCTAATATACCTTTTGAACAATCCCATGTCATAGTCCAAAGAAAACACTGTGGTGTGGTGGTTAATTGGGTATGAAGGTGATGCATTGGCTGTGAGTTCAATTGGACAGCTTGACGAGTTAGTTCGTGGTATTGTTGATGGCTCTCATATGAAAGAAAGAGATAATGAAACGAAAACGATGCATCTGTACCAGAAGATTGGCCGTGTGGTGTCCGGCAGAGTAGAATACCACTTAGCAATAAAATTATAAAATGCTCATTTAATTTCCAGGTCAAAACATTTCCCAAGAGAGAGCGGGCGACACGATCAGTGAGGACGCTGGCGACGAGGAGTAGCCCCGGGGCCGCGGTGACAGATAGCAGTATGTCAACTCTAGAACCATTTCATGCCGAGCCACCGCACTGCCGGACGGTTGCCAGGATAGCCAGCTAGCCAGGATAGCCAGCTAGCCAGAATAGCCAGCTAGCCAGGATAGCCAGCTAGCCAGGATTGCCAGGATTGCCAGCTAGCCAGGATAGCCAGCTAGCCAGGATAGCCATCTAGCCAGGATAGCCAGCTAGCCAGGATAGCCAGCTAGCCAGGATAGCCAGCTAGCCAGGATAGCCAGCTAGCCAGGATAGCCAGCTAGCCAGGATAGCCAGCTAGCCAGGATAGCCAGCTAGCCAGGATAGCCAGCTAGCCAGGATAGCCAGCTAGCCAGGATAGCCAGCTAGCCAGGATAGCCAGCTAGCCAGGATAGCCAGCTAGCCAGGAGCCGATGGCCAGGCAACCGGTAGTGCGACTACATGGCGCTCGACCACACACGGTCGACAACTTTCCACTATACCCGCACTACGCGTCATACAAACAAATAAATCCATCGAAACATCACATTGTGTACGTCACAATACAACCCTGTCATCGATCGATATATTTATCAAAACGAAAAAAAAATTTAAAAATTAATTTATAGAATTGGCTAAAATTAAGGTAAAAATTTCGTAGGATTACAATGTGTTACGGTACACTTTGCGATCGATTAACGCGTTCACATAATAAATAATGATAAATAAATGAAATAATAATTACAAAAGTGTACGCTTTCCCGATCGTATACCGGCTATACGAACGCGTGAAGGCCGCAAGGTGTCAACTGCAAAATACCAAGGGTGACTGATAGCTAGGGATAATACTAAAACATAGTGCAGTCGTGGACGAACTAATCGAAGGCAAATAATAAACGAGATTCAAAAGAGAAGTTAACGATCAAACCTGTATCGATAAATGGTCAAGTAGAGTTGATTTCACTAGTCGCAAGTCGAAAAAAAAATGTTTGTAGTGTTTTGACATATTTTTCTTTGCTGAAAGTGCGTGATTCATGTCAGCTGGTACATGTTGGAATAAGGCTGAGGCCGTGAGCGCCGCAATACTCCGCCGACGCGGTCAAACGTGGCCCGGGGGAGCGTTGCGGCTCTCAGCGAAACCCTGTAAAATAGAACGCATTTTTTAGTCATTATAACGAAAAAAAAAAATAAGAAAAATGTGGAAAAAATCTTAAAAAATCGTAGATAATTCTCCCCCCTGTATTATTTCGACGTGATGCACTTTTGCGTTTGGTATATTTTGTTGGCTTGCTTTTTTTTGGTATAAACGTGTTTAGTTGCCCTTATTTGCCCCGCACCCGTAGACTGACAGCGCTGTGTATGTGCGCGTGACTGAGGCTTGCTATCTGTATATAAGTTACGCCACGGATCATAACCGCTGCTATAATACTCACCTTTTTTAAAAACCCAGTTATTTAAATTGTTTTATTTAGTACTACTAGCCCAGGCATTGCAATTGGGTTACAATAACCTGCTTGTGGTTGTTGCTAATGGATGTAGGTCGCGTTGTATTGTATGATGTTTTCGCATAAGTTTTCCGCTACACAGTATCGTCAATCTCCCCCGCACTCCCATAAAGTTATATTAAATCGTGTTATTCGCTTAAGGTCTATAGTTTGCCAGGTCTTCCCGCTGTATGTGGCATTTAGATAGAATTGATTATTTATTTTGTGATAATTTATTTAGGTATGCGTTTAGCCTTGCGTAGTATTTTTAGCATTTAAAATGTTTTACCACTTAGGTTTATGGTGCTTATGATTTGATGCTGATTTTTTATCGTCAAAATTGATATATTATTGGGCAAAAAAAAAAGCAAATATTACCTCTTTATAGCCTTTTCGAATTGATAGATAGGTGTTTATTTTTTTAAATGAATACTTAAGCTTTTGTATATTAAATATTCGTAATTTATAAGTTCAATATTATCAATTATAATTGTTGTCTATCTATATTCCAAAAGGTAAAATTGTAAAAATCATGGCAATCATCTTGTCTTTCAGTCGAATAAAAATATATCTTTATCTTTGTGGTATCTTTAAGATTGAATGAATGTTAATTATACGGAATAAAAAACGATTATCAGTGCAATTAAAACACCAATATTAACTATAGTATTTAAAGAAACTGCATGTCACTTTTGTATTAGGAAAATATGTTATTTTGTGATTGTATAAGTAATGCATTTTTAGATTATTTATTACATATGTTACAGGTATTTATGACAACGTTTTTCAGTGTTACGAATTTATTATTTTGATGAACATTGTTGTTTATTATTTCATGCACATTTTGTTTGACTGTAAGTGTTTAAATCATCTAGCTTGTACGGATCTCTTGCGGCCAAGTTTTACGTTGAGTAATGTCTGCGATACAGAATGGATAATACTCCGCATACAGCTACGTTTGTAAAATCTATATTATGATGTACCAAATAAAAAATAAATGAATATATACTGGGACAAATTCACACAGCGCCATCTAGCCCCAAAGTATGCAAAGCTTGTGTTGTGGGCGTTAACCGATAACCTACATATATAATTCTTTTTTTAATATAGAATTTTTATACATACTACACCCCGTAAAATTAAAATTCATCATTTGAATTTCTGCTCGGCCGAGAATCGAACCCGTTACCTATGGGTGGCAGACCGGCATGTTAACCAACTGAACCACTCAGGTCACAAAATATTTCTCGTATTATAATAAATCCACTATCATTGCCTATTTTGCCAAGAGTCATGTAACCCAATCATACTGATGAAGTTCTGACCGCAGACATAATAGAACTTGGCCTAATCATTTTAAACTATTGCTGTTTATAAATTATTCTGCTGGTTGACTAAAATGTAACATTTAATTTTTCCGTACATACATGCTGTTTGTGAACACTTTTACTATATTTCTATATAATGAGGGTTGTACTATTCCAAAATCCACGAGATGGCACTACTGTGACATAAAGTCTGCAACTGTCAAAATAAAGCTCAGTCATTGGCTGGAATAGATTTGACATTTCATAGCAATTGGTTCTATCCAATCTCACGACAGTATTTTGACAACGGACGTTCGCCTCACTACCGCCACCTGAAACCGTGAAAACCCTCATTGGTATTGAATATACTGTTAGTAAATTAAAATTATATAGTAAGATGACAGGTTACCACACATGGTTTATTCTTTAAAATTGTAATCGCGGACTTCACAACCACAACTGTGGTCCTAAAGGCACATTTATTCTAATACAGAATAGTAACGAATTGCTTTGTATTACTTTTGTTTACCCTTTCATTCATATACATAATATAAATACTCCTAAAGCCAAGAATAACATAGACATAGAGTTTGTTTTTTCAACAGCAGCTGACAGAACTCCATTGCTGGTAGTGTCTGACCCAAGCTTCGGCTTCGGTCACATTCGGTCAAAAAACCACCTTCGGCGAAAGGTCGTGGCGATAGCCGATTAATCGGTTTCGGCGTCAGCTTGAAATTGACCTTCAGTCGGACACTATATGCTGGACAACCCCCTGTTTAGGCTAATCTCGTTGAGGTCACACAGCACGCTAATGTACGTGGCTGCTACAAGTAAAATACCACATCATATGCTATTTTTATTTACAGCTGAATCGCACCTACCTCTAATTTCTGATTTCAAGTATTAAGTCGTGAAATCCGTGAAACAAATATTTTTGAACTGTCATTTTACTAATTCGACTTCTAATGGAGACTTTGTGATATTTACCTCAAATTTTTTTTCTTTATTGTACTTCCGAACATAAAGTGAGATATTAAATACAGGTCAACCAGCTTTAGCGCGTAGTTAGTTACTTATGTACAAATAAATGTTAATGTAAAACGAATATGTTGTTTCGATTATTTGTTTCCTTCCTGTTGTATTATATTTCGTTATAACATGTCTGGTCAGTCCACTGACCTGGAAGAATACACTTGTATTATTTCAGGTCAATGGGTTAGATCCATTCAATTTAGAGTTAGTAAGATTTTTCACAGACAGTAGGCTAATTACGTAACACTTGCTAACAATTATCAGATTTCAATTATTGTAATTGTTACTTTTGCGATTACGTATCATCGATTTCATGGGTTCATTACTAACAAAATTGCATTGCAAGGAACTGAAACTATGAAATCGATTATATTATCGGCGTCATGAAAGAAGAGACTTGTAAAATGGCAGTAGAGGGGATTTCGCGCGAGTGTACCTGTGCGAGTGTAGAGGGTTAGGTATATACATCTACATAGTATTTTAAAAAATTATTCAATTTTTTATTATTTTTATCAAATAAATAATTTTAAAATTTATTTATTTAGATTTGTTTTATGAATATTATTAGTATTATTAATATTATATATTTAGTGATATAAATTTTTTTTTTAATAAAATATATTTGTTAAATTTAAATAGCTTATAGATAGAGTATGATATTGAACATATAAGGGAGATTAAAACATCTTTAAATAATTAGTTATTTATAAAACATAATAATTTAATTTTTACAATGAAAATGTAATGTTTTAATTAAACTATATAAATAGAAATATTAATGGAATTTAACCTCTAAAAATTAAGTTAGCAGCTAGATTTTAATCTTTATGTATTTCTTTATTTTAAGAATAATTTAATAGGAATTAGAGGCAGTAGAGGGGATTCCGCGCGAGTGTACCTGCGCGAAATCCCCTCTATTGCCATTTTACAAGTCTCTTCTTTCATTACGCGGATAGCATATACTCGCAAAAGTAACAATTTCAATCATGTCGCTATCAATCACTTTTCGCCTTAGATCAACTATACAACTTCGAGGTGCCTTGTTTCACCAAAACAAATGTGTACAAAGATGGCCTACGCGTATATTGTGTACCCACTTTCGCATACTAAAACCTCGAGAGCAGGTACCTAATAGTCATTAGACTGTGAGGGCGCCGTGCGCTGTGGGTTATCCGACGTCATCGAGAAAAAATCCACTTTGTGTAGTGGAAGTATAGTAGACGTTAAGGAGATCAAATAAAACGTTGGGTCTGTCATGCACAACTAAATAAATAAATAAATAAATCATTTGTTATCAACTGGACGCCACAACACAACATTGAAACATAAAAATTACATACATATCAACACACACAATTATACAAAATAAAATAAAATAATGTAATTTTTAAAATTAAACACTTTGGCATTGCCGTCTGTGGCTCAAAACTTGGCACAAAAATTTTTTTTTTTTTGTCGCCTACACTTTGACTTTTCGTAACGATAGTGTTACACATATCCACTTGCGTGGGTTCTCTAAGTATAAAAAACCGGTCGGCCTTCCATCCTCTTGGCAGCTTCGCTTTTCAGTTACATTATAGTCACTAAAATGAAAAGTGATTTTAATGTGGCTGCAAAGCGGTCTTGTAGTTGATGATGTTGGATATTTAGTGGCTGTACTACCTTTTTCCACCGTCACTGTACTTGCGCGAGTTGTGAAGACAACTTCTCTTTATTAGATGGCCGATGGCCCATATTAGATGGGCGTTAATCTGATGTACGTAGTATAATTTTTTGTCTAGTATAATTTCTATTGGAAGCCGTGGTGGCCCAGTGTCGAGAACATACGCCTTACAAGCGGCCCGAATATAATAAAAGTACGAATTGCGCTCGGGACGCTGTACCAAGATGTTCTTGCTTCATGCTTCGGCGGGCATTAAACACAGCGCGCGGTGGTCAGATGATTTGCTGTCGACCTACTATTGAAAGAAAAAAATACGTGTGGCACTCGGGGACTGCCGCGGTGAAGCTATTGCATAGCATTTTTTATCAACTTATGCAATTATAATTATTTATTTATTTTATTTATGCAGTATTTTTTTTTTCTTTGATATTAACATGTACATACACGTTAAGGTTCAACTAGTCGCGGGCTCGAACTCACTCGTGGACGCGGCCAAAAAGCACGCTGTCTCACCTAGCATTGTGTCTAAAAGAGATAGAATCAGTTATGAGCAGTTAGCATCTAGTCTACACGCATACGTCTAGTCGCACGCACACAAACACCGTGCCGAAGTCTGCCGAACTGAAACGACGTTAGACGATGCACGGCTTTCAACGCCGCACCGCTGCACGCTGTGCCGGTCGGAGTGGAGGGTGTTAGGTTTATTTTCGTTACGGAATTTCTTGATTCGGTCGCCGCGTTCAAAGCCCGCGATAAAAGCTAAGCAATAGCTTAAAAACGAAAGTTTATTCAGTACTAGTACACATCTTAATTTGGGAGGCAGTGGACAATGTAGGGTACTGGTGACGAAGACTTTGAGAGCTCCGTAGTTTATCCTACGTCATCGAGTACTAGAAAAATCCTTTTTATAGCGATAGTAGACGTTTAGGAGACCCATAAAACGTAGGTCTGCCCGTGCACAATCTGGCACAAAAAAATTGTGGGTCGCTAAAAAGTGGAATTTTTCTTGTATTCGGTGTCGTAGTATCCTAGTACCCAGTAGTATACAGTCTAAGATGTGCAGTCATTATAAGCTAGGCCGAGAAGCCCCTTGGTGACTCCGATGAATGGATCAGCCGCTACAATAGCAAAAATTGTGTGTCGTACGACTATTAATCTTGTGTTGGAACACGTTGCCTGCGTGTCTTTTATAATCTCGACGCCTTCAAGGCTAGGGTGAATACCTAATAGGGTGTTCCTAGACAGGCATGCTCCATCTTCGGCCGCATCGTCACTTACTACCAGATCAGATGGCGGTCAAATGCTTGGCTAGCCTAATAAAACATTTTTTTTTACTTTCAGTTAAGTTAGTTACTCTAGGACAAACTGCGAAACAACGTTTTCTAGCGATGAGTCTCTAGTGATAAACAAGCTCTAATATGAAAAAGTTTTTCTTCATAGCTAGCACTCAATGGATTTATCATGCGTGTTACGAGTTCCTGTGGCCAACTTCCGTCTCCATCATGAGATCAGCTCGATGGTATTATAACATTGCATTGTCGCCGAACTTACGGAAGTACCTTTCAGCTCAATCAGAAACCAGGAAATGGGTCTTTAACTTGCTAGATTTCATTACGTACATGGGACATGTGAAAGTAAATAAAAGCTAAAAAATACGTCTCCCTTTCAATGAAACATTCCACAGCGAAATGGTTACCTACCTACCTACATTCCAACCTAGAAGTAGGTACGTAATTTGTGGCAGTACTAAACGCCTGTAATTACGCCAATGGAAAACTCCAATAACAGTATCCAGCTTGTAATTAGGCAGCGAACGGGCGGAAGGCCCACCAAGAGGTATTCAACTGAGAACATTAAAATGAAATATGCGAACTTGAACGCAGAAGGTGGGGAGAGCTCCTCATTTCATTATAAATGTGCGTAAATATTGTTCCTGCGGCTTTTGTCTTGCCTCATTAAGAAGCCATTACGGCGCGCATTTTAATCCTGGCCGCCCATAAAAATTATGTCAAAAAAAGTGGAAAAAAAAGTTGGCCCGAATTGTCCGAACCACTTTTGGGCTAGGTATAATTTGTGCGCGAAATTTATGCTAGCTTTATTTATGCTAACAAAAGAGGAACGAGTTTCCGTTGGGGATCCTGAGACTGGTTGAACAATCTCGGGAGCTGATTGGCACTTCGTGATGGTATCTACCTATTACTTAGATCTATTTTTTTTACGTATTCAGTATTCATTTATTTTGCAGTCTAATGGTACACATACACAGGTGATAACATGTAAAAATGGGTGGCACATCAGACTACAAAATATGTGGTCACAATAGGTAGCTATCACTTAATAAATCTTAAAATTATCTATTTTATACAATGTCAACTTTCCAGTACTCCATAATAAATTAATTATTTCATACGTAGAGTGTCAATTTGTAAAAATATATAAAAATAATATTTAATTAAACAATGTCATTGGTACCTAAATCATAATAAACTCGCTATCTTACATAACAATTCGGTGGAATATGAAAAATACCAACTAAGTACTCCAATGTCATCGGTAATTGTAATAGATTCATAATCTTACCCTGTCAATTTGGTAAATTTGGTAAAAATATACACAAGTAATTATTAAAGTCATTACCTAATAAATTTTTAATCTTAATAGGTACCTACCTACGACGACTTGCCTCGGTTTTGCATGGGTGTTCTCGACTTTTCAAATGCATCTCGTATGTATTGTATGTGTGTCAGGATCGTAGCTTGTGGCACTCGATGGTCTCTGCCTGCCACCACCATATAGGTATAGATATTTCAACTCAGTTGTGCGCGCGGCCCTATGTGTGGGTAACCCAGACACGTCACAATGACGCCACGCCATTGGCACGCCAAGTGGTCGCGTCACTGCCACATAAATGAAAGCTGTATATTTACAAGCGCACGCACACATAGCGCCGCGCGCACAACTGAGTTGAAATATCTATATCTACCTATTAACCTTGCGAATGAAATTCTCTAACTGATGGTATAAATCGCATCAAAATCCATTGCGTGGTAGAGGTAGGTACAGATAGAGAGACCCGTAGGCTAATTACGAGACTCTGTTGTCAACAATTCTCTGATTTCAATGATTGAAATTGTTACTTTTGCGATTACGTATGATCGATTCAATAGTTTATGTTTATTGAAATGGGACTTTGTTAGCCACTGAAATCGATGATACGGAATCGCAAAAGTAACAATTACAATAGTTGAAATCAGAGAATTGTTGGCAACAGCGATACGTACCTATTTAGCCTACTGGAAACCGACGACAAAGCGAATTAGGTACACCTAGACGTGTAACATCCGGCGATAATACAACGAATTTCCAATTATAAATTATCCCACGATTTATTCTACATCTTGCGACCTACTTAAACAGGATGTTCACTGGTTAAATTAATATCCGCCTATCTATAGGTAAGTATCCCAAGGTAGGTATAATAATATTACTGGGTTTAGAAACATGAAATTTTGCGCAGAACTTTCATAAATACCACAGCGGGATGGGTAGGAAACGTGACGGGAATTTTGTTTAAGAAACAAACTGACCCAAGAGGCCTAAGTTGCGGCACGGGTTGCGGGTAAGAGCTCGTACAAAATGCATGCTTAATTCTCGACGATTCGGGTGGCTTGGCGTTTAACAAGGTTCGAAAGTGCAAATTCGTGCAAAAGCAGATGGATTAACATGTAAATATGGTTGAGTAATTCACACAGCGCCATCTTGCCCCAAAGTAGGTAAGTAAAGCCTGTGTTATGGGGGTCATAAAACTGATTAACTACTTATGTATGTTATAAAAACCTACTTATTATACATATATCACCCGACCTGTAACAGAAATTAAAATTCATCACTTCAATTTCTGCCCGGCCGGGAATCGAACACGGGACCTCTGCATGGCAGACCAACTAACCACCAACTGAACCACTCAGGTCGTAAAATGGATGGATAGTCATACTTGTCCGTCTTCGATGGCATGTCCACGTTTCACGCAGACCGACAAATTACGTAGGGAACAAAATATGTCATGTCTGGAGCTGACACCTCGCCAGGCACGGGAAAAGGCTTTGCTTTTTATTGGGTGGCTTTGGCAGAGGAGGGGTCTTTGTCCTTTTTTGCTGCCAGAGCAACGTGTTATAGAGGTGGACAACACATTGGCGGAACCGGAATTGTTGCTAATGTCCATAGACAGCGATCACAGAGAAAATAAATATCCAGTAAATAGTTAACTATGAAGGTAGCTAACTTTCCAATCTCTTTGGCATCAATGATCACCGCTTGCCTTCACGGCCGGGATTGACCCCGAATGTCAAACTTAGAGTAGGTACCCAGACCTACACAAAGTCTCGCGGGCCAGTTTGTGGACTGTTACTGTACCTAAGTATAGGGTGTCCTGATATGGTTGTACCCAATTGTTAAAGTAGGTACCTACCCATTACAATGAAATTATATTAAGTTGGGTCTATTTTACCTATCTACATATAACAAGTATTAGTTTATTCTAAAACAATTTTTTTACTGTCCAGGCAATCGTAACAAACATCTTGTATATAGAGACTAAAACTTGGGTCAAGCAAGTGTCCGTAACTCACGAGACAGGACGCAAGATAGGTAGGATGCAGTAGCGCTCATTGTGACGGGAGGCCTTTAAGTTTGCTACTGAAGATGTTGAACTATCAATTTCATGCAACAAGGCCAAGAACTTTGTATAATACAAACTTCTTAGCGAGTCGATGGCAAAATACATTATATTTTAGACTCCCATAATTTGGCCACGTGCGCTACATTTTTAGTGGCGTCGCAGATGTGTTTTGTTGTGCAGGTGTCAGGGCACAAAAGGCATTACTATTATTATTACAAACTGAATTCGCTCCATTGCATAGAAATACAAGCATTTACAGCTGTTGATATTTAAACACCTACGTTATACTCATACAGTGACAATAACCCTTTCAAGGCGGTCCGGTTCCGCGCCTGGCTCGCGCGAAGTTGCCAACTCTCCACACTTTGCGTGTCCAAAGGCGAACTTTGACATTACGCAACCACTGATCAAACTCTGTGGGTTCATTAGCGATTACTGCGGAACCCTTTGTTGGGTCGCAGTCCCTGGGTTAGGGTTAGGCTGTACCCTTCACGCGTAATTTGGCACGCCCGCGCCTTCAACGACTATTTGTTTAGAGACGCAGAATGTTTTTTTAATGGGACAAGGACTTCCACTTCTGTGCAATCGGATTTCTCTAATCTGTCCTGGTTACTCGTAAAAGAAATACGCTGTTATTGTTATTTATTTATTTATAATTCTTTGCACAACTTTATCATACATTTTAAAATGTGTTAAGTTTGTTGGCCGACCTTTGAAAAAATAACTCTTTATAAGTTTGTATCACTTTTTAAACAAAAAGTAATATATGAAAGGACATTTATACCATATTTAATAGTTATGATTAAAGCTACTTAGATTGAGTTATTTTTTCAAAAGTCAGGCAACAACATTTTTTGTTCACATGGAGTTTCCCATTATAAACGTCATCATCATCTTAGCTGTCAATTCCGGCTACTGTCAGGGTTCCTATTAGAACGTTACATTATAAAATGTGGTGTTGTGGCTTTTTATATGCGGGAAAACAACCCGTAAGGGAAAAGCCGATTCGCCTCATCCGTCTGTCAGCGACTGATCACGAGCAGGTAAGGTTGGCTCAGTTCCAGAGGACTGTGGTATGGCCATACAATAGTATGTTCTAGTAGACAAGTGACCCCTTTTCCAAAATGAACTGTTACCTCAGACCCCCATGGCCAAATTACCAACTTTTAAGATCAACCCCCTTATTCATAATGGTCCGCTAACTTAAAACAGCTGCTACAGAATGTTATTTTTCATTCTGACTTAGGTCAATAGAAGAAGACAGAGTGAGAATTAGCAATGCTTTAAGTTAGCAGACTATTATAAATAAGGGGGCTTATCTTTAGTTTTTTCCTATTGATACAAAATACCTAGGTACTAAGGTACCAATTGGAAAACTTTGCACTTAGTTAAGTGAGTAAAGTTTACTTCATGTTCTCATCAAAATTTAACAAAATAAAAAGACATACAATTCACTAAATATCAAGTTTAATTTATAATGATTATTACAAATTAAACACTTAAAGAATCTTAAGTAGATAGGAAATTATATTTAAAAAGTATTAATTCGCAAAGAGAAAATAAAACATTCAGTGTGATGGATGAACCTGGTGACTATCTACCAATCTAGCTACATCCGGTTCAATATTGGTGAGTTGCAGCCTTAAATCTCCACGTTCGTTGTTTTTCAAACGGTTACTTTGTTTCGTCAAAATGTTTGTTACCACACTGAAGCTTTTTTCAACTAGGTATGATGATGGAAAAGCGATAAGGTATTTTTCAGCAATGTTCCACAATGTAGGATACTGTGTTTCAATGTTGCGTTGCAACCAGAACTTCTGATAGCCTTGGTTGAACTTCTGCTTAAGCTCTTCGTCTGTGCTGATGGTAATCAACTCTTCTTGCATTATCACATTGGCTTCTTCTATGGCTGTGGTATTGTACGGATTTATTATCCATTGAGAAATTTGTAAATTTAAAAGATTCTCAAACCTCTCCGTAAAATCCTTGTGTAATGCGTCCAAGTAAGTGACATATAATAAAATGTCATCATCTTGAAGCATTTTTGGTAATTTTGACAAATGCGGAAACTGCGAATATTCTTTTCTGCCTAAATTTAGTTTATAAAGGATTAGTTTACCCACATAGGCCGATATTATTGATTTTGTTTTAATCAAGTTAAGATCGTCACCCTGCAGTTGCAAATTAACTTTGTTGAACATTCCAAAGATATCAGTCAAGTAATAAATATCTGTTTTACAATTGTTCAGATTTTCTTTCAAATTCGGATCTTTTTCTTGTAAAAACTCCAACACAGATTAAAAAATGGCTGCAAATCTTTCTAAGCAAGAGCCTCTTGATAGCCAGCGAACTTCAGTGTGCAGAAGTAATCGAGTAAAGACTTCGTCGTTTTTCTCACATAGCTGAGCAAATAACCGAGAGTTCAAAGAATTGCTTCGAATCTTGTTGATAGCATTTATTACATATTGTAAAGACTTATGCAATCTAGGACTCAGCTTTTTTGCTACTAAATGCTGCCTGTGAATCACGCAGTGAATGACCAGTACATCAGGCAGTTGTCGCTTTAAGTGAGCTATAAAACCACGATGACGACCAACCATAGACCGTGCACCATCAGTCGCAACAGAAACAATGTTAGAATAAGTACAAGTACAAGAACGAAAACCAAAGCAAACTGAACACTTCAAAGTTTAGGTACCTACCTACTTAACAACTTAAGTGTAAGTAATTTTTACAAATACTTTGTTTAAAATATGTTGTATGTTGTGTTTACCACTTTTTCAGTCACTTTACTTCACTTAATTTAGCTATGTAATAACTTTGTAATCTCTTGAGATAAATGAGTATTTATATGAGTTATTATCAACGCAAATGAACTTTCAAACTAAGTGCAAGCTCGTTAAATAGTAAAATATCAGGAACATGTTTGGACTTGATCATGAATTCGTTCGTGTTAAATCGCGTAAGCGTCAAATAGAGAGCAAGTCAAAACGCGCCTGAAAGACGTACGCTCGAACTCATTATCTTGCACAAACTTGCCGAGTTTTTCATCTGGTACGAACTTGAGACTTTACATTACTACAACAATGCTATTTCTTACAAAAATATTAATTATTCTTAGTACACGTAACACAACATAAACAATACAGTACCTACCTATCTTGAAAGTTTTAAATAAGAACTTGTGTTAATTTAATAGGGGTCGATTTTTAGACCTCGTCGACCCCCAAAATCAGTTTTCGTTTATGTCGACCCCTAGGAACTTTGGGAATCCCTGAGGTAAACCATCTGACCATGTGCCTCCCCAGGAAATAAAAAAAGTCTTTATTATTTATTGCGACTCAATTAAAGTACTCTTCCCCAGAGCCTCGTCCGTCATCAGGGAGACCACAAGCAGGTAAGGGTGGCTTGGGCCCTGAGGAACTTTAGTATAGATATTATGTGCCCAACAATTTTTTTTTAGAGGAAATCTTCGAAATATACTACGTCATCCGGCGGAATGATGTGGACATGTGGGATTGGCCGAAAATAAACCGTACCCACTAAAACCCCTCTGTGTATCCACAGCCGCTTTTTAACGGAACACCACAGGACCCAGTTTCCTTGTATTAACATGAGTCTCACTGTCATATATTGCAACTCTATACTTCATGTCAGAGACGGGTGTGAACAAAACTTTAAGTGTGAACATTAACAGAAAGTAATATCCGACTTCTGGGTCATAGTTAAATTACACTGTTAGTCCCCAATAATACTGTAGTTAATAAAAGGGTCGCTGCTGAGGGAAACGTAAAATTGAGGCCATCAAACCGAAATGAACTTACGGTAAATTCTAGGCAAAGTTCCGCGGTAATTAAAGGACACGACTGGAACGACCGCTGTTAAGTTGGGCCGCCAAGTCGCGTATTCAGCGCTTCGAATTTTATATACGACGATACGGACATGACATATAATACGATGGTTACGCACGTGTTATATTATATGGTATTTTAGTCTATTTTTAATTGGTTTTAAAGGTAGATCAGCTAAAAGTTAAGTTTTTAATATTTTAAAACTATCGTAATTAGTCTATTTTTAATTGGTTTTAAAGGTAGATCAGCTAAAAGTTAAGTTTTTAATATTTTAAAACTATCGTAATTAGTCTATTTTTAATTGGTTTTAAAGGTATATCAGCTGAAAGTTAAGTTTTAATAATTTTAAAACTATCGTAATTAGTCTATTTTTAATTGGTTTTAAAGGTAGATCAGCTGAAAGTTAAGTTTTAAATATTTTAAAACTATCTTAATTAGTCTATTTTTAATTGGTTTTAAAGGTAGATCAGCTAAAAGTTAAGTTTTAAATATTTTAAAACTATCGTAATTAGTCTATTTTTAATTGGTTTTAAAGGTAGATCAGCTAAAAGTTAAGTTTTAAATATTTTAAAACTATCGTACGTAACTAATAATAAATGTGTAGCCAGATAAATTTATAAACATTTCTGAACGAAATGTAAGAGATTCTTGAATGAACATTCAGTACAAATTAACTAAAAGTTAGGTTTCTTAATATGTAAATAGACTAAAATACCATATAATATAACACACGCTATAATATACCGTCATGGGGTGCCAGTCGGCTTCTATGACTGTTTAGCCGGTCTCAGGTTCCCCATCGAAAGACCTTGGTCAACCTCCCCTCGCCAAGGGCATTAATAAGTAGGATACACATCTAACGAGTACGAGTAGACTAACGAGAGACTTTAGAGCGTCGGTGGCCGAGCGGTGACAGTATCCGACTCGTAAGCCAGAGGTCCCGGGTTCGAATCCCGCTCCGGCCATGTACCAATGACTGTTTTCTGAGTTATGTACATTAGTTGAATACTAACCGATGCTCTTACGGTGAGGGAAAACATCGTGATGAAACCTGCACATTCAGGCGACTGGATGTGTAACCATGATCCAATCTGGTCAGGTTCCCCTGGTAGCAGGGTCATGGAGGTCAGATGGCAGTCGCTCCACTGTAATTACCTGACCTGCCAAATCCTGGATCATGGTCAAGGCGGACCACGGGCCCTCGTTCTCGAGAGCACAACCGGGACATCAACGCCAAGATGATCATCATCACACATCTAACGAGTGACGGGCACGCTTTAATTTAGGTACTACTACTTACTTATTATATTAAACTCAAATAGGATGAACGAATTTGTGTTGGGCGGCGAGATAATTAGTGGATAATATTATTAGTTATGTTAGGTTTCTTAAGTTTCAAGAAGGATGCAGATTCCTGAATAACCTACTCACTTAGGTACTAACACTAAGTTCATATCACGTGTCTCTCACATAGGTACATACGTTATCATGACTCATAATAATACCAGAGACCAGACAATAGTCGTAAGAATAATCTGCAAGATAAACATTGAATTTTGGACATATTGACTGACATTATTCTTGTATTTTTTATATATTTTTCGCTCTATCGTGTCGTCTCATACGATGGACACTTTATCGGGGGAAGAGTAATCTCTAAGCCTAAACGTGTCGACGACTACAAGGGGCCGAATGTAGGTCAATCGATATGCGATATCCCGAAGCATTGATTATGATAACAAAACCGATTCTAAACTTATGCTACTCCTATTTGCTGACGAACCTTTCCTTGTGTTAGGATTTGTTTATATTTTATTGTATATAGTCTTATAGATATCTATGTATGTGCATTTAGGAAAATATCGAACAAGCGCGAGTAGGACTCCGCCTTAAGGTTTCCGAACTAACAAAACACACATGTAACATTAGATCGAAATTTGTTCAGTTAAAAGTTAAGTTCGGATTTGATAAAAAATCATCTTACCGTTAATGTCACGGTTGTGCTCTTGCTCGCGAGGGCCTAAGGTCCGCCTTGACCATGATCCAGGATTTGGCAGATCTGGGAGCGACTACCATCTGATCTCAGAGGAACCTGACCAGATTGGAACATGGTTACTGAATGTGGAGGTAGGTTTCATCACGATGTTTTCCCTCACCGTAAGACCAGATTCAAGTTCAACTAATGTACCTACATTTATATAAGGCGGCACTGGGGTTTCAACCCGTAAACTTTCACTTATGAGTCCCCATAACCATTAGGCTACAGGCGCTGAGTTCGTATATTTGATATAGGCACCCCAAAAACACTCCACCCATGTTACCGCTTGCAAAAAATTGGGCCAACAAATACAAGTGAGTATATCTAAGTAGGTCCCACCGACGTTTCCGCAGATTGTTCCGGAGTAGAAATTAATATTTCAGTTTCAGAATTCCCCGTATTTACATGGCTAATCTCGGCCGCGTTTGAATCATTTCCCCCGCCGGTAATCCTGAATAAGATATCGACGTTTGCCCCTGCACGGGGCCCATCTTACCAGTGAATTAGCCGGGATTAGACTTTCGATCGTTGGGAATCCCGGGGCAAGGACTAGAAGCAGCGCGGGATCCCGCGGGATACCGAAATCCCGTTGTCACGGCAGCGGCACTAATCAACAGGACGATCTTTTTGTTTTTCGCCAGCGGTTTGATCTTAAGTAGCTGATGACTGCGAAAATAAACAGGCTATATCAAAGGATGGTGTTATCTACTGGTATAGGTAAAGATTGAAGTTGGCGTCTGTAAGTTTGTTGAAATGTGGGGAATTTCGGAAATAAAATCACAGTTCAGCGCGCCACCTGTCACGCGACGACCCTTTTCAAAGTTACTCGTTCAATTGAACTTGTTCACACTGTAGAAATTCTTATGAATGCGCACAGTTGTGCTCGTCTGCACTCAATGCTTACAAAAGTGTGAGCCTTTATGGAAAGTAGGTACTTATCGCGCGTTTGGGATAAAAGTTCTTGTGACAAAAGTTCCAGCTAAGTAGTTTTGAAATTTCGGTTCTCATCATTCTTTTTTATGGAATCGGAATTGGACTTTTAAGGGGGTACACAGCCTTCCGTCAGAAAGTTGGTGCTTCCATAGTTCAAACAGAGTCGAAAATATCAATATAATAGCCGTTCTCAGCGGCTTTCATCTGCCGGCGGTTTTCACATCGGATCTCTTTAAACAACCAACTTTCCCGC
This sequence comes from Blastobasis adustella, assembly GCA_907269095.1. Lineage (NCBI taxonomy): Eukaryota > Metazoa > Arthropoda > Insecta > Lepidoptera > Blastobasidae > Blastobasis > Blastobasis adustella. The sequence goes on along the minus strand of OU026128.1, from coordinate 9,778,865 downwards.
GGGAATCTATTATTTTCCCGGGATAAAAAGTAGCCTATGATACTCAATGATAATGTAGCATTGTATTGATGAAATAATTTTTAAAATTGTTCAGGTCGTTTTTGAGTTAATTCATTACAAACAAAAATCCATTTGCCATGTCTCTGTTACCATTTTTGAGTGCAATAAACTATTAAATAAATAAATAATCTTTTGTCTTTATAATATTATAGTATAGACAAGTACTGAATAATAATATTTTGCACATGCAGTTTACGATAGTCAATAATTCACTCACGCTGTGGCAAGGCACCTGCCGTACATATTACAGAGTTGTCAACTTGGAGTATCTTATCCCACGTAAGTAACTCGGGATCGCCAGAACTTTCCAAAAAGGTGTCCGTAACATACGTAAGTTAGGAGGTACATAACTACGAGGTGACAAAGTGACCCGACGGGCCTTCTATCCTTAAAGTATGAGAGTGTTAACCCTATTGGAAAGGGGAAACGAAAAAGTTGTGATACGAGATGTAAACGTAAGTACCTGAATGGATGTTAAAAAAAGGAAACTATTTTAAAGTATATAATTTTTAGGGTGGAAATGAAAACGACATCATCTTCGCAGATTACTGTTCAATGTTTATTTACTAATATGATGTGTCACACACATACTCGGTTGTAATTAAAACACAATAGATTTTAATATTCCTTTATTTTGGCTCCTTCAAAGTAGCTACCTGAGACTACGTAGACTCAGTTTACGCAAACGCTTCAACAAGTTCCCGAAATACTTTGATATTGTAAGTACGTTAACTAATAAATAAATATTAAAGGCTTGGACAATTCACACAGCTCCATCCACCCCCAAAATAAACAAAACTTGTATTACGGGTGCAAGACAACTGATAAACTACTTATTAAACATATAACAGCTAGATCTGTATCAGAAATTAAAATTCTTTATTCAAATTTCTGCTCGGCCGAGAATCGAATCCGAGACCTCTGCATGGCAGACAGGCATATTAACCGGTGAACCACTCAGATCATCAGTTTGATAACTTTTTAGCAAGGGAGAGCCTCAGTTTGGACATGATGAAAGCTTTCGATCGGCTCTGGCACAAAGATCGTCTATCGAAACTTTCTTCCTATGGGCTGTTTAAAAAGTTATACAAATGGACGTAGGCTTATTTATATAGTCGTTGTCATTCGCTCTTTATCCTCCCTCTAAACCTAACACAAACCTAAACCTACAACACACACACTACACACTACACAATATTACTCTACTATATGCACAGTTTACAATCATGACATGCTACGACACCCGTGTAGGGATGTGTGTTAGCCGTACACCATACAACATAGGCTCAGATGGTATGGCCATATTAAACATTAATGGCCTTTTACGACAGTTGGTATAAGAGAGGAAGGGCATAGCTGGGTATCCCGTTCGAATTGGAGCCGCCCGACTGGGGAAGTACCTTCGCCTTACAGAATACTACAGTTGTACAATACTTTTTAAATAGTATTGTGTTTCTGCCAGTAAGTAAGATCTTCAGTGCTCCATGAGGTGGGGATTTGGGGAACCGTGGCTTTGGCAGTGGAGGGGCATTTGCCTTTTTGCTGCCAGAGCAACGTGTTATAGAGGTGGGCAACATATTGGCGATACTCTTGGTGTTGCTAATTTTTATAGGCAATGATGAGCACTTCCCATCAGGTCCGCTTACCTGTCTGCCTACCGAATGTCATAAAAAAACCCGGGATGGTGCTATTCGCAGCCGGTCACTAAACATACAGCTTCAAAAAAGAAATAAAGGGAACGTTTATAAAAAGTGCAACGTTACAATCTCCAGTTATCTCACGGATTGTAGCATTAAATATTGTTCGTTCGTGCTCTGACTCTAAGCCCATGAATGCTGGGATTAAGCAGAGCAGCGTTTTATCATCAACACTGTTTTTTCTGCATATGAATCATATGTTATGCAGATGACCCAACATATGTCGTCGAGTGTCTGGGTGAAATATCGATACGACATATTTTAGATTTTTAGAAGTTCCGAATTGTACCTAATCTCCGTACCTTAGTACAAATAAACATCATAAAGACACAAATTGGCGCGTTTATCGCTAAAAAGAACCAATCTCTCGTATTTCCCACGTTTATGAGTCTAATACAGGGATACTTGAAGCTGACATTTCTAATGACGTCCAATTGGGGACTCGACTAGATTCAATATAAATTATGAAAGTAGGTTATCATTAAGATTCAAGTAGAACCAGCCAAGAAAATAAATGAAATCGTAATATTTAAAAATTTTAAATCTGACAAAAACGATTACTTTTGACGCATTTGTAGGAACAATGATGTTACAGTTCAAAGTCACATACTTTCATAGAAGTAATCCCATTTTGACAGATCATAATGAGTTACTGATTCGACAGTTAGTCAACTCGCGTAGTTGACCTCTAGAAAGCTGTGTGTTCTGGGTCTGGCTGTATTTCACCCCGACACATTTTCATTTTATCCCCTTCCCTTAAATTACAGATGTCGTACACGAGACGATAATTTTCCATCAGGTTCACCGTCTGACCGTGTACCGCCTTAGGAAATAAATAAAACTTGCATATTATGGTTCGTACGTAGTTTTTTATTGCTTCTCAGTGACAAACGAGCAGACACCCCACCTGATGGTAAGTGGTAACTATCACCCATAACATCTACAATTCAAACATTTAGGTTGCAGGCAACAAAAATGCGGAACCGCAGGTGCGTTGTCACTGTGAGGGCAAAGATAAAACGCCTCATGCCTGTAGTTTATCTTGCTTCTGCGATCGTCATTAGACAAGCACTTTTTTAACGCCCACGATATTACTCACTGCCGACGATCGCGATAACGCTTCGTGCAAACAGCTCCCTATATCACTGGCGACAACTCCGGACGTAATCCGGGGCAATCCACGTCGCTCTATCAACAGCAACATCAGGAGACTGAGCTCCCAGTTTCTTCCGGGGAAATTTTCCATTTGAGTGCAATATAGGGACATACTTCTTCAAGAAGGAAATGAAAAGGATTCTGTTGGGTTACAAGTTGGGATTGCAGGTTTTGTTAAATATTTATCCATAATGATAGATGAGACGCAGTAGGTAGCTTTATTGATGCTTACTATCAGGTATTGAAATTACAGACACAGTAGCAACGTCGCCCCTGTGCTTGTAGGTAGTCGTTATTGAAGCATGTGTCCTACCTATCAAAATATCTAATTTTAATTAGTCACTTCAGTATCAGATGTATCAAGTATCTAATGTCAAAAGTACTATCACAAGTAATATATAAACGTACTATTCGGACAACTTGCTTAAAGTGCATTTCAATCAACCTGATCCAAGATTTATCACGAATTTACAACATTTGTTTTTCTTGTCTCATATATCACTTTAAGCATTTCGAGGCGGCATTTTATTAATGTTTCAAAATCACGCATACTACAATACACTCTTTACTAGTCAGTACTTGAATACGTCACATCTGTTAATCGACTACAACACAGGTTCAAAATTTGTTTGAAATGCACTATATCTGCTTCATGTCACACATTGTGGGTCGGTTTGTCCATACCGTGCACACCTATGTTTATGGAATGGAAAAAAACGAGACAATTTTATACGAAGGTCACAACTCGATATTTGAAATACTTTCCACTTTGCGTGGTGTTCCGGCATTTTTAATTCAGGCAATTTGGTGGTGGTCGTGTTTATGAAGTATTTTCCTCGTTTTATTTTATTTTAGATGCGTTGGCGGTGGCTGAATTTTGAAATTCCGTCCCCGCCTTGGGGGATACAACCGCCTTATCTATTCCTGCCGCCAAGTACCTAGTAATTATTGTAGCTTTTGGTTGTGTGTAGCTGATGCACCTACGTAAGATAATGCTTTTTCTTTTCTTTGGTATTATTTTTACTTTGTTTATTTGTGTCGTGTCATGCTGTCTTATTGCAATAAATGTTCTTATACTTTATTATATAAATAGTAAGGCAATTACAGACAACAGGGCAATTACAGAACAATGACAATGCAGTGTTCAGCATTTCTGCAGCAATGGGCGACATTTACCTACCACTGTCCATTAGGAAACCTATCTGCACGTTTCTATTCGGCATGTCTCGCCCGATAATTATGATAAAAAAGGTAGGTATACCTACCTACTCATAGATATTATGTGAGTTTATAAAATTCACTCAAACAAATTAAGGACTGCGATCGGAATTGCACATAGAAGTGTAAAGTGGGACCTTCCGTGTGGACAGCTATAAAAAGGGAATAAAACTCGGCTCGCTCCGGGACGAGCCACCCACGTCCTTTACGATCAGAAAATCCGTCGGCTAAAGAGAAAATCCTAAGTATAACGTTCACGCACGAATATAACGGCGCATCCAATGATTTAATGGAAAATGTTCCTCTTATCTACTTTTAGTATCAGATTGGATGGTAAAAGTAAGCAACTAACCGTTTGAACCAGTGATTTTGAGAGTCTCAGTGTTGATTTCATTAACATATAAGCAAGTATAATAAGTACCTATGTATTTTAAAAAAGGATATATGTAGTACATCAGTTATCTAAGACCCACAACACAAGCTTTGCATACGTTAGAGCTAAATGGTGATGTGTGAATTTGTCTAAGCATATTTATATTTAAGCTAATTTATTCATCATCATCGTCCTAGCGTTTATCCCGGCCTCTGCCAGGGTCTGTCTTCCTACTCCAGCAGCGGACCTTTTCATTCAATTTTTTCGGTGTTTTGACTTTTTATGTGCGGCGACTACCATCCGGCCCGCACAACCCGTTAGGGAGAAGCCGGTTCGCCAGAGCCTCGTCCGTCTGTCAGCAGGGAGACCGCGGGCAGGTGATGTTGGCTTGGGCCCATGAGATGGTGGTTGGGCCCCATAACCCCCCATTTTAGCTAATTTATTATTATTTCAAAATGAAATGTTGGGCTCATTCGTTGTGTAATGGTCTGATGGCTGAACGCGAATTGCGAGTTTAGTGCTTGGAAAATTCACTAAATAATTATACCTATATTTTTTTGTTTTTATTTCTAGGCATATTGCTATAAGCACACAGTCCGATCCGACCGTCCATCTGATAATAAGTGGTCACTATCGTCCAGGATATCTGCAACGGATATGGTGCCGGTACCTGTAGACATACCTACATGCCTTTGGAAGAAGCCCAAATTGCAGGTACACATCTTGCAAGTGCGCGGTAAAAACGTTGCACTATGAGAAAGATGGATGACAGGCATATATAAATAAAGTTTATCCCATCGTCAGAAGGGCTATCTCATTATTAGGTAATTAAACTTACCTAATCCATTTAAATCAGCATCTGGTTTAGCGCATAAAGTTCTACGGGAACGAATCGAAATCTGCCAAACGCTGGAATGGACTACACGCGCATAAGTGTTAAATTAGACAAAGGGACACTGCCCAAAATTCTTGGTAGGGTTTCCTTTCACCTCTGAGCTCATATTTCACGGCCCCGCCGTCCCACCGTTAACAGAATTAATGAAATCTTGCCCCTAGTCCGAAGGTCCGCCATCCCTAAATTCAGTTACGACCCTGAAGAGCAATAATTTTCAATATGGGATCAGGATTATTGCACATCTGGTAGATTTAGTGGACTCATTAGTGGAGGTGAGAACTGGAACTTTGACGTTTGCGATGTGAACTTGGATATTTTAACAAAATGTTTTGTAACCCTACTTTCAAAATAAAACATGACAACCTAAGAAACACGATCCATGCCTACACATTTCGGGGGGTGCCCTCGATTTCACAGCGTTCCATCATCAGATTGTGAATACTTTCAGTAGGTGCAGTTAGGTACGTGCGTAATCCCTCGATGTTTCTAAAATTTCGTGATCATATCCAGACCTGATGAAAATGAGACCTCCTTAGAAAGGTATACCCTTTTATCACGTTGTCCCTAGATATTACTAAGTAGTTCCTGTCGATAAATTGTAGTAGGTATCTATTGTTCTCTAATTCTTAATCGTTAACGAGTTATATGGCTTCATCATCAGTACAGCAGCATCAGATGATGACACCCTGAAGCGAACACCTGAGTTAGAAGCGATAACGTAACAACTATACCATGTCACAAATTTTCGAGGGTAGCCCTCGTTTTAATTGGGTTTCTATAATCAGAGTCTGACCTGATGAAATAGGACCACCTCAGGAGTATAAGTATCCTTTCAAAAAAAAAATAATAATAATTTTCAAAATCGTTCCACAATTGGCGGAGAAATCGGTGGACATTTTGGTGGATTTTTAATTATTATTATGACATTTACATGAACTGATTTGAATTAACATGACATTTTGAATTAATGTTTATAATATTTTATTAATATAATGACATAATTATTATCATTAATCTAATTATTAAATTTTTATGATTATTTATTGTTCTAATGAATGTTAATATTTCAATATTGAAATTAACGATATGTGTTAATTTTATTCTATTGATAACTGAAATGACGATGTATATTTAATACTATAAATAAATAAATATGAATATGAATATACATTGGTCAACTATTGGTGCAAAACTGGTCATTTATTGGAGCGCAGTGGTCAAACTTAGGTACATTTCCGCTTTTCACGAAATCTATAAAAAAACTGTAATATTAGTATTAAAATAATTTATGAATATTGCAGTGTTAGTAAACAACAACTTTATATTATGTACATTTGTATAACTAGGTACATAATACCTACCAGTTCAGAGCATTTCAAAGTTAGAATTTGTCCTTAACTGGTTCGGGACTGGTACATCTAGGGTGGGTTATTATATTACGTATAGGTATTTTGAGTTTTTTTTATACCACAAAGGTGGCAAACAAGCCTATGGCCTGCCTGATGGAAAGCAGTTACCGCAGCCTATGGACGTTTGCAATACCAGGGGCATCACCCACGCGTTTCCGACCCCGTAAAAACCTTTTCACCCCTTTCTTCAACGATACGATATTGTTTGTTTGAAGTTATTAATTGCCCAATCATGAAGTGTCAGCATTTTCTATATTGAAACAGCTTGGAGCTTTAAGTACTTACTTGTTGTTTAGTGGAGTTTACTGAAAGGTCGAACAAACTAGAGCTTACCCCGGTAACTGAATAAATCCCTTAATAGGCAATTACTATCGACAATCGAGCTCCACCGAGCAATTTTAGTTCTATTGTGATTTGTGCATGAAAAGAAAAATATATTGAGTCGATCGTGCTATCGGTAATTATCACGGGCACGTTCTATTATATTATATTTACTTATTTATGACTAGAGGGCACGGCGCGATTTCGTTCGCGTGGCGTCCTACCCTACTTCTTCCCTGCACCTACCGTACACCTACCCACCCTTTTTTTCCTTGCATATAAATCTTGTTCTGAAAATTAAAAACAGATCTAAAAAAGAATTAGTTAAAAGAACATGCAACATTTTGATGCCATGGGTTACAATATTGCAATTTTCCTAGAGATCTGTAATGTTTTTGAAGAGAATTTAGTTTTCTATAGGTGAAAGCATTTTTAAAATCAGTTAAGTAATTTTTGAGTTTATCGATTACAAACAAACAAATCGACAAACAATCTAATCTTTCCTCTTAATAATTTTTCTGTACTAAACAGAAAAATGATGTGCCTGATTGGTTTTTCATGCAATTTACCGTTTACCATAAGTACTTATAGATACCATGCCATTGTGTAATTTTTAAATTACAACTTCGTTCGTAATCAAAATAATAGACACATTTACCTACTAAAAGAAACACTGAATTTAATATTTAGTACCAATTCTCTTGTTTGAACAATTCTAAATGAGTCATGAACAGATAGCTTTTGTATGAAATGAGTAGCAGCATCAATGTAGTCCATCTAAATATCCATTACTTTACCCTCACAACATTTCGAATTTCTGATATAAATTTTGTACAAAGTAGGATTAATTAAATTGACCCCACACGGTTTACAGCCCGAAACTAAATGAACCGCTCGAATTAACTTGTAAGCGACGTTATAGCTACATTATTAACACCTAACTTGAAGAGTACTGATAAATGTTTTACTTAGTACAATTTACTGCTGTCATTAAAGCTTGTATTCTAGCACAATGTGAGGTAGAACAATGGTGGGCGTTATAATAGCGGGCACAGGGACGCATTTAGTGTGCCCACAGTGGGGGCGCAATTACCGTATATCACACGGGCACTAGTCGAGACATCACCGGCAGGAAACGCACTCGGCCATAGGTGTTTCCGCCTACCGCCGCATACGGCAGGCCAGGATTCGGATAGTGGTTGTGTAAATATCTAGTATCAACTATGATACTGGTATGGACAGCTGTTAGTAACCTAAAAAAATTTAGAGTAAATGAGGCCATTGCCCTAACTAGGAACTAAGATTCGGTGGGGTGTACGAGTCAAAAATTACGGGGTCTAAAAAAGGTGTTTTGATTTCTTATGCCTGGGTATGCCATAATTAACCATATGCCATAAGTATGTATGTAGTTTTCAAAAACATGCAAGTGAGTATCCGATCCCGTTAAAAAATAGAAATCCCATCCCATTTAAAAGTAGAAAAATGTGCTCTCTGTCTACCCCTAAAAGGCGTGAAAAAGGCGTGGTGTTATATGCAGATATAACTATACCTATCCAAATTGAACCACAGCCAGTGAGAGTACAATATACACAATTTCTTTTCGCTCAGTTTTGGTCTTTATGAAGATATCGTTAATAAGAAAGAAAGAAAGTTTATTTAGCACTAGTACATATCGTAAATTTATACTATTTATGTATATATTTTAAGTAATATAATATGTAAATAGTATTGAAAAATATCCATTCAGCATAAAGTAAAGCGTCGTACAACACGTGTGCAGCTATGAGGCACCACACTATGGAGCCTTATAGAAGTGCACTTACATTGCGCTGCAGATAAACACTACCCTGCTATATACTGTATTGTTACTTTTACTTGGCACAATGTGGGCGTAGGGCTACGGGGTAGGGGATTGGGGAATGGTCAAATAGTGCAAAGAAGTTTGCCAAAATCCATATTAAGCAATATAAATTTAAACTATGGCAACTATTAATCAAATTGATGAACGATTTAATTAGTTTATGATTTACGTCATCCGAATAACACCCCGATAACGGTACGACAACGATTTGTAAACGAAACTCGCACCTTTCGATTCTCATAAAGATAATCGCATCCCTTATTAAGTATAGGGTTCGCTCTTGATCTTGTTGGCAAAGAGCGACCTCAACCATTTGCCTATATACACACCACAACCAACTACCTACCCTGTGAAATAGGGCTCAGTAATCCAATCGCCTTTTCTGTACATTTTCCATTAGTTACTACCCGATAGCGGGATTAGTCCCCCTGGGGGTCCTCATTTCCCTAAGTACGTCCACCGGCGTCACTGGCGCCTTGGCACGGTGTTTCCTCTCGTTATCACGCCATGCCACGCTGCAGCCGCTGCCCGGAGATGTTTCGCTCTAGTCGGTAATTAATACTGTCTAGTGTTGAATGGTGAGTGCCCGCAGTGATCCGTCAGCGCTTTTTGCGCTTTAAGTCAGCGTGGGTACTAAGAGGGTGTGTCGATTTTGGTGGTTTCAGATTAGAGAATTGTTTCTGGAGAACGTTTTGTTGGTTCGTGTGGCTGGAGTGTATTTGTAGGGCTCGATTTTGGTTTGTATAGAGATCGGTCGTGCGACAGGCGGCTTTGAGATCGGCGACGTCCGTCGTAGGACCAGGATCGCACGATCGTTGCCAATTAGAACAGCGCCACATACGTAAATTCTTATCGTTTGAGCGTCAAGAAATTTGTATCAATAGTAAATATTTTGTTTCTGTGTCCTTTTGGAAACACCTGGCGTTCAACGTGTTTCAACATAAATGTATGTCGGCACGCCGTCGTCGCGTCTTATGTTATAAGTGCACTATGCATAATGTCATAATTCAAATTCAAATTTGGGTTTTTATAAAACACTTTTTAATGTCATTCAATCTACAATACGCGCCGCGGCCAATCGATAGATATAGTCGGTCGGTTATGTAACTGATGTCGATCGGAATATACACAGGTTATTACTTACAACTGCTTTAATCAGTTCTAAGTAATATTCGTCGCTTTTTCTTCTCACTGGATTACCCACGGCCCTGAGAAAACCCCTGTATGACCTGATGAAGGCGGGTGGTTAGTCCCAAAATACCCGTGTCTTCATGTACAATGTATGCAGAAGTTTTCTTCCCGCTTGACAAGTCATTCATATCATGTGATGGGTGTCTGAGTGTCGAACGAACCGTCCAAGAGGCCTAGAAGGTCGTAACTACAATTTGATATTCACTGAGCTATAGACCATATCTTCACTGAGCTATAGATACATAAGTCTGTGACTGAGCTAAGTCTTGGGAAACCGTTTGTGAGATATGGGTCTGCCGTTGCGCTGAATAAGAACTTATCATAGACTGCATCTACCTAGACTTAACATCAATATATAAAAACTTAATCTTGAGAATGAGTAGTCCTTCATCCTAATCCTAGTTACCATTATCGGTTTTGTCATCACACCACTTTGCCAATTTAAAATTTTAGAAGGGTATGAGAAAGGTCTGTACCCACATGCCTGAAGCTTACGACTGAAAAATAGATTAGGTTGAGTGTCAATAATTAGGGTAAAGGGTGGTGGTTGTAAATTATACACAAAGTGGCGTAGATTTATTTTAAGTAAAAGCACGATAAAATACATTTACATAAATAAAAAGGCATTGAGATAAAGACCGATAAAACCTACCTACAACGTCCTGCGCACATTTAAAACAATAAAAAATAACGTTCGAAATTCAAACAGATAGATAAACAAAACCGTTCAGAAAATCAGAACGGTATTGTAAACGCTCGCTCCCGGCAGCTCTTTATTGGATGCATTCTATTTCTCCACAAGAATTAAAAATCGTTTTTCATATTTCAATATCCGGAGGTGTACTGTGTGCGGATAAAAAATAGAATGATATCGGGACACGTGCGAAGTGTAATGGCGAGCATTACACGCGATGAAACCAGAGACGCGTGAGCTTTTACCACGACTTCCGCCAGGGTTGTCGCTAGGCTGGGAGTCTTTGTGGGTATTACTGTTACATGTAATCGGATCTATTTTGATTTGATTGTATTTTCTTTTTTTATAAGGATTTGTTTTTTATGGTTCTGGAGCTTTTTTTTGAGTCGCTCCCTTCGATGTGTACGTTTTTAAATTTTGATTTTCGCCATGAAAAATTCGATATTTTGATGCTTGATGGTGATTTTCCTTATTTTTGATCAGTACTCATTCGGTATTATCAATGTGATTTAAAAAATATTAATTTTTCCTGTCGAAAATAATAATTAAAAACCGTTCGAATCGAGTCGAGCAATTCAAAAATAGAGATCTAGATAAAAGTAGAGTCTCGACACAGAACTTCTGACCAAGTTTCCAGATAAATGCGAGATGCTATTCAGAGCTATTGATGATGACAGTGATGATGCTTTGACTCTAGTGCAGACACTATTTATTAACAAATTGTAACGGACACAAAATAATTAAAAAGTGACGAAGAAACCACATAGGAATATATAAAATATGGACGCAATACATATGTATATGAATGCCGTTATAATTGGTAATTCAGTTGCCGGTGAGACTCAAACGTAGGAGCACGCGTCCTTTGATTGACTCGATCATCGTCGCACTCACACATCTAAATCAACTAATTAAGTAGTGGGGCGCGTCATTTCAGCTTCGACAAGCCTTACCTACTTTTTAATCTAAGGCATACGTACTTATTATATGTCATACAATGGCTTATAATGGCATACGCAGCCGTCATTTAGACTCCGAACCCACAAGCTCACCTAACATATTCATCCCTCGCCTAAGGTATTTTACAAGCTGAAAATAAATCTCAACGCACCGAACGTTTCCTACGGCAGCGTTAATCAACTCACACGTTGAGATGACTGAGCCCCGTGTGTTCCTGGCAAACAACACAATCAAATCAATAAACAAACCCGACATGCCGAACCACCCACGTCGACATCGTGCGGAGGGAACAGCATTGCCTATACCTAGAAGGCGACTAATGTTTTCGAGGCAAAAGATCTAGTCTCCGCAGGATGGAAAATGGGCAGCGGTGATTATAACTCTGCGATCTCCAACCCACCGGTCAGGCGTGGAGATTATGGCAATAACTCCCTTTTCGTGGAGAGGCCCTAAGTTTAGCAGTGGACTGTTACAGGCTGTGATGATGATAGAAGCGTTTATAAACGCTATATGATCATTAAAATCGTCTTATGATCTAATAATCTAACCGAAAGGCCAATTACTTAAACTCAAATATTTTCGAAGCTACCGTACCGATTTCAATGTAGGTACCAACGCTAAGAACGATCTCGATAAAACTGGCTTTCAAATTAATGGATTGAAATGAAGAACACCGCAACCAAATCGGTCAATCTGTTGGAGAGCTACGATGCCACAGACAGATACACAAAGCTACCGATACACAGATACAAATGTCAAACTACACTCCTCTTTTTTCATCGGGAGTTGAAAATACAATTTTTTTTACCAGTAAAGTGGAAAACAAGCGTCCCGCCTGATGGCAAGTTACCGTGGCTAATGGACGTTTGCAATATGGTCTCGGTATCATTAACATGTTGTCGGCTTTGTAAAAACTTTTCTAAAGATTATTGTTAATTTGTTACGATACCTACAAGTTGCTGTACTTCAACAGCCCTCAGTCTACTGTTACACTTGAGCCTTCACAAAATTTGTGGGGAGTTCGCTGTATTTTTCACGCCGCACAAGAATTGGTCATCAGTACTGAAAACTACACTAGGTGCTACTACACTCCGGTGTGTTGCGGGTGCCCATGGGTGGCGGTGATCACTTTCTATCAGGTGCCCACTATTATTATAAAACAAAAACCTTATGCTTAACTCATTAATTAAGGCTGAAAATATGACAACTCTGAACAGAACATACTCACCACACTCACAAGCACGCTCTCAAATATCAACCCTGCATCTTCAAAGCAAGCCAATCATAACGCTAAAAACAAAATGGCAGCATCAACAACCCTATCGCTAATGGAAATGAAGAGGCGTGAATAAAATAAATGACCGTAGGAGGCGCGTCGCGGCCGTGGCTGGGACGTATTTACATACTTTCTACTCCAATTTGACCCTAAATTACGGGAAATCTTTGCAACCTGCTTTTGTGGGATTCCGGTGCTCACGTTCCCATTGTTTGTAAACTCATTAAATTACAATTAATGTCGGCAGGACTCTGTCAGCCTGAGGTTTCTGGCTGGGTATTTCTGCTTTGAAACTGTGTTGGGTCTAGCATTTTCCTATTTGCAGCCAGAGAAACGTGTTTTAGAGGTAGGTAACATGTGATACCCCTATGGGATCTAATTGAATGAAAATTCGAATGATTTATGACCTACTTATCCTAATCTGAGGACACGGCAGTGCCCCCGCCAATTCATGCAAAAAGTAGATGGCACTATAATTGAGGTACACACCTTTTCTCGAAGCGTTTCATCAAATTCTCAGACCCTCCGCATATCTTCGGGCTGGGTAGTGTTTGACAGCTAAAATTTTTAGAATAAGATGTACGTAGCTGACTTAGGTATATTATAAATCACACCAACTTTCAATTGTCTAGTATTTATACTTTGGATATTATTAGAACCTAATATACGACGATTTCGACACTTTCGACTGATCCACTCACTGATCCACTCACTGATCCACTTCTCACCAAATCCTCTAGGGCACTTCCTGAAGTTCTAGGAAGCTCAAATTTGGTGCGCAAGCTAGGATTGGCATACAAATAACAATAAAATTAAGAAAAGTTTGATTTTTATCGTCTAATCCCCAAAAAGAAGGGTACAAGTGTATCTGACTAAGCTAGGTTTGAATCTATGAAACGGCATAGCCATACTTTATGATCAAAATGTATGTAATTGTAGAGTTAGGCTTTCATGAGATCCGATGACTTTATCACAGTGAAACCGCTAAGCTTCTGAGGCTTGGCAACCAATTTTACATGAAAAATGTTTGGTGGGATGTTCTTTGTCCGACTGCTATATGCCTCACGCAGGTAATCTGTAACTTGACGTTGTTAATTTTAGTTTTTTAGTTTTAATTTTTTAGTTTTTTAGTCTTAAGTCTGGCCATGACTGAATACCAGCGGGTGTGGGTTCTACCTTCACCCAAACGCTGAGTCATGGACCTTTTTGTCTATTAGACGCTTTTATTTTAAAGACATACAATTCTGTTCATTTATAGACAAATAAATATTTATATTTATATTTATATTTCTATTTCTAATCCTGCATCATATAGCATGTAAATAATACATAAAACAATGTTCGAGTAAGCAATGTTCAACAGCAATGTGCAAGGAATCCAGGTATATTCGTAAACTAATAACATGTAATACATGGGTAAATTTCCACAGAGATTATGCAAATTATAGGCTTCGTATACACAGGCACCTACATCATTTCCGCAGGCAGCCTGATACTTGTAATTCTAGCTCGCAGAATATTTGGAATGCTAAGGAGCTTGGTAAGTAGGTATTCTCTATATTAGAGTATTAATTAACAACGTTACTCTGTGTTTATACAGGTTGTTTGGAAGATGGGCGCAAAGCCTGAAAGGAATGATGTCTTAGACCATTTAGAACATTTTAAGCTAAACTTGTCTTAGACAAAGTATGTTCCTCTTTTTCTTTTTTTTTTTTTATGCTATCCGGCAGACAAACAGGCATGCGGGCCTGATGGAAATCTTTTTGTTATAACTCTAAGGTTTTTAATAATAAAACCCATTTTTTAAAATTAATTGCTAACAGTATCCAGTAAAAGTTGTTATGTTATTATTTCTATTTATTTTTTATAATTTTTTATCATCATCATCGTCATATCAGTAGGAAGACGCCCATTGCTGGGCATAGGCCTTTCCCCCCCTAGTAAGAGACCTACCCACGCTGCGTCTTCTAGTACGTGGTCGCTATTCGAGAACTTTGCTGCCCCATCGGCCATTTGTTCTGCGCTGTCACTTAAGCTTGGCAATCCTTTGAGCTATGTCGGTGACCTGAGTTCGCTTGCGGATCTCTCTATCTAATTCCTGATTCGATCAGTTATACCTACTAGTACGGCAGATAGATGAAAGAATTGCGCATTTAATGATAGAAGCATACAATTTGGACCACATATACTACATATACAGGCTGTCCCAAAACTCGACGGCAACCCGGAATCGGGTGAAAAGGCAAGTCATGTTGGTTGGCAGAAAAATATTAAAAAAAATCTAAGTTGCATGATTTCAAAATTGTAGGCATTTAAAAAAGAACGCAATATTGCACACCCTGCGACAGACTTTTCAGTCCTGTTGCCACAAATCTTTACTTTTTCCCATTTTTTTTTGCTGTGTAACCCTGAATAATGCTTCTCTAAACTGTAATCAAAATTTTGAAAGAAAAAATTTTAAAATAGAAAATCGCCTAGGTTTAACTGACTGTATTAAAAAAAAGTACGACGCGAGTTTGACAAGTTTAAATATTTTTCTGCCAACCAGCATGACTTGCCTTTTCACCCGATTCCGGGTTGACGTCGAGTTTTGGGACATTCTGTATAAAGGTTCAAATTTGGATATGAGGCCATCTCAGATTTTGCCTTTTACAATAATGGCGGACATTCAAAAATTACTAGTGGACCCGTCGCGACTACCTACCCCTACCTACCCTTTTTTACTTGCCTATAAACCTTTCTCATAAATCACGCTATCTATTGTTGAAAACCGCATTAAAACCCGTTGCGTAGTTTATATGATCTAAGCGTACATAGATACAGACGGTGAGAAGACACTTAGTTTTATACTATATACCTATACAATTTATATTTATTATTAAAAATTTATTTATTAAATAAATTTGTTTTTATTATTAAAAAATATTTATTATTAAATAATATTTGCTTAAATGTTTAACTGAAAAATTACTGCATACTGCATAATAAATTAGAGATGGACCAGCTGAGATCCATCGCCGTAAAATGAGCAGCAGAAGTTTCCGTTGCGTAGTCTCAGCACTGCGATCTCCAACCCGCGCCAAGGGTGCAGATTATGGCAAATCCCTCAATATGACAGTGTCACTTAAAAACGGTCCCTAGTTCCCGGTGGTCCTGTTAGCCGTGGGCAAGGCGGGGGCACGGAAACAGTGTGGGAAGAATCCCCAAACTATGAAAGGCCATAAATATGGATACTAACTACGGTAATTCAGAAAGAAAATTTGTTTGAGAAAAATAGTGATGATTTTTCAATATCTATTCAACGATACCCCACATGACATAGTTTGCCGACTTTAATTTTTATTATTTTTCACATTTTGGCGGCTGGTAGTCGCCATATTTAATTTTGATCAATTACAAGTCTTCAGTGACACTCGTAAGATTAAGACAAATCGATAGACGTAAGAACCATCAAAATTGTCCCACGCGTTTAGTCTCTAGAGTGCCACAAAGGAACAAATACATACATACATAAGCTGATAAACACATTGCCCTCCTTTATTACGAGTGCGTACTACCTGTCATTGAATAAATGTATAATTCTGTCATGCATACATATTTAAAACAAATAATAATCATAATGTAAATGGTCAAATAACAATAAAACATTGGTGTATAATATAATATTCCGAGGCCGCCATTTTGAATGTCCGCCATTACTGCTATAGGGGAAGTCAAAGATGTCCTCACATCCGAAATCCAAAACCTCATATACATATGTAGTATACGTGTACCAAGTTGTATGCTTCTATCATTAAATGCGCAATTCTATCAAAAAATTTCACGAAGCTGCCGGACTATACCTAAATAAATAAAATGTAAGTGACATTACGCATTAAAGGTAACCTTAGCTAAGTAACGTTTGATACGAACGTTCTGTCGGATCAACTTCATGGTTTTGGTGACGAAAAGCAACCTTTCTGTGATATTTTTGGCAAGAAATCACAACCAGTGTTGCTTCTACCCTGCTTTCGGTGCAAGGAAGCCTTAAAATTGGCTCCACTATGTTACTGAGGAGGACTTTGCAAAAGTCACAATGAACATTGCTATTGCCCAATCTTTACTCCAAGCTGTTACCGTCCAATTTGTTGCGTGTTCCAAGACATTATTAACTTGTCCTCGGGCCCGCCTGAGTGTCAAAACTCTGGATCTATGTGTGGTCACCGCTGTAGATCGTGGCTACACAGTTGCAGAGATGGGAAAGCGTGGTGGAGCAAAGCCCGTTTGAGCTTTTTAAGCATGCGGTGGAGGGCCACTTTGTATCCTTGGCTGAAACTAATAGGGTCTATGTGTAGCTCATGAGTCCTTGTTTTCTTGTTTAACTTCAGTCGGGTTTAGAGACAAATGGTGGTTTTATTAGGCGACGCTATCACCATGCGGGCCTCAACTAAACCAATTACGAGTTTTCAACTCGGCGGCCGATTTGCATGGCTTTGTGGGATAATGATGTGTTTAGTTTTGAACTTGGTAAGCGTAAGCAGCGAATTAATGCTGGAACGCCTGAAGGGACCATTTAGTACAATTAACTCGGTTGCTTCCTTGTTAGTGTAAAACGTGTTTTTAACCATAATCGTCATCATCATCAACGTCGTGTCATTTTAAACTAACTTTCCGTATTTATGATTAAGCTTTTGCTTGCGATTTTGTCTGCGTAGAATTTGGTTTTACAATCCGGATCCGTTCTAGAGGGAATGTCATGTTTCAGGATATATTGCAGCTCACGTGCTATTCTGGATTCTAAGCTACATTACTGCCTAATTTCAATAAAACCAGTTTAGTAGCTTTAGCGTTAAGGAGTTACAAACATCTAAACATCCATCCCTACAAACTTTCGCATTTATAATATAAGGAGGTTTACACTCGTTTGCAGTGATAAATATAATACGTACCTATTTAGTATAGTATGACTACTAAAAAGCTGCACCGGTATTGATGAAATCAATCAATCTGTGTGGACGCATGGATATTAATGCAAAGAGAAGATTGAGCTCCTACTGTATTGTGTTACTTATCAATACCTACGTAAACGGGAACGTACCAAGAACCATTACGATATTTATGGTGTCATTTTTCATGCTTACTTCTCTTTTTATATTCACATGCCCGCTTTAAATTTCCACCTCACCGGGCGTAAGCGTACACGTCGATTTTCCCAGGTGCCGGAGAAATTTTAGCGTTCCCACTGTCGCCCGGAAACATTATTATATCGAGCACCGCCATAATTCTTAGTAACAAGCAATTGACCCGACAGTTCTCGCCAACGGTCGTGTTAGACGGAATCCTCTTTATGTAAGTAAACAGGGGTACTTTGTCACATTTCCCCTGGTCTGTATAAATGAGGGTATTTATTTTGTTTACGCGTCCCTGTCCCCATTAATGTTGGCGTAGGAATACGCGATGGACATTTCGGGTGACACGGATTCCAGGAAGCGGGGGAAAAAATGTCCTCAGAGGACTTCTGACGGATTCTATATACACCGATGTTGTCATTTCTTTGCTCGGGGGGAGGTAGCTATCTTTGATCTTATGTGCTTGTTACAGCTGGCTAAATACAGTTGATTAAATTCAGAAGCAAAATGCGTATTAGTAAGTCATAGTGGAATGTATTGCTCATAAAGGTCGATTCTTGTATCACTTATATTATGTTTGGCTTCGCTCCTCGTTTCAAAAAGCTTGATTCAAAAATATACGTTATTCTATAAACACTACATTTCATTTTATACTACTCTCACGCTTTTTGCTTCTGAATTTAGACGACTGAATTTAGTAAAATGTAATAAGCGCATTAGCTAGAGACTTTATATGCGATATTTATGAGCCTTTTTTACCTACGCCACGAGGAACTTTCAGTCCCTCGTGTACGTTAGTCAACGCAGTTATATAAGTGGCCATCTATTTGCACCGACAAAAATACCTCGAGGACTGTTCCTTCTTAGCGCATTTAATCCGCATGTAGGGGTCAAAGTCAAAGTTAAAGTCAAAATTTATTTATTGAGTAGGACATTACATATCTCTCTTAATCGTCAAAGAGGAGGGGGTAGGAAAATAGGAAGGAAACACACAGTGACATCTTGGCCGCCCCATGGCCAAATCTCCCCAACGACACCCGCACGACATTCTCACGCCATCCACACGGCAACCGCCCAAATTCAGGCCCTGTTACAGGAAATTGCGACCTTTCGCCGGTGCGAAACGAGTGATAAATAGTCTAAGCTGCGAACGTAACGCATTGGACGTATCCGGAATCCGAATCGTATGAAATAACTTTTAATAGTGTCTAGGTTAGTAGGGCGAGGGTGAAAGCGTTTGTGGAATATTAAATTTTGTTTGTGCTTGCGCTTGAGGATACATCGAGAGAGCTGTAGAAATATATTAAATTTACGATTTCTGCGAGGACGCGATGCTACCATTGTATTATGTTCCTTTATTTCAAAGTAATTAGAATGACGTTCTTGAGAGTGGCAGAGTGGTGAGGGTATCCGACTCGTAAACGAGAGGTACCGGGTTCGAATCTCGCTGTATCAATGACTCTTTTCTGGGTTATGTACATTGGTTGGATGCTAATCAGATCCAGATCCAGATCTCTCTAGGACGATGCGCCGTAGCAACAGTACGCTGCGCGCGTGCACGTCATCAACGAGCCCGTTTTCTAGCCAAGTCTCCTAAAATACCATAATAAATAAATAAATATTTTATTCCGCCACACAAAGAAGATACAGTTTGACAGCTCCCGCAAATCTACATTGCAGTTTGTTGGCGGAGAAAACACAAGCTCTTACAAAGTGATATTAATTTCTCTTGTGTACAGTTAGCCATTTAAACATAGACGGCGCTCTCTAAAGTCTCATAAACAGAACATTATTACAATCTTTTAATTGGCTTGGTCTTCAATTGTTTCGTACGGGGAAAGGAAATGCGCCGCGCGCGGTTGCAGCAACGGCGTATTCACGAGATTTAGAGCTACTACTACTATTAAAAAAAAGACAAATAAAGAGTAGGTACAAAACAAATCTAAAATCTGTTGATCTACCGAGTTGACCTATAAAAAAACATGTTATGTAGCCATCCCGCTATCTTCACAAATAAATCATATCTTTATTGGGGTAGAACGAATGATATTTATTTATTGGTTTCCGTCGCCAACGAATGAATGTAAACAAACCAAGCCTCGCCAGGGAATTAGCGAATAGCACGCTAAATAGAGGCTATTTATTTTATTACCACTATTGAATCCGGGCCACCATTTAGGTTTTATTCGTTGGAGCACGCGCGCGCTCTGGCAATTTCCCGGTATTAAACTCGCTGACATTAGCCTCTAATCTCGTAATTCTGGTGTCGGTTTAAAAATATTACGGCATCGAACAATTATTCGCGGTGGAGCTGTGATGGAATTATTCTTTTGAGGTTTGGCATATTACTTACATCTGTACATAGAATAAAACAATGTCTTCCCGCCATCTGTATAACGAGTATGTATCTACGTACGCTTAGATCTTTTAAACTACGCAACGCATTTTAAAGCGGTTTTCAACAATAGATAGAGTGATTCAAGAATATGGTTTATAAGCAAGAAAAAAGAGGTAGGTCGGGAAAAAGTAGGTGTACGTGAACGAAGTCACGCCGTTTCCACTAGTACTTTTATGTAACAAGTTAGGTATACTAACTTTTTACAGCATGACTCAGAGTGTCACGTTGTGCCGACCCTACCCTGTACCTACCTACTTTAAGAGATTCTTATCGCAATTTTCTTCAAGGAAGTCGATATTTTTGTTTCAAGGCAATTCGCTTACATTTAAAAAATCTCTCAAGCTTCATTCAATGGCTATCATACTAACAGAAACCCCAGAAATGGGTCCAAGGATATCAGCGAAATCTTATAAGTAGATTTTCCACATGCGCTTTTAAAATAACTGCGTTTTCATAAGTCTATACGGTTATTTACGTTACAATTACCCATTGCCACCCTTTTATAACGGTTTATTTTGCAGTTTGTATCTGTTTATATATCCGGGGAAATCCTCGGGATGGTGAAACCGATATTATTGGGACTTTCACTGGATTACCTGTAGAAGGGTTTATAGGCTACACATTGAATTGAGTAGGTACTAGGGTTTTCTACCCGGGTACCCGAGGTCGGGTATACCCGGCCAAATCCGGATACCCGGGTATTTAAAAACATCGTTGAGCGCCTTAAATAGTTTAAATAGCGCATATATCTACTCCGATAAGTCAAAAGGCAACTAAGAAAAAGCTTATTATAAGTCAGAATAAGTTTTCTTTCTTACAAACCTTTGGTTTTTAAATTGAAATTAACAAAGAAGAATAGTCACAGTTTTAGCTAGGGACTCGATGTACCCACCAAAGTCCAGCTTGGATGACACTTCCATGCCCAGCAGGCGGAGGCTATCACGTATTTGTAGGGCACACCCAGGAAAGTTGGAGCCCGACGGAATATACTTCGCTTGGCGGTGAACAAACATGCCTGTTTTAGACGCGTTGAAATGCACAAGATTGGCAACTTCCCAATCAGAAACATTCTGGAGAGTTTGATCCAGGCGATCAATGAAAGACTCTCGACAAGACTCGACATCTTCTCTCTTGGCCTTTGCACTGGATGTGTCCGTCACTGTGGTGCCCTCTGCATACCGAAAAACACCGGACACGAGCAGATCATTTACGTGCAACAGGAACAGGGTGTTCTTATCTGTACAGGGTTGTGTTCTATCGTCCCTAGTTTATCAGCGTAGACATATCCCCAAAAAATAATCTAATAGAGTTAGATTGCACAATCTGGATGTCCAACGTGACATTATTCATTAATGTTAATTTTTCCTCCATACAAAATTTTGTTTAGCGCTGAAGCCCACTTTTAGTTGAATGGTTTTGACTTTTGTTAGAATAAACACGCAGCGGCCACCGAAATATTATTCATTAGCTTTCCAAAGAGGCAAGTTTCACTGATATTAAATATATTTTTCTTTGTTATATTTCAATTTGAAAACAAAAGGTTTAAAAAATACCTTTTACTTCATCATCACAGCCCGTAACAGTCCACTGCAGGACTTAGGGCCTCTCCCATGAAAGGGGTGGTTATTGCCATAATCTCCACGCGTGACAATGGAAAATGCTGCTGCCCATTTTCCAGACTACGGAGACTCTTGATCTTTTGCCTCGAAAACATTAGTCGCCTTGTACGACACCCATGAGTGTAAGGGGTTGGTGCTATTCTACTCTGCCGGACACCACACGGCCATTTTACATACATTTTCTAAAAAAATAGGGAAAATACCTGGGTTTAATTAAAAATAATAATGCCCGATACCCCGGTATCTAAAAACGTCGGGTATTCGAAAACCCTAGTAGGTACCTACTTACTTGGTATTTGGAAGTACAATAATCATAATCATCTTGGCCCAGGGTTTGCCTTGACCATTATCATTTGGCAGGTCAGGTAATTACAGTGGAGCGACTGCCATCTGACCTCCGTAATCGTGCTACCACGGGAACCGGACCAGATTGGATCATGGTTACACATGGTCGCCAGAATGTCAAGGTTTCATCACGATGTTTTTGCTAATAGTAAGAGCAGCATCGGAGAGGTACCTAATGCTTAATTTTAAAACTGTGTATAGATTTTTATATTGTATTTTTAGGTTAGTTTAATTAGATAATTCAGTTTTCATATTTATTTAGTTTATAATTTTGTATGTTATTCTCTTTTTTAATAAAATAACCTAATGCTTGAAATTTGAGAAACCTTTATTATATGTGTGTTTTACGTCAAGCAAGATCAAATGAAGGATAACATTTTGGATATATTGAATGGCTGCATAGAATAGTACCTATCAGATAAGTCTTTTGGTGCCCATACTACCTACACCCTACATAAAATTTTGTACATTCGTTTGTTTGGCTAACTTTTCAGCGCAAAATTAATGACGAGTGTTGACTACTTTTTAAATGAAACGCAGTAAAAAAAAGAACGCTGTCCACCTGCGGGTCATAATTCAAACAGGACATGTTGAGCAGAATCGAGGTCTTGTTTTTACCCGACTGCCAAGGAGTTGGTATTTTCTTAGTAATACGCTGATACTGAAGCGCGAACCAAGCCATAACGTCAACGAGCCATATATTTCCGTCTTATTTGGCACAGTGTTAGTCTCGGAGCGGTTGTAAAAGAGAAACGGGGTGGCGAAGCGACTTCACTTCAATTCGACTGAAAGCTCCGACAACTTTGCCTTGACCTTTGAGAGCTTTGAAGCTGCAGAGGCATTACTGAATTAGCTCTTTGGGTAGCTTTTTTTTTCTATTGGCCGGCTGCCAACGGGTTTAGGGGCCGTGCACCAAGTTGCACCCTGGATCACGGCCAACGGGGACTTCTATGAGAGTGTAATGTAGATACACCCTGCGCTATGTAGGCGCACATTAGACTCGTTGCTCGTACTATATTTGAGTACGTGATAAACAGGGTTTTATTCTGACGACTCTTGACAAACAAGCGAAAAGGTGGTAGTTATTTATTGTCTATTAAAATACTCGTATATGAACCACCATTCACATACGTATTTACTAAGTAAATAAATGCAAAGCCACAAGTTCGTTGGGACTAAGCTGACATAGGTACCTACATTAAGACTATTATTTAGTTATGTAGTATTTTTCTTAATTGTCTAGCTTATACTATGGTATAGGTCTTAATTTCCCGCTTTCTGTCATTAGAAACGAGTATAAAATTGCATACCTAAGCAGTTTGGGCAGCGCGCGCACTAAGCGCATACGTGTATATGGGTTCTAAGAGGCAAAGATTTTTAATAATACGTTTGAAAATTCTATACTTCTTGACAATATTATGGGCATATTAATTTATTTACAACTATCATAACGCGGAGGTACCCAAGTTGAGAAAAAAGCCGCCTGAGCAATGGAGGTGTTTATTAGTGGCTCACACCACGACTTAGCAAGAAAAACAATTTTCATGCCCAAGTTTATTAAAAATTTTACGGCAGATTACGCGATAAGCATTTTGCTCGAGCCGTAAAATTAAATCCATCCCCCTACTTCCCATTCACTTTGCAAAAAGGGGCATAAAACAAGTACTAAAGTTGAACTTGGCTATATAATTTCAAGTGATGCCTCTGGCTTTCTCTGAGAATTATCTCGATGTCCTAGTTCCGTAATTGAATTCAGTAGATATTTATAGATTTTCCTCGGATAATGTAAACACAGTTTTAATGGGCTTTATTCTTGTCTTATCTGCGCCTAGATGTAATTTTACCCTGTTTTTCTGAGAATAAATCTACTGACGCTATTCGGATAGCAAGGAAAATACTCAGATCTTATCCTACTCACAATTACAAACACAATTACCTAGATATTATTTTATTATTCAGATTAACATTTTCTGTAGGTTTGCTACTTTATAAGACATAATGGAGTTTTTTCTTTAGGTAGGTAAAGTACCTTTCTATTTATTTAGCATTAGGTTCTTTATCATATAGGTATCTATTATTTTTGTTTGGGTGAATATTGAACTGTCATGGTTTAACGGTAACGGTCAAGTCATGTATGGTTAAAATTTAGGCAGGTAATTATTTAAGAAATAGAAAAATCAAATGTTAACACCTACCCGTTGAAACAATCTCGCACAGAACACTCTACACTAACGCTCGTAACACTTACAGTAAAGTGGTAGGTACTCAGCCAGCGACCAAACATATGTTTTCCTGTCACCGACAGTTTTTCACGTAGGGTCATGAGCGGTCGTCCGCACAGATCACAGTTTTATTGACCTTTTTTATTGCTATCCGGCGCCTTTCGCATCATAGCGTAATTTGTTACAAGATTTGTAATTGAGGGTAACTTTCTTTAGTACTTTTCCTGGATACTTCCGACTCCGTAACTGGATTAAGATTTCATCCTACCCTCAGTGGGGGTGCGAAAAAAAGTCCGTGAAATTTTCACAAGTTGTGAGGTACAGTGGGCGACTACGCTCAGTTAACTTAAAATATATTTTTATATTGAGTACTTAATAATATAAATATGAAACGTACTGTCAGGGACAGGAGGATGCTAGTTGTGCAATGTAGATGAAATACTTTATAACATTTTATAGACAGGCGTGAAAAAAGTTTATTCTTAGACGACTGTTTTCGAGAACTTTTGAATATTACTTCCATTGTACATGTTTAGGTAATAAAAACTTTAGAAAACCCTTTCTTTGCGCCTATTTAAAATGTTTAATTATCGCTCGTTATCCTTGTTACGACAGTTAAATTAATTAAATTAATGCAAATCAATTCAACGCTTTACATAAAATAGAAGTTACCAAAATGTTCCTTTTAGGACATTCCTGTTGCGCTATTAGTTCAGCAAACAGATAGCTCGGCCTATTTTGGGAATTTGCAAAAGAGATAGGAATGTATTACTTATTTATTAATTTAATACTTTGTGCACAAAATAGTACACAGGTGGACTTAAAACTTTGTAGCTTTATCTACCAGTCTACCCCGAAAACTGGTAATAAAAATTGCAGGCGGTGCACAAAAATTTACAACAACATTACACTTACGTACCTAATTACAAACACAATTCTACCCACTAGTATTCACATATCGAAACTCAAATTTTTTATGATATACTAAAAACCAACAACAACAAGATAGCACAACGTACTTGAATAAAAATTTCAATCAAGTGCCTACCTACTAAGATCACTCGCAAAAGTAACAGGCGAAAAAACCCCATGCAAAGTGGACTGTAATACTAAAAGTGATAAATACGGCAAAAGAAATAGAAAACTTACTTGTTAACACTTACCAGTGGCCTCCAGAATTTTTCTCTAGCACTGTCAGGGACCCCAAGGCTAGATTACTGAGCTGCTGTATTATCAGACCTCTTCACCTGGTAATCACTCTTAAATGTGAAAAAATTTGATTTAAAAGCAAAGTAAACAAATAGAAATAAAACATAAATATTATAATATTAAAGATATTACTTTAACGTCCTCTTTTTGCAATTAAAATAATTGCCATGAAATACTGTAAACAATTTTATGGTGTCTTTTTATGGAACAATTTTGATAGTCAGTTTTGGTAGCCATTTACGGATATATTTGTCATAATTCCGTGACTTTCACGCCACAGACTTTAACCGCTAAATGCCCCGGCTAGGTAAGATTCCCCATCCCACTTCATAGTCCAAAGAAGACACTGTGGCTTGGCGCTCATTCCACATCCGAATCGTACGAGCGAGATACGTTCTTTCGAACCTTCGCGTGTTGACCAACAGAGGGTCTACGTAGTGACGATGAGTACACATCCCACGGCGGGTGGTGCGATGGCGGAATTGTGCTGTAGGCACCAGTCGAAAAGTCCCTCAGAACACTTACCATTATACAGGCCACAGAAAATACACAGGGAGCCAAAGTCCCTTCGGTTTGCTAATAGTTCTAATTTGCTTGTTTATATGAGAATTGAGATCGTCGATATTTCGTACGGTGCGTCTCTGTACGGAGTCCAGAGGATTATGCAGTGTCTGCGGCCCAAAGATGGGAATAATCTCTTTGCTTCAATAACGTGACAAGTCCGAAAAATCAATTTTTTTATTGAAAATTTGAATTCGCCGTGTCCGATTTTATTTTCTTCAAAAACGCGGCATCGTTTAACCGATTATTGGCAAAGATATGACTGAAAAAGAAAGCGCAACTATTTTATATCGCAATATTACGTTGTCTCTTACTTCGGGGTATTTTATTTCAATAACGTAACAATACATTTGTCACTGCGCACACGACGTGGAAGGTGCTCTTGTTTTTCAACGAAAACGTGTAATTACGACAATATCATGGTTTGGTTGCAAAGGTAGGTTTTATTTAAGTTATTTTATTTTATTTTATAACGTTATATTGTATATTAACACAGTGTTGCTGAAAATTTTTAGTGGAATGTGAATTGGTAGAAATCATCATGTAACCCTGTTGCCGAAAGAATTTTATTTTTGCTTTGTGTTTTATTAGGATGCAACATTGTTGGTAATTTTTTCTATTCAAAAGACAAGTTCTTGTCACTTCCTGATGTTCCGTTTTTCCAGAAAATACTTATATTTTAAAGGGTAATATTCCAAAATATACCGTTGTTTACAGTAAAACAAATAACTATTTTTACTGATTTTTTTCAGATGGGATCGCGATATAATCTACTTCTGGAAGTTGCAATAGGCATAGAGAAATCCAGTATTCCCGTTACAGTGCTTATTAGTACAGAAGCCATCAAATAAGCTCCGGCACCATTAGCAGACGTCCATTGTGAAACTCGGGCGTACAGTCCTTGGCACGTCGAAAGGGCCAAAATTGACAAGGATACGGGATGGTGGAATAGAGAGGTACAGGAAACAGTGAGGGACGAAAAGGCATGCTTTAAGAAATGGTAGCGAAGTAATTGTGCTTTGTATAAGGAGTTGTACTTGGGAGGCTGAGCGGACTCCGTTCTAAGACACGCTCGACACTGTGGAGGGGCAGAATCTTATCTACAAGCTGGCAAAGTCGCGAAGTCGAGCCGGTTTAAATGTGATGAAGTATGTTGCCATAAGAAACCAGGACGGCGTTTTGCTCACAATTGCCAAGTCGATTAATGACCGTTGGTGCGGCCATTTCAAAGAACTATCCAAATAGGCCAAGAAGTATGAGCCACAGCAGATTCCCGCAAACCTTGGTATGATAACCCAGACTACCCCTGATGAAATGGAGAAGTCACTGGCCCGCACAATGAACGGATAAGCTATTGGGCATGATTGAAAATTCATAGAAACCTGGAAAACTATAGGGACCCGGGGCGTACTCCTGCTCTCTGAACTATTCAACAGGATCACGTGGCGCGTAAACATAATTACGCCTATCTATAAAGGAAAGATCAGTGTACAGGAGTGCGGTGATTATATGTAGAGGTATCAAACTTATGAGCCATACAATGAAGCTATTCAAACTTATCATAGACCAAATACTCCGCCAGGAATGCTCCCTGTCGAAATGCCATAACGGGTTCAGGCCGGGCTGATGCATCACTATGGATGAATTTTCGCCGTTAGAATTCTGCAGGAGGCCCACTGCAGTTAAAATCAATAATAAATTAAAAATTTATTGTACCAAGAAACAGGATTTAGCAGTATAGAAACACTGGAAGTCTGTGTTAGTTAAAACTGTGTTATAGACTCCAGGGTCTTCGCTTAATGTACAAAATCAGCCTCTGCATTTCGCATTTCTCGATCTGTCAAAAACAGTGTACCTCGGAATCTAATCTGGTAGGCGCTAAGGTCCAAGTCTTTACCCGAAGCGTACATTAGAATTATTCAGGACATGTACGCCAACACTGGGACCGTCAACAACCATCGTATTCCATACTAATCCCTTCCCGATTACCGTGGGTGTTCACCAGGGTTCTGTCTTTAGCGGTTTCTCTACCGAAATTCTGGACATGCCTCCATGGCAGATGACATCGCACTGGTTAGCAAACATACGCAGGATCTTGAGACCAGGGTAAATATGTGAAAGGATGTGCTACAAAACGGAGGTTTAAAGCTAAACGTCGCCAAAACAGAGTACATAGCTAGCCGAAGCACGGACCTTGAAATCTACATAGGAAACGAAGCTGTCAATAGATAAATTCAAGTATCTCGGATCCTTGCTGCACGAGTCCGCAGATTCCGATGTCAAGTCCCACGTTCAGAGCAGTCACCTGCACCCTTAAAATCCCTATCAAGCTGAAGAGGCTTAGACTTTTGGACTATTACACCCCCGGTTTGATAAGATTCCGAACCTAAAGAATTAGACCTGTGATAGCGTGTGATGCTCTATGGCTGGGGGACATGGCCATCGCATACGAAGCTTGACCGCGAACTCCAGGCCAATGAAATGAAAATGCTGCGGTGGATGTGTGGCATTACGCGACTAGATCGAGTACGTAACGGGTACATTTGTGGTAGCCTAAGCTTGGCGTGAGAGACGTTGCAGATAAGATCGAAGAAGCTTGGTCATGTCCAGCGTAAATCCCATGGTTGTGTTGGAAAAGCGGCTCCGCAGTAGACCCCAGAAGCTCAAGTCTAACATCGCTGAGTCGGATGCGAGAGCCAACGGCTTACGAAGTAGGATGCCGAAGATCGGGCAAGGAGAAAGCGGGCTCTGAAAGAATCCGGGATTGACGGCTAGGGTGATGACGATAGTGCCGTTAGTTAACTTTAGGTATACTTTGTAGATTTATTTTTGTTTCAGAACTTTAAACACCGTCACACAACGAACTTCATAGTGTGACTGATTATTTAAGTAATATTTGCAATTTGTTTTTATTTTAACAACGATTTTTTTTTAGTTAACTCAATAACATAACAAAAGTAATATCATAAACAACGTGACAAGTCAGTTTGAAACACTCATCTTATACCATATTATCAGGAAAAACGTGACATCTCGTCCCCCTTTTTGAAATTATTTGGTTTTTCCTTTATTTGCATAAACCTTATTTATTTATATACATAAAAAGTGTAAAATTTACAGTAACGATACCTTGTGCTAAACACAATAACTTTTTAAAGGTTAAAAAATGCTCTCTTGTAAAATTGCATTTTTCGAGATAACACGTTATTGAAGCAAAGAGGTGATATGTGGCCGCACCTGTGCCTTGTACAGTAGCAGGCGCTGTGGTCAAGTATCGCTTAGACCGGTTAAGCACTCCAAGCTTTTTCGAAGCTTGTTTGGCCGTACCTTCCAGGTGACTCCGGAACCGCACACGATCCGATATGTCGACACCAAGTAGTTTTTACCTGATACTTATTCTAATAGTTTATTTTGATAGTCATTATTGTAAGTTTCTTTCTCTTAAAATTAGAGAAGGAGACGTTTAGTGTACATTCATTTTATAAGCTTTTTCTCTTAAATTTAGATACATAATTAGGTATTATTAAGCTGGTGTGAACCATGTGTGCTTAATTTACACATACGTTTTCTGGACATTGGGCGCTATTAGACACTGGGCTCTATTCACCCACTGTACATTACGTGGGTGCGACCCAAATTAAAAATAGCAGCTCAGCTTAACAATTGTCTTAAATATTCAGCAACTTTTAAAAACTTCCTGCCATTCAACACTTTTAACTCAATAATAGACAAAGTCTTTCCACTTTTACGCTTTTTTGCCTGTAAATTAAGTCTTGCGGTCGTTTTCTAGAAGTGTTTTTTCGTGTCGATAAGAGAGCACTAGTTGCTTTGTGTTTTAGACTCATCATCATCAGACATACGTTTCATAGTTTAACAATATTTCTAGTAGTACCAAGCGTCGGTGGCCGATTGGTTAAGGTGTCCGACTCGTATCGGTTTCGAATCCCACTGTGGTCACGTACCAATAACTCTTTTCTGAGATATATACATTATTTGAATGCTAACCGATGATAATGGTGAGGGAAAACATCGTGATGTAACCTGCACATTCAGGCGACTAAACGTGTAACCATGATCTAATCTGGCCAGGTTCCACTGTTATTACCTGACCTGCCATTTGGCTTGACCATGATCATTTGATCATGGTCAAGGCGAACCCCGGGTCCTCGTGCGCGAGAGCACAACCGGGACATTAACGCCAAGATGTCAATTATGATTATTTTACCTCTAAATACCAAGTAAGTACTTGAAGTACGGTGGTTTAAAGCTGAATATCGCCAAAACAAGAGTATAATTAGAACCGGTAATGCTCTATGGCTGCGAGACATGGCCAGCGCTGACGAAACACGTTCGCGAGCTTCAAGCCAACGAAATGAAAATGCTGCGGTGAATGTGCGGACTTACGCGACTAGATGGAGTACGTAACGAGTACATCCGTGGCCGCCTTGGCGTGAGGGATATCGCAGATAAGATCGAAGAGGCTCGTCTGCGCTGGTTTGGTCACGTGTTGCGTAAGCCTCAGGGATACGTGGGAAATAGGTGCCTGAACCTGTCGATATCAGGAAAGAGGCCCCGTGGGCGACCCAAGAAGCGATGGATTGACATCGCTGAGTCGGATGCGAGAGCCAACGGCTTACGACGTGAGGATGCCGACGACCGGGCGAAGTAGAGAAGAATTTGTAGGAAAGCGGACCCTGGCAGAGGCCGGGATAAGCGCTAGGACGATGATGATGATGATCAGAAATTAAGTAGGTACTACGTACCTATCTACTACCTACCAACTTCGGCTATTTTTAAATCTGTAAAGACATACAGGTAGGTACATAAAAGGTATTTATAGAGGATGCCGTATCTTGGGAAAAGTAGAGAAGAAAGAGCAGGAAAGCGGACCCTGGCTTACGTTAGTGTCAACATTCTGTGCCCTGGCAGAAGCCGGGATCATTATAGGTATACGAGGTACAACGTACCTAATCGGAATTTCTTATCTAAAATACACAAGAAGGCTACATTTCAAATTGATAGTTTTAGTTGTAGGCCAGTCGGGTAATAGGTTAAGATATTCGACCCAGGGTTGGCGGGAAACTTAATTTTCTCCGTGCGGCACGGGTACGGGTGTGAAGCCACGTCCGGCCGCGGTGACGTCATTTCCGGATGTCAACTCCGGACTGGCGGCGACAGAGTTCCGTTTCCTTGGGCCTCCGGTAGTGAACATCTGTAGCGAGGTAGCGTGAATTCGAGTTCGCTATATAAAAGAAGCCTCGGGAGCCGATTGGCATCTCGTGACGGTATGTTACCTATATTATATTATTTTTGAAGTATTTTGAAGTTCAGTTACGCACCCATAGTTATTATACAATATTATTACAAACAAAGATATTGTGATTCATTTATGGCATAACCCGTCAATAATGTGGAGAAGGCTCAAGTCCAGATGATGATAATTAACGGCAATATGTACTGCATTCCTAATATTCGCATAATTCTATTTTATGTGACTTAGACATGTAAATAATATATTCGGACCTTGTGTGAAAAAAGGAAACTTTAAGGCCTTTTGTCATCATTTTTATTTCCAACATACTGATAGACATAACCCTAGTGTACGTATTTCCGTGGTTTGGGGGTTATGGGGCCCCATCACCAACTCAGGGGCCCAAGCCAACCTTACCTGCACGTCGTCTCCAGCTGGCAGACGGACGAGACTCTGGCGAATCAGCTTTTCCCTAATGGGTTGTGCGGGGCGGATGGGAGTCGCCGCACGTAAAAAGCCAAAACTCCGCAAAGAGAATGGCAGGTAAAGTACAGAAATACGACACAGATAGGGCGTCGCCGCGTAACGACGCACAGAGGGAGTGCTCTGCCTCTGTCTTACATGGGTTAGGGCTACCATGCCAAGGGCGGAGGTGCTCGTGAGCTGGCCAACGTACTCGAGAAGCGTAAGGAGGTCCGGTGGCTGCTTATTCAGCAATTCGTGAAAATACGAGTTTTATCGCGATAACTGGTAACCGTAGGGGTGTAAATTATTACACAGCGACACATGGAAATATCCTGTGCCGATTTGACTCTTGATCCTGCCAAAATTCCAACTTATCGTATAAATGACGTAAGTGGTCTCGTCTAGCTCTGGCTACACCTCGTTTGGCGGCACGTTTCAGATTCCTAATCTCCCCCTGGACCGTGTCGTTTCCCCACCAGGTGCGGCTTGAGCCAAATGGCGGGAAGGGACAGGTTTACAAGATCATCATTACACCTGTACTCTTATACGACAGTGAGACTTGGCCTCTACCACAGCCGCTCAAGTAGGAGTTGCTAGTCACTTGTCTTCGGGCATTCTGAGGGTCAATAGTATCTCTTTGTATAATTGCTGTATATTCTAGGAAGGCTAGAGTGAATAGGCTGTTCCTAGGCGGGCATGCTCTATCTTCAGCCGCATCGTAACTTACCACCAGGTGAGATAGCGGTCAAATTTCCGGCTAGTCTAACAAAAAAGGAGTGGCAGCGGCGGTTGCAAGTTGTGAAGCTTAGCCCTTAAATAAACTCCTATTTATAACCGACAGCTCGCAATATAAGCGTGACAACATTACTTACTCGATTTACGCAGCAATAGGCGAGTTTGGGCAACGTGAATGTTTGCGGATCTGATCATTCTGTTTGCGTTTATGTTTAACTGTTTTTGGGTGCGCCGATTGAGCCTTCCCGCCTGTATTTGTTGGTGTTTCCGCTTTGGCGTAATTGCGTTTATTGAAAAAACGGCCAGCAAAATAGAAAAGTTATTTTCGATTCCTATAGTATTCACATTTTCTGATACGTTTTGCATTAAATATCAGTTTCAACCACCGTTTCAACTCCTTCGCGTTCTTTCAAAATATTCTTTAGCGAAACACCTTAGCTTTGAGCGTTGCAATCATGCTACTGTCAATCAGTGATTGTCTATCAACATCAGGTCGCAAAGCACAATTTCTTCGGCTTACCGTATCCAGCCTTGCAGCCTTGCGAAAACTGTCACTCTACCTAGTCGGAGGGCGTCCCACCCCACACCACGCTTGCCAAGTCGCTTCTCCACTCAAGAGCTCATTTCGCCTATTTTACGTACTTTAATTACATATTCACCACCAAAATTATTCCATTGTAGCTCTACAGTGGAGTAAAGCAGGCATCCGTCGCGAAAATCTCGTTCCTAAAAGATAAACTCGAAATATGCGAAGCCCATTTCCTTTACCGCCGCTGAAAGCACCAGTCTACGTGTTTATTTACTTCTGACGTTTCTATTTCGTTTCCCAAAATGAGATTCGTTTGGGTCTGGAGTACGCGGTATTGGGTAAGGCTTCGTCAACGCTTATAACAAAGATTTAAAGGGTTTGAATTTCGATTTACTTGGGGTTTCTTTTGGCCAAGTCAGCTTTTAGCTACCTGGATTTCATTTGGTGTGGTCTGTGTTTTATTTTGTCTGCGTCAAAGTTTACGAAAATAGTTATTTTTCTTTTGTAGGGTACCGTACTGTAAAAAAACAAAGCAGAATCTTTATAGGATCACTTTGTTGTCTGTCTATCCGTCTGTCGAGATCCTTTTTCTCAGGAACGCGTGGAGGTATCAAGCTGAAATTAATATCAAATATCTACTTACTCAGGTCTGCTAAAATGTAGAAACGAAACGTTTGGTGCGAATAGGTATCATATCGACCACGTCTATTAACGTGGAATCCACGTCTAATGCCCCAAAGATAGATTTAATACGTATGCGTTCGTCGGATGGTAACTACAAACTACTTTCAGTTACGATAATGGCACGCTATTATTGGTAACCGCGTAAATTTTTGTAACACCCTTGTTGCTGGATTCCTTGCTGCGTTAGGTGCTATGTTTTATAAATGTCAGAGTTGAACTTATCAGTGGAGGAAATAAATTTATAATGGAATGAAGGTTTATAGGTACAGTGCTATACAGTGTGAGCAGCCATCAATTCGAGCTAGCACGGCGTGTTGACACTGCGCCTATAGGCACGCGCTGCGCACACATGCCGCTTTTGTGTTGACAGAGATCTACCGCCTATAGCGAGGACGTGTGTTGACGAATTTATCACTTTAGTTTGTTTAATGTGGGATGCTAGTGTAAGTGTGGTAGTTGATATTTCGAATTATTCATTCGATACGAAGACACCAAATGATTACGCCCGCTTCTTGTTATTCGAGCATGGAAATGTGGCGGCAGAAGCAGGTCGTACAATTCCTTAGCTAGCACTATAACATATAGAAGTCTTTTGCTACACACTCCCTGAAATGTTACTTGTAAAATAACTGTCAGCTGTTTGGGTCCCTAGGTCCTATCTGGTTAGCCTCTACGATACCCATGTCAACAGGGTTCTGCCGCGCACAATACAAGCAAACTATTATATAAAACCATTCCAATATAATACTGAAAGTGCCGCTTCGCAAACTAGACGTTTGGGCCACAAATAAACGGGCTTGACGTATTATATCAAACACGTCACTCAAATAAATTGGCAGACGTGATCGTTTGCGATTGCTTTTTATAGGTTTTCGCGAAATATTGTTTTTGCGAAACTTGTCAATGGTTGAGTATCAGTTGAGAGGAGTACAAATGAGTTTGTATAGGCACATTTTATAAACAAAAATAACATTCATACCTACTATGTTTTACTAGTTGTTTCGCGTAATTTTGGTTACCCTCCCGTAACCTGGGAGATATATCTTTTTACCTGATCCAAATCTCTTCAGCAGTTTAATCAAAGAGGTATATTCTATTATCATGGTGATAAGAGTTTAGATAGAGTAAAGTTAAGAAAATAATTATTATCTCCTTACACTGAATAAAAAATCATCAAGTTCCAACGGAAGGAATATTGAACAACGTCACTGGTGTACCTTTAAATAATTGGTGTGCAATGGTAGCGTTAACTTTATTTCACGCGTCTCCAATTTCAAACGTGTTAATTTTCACCCTTCGTTTCAGGTTACCGTACAGTTCCGCTATTCCCACCGTCAGTAGGTATTTCGGGGTTCAAAACTCTAGTTTCCGCATATAAATTGTCTGGAGCACAGTGCGCTCAGCACGCAGACTTTGGCTCTCAAACAAATTGGTCCCACGTGATCTATCGTCGCGATGGGTTCCCGCCCAAATTACTCGCCTACCCGTTATTGATGGGTAGACGCTGACGTTTCCATGTACCGACTTGGCTTTTTATTCGGCCCCTTTTTGTGTACGGAACGGGTCGGCCGCTTACTAGGCGATGAGTTTTGCTTCCTAGCTACCTACTTACTGTCTATTACGCTGATATAGTTGTCGAGGTCTGAGAATACTGTTTTGACATACGATATACACGATGTTTGAATAAGTAAATGTCAAAATTCGATTCCTTAGTACTTATTTAATCGTTTTTTTATTCTTAGTTTTATGGTCAAGAAAAGTTTATAATGGTACAATGTAGACTGTGAGGTCACCGTAGGTTATCTTACGCCATCAAGTATGAATGAATGAATGAATGAATGAATGAATGAAAGAAATTTATTGATTAACAAGGACACCACATTACAACAATCACATAATTTAAATAAACAATAATCATACAAATAAAAAACATATAATAAATTACAAAATTAATAAATCGATTCGGAATTGCTGTGCTGTGGCACACCTTGTCAACAAAAGGACCTCACTCAGCATGAGCCACAGTCGGAGCCGCGGCGCTGATCTTCCGCGAGACCCGCGGAGTGAGGTCTAGAACGCTGCGGTCTAAAAGTTTAAATTTAGAACAAATATACTACATAAATCTATAAGTACAAGAAGTATGACAACTTTGTAGCGATGGTAGTGGTTTAGTAGACCCACAAAACGTGGGTCTGTCTATGCAAAACCTGGCACGTTCGATAGTCCAATCAAAAAAAACAATTTGCGACCTGGACTTTCGACTTTATGTAGCGATAGTACTTTTTTAAGTTTTCTCTAGTTAAAACTAGTTTTTACTAAACGCTTTTGTTAAAACTAGAATTGGTTAGATATACCTAAATAGAATTTAAAAAAACAATTGGGGTATGACCGAATTAAAAGCATTTATATGGCTTTTGCTTTAATTTTTATCAAAAGGATTAACTAGGACTTATTACCTAATAATTCTTGGTCATAATTTGTGTCGTAATCGTTATAAAGAAATCTTACACTAAAGGAGAATAGTTGAGGAACATTACAGTCAACTATTTTCTATGGTTGCTGTAGTGCCATCAGAGTCCGTAGAGAACTGGAGAACATCATGAGACAAATCATCAATTTACAAAATCAGCCAACCTCTCCTACTTTCGCGAGGGTGACAAAGCATCCCAGGGGGCTGTA
The DNA here is from genome assembly GCA_907269095.1 of Blastobasis adustella. Classification (NCBI taxonomy): domain Eukaryota; kingdom Metazoa; phylum Arthropoda; class Insecta; order Lepidoptera; family Blastobasidae; genus Blastobasis; species Blastobasis adustella. Next base: position 9,741,950 of record OU026128.1, on the reverse strand, counting down.
TGTATGCGCTTGCGCATTCGCGGCACGTTCGCGAGATTTGAACGCTCCCTTAAACATCATTAAGCTTTCTTTTTAATTAAATTTCACAGTAATATTGAAATTTTTTAATTGCTAAATAGCTTCAGGGCAAAACACATTTCTGTCGAATAATTTCATTGTCTACAGGCAAGTTGTGTACTTACCAGTCTACAGTGCAAGCACATTGATCTTCTTATCTTCTTGGAATGACCTGTCTGTCCAGAGAATGAGCCAGCTATGTTTTTTCCTTGATTTCTTTCCTTCACTGACTTTCGTTAGCTTCGAAATATATATTACGGTGCAGATAATTTCATTATTTACGGTTGGCTTTTACATCATTTGGTTAAACTTCATTAGTACGCTATAAGGCCTTCGGAGAACCAATCCGCCACTTCTATTGAACATCAAAGATAAATAAATTCCGACACGAGGTGCCAATCGGCCAATAAAATATAATAAAAAAATAGGCAAGAACAAGGACTCTAGGTGTTCAATACTGAACATTGTTCTTTGTAGGTTGCATGACATTTTATTGCAACAGTATTTACAAACCAGCAGACCTTCCAGAAACAGGAAGCGATCGGTATATAGAATGGGCATACCTCATATTGGCCGTAGCATTAATTTCCAATGGAATTTTCTAATATCGGACGCGCGCGACGCAGACGGCGGCGAACGTGAAGGAACGGCGGTCCTGTCGCCATAGATTAAAAAGTTCACGACTACCCTCTATTGAACTATAAATTTGAATATGTGAATGCGTCCATTTTATCGAAATGTTTTAACGTCCAGCGGGTCTAGCAAATATGCAAGTTAATAGACTGTATTAGGAACCCGTCGGGTTCGTTCTTGTTATCTTGGCGTCAATATCTCTTGCTGAGTGATGAAGACCCGGAGTCCGCCTTGACTTTGATCCAGGATTAGGCAGATCAGGTAATTACTGTAGAACGGCTGCCATCTAACCTTAATGACATAAATAATTTTTCGACAATCCGAATAATTCTATAATCTGTTAAACATTTACCGATAAAGAGTGGCGCAGTTCCACTTGTCTCTAGTCTAGCTGAAACTCTACCTTTAGCTAATGTTCCGCTTTGCATTGCATTCAGCCAATTCGGCATTCAGGGACGCTCACCTCTCACCGCTCAACCCCCCGTAAACCGTAAATCGGTGACAGACAAGTGTTTAGTGCAAAATCGTGTTGATTGCCTCTCCACTAGCTAAATTGCGCCATGGTTGAGCACCACCGGTTCCAATTCCGATTTTTACATTAATTAACGTTTAGATTTTTTTTTGACTATGGGAGGCGAACGAGCAAGCGGGTCACCTGATGGTAAGTGATCACCACCGTCCATGGATATCCGCAACACCAGGAGAGTTGCGGATACGTTGCCGGTCTTTGAGGTAGGAAATAGGCTGGGATTTTTTTTCTTGGTTACGTATTCCACACATTCGTACCACGCACTTTGCGTTCACTTTTATTGTGTGAAAGTAGAATTCCCTGCCGGCATCTGTATTTCCGAGTGAATACAACCCGATAACATTTATTAAATGGCAAAAATGAATTATAGACATAGACATAATGGTTCTTTGACAATTTCTACAATATAAATATACATAACATTTCTTACTAACTTAAATTAGGTTAAATATTGTAGTGTCATGCCAAACTCATGCGAGCTCAGCTCAGCATATGCTGTAGGCAATGAGACCACAGCGCTGATTTAGCTAATTTTATTTATAGGAATTGGGTTAGTTCGCTCTAGATATAAATCGAGAGCAAACCTGAGTACAAAGGACAATGACCACACAGTAGAATGGTATAGAGCCCAAAGAGTGTAAAACTGGCTTTCTTACAACATCGACGCCCTAATTAAATGTCACATAATTACCATGTTTACATAAACCTGAAGGCCCATCTGTTTATTGTACGCCGTCTGTGCGCAGAACCAAACGCAAACACGTACGTGCTCCGTACGTACTTCACTGCAAGTAATATTGAAAGGCACTGCCCGGTTAGTCTGTAGACCCCTCAATTCGGGTATGAAATCAATAATGAAAGCAGACTTCTATTTAAAAAGAAAATAGTACAAAAACTCAAAACACCGACTGTTATTAAAAAACTTAAAAGTTAAAAATAAGAAGAATGTTGTAAGTACATACTATAAATAGGTGTATATAGTGCGATTTTAATTTAAACTTTGAATTTTTTTCCATTTTCATATAGTTTTACGAGGATACTTAATATTTATACAAATTTAGAAAGGGTGCCTGTCTGCTTTCAAGTTTAAATGTACTTACAACATTGGGCTTGTGGTTGGCAAGGTGTTATCCGCAATCTAAATGCGTGAGCCCTAGATGTTATGGGAGACAATTATCGATTACCATTTAATTAGGTAGGCTGTCTGCTCGTTTATCATTGACAAACAAAAAAGCTATATTGAACATAACCTGACCGAAATAAACGTCAGACAACCCCCGATTACATTAATTCAAATATTTTCTAAACTACTGAACCAATTTTAATAAAATATAACCAGGAACTATCTTGATTAAACTGGCTGTGAAATACAGTAAACCGTATCTAAATCGGTACATCAGTTCGTGAGCTGCGATGCCATATACATATATATACCGCCACAGAGCCACAGATATAAAAGGACCACGATAAGTCCGTATTGACTGACAGTAGTAAACATTATAAAATGTGGATATGTATTCTCCAATATTCGTGTCATACATGTTACACAGCCCTGTAATTTCTCATACTATCAACTCTCCGGTTGACTGGTAGAGAAAGCTATGAAGCTTTAAGTCCGCCTTTGTACGTAACAGTGCATGAAGTTTTAAATAAATAAATAAATAAAAATGGCAATAATCTGGTTATAATCTGTCCTTATCAGTCCTTGTCATTCCTTCTTGTAAACACTCTTTCTTGACACAAGCTTTACCGCTGTCATCGCTGAGATGGATCACATAAACACCAACTTAAGGATATTAAGAGGATTATCCGGGAGCGTCGTTAAGGTATCAGACTCGTAAACGATAGGTACCAGGTTCAAATCCCGCTGCGGCCATGTACTAATGACTCTTTTCTGAATACTAACCATTACTTGAATACTAACCGATGCTCTTACGGTGACAGAAAACTTGCACATTCAGGCGACTCAATGTGTAACCATGATCCAATCTGGTCAGGTTCCCCTAGTAGCAGGGTCACGGAGGTTAGGTGGTAGTCGCTACACTGTAATTACCTGATCTGCCAAATCCTGGATCATGGTCAAGGCGGATCCCAGGCCATCATGCGCTAGAGCTCAACTGGGACCTTAACCCAAGTGTGCTGAAGTTGATGGGTTGCTCGTTTGGATATGGATTTCATTTGATTGGGGTTAAATTTTTCGATATTTAGTTATATTTATTGGTCATTGTGACTTACATTTCCAGAAGAGCATACCTCTAAAGGCTGTTCCATCTGTGGATTTAGCATAACTGGGCTGAGGGCAGCTGTGTTTGGATTTAGTTGCAGATTAATTTGATTGCAGCGATTGCAATCACGCGGGTGCCGTCGTGTAATTACTAACATGAGCATGCAGTAGTTGGTTGCGTTATTGTATTGTTATTTACAACTAGTTTATGCTCACGGCTTCTACTTATGCATGCGCAAAGTTCGAAATTAGCTTACATGCTATTCAAAACCTTAATAAAAAAAGGAACGTTGTGGTTTTTAAGTAATAAATTATAAATAAGCTCGGACAATTTAATACAGGGAAATCTAGCCCTAAAGTAAGCAAAGCTTGTGTTATGGGTGTTAGATACTGATAAACTACTTATACACTTTTTTACTAAGTATTTACTTGTTATACGTACTACACCCAGACCCCTAACAAAAATTAAAATTCATCATTTCAATTTCTCCGCATCCGGAAATCGAACCCGGGACCTCTGCGTGGCAGACAGCATGTTAACCAACTGCACCACTCAGGTCGTCATTTTCGTAAGTCATCAAATAAGAATGATCGAATGATTTCGTTTCTTACAAAAAGTTAAGACCAAAATTATGGTGTACTTATGTTGTTGTAATTGTTAAGAGCCAATCCCGATTTCAGGCCAAGCTAGTTTGTCCTTACTTATTAATAACTATGATGACGCAGCGACCAAAAATGTGTCTTGGCCTCGGACACTTAGTAGCTAGCCTAATTTGTCCTAAGCCGAACTAATTTTGAATCATTATTCAAGTAACTAAATGGTTAGAACTTGACATGGCGATAGATTTTGGTAAGGTTAGGCTAGGTTAGTGTCGTGACAAATAGCGGGATATACTACTCAAAACCTGTTAAGTTCAATCGGCCAAAGTTTTAATTTTCAGGAAAGCTAGATAGATACTTTGATCTCACATTGGGTCTAACGGAAGATATTTTGATTTAATATTTCCCAATTTGGAAGGGCAACGAAATAAAAGGGCAACGCAACCATAAAATACCATATTATGATCTTACAAATCTCCAAAACAAATTGCTTCCCGCCGTCTGTATTTATGTACGCTTAAATCTTTTAAACTACGCAATAGATTTTAATGCGGTTTTCTACAATCGTTAGAGTAATTTAAGAGGAAGGTTTATCAGCATGAAAAAAGCTACCTACCCTTTTTTTTCTTGCATATAAACCCGCGTACCTGTACGTGAACGAAGTCGCGCCGGGTCAACTAGTACTCAATATACGACTATATACTCGTTGACACATAGCCACAAGAGCGGAGCGATCTCGCGCGTAATGCGACCAATATTCCATCGGCGAAACAATACCATATTTCACACGGCCGAATATTTCAGAGAAGCAACAAACCAATGCGAATTTCGGGGGCAATCATGCGCAAAAGTGATAAGTACGTGTTGCGAATTTCATTCCATTTTGGGAACGTTTACGAGACAAAGTCAAAGCCACAGCTGTGGCTGTTGCGGCGTATTCGTGGTAAATGGCAGCTTTTTGATAATGCATAAAGCAAATTGTCATAAAAACTGACAGACGTCCGATAAAGCAACCGTATTTATTTTCATAATATATTTTCGATATTGAACTGATTTCCATCACTATGACGAAAAAATAATTGAGACAACTGCCCAAGTGGCCCTGTTTTTTTGGTTTATCGATTAAAATAAAAAAAAACGTATGGGCGAGCCGTTTCTTTATTTTGTAGACGGCTCCAGGGATTCAAAACGGTGATATCAGAAAAAATTTCGCACTGTGACATTTTTGCAGTGTCATGTGGTCGTCGTATGTTTATTAACTTAATCATTCAATCCAAAGTGATCCAGAGCTTCATCGACGAATAAAATGTTGTATGGAGAAATAAATGAACATCAACGAAAAATTTCACGTTGGGTACAGAGATTGTGTGATCTAACTGCATTACATTATTTTCTTGGGAGATATGTCAAGTCACTTTTCTTTACCGATAAACCAGAGATGATCGAACACAACATTCGGTGAGACATTAGTGAAATATAACAAGGGTTTGAAAAAAGAATATCCAGATTTGGCTATCTACGCGGCAGTCACGGCAGCCATGTTGCCGAAATTATATTCAAACATAAATTCTATAAAATTATCTTTCCATTTAAGCTAGATTAACTCATACAAAATACATTTTTCTTTGTTTTATTTCAATTAAAAGATCTCCAACTCTAAAAAAACATATTTATAAGTTAAAATAGCTTTCCGCGTCTGTCTGTCTTCTGTATATCTGCTAACTCCTCCGATGCCAATAAATGAATTTTGACGCTGTTATAACTATAATTTAGATATGTTATTTTGCAATGTAATAAAATGCAAATTATAATAGATGAACTCCGTGAATAGCCGGAAGGTCACTAGTTGAGTATAAGGCGCTGTCCTAATTGGCAACGGTGTTGCGACCATAGCTGAACGATGAACGTCGCCCAACCAATAGGAGATCTCGAAACCGCCCGTCGCACGACCATTGCCAATTAGGACAGCGCCTGATTCAATCCAATTCTTATCGACTCGTATCGGGTAGAGTACAAATCGCACCAGCCTCTACTAGTCACGAGTGTCATAAAAAGGCGAGTAAAGGCATCCAGCTCGGACCTACGTCGACCAAAGAAAATGCGCAGCACAATTATCTGTTATTTCTATTATTATACTGCAATCCCTAACCCGCCTGTATACCGTGCAGATCTCAAGTCCAACAGTAGACTATTAGATTATGGATTTCATGTTTTTATATAATACACACAAAAAGAAATGCCGACATGCTGCACTCATATCACTGCTCCACGATTACACTGTGGCGATGTTTACTACAATAGATACTGAATAACACTTGGTGTGTTGGATTCAGCACGTGAGCTACACACGGCAGCATCTCAACAGATTTTGTTTCATATCTAGCTTTTGTGATGCTAGTTCATTTTCCACAGGTCACGATGTAGGTTGATACGCTGGCTTCTGTACAGAGAGCGTGAGCCAGCGAATGTACTTCACACTCCATTAGTGCGGGTACAGTTACGAACGCAGGAGGCGACGGCACTAACTATTAACACTACCTATCTCTCGGGTTGCGTGCCTTCCAACCTCGTTGTGGACTGTGTAAGTGACCGACACGATCTAATGCAAGGATAGACACGTTTTAGGTGAATACTACTAGCTTTTGTCTGCCTGGACTTCGAAAAAGTGAAGCCTATATGTTAATCCAGGTTATAAATTATCTGTGTGCCAAACAACCAAATCCGTTGAGCCTTTTTTGAATGATTTAGTAACAAACAAACATACAAACTTTCGCAATTTTATGAATGGGATAAGGGCAGGCAAATGATGAATCATGACTAGCTTTCGTCCGCGACTGCGTCCGCGTTGACTTCGAAAATATTTAACCTACATGTTATAAATTATCTGTGTAGCTTTCAACCAAATTCGTTGAGCAGTTTTTGCGTGATTGAGTAACAATTGAAAATATAACTTTCAAATTTATATATATATGTTAGTAGAATTCTGTTATTATCTTTTGTACATAAAATGTAAAATATGCTCACAACAGGAAGCCTCTAATTACACAGCTAAAATTAGTCAAAACAATGGTAGCAATTTAATATCAATTAACACACAAGGGAGCTGTATTAAATTCCACCGCCGAATAGTAAAATTAATCAATGCTTTATGCAACCAAATTCAATTTTACGATGGTCCTGTGCACTGAGAGATAATTTAAATGCTCTGTTCTAGCTTTTAGTGGCGCAAATAATCGGTTCCTGGCGCTCGTTCGCATGCCAGAATACGGCACTTTAATCGGCTGCAAAGCTAATATTAGATAATTTCTTAAACGGGTACGAAATGCATAATAAAAGTAAAAATATTTTATTAGAAAAAACGCATGCGATCTCAAGGTATGTCAATCACATACATAACATCATCTTGGCGTTAATGTCTTGGTTGTGCTCTCGTGCACCCCGGGGTCCGCCTTGACCATGATCCAGGATTTGGCAGATCAGGTAATTACAGTGGATCATGGTTACACATTCAGTCGCCTGTATGGGCATTTTTTTACTGCTCTGTGTAAAAAAAACACACAGCTCAACTGAAGAGTTTTTTAATATTATCTGAGGTTATGATATTATGTATTTATTTAGAGGACTAAACTTTTAAGTTTTCAGCGGTGTTGTTCGGGGATAACCGAAATAGGGGAACTTAACAAATTGTTAAGTGTCAATGCTGTAGGTACCATTGACAGCCTACTGCGTGTCATTGGACGAGAAATATAAATATCGTATATTTCCCTAGAGCAGGGAAAAATTACGTCATCTCTGACAGGGGTCATAAATTCATTATTGAACGTGAACCCCAAATTGAAATTTAATGTTACCCAGATTGACAGATTGTCATCCCTGCCTTGTACCGAAAATGGAGTTTCGACAGGCGTTGTCGCTTTGTGGTTGAAGGTTAAGGTAAAAGTTAAAAAACATGTGTGTCAGTCATGTGATTTCCGGCAGAGAGTAGATATACCTTTATTCCAGACAGGTAACCAAGTTTCATATTTAGTTGACTAGGGGGGAACAACTAGGGAGAAAAGCAGAGCACTAACCTCCTTCAATCCTCGATGAGTATCATGCTTTATTTTAAAGATATTTCAATTTCATTAGAAACAGGCTATGGTATCCAGTTGAGTTGTCCTAAATGGAACGGGGTTTTTAATACTGTGAACATGCTGCACCGCAATATATTATTTAATTAGTTTTCGATATTATCTTAATGCTATTTAGTCGATAATAGTTGGACAAGTAAAAATACGCTGGCTCACAAACATGTTATGACTGTGAGCTACACCTTATATTCAGTTCGATGGTATCAGAGAATCGTTATTGATTTTGGAGCTTCCTCCGCATCAGTGGATGGTATTGCCAGTTGATGAGTTCTTGGCAGGCGGGTTAGAGATCTGGTTGAAAACACTTACAGAACACGCTACTGATCTGTTGGGATGCGTCCAAATTGACTGATGTGAAATTTCGTTACTAACCGATGAAAAACTGATTTTGTGAAAATAACATAAGGATGCGTCCAAAACTCGTTGAAGCAACTGCACGAAGCGCAGCTCGTGTACTTCTTGCTTTTTTCATGTCGCGTTTTTTATTGGTGCATTTATTTTTTCCCTTTTACCAGTACATTATTTTTCAGTCGAAAACTTACATAGTGTTTCTTTCTTTGAACTCAATTTTTGGTATTTGTGAGCGTATTAATAAACCTACATGTATAATAAATAGGCGGTCTTGATTTCTTAATTCATTTCACGAATACATTTTTACCACGTTCTACGGATTCGTAGCACTCGTAGCATTACGCTACGAAGTATTATTAGGTAACTTAGTATTACCAGCGGCGGGCAATAAGGATTGAGTTACAAAATTCAAATGCATATTACCTCGGGGTTGCAATCTCATTGCTTTCGCCCCGGCAGGGATTCGAAGGAATAATCAGGTTTCGCTTTCGGAACCCAGCATTATTTTCTCCTCGGAACATATACTTTATTTCGTTCCCCTAAAATGCCTTAAGGCAACACGTCTACAGTAACATTTTAACCATTCACTTCCTTCAAGGCAGAAATTGAGTTATTTTGAGAAAAAAATTCAACATTGTTGCTTTTGCTACGGATTTAGCATATCTTGTTTTAGAATCATATTTGTGTCGGCTTACATTAGTTTAGGCTTTGTTAATTACATTTGATATGGTTTTATTCCCAATTTAATTGTATTTGTCGTGAGTTTTGCAAGGCAAGTACTTTAATAAGTGTTATTTAAAACGTAATTTTCTATAGAAATGTTATATACCAATCTAAAACAATAACATAAACGAAAGAAACAGTGTAGAGATGTATTCTTTTGCTTCAATTACTTGAGAAATTCAGTGATGTTTAATTGTTAAAGTAGACTTACTTTTATTTTCAGGTCTGATTTACATTAATTAATTATGTTAACTGAAATTGTAAACAAGTTGAAATTACATATCGACCTCTGTATTTGACTGGGCGGTTATTTTTTTTCCTTTTCGAAATTGGACTCCAGTACAAAGACTAGCTTTGAAGCTCCAAAAATACTCATTCTATTACTTTTATTGTTTGACCAGGTTTCCTTGCCAATGATACCTTGCTATTGTCATAGTCCTCATAATGAAACATGGTGCTGCATAAGGTCACATTGAAAAGTTTAGATTCACTCAGAGAGTAATGGAAAAAGCTAGGTATGAATGCATGGTGTTTGGCTATGGTAAAGTAATTGAAGTTTTGATATCCGTAGCAGAAAGGTTGTCGTCAGTTCTGGAAATAGCAAAACAGACATGACGACTGCGATGCGACGACCTGAGTTGTTCAGTTGGTAAACATGCCACATGCAACATTTTCAGTGTTTTTTTCTTTATAGTGCTTGCAGCTTTGTAAAATGGAATTTCTAAGAGTGAACACCAAAGAATTCTCAGTGTTAATCATCGGGACCCGGACTAGAAAATGCCATGGAAAAAAGTTGCGAAAAATGCTTCAATATTGAGAAGTAACGATCAACACCCGTATTCAGAAACGTTATGAGGCTTCAATATTTAAAGGGCAATTAAATTAATAAAATAAAATAATCAATGAATACTTGCGTGGCGATAGACACTATGCAGGCCACAAAGACCAATCGGCAACTACGTTCGATGTACTCGTTTGCTTAGCAGACGAGTACTGTGAAAAAGCACAGTAACGCTACTTTACTGACAAGTATTGTTAGTAAATACGGATGTAACATGATTAAACTGCTTAGTAAAGAGGTTTTTATACAGTATTGGCGCTTCACAAGCACTTTACGCGTGGAGAGCGACGCGCTAACTCCATTACTTTGGAACGGTTTTATCCTGAGCTGGCCATTAAACCTTGATGAGGCTAACTTAGTCGCATCCCTGTTGCGAATAATTGCAGTCACAAATGCTAACGTTTCTCGTTACCTAAATAGAAAAATCTAATCCAATCTAAAAAAGTCTAAAGCCAGGCATCTAATCCCGGATATCTGAATTAAAATGTTTATTTTTACTTGTACTACGAGAAGCTAAATCTTGTAAGAATTTTTTGAATAAAGTTATGATGAATCCATTTACCACATGCGGCCACCCAGTCTCAGTCGCGCTTTCGCTTACTCGAACGTTCAAACTAGAGATGTACAGGGTAACAGGTTAGCCGGGTATATGGCTGCCGGTTACCCGGCCAAGAAACACGTCAAAATTCTCGTGCCATGTATTTCGAGTTAAAAGTTATAAGTTTGTACGTCAAGTGGAAATGTGGCTTGAACAATTCACACAGCGCCATCTAGCCCCAAAGTTTGTAAAGATTGTATTATGGGTGCTGGTAAACTACTTACAAATAACACCCAAACCCGTAACAGAAATTAAAATTCATCATTTCAATTTCTGCTCGGCCGGGAATCGAATTCGGGGCAAGTGGTCAACTCAACCACTCGGTTCGTCAAATTTCACGAAGAGGTGACGGTAGAAAAGCAGGGATGTCGCAGATACGATAAATAAATATTTACGTTACATACAAACATAAGACCGAGTACGACAGGCTTTTGAGAACATCTAGGTGATTTGAAATACCGTCCACAAGTTCAATTTCTTTAATGAAAATTTTATTTATAAATTTTGTGCTTTTTATAACTGGTTAATTACCCGGCACAGCTGGGTACCCGGCGCTATTACGCGGTACCGGGCGCATTTACCCCGTACCCGGCCGATTCCTTAAAAAAGTACCGGATCCGCCGGGTACAGCCTCCAAACCGGGTAACCGGTACATTTTTAGTTTAAACCTACACGGTACATTTTAAGGTTAAAACGTTAAAAGTTAAAAAAAAAACGCCCCAATAAAATCAGTTTCCCGTAACAGCCTCGACTGATTCGTTCCTACGAGTATAGAGCACGACCAACGAAGACAATAAAATCCTTTATTTTCTCCAAAGACGGGTGTAAAGGCGAATCGACAGTTCTGTTTTGCCAGTTGCAAACCAATATAAAACGAGAAATCAGCGTCGGTCGCGCACTAAAAACGTAAAAGGAACTAGAGAAAGTTTCTGTCTCACAAAATTTACGATGGTAAGACTTTTGTTGAATTCTATCGACTTAAAATCGCATTATAAATTATTCTAGTGCTTTTTGTTTTCCACGTTTCATCACGATGTTTTCCCTCACCATAAGAGCATTGGTTAGTGTTATAATGTAGAATCATTATTACAAGGCGGCATTGTGATTTGAACCCAATTCCTCTCGCTTAAGAGCCCCCTTAATAATAAAATTGGTTCGGCACCATAAATTCCAAGCAAGTAATCCACAATATAGTGAGTGGAAACGTCGGTTGCACTCGGCCGCGGCGTCTCGCTGGCTGTATTAATCCGAGCGAAAATGTTATCTCGCGGCTATGCCATGCTATAAAGCAGAATCTAATTTACTTTTAGCTTGTAAGGGTCGTTTTACCAGCTCTCTTTCTATAGTTTATAATTCAGATCAAAATTTAAAGCTGAACAGATTATTTTTGATATGTACGTAAGTGTATTTACTAATGTACATACAAAAAGATGTACTGTAATTAGTGATATTAAAATCTAAATAGCGTTAATAGAATTCGAGGATCTTCTGAAAAAAATTTCGTAAATAAATAACTCTGTCCAAATTCATTTAGCGCCATCTAACCCCAAACTAAGTAAAGCTTCGGCAATACATACAAACGTATCATACACAGTGGACCCAAACCCGTAACAGAAATTTAAACTCCTTACTTCATCTTCTGTCCAGCTTGGATTCTAACCCGGGACCTCGGTGACAGCGAGAGAACCAAAGTCGATAGTCTATTCTTGTTACCTACATAACTAGTTGCTAGTTCACTCTACAGCCGACTGTACCTTAGATTCGAAACACTTTGAACATTCCCGCGGGAACCTTAAATATTTCCGGAACGAAAGGAAAAACCTACGCGATTCGGGAATATCGTACCTTTGCATTGTGAGGGAATTTTAAAAATCGGTTCCTTAGAGATCCACAAACACGTATAGAAACAACTTTGGCTCTTTGTTGTATCAGTATGGATAACGTATTTTAGGTCAAGTTATCCAGTTCTTTTAAGTGGTTTCTTTGCATTAATTCTTTGTATTTTCTTTGTATATTCAAAAGCCTTTCTGCACAGTGCTTTACACAGATAAACCGGAACTGAAACAGGATGAAAGGGTGTAATAAGTAAATGGATACATTTTTCTTGTCCGATGAAGCAGCCATATCTATCTGTTTATATATAGGTGCCTACACTTGACAGCCTCTTATGCGCATAAGAGGCCAGGAACATATTTATTCATTTTCGTAACTTGAAGGCTCTAGTGTTGGTCTCTTGCAATGTAATACAATAGCGGAGGAGATGCTAGTTTTTTTAACAATTGGTTCTAATAATCATCTTGGCAGTCCTGTCCCGGTTGTGCTCTCGCAGGATCCGGGGTTCGTCTTGACCATGATCCAGGATTTGCAGATCAGTAATTACAGTGCAGCGACTGCCAGCTGCTGACTTCTGTGACCCACATTTAGTTGCATGAATGTGCACGTTTTATCACATATTTCCCCCGTTGTTGAATTCTTCTGTACATAACTCTGAACCAAGTCATTGGTATCTACATGGCGGCACTGACGAGTGATTTACTTAGGTCCGAACTCCACCAAACCGAAGAGGAGATTTTATTTCACAACTTCTATCCGTGAATTCGTCCTAGTAAAAGTCGGTTATGCATGATGCCGCAGGAACTATTTTTTAAATTAAAACTAACCAGGAAATTGTCCGCCATCTCGTGGTAAGTTACGATGGGGCCAAAGATGGAGCATGCCTCTAGGAACAGTTTATTCACTCTAGCCTTAAAGGAATTCAGATTATATCAGGGAACACACTTGCAGACAACGTGTTTTATTCCTTAGTCGAACACATTATAAAGGTTGAACCAAAGCGGCTCATGCGGATAGCTGGAAGATCTACGACATAAGGATGAAGCGTTCGCCCTGATCGCGTTTACCGATGGCGAAAAGGGGCCGGCAGAATGAGGTCAAGGTTAGGAACCACTGCGTATTTCGGAATCATTTGTAAGCCTATGTGTTAATCCAGATTATAGACTGTCTGAGTGCCAAATTTCATCCAAATCCATTAAGCCGTTCCAGCGTGATTTAGTAACAAATAAACATTTCAGATTTATAATATGAGGTTTGTTCAAAAATGATCGTGAATTTTGAATTTCCGCGGGCTACGTATATTTGGTTTTTGATCTTTTTTGTAGCGTTATGTTGGTACCCGTGTCCCTTACTTATGCTCACAAGGTCGGCAATTTTGAATGTTTAGTAATTTTTGACAGCTGTTTTGCTTGGATATGTTTTGGCTCGTTTTCGATTTTTGTTTATTCCAAAAAATCTATCAAAGAATCAATTTTTAGTAAAAAACAAAATAAAGTGCGCGGACGCATTTCAAATGTTGACTGTGGCATATGGTGAAGCTACCTTGGACCAAAGCAACGTTTATCGGTAGTACAAAATGTTCTCAGAGAGCCGAGAAGATGTGAAAGACGAACAGCGTGCTGGACGCTCGAGCACGAGAACAACAGACGATTGCAGGGGCGTGGTGCACCATGAGTTCTTGCCACAAGGTAGTACGGTCAATAAGGAATATTACCTGCAAGTTATGCGCAATTTGCGCAAAGCAATCCGCCAGAAACGCCCGGATTTGTGGAAAAACAAAAACTGGCTTTTACACCATGATAACGCCCCTGCTCACACATCGTTGCTTGTACGCGAATATTTGGCCAAAAACAACACAGTAATGGTGCTGCAGCCACCGTATTCCCCAGACCTGGTCCCCTGTAACTTTTTCCTGTACCCAAAACTGAAGAGGCCCATGACAGGACGACGGTACGCCACGATTGAGGAGATAAAGACGGCATCGAAGAAGGAGCTGAACAACAAAAAATGATATTTTTAAGTGCTTCGAGGATGAGAAAAAACGTTGGCACAAGTGCACTATATCCGAGGGGGAATACTTTGAAGGGGACAAAATAGATATTCATGAATAAATAAATACTTTTTGAAAAATACAAAATTCGCGATACTTTTTGAACAGACGACGTATTATTTACTTAAAATATTACTAACTGGCCCGGCGCGACTTTGTTCACGTGGTGTCTACTCCTTCTCTACCCTACCTTACCTACACTTACACCTACCCTACACCTAATGTTTTAAACTATCGCGGTTATCGCGGGTGACTTTATCGCTAACCAACACCGCCCGGCGCTCGCAGTTTTCCAGTCGTGCCGTGACCATGATGCATGCAACTGCGTCGAAATATCGGTCTACTCGTAAACAAAGGTACGCGGTAACAAACCCGAAACATACCTTTAAAATGTACCTTATACCTACCCTACACCTGGCTATACCTACCCTACACCTAGTCTTTTTTTCTTGCGTACAAACCACCTCTGTACTTTAGCCAACAGAACAAAAAAATACTCACGTCGGTCAAACAGTTCTCAAGTTATAGCGTGAGCAAGAGAAATGGCGTATAGTCCATTGTGTGGGATGACGTTGGATAGGTCTTTTTAAATCATTTAGTTAGGGTTTACAAAGTACGTTTCTCGAGTAAATCTCCCGTTTTCGATATATTGTATTTGTATATAAAGTGGTATTTATTTAGCTTTAAAGTTGTTAGAAACTGGAAACGTATATTTTGGATTTGCGTTAAGTATAATAATGAAGTTATTATGACAGGCAACTACGGAACCCTACACTGAACGTGGCACATTTTCTTATAGTAGGACATTCTACCGTTTATTTCAAGCATATTATGTGTTACAAGATACACAAACACAGCCCACATTTTGTCAGTAATAATTTCAAAAACTAAAGTTAATTTTTTACGATCCCAGTAATGCGTACGTACAGTCAGCTGCAGAGAGAATTACCCCCTACCATTTAATGTATGGGTTCATTCACTCTACAGCTGACTGTACCGATCTTACTTGGTGATTGCAGATATGAGCACGCACATAGCTCAACAAAGCACGGTTTATTTATGCTTATAAATCATGACACGAAAACTATGAGAAAAGAGTGTGGAAGCTCTCACGCTTTTATGACAAATGCATGCGCGCTAAAGGATAAATTGTGTCCCTTCCGTCAAATAGATGCAGGATTTGTTATGCTGATGTACAGTGTATACGCACCGATTGTCTATAGAGTATACTCAGAGCATAAAATGTAGTGACAATATAAAACTAGGGTAGGCCCACAGACATAACAGACTAAACACAAATCACAAATATACCTTGTTCGCTCGCTCTACAATGATTATGAATCTTGCTATCCCGTTTTCCATCCATTGGAATAAGTTCACGGAAAATGACGCGCGCAATGTTTTGAACGTTCGACATATTGCTCGAGGGCCTAATGACCTGACGTTTCTTTTGAAACATCGGTGTGAATTTTATAATTTCCTAATAAAATTTAAATCAAACCATTTAAAAGACGGTGTGATTTAGTGCACATTTATGAGAAAGCGCAAAGTATGGAAATACAAATGGAATATCTTTTCATCTGTAAGTAATTTCATTCGTGGTCGCGGCGATCGGGAATCAATTTTAGAAATTGTGATAAAAATAAGCATCGTAATAGTGTGAATTTGTAATAATTGAAATGCTTTACCTTAAAATAATATGCCATTGAAGATAGATTTAAAATTATTGCCAAATTGAGCAATATTTCGGTGTCTAAATAGGTACGAAAATATTTTGATGCTAACAGGATCGGACTTAGTATTTATTGTATAGAATTTTATTACTCAAATCTTGTAAATAGTGGTACACAATGTTATATGTATTAGGGTTTCATACACAAAATATACCTAAATGAATTTTATCTCATATCAACACTCATAGCTTAATGTTCTAATTACATATTCGAAAACAATTGTTTAAGGATACACTTTTTTCACGCCAGTCTATAAAAAATTAAAAAATTACTTTTCGATACAGCATTTCCCATACTGTTTTCATTACAGCTGTATCGAAAAATAACTTTTTAATCATTATGCAACACTTTTCTTTTTTAAAATTTCGTCGGGCGCCGGGACTCGGCTAAATATGAGCTGAATACCTAAATGTCTTCAACAAATTCAAAATTCCTGTTTATATTTGTGATCAGTTCATAGTCTGTGGTTGTGATTGTGTACATTTGGAATTATTTTCCCGCTAAACGGAATATTTTTTCTAATTGTTGTAATTTGTGTTTGTGAATGTTTTTTCTTGTTTGAAGCAAATAAATAGATAAATGTGAAAGTAGTGAAGTGAATTTCCCGCCGTTTGATATTCTCGACGCGTAGATACAACAGAACTGACTCGCAGTTACTTCCAGCGAAGTTGAAAAAATTATAAGTACGAAATTTTAACATGAAAATATGAGTGTAGATAAAGTAGTGTATGCAACTGCATATAATTAGGTATTAAAACACTCGTGTCAAACTATTATCATACTCGGCTACGCCTCGTATGATAAACAGACACTCATGTTTTAATACCCCCTTTTATATGACAGTTGCATAAACTACTATTAAGTGTTCAGACATTTTATGAAACAACGGATTAATCGCGTATTTACGTTTATTTACATTTATTTGTTTTTCTAGGTTTCCTAAAGACCAGACATGGTGATGTCTGGGTTGCAAATTGGAAGTGCTGCGTTGTACACATTTTGAAGAACAAGATAATAACTAAATGAAAGTCCCTTCTGTCCTGGTGCACCATCATTATATGAATTTTTACTGAAAATAAAGAATATGCTGCCTGTTTAATATATTCATGTACTTATCCTTTTCATTATTATTCTTTTTTTTCATGACTTTGTCCTCTAGAGGACATCATATTCGATTTATTGTGAAGTCACATTGGCTTACCTGTGGACAATGAAGACGCTTCTAACGATAAGTAAGTAGGTACCTACTTAGTTTAGAAGTTATGAGGCAACAAATAAACATTCATACTTGTCAAAATCATAACCCTCCGTTTTGCAAAAGCAAGCACTGCCGATTCACGGTATGTAGAATCGAGAGATCGAGGAGACGGTGGTAGGACTGGTAGGTATCAGGGCGTGGGCTTGACCCCAGACACCTTACCTTTGAAAATATATGGTTTTTAATCATATCTAACTATAATATCAACCGTGTGGTATCCGGCAGAGTATAATAGCACCAACCCCTTTCACTTGCGGGTGTCGTACAAGGCGGCTAATGTTTTCGAGGCAAAATATGTTGAATCTTCGTAAGATGGAAAATGGGCAGCAGCGTTTTCCATTGTTATATTTACGAGTATAATAACAGCCCTCCTAGCCGTTTTCGGCTACAGCGTCTGCAACGACGACATTAGTTACGATTTTCCTGCTGCTCCTGTCTGTTGTGTGCCCGCATGTGACTAGCGTAGCCAATTTTGGCTTTAAATGTGCGTTATAGTATATAGCCACAGGTGGCCGGGCTTTCAAGTCGTCGCGTCTTTGATCAAGTCGTGCAGTCATCTGCGCAGGAAATATTTAAGTGCACAAGTGATCGCGCTAGCACAGATGCACTCTCTCGTCTTCCCTTGCCTATACCTGATAAAACGGTGGACCGTTTCATCTATAAATATACAAGTCAGATTTGTTTGTGTTCGTTACGGAATAGAAATTCGTAGTAAAAAATAACTTGTCTGTAGATGGGCTGCCTTGTTTCGTCCCTGCATTTGCCTTAGTGTGTGTGTTATAGAGATGTGTGACATTTTGTCTCGAATTGAAATTCGGTATCTACTCTCTGCTTCTGTTTATAAATTTTTTTCTCTATGGGTAGGCCAATAGTTACGTAACGCGGTGTCGTAAGGTAGGTGGAAGGGTAGAAGGGTCAGAGAGTTCAGAGAGGTCAGAGAGATAGAAGGGTCAGTTGGCAGTCGTTCCACTGTAATTATCTGATCTGCCAAATCCTGGATCATGGTCCTGAGTCCTGGTGCGCGAGAGCATAACATTTTTTTTTTTAATAAGTAGAAAAGTATCTAAAATCTGAGGTCATATCATTTAGAAAAAATATGGCAGAAAAAGTAAAAATCTAATATTCGCAGAAAAATGTAGCGACATAATCTCTTAGAAGACGAGTAATTGCTTTGAGCTCTTTATATGCCGACAGCCAAATGAAATTCCACGGTTGCTATGTTATGTTTATGATATAACAACCAGCTATATTGCTTTCCTTGGAATTTTCATATTGCTTCAGGTGCGGTATTGGTTCAAGTATTATTTTTATCGATGGCTCGGTAAGCAACGCTTAAGTGTAATGTGTTACTCGTAAATTATTTTATATTGAATATTATTCCAGAGCACTAACAACGAATAAAATAAACGTTTTATATGACATAGGTCGTAGTCGACGACCTGTGTGGTTCAGTTGGTTAACATGCCACGGTCTGCCCACAGGGTTCAATTCTTTTTCAAAAATTATGAATTTTAATTTCTGCTACGGGTCTAAGTGTAATACGTATGTATTTAAACATATATAAGTAGTTTATCAGTTCTCTGCCACCCATAATACAAGCTTTGCTTACTTTGGGGCTAGATGTCGCTGTGTGATTTGTCCAAATAAATTATATGTATGACATCCTGAAAAACGGTAACCATTTTCCGTCAGGTGGATCTCCCACCACCAATCCATATCTACCTCTTGGTTACGGGCCGTGTCAGATCAAGACATGAGGCCCTCAACCATCTGACCGTGTGCTTCCAGCAATAAAATGAATCTATAGAAAAACAAAGTCCCATAGTCTTACTGCCAGTTCTCAAAACCGAACAGTGGAAGACTCTGTGAGAACTCTTATGTTCTCGTGAACTACATGCACAAAATGTGAAACTAACATACTGTGCGCGCACGTGTTCATGTCCATCGGGCGCACAGGTACACCTACAAAAATCACAATTAATTAATTAATTTCATTTCATTTATTTATTCATCAACATAGGTAATATATACAACTGTTACGAAATTATTCAAAGTCTCTATGATGCGCCGGTTGGCACACGAATGTAGCAGGTCAAAATCATAAAATTACAAAAATTCAATTAGTTAAAATTACAATTAATCCAGTCCAATAGTTAAACAATCATAATAAATAGCAAAAATAAAAAATCATAAGAAAAGAATTAAAATGTCGTGAAAAAGATGATGAAGATGTCAAATTATAAACAATAAAAATCCAATAATCCAATTCATAAACATTAAAATAATTTAAGACCAATTTAAAAAATAAACAATGATGTCAACAATATAATAATCATTCTACCTTAAAAACTCTATTTCAACTACTTCTCACGGGCTACTTCTCTACGTATATCATGTTTCAAAACTAGTGTAAAAGAATTATAAGGTAAACAGTTATTATGTTAAATAATAATTTACGGTATCAATAAAAATACTCAACCGCTAGAAATAAATATTTAATTCACAATTCTTTTATTTATTAAAATCAAAAGATAAAACAAGAACATTTTGCATTCACCCCTTCATTTCAAATAAATGGGAAACATTACTAACTTAAAACCTCGTAACTTCTAAGCAAGTTCAAAGTGCAAAATTCATCAGCTTATTACTTCCAAGTGTCAATAACCTGTCGGCCAGCAAATAGGTCACGGTACTGTTGTATTTAAGAGACACGAATACAGAGACATCCAACATCATCATCAGAGCGGTGAATTCCGGTCTCGGCCAGAGTACGCTTTCCTAAACTTCCTCCTTCACTTCGCTCGGTCTTCAGCCGTCACGTCGTTAGCCGGTGGCTCTCGCATCATCTTGGGCTGTCTACGGGATCTCTTTCCTGATACCGTTAAAGTGGCTAACAGACGTGCGAACTCCAACATGTTTGATTTTTGCTCGTAGCTCGCGACTAGCGGCTTCAGCTCGCGCGTCTGTCAGCGTCGCACTGAGTTTCGAAGCTATTGACGCTAATTATTTCCGGAATTAATAGAAAAACGAGCCGAATTAGTTTGTAAACTTAAAAACCGTGTACTTTAAGTTCGTACGTCTATCACCCACGTCGAGCCGAGTAAGTTAAAGAAAAAGCTACGTTTTTAACTTTAATATCTTGTATTCTTGATACTGGACTTGATCTACTAGATCGAGTCAGAAAAGAAAATGGAACTTGCGTCATATGTTACGTGCAAAATCTAGTAAACAAGTATAAAGTTGTCGACTACGTACTGTCGTTACGTACATGTTAATTTCACCGTACATATTATTATTTGGCTCATGTAGGAGTATTCTCGCCACAATGCGTAGTCACACGGCCGATGTGTCCTGAAAGATGGCTGAAAGCCTGTCCGAATCCATTATTCCTCATGATGAAGCAGATTGCGGGGCACTGCTATAAATAAGCTAGATGCGACATTGAACTCTTTTGATGCTTTTTTATCTTATCTTATTGAGGATGTCAAAGTATAAAAGTCGAAAGTGTCGGAGCAAAAACTTTTCAAAATAGATTTTTTAAATGCTGCTCAGTGACAAACGAGCAGACAGCCCACCTGATGGTAAGCGGTAACTGTCGTCCATAACATCTACGATTCATGCATTTAGTTCTAACTGCAGGTGCGTTTTTACTGTCAGGACTAAAATGAATGTCTCGTGCCTGTGATTGCCTTTTGATTCGGTTTCAAAATAAAAAGTAACCTGATCTATATTATTAACTCAGATGGAGATCTCATAAGTTTGACTTGTGTACCTGTGTGTCTGTCTGTGGCATCACTTTGTCATGGGCTTCCCAACATCTTCCGGTTAGGTTAATACTCCAATTGCTCTAACTATACCGTATTTCATAAATTGTCTTAGCCTAAGGCCGTCTGCTGCAATGAGTATTGTTACCCGCGTATTCTCAAAGGTGCCGCCATATTAGAGTGATGTGAGGTGATGTTACACGACGTTACATTAGAGCCACACTGGACTTATGTCACTTGATGCCATGTGCGGTGTCATTACACGCCACGCCGTAGGAAATTGCGACTTTTATATATTATGATGTCTCATGCATCACGTGCGTCACATCACACCACCCTAATGTGGTTCTACCTTTATGCATTGCTGGCTTTTAGGCATTTCGCCGAGCGTGCCACGTACTAAACCTGCAATGAATAAGTAGGTACACGCGCCGAACACTAAAAATCAGAATAAATACTTAAATCAACAGTGGTTCACCTTTACATCTGTGTAACAAAATGTGCTGGATTTAGAACACGGATGGGAAGTGTCTTAGTTCTATGGTCATGTGGGAGCTTTTCTAACACAAGACAGTTTTACTTTTGCACGTACACGCACTGAGAATATTGGCATTCTTTCCATTGGTCCACTGATTTAGTCCACCTGGTGGACCACGGGCTTTCCATTATCTGATTTGGACCATCCCTTTCAGCTGCGTAGTGGATTTTGAGGAGCAGTAGCTCTGTAGGTCTTGGGTCTAGGTCGGTGTGATTCATTTTTAAAGCAATTATAATTCGGGTTTCTTACGGCATAAAACATAGGATTCATTCTGTGTATCAGGTGAAATAAAATCCTGGTGATTTTAGAAGAGAATGACTGTGCTAACAGCTGTTTTTATATTGTTCTTTACCTTTCAAGCTTAGACGCAAAGTGGAGTCGATGTATATATAACACTTTACTGTGTTGTTTACAAAAACTGCATATTTTCAATACGACCGCTGTATACATTAACCTCTCGCCTTGAGCTCTCATATGAACCCAATATTTACTAAGCGTACGAAGTCACCTCTCATTAGACCGTTTTAACATACCGGGTGGGCGTTTGCATTAATAACGACGTCGGCGGCGTATAAAATAGCACGATAATCATGAGAGAACCACATTTGCTGTATATACTTCTTCGGAAGACCATCACTATACACTGCTCCTAAAATAGGTACGAAAATGAAGTTACTGGTTGTATTGGCCGCTGCTGTCAGCGTAGTGATGTGCACGCTGGACGAAGAAGCCGACTACTACTGCGGCAAGCGACTTGCTACGACCATGGCAAAGATTTGCTTCGAAAAACCGCGTAGTGTACTTATGAAAAGGGCCGAGGAGGAATACCTCCGTTCGGCTTTCCCCTGGCTGAGCCGGCCCGGGCAGAGCATGGGGCGCGGCAAACGTGATGGCATCATAGAGGAATGCTGCCACAACCCCTGCACCCTTCCCGTCCTGATGACGTACTGCTAAACAACAAACATAGTAGAATTCAATTTTGTATCTATTGTACCTTTAGAATTGTCTCTCCAATATTCATCAGTAGGTGCTAAATATATTCTAATCTGCTTCTAGTAAAATGCTGTGAATAATTATTATACTTCATATTATTTATTTTTAACTGGT
Organism: Blastobasis adustella; assembly: GCA_907269095.1. Classification (NCBI taxonomy): domain Eukaryota; kingdom Metazoa; phylum Arthropoda; class Insecta; order Lepidoptera; family Blastobasidae; genus Blastobasis; species Blastobasis adustella. The sequence goes on along the minus strand of OU026128.1, from coordinate 9,718,981 downwards.
TGTTTTGTCTCGTCAATACCTCCATTTCTGAAATATGGAAAAGGCTTACTCAAAAAAATTGGTGGGGCGATGGTTCAGAACAGAATACTCTGAATGTATTCAGACAATAAGTAAAAAAACTATCTAAGTTTTTTTTCAACGACTATGCTTTTGACGCCGCGCGGCGCTTTCTTGTTGGATTTTCTGGAAATGGCAATAATTTACATTTTTTATTGGATATGTGGTTGGGATACCTACCTATTATAGGTATAATACCACATATAATAATATTATGCCCTGTTTGGGACATGGTAGTTTGACATACCTACCTTCTAAGATCGTGAGAATAATATTGATACAGGTAAGTAGTGTAAGTTGACTGACTATCCTGCACTGACTGCATCTTTATCTAATAATGCACTTCATGCACCATAGTCTTTTTCACTCACACAGCACACTCGTGTGATAGAATCGACGCTTCATGAAGCCGGCATCTGTACTCCTGGTATAACTAGGAGGCCCACCGACGGACGGTCCACCAAAGGCCGACCGTCGTCCAAGACATCTACAACCTAAGGGGAGCAGATACGTTGCCGGCCTGTGAGGTAGACATACCTTTTGAAAAACCCCATGTTATAGTGAAGTGAGAAGACTTCGGGAGGGAGCTCTTACCACAACTTATACGTGCGCGGGAAAAAGGCTTGCGATGCTCATACGTTAGTTGGATGCCAGGTATCTAGATGGTGTGGATGAAATTTTGAAACAAAAATATTTCTGTGTTAGTTAATACCAATGATTATTCAGGTGATGGTTCCCATGGTATTCCATTAGTTGCCGTGGTTTATCTTGTCATAGAAAGTCAGCAGTTCTTCGTGGCCACAGGGCTTGTAGCAGCAGATCTCGGCGATGCCGCATTCCCTGCGGGACAAACCTCGAGCCTAGGTCTCCTGTAGCCAGGGGAAGGCTCCCAACTGCTCACTCAGGGTTCAGAGACATCGCCATGATCGCTTATCCAAAAAAGGCTCATCTTGAACTGCTCGCATCGCGCCGCGAGCGCTCGCGTGCGCAACCTATCTCTTTCACACTCGAAAGTTGCTAAAGATAGCAGAAACAGGCAATTGAAGACGAGCGCTCGCGAGGATACGAGTGACTCAAAAATAGGACCCCAGGTCTGTAGCAATTTAGTCCGCCATAATCACAGCCAGATCCCTACCACTTGACACCAATGCCGCGAAAGCTACGAAGAACACAGGCCAATAGGCTTGACTGGCTGTTTGTGCAAAGCTGTGGATAATTGCGAATAGTCCTCTAAATAATGTGTCTCTATGTTTTTAACCTTTAACGAAAAAAGAGGGGTGTTTTGTGTGTACGTGGTTCTGGCTCGTGGCTGTGGTATCTGTGTGTCGGTCTGTGGCATCGTAGCTCCCGAACGGATGGACCGATTTCGATGCGACGCTCTCTATTTAAAAGCCTATTTCATCGAGATGGTCCTTAGCTTTGTTTCATTAAATTCGGTTCAGTGGTTCAGAAAATATTTGAATATTTGTAGGTAAAGTTGGTCGGGGGTTATCTAACTTTTTTTGTCGGTTAGAATAAATACTAGGTTCATTTCATATGCGAACGTCCACAAGATGTTATGCATTATTCTTGCATAGTAGCAGCATAATAACTGAACTTTGATGTACGTGAAAATTAATATAATTAATTATGTAGGTAAGTTTCTTTTTGTAATTTTTAGTGATGATGCCACTGCATTGCCTTCTTATGTGCAGTACAACTGTTGTACATGAGCTTCCACCGTCAGCAAAACATCCAAACATATCTCCGAATATAAAACCTTGACAACTTTCGCCAATGCCAATTATATAAGTAGGATAGCTCACCCCTCGGTTAGACGTAAATAGCTGCACGGAATTTCCGCACCGATAAGAAGCAATTATATGCTTTGCTATTGAGTGACCTATGACGAGCGGCGAACCTGGAATAACCGGCACATGTATGTCTAAGTGGCTTATATCTAACATATTAATATAATGTAAATGTAAGTAGTTATTTATAGATATGTCGTAAATTAGAACAGACTCTATCAGGGGAGAGATCCACCAGGAGGTATTTTCGGGATAGTGTTATTGCAATAAAGATCAGCCGAACAGTTTAACAGTGTCTCTCAATATCTCAGTAATAAAACGTTATTACAATAAAAATAGCAAACAATAAAATAATAGGATAAATTTAGGATAATTTCAGTAGCAGATAATAATGTGGCACTACCAAACCCGTGGCTCACTGGAAGACCCGCCACCAACCATGGTCATATCTCGATCGATACAGTGGGGTGCACCAGAAGGTCTTTACCCGTACAAATTATAGCAGTCCCTTCGTACTCGCACTCCTTTCTGGAGAAAGGCCTCGTGACTAGAGGCACTAACCTTTTCAACGCCAAAGTCACAAATATGTGACGTATCATTACCGTGCCCATGACGCCAAAGACTGATATATCAGACAAGAAAATAAGTTTCAACGATCCATTATTTTAATTGAGTTTAGAACATTAGCACTGAGTTTATTGCTTTTTCAGACAGTTTATATCTTGTGCAACATAAAAAGCTAAAATTGATCATACATCGTTTTAGTTTTATTTCAATAAAGACAAACCTCTTTTTTAGCCTGAGCTCTCTGCTCCAAAGTCTAATATATGTGATTAAAAAATGTAATTAAAATTAATGAATGTTAAAGCTACGTTAATGATTTATAGGCATTTTCCCCTTCTAAAATATTCTGCACGGAATTTATTTTAGGTACCTAGAAACTAAAAATGACATACGAATGAAGTGTCACTATCGCATAGGTTATCTGTATGATGCGCTCGAGACATTACTACGCGTTCACCCTAAGTTTGCCAGCCCGCGAATTACATCCAATCACTTACCGCAACCCGTTATCAGGAGTACGCTATAAGAGAGGATAGCATAAAAATTACCTTATATTTTTTTCTGTGTTGGTTATTTTCTCGCTTACGCTGGTAGTAACAGCGGTGTCAGTATCAGGAATTTTGGCGCAAACGGGTAGTAATTATTTATTCAATTACGAATATCAAGAGCAAAAATAGAGCCTTTGCATGTGCAATTTCATAAAATAGAAAAGCCGGACTGGACAGCCAGTTAAGCCGGATTTTTGGCCATCAAGGCAGACGTGAAAGTGAAAACCTAAAAATTGTTACATACAATTTAGATACATACTTTTCAACAAAGAGGCTTTTTTAAAACCATGAAAAGATTTTTGAAAAATTCATTAATGAGCGAACTCAGTGAACTATTTATTTTCTGGAACTTCGACATTTGTGACAAAAATCGGAATTACCAAAAACCGAGGCGGCTTAGCCGACAAAACGGGACACTGGCCGGCTTTATCCTGACGGCTGGCAACCCTATGAGAAGTGCATGTGTAAATTGAGTATAAAATAGAGCGATATGTTATCATTAAGCCATTACATCCGCAACCATCCACGTCTTTATGAGAAACAAAATACCTAGTACCGTGCTGATAATCAAAATGAAATTAGCTATTGCACTGATTTTCTTCGTCACTTTCGCGGCATTCGTGTCGAGCACTAAACATTTCTTCTGCGGCAGACGTTTGGCACAGTTCATGTCTCAGATATGCAGCACGTACACGGGTCTGCAGTCGGAGACCCTGAAGAGGAGAGAGCTGGAGGCAGCCCAGGTTCTTGGCCTGGGTCGCAGGAAACGCGGTCTCGTCCACAACTGCTGCGTGTACGGTTGTACCTACGTAGAACTACTCACCTACTGTTAACAAGCAAGACTACGAAGATTACTCTGTCCGGTTTTTTCCAGACGCCCGACAACCCTGTGAAATGCATGTGTGAATTGAGTAATACTGAGATATCGTCAGGCCATTATGACCGCAATCGTGCACGCCTTTAAACAGAAATGAAGTAGTGCAGTGCTGATAATCAAAATGAAATTCGATATTTCTCCGCATTCGTATCAAGCACTGAATATTTCTTCTTCTATATCTGTGTAAACGATATCAGCGACTTGAGAGTCTCAAGACAAAGAGCTTCCCCTTGCTGGTAGCCCAGATTCGTCGCCTCATTGCTATTAACGACGAGTGTTGCGACCATCCAACATATGCTAACCTACTGTTTCTTCTTCTTCATATTTTAGACATTATTTATTTTGACATCGCAATACTCGTAATACCTACATCTCTAAATCATAAAATTCTAAATCTAAATTCTACTTATATTTGTTTAAACCCTACGTGAATAAATATCTAATCGTACATGTATTATTTGTTGTTTTACCTCCAGTTTCCGTCAATGATACCTAGTATAGATAAACTTGCATTTTGCATTTGTCGATTTGCAAACTTCGACAGTTTCTATCCCTTGGGAGGTACGTTTATGGACTTACGGACAGATTTGGAACCATCCAGTACATATAAGCCAAAGGGATTGTTGTCGAAACCATTGTAGGCCATAGGTACTGACCTCTTCTGATACTGATCAACAGCCCATAACAGTTCAATTCTGGACTAGAGCTTCCTTAGATGCCGTCCAACCTATCCTGTATGGAGGCTTGGGCTTCCACAAAATTACCACTAGTTTCACTCCACCTTGACAGTAAAATTGCTTTCGTCTCTGTCCCAATTTCAGTTTATTTTTAACAGCTCTTTTCACAAAGGGTGGATTCGTGTACTAGCTTAGAGATAACGTAATTGCCAGAAACGCCTGGTCTACCCCTGACTTTTCCACCCTAGCGCCCAATCAATAGACTGATGATGTCTGGTTTCTCCTAATCATAACTCTCTCTCTCTCCTGTTCTACTATCTATAAATTTCGGCCTGTGGATGTCTGATATTATATTTTAATTAATGTTACATTTAGTCTGTTTTATATTCTTTTCTCTTCTTTTTTGTTGCACCGCCTTGTAATTTTTGTTAATTGCTCTCTGGTTTACAGGTAGAAAAAGCTACGTAGCTCTAAGTCCGCCATTGTACTGTAATGTGCATAAATAAAAAAAGAACTTTATCTACGATGTGGGAAATCCCCGACAAAGGCTAGATAAACTCATATACTTTCTAAACTGCTGTGCGTCGCCTCGCGGACCCGACTCGTAAGAGAGAGTTCGATCCCCAGTGCCGCCATATACCAATGTATTTTCCTGAGATTACATTAGTTGAACACTAACCGATGCTCTTACGGTGAGGGAACTTGCACATTCAGGCGACTGACCAAGTAACCATGAAGCAATCTGGTTAGATTCCTTTGTTACCAAGGTCACGGAGGTCAGATGGCAGTCCCTCTAGTATTTTCTGTAATCTGCAAAATCTTGGATCATGAACACGGCGGAACTAATTGTTCAAACAAACCAAATAACCAACCGATGCTACAGTAATACACACAGATAGCTACTTTACAAGAAAACATTAAACTTAGAACCCCTCTTTTTGCATCGGGGGTGAAAATATCACCGAATGAAGACGAAGAACAAGCTGTCATCGATGCACAAGTGACCTACCCCCATATACAGTTTACATATGGACCGCAGTGTGACATGTCCTATTTTATCAATGTCAGCCTTCACGGACAGAATATATATGCAAATCTTAGGGCAAACAAATACCCAGCCTTCATGCTTGCGGCGTCCCAGTAATAAATCACCCGAGATTATTCAATTTGAATTAGTTTGGATTCCTCGCGGCTGGGATTCTCATCAGTGGCGTGATCCGTAATGATTTGATAATGCACCACCTGTGCTGCGAGCACTTGGAACTTGAGCCTCACTTTGACACGAGTTTGGGAACTCTTGTGCCTGCTACTTACCTAGTCACTTATTTTTGCACGTTTCTATTGCAACTATTCTTGTAAAAAAATTTGAGATGAATTGTCTTTATATACATATTGATTTATTTATTTAAAACACGTAACGTAACGGACGTAAAACTTCGTTGCTTTTTCTACCATGTCAACCAGACGGGCAACAAAAAAGAAGAGAAAATAACAGAAACAAGACTAAAAGTAACATTAAATTTAAATTAACAATATCAAACATTCACAGACCGAAATTTATAGATAGTATAGTATACCTATCACATACACATACAAATTAGAGATTTTTCCAACGATATTCCTTGGAGATATTAATGATTAAGAACGACTTGAAAACTGCGCAACACTTGCTGTTTAATCGGCGACGGATAGTCTCTGCAGTAGCAATAACCCAGAGTGCTCGAGTGCATATGTCTCCGGATACTCGCAAACTGAAGAGAGCCTTTAACCTCGCCGCCAAGTCTTGCAAAAGGACGCTACGCATTGCTCGATTCGACCACATAAGCCGGATTGGCGCCAAACTGGCCTGTTACCCTCCTGGGAGTAAGGCGTTTTGGTCTTTGGCAAAAGCGGTCGAATCTAATTTCAGCCAATCTTCGTTGCCACCGTTGCTGAAGCCAGACGGAACATTGGCCCATGCTGCTGAAGAGAAAGGGAATTTGCTTGCTTCTCTTTTCGCGTTTTCGCTTTCGCGAATTCGCGTTTGGATACTGCAGGAAAAACACCATCTACCTCACCCCGTGCTGACTGCGTTATGGCAGAGGTACGAATACATCAGAGAGAAGTTTTAAAAATCCTTCGGAGTCTGGACGTGAACAAGGCTAGTGGACCTGATGGTATAATGGCAATAGTCCTGCGTAGTTGTGCCCCTGAGTTGTCTCCTGTACTTACGCGTCTGTATCGCCTCTCACTTGAGACTGGTATTCTACCTAAGTCGTGGAAGCTTGCCAATGTGCAGCCCGTGCCCAAAAAAGGCAGCCGCGCCGACCCTGCCAACTACCGCCCTATTTCGGTCACTTCCATACTGTGTAAGATTATGGAACGTGCACTGAATAACAAACTCCTTGCGCATCTTGAAGGTAACGATCTCCTCAGCGATTACCAGTACGGATTCCGCCGTGGTCGGTCTACTAGGGACCTTCTGGTGTATGCCACACAATTATGGAATGAGGCCATTGAGAGACATGGCGAGGCCCTTGCATTGTCTCTTGATATTTCCAAGGCCTTTGACAGAGTTTGGCATGCGGGCCTTCTAAGCAGGCTTCCTTCATTTAGTATTCCTGCTGGCTTTTGCACCTGGATATCGGATTTTCTGAGTGGACATTATATCCGTGTAGTTGTCGATGGCTACTCGTCTAATCTTCAGGCTATCGACGAGGGAGTTCCTCAGGGATCGGTACTGTCCGCGACTTTATTCTTGCTGCATATTAACAATCTGCTTGTACCAGGTACCTTTGGGTACGCAGACGACAGCACAGTAACGGATAGATATCTGTGAGAGGCAAAAGCCAGCAGGGACGATATTCAGTCTTGTCGAGAGGCTATGGTTGATAGTTTGGACAAAGCTCTCAAGGCAGTCTCTGATTGGGGTGAAGCCAATCTGGTGGCGTTCAACGCAACCAAAACACAGGCGTGTTTATTTTCCGCCAAAAGGAGTCCATTCCATTTAACTCCAACTTCTCGGGATGTTAATGTGGAAATTACCGACAACTTACAGCTTCTTGGCGTTGAGCTATCTGCAAATCTCAACTTCGGTCCATACATCGAATCCAAGGCTAAGACTGCAGCAAAAAAGCTTGGTGTCCTCTCGAAGGTTAGGCGGTACTTTACATCAAAGCAGTTGCTTCAGTTATATCAAGCACAAGTCCGATCCTGCATGGAGTACTGCTGCCACCTCTGGGATGGATCAGCCAAATATCAACTAGCGGCTTTGGATTCGGTTGAAAAACGTGCAAAGAAGATAATTTGTGACCCGCAGTTGGTTGAGGCTAGGCTGCAGAGCCTCGAGCATCGGCGTAGGGTAGCGCGTCTGTCGGTCTTCTACAGGTTACATTTCGGAGAGTGTGCGAAGCAGCTGCACGACCTCATTCCGCCGGCCCCTTTCCGCCATCGGGAGACGCGATCCGGGCGAGCGCTTCATCCTAATGTCGTGGATATTCCAGCTATCCGCACGAGCCGCTTTGGCTCGACCTTTATAATGCGTACGGCTAAGGAGTGGAACGCGTTGCCTGCGAGTGTGTTTCCTGATCAATATAATCTGGATGCCTTCAAGGCTAAAGTAAATAGGCTATTCCAAGACGGGCATGCTCCATCTTCGGCCGCATCGTCACTTACCAACAGGTGAGATGGCGGTCAAATGCTTGCCTTGTATAATAAAAAAAAAATATATATATATAAATCATGGCCCTTCCCGTAATCTATAACAGATCAGTTCTCCCAGATCCCAGAACTCCCTCAACAAAACAAACAAATAATTAAATCAATATATTTAGAGCCCATAACAGTCCACTGCAGGACTCTCCCACGAAAGGGGAGGTTATTGCCATTATCTCCACGCTAGAGAAGCGGGATGGAGATCGGTGTTATAAATATAACAATGGAAAACGCTGTTGCCCAATTTCCAGCATACGGAGACTCTAGATCTTTTGCCTCGAAAACATTAGTCGCCTTGTACGACACCTACAAATGTAAGGAGTTGGTGCTATTCTACTCTGCCGGCCACCACACTGCCATTAAGCACATTTGAATTGAATAGGAGGACTTACCGGGGTTATTTAAAACAAATAAATTGTCAAAAGTAGCGATTGCACCCGGCGCACCGGTTTAAGCAATAGGTTCCTAAACCTACTAGTATCGGGAAAGAGGTCTTGGAAAGGGCCAAGAAGCGATGGATTTATATCGACATGAGGATGCTGAAGCCAAGCGAAGTGGAGGAGGAATTTTGGAAGACGGACCCTGGTATAAGGCGTAATTGACCGCTTGGAGATGATTTCGAAGCTGGCTCTGCACGGTCCATGGTCATGGTAGACTACGAAGAGACTTTAAAAATATTATTTATTTATTTATTTATTTAACAGTTTATTGTACACAAGAAATACATAGCAAATACCAGGCAAAGTAAAAATTGCACAACAGGCGCTACTTATTTCTAAAGAAATCTCTTCCAGCAGGCCTTTGGGAGTGTGATGTAATCATGAGACGCCGATAGGACGTGCACAATATTACCTATCTAAATAGGCATATATATATATAAGTATATCTATTCTACTTACACACATAAGTATCTATAAATACATACATATATATATATATATATATATATATATATATATATATATATATATATATATATATATATATATATATATATATATATATATATATATATATACACACATACATACATACATATCGACTTATAATACAATAATAAAAATAGTGGTGATCAATCCGATAATTATGATTATTGATTGACTTTAAGATACTTGATACATTATTTTGTACTTACGGAAACACTGGTTTGGTTACATAAATAATTCAATTAACTTATTATCACGGATTTATTTCAGAGAAAACGACAAAGAGCTTATTTAAAAAAAAATGTTTGGCTTTATTTTTAAATTCTTATCAAGCTAAAAGTCACGACTATCAAGTTAAGAGAGAATGTCAGGGAAGCAAAGATTGAGGGACAAAAGTAATTAAAGTTTTTTATCCTCTAGGAACATTTTGTTTATACTTTCTGATACTTTATTTTCTATTTAAGCAGTGAGCTTAATTACTTTTACTTGTAATATTAGCAAAGCAATAATCATTAATGAATTCCGCTATTTTTTTTACAAAATGTATTTTATGTAAATTTAATATTCGTACACATCTTGTATTCATAATTTGTTCAAAATTTGAAGGTATGTACGATGGGTATTGTAGAGATAAAGGCAAATATTAATCGAATATTGTTCATTCAATTCTTTTTTCAGTACAAATATTTTTATTGTAAATAACATCTACAGAAGCGCTTACATTGTTTATTTAGACCCGTTTCAACAGAAAGTAAACAAGTAAATAAGATTATAGATATGCCTATTCATGTTAGGGCTGTTTCATTTAGTAGCGGGGTGGTCTAACAGTAGGTAAGGAGCTCATCGTAGTCGCAGGGTTTGGAGCAGCATTCCTCGGTGATGCCTCGTTTCCCACGGGTCAGGGCTCGAGCATGGCTTGCTCTCAGCCAAGGGAACTGCAGCCCATCCTGCCTGACGAGCCCATTATGCTGCTGAGATCGCTTCACCATTATGCTCATGGGGTTGTAGCAGAAGGTCGCCAAGGCCTGCGCAAGACGCCGGCCGCAGTAGTAGTCCGCCTCATTGCTGTGGGTACCCGATACGAATGCAGCAACAGCAACGAAGAAAGACAGGCCAATTGCGAACTTCATTTTCTTCAATCGGTGTTACTGGCTGTTTGTCTAAAGGTGTGGATAGGTGTGATTTTAATGATCCAAACTTAATATTGTGTCTCTGTTTTATACTGAATTTACTCCATTAATATTCAGACGCCCACCGATGTTTGTGTTTTGGATTATATTAAGGAAAACTGATGACGTATCGATATAATAATATACCTGTATCAGTACAGGATAGCTCATAATAGCCATGAATTTGACTATTGTACTGACGACGTGAGAAAGGTCTAGTCATTCCAATGAACTTTTTAATCAGTGGAAATAATAAAAAATTGTCATAAATATTGGTACAGCATAAACTTTGCCGACGCAGCTGAGTGTTGTTATTTTTATTCCCTTTCAAATGCGTTGGTCGAACGCCTTCGGCATCCATCTCTTCGTAGGCCTTTTCAAAACTCGTCGAAGCACCCGCCTGATCACCTTCCTAATTCCTGTCTTGGGTCTCAAATCGTACTCTCGATAGAATTGTCATTTATAGAAATCGTGCTTAAGTAGGTATTGTGCACTACTTTACACACTTACACGATAATTGACTTTTGACGCGCGTGAAAATTAATCTAATAAATAATTAATGTTCCGATCGCGTCACATACGACCTATAGCTCTATATGTATTACAGCCTTCACATCTCATTTGTATAATATTAATCGGGCACAGCATATTGATGAGGGAAAATGGGTATAAAATGAGAAAATTCAAATTTGCGGAACACATTCGGTATTTGCGCCTGCAATCCGCAACTCGTCATTGAAGTGATCAAGTTACCAAGATGAAATCTATACTCGTGTTGGTTTTGGCCGTTGCTGCGTCGGTGTGCGCGCAGAAGGAGGACTTTAACTGCTGGCGTCATTTAGCGAAGACGATGGCGATCATTTGCTACAACCCCATGACCATGTTGGTGAAGCGGTCGGAGCAGATTGGGGCACCGTTTGAACCGCCTTATGGGGCTCAATACTCGAATGGAACCTTCCCCTGGTTAGGGGCAGCTGAGGCACGATCCCTGGGGCGCGACAAACGGGACGGGAACGCTGTTGAATGCTGCGCCAAATCCTGCACTATTGAAGAGCTCCTCACTTACTGCTAAAACCAATTTGGTGTGAGCCCACCATGACCAAAAATACGCCCAGAATTTGTATGCGGTTAATTTGTAAGGTTACTTGTTTTTGATGTCGCTGTAAATATAAATGTTACTGACTGTTTTTATCGTTTGGTTTAATTGTCTAATATTAGTTACACTTACAGTCCTACGTACTTGTGTTTTCTTATACATTATCTAATCCATAAACAATATCATCATCTTGGCGTTAATATCCCGGTTGTGCTCTCGCGCACGAGGTCCCGGGGTCCGCCTTGACCATGTTCCAGGATTTGGGAGATCAGATAATTACAGTGGAGCGACTGCCATCAGACCTCCGTGACCCAGTTACCATAGGGATCTAACCAGATTAAGTAATGGTTACACATTTAGTGGCCTGAAGTGCAGGTTTCATCACGATGTTTCCCGTCACCGTAAGTATTGGTTAACATTCAACTAATGTCCACAACTCAGAAAAGACTCTTTGATAAATAGGCGCAGTATAAATCGAACTAGGTACCTCTCGCTTCATCTTGGCGTTAATGTCCCGGTTGCGCTCTCGCGCACGAGGGCCCAGGGTCTGCCTTGACCATAATCCAGTATTTGGAAGATCAGGCAATTACAGTGGAGCGACTGCCAACTGACCTCCGTGACCCTGCTACCAGGGGGGGGCTGACCAGATTGGAACATGGTTACACCTTCAGTCGCCTGAATGGGCAGGTTTCATCACGATGTTTTCCCTCACGTATATCACATGTACATAACTCAGAAAAGATACATTGGTACATGGCCGGAGCGGGATTCGAACCCGGTACCTCTCGCTTACGAGTCAAATACCCTAACCGCTCGGCCACCGAGGCTCCTAATCCATAAATTTTACCCGGGACATAAATCAGGTCGGCCAGTTGCAATGCAGCAAATATTGCATTAGTACCTAGTGTTGTCAAATCATTCTAGCCAATAAAAGTAATGACTGTTATCTAGAATGCAGTGGCCATGCTGCAGAAAGCAGTAACTCCACTGGTACAGGCAGAGCACTTTACAGCTGCGACACGCTGAGTCCTCACGTACACAGTAAACTCGAGAGCACTAACTTACTATGTGGGTTTTTGGGAACACAAAGCGAGAACGGCGTAAGTTGTCGCTGGTAGTAATTTTGTGTTTGAATTGCTAAATTTACTGTCTGTGGGCTGTCTGCTCGTTTGTTACTGCGTGGTATAAGAATATACTATAAAGAAGGTACTTTTCGTTTGGTTATATATTAATTAATTATTATTGACAAAATATTTACAATAAGAATAAAAAATGTATACACTTATACTAAAATATTAAATATTTAACACTTTGTGTTATGACTAACTGTAAACCTATTATTATTAGTTAAATAACTTTTTTACACTAGTTCTACTTTATTATACAAATTTAATAAATTGCCTGAAGATGACAACCGGTTTCGAATTACTCATCTTTAGGCAATTTGTAAAAATTTTATAATAAAGTGGAACTAGTCTACAAAAAGTGATTTAATTCATACTAAAATATTATATATTAAAAAATTCATCCACACTGTTGTCCCCCTGAATGGTGCCCAGAAAGCTAGCTGCGTTGTCTAGTTGAATAGCAATGCTTATTCTCAGTCTGATTAACGAGATTAGCTTTTTGCTTTAAAGCATCAGGGCCCCACGGTCCCAACGTCTCGACTCCAAACGGCGGAAATATGAAGTTATGAAGCAACGGCTAGCCTTTCATTCATGATTATAATATGTCAGGTTGGCAATGTTGGCATTGTTGTGTTTTTTATTGAAGTATGAGGTAACCGCGCAATTACAGCCATGCATTAGTCCTCATGGTGACAAGGCACCTGCGGTAATGAAATCGTCAATGTAATCGCACGGGCGACAGTTACCGTTTACAATCAGGTGAGTCTCAGCTGCTTTGTTGTTGAGTAGCATTAAAAAAATTGTGGCTGCTTGTTTGCCTCCCGGCTCCTTATAATATACTTATGAAAAATAATTCAAATGTTTAGAATTTATTCCCTTCAAACAAACGGACAAATATAGATACCGTTATGTGATAGATACTTATTTTTGAGAAGTTTGACTTATTAATTTTGGCCCCGTGACGATATATATTTTTTTAATGTTAATATTTTTCGCGTGTATCTTGTATGTAAATATGAATGTTTGCAAGTTTTATCTTCGTATCTTCCAAACGGCGAATTTTGGACGCCGAATTTGTGAAGTTGAAAAAGTAGTTTATTTCGAAACCCATTGAGTTTGGTATATATAATAAAGGAGCTCATCATTAGCCTGCCCATAACCCATTCATGTATTTCTTTCTCCATTCATCCCTATCTACTGTCATCTCCACGCTCAGTATAACTTATATATTTACAACTAGTTTAAAAAGCCAAATGGCATCAAAAGTGAAGCTATCACAAAAAGTCGTCTAACAAATGGCACCGACCATTAAACTAAAAAGCATAAAATAAAAAAAGTTGTTAAAAAAATAAAAACCCCGACTGCTATTAAAAGACTGAAAGTTAAAAAACAAGCCTAATTTTGGAAATTTTAGATGTATAAAGGTTAAATGTTAGTTTAATTTAAATTTGAAAGCAGTCGGGGCTCCATTCTTATTTTTCACCTTAAGGCAATGAGGGATAAGGTTGTCCAGTATCGGAAAACAGGTATAGCTCTCAAATCCGCGCCAAAAAGCGCCTGCTTACTCCTTTTAGGAAATCACTCCGGAATTATTCCGTCCTCGCTAGGTGGCCGCAATAAAGCAAGCCGCGCGGTTTACAGCTTCCCTGGCTTGTCACCTCGCGCACCAGAATGCAATAACGTCGGTGCAACGTGCTTTCGACTCCCCGTACATTGTGTTTAAGTGTTCGACGCAGCAACTAAGTATAGTAATTCGCTGGTTCGACGTAACGCTGTGTTGCTGACTTTGTGAGTCGGTGTTATTCGATTTTCCGATACAGTTAAGATGGAGTTCGTTTTTGTTTTCTTTTTACAGAAATCTAGTGGAACCGGACGGAAAGTAGTGGTAAATACTAAGTATTGATTTGTTAAGATTGATAGGTACATCTTGATTGCATGCACACCTTGTTTAAGACAGTTTATAATGCGTGCCATCGAGACTCTATTTTTTTATTGCCTTGGATAAATTCACACAGCGTCATCTAGCCCCAAAGTAAGCAAAGCTTGTGTTATTTGTGTTCGATAACTGTAAACTACTTGTTTACTTTTTTAATACATACTTATCATACATACTACAACAGCAATTAAAATGCATCATTTCAATTTCTGCTCGGTCGGGAGTTGAACCCGGGATCTCTGCGTGGCAGACTGACCAAGCTAACCAACTGAACCACCCAAGTCGTCAATTACTAACAAGTTGTCAAGACTAATAAAGCGAGCTATAACGGGTTTCTCATGCGTAGTTTAGGAGTTCCTAAGGCCACCTTCCGTCACCATCATCAGTCGATGGTATCACAATATTGCATTGTCACAGAATTTACATAAATATGCAAAATTGCAACATACTCGGAAGACGGAAAATGGGTCTAATTTAACTTGCAAGATTTTATTACGAACAAACATGGGGACGGAAATGAGGTGACCATTGTCTTCCGCTGGGACCTCTGAGACTGTTGTTATTTATCTATCTATTTGAAGGCCTCAAGTGGTGCACTGTGGCTTGGCGTCATGAATCCTATTCCAATAAATATTTTAATTTTGCATTTTTATATTATTGTAAACATGCGTCTTTTGTCTGAATAAATAAATCATTTTATTATTTTTTAAGTTTGAGTGTATTTTTAATCGCGACCATAGCAAAAGTGCGCGCTATGTTGTGCCACGTCTCAGTCTGGATTGACCTTTAGGCAGATCCCAATATTCAGATCGTAGATGTTCTGGGCGACAGTTAACGCTTACCATATCTATTCCATGCCTGTCTGCTGGTTTGTCACTGTGTAGCATAAAAATATATGATAATATTGGGATATTTGTTACCGAACTCTTCAGTTGTGGGTCTAAGTCACAGTTGACTGGTTTATACTTACCTGAATTAACCCATTCACTACCCAATGCTGCTTTCCGGAACAATACCTTGCAGGTTAAGTTTCACTATCGTTCTGCTTGAATGCATTTACGACGAAGAATAAAAGGGAAAATGGGGAAGTAAAAATAAGGTGTAGTATACAACGGTGGTGTGGGTTTTTCATGCTACATGTTTTGTGGAACAATATTGGTTCATTATTATTGGTTTTTATTGGTAACACTATAACACAAGCTTTGCTTACTATGGGGCTAGATGACGCTATGTGAATTTGCCCAAGCATATTTATTTGTTTATTTATTTATTTTTGGTCAGTTTGGTTGTATTGGGTTGGTTTCTGGTGGTTGGTATGGGTATTGGTAAGGCTGGGGCCCGAAGTAACAACAATAAGAAGAGATGTATGAAAAGAGTTGTTGATATGTGCGAAGTTACGGAGTTGTCTCAGGACAGAGCAAAGTGGCGGTCCATAGTCTCTGCCTAACCCCACCTGTAGGGCAGAGGCTTTATGTGATGTGTGTGATGTATTGGTCCGAATCTTGCTTGTGAGAAGGGCGTGGCTACCTATCCAAGCATGTTAAAAGTTCGGTTACATTACCTACAAAACATTTTATGGGTCTTAACTTCCTATCGTTTGCCAACATATCTATTGCAATAGATTAGTTATATTACATATATTTTTGTATTGAAAACCTAAACACGCATGCGCTTAGTACGGTTGATGTATAACCCTATTTTTAAAACCGCTTGCATGCACGCGAGCGCTTGCCTTCTAATGCTTGTCTTTTCTATCTCTAGCAACTTACCACGAGTGTGAAAGAGATAGATAACGCACGCGAGCGCTCGTGTGATTGCGAGAGGTTTTAAAAATAAGGTTCAGGTTGCAAAATAGACTAGCCAGGCATTTTGACCGCCATCTCACCTGGTTACCATTACAATAAGCATTTCCCTTCATGTCCCTAAATAGCACAGTTTCTGTACAAGTCTCGTAAAGACCACCACCCTTCTACGAGTAATAAAAACAATTAGTGCGTTACGTAAATTTCATAATAGCACGGTCAAACAAAATACTGGCCGTGTAAATATAATAAATAAATGAATACCGACAAGCCGGGCGCGGTTTTATTATCTGTGGTTGGCGAAACGTGTTGCCGGCAGTTGCTCTGATTATTTATGATAATGGAGCAACATGTTTCTTCTAGTTCCGTTCTATTCTGGGACACCGCTTTGTTTGGCCATGTTTATGCAGAAGATTGTGTGGGGTTCGGTTAATTTTTCGGCGGATATAATGTAAAATGTTATTTTATGCTATTTTTGAGAGAAGTTGTGCGAGGAGCTGGCGAGCGAAAGGGTATATTTATATGAAAATTTAATTTTACAGGAGCCGTAAAAACGGAAATGGTTTCGATCAGTCTTTTATAATTATGTCGTAATTATAGCGTTATGATCGAACCACGAACTTTGAATGCACTTTTAACAGTTGTAGGCTATTTTTTATGCCATTCAGTGACAAACGAGCAGACAGCCCTGATGGTAAGTGGTAACTGTTGCCCATAACATCTACAATTCATACATTTAGGTTGCAGGTAACAAAAATGCAGAACTGCAAGTGTGTTTTGATTAGAAATTAGTTGAGGTTCGTATTCAGCGGGCCTAAAACCTTGACCAAAAGTAGAATTCGAACCCGGTACCTCTCGCATACGAGTCGCATTGGTTCTCGTAAGGAGAGGTGCCGGTGAACAAGGTGGCCAGTTCAGGTTCAGGTGAACCACACAGCCACCGACGCTCCTGTAAAAATAAATAGTTAGCGATAACACAAAAATTACAACATACATTTGCAAATTGACGTCACGTTGTCATCACGAGCTCTCTTTACGGCTGACATTTTCATAACGACCGAGTCTTCGGCCAAATGTTGAATTTTTATGGCAATCAGTTACATTGATGGGGTGATTTGCCGATGCCGTACATTTCCTCGGCGACGCGCAGCGGTCTCGGAATGGTGATTGAAATAAATATTTATAGTGCTAGGTACTAACTTTCGAACGCATGGTCTATTTGTACCCATAGACTTCTATCTATCTGTACATAGTATCAAACAGTCGCTTCCCGCCGTCTGCATCTATGTATGCTTAGACCTTTCAAACTACGTAACGGATTTTAATGCGGTTTTCAACAATAGATAGATTGATTCAAGAGGAAGGTTTATAAGCAAGAAAAAAAGGATAGGTAGGCGTGAAGTAGGTGTACGCGAACGAAGTAGCGCTGGGTTAAAATAATACCTTGTGGTAGCGCTGCCTTTTCAATAGAAAATTCTGTTGGCAGATAAATATATCTGCCTCAGCATCCAAACTTAGGGACCTACAAATAAAGCAAGAAACAAGTGACTTACCATACCACCTCCGCCAGGCACGTGAAAAAGAGGCCAGCTCAATAAACGGTGACTTGACGCCATTTACCTTAAGGATGGGTCAAAGCTTTCATGTTTTAATTATTCCGTTGGTGCTATAGAGTAAATAAGTACAACAATTTCATTGATTAAAACATGTATTAAACCATCTCTAAATAGTTATATAGTATATTTGAACTCGAAAAGAGTCCCATTTTAGCAGAAAAAGGTATACCATTCGTCCTCGTACAGATAGGTCCGCGAAACGAAGTTGTGTCCTTGGTTCTGACGTAGCCGCTCCGGGACTCGAAAGTTGTAGGCTGATGTTTTGATGTTCCCCCTGAACTTTATAAACACGTATGCCGCAGGCTACAGAGGCTGAGCTCAACGTATGCGTCAACTTGTCAAGAGTTAACATCCGAAGCGTTCGCCAGATAACGGGTGTTTTCGGTGTGTACTGGTTTATGTGAGTTACGATGGCTGCAACTGATCGAGAGAAACCGGAAATGGAGTTCCAATTTAATTTCAAAAATGAAGTTACCACATAATTATGTTTGTTTGAACAAATTATTATTATGTCTGAACAAATTTACACAGCGTCATCTAGCCCCAAAGTAAGTAAAGCTTGTGTTATGGCTGTTAGATAACTGACAAACTATTTATTTAATTTTTTTAATACATACTTATTATACAGGCACACCCAGACCTGTAACAGAAATTATTTAAATTTCCGCTCAGCCAGGAATCACACCCGGGACCTCTGCGTGGCCACCGGCAAGTTAATCAACTGAACCATTATTGTCTTCAATAATAATAACGGGTAATCTACAACTAACCCTAACTTAGTGAGGTATATCCTAGCCGACACTAGACAATTGACTGCCCTCCTATATGAGATGACAACCAATCTCATACATGGTTCCCATCTCAGATAGACAACGTATTAATACTAGATCACGTTAAGACGTAGTTCACGTCCTGCAGAGTGGCATTTCGTGATTTTGAGCCGTACGTGTTTGAGCTTCCGCAATCTCATCAGCTCGGAATGTGTGAATGTAACTCGTGAGTAAGCAAAGTTACTTTGAATTCATTTATAGTGCAAGAAACTTATCTGACCCGGTGACAGAGCGTCGCTGTTGTAGGAATTAATAATAATAATAATAAATATTCATGGGCAAATTCACACAGCGCAATCTAGCCCCAAACTAAGCAAAGCTTGTGCTATGGTTGCTAGATAACTGAAAAACTACTTAAATACTTTTAAAGACATACTTAATATACATAGAACACCCAGACCCGTAACAGAAATTAAAATTCATCATTTCAATTTTTGCCCGGCCGGGAATCGAACCCGGGATTTCTTGCGTGGCAGATCCGCATGTTGACCACTGAACCATTCAGGTCGTCAATTGACATAACATTTCAATAAGGTGACTTAGTTCAGCTTTGGCCACCGGCTCAAACCTACAATGCTTGTAGGTATTTTTTTTACCTTTCTTTTGGATTGATTGACAAAACAAATTCTTGTTTCTGTCCGCTTCGTAAAAGCAGATCCGGATGCAGTGAACTGTTTTCATCCGAACTAGACTTATTTATCAATACGGAAGTAAAACATTTCCTTTATTTCTAACTAACTTTGAGTATTGGAACCGGTTAATAACTTTTGTGAAAAGATCGTCTATCGTAGTTTTTAGGGCTAATATATGGTGCCGACTTACCCCAGCGTTACACTTGGCCGTGTGATGTCCGGCAGAATAGAATAGAACCAACCCCATACACCGTGGGTGTCGTACAAGACAACAGGCAAAATACCTAGAGTCTCAGTAGGTCGGAAAACGGGCAGCAGCGTTTTCCATTGTTATATTTATCTCCAACCCGCCTGCCAAGCGTGAAGAATGTGGCATTAACCTCCTCACTCGTGGGAGAGGCCCTAAGTCCTGCAGTGGACTGTTATGGGCTGTGATGATGATGAACCCCAGCGTGGGTGGTTTGTCAGGAAAATAAAATAGTTCCCTACACATGCTTAACCTAAGTGACAGTATTTTTGACCTCTTTATAAGTACCATGCGGGGTATCTGTTTGAATAGCTTCCATACAACCAACTTATAACAAAAAAGGGCCAGCAAGCACGTACCGTTTGTTCAGTCCCTCACCGTGAATAGACAATGAAATATTTTCACACGAAGCAAAGACAAAGAAGGGGTTGTTTGCTGCGTTTATCCGTGCGTCGCCTAGAAATAGGTCAAGTGTGTGCCGCCGTCGATTTATCTCTGTCGACGATATGGGGCAGACAAAGGGAGAGTGATGGTGCGCGTTGGCAGCATTTGGATGCATTTGCCGTGTACTCCGGCAGGTTTCACCGTTCAGCGTTCGCTTTTGCGAAAAAGTGTCATCGCAACGGTAATGTGGGTATCGTAATCGGTCCCAAATGGGCGGTAGAATGTGGCGTAAATCGAATCTAACAGGGTGCCAGCAGGAAATCGTTACTACTCTGGCGATAAAGTAGTATCAAAGTTGGCGCGCGCAATAATCTGCTAATCATTTTTTTTAAGTAACTGACTTTGAAAGTCACACGTACACATTATACAGTAATTTACATTTCTCTGCCTTTTCAGAACCTGCTCTCTGAAACCATAACTTCTAAAATATTAAAACCTAAGTTATTGTACTTAAAGCGTCTAGACTAGTTGACACAAGTTTAGATTGCGAAAAACGTGCTTTTATGTTGCTGTGCTTTAATATAGGTACCGCAATTTTACTGTAGGAAAGCATTTTAAACAAAACAGTTTTATTAGAATCCCTCAACGAAACGCTAATCACTCAACGAATTGAGTGCATATTTCAATTAACTCTAATACGATGTAATTAAAAACCCCCAACACAAAAATGCATTTGTTATAAATTCCACAAAGTAGTTCTTTATGTTTATTGTTTTTGATATTTTTTTATTGTATAAATGTTTTCTTTCTTTACCTTTTTATTGCGGTATGCCACTTTTCTGCCGCAACCTCAAAAACGAAATTGCATTGGAACTGCAAGCTGCCGCCATGTTTTGTATGCGCTCGGTTCAATACCGATGTCCTGGGGCGAAGGCTGTCACCGCTCACAGCCGGTATTCAAGCTTATATTGAAAACGTGTGACAATATACTCTATGTGGCATCGTAAACACGAGTTATGTACGGGTTCCAATGTATGCAGACGGGGCAGGGGCGGATTCGGAAGACTTTAGTAATTAACTTTTTTAAATAGGAAAATTTTGAAATCTATACAACGATATCACTTAGATGTTGAAATAAAAAGCGCCGCTACACGGCTTGCAACGGCTTATTAGCGGTAGTCACTTCTATCGGCCTGCCAGACTTTGCATCATCCTCGAAGCTAAAATTCTATTCAAGTTCTATAGTCCACAGAGAATGACACGTTTGTCTCAGGGGACTACTTATTTCTTCGAAATATTTTTGTTTAGTCAAGCCACGCTTAAAATTAAGTCAAGCCACGCGTAAATATTTACACGAAAATTTTTAACGAGAAAAGCACGCTATTTTCATTTGGGAAATTAATTTAAAAATAGAACAAACGACTCCTTACCGCATTTTTTTATCTTTTTTTTTTAACTATTTAGATTTAATGACTGTGGCCTCAAATCACCACTATGATTTGTAGTTTTGATACGACAAAACTTATGTAGCGCCCTAGGTACTTGTATTTCTCCCATAATTTATGTGTTACTACGCCCGCCATAACAACAACTTGATTAAGCGGCCTTTGCCTACCAAAAGAAGACGCATAACATTTAGGTAGTTATATTGGAATGAAAAGCATCGCATTAAATTTCCGACTAACATTACCAATCTAAACCCGTCCCTGTATCCCTTGCTCGGTTGGCAGGCGGCCGGCTAGCGTGCCCTATCGCAAGCAGCGATCTCAGCCTCCCCGTGGAGCCCTAATCTCAAGGGGAATCCTTACACCGAGCAGTCCACTTAACTCAGAACCCGTGACACTATTTGATTACGCCACGTGATCCGGTTTCGCTTCGCGCCTGTATTCTGCCGCTGAGATTCTATTGGCGTTTGCAAAAGTTTACGGGTTGGTCCCCGCGTTTGATCGGTTCGGAGTTAATCGGAGGCTCATCTACGGGTACGAGCCGTTGATTATGTTTTTATCATCATCATCATCATATCAGCCGAAAGACGTCCACTGCTGGGCATGGGCCTCCCCCAGAGATCTCCACAAATTTCGGTCCTGTGCCTTCCGCATCCAGCTGGTACATGCGATCTTTACCAGGTCGTCGGTAAAGATCGCAGTACCATACCTTTTCCCTTAAGTGACACTATATGATTACGCCACGTGATCCGGTTTCGCTTCGTGCCTGTATTCTGCCGCTGAGATTTTATTGGCGTTTGCAAAAGTTTACGGGTTGGTCCCCGCATTTAATCGGTTCGGAATTAATCGGAGGCCTATGTACGGGTACGAGCCGTTGATTATGTTATTATCATCATAATCATCATATCAGCCGAAAGACGTCCACTGCTTGGCATGGGCCTCCCCCAGAGATCCCACAAATTTCGGTCCTGTGCCTTCCGCATCCAGCTGGTACCTGCGATCTTTACCAGGTCGTCGGTAAAGATCGCAGTACCATACCTTTTCCCTTAAGTGACACTATATGATTACGCCACGTGATCCGGTTTCGCTTCGTGCCTGTATTCTGCCGCTGAGATTTTATTGGCGTTTGCAAAAGTTTACGGGTTGGTCCCCGCATTTAATCGGTTCGGAATTAATCGGAGGCCTATGTACGGGTACGAGCCGTTGATTATGTTATTATCATCATCATCATCATATCAGCCGAAAGACGTCCACTGCTTGGCATGGGCCTCCCCCAGAGATCCCACAAATTTCGGTCCTGTGCCTTCCGCATCCAGCTGGTACCTGCGATCTTTACCAGGTCGTCGGTTAGATCGCTGTACCATACCTCTATCGATCCGGTTTCCTTGTGCCGCGCTTGTGTTCTGCCGCTGAGATTTTATTGGCGTTCGCAAAAGTTTACCATATCAGCCGAAAGACGCCCATTGCAGGGCATAGGCCTCGCCTAGAGATCTCCACAAAGGCCGGTCCTGCGCCTTCCGCATCCAGCTGGTACCTGCGATCTTTACCAGGTCGTCGGTGAAGATCGCAGTATACTACCTCTACCCTAAAGTGACAGTATTTGATTACGCCACGTGATCCGGTTTTCTTACGCCGAGCCTGTGTTCTGCCGCAGAGATTTTATTGGCGTTCGCAAAAGTTTACGGGTCGGTCCCCGCGTTTGATTGGTTCGAGGTTTTATTGGGTTTGTTATTGAGTTAATCGGAGGCTTATCGGAGTTGATTATGTTGTTAATAACATAATTATATGAGTTAAAATATTGGTTCAAATAGTGTTGTTGTGTTTTAGGACATTTTGTAAGCACTCCATTGGTAATAAAAACTAGTAATCGCACACAAAAATGGCAACTACTAATCAATTTATCGAAACAAAAACGATGTAAGTTCACCCCATTAGGTCGGTCACTTGTTGCTTCCGTTTTGTTAGCATATTTTGACCACTTAAAATGATATCATTAAATTTTTTGTATTTGTTTAACGACGAGAAATTTATTTGAGACAAACCGTATATATACTTTTTTTTTAAGTTATATTTAGGGTAGACAATCAGACAAGCGTGCCACCTAATGGAAATTGGTCACCGCCGCTTATGGATATCAGCAATACCAGGGGCACTACCAATGCGTTACCCACATCTAAGGAGACCTCTGATATTCCTCTTGTACGATCCCATGTCCAAAGGAAATAATGTGGCTCATTCCACATCCCAATCGTGCGAGCGAGAAACGTTCTTTCGAACCCTCGCGTGGACATAAACAATATTAGCTATTCTACATACTTTTAAGACAATATCTTAAGTTTTTATATTTTATAAGAAGTTATGGTTTCAGAGAGCAGAATGTATAGTGCACTCTCGTAACCATGGTCCACACTTAAACTTTACGACCAATGCAACGGTTTTACGGGCTAGCAGCGCGGCCATATTCATTTTATGTCAACGCTTTGTATTCATTAAATCTCAGAAAATAAGACATCATGTTAATGTTATAAGCTCAATTTGTAACTCAATTAACTCTCCCTTTGAAGTAAAGCGTTACTGCTGTTGAATATAATTAAACTTATTTAAAGTATAATGTGTAATTTCCAGTTTCATTATTGTAAATGCCAACTTGTAATGCTTCGAAGGCTTCATTTCTAGTTGGCTATCTCTTTGAAAATGTATAATAATTCTAACTAGTGTACCCGGCGTGACTTCGTAAGCCTGATGTGGTACCCCTACCCTACACATATTTTAACCCAACCTACCCTTTTTTCTAACTTATGAACGTTCGTCTTGAATCACTATATCTAATGTTGAAAAATACATTAAATCCGTTGCGTAGTTTAATAGATCTAAGCGTACATAGATACATAGGGCAGACGGCGGGAAGCGATTTTGTTTTATGCATACTACGTATAGTTTATGCGTGATTTCCAGTTAAATTATTGTGAATACCAACTTGAAATGCTTCTATGGCTTCATTTCTATCCGTTTGTATCTCTGGGAAACTCTATTATAATTCTAATAGATACCTTACTGGCTAAGACAGCAATCCTCTTTTAAATGTTTGTAATATTCAATTTTTTTTACGCTAAGTTTCAAAATAAATTATATTCCATTACATAAATCTTCCAATACATAAATGTTCTATATTGTGGAAGGTAGGTTACAATCAGGTTTTTCTTGGAGACTTAATAACCCACTTCGAGCCGATGAAGGTTGTACGTGCTTATTTCATATTTCATGATCGTTTTGATATCTTACTTAACCCTTTGCCAGCACGGATTACACCACGTATTACCATAAATCGACTTTACGTAATAACGCCTTGGAAAACGAATATATTTGTGTAAACATTTGCCATACGAGGCCTTTCTTTCGCCAGGCTAAGGTGACATTCGTGGGCCTGCGACAAGTTCGTACCGAAAGGTCTCTTTAAGCAGGTCGAGTTGAAGCTCCCAGCAGTAATATTTTCGACAAAGTCAGGGACGCAACGTGAAGGGCTCTGTTTATTACACATACACATTCACCATTCTCTTTTCGAGTGCCATTTCGACGGATATTTTGAATATTTCTCTTGTACTCTTTGTTATTCTTTCATATTACGTTCCGAGCGTACATATATGCACGTCTAAGCCTGGAATCCGTATTTGGATTACCAACAAGAAAGTCATTCCACAGTCTAGGAAATAAAACGGAACGACTATGAGCGTAGCAGATGCGCTACGCCGATGCTACGAGCGTAGCACGAGGGAAGTCTACGACTGTAGAGCTGCCGACAGAATGTTCTCTACGAAAATTACGGAGCTGATAGAGCACGTACCTTACATGGTATTACTTGCTTCACTCTACTGCAGACGTCACCTGCCGCCGATGCTTGTTTTTATTTTTCACAGCACCAAAGAGTTTTCAAACTAAATACAAGATACAAGAAGTTCATGGTATATTTAGCTAACAAAATTGAATGTTTATTGCAATTAAGAAATAATTAATAATTTATGTGGAATTGTTAATTAAATGTTATAAATGCACTGATATGCATAAATGTTGCATGGATCTCAATATAATATAATAATAATGATACATGGATTATTCATTTCAGAATATTTGTCAATTGTCCTTATTTTCCGTTTGTCTTTTAGAATCGTGCAAGCGAGAAACGTTCTTTCGTACCTTCGCGTTGACATCAACAGAGAATCTACGTAGTGACGATGAGTACCCAGCCTGCTAACTGTTCAACTGCGAACGTCGCGAGAATAGGCTACTATCATACACAGCTCATTCACTTTAACCTCAGACCACTTAGCAGAAAATAAAAGAACGCGTCAAACAGGAGTACTGCGGGAGTTTTTCCAGATTTCTCATCGAAACTGGCACTAACAAAAAGTTTATTCAGCGTAATCTGGGTGCAAGAAGTGCGGTGCATCAGTCATACGCGTCGGTGGCCCGGACGAAGGCAACACCAAGGAGAGCGTAGATTGAGAGTCGATTCGATTACAACTCAATTGCGGTTACCTACAAGTTGTTGCAGAATACCCATTTTGTCTCATTTTCAATCGCAATCGAATTGTGAGAAAACTAAAAATTGCAGACTTGAGGCCCTGTTCAACTGCCGACGTCACGGTAATACACCAGTATTACACACAGCTCATTTATTTCAGCCTCAGACCACTTAGCAGAAAATAAAAGAACGCGTCAAACAGAAGTACTGCGGGAGTTTTTCCAGATTACTCATCGAAACTGGCACTAACAAAAAGTTTATTCAGCGTAATCTGAGTGCAAGAAGTGCGGTCCATCAGTCATACGCGTCGGTGGCCCGGACGTGTCATTTATCACGGCGGCAGTCATCGTGACTCGGCCACAATTTGTACCGGTGGGTAGTGATGGGAGGAGGTAAGGTTGTGGTCTTGGTCTTGGTATTTGCGTTTTTAAGTAGGTAATTAACCCGGGTGCACCCGGGTTTACTATTTTATTCTATACTAGATGGTCCCGGTTTACTCGCGCGCAGTTCGGATTTCTGTAAACAGTCTACATTTCTGTGATGAAAAGCAGACTTTGTCACTCGGGAGTAATGTAGCCTCTTATAAGTGAAATAATTTTCAAAATCGGTTTGGTAGGTTCTAAGATTTCCCCCAGCATAAAAACTCAAAAGTTTCAAAGTAAAGTTTAAGTTTGTAAGTACAAATTATATAAAATTTTGTATGGAGTAGTATGGTTTTAAAATGTTTAAGAGTAGAATAATCAATTTAATAATGATATATTTGAATATGATTGTGTGATGTCATAGGTACGCTTTGACACCCGTATGATTTCCGTACGATCCGTGTAAAAAGTGGGTTACTTGGACAACGCGTTCAACTTACTTTTTTTGTTTTTCGTAATCACTCACTAATTCATTAAACTAAAATGAAACTTTAACAATTATTGTTAGTGGGAGCTCTTAGTGAGAACATTCGGCATTTTATATTATAATTGTGCTGCTTCGTACACTCGTTCTGTAAACCTATTTGAGTCGCATGAGCCGAATTTTCGTTATTTCGGAGAAAAGTTATGACGTAATGATTTCTTACGTATGAAGAAAAACAATTTTTCGGTTTAAAGAACTTTATTCCTCATAAGAACAACATGGTTCACTTAAAACGAGGAACTTACAAAAACATATCGCATAACACTACATATCAGTTGCAATACAAAAAGCCGCTTATACAATATTATCTTGCAAGTTATAGTTACTTATGACAAAGGATACGTGCAGTATATTCACTTCACTTTTGTATATGACATTTTAACTTGTTTTTAAATTCACCTAAAGTTTCAGTATTTCTTATTTCACTTGGTAAATTATTATAAAGCTGTGCTCCCTCAAACACTATGGTCTTGCATCCGTATTTTAATGTTCTTGGTTGTGGAAGCTGGAGTTTATTAGTATCTCTCAGATTATGTCTAAACACTCTCTTAGAAAATTTAAGATCTGTGTGGATGGTACCTGATAATATTTTCCTAATAAGTAAACATATGTTGTAAGTGTAAATTTGGTTAAGGTTAAAAAGTTGTGTGTTTTTGTAAAGGTATTCCGTAGAAGTAAGATAGTCGTAATACCTTAATAATCTTATTTTGTGACACTTGCAGATCTCTTAAGACAGTTTTCGCTGCACATCCCCATATCTCTATTAGGTATTCAAGGTGTGACTTAACCATTGCATTATAAATCATTATTCGAGTTTGAGGTGGTATACAATTTGTAATTTTTCTTAGAGCCCTCGTTAGTGGTGTCAATTTAGATCGGACATGCTCAATGTGTGGTTTCCACGTTAGCTTATTGTCCAACCATAGACCGAGATATTTTTCTGAATGTGATTGATGTATGGTAACCTTGTTTATGGTTAGAGGACTATAGGCCGGTATCTTTTTATTTTTAGCTGAGAATATCATATACGATGTTTTTTTAGTATGAATAGTTAATAGATTGTACAGAAACCATTCATTGAGCATATCCAGATCTTTTTGGGCATCTGTAATGATTTCGTGTATAGAGTGTCCGAAATAAAAGAGACATGTGTCGTCTGCATATACAGCGAGGTGGCCTGACAAACCAACGTTATTTATATTGTTAATGTAAACAAGAAACAACAGGGGCCCCAGGACAGAGCCTTGAGGAATTCCGCATGTTATTTTATGAGAACTACTTTGAAATTCATTGATTTTAACTATTTGGTACCTGTTTTGTAGATATGACACAAATATGTCTAAAGCACTATCTCTTATACCTATATTTGAAAGCTTGTCTATTAATTTTGTGTGACTTACTGTGTCAAACGCTTTCTTCAAATCGATAAATGTGCCCAAAGCGATAAGTCTTTTGTCAATGTTTGTTTTAATTTTTGTGATTATATCCATAGCTGCCGAAAGAGTATTTGATTTAGGTCTAAATCCATACTGTTGTTCCATTAAAAAGTTTTTGTCAGTTAAATTAAATAAATATTATATTTAATTAAATATTATTTTTTCGAATATTTTAGATAACACCGGTAGAACGGAAACGGGCCTGTAGTTACCTGGTTCCGTTTTCGTTCCTGATTTATAAATTGGTGCAACTTTAGCTATCTTAAGATTGTCAAGAAATACGCCGTTAGCCAAACATCTGTTTATACAGCTTGTTAGGCTCCCAATTATACAATTTTTCAAGCATTTAATCGCTTTTGTGGTTATGCCATCAATTCCAGTACTAGTATTACTATCCAAACTATCTATGATTTTTGATACTTCAGACTCACTACATGGTTTGAGTACAAACAGAGTAGAATCATGTAAGTAATTGCTCTTGTACATTAAAGTGTTGACTGTGTTTGAATGGTATTTACTATGAATTTTATCGGCCAATTCAGTACCAATGCTCGAAAAAAACTTATTAAATGCCTCACATACCTCACTCCCGTTAGTTATTAAAGTTTCGTTTATCACTAGACTTGGAGGAGCACAACTTTCTTTACCTGTATTTTTCACTAATGTATTTATTAGATTCCAAATCCTTTTAGGTTTTTTGTTACATTTTTCAAATGAATCGAGATAAAACTTTGTTTTACAGCATTTGATCATCTTTTTCGTTTTATTCCTCTCCATTTCATACTTTTTTCTTAAATCTGCATTTTCTGGATTCCTTTTCAATTTCTGCCATAACATGTTTCTTTTATCTATTGAGTCTATTATCTGTTTGTTAATCCAGTCTTTCTGTGGTGGATTTAAGATTTTTGTCTTACATGTCTTACTTTGTTGTATCTGTTGAATGATACAATTTTCCAGCTTTTCGTAAACATTTTCTTCATTCTCATAATTGGCTTTAGATGAGTTCATATGTAGGGCATCGTAATCTAAGCATTCGTAAGTAACTCTGGGATGCACCTCCACTTTAGATTTTGGTAGTTACATAAATATTTGTTTGTGATCTGATAACGAAGATTCTATTAGGTAAAAGTTGATATGATGGTTAACATTTTTATAAACATTATCCAATATCGTTTTTGTATTCGAAGTTTCTCGAGTACAGTATTTTTCATCGATTGCATTTATTACGTCATATCCAGTCCCTTGAAGCATATTCTTGTATTGAATAACTTGAGTACTCTCACTTAATAAATTGAGATTAAAATCACCAAATGTGATTGTCCTTTTGCGTTTTTCTAATTGTGAGGAGTATAATGACAGAAAACTGTTCATGTTTGTATCATTTGGCTTATAAACTCCCCCTATATTAAGATCCATTTTACGCAGGTATATCCATAAATAGTTGTTACCACTTTCAACCAAACTTTCAGTAACCTCAAATCGTATACTTTTATGCACAAACATCGAAACTCCACCGCCCCTACGGTTCGGCCTGTAATTGTATACGTGCGTATAGTTTGGCAACTGGTACAGTTTCGCGTCTTCGTCCGATCTAAGCCATGTCTCTGTGAATATTAGTATGTGCGTGGTTGTGGGTATTGACTTGAGTATGCATTTTATCTCATCGAATTTACCGGGTCACCGAATGCTGCGTAAATTGGCGTAAAAGAATGTAAGGGTCGATTTACACACAGAAATATATTGATATTTATTTATTAAGTAATGAGTTTCTCCAGAATCAGCTTTGTTTGTTTTATTTGAATTGCGTAGGATATTTAGTTTTTTGACTTGGTGGTATTTTGAACTATCTTGGGCACTCCCCTTACGTATTTAATAACAAGATCAGATTCTCCGTTATCCTCCCGTTGTTTCAATTCAATAGCTAGTTTTTGCATGTAAGTTTTCTGTGCGGGTGTTCTATCCATGTAGATTCGAATATTTTCAGGCCTTGTTACGAAATAAGCATATAGGAATTTCGGTATTCTCAAAACACACCTTTAGAGGTCGGTTGATATCTGGTTTGTATTTACCCAGTCTCATACACCTTACAGGCTTAGGACAATTCGCATATATTGAAATAAGTATCTTTTGGACTTGTTCCTCATCATGATTTTTCCTTTTAGTAGAATTTTTGCTATTTATTTCATCCATTCCCACAAGAACGACATTTTTTTCACGATCGTGACGATCCTTGAGTTCAAAGATGAGGTTTTCGTGGTTGAGCGACGGCGATTTTGATGTAAAATTTTCCAATTCGCTGGTTTTCAACGATGAGATTTCTGCGTTCATGTGCTCAATTTTGTTCTGGGTAGCTAAATTATTGGACTTAATAATCTGCAACTCCGAATTTTTTTTTTTTTTATTAACCATTTGTATGTACCAAATGAAAGGGCTTCATGTGTCGGTTCAAAAATGTATTGCACTATTATCTTTTAGACATCTGTGTTCTAAAAATCCAAACGTGTTTACTTAAGTCTTTTTCAGGTATGAAACGGGTGAATGTATTTGCATAGACTAATAATGGTCGATAGTAGCACATCACTATTCACTAACCGGTTCCGCAGCGCAATATGGGCAGCTATCGGTCAAAGCCACTTCGTGCATCTAACGGTAGCTTGCATTTTCGGTAAACGATGTGTTTGCAGATTAACACGTACCAGATCGAGTTGAGGGTTAACTTACAAACATTTTTGGAGTATATATTTGAGTTTTTTTTGTAGGAGAGTAAGTTTTGCACGCAACTTCGTTTGGAAGCGAAAAAAAAAATTACAAATCTTTTTGTTCCGACTTTAGAGATATCCCATTTTTATCTTGGCGTTAATGACCCGGTTGTGATCTCGCGTCCGTTGTCCGCCTTGACCATGATCCATAATTTGGCAGATCAGATAATTACTTACAGTGGAGCGACTGCCATCTGACGGAGTTAAGTTTTATCATAAATCTACACAAGTTTACGTTTTTTATAAACAGGTTTATGACAAGATTAGCATTATTTTTGTCTACTTCCGGTTCTTGATCAAAATCCTAATCTTTTGCTTAAAAACCAGATTTCATCATAAACCTGGGACATACACATATCAATCAATTTACAATTACATGAGTGCATTATGGTGCGGGCAATGCGGCGACTGCGGTGCATCCACCTTAATCCACCCATGTTATTGTCAATTACATCCGGCCGCATCGCAGTCGCCGCATTGCTCGCACGCACCGCACCGCGTGAGATAGAGGATACGCACAAAGTAGGCGAGAGCAAAAATTCTAAACTACGATAAAAATAAAATAATCATCTTGTCGTTAATGTACCGGTTGTGCTCTCGCGCACGAGGGCCCGGGATCCGCCTTGACCATGATCCAGAATTTGGCAGATCAGGTAACTACAGTGTAGCGACTGCCATCTGACCTCCGTGACCTGCTACCAGGGGAACCTGGTATAGATTGGATCATTGTTACACATTCAGTCGCCTGAATGTGCAAGTTACATCACGCTGTATTCTCTCACCGTAAGAGCATCGGTTAGCATTCAACTAATGTATGTAACTCAGAAAAGAGTCATTGGTACATAGCCGCAGTATAATTCGAACCCGGTACCTCTCGCTTATGAGTCTGATACCGTAAACACTCGGCCACCGACGCTCCCGAATTCTAAACTACGATATTCTTTGCTTTATTCATTTTATTTACTTAATGGCTTCTGAGTAGTCTGACCTAATAATTATAATGGCCGAATACATTGATATTAGTGTTTCCCTCTCATCGCGAACTAATAACTACATAATTATGCTTGGAGGCATCAATTAATGATTACTCCATCAAAGTATTCGTATTCGGGGAAAGGTATTCATTTATTGGATGCTTGTTTTCGACGTTTGATGGCGATGTTTAGTGAGGAAGGTATGTTTACGTACTGTTTTGATTACTGTACTAGTGGACCCCACGCGACTTCGTTCGCGTACACCTACTTTACCCTACCTACCTTTTTTTTCTTGCTTATAAACCTTCCTTTTGAATCATTCTGTCTATTGTTAAAACCTGCATTAAAATCTCTAAGTAAAATTTAAAAGATCTAAGCGTAAATAGATACATAGACACATAGGGACAGAAGGCGGGAAGCGACTTTGTTTTATACTCCAAATTTTATGACATAATAACCTCTAAAACGCATGACGTATTAGATACAATCGTGATTATTCTGTTAAAAATAAAAAATGCATGCAGCAGCCCCAAGAGGCCTAAACCTGTAGGTAAAAGGGTTATAAATGATTGTTGAATGTTTTAAATACTTTGGGGATTCCGTGAAATGTCGGTGGTAAAATTCTGTTAAGCCCAATGAGTCGGCCTAGCAAGCCACGCAACAATATAATCGCAACAATATTTGTATTATCAAGAGCGTCGGTGGCCGAGCGGTTACAGTAAGCAAGAGGTCCCGGGTTCGAATCCCGCTCCGGCCATGTACCAATGACTGTTTTCTGAGTTATGTACATTAGTGGAATACTAACCGATGCTCTTACTGTGAGGCAATACATCGTGATAAAACCTGCACATTCAGGCGACTGGGTGACAACCATGATCTAATCTGGTCAGGTTTCCCTGGTAGCAGGGTCACGGAGGTCATTGTAATGAGCTCCATTGTAATTACCTGAAAGCTAAATCACACATTAACGCCAATCAGACATTAACGCCAAGATGATGATGATGATGATGATGAGTTCACGAGAACATAAGAGTTCTCGCCATTAACGCCAAGATGATTATTTATGATTTCTATTATTGTGTTCTGGTTTGAAAGATAAGTCATCCTGTATACGGGTATGCTATTTTATTCTGTACTAGCTTTTGCCCGTGATTTCGTGGAAATAGTTTTTAGAGCAGTTTATTTTTTCCGAACGACAATTTTTTATAAGTTTCATTCGAATCTGTTCAGTAGTTCCGGAGTCTACAAACAGACACATAAACAGCAGACAAACATTTAAAAAATCTTATTCTCATACTATTTCTTTTATCGCCCCAAATTATTATTTTATAAATATATTCAATGTACAGACACACTTTTTTTACAGTTTAGTTATAATTGTATATAGATATAGATTTTTATCATCATCACCCAAGCGGTTAATGCTAGGGTTTTCCTGCTCTTTCTTCTCCATTTTGCCCTATTTTAGCATACTTACGTCGTCGGCAGCCCTTGGCTCTCGCATTCGACTTGGCGATGCCAGTGCAACGCTTCGCATCCATCGCATCTTGCAAGTAGAAAAGTAATGATAAAATTCATAAGTCATAATCCACAAGTTTTGGCTTGAAAGAGTAACAAACATCGTCTTTCGCATTTTCCTATGATTATTTAGTAGGATTTCTATAACGAAATATTTTACATGAATACCAAAATAAATGGGCAAAGCAACACTCTGTAAAACATGATAAAGAAAGAAAAAGGTAAAACAGCTACGTCTCAGATTTATACGAACACTGTGGGCTTCTAGGCGATATCTTCAATATTTTTGTGACGTCATTGCAGCCGAGCCTTCTCAACCCATTGACCTGTGATGCTGATAAACTGGAGATCGTTTACTGAACTGTGAGCCAAGACTTAGGGCAATCTCAACTTCCAGTGCTAACAGTGTAATTGATATGTGTCCTTGTAATAGGGTTTAAACATTTTTATTTAATTTTTTTATTCGGTTTTCGTAGCCGATTTGCACAGTCATAAATAATATAATAATCATAAAGTTAAGTTTGTGCACGAGTGATATAAATGGAACTATGGAACTCGTATTAAAAGGAAGCTACTTCTAGGCGGCCGACAGGTAGACAGGTGGCAACGATGGGAATAGGTACAGTCAAAAGCATCGACCTACCTAATACCAGTATAATATGTGCTAGCTTCTCTATAGACGCGTATAGCAATGTTAGCTCATTTTATTCTGATTTTTAAGGTCGATTTGCTGCCGTCTGTACTCGTAGTTTAAATTAATACATATTATGGGAGTTGCACATTTCTTTAAAGTCGTAAACACTTAGTGTAGAGGTACTCTGAAATATAACATTCCCAGTATTTTAATGAACTTGACAAGCAGATTGCGTCCGATTTTTTTAATATAGCAGAAAAGCACTTGAGGGGTACTTTAAAATGCTTCGTCTGCCTTTTTGTTAATAATGCAAGTAATTAAAAAACGTAAAAGAATTCCGGACAAACTGACTAAAGAACATCCCAGGGGCACTTTTTTGACTTCGCCTTTTACTTAATTTGATTTCCCTTTTGTATCGTAAATAAGCCGGAACTTGGACGCCCGAATCACATCCATTATTAATTCCTTCCGTACTCCTCGAAACAGAGACGGCCAAAATAATTTTAAACATTTTAAAGGAACAAGTTACTGGGCCTCCGTAAACATGTTGTGAAAGTAAATTTGTATTAAATATTCATCCGATGGTTTTAATTAAACATTCATTTTCCCGGAGAGAGCGTCGGTGGCCTGGTGGTTAGGGTATCAGACTCGTAAGCGAGAGGTACATGGGGACAATGTCTGTTCGAAATAAACTCTTGCAAGTTAAATTAGCTATGCTCGGAGTCTCGTTGCGCGATCGATCAGAAATGAGGAGATCCGCAAGCGACCCAAGGTCACCGACATAGCCCTTAGGATTGCCAGGCTAAAGTGGCAGTGGACAGGGCACATAGCTCGTAGAGTAGATGGGGCAGTAAAGTTTTCGAGTGGCGACCACGTACCGGAAGACGCAGCGTGGGTAGGCCTCACACAGGGTGGACCGAACACCTGGTAAAGATCGCAGGTACCAGCTGGATGCGGAAGGCACAAGACCTGCCTTTGTGGAGATCTCTGGGGGAAGCCTATGCCCAGTAGTGGGCGTCTTTCGGATGATATGATGAAGTTAAATTTGACCCATTTCCTGGTTTCCGATTGAGCTGAAATTTTGCACATACATGTAGGTAAATTCGGTGACAATGCGATGTTATGATACCATCGAGCTGATCTGATTATGGAGACGGAAAGCGGCCATGGGAACTCCTAAACTACGCATATTAAACCCATCGAGTTTGTGCTCGTTTGATTAGTCTTCACAAATACTCTGACTGATCTTAGAGAACGCGCCATAAAAGCTATCTATGAAAAAGAATCAATCATTTGAACTTGTTTACTTGGCAGTACATACTAGAATATTCGTTTTATATTATTGTTTTCATCTGCGCTAGATAATTTGACTAACAACATTTACTTTATACTTATTTATTACCTTAAAGAATTAAACATACTTTTTATTGTACAAATAGGTAAATAGGACTAAGGCGACTCGATAAAAATATATCTGGCCTGCATTCATCATCCGTGTCGTTACTAATTCCGTGTGGAGAAGTTTTAAAATTGTATCAAAACCAGACAAGCCACTTAGCCATTTTGTGTTGCTAGCATTTGTCCTGCGGATTTCTTGCGATACTGTAAAACTGAAATTTTAAATTAAATACACCAATAGGGTACAGATTTATATTTTAAATAGATTGTTTGCATACAGCTATGTTACAAAGAGCCCAATGGACTTAAAATAAAACAGATACTTTAATTTGGAGTGTGGTATTTAATAGTTTGTTTAGTGCATTCTTGATGGAACTCATTGTATGATAGAATTGAAATACTTTTTTCGAGTGAAGTTTGTGAGAGGCCGTCCTATTTGCAAAAAAAATAGCTTGTATGTATTTATCAGGTGGTTGCTTGTATATGTCAAGCCTGAGGAGTCCGCCTGGGTGAGTACCACCGCCTTATCTATTTCTGCTGCCAAGCAATAATGCTTGCAAAAAAAAAATGTATACCGTGCTAATAAACCCGATAACATATGCGTTGAAAGTGTAATGCCTGCATTGATGTGTTCCGGTTTGCAGGATAAGGTAGCCAGCGAAATTACAGGCATGAGGCATTTCATCTTTGTCTTCACAGTGACAACGCACCTGTGGTTCTACATTCTTGTTACCTGCAACCTAATCCATCCATCAGGTGCGCTGTCTGCTCGTTGGTCACTGAGTAGCATCTAAAAAATTAGAATTAAATAGAATAAAAAATTACTAGTAGGTACCCTTATAAAACCAACATTATCTCATAGTGTTGGTCGCAAGTACAACTATGCCAAAGCAGTGAAGTGACAGCCAGGAAGCCAGTAAGACACCCGGCGCAAGCGGCCGAAAGCGCTTCCGACGAATTTCCGCGCAATCCAAAGTTGGGTGACACGTCGTGTAACTTGGCTTGCATTGAGCGCTGGTGCAAGCTACGAGAGAGGGGCAGGCGTATACCGTTTTTTATCGCCAACGTAAATTCTTACCAATTAACTTTGCGCCTCTTGCATCGGTTCTTCTCTACGAAATTCACAAGTTGGCCTTCTGGCTGCTGGTAAGTGATGTGGTGACGAAGAAGCATGCTCGGTTAGGTTAGCTATTCATTCTGACCTTGAACACATTCGTAGGCAAACTCAAACTCAAACTTAAAGAATACGCCCGCGAGGTACAGAGTATCGATATGCACACATTTAATGTATGAGAGGGCCCGACCACCCCTCAGCCGATAGCACGTGCGCAACACGTTCCCAGCACGCTCTTGCCCACGGCCCCGCACGGGTTCATACACCCGCACGCACCAGCCGGCCTCTTAGAATTTCCGAAATAAGGCAATAAAAAAAATGTCTTATAAATGTCACAGAATTAAACAGCCTCTAAAGCAAATACGTTTTTCCCATTTCCTTCGACGCTCAAACGCTTAATTAAATACGTAATTAAAAACTTCCGGTGTTCTGTTATAGGTACTTAACGAATGATTATTCTAGTACTAGCTTATGATCGTGACTTCAGCCGCCTACAATTCGGTTTAACGGACCGGACCCGATATCGCGGAAACCACATTGAATCACGGGATAAATTATAGTCTATTAGCTGTCCAGGGCTATAAGCTATATTACTGCAAGACATCAATATCCGTTCAGTAGTTTTTGCGTTAAGCCATAACATCCATACACCCTACCTTACAAAGTAGGATTTAATAACCGAAACGACATTAAGCAAATAAATGAATAAGTTTAGTATAGGTTTCAAGGTATAAATTATATTTTTATGTATTAGTTTACACTTTATAATAATTTGTATGTAGATATGGGTTTTATCTTCGTTTTGTATCAGTTTATTTTGTATTTATGTTGTTTGTGTATTTATAAATATGGGCCTCAGTTGCCTGAAATAAAAAAATAAAAAAATAAATTAATTGATCGTAGTACATATCCTGTATCATATTTCATCCATGTATAAACAATATATTTGGGACTTAGCAATAAAGTATTTTACATTTAAGTAAAACCGCATACAGTACCTAACTTAAGCCTTCGGCACAACAAAAGGAAGTGTAAGCAGTGCGGGTTAAAGACTGCTCGACTCGAATAATAATGTAGGAAACAATTAAATGATAACGTAGTGGAATCGTTGGTGCTCTTATACGACTGTCACAAGAAACATTTGCTACTTTACCAGTTTCTTGAAGGTTCCAACACTTTAAGAGAAATAAGGAGATTGCTGGGTACAAAAATAAATAAATAAATATGCTTGGATAATTTACACGGCGTCATCTAGCCCCAAAGTAAGTAAAGCTTGTGTCATGATTGCAAAAAAACTGATAAAATACTGATATATTTTTTAAATACATACTTATTATACATACATCACCGCGACCCATAACGGAAATTAAAATTAAATTTCAATTTCTGTCGGGCTGGGAATCGAATCCGGGTCCACTGCGTGACCGTAAAACAGGTATAATTGATTTCATGCACATATTACACTTCGAATTTATTTTTAAAAAGTCCAGGAAAGGTTTGATTTCGACTTTATTTTTAGACAAAATAACTATCCTACAAGATACTTACTGAACTTGTTTATAAGCTACGCGTCGTTCTTATCCAGGAAATTTGCCACACTAATAAAAATTTATGGCCAATGTTTCCTTAAGAAACTTTAGCCTCTTTCAGCTTTCTGGTATCTGGGGTCACGGCCTGCAATGCTCCCGATAGGCCAGTGAAGAGGGTAGAAAGACTCAAGGGTATCGCTGCCTATACAAAGGGCATCGAGCATCTCTGATTCAATTTGTCCGTGTGCGGTACAAGCTTTTTGTTCCCTTTTATATTCATAAGCGGACAATACATCCAATAACCTTGTTAATTTTGAATATAATAACTTTCAGAAAATATCCTTCCTAGCCGTTTTCCGCTACAGTGAGTACTGCGATAACATTTTGTGCCTTTTTTTTGTCTCGTGCTTGTTTCTTTCGTCATCTGTCGTGTGCTTGCTCAAGCACACGACAGATGACGAAAGAAACACAGAAACAGAAAGAAAGCACATGCTAGTCAAAGCACAGACAACTTTAAATTTTTTAACAACATAATAAAATCAAATATAATGATTAAGACAGCCTGCGGCGTCTGCCGGAATGGATAATACATTGTTGTAGCACTGCCTTATCTCTTTATGTGCCAATAGGACTGCTTGCGTCGTTTTCCGCTTTGAATAAGGAAGAACGATACAAATTTTATAAGGTGGTAGGAAGAGTCCTTGAGAGGCTTGACAGAGGTCAAGCCTGAGCAGTCCGCCTGGGTGAGTGTCACGACCTTATATATATCTCTCGCAAAGCAACAATGCTTTCATTGTTGTGTTCCGGTTTGAAGAATAAGGTAGCCAGCGAAATAAGATGCATGGGGCATTTCATCTTAGTCTTCACAGTGACAACGCACCAGCGGTACTGCATTTTTGTTACCTGCAACCTAAATTGTAGGTGGTGAGGGCGACAGTTACCACATACCATCTGGGCTGTCGTATGTCACCGAGCAGCAAAAAAGAATTATCTGAAATGATGCGGGTGCATTCGCGGTTCAGTCAGTTAAACAAAAGTAATAGGATCATAATGAAGCACAAACTTTATAATACAGCACTCGAAGCACTCAACCTGGAAACGAGTATTCCAAATCAAAGCCTAATGTAGGTACTAACCCAATAAACAGGCTTCCTTATTGATTCACAGGCAGTAGCAAGTTCTCGCGGCCTTGTCAATGTAGTTCGCCGCCTCTCCCTTGCGCTCCACAGATGAAATATGTATCGTAGACGGACGTGTGCGGCCGAATCAAGTCGAATATTGGGTCTCCAAAGACTGTTACGTACCTTCAAGCATTATTTATGTGCTCCCGGCTGTTTATAGCGGCGATATGATCCGTTTAGCACAAGTAATACAGTTCTGTTGTTAACCAGTATGAGCGTTGTCTTACGGGTTTAGCTGTAGCTAGATTTCGGGTTTGAAAAGTGCAACGTGTAGTATATTTACGTGGGTAGTACACCTACCCTCATTGTACGGGATATAAATAAAAGTCAGTGTTCATACAACTAACGCGTGTATCATTACATGGTGACAGCGGTGCTTGATTTTAAACATAAAAAGCACGCGCATCTTTAAATTATCGTTAAAATCAGTGCGGAATTGTCGTGTGCTGTGTAATACCTATAAAATATGAAACACGCGCGTCCTCCGGCGGAATTATTACTCGAAGGCGGTCCGGCCGCGCGGGCCGATTCGTGGCGCACATAGAGGAAGTTATTTGTGGTTTTTCTCAAGGCATCCGGAGTGAGCAAAGAACCTAAAGAGGTGCAGGCTAGTCTATTGGTGAACCTCATCGGTTCAGTGGGATACGAGGTTTATACGACGTTCACTTTTGATGAGGGCGATTGTGAAGACGACATTAACTGCAAATTGAAGAAATTTGAGTCGTATTTCGAACACTCGCTGCGGCGGCGGCGAACGGTGTCCGGCGCGTAATGCTATGTGTTTTGTTTGCGATCAAAAAGGTCATTTTTTGCTAGTTTGTAAACAAAAGAAAGATATTAGTAAAGTGTTAAATTTGAGTGTGGATTATGCGGCAACCGAATGCGAATAGGACTAGGAAGAAATGTTTTATGTTAACGTTATCAGCGAGGACAAAACACGCAGTAAGTCGTGCAAAGAATGGGTAGAAACATTTTATTGTAACGGAAAGCCTATCATTCTAAAAATAGACACTGGATCAATGTTAAATGTTATATCTAAAAATATGTACCTAAACTTGGGTCTGTGTATTAAAAATTTGAAGCCGTTTACAAAACGAGTGCTTTCTTTTACGGGTAATACATTGCCGATAATAGGTATTGGCGATATGTCATTTACGTTCAAAAATAAACATAACTTATACCGTTTGTTGTGGCGGAATTAAACTGCCAGAATGTACTCGGTTTGGAAGCCTGCATTACTTTACAGTTGACCGGTTCTGTTGATACAGTAGATATTTGCCAGTACGATGATTTATTTAACGGATTAGGAAAACTACCTGGGCAATACACTGTTGTAGTCGATAAAAGTGTACAGCCGGTTGTGTGCCCTACCAGAAGGATATCTTTTGGCCTTAAAGATAAACTTTTAACTGAATTACGCAGGATGGAAGATTTAGGTGTTCGACGTTCACAAGTTCGACGAGACCGGAATGCGAGCCGATGACTCCAAAGTTAAGGCCATCATGGAGATGCCTTACCCAAACGATAGGAAATCGCTCAAGAGGTATTTAGGTATGGTTAACTATCTATCTAAATTTATTCAAAACTACTCCTAGTGTGTGAATGTCCTCCGGTCTCTGTTAAAGAAGGATTCTGAGTGGGCGTGGTAATCACATCACTCATCGGCCGTAGACGAGTTGAAGCGCAAGCTCGCGAGCGCACCGGTGCTGGCACTGTACTCGCGCACCCCGTGTGTTATCCGTTGATGCGTCCAGCGTGGCGGTTGGCGCCGTGCTACTCCAGGCCGGCCGCCCCGTGGAGTTCGCATCCTTGACCCTTACCGACACGCAGACCAGGTACACTCAAATTGATAAAGAAATGCTGGTGATCAGGCAGTATATTTACGGTAGGTCAGACATCACCGTGCAGACGGACCACAAACCGCTCGGGGCGCTGTTCAATAAGCCTCCGGTCTCCGTGCCGGCACGCTTGCAGCGCATGATGATGAGGGTCCAGGGTTTTCAATTTCAAGGTGGTGTATACTCCGGGTAAGTACATGTACATCGCTGACACGTTGTCACGGGCGTCGCTCGAAGAAATTGTGCTACAAACGTGCTTTCTACTACAGATTGTGCCGTTTAGCGACCAGAAAATGGAGGCGGTCAGAAAGGAGACAGAAAACGACGGAGACTGCAGCCTCTTAATTAGGTACATAACTAAGGGGTGGCCCAAGAACCGACGCGATGTGAGTATACGAGTCAACGTATTTTGGCCATATCGCGAGCAGTTATATTACGCGAATGGGATATTGGTTTATTCTGTGCGCTTTACGGGATATTATGGTGTCGCGAGTTCATGAAAGGCACCTAGGCGTCGAAAGGTGTAAGCGACGAGCTCGTGAAGTCATGTTCTGGCCGGACCTGGGCGGCGTCGTGGAGCACGCGGTGCGGGCCTGCACGGCGTGCGCGATGCACGCGCCCCGCCCGCACCGCCAGCCGCTTCTGCAGCACGATGTGCCTGCGTTGCCCTGGCATAAGCTCGCCTCGGACATATTTGAGTACAGGAAGAAAAGGTATATTATCTTAGTCGACTACTTTTCTAATTACGTGGAGGTGGGAGAACTGACGAACATGAGTGCCACGCAAGTGATTAATTTCATGCGAGAACAGTTTGCG
This sequence comes from Blastobasis adustella, assembly GCA_907269095.1. Lineage (NCBI taxonomy): Eukaryota > Metazoa > Arthropoda > Insecta > Lepidoptera > Blastobasidae > Blastobasis > Blastobasis adustella. Next base: position 9,676,943 of record OU026128.1, on the reverse strand, counting down.
CGACCCGGGATACCGTCGGAGCTCGTGACCGATAACGGGCCCGCCTATAGCTCGAACGAGCTTAAAACATTTATGCGCGAATGAGAAGTGCGGCATGTGACATCATCCCCGCACTATCCACAATCTAACGGCAAGAGCGAGACAACCGTCCAAACAGTTAAAAATATATTGAAAAAGTGCGTCGATTCGGGACAAGATTTTACAACCGGGTTGTTGAACTATAGGGCTACGCCACGAAACTGTATGGACTCGCCGGCTCAAATTTTAATGGGCAGACGTTTGAACTGCCTATATACGCTAAATTGTTACGCGAAAAAGTAGACAACGAGCAAAACTATCGAGCGTTGATAACTCATAAACAAAACGTAAAACATTATTACGATAGGTGGGCTAAATCGCTTGATCGCTTATCTCTGGGAGATAAGGCAACTTTAATATGTAACGGCTTCAGAAAACCGGTTTCCGTAGTGAATAGTGGGCTGGAGCCGCGCTCATACGTAGTGAAAAGAATAGGCTGTTCCAAGACGGGCATGCTCCATCTTCGGCTGCATCGTCACTTACCAACAAGTGAGATGGCGGTCAAATACCTGTCTTGTATAATATATAAAAAAATAAGACGAGAGTGGCACCAGGTACAGACGTAGCCGAAGTCAACTGGTGTCGCGGTCGATCTCGGCAGGGTCTGCATGGAGGGCTCAGGGACGTTCCACTGAGACTGCCATTCAGCCCATATGGCAAACATGGCAAGCAATTATACGTAAACGCAGATCAAAACCTGCAGCTAACGAGCTGTCGCTTAGTGAGTCACGAGTATCTCATCCTGACAGCGTCGGGTCATCTTCGCAGAGCACATCCGCGGAGAACAAGCCAGATACTGCAGAGTGCGATTACCTTTCCGAAACCACTTCGGAAGAGTCAGCCTCATCCTCGCCACTTGTACCGATATCGAGGTCCAAGGAGCGAACGGCACGAATGTTATCTCATTTATTTTTTGGTTCAATTAAAGACTAGTGTACTACCAACCTACTTATGTACCTATGCGTTACCTACTTGATTTAAAACACCTAAGTGCATATAATTGCAATGTGTAAAACTGCGTACACAAAATGCCTACTATAATTTAACCTGGATAGGTTGATGTGCAGGTATGCAGGTGTATTAAAGTTAACTTCAATTTACCTAATGTGAATGTATATGTATTAAAGTTCTACCTAATGTAAAATATTGTTATAAACTATATTTGGAATTACGCATGTACTTAGCAACTTACCTACTTGTCATAATCCCTATGTATGTGCTACATGTACTTATTTATAGAGTTACGTACATAGAAACGTAAAGAACTAGATGCATATTAATAAAATACAACATACATATTCATTAAAAAAATGTTAACTAACTTTTAACTATAATGCAAACCACTTAAACCTAATAGATATATATTCATTCTTTGTTTTGTTTTTTTGTCTTTCAAAAGGGAAAACATGTAGTATATTTACGTGGGTAGTACACCTACCCTCATTGTACGGATAAAAATAAAAGTCAGTGTTCATCCAACTAACGCGTGTTTCATTACACAACGTTGTGTGTACAGGCGTTATCAATGAAAGAGGTTCGGCAGCGTTGAGACGGATAATGTAATCCTTTTCCCCATTTAACTATCTTTTATCTATTTATATACACTATCTCTATATCACAATACACTAATGGTGCGAAAAGGTAAGGTAAATATTCAACACGTAAACCTGCACAAAATCTGTTTTTTGTGTAGTTTTACTCGTTAATTTCGTTTCTGTTTTTGTTATTTTAAATTGTCACCTCATACTAATTTTATAGCATACGTCTGCTTTGTTCATTTTGTTTTACAATTGCTTAAACCCGCTGTGATATCCTATTACTGGCTTATATAGTATAGACATTAATTGTGTTATACATGAAATGTAAATTGTACTGTTGTATATTCTACAATAAAAAACAATACAAAAATAAAGTGAAGTTGCTTGAATGAATCATTATTTCAGAAGCAGAACAAAACAATGAATCAGGAGTACCTAAACTGTTTATTACTGACTTTTACACAAAATAAATTGCGTAAAACACTTACTTTGACAGACGAAAACAACTGATATTTTAGAAGACTGTAATGATATGGACTCCATAATTATAACATTCAAAGTTCTATACAGCCGACACAGCGCTGTTGGGCGCCTGTGAGTTATGGGCTGTCGTTATGCAGAGGCTGCCGAATATGCTGATTTCAAGGAAATTTTCTAAAGAGCGATACAACGCAAGTTGATCGATTTATGATATGGAAACTTCGACTAAAGTGTGTGAGAAAATCTAAATAAATGTTGTACGAATTTCTGTGTATGATTTGGTGCACTTTGTTGATGCATTATTGATGTGCTTATGTATAACTTGATCTTAAAGTGCGAAGATATTTATCAATTTTACTTTAAAACCGCCGAAGACCAAGAGCCTTATTTTTGAAACCGCTCGCCTTCAAATTCTTGTCTTTTCTATCTCTAGCAACTTACTACGAGTGTGAAAGGGATAGGTAGCGCACGCAAGCACTCGAGTGGATGCGAACGGTTTCAAAAATATAGCCCCAGGGCCTCGAGTCCGCAAATTTATTAAACCTAAAAATCGCAATAGTAGCTCAATGGCAGTTTTAGTAGTAGCTATTGTGCTATTAAGCTAATATTGCTATCCAATTAAATTCAACCCAGCCACATTATACCAATAAATTTGCGGAATTGAGGCCCAGGATATAACGGGCTGAAGTCATCATCGTCCTAACGCTTATCCCGGCCTATGCCAGGGTCCGCTTTCCTGCCCATTCTTCTCCACTTCGCCCGGTCTTCGGCATCCTCGCGTCATAAGCCGTTGGCTCTCGCATCCGACTCACCGATGTCAATCCATCGCTTCTTGGGTCGCCTACGGCGCCTCTTTCCTGATACCGGCAGGTTCACGCACCTATTTCCCACGTATCCATGAGGCTTACATGCAACATGTGACCAAACCAGCGCAGGCGAGCCTCCTCCCGCCAAGACTGCCATGGATGTATTCATTGCGTACTCGATCGAGCCGTGTATTTCCGCACATCCAGCGCAGCATTTTCATTTCGTTGGCGTATATACGAGTATAAATGTTTTCAATATATATAACGGGCTGAAGTGTTTTCTGTAAAATACTTACTTTCAACACAGTGATCTCCAAATCGCCTGACAAGTGTAGATACTGTGGTTAAACTATCTACTGTTGTTGTTTTGATCATAAGGATAACATATTAATCCGTTAATGGATTTTCATCATCTGTAGTAGGTATAATTTCAATTTTGCCTTGTAATTTTTACCTTAATGCCTGTTTTTGATGCACTCCTTTTGTAGTCTTGCCAATAATATACATTTAATTTAAGTATCGGATTTTGGTCCCATGGTTCCTTACTCGCCTCACAACACATCACGAAAACAAAATATAATACTGCGTTTTAATACCGTTCTCACGACTGATTGTCTCTTACATATTATTCCAAGGACGAATATTGTCCACTGTAAATAATATCTGAGTGGTTTAAAAGGACCCATCCGGGTTTCGGAGGCGATACCCTCCCCCCGCTTCCTCTCCAAGAAGGAATAGACATCACCGCCTCCTTAAAATAGACAATAAATATAACCTTTCTATTCACGGAGTGTCTATTTTTATTTCAGGGCTATTTTATAACATTGGCCGGGAGGTATTTTAACTTCTTCTTCTTATAGATTCTTAACACTTTATTTTCCCAGTATTCGACGATGCATACAGCGTTTAACTCGACCCAAAAAATAAATAAAGGTTTAACGTTATTTCGTAACTTATGTCATGTTTACACGAGATATAAAGTAGGTATCTATTATGGCGCGGATTTCAGTGTTGAAGTAGTAAAGCCAAGTTAGTATCTGGGAAATAATATTATTATTGTATTTATTTTCATTTTTATAAAATGAAGGTAGTGTTCTTAAATTAAAAACAACACATGCGGGTACACCGCAGTCTATAAAAAGGCGGCCATCGCTCTCGACAGGTCAGACGTTGTCCGACTGCGGGCACGGCACCACCAGTGCTCTGAACTGTCTTCCTCAGGTAATCTTGCTTAACCGTATAACTCGTATTATTTCTATGTTCTATTTTGTTATTTCTATAGAAACTTGTGTGTATTTTGCTAAATCTAAGTACATGCTTAAACTACTAAAATATGTCCTCTCTATCTGTTGCTGTCTATTTATTATGTTATTGGTGATAATATACATAGATTTATTATTCATATTTCTTTGTTTAATTCCTATACACATTCTCCCACATCAGAAGTGGGATAAAGGATCCCAACGTCCCACAATATTTCTAATGCAATGTTCTTTGTTTTCATGTTACATCGTGATCTTTTCGCACCGCTCGCATGAGGCTGAGGAAACTGGATGCTTCCGACGACGCGAAGTGTCGAGTGCATGCAGATGCAAAACCAGACATCGTAGGGTCCACAACAACTACAAGCTGCAAATTAGCATTCGGTGAGTCGTTACGAGTTTACTTGATTCAAGTGAGTTTATAACCGAATTAGAATCATTTGTTTCCGCGTAGAACGTGTAACGAACAAAATTAAGAAAGTCCGACTAAGTAAATATGCACCAAATTACGGAGTTACAATTTAATTTTGTTTTACAATGAATTATTACTGTCTAGAAACGAATACGAACACAAAAGTAAACGTTGAACAATATTTGTTTGCCGAGGGTATGATTTTATTATAATTTTAACGTTGACCGCCAAAATACGATTATTCTGAAAAGCTACCTCCAACATTGAAAAAAAAAAAGTCTGTTTGATTAGTAGGTAACGTCATTTTTGTTGGTGACAAATTATTTTATCGAAAGGAATGTAAATATATTGACGGTAGACAGTTTCAAATTATGTTTTGAGTGACTTATTTAATCCTGTGACTTACTTCAGTTCGACCTGTTTAAGACTTTGGTAGACGGATTTAAGCAACTAAGTCCATACGTGACGACTATCGAGCAAAGGTTTTTATGACATTTGTGTGGTTGGTTTTGTTTACTCAAAGCTTGTGGCATCACCGGATGGAGATGATGTTGGTGTTTTACGTACTAGGCTGATGGAGCCTCTGGGAGCGTGGCCAACAGATGGTAGTTGTTTCAAGCTTTGTGAAAAAATGTTAAACGTTGATGATGATAAGAAAGTCCACATATTTTGGTGATTGCTCAATAGTCAGTTACATAATTTTAACTTCAGCTTCGAGTACTGAAATTTCATTCATTAGCGATACTGTAACTTTTCAGTCACCCTTATACGTATTTATCTGTATAAATACACACATACACCTATGAAGAGTAGACATAATAAACATCATTTCACATATTGTGATTTGGCCGTAAGCGAGTGATCGTCTAGTTATCGATTTAAATTTTCGGACCCATTACGTTGTGTATAAATTTTGAAAAAGTCACAAGGAATATGTAAGTTTATAGCAATACTCTTTAAATCAACCGCATGAATATTCGAAAATATTCACAAATGACTAAGATTCAGTTCACATAAATAAAAATAAAATAAAATATCAAAATCCGCATAAATGAAACATAAATCCGCGTAAATAAGTTGATTAAAATGTAATCCACGCAAATCGAAATAGTCATACGATTTATAAATTAAAAGTATACGCACAAGAAATCAAACAAGGTATAAAGTAAACATGCGACTTAGCTTTGACAGCTCTCGAAACGGCAAACAGGATTCTTCTTTCTTCTGTGGCCACTCTAACCCTATTTTTGCGAAACCCTAAAGTTACCTAAATAATATGGAATTAGGACCTTTAGGTCTCGGAAACCTACCTAAACGATAGGATAAAACTGAGACTCCCATCCAACCTAACATCTCAGGCCTACAGCATCGTGGCTGGACTATATTTCCAGCCTACGTGCCGTTCCAGCGAAACCTTTGACATCGATCGACCCAATAACTTATTTTTAATCCATCACAAACCATCACACATATTGCGATCGTCTCGTCAAGCCTTACTATGGTCCTACCTATCGACTCACAAGTCATGGAGAGACCATTTTTTTTTTTTTTTTTTAATTCGCGCGCGTTTTTTGTGTGCCTACTGTGAGGGACGCTAACGACTCAGACCAGGTTTCGATCCAAACTCGAGATTCATGTCCGTAGGCAAATGTCACTAAAGCTTTAAAAGCACAAAGGTACTTAAACGGAACATGGGCCTCAATCGTACCAGAATTCGGCGGCAAACCTAGACGTAGACTTAGTTAGAGCGCCTAGGCCATCAAAGACAAATTCTTCGTGTTTTTGTTAAGTGTATTCGAAGTCACATCCGAACCTGTGTCCCAGGTTAGTTTCTAAGTTTTTGTTCAGTGAGATTGAGTACTGATGATATATAATTTGGTAATCTTTTTCTTTTAAATTTGTGTTTTAATCACCTTTCACACTTACATTGAAATCTCTAAGAGCCCTACTCAATACTCTAATTTCCACAAAAGTAATGAGAATGTAACTTACTGTTAGCTTTCGAAACTTAGAAACAAATATAGAACCAAAACAAACCAAATCACTGACACTAAGGAGATAAAGACACAGATAGAGAACGAAATAAAAGTCACAAGCTGAAAATAACACAAAGTAATAAAGCACAAATTAATTTAACAAATCACACGCGAGTTGTAATGAATTTTCCCGTGGAAATTTACAAAACATGGGGTTTCTTAGTTTCGGAAATGGATAAAAGGATGTTCACGCGACGCGCCCCATGGGTTGACTGTCGTTTCTACTACCCTGGCCACCTTGCTTGGATTCCTTATCTTCAAAATTCCCACAGTAAAATATTTTAAACAAACAAAAAATGAACTATTTCTAATTTTATGAGGTCTAAGCGACTGCTCTTATAACGTTCGCACATCCATAAATTTAACAAACTGTTCCTGATAAACCGAAAATAGCTAAATGTTACAACAACTAGGGATGTATTACACACGACGTTTTATTTATTCAACGAGTCGATTAAATTTAAAAAACGCAAAGATAAATACGCAAGCAAATGAATTCAATGTGGAATTCCTTTAGACAAAAGGTTATAGTGTAGGCAAGTATGAGTAACCAATATAATGACATTTTAGGTACTATAAACTCGACGTAATGTTAAATTAGACCAAGTATAGATAAATACCGAGGTTTAATTTCCATGAAGCAATTAAGTTTGAGTCATAATCGACTCGTTTAATATTTAGGTGTATTTTAATTCCTTTATTTATTTTATGTATTTGTATATTCACATCACTATCACTTGTGGGATTTTTTTCATGGGTCCCATACTTAACGCAAAACATTTAAAATATTCTCGATATTTTGACTGTCGTTCAACTAATCAATAGCGTAAATTTATTACGTGCTTTTGAAGTAAAATGTTATGCTTAACGTCAAATAAATTGTTTTAGTTTATTACAAAACCAAGTTTGGGTTAAGTATTTGAGAGCATTTGTTAAAAGAAATCATGATAAGCAAACTATATTTTTACTCCACACTGCTCTGTGTATGATATGCATTTCTAAACCTATCAACTATAAACATACGATATATACAAAAAATTGTACGGTGACGAGCTCATGGTACATAGTGATCGTTACAAAGTCCATACGTGACGACTATCGAGCAAAGGTTTTTATGACATTTATGGGGTTGGTTTTGTTTACTCAAAGCTTGTGGCATCACCGGATGGAGATGATGTTGGTGTTTTACGTACTAGGCTGATGAAGCCTCTGGGAGCGTGGCCAACAGATGGTAGTTGTTTCAAGCTTTGTAAAAAAATGTTAAACGTTGATGATGATGATAAGAAAGTCCACATATTTTGGTGAATGCTCAATAGTCAGTTACATAATGTTAACTTCAGCTTCGAGTACTGAAATTTCATTCATTAGCGATACCAAGTAACTATTTTTGAGTTCTGTTGTTGTGCCTGTAAGATGAGGCACTATAAGCAATGGTGAGATTTCATATCCTTCGGCTAGTACAAGTTTGGTAGTACCCACACTGTTGTTGAGGTTAAACACCCCGATTTATTTTGCTGATTTGGAGTGGCCCGGGAGTCGTGTGTGTGACTCTTTGGGCTGAGAGCCCCGAAAGTCTCGGATGTTGCAAGTTTTTATGTTCTGATTTTTGTGGAAGACGGCTGGATATGAGACCTCTTCGTTATTACAAACATTGTTAAATTGTTTAAAATGGGAACTTCCACGTAACGTAGTCACAGATAGAGTAGACTCGATCGAACAGTGAAAAAAAAGTTATGACGATGACGATTACTTTACTTGTTTAGTTGTTTTGGTGTGGTAACCGATAGACACATAAACTTAATGAATGTAATATCTTATTCTTTTAGGTCAGAAGTACTAAAAATGTTACATAGTCTGTTTTGTAAATCCATGGGGTGGGAGCCTGGTGACCTGTATCACAGGTTCTATGGAACCTATTTCAGGCACCAGTTTCTCACAAATAAATATAGCTACAAAAATTATATAGTACTGACCTATATGCGTATCATTGATTTGTTTGTAAAAAAATAATAAATGCTCGTTTTATTTTTATTATTATACTGTTACCTAAAACTGTTGAAGGCAGAAATAAGCTTTTCATTTCCAAATTTGGAAATTATCTATCGAATGTAAAGAACGATACATTTTTAGAGACGTTAACACAGTTGATTGAAAGCGTTTTACCACGCTGGTAGACAAATGAAAGTGGGTCATATTTTGAATTTGATTACTAATGAGACCTGAAGCAAGTGACTTGATGGGAAATGAATTTCCGATTCTGTCATCCACGGACCGTGACCGTGGCAAAACTCAGTTGCTCTTTTATGACGCTGCTTTAGATATTGGCTTAATAGAAGTTGCAGCGCTGGGAATTTGCATTGCATACTACTGGCAGTATAGTTGTTTAGGTAGTGAGTACGGGTCAATGGTGTGGAGAGTTCCTACATGATTAACGATTTAAATACAAAAAATATGGAGACTGGAGTCAATTGTTTTGTCTAGGGTACAAGAGTAGAGTGTAATTTCTTTAATAAAATGTGATTTCGAAGAGTTGGCTAATATGTAATCACGGGGATTGGAAATCCTACCTAATGGATGATCACGGCGATGATCATCAGGTTGACCACAGATGGATAATTATAAAGTTGAAATTTTCATTGTAAGTTCGGGTAGAGCAACCGGGATAGCTCTGTGTGATTGTATTTGAAGATACAGACACCTTGCAATAACAGAGGTGACATGTTCTGAGATGTTTATTTTGGGTACATTATTAACGATTAACGACTCAGTAATTGAAATTTGTGACTTTGATGCCTAGAAGCTGTTCATTGGTAAAATCCTGATTCAATTTTGATGTTGGGCGGTAGAGATAATGTTATTTTCGTGGAGATGACACGGTGAATGTTGGTTTAGGTCTGGGACGATTACTTGTTGTGTAACTCACGTGTTTATTATCACGTGTTGTGATGGCAGATGGACTGCATTACTTGTAATAGTCTGTATACGATGTACTGCATAGATTTGGTCGAAGGACTGACCACGAGCTGATAAAGTAAAGTGGGCTTAGTAAAGTAAAGCTTGTTAAATTTACTATTTTACGATTTTAGCAATTTCATATTGAGATACTGTATAGTCTAACAGTAGTTTATATACATACAAGAGTACGGCCAGTACTGTACTAGCTTCTATGTATTACAAAGGTACTACTAGAGTCTATAAGTACCTACGGATTACAAAAGTACGACGAATCAACGTCACTGAGTGGAAGCGTTAGCAATGTTTATTGATTTCGATTTGTATTCCCACGAGTTAAGGAATATTGTTTTGAGTTTAGAATGATAAGAGGAGAGCTAGTAAGTCTTTTACAACCATAGGGTCAGGAATGTTCGAGCGAACATGGTACTGTGCTGTGGTATTTTAGTTTCAGATAACACACGAGGGCGTGTGTAGACGGGCTTGAGCCTAGACATCATGTTGACTAAAATACCCAACGTCAATCGAAGCACCGCCTTGCGGATAGCTGGAAATACTGTAATGACATCATATTCGGCTCGCGGCCGTGGTCAGGACGTGGAACTAGCTGCTCATCCATTAATGAGAGAAGAAGTCTTGATTTATTGCCTCACGTCACATGGCCGTTCTCCATAAATGCATAAATGGGAGTGTTGCATAATGAATCATCAAGGGACCTTCGTTCTTCGTTCATCGGTGCTCCGACGAATTGTGCTGTACAATATAACGATGACCAACGATGTTATACTGGGTATTTAATGCGATATGCGGGTCATTTGATTTGACCATTGCCCTGTGATTTGGCATTTTATTGTGGGCCAGGTGATTTGGCCACTGCCTCGACAATTGGCATTTGGGGTCATGTGATTTGACCATTGCCATGTGTTTTGGCGACTGCCGTAGGAGTTGGCCCCTGCCATGAGATTTCGCCACTGCCGTGAGGATTGGCATTCAGGTACCTGTGATTTGACCATTAGTACCATGTGATTCGGTGTTTATATGGCTCATGTGATTTGGCCATTGCCATGCAATTTGGCGTATTCTACCAACTACAGAAGGAACACCTTTCTATCGTGAGCAATGAATAATTTTAATGTTTTATCCAGGAGAATTAATCTTGATTTATTTAACACAAGTTGTGAGTCAGAGAGACCGCATACTCAACTATTACTTCGACGCGTTGTGGCATTTTTCAAACCATGTTATTATGGAGTTGACTATTACTTTCGAGTATTGTAGGTATATTTTAGTTTAAATTTGAAATCGTAAAGTCTTGTAGACTGTTCGGTATGCTTGACTTTTAGTTAAGTATGTATTAAATTATCCAGTTTTTATCGGTGGAAGCCTGTAATTGGCTCTGTGCTAATATAAAATAATACTGATATTTTATATTGTAATCATTGCTGTTGGTTTTCCTTAAGTAAATAGGATAAAAAGTATGATTTCGGTCACGTTTGACAAATCGAATTGTTATGATCATGAGACCTAATCAGTGTTTCCTACAAGGATAATTTGATTGGATTTTACATTGATGCTAGTTGATGTGAATTGATGATGTTTTTAGTAAATTGTCGTAATGTAACTCGAGTAAAGATACGTGCATTGTATTGTCATGATATAATTCGACCCTAAGTATTCTTTAAGCATTGATTTCTGATGTTACACAAAAATTTTCTTTTAATTGTAATTTTGAGATAGTGTATCGCAAGCCAATTAGGCTGCTCGTCAGTATGGCCGTGTGGGAAATAATATTATTATTGTATTTATCTTCATTTTTATAAAATGAAGGTAGTGTTCTTAAATTAAAAACAACACATGCGGGTACACCGCAGTCTGTGGACCTGAGGGCGACCACTGAGGACGGGGACCCTTAAACTAAAACCATGGACTCAGACCATCATTTGAACAACTTTCTAAAAGAAACATTTCTCGGAAATGAAAAAATTTGACGTTCCATACAAAACTTCCGAACATACTGCCAATTTCGAATGAGAAATCGAATATTTTTAATTTCCGAGAAAAGTTTCTTTGAAAATGTTGTTCAGAATTATGGTCTGTCTCCATGGTTGACTCTGTCCCTTACACAAATAAATACGTCAATTTATTAACAACATTATGAACCTCAATAAATACGGGATACGGTATTTAGTTAATTTTTTATAATTTTTCTAAGTTTTTCTCGTGATGCCGTCATATTAGAGATTGAATAGTTCAAACTCTTTGCTTTGCGTAAAATAATAAAGAAAAAGAAAGTCACTCCATTGACATTAGAACCCAGTGTTGCCAGATGTGATTTCAGAAATTTCCCCAAATTCCATATTTTTATCCCCCAAAATGATACGTTTTGACTGTCTCCCCAAAACTGCACAAAACCATAGACATCACTTTGCTTACCTACTGAAAGGCACAGATATCGAACCATGATTGTTAGTCAGGCTATAAATAGCAGAACACCTTAGTTATATTTTTTTGAAAACTGATTTAGAAAACATTCGAAATTCTCCACTTTGATAATTTTTTCAAACGATTTCATTTCCCCAGATACCAAATTTTTCCCCATAATCGCGAAAAAAAATTATATCTGACAACCCTTACGTTGCCATTGACGTTTATATGACGTTTGTTTTTATTTACCAAAGACTTCGGATTTAAACCCATTCAGCCTCTGATATGACGTCATTTAGAGGTTAAATGAATGTCAAGTATTTTTTGTATTATTGTTAAAATATCCACCATCTTATAATTTTAAGAGTTTTAAATAAGAAAATAAGGTTTCTTAATGTAAAATCTCGAAATGGTTTTAGAATCGGCATAGCTTAGGTTTTACTTTACATACCGAATTCTGACCAGCACTAGAGTGACAGGTAGATAGTTTGGCTGTCGGTTACCAACTTTCCACTGGTTTGCTATGGCTATACTGCCAAAATCTGCCATTTTATATTGCTATCCTGCCAGATACTGCCAGAATTTGAAAACGTCAACCGATCCTGCTAGAGGTCAAAATAAAGGGCTAAAAATGCCAAAAAGGCTGAAGCTCACAAAGCAATCAACGACTGGCTCAAAAGGATTCAGATTCCAGAGCCGTAAAAACCAATAAAAAAAATAATTAAAATTATGACTTTACATGAATAACTTTGCAAAATTCTAATACGATACGACTCAAAGTTTAACTTGATGCCTAATTTGAACTCATTTGAAACTTATGACTTAAATCTAATTATTTGTAGATATAGTTAGTACGTAGTGGCACTTTAAAAACAATAAACTCGGTACTCACCACTATCCGATCCTGAAGAATCTGTTGCCATCGTGAACACGAAACATAAACGGCCAGGTTGCTCGAAAGCTCGGACCAGACTGACTCACGTAAAGTAAAATACAAACGCGACAGCATGTTGTCTCACTTTAACTTGAAGTAGGAACGTAATTTTTTTTCATTTGCACAATAGCGCGACGTTGCCGTACTTACCCTTCATATTCACCGCATATGTGGCTCCGGAGCCACATTTACCACTAAGTCTTTTAAAAATCGGAGCCACATTATGCGCTTGCGTATGATTTTTTTGACCGTTAGTGGATCAACAGTTACCTTAAAATTTTATGACGAGTTTATAGAAAACGGGTAAATGCACTTCCACTGACGTCACACGCTGAATTCATATATTCGTGCTATACAGCTATATCTCAATCCGGGGTTGAATGTACACACAAAATAGGTGGATCAACATTTGTTCTAAATCAGTACTGGATCAACTTTTACCGTGAAAGGTAAATTATATATATATATATATATATATATATATATATATAGTATATATATATATATATATATATATATATATAATTTACCTTTCACGGTAAAAGTTGATCCAGTACTGATTTAGAACAAATGTTGATCCACCTATTTTGTGTGTACATTCATTTCCGGATTGAGATATAGCTGTATAGCACGAATATATGAATTCAGCGTGTGACGTCAGTGGAAGTGCATTTACCCGTTTTCTATAAACTCGTCATAAAATTTTAAGGTAACTGTTGATCCACTAACGGTCAAAAAAATCATACGCAAGCGCATAATGTGGCTCCGATTTTTAAAAGACTTAGTGGTAAATGTGGCTCCGGAGCCACATATGCGGTGAATATGAAGGGTAAGTACGGCAACGTCGCGCTATTGTGCAAATGAAAAAAAATTACGTTCCTACTTCAAGTTAAAGTGAGTTCCAGTTCCAGTTCCAGTTCATAATGTTGTTAATAAATTGAAGTATTTATTTGTGTAAGGGACAGAGTCAACCATGGAGACAGACCATAATTCTGAACAACATTTTCAAAGAAACTTTTCTCGGAAATTAAAAATATTCGATTTCTCATTCGAAATTGGCAGTATGTTCGGAAGTTTTGTATGGAACGTCAAATTTTTTCATTTCCGAGAAATGTTTCTTTTAGCACTAGCACTTTGCTCGTGACAATCATCTGTTGCCGGTTGCCTTTTCGAGTGCCAGCAGCGCCTGCAGCCATCTCGACTGTCGGCAGCGTATCACCGCCCCGGTTCCCATTGGCGATATTTTTGGATCTGTGTATTTTTGGGGACCGGCGCCGGCAGCAGAAGCACTTCCTATTTTTTGAATAAGTAACTGCGCTTCTCGCACTGCATGCATTCCCCGGTGGGCGTGGCTTTCTACAAAATGAGGCGTTTTCATTTTAAAAAAAGGGTTCAAAGACACTCGAAGGATGGCGTTACAACCGTACCAATTTAGCGGTCAGATCAAAAGTGTTACGTGTTTTTTTGGATTTCCTAATTTTAGGGAGCAATTTGTTTATTCGTTAATATGATTATGAAGGTTATAATGTGAAAGACGTCGATACTTTGAATTTATCGACATTTTGTGCAGTTTTTGTTCATTTTACACATAACAAACTTACATTTTTGTATTTATTGGTAGTGAACAATTTATCCATTGGCAGCACCACCTGTCAGACTTGATGCAAACCATAGACAAAAAGCGCTTATTACTTTCAATGTGACAGGTTTATGAGTAATTTTTAACATTGCCATCTAGTGATTTTTCGATTTACTAGTCTTGGAAAATCATCATCGTCAAGCGAAAACAGTAAAAAATGTAAAGTACTGCGGCGTCTGAGTATTGTTTGGGCGTGCGGCGCTGGGCAGTGAATGGGTTAAAAGCTAAAATTATGAATGTACTCGAGATTACAAACAACTTTCCCAAAGGAACCTTTTTAAAAATATTTTTAATGCGGGGTCATTGACCGCCGCGATGCTACGTTCAGCTGGTTAACGTGAATCCGATCACCCAGGAGGGGCAGGGTAGGTAAGTAGGTGCCGTGCGGTGCTGCAGCGGGCGTTTTAGGCCGAGATTCAGAGACGATTTTTTTAGTCTTAGTTCGAACTAAGTAGGGTAAAAATGTATGCATTTTGACATACGGGAGTTCGAACTATGACTTACAAATCGTCTCTGAATCTCAGCCTTATAGTGTGTTGCTCCGTCGCGGTACCACAGCACAGAACAGACGTCTAACCTATACGCAAAAATTGTACAAGATATGTACGTAATTGTACGTATGTCGACGTGGTACCGCCAGGTTACCTCTGCCGCGGTACCACTCGTTTTTCGCCAAAAGCGGACATGCTATACAAGACTTACTTACACAAAGGGGTGCTTCAGACCATCAAACTGAACAACTTTTACTATGGGACCACAACTGAAATCGCGAAAAAAAATCCACTGTCCCATACAAAACTACAAACATAAACTCGAATGAAATGTATGGGACAGCAGATATTTTTTTCGCAATTTCGATATTGGTCCCGTAGAAAAAAGTTTTTCAGTTTGACGGTCTGAAGCACCCCTTTAGGTAAAGTGTCCCATTTAATTTTACACCCTGTATAAGGTCTAACGAAATTAGCTGAAACTATTTTAAGGGGATGATCAGACCATCAAATGGAAAAACTTTCTCTAAGATATAATTATCGAAATAGCGAAAAAAAAACAGCTTTCCCATACATTAGAGTCGAGTTCTGGTGACCGTCAGGATGTCTGGACCAATCCGGCATATTCGATTTTTAAGCTATGCACGATTTAGTACCTCATCATCTCAGCCGATGGACGTCCACTGCTGGACATAGCCCCCCCCCCCAAGGATCGCCATAACGACCGGTCCTGCGCTGCCCTCATCCAACGGATTCCCGCCGCCTTCACCAGGTCGTCGGTCCACCGAGTGGGGGGCCTACCCACGCTGTGCTTTCCGGTACGTGGTAGCCACTCGAGAACTTTTCGGCCCCATCGGCCATCGGTTCTACAAGCAATGTGCCCTATCTCTTTCCGTTTGAAATTTGTATGGTGGCCATCTTGGATTCCGCCATTTTTTTCACCGCCTCGAAAATCTGACCAGGGTTCTCTACAATATTAGTTCAGGGCCCATGACCCTAACTGTCATAGTTTCCGCGGGCCGTTGACCCCGACGGTCAGGAGTCGACGAACCTTCCGAAGGTTTTCTGGTATGGCTCGGACATGGCCCTATACACCCTCCAAGTTTCGTTACTCTACTCCGACGGGATCTATGAGAACAATGACTGTCATCTCTGGTATCTGGTCTATAGTTGAGGTACTCGACTCAAATGTATGGGACAGCTGATTTTTGTTCGCGTTTCCTGAGGTAGGCCCCATTATGAAAGTTGTTCAGTTTGATGGTCTGAGTTGACCGTTTCAGTTTGCGGAGGGCTGTCCCTTACACCCCGTACTTTCTTAAATTGATATTAAAAGTTCGATTTTCGATTCACAACGGATCAACAACTGTAGTAAGCGGAACGGCAACGTTGTATTGACCTCCATCGGCCAATCACGGAGGAAGTAATAAAGTGCTTCATCCTGATTGGTCCGTTTGAATCGGATCAACATTTAAAGGAGCGGATTTGTATATTGGAGCCACATTCGACAAGCGTTATTGGTAGTCAAGTCACATGACAAAAATGCCAAATGTTGATCCGTTCGGAGCCACATCAGTATGAGAAAAAGCGTAATGGATCAACATAAGGCCTCCGGATCAACATTTGTTTTTGGATCAACAATTAACTGATCTTACGTCTCGAAAGATCAACATTTACCGTGTTTATATATATATATATATATATATATATATATATATATGTACACACATACATACATACATATCGACTTATAATACAATAATAAAAATAGTGGTGATCAATCCGATAATTATGATTATTGATTGACTTTAAGATACTTGATACATTATTTTGTACTTACGGAAACACTGGTTTGGTTACATAAATAATTCAATTAACTTATTATCAAGGATTTATTTCAGAGAAAACGACAAAGAGCTTATTTAAAAAAAAATGTTTGGCTTTATTTTTAAATTCTTATCAAGCTAAAAGTCACGACTATCAAGTTAAGAGAGAATGTCAGGGAAGCAAAGATTGAGGGACAAAAGTAATTAAAGTTTTTTATCCTCTAGGAACATTTTGTTTATACTTTCTGATACTTTATTTTCTATTTAAGCAGTGAGCTTAATTACTTTTACTTGTAATATTACCAAAGCAATAATCATAAATGAATTCCGCAATTTTTTTTACAAAATGTATTTTATGTGAATTTAATATTCGTACACATCTTGTATTCATAATTTGTTCAATATTTGAAGGTATGTACGATGGGCATTGTAGAGATAAAGGCAAACATTAATCGAATATTGTTCATTCAATTCTTTTTTCAGTACAAATATTTTTATTGTAAATAACATCTACAGAAGCGCTTACATTGTTTATTTAGACCCGTTTCAACAGAAAGTAAACAAGTAAATAAGATTATAGATATGCCTATTCATGTTAGGGCTGTTTCATTTAGTAGCGGGGTGGTCTAACAGTAGGTTAAGAGCTCATCGTAGTCGCAGGGTTTGGAGCAGCATTCCTCGGTGATGCCTCGTTTCCCACGGGTCAGGGCTCGAGCATGGCTTGCTCTCAGCCAAGGGAACTGCAGCCCATCCTGCCTGACGAGCCCATTATGCTGCTGAGACCGCTTCACCATTATGCTCATGGGGTTGTAGCAGAAGGTCGCCAAGGCCTGCGCAAGACGCCGGCCGCAGTAGTAGTCCGCCTCATTGCTGTGGGTACCCGATACGAATGCAGCAACAGCAACGAAGAAAGACAGGCCAATTGCGAACTTCATTTTCTTAAATCGGTGTTACTGGCTGTTTGTCTAAAGGTGTGGATAGGTGTGATTTTAATGATCCAAACTTAATATTGTGTCTCTGTTTTATACTGAATTTACTCCATTAATATTCAGACGCCCACCGATGTTTGTGTTTTGGATTATATTAAGGAAAACTGATGACGTATCGATATAATAATATATAGGGAGAAGGTGGTAATGTGGCCCCTGCACATATATTGGCCCCCTTCAATATTTTAATGTCATAACAACTATAATTTTGGTGCAACGGGATGCTCGCGCCATGCTACTAATTTAGTACCGTACAAATCCAACAGATGCTGTCACGTTCAATTGTCATTCGAACTAGTTGAAATTCGCGACCGCCAAAACTTTTGAGTACTGTGATTTTATTTCGATTGTTGTTTGAAAAAAGAAAGTTTTGGCTTTTGTGTTCGAACATAAGATACATTAAACTGTTCTCCTACGGAAATTGAAAGGTAAATATGAAATTAAACTTTTAATAAATATTTTTGGTATGTTTGTTTAAATATTCGCAATAGTTGTAATTTGGCCCCCTCACATTGGTTGTATTGTGGTCCTGGGGGTCACATTACATGTAAGAGTGATTCATTACGGTGTCAGACGTAATCACAATGGAGAAGGCGCTGATAGGAATGCCATTCGGCGCCAGAGAGACGCTACATCCAGCAGTAGCTCTGAAAGTGACGAAGACGCCGTGAATACCGATTATGACGACTCGTATACAAATACGGTTCCTGAAAACGCGGACGTGCCGTGTATGTTCTGCGAAACTATTTATTCCAATGACAGACCTGGAGAGCCATGGGTACAGTGTCAAAGTTGCGACTTATGGGCTCATGTAGCCTGTGGCGGCTCTGAAGGTGACTATTACATTTGTGATTTTTGCCGTTGAGCTTCAGTTGTGCAATACATTTAATGTGACCCCCCAGGGGGTCACATAACCATCACTTGATCTCAAGATACCAAATTTGATTAAATAAGAATAAATAATACTTTCGATTATCCTGTGCTAGTTTCATTTATTCCCTAATAAGACATGTTTAAACAAATGAATAAGAAGTCTTATAATGTATTTTTTAGGTTTCTAACTCCTGTATTTTTTAAATAAAGCTTCAAAAACAAAGTGGGCAGCCACATTACCACCTTCTCCTCTACCTGTATCAGTACAGGATAGCTCATAATAGCCATGAATTTGACTATTGTACTGACGACGTGAGAAAGCTCTAGTCATTCCAATAAACTTTTTAATCAGTGGAAATAATAAAAATTTGTCATAAATATTGGTACAGCATAAACTTTGCCGACGCAACTGAGTGTTGTTATTTTTATTCCCTTTCGTATGCGTTGGTCGAACGCCTTCGGCATCCATCTCTTCGTAGGCCTTTTCAAAACTCGTCGAAGCGCCCGCCTGATCACCTTCCTAATTCCTGTCTTGGGTCTCAAATCGTACTCTCGATAGAATTGTCATTTATAGAAATCGTGCTTAAGTAGGTATTGTGCACTACTTTACACACTTACACGATAATTGACTTTTGACGCGCGTGAAAATTAATCTAATAAATAATTAATGTTTCGATCGCGTCACATACGACCTATAGCTCTATATGTGTCACAGCCTTCACATCTCATTTGTATAATATTAATCGGGCACAGCATATTGATGAGGGAAAATGGGTATAAAATGAGAAAATTCAAATTTGCGGAACACATTCGGTATTTGCGCCTGCAATCCGCAACTCGTCATTGAAGTGATCAAGTTACCAAGATGAAATCAATACTCGTGTTGGTTTTGGCCGTTGCTGCGGCGGTGTTCGCGCAGAAGGAGGACTTTAACTGCTGGCGTCATTTAGCGAAGACGATGGCGATCATTTGCTACAACCCCATGACCATGTTGGTGAAGCGGTCGGAGCAGATTGGGGCACCGTTTGGACCGCCTTATGGGGCTCAATACTCGAATGGAACCTTCCCCTGGTTAGGGGCAGCTGAGGCACGATCCCTGGGGCGCGACAAACGGGACGGGAACGCTGTTGAATGCTGCGCCAAATCCTGCACTATTGAAGAGCTCCTCACTTACTGCTAAAACCAATTTGGTGTGAGCCCACCATGACCAAAAATACGCCCAGAATTTGTATGCGGTTAATTTGTATGCGGTTAATTTGTAAGGTTACTTGTTTTTGATGTCGCTGTAAATATAAATGTTACTGACTGTTTATCGATTGGTTTCATTGTCTAATATAAGTTACACTTACACTCCTACGTACTTGTGTTTTCTTATACATTATCTAATCCATAAACAATATCATCATCTTGGCGTTAATATCCCGGTTGTGCTCTCGCGCACGAGGTCCCGGGGTCCGCCTTGACCATGTTCCAGGATTTGGGAGATCAGATAATTACAGCGGCCATCAGACCTCCGTGACCCAGTTACCATAGGGATCTAACCAGATTAAGTAATGGTTACACATTTAGTGGCCTGAAGTGCAGGTTTCATCACGATGTTTCCCGTCACCGTAAGTATTGGTTAACATTCAACTAATGTCCACAACTCAGAAAAGACTCTTTGGTAAATGGGCGCAGTATAATTCGAACTAGGTACCTCTCGCTTCATCTTGGCGTTAATGTCCCGGTTGCGCTCTCGCGCACGAGAGCCCGGGGTCTGCCTTGACCATAATCCAGTATTTGGAAGATCAGGCAATTACAGTGGAGCGACTGCCATCTGACCTCCGTCACCCTGCTACCAGGGGGGCCTCACCAGATTGGATCATGGTTCCCCCTTAGTCGCCTGAATGGGCAGGTTTCATCACGATGTTTTCCCTCACATATATCACATGAACATAACTCAGAAAAGATACATTGGTACATGGCCGGAGCGGGATCGAATCCGGTACCTCTCGCTTACGAGTCCGATACCCTAACCGCTCGACCACCGAGGCTCCTAATCCATAATTTTCACCCGGGACATAAATCAGGTCGGCCAGTTGCAATGCAGCAAATACTGCATTAGTACCTAGTGTTGTCAAATCATTCTAGCCAATAAAAGTAATGACTGTTATCTAGAATGCAGTGGCCATGCTGCAGAAAGCAGTAACTCCACTAGTACAGGCAGAGCACTTTACAGCTGCGACTCGCTGAGTCGTCACGTACACAGTAAACTCGAGAGCACTAACTTACTATGTGGGTTTTTGTAAACACAAAGCGAGAACGGCGTAAGTTGTCGCCGGTAGTAATTTTGTGTTTGAATTGCTAAATTTACTGTCTGTGGGCTGTCTGCTCGTTTGTTACTGCGTGGTATAAAAATATAAGAATATACTATGAAGAAGGTACTTTTCGTTATGTTATATATTAGGTAAGGATTATTGACAAAATATTTACAATAAGAATAAAAAGTAAACACTTATACTAAAATATTAAATATTTAGCACTTTGTGTAGCACTTAGCAGTATGACTAACTGTAAACCCATTATTATGAATTAAATAACTTTTTTTACACTAGTTCCACTTTATTATACAAATTTAATAAATTGCCTTAAGATGACAACCGGTTTCGAATTACTCATTTTAAGGCAATTTATAAAAAAATTATAATATTGTGGAACTAGTCTACAAAAAGTGATTTAATTCATACTAAAATATTGTATATTAAAAAATTCATATACACTGTTGACCCCCTAAATGGTGACCAGAAAGCTAGCTGCGTTGTCTCGTTGAATAGCAATGCTTATTCTCAGTCTGATAAACGAGATTAGCTTTTTGCTTAATTCTTTGAAAAGCTTTAAAGCAGCAGGGCCCCACGGTCCCAACGTCTCGACTGCAAACGGCGGAAATATGAAGTTATGAAGCAACGGCTAGGCTTTCATTTATTATTATAATATGTTAGGTTGGCAATGTTGGCATTGTTGTGTTTTTTATTGAAGTTTGTGGTAACCGCGTAATACAGCCATGCGGTAATTAGTCCTCACGGTGACAAGGCACCTGCGGTACTGAAATCGTCAATGTAATCGCACGGGCGACAGTTACCGTTTACCATCAGGTGAGTCTCAGCTGCTTTGTTGTTGAGTAGCATTAAAAAAATTGTGGCTGCTTGTTTGCCTCCCGGCTGCCTATAATATACTTATGAAAAATAATTTCAAACAAACGGACAAATATACCATTATGAGATAATACTTACTTTTAAGAAGTTTGATTTATTAATTTTGGCCCCGTGACGGTATTTATTTAATTTTAATGTTTATATTTTTCGCGTGTATCTTGTATGTACATATCAATGTTTGCAAGTTTTACCTTCGTATCTTCCAAACGGCTAATTTTGGACGCCATATTGTGAAGTTGAAAAAGTAGTTTTATTTCGAAACCCATTAAGTTTGGTATAATAAAGGATCTCATCCTTTGCCTGCCCATAACCCATTCATGAATTTCTTTCTCCATTCATCCCTATCCACTATCATCTCCACGCTTAGTATAACTCATATATTTACAAGTAGTCTAAAAAGCCAAATGGCATCAAAAGTGAAGTTATTGCAAAAAGTCGTCTAACAAATGGCACCGACCATTAAACTAAAAAGCATAAAATAAAAAAAGTTGTTAAAAACTAAAAACCCCGACTGCTATTAAAAGACTGAAAGTTAAAAAACAACGAATTTTGGAAATTATAGGTGTATAAAGTCTAAATGTTAGTTCAATTTAAACTTGAAAGCAGTCGGGGCACCATTCTTATTTTTCACCTTAAGACAATGAGGGATAAGGTTGTCCAGTATCGGAAAACAGGTATAGCTCTCAAATTCAAAACAAAACGTAACACCGGCTCCCTTCGCCTGCTTACTCCATCTAGGAAATCACTCCGGAATTATTCCGTCCTCGCTAGGTGGCCGCAATAAAGCAAGCCGCGCGGTTTACAGCTTCCCAGGCTTGTCACCTCGCGCACCAGAATGCAATAACGTCGGTGCAACGTGCTTTCGACTCCCCGTACATTGTGTTTAAGTGTTCGACGCAGCAACTAAGTATAGTAATTCGCTGGTTCGACGTAACGCTGTATTGCTGACTTTGTGAGTCGGTGTTATTCGATTTTCCGATACAGTTAAGATGGAGTTCGTTTTTGTTTTCTTTTTACAGAAATTTAGTGGAACCGGCAGGAAAGTGGTGGTAAATACTAAGTATTGATTTGTTTAGATTGATATGTACATCTTGATTAAATGCACACCAATTAAAATGCATCATTTCAATTTCTGCTCGGTCGGGAATCGAACCCGGGATCTCTGCGTGGCAGACTGACCATGCTATTGTCACAGAATTTACATAAATATGCAAAATTTCAACTCAATCGGGAAACGGAAAATGGGTCTAATATAACTTGCAAGATTTTATTACGAACAAACAAGGGGGCGGAAATGAGGTGACCATAGTCTTCCGCTGGGACCTCTGAGACTGTCGTTATTTATCTATCACAAAGGCCTCAAGTTGTGCACCGTGGCTTGGCGTCATGAATCCTATTCCAATAAATATTTTATTTTTGCATTTTTGTATTATTTTAATATATTATTATATTCACTGTAAACATGGGTCTTTTGTCTGAATAAATAAATCATATATATTTTTTTAAATTTGAGTGTTATTTGAATCGCCACCATAGCAAAAGTGCGCGCTATGATGTGCCACGTCTCAGTCTGAATTGACCTTTAGGCAGATCGTAGATGTTCTGGGCGACAGTTAACGCTTACCATATCTATCCCATGTCTGTCTGCTGGTTTGTCACTGTGTAGCATTAAAATATATAATAATATTGGGATATTTTATACCGAACTCTTCAGTTGTGGGTCTAAATCACAGTCGACTGGTTTATACTTGCCTGAATTAACCCATTCACTACCCAATGCTGCTTTCCGGAACAATACCTCGCAGGTTAAGTTTCACTATCGTTCCGCTTAAATGCATTTACGACGAAGAATAAAAGGGAAAATGGGGAAGTAAAAATAAGGTGTAGTGTACAACGGTGGTGTGGGTTTTTCATGCTACATGTTTTGTGGAACCATATTGGTCCATTATTGTTACCATTATTATTGGTTTTTATTGGTAACACCATAACACAAGCTTTGCTTACTACGGGGCTAGATGACGCTATGTGAATTTGCCCAAGCATATTTATTTGTTATTTTATTTATTTTTGGTCAGTTTGGTGGTATTGGATTGGTCTCTGGTGGTTGGTATGAGTATTGGTAAGGCTGGGGCCCGAAGTAACAACAATAAGAAGAGATGTATGAAAAGAGTGGTTGATATGTGCGAAGTTACGGAGTTGTGTCAGGACAGAGCAAAGTGGCGGTCCATAGTCTCTGCCTAACCCCACCTGTGGGGCAGAAGCGTGAGCTTTATATGATGTGTGTAATGTATTGGTCAAATTTTTGCTTGTGAGAAGGGCGTGGCTACCTATCCAAGCATGTTGAAAGTTCGGTTACGTTAACTACAAAGCATTTTATGGGTCTTACCTTCTTATCGTTTGCCAACATATCTATTGCGACAGATTAGTTATATTACATATATTTTTATATTGAAAACCTTAAACACGCATGCGCTTTTGATGTATTAGTACGGTTGATGTATAACCCTATTTTTGAAACCGCTTGCATGCACGCGAGCGCTCGCCTTCTAATGCTTGCCTTTTCTATCTCTAGCAACTTACCACGAGTGTGAAAAAGATAGATAACGCACGCCAGCGCTCGTGTGATTGCGAGAGGTTTTAAAAATAAGGTTCAGGTTGCAAAAAAGACTAGCCAGGTATTTTGACCGCCATCTCACCTGGTTACCATTACAATAAACATTTCCCTTCATGTCCCTAAATAGCACAGTTTCTGTACAAGTCTCGTAAAGACCACCATCCTTTTACAAGTAATAAAAACAATTAGTGCGTTACGTAAATTTCATAATAGCACGGTCAAACAAAATACTGGCCGTGTAAATATAATAAATAAATGAATACCGACAAGCCGGGCGCGGTTTTATTATCTGTGGTTGGCGAAACGTGTTGCCGGCAGTTGCTCTGATTATTTATGATAATGGAGCAACATGTTTCTTCTAGTTCCGTTCTATTCTGGGACACCGCTTTGTTTGGCCATGTTTATGCAGAAGATTGTGTGGGGTTCGGTTAATTTTTCGGCGGATATAATGTAAAATGTTATTTTATGCTATTTTTGAGAGAAGTTGTGCGAGGAGCTGGCGAGCGAAAGGGTATATTTATATGAAATTTAATTTTACAGGAGCCGTAAAAACGGAAATGGTTTCGATCAGTCTTTTATAATTATGTCGTAATTATAGCGTTATGATCGAACCACGAACTTTGAATGCACTTTTAACAGTTGTAGGCTATTTTTTATGCCATTCAGTGACAAACGAGCAGACAGCCCTGATGGTAAGTGGTAACTGTTGCCCATAACATCTACAATTCATACATTTAGGTTGCAGGTAACAAAAATGCAGAACTGCAAGTGTGTTTTGATTAGAAATTAGTTGAGGTTCGTATTCAGCGGGCCTAAAACCTTGACCAAAAGTAGAATTCGAACCCGGTACATCTCGCATACGAGTCGCATTGGTTCTCGTAAGGAGAGGTGCCGGTGAACAAGGTGGCCGCGTGGTTCAGGTGAACCACACAGCCACCGACGCTCCAGTAAAAATAAATAGTTAGCGATAACACAAAAATTACAACATACATTTACAAATTGACGTCACGTTGACATCACGAGCTCTCTTTACGGCTGACATTTTCATAACGACCGAGTCTTCGGCCAAATGTTGAATTTTTATGGCAATCAGTTACATTGATGGGGTGATTTGCCGATGCCGTACATTTCCTCGGCGACGCGCAGCGGTCTCGGAATGGTGATTGAAATAAATATTTATAGTGCTAGGTACTAACTTTCGAACGCATGGTCTATTTGTACCCATAGACTTCTATCTATCTGTACATAGTATCAAACAGTCGCTTCCCGCCGTCTGCATCTATGTATGCTTAGACCTTTCAAACTACGTAACGGATTTTAATGCGGTTTTCAACAATAGATAGATTGATTCAAGAGGAAGGTTTATAAGCAAGAAAAAAAGGATAGGTAGGCGTGAAGTAGGTGTACGCGAACGAAGTAGCGCTGGGTTAAAATAATAACTTGTGGTAGCGCTGCCTTTTTAATAGAAAATTCTGTTGGCAGATAGAAAAATGCCTCAGCATCCAAACTTAGGGACCTACAAATAAAGCAAGAAACAAGTGACTTACCATACCACCTCCGCCAGGCACGTGAAAAAGAGGCCAGCTCAATAAACGGTGACTTGACGCCATTTACCTTAAGGATGGTTCAAAGCTTTCATGTTTTAATTATTCCGTTGGTGCTATAGAGTAAATAAGTACAACAATTTCATTGATTAAAACATGTATTAAACCATCTCTAAATAGTTATATAGTATATTTGAACTAGAAAAGAGTCCCATTTTAGCAGAAAAAGGTATACCATTCGTCCTCGTACAGATAGGTCCGCGAAACGAAGTTGTGTCCTTGGTTCTGACGTAGCCGCTCCGGGACTCTCGAAAGTTGAAGGCTGATGTTTTGATGTTCCCCCTGAACTTTATAAACACGTATGCCGCAGGCTACAGAGGCTGAGCTCAACGTATGCGTCAACTTGTCAAGAGTTAACATCCGAAGCGTTCGCCAGATAACGGGTGTTTTCGGTGTGTACTGGTTTATGTGAGTTACGATGGCTGCAACTGATCGAGAGAAACCGGAAATGGAGTTCCAATTTAATTTCACAAATGAAGTTACCACATAACTATGTTTGTTTGAACAAATTATTATTATGTCTGAACAAATTTACACAGCGTCATCTAGCCCCAAAGTAAGTAAAGCTTGTGTTATGGCTGTTAGATAACTGATAAACTACTTATATAGTTTTTTTCATACATACTTATTATACAGGCACACCCAGACCTGTAACAGAAATTATTTAAATTTCTGCTCGGCCAGGAATCACACCCGGGACCTCTGCGTGGCCACCGGCAAGTTAACCAACTGAACCACTATTGTCTTCAATAATAATAACGGGTAATCTACAACTAACCCTAACTTAGTGAGGTATATCCTAGCCGACACTAGACAATTGACTGCCCTCCTATATGAGATGACAACCAATCTCATACATGGTTCCCATCTCAGATAGACAATGTATTAATACTAGATCACGTTAAGACGTAGTTCACGTCCTGCAGAGTGGCATTTCGTGATTTTGAGCCGTACGTGTTTGAGCTTCCGCAATCTCATCAGCTCGGAATGTGAGAATGTAACTCGTGAGTAAGCAAAGTTACTTTGAATTCATTTATAGTGCAAGAAACTTATCTGACCCGGTGACAGAGCGTCGCTGTTATAGGAATTAATAATAATAATAATAAATATTCATAGGCAAATTCACACAGCGCAATCTAGCCCCAAACTAAGCAAAGCTTGTGCTATGGTTGCTAGATAACTGAAAAACTACTTAAATACTTTTAAAGACATACTTAATATACATAGAATACCCAGACCCGTAACAGAAAATAAAAATCACAATTTCAATTTCTGCCCGGCCGGGAATCGAACCCGGGACCTCTTGCGGCATGTTGACCACTGAACCATTCAGGTCGTCAATTGACATAACATTTCAATAAGGTGACTTAGTTCAGCTTTGGCCACCGGCTCAGGTAAGTTTGTGGCACTGTACAAGGCTTGTAGGTATATTTTTTACCTTTCTTTTGGATTAATTGACAAAACAAATTCTAGTTTCTGTCCGCTTCGTAAAAGCAGATCCGGATGCAGTGAACTGTTTTCATCCGAACTAGACCTATTTATCAATACGGAAGTAAAACATTTCCTTTATTTCTAACTAACTTTGAGTATTGGAACCGGTTTATAACTTTTGTGAAAAGATCGTCTATCGTAGTTTTTAGGGCTAATATATGGTGCCGACTTACCCCAGCGTTACACTTGGCCGTGTGATGTCCGGCAGAATAGAATAGAACCAACCCCATACACCGTGGGTGTCGTACAAGACAACAGGCAAAATACCTAGAGTCTCAGTAGGTCGGAAAACGGGCAGCAGCGTTTTCCATTGTTATATGTATCTCCAACCCGCCTGCCAAGCGTGGAGAATATGGCATTAACCTCACCACTCGTGGGAGAGGCCCTAAGTCCTGCAGTGTACTGTTATGGGCTGTGATGATGATGAACCCCAGCGTGGGTGGTTTGTCAGGAAAATAAAATAGTTCCCTACACATGCTTAACCTAAGTGACAGTATTTTTGACCTCTTTATAAGTACCATGCGGGGTATCTGTTTGAATAGCTTCCATACAACCAACGTATAACAAAAAAGGGCCAGCAAGCACGTACCGTTTGTTCAGTCCCTCACCGTGAATAGACAATGAAATATTTTCACACGAAGCAAAGACAAAGAAGGGGTTGTTTGCTGCGTTTATCCGTGCGTCGCCTAGAAATAGGTCAAGTGTGTGCCGCCGTCGATTTATCTCTGTCGACGATATGGGGCAGACAAAGGGAGAGTGATGGTGCGCGTTGGCAGCATTTGGATGCATTTGCCGTGTACTCCGGCAGGTTTCACCGTTCAGCGTTCGCTTTTGCGAAAAAGTGTCATCGCAACGGTAATGTGGGTATCGTAATCGGTCCCAAATGGGCGGTAGAATGTGGCGTAAATCGAATCTAACAGGGTGCCAGCAGGAAATCGTTACTACTCTGGCGATAAAGTAGTATCAAAGTTGGCGCGCGCAATAATCTGCTAATCATTTTTTTTTAAGTAACTGACTTTAAAAGTCACATGTACACATTATACAGTAATTTACATTTCTCTGCCTTTTCAGAACCTGCTCTCTGAAACCATAACTTCTAAAATATTAAAACCTAAGTTATTGTATTTAAAGCGTCTAGAATAGTTGACACAAGTTCAGATTGCAAAAATAATGCTTTTATATTGCTGTTTTAATATAGGTACCGCAATTTTATTGTAGGAAAGCATTTTAAACGAAACACTTTCATTAGAATCCCTTAACGAAACGTTAATAACTTTAATACGATGTAATTAAAAACCCCCAACACAAAATGCAGTTGTTATAAATTCCACAAAGTAGTTCCTTATGTTTATTGTTTTTGATATTTTTTTATTGTATAAATGTTTTCTTTCTTTACCTTTTTATTGCGGTATGCCACTTTTCTGCCGCAACCTGAAAAACGAAATTGCATTGGAACTGCAAGCTGCCGCCATGTTTTGTATGCGCTCGGTTCAATACCGATGTCCTGGGGCGAAGGCTGTCACCGCTCACCGCCGGTATTCAAGCTTATATTGAAAACGTGTGACAATATACTCTATGTGGCATCGTAAACACGAGTTATGTACGGGTTCCAATGTATGCAGACGGGGCAGGGGCGGATTTGGAAGACTTTAGTAATTAACTTTTTTAAATGGGAAAATTTTGAAATCTTTACAACAATATCACTTAGATGTTGAAATAAAAAGCGCCGCTACATGCCTTGCAACGGCTAATTAGCGGTAGTCACTTCTATCGGCCTGCCAGACTTTGCATCATCCTCGAAGCTAAAATTCCATTCAAGTTCTATAGTCCACAGAGAGGGACACGTTTGTCTCAGGGGACTACTTATTTCCTCGAAATATTTTTGTTTAGTCAAGCCACGCTTAAAATTAAGTCAAGCCACGCCTAAATATTTACACGAAATTTATTAACGAGAGAAGCCCGCTATTTTCATTTGGGAAATTAATTTAAAAATAGAACAAACGACTCCTTACCGCATTTTTTATCTTTTTTTTAACTACTTAGATTTAATGACTGTGGCTTCAAATCACCACTATGATTTGTAGTTTTGATACGACAAAACTTATGTAGCGCCATAGGTACTTGTATTCCTCCCATAATTTATGTGTCACTACGCCCGCCATAACAACAACTTGATTAAGCGGCCTTTGCCTACCAAAAGAAGACGCATAACATTTAGATAGTTATATTGGAATGAAAAGCATCGCATTAAATTTCCGACTTACATTACCAACCTAAACCCGTCCCTGTATCCCTTGCTCAGTTGGCAGGCGGCTGGCTAGCGTGCCCTATCGCAAGCAGCGATCTCAGCCTCCCCGTGGAGCCCCAATCTCAAGGGGAATCCTTACACCGAGCAGTCCACTTAACTCAGAACCCGTGACACTATTTGATTACGCCTCGTGATCCGGTTTCGCTTCGCGCCTGTATTCTGTCGCTGAGATTTTATTGGCGTTTGCAAAAGTTTACGGGTTGGTCCCCGCGTTTGATCGGTTCGGAGTTAATCGGAGGCTCATCTACGGGTACGAGCCGTTGATTATGTTTTTATCATCATCATCATCATATCAGCCGAAAGACGTCCACTGCTGGGCATAGGCCACCCCCAGAGATCTCCATATAGGCCGGTCCTGTGCCTTCCGCATCCAGCTAGTACCTGCGATCTTTACCAGGTCGTCGGTTAAGATCGCAGTAGCATACCTTTTCCCTTAAGTGACACTATATGATAACGCCACGTGATCTGGTTTCGCTTCGCGCCTGTATTCCGCCGCTGAGATTTTATTGGCGTTTGCAAAAGTTTACGGGTTGGTCCCCGCATTTGATCGGTTCGGAGTTAATCGGAGGCTCATGTACGGGTACGAGCCGTTGATTATGTTATTATCATCATCACCATCATATCAGCCGAAAGACATCCACTGCTGGGCATGGGCCTCAACCAGAGATCTCCACAAATTTCGGTCCTGTGCCTTCCGCATCCAGCTGGTACATGAGATCTTTACCAGGTCGTCGGTTAGATCACTGTACCATACCTCTATCGTTAAGTGACACTATTTAATTACGCCACGTGATCCGGTTTCCTCGCGCCACGCCCGTGTTCTGCCGCTGAGATTTTATTGGCGTTCGCAAAAGTTTACCATATCAGCCGAAAGACGCCCACTGCTAGGCATAGGCCTCCCCCAGAGATCTCCACAAAGGCCGCTCCTGCGCCTTCCGCATCCAGCTGGTACCTGCGATCTTTACCAGGTCGTCGGTGAAGATCGCAGTATACTACCTCTACCCTAAAGTGACAGTATTTGATTACGCCACGTGATTCGGTTTTCTTACGCCGCGCCTGTATTCTGCCGCTGAGATTTTATTGGCATTCGCAAAAGTTTACGGGTCGGTCCCCGCGTTTGATTGGTTCGAGGTTTTATTGGGTTTGTTATTGAGTTAATCGGAGGCTTATCGGAGTTGATTATGTTGTTAATAACATAATTATATGAGTTAAAATATTGGTTCAAATAGTGTTGTTGTGTTTTAGGACATTTTGTAAGCACTCCATTGGTAATAAAAACTAGTAATCGCACACAAAAATGGCAACTACTTATCAATTTATCGAAACAAAAACGATGTAAATTCACCGCATTAGGTCGGTTACTTGTTGCTTCAATTTTGTTAGCATATTTTAACCACTTAAAACGATATCATTAAATTTTTTGTATTTGTTTAACATCGACGAGAAATTTATTTGAGACAAACCGTATATATATATATACTTTTTTTTAAGTTATATCTAGGGTAGACAATCAGACAAGCGTGCCACCTGATGGAAAGTGGTCACCGCCGCTTATGGATATCAGCAATACCAGGGGCACTACCAATGCGTTACCCACCTCTAAGGAGACCTCTGATATTCCTCTTGTACGATCCCATGTCATAGTCCAAAGGAAATAATGTGGCTCACTCCACATCCCAATCGTGCGAGCGAGAAACGTTATTTCGAACCCTCGCGTGGACATAAACAATATTAGCTATTCTACATACTTTTAAGACAATATCTTAAGTTTTTATATTTTATAAGAAGTTATGGTTTGAGAGAGCAGAATGTATAGTGCACTCTCGTAACCATGGTCCACACTTAAACTTTACGACCAATGCAACGGTTTTACGGGCTAGCAGCGCGGCCATATTCATTTTATGTCAACGCTTTGTATTCATTAAATCTCAGAAAATAAGCCATCATGTTAATGTTATAAGCTCAATTTGTAACTCAATTAACTCTCCCTTTGAAGTAAAGCGTTACTGCTTTTGAATGTAATTAAACTTATTTAAAGTATAATGTGTAATTTCCAGTTTCATTATTGTAAATGCCAACTTGTAATGCTTCGAAGGCTTAATTTCTAGTTAGCTATCTCTTGGAAAATGTATTATAATTCTAACTAGTGTACCCGGCGTGACTTCGTAAGCCTGATGTGGTACCCCTACCCTACACATATTTTAACCCAACCTACCCTTTCTAACTTATGAACGTTCGTCTTGCATCACTATATCTAATGTTGAAAAATACATTAAATCCGTTGCGTAATTTAAAAGATCTAAGCGTACATAGATACATAGGGACAGACGGCGGGAAGCGATTTTGTTTTATGCATACTACGTATAGTTTATGGGTGATTTCCAGTTAAATTATTGTGAATACCAACTTGAAATGCTTCTAGGGCTTCTATTCTATTTGGTATCTGGGAAACTCTATTATAATTCTAATAGATACCTTACTGGTTAAGACAGCAATCCTCTTTTAAATGTTTGAGATATAAAATTATATTCCATTACATAAATCTTCCAATACATAAATGGTCTATATAGTGGAAGGTAGGTTACACAATCAGGTTTTTCTTAGAGACTTAATAACCCACTTCGAGCCGATGAAGGTTGTACGTGCTTATTTCATATTTCATGATCGTTTTGATATCTTACTTAACCCTTTGCCAGCACGGATTACACCACGTATTACCATAAATCGACTTTACGTAATAACGCCTTGGAAAACGAATATATTTGTGTAAACATTTGCCATACGAGGCCTTTCTTTCACCAGGCTTAGGTGACCTTCGTGGGCCTGCGACAAGTTCGTACCGAAAGGTCTCTTTAAGCAGGTCGAGTTGAAGCTCCCAGCAGTAATATTTTCGACAAAGTCAGGGACGCAACGTGAAGGGCTCTGTTTATTACACATACACATTCACCATTCTCTTTTCGAGTGCCATTTCGACGGATATTTTGAATATTTCTCTTGTACTCTTTGTTATTCTTTCATATTACGTTCCGAGCGTACATATATGCACGTCTAAGCTTGGAATCCGTATTTGGATTACCAACAAGAAAGTCATTCCACAGTCTAGGAAATAAAACGGAACGACTATGAGCGTAGCAGATGCGCTACGCCGATGCTACGAGCGTAGCACGACTGTAGAGCTGCCGACAGAATGTTCTCTACGAAAATTACGGAGCTGATAGAGCACGTACCTTACATGGTATTACTTGCTTCACTCTACTGCAGACGTCACCTGCCGCCGATGCTTGTTTTTATTTTTCACAGCACCAAAGAGTTTTCAAACAAAATACAAGATACAAGAAGTTCATGGTATATTTAGCTAACAAAATTGAATGTTTATTGCAATTAAGAAATAAATAAGAATTTATGTGCAAATTTTTAATAAATTTTATAAATGCACTGATATGCATAAATGTTGAATGGATCTCAATATAATATAATAATAATGATACATGGATTATTCATTTCATAAAATTTGTCAGTTGTCCTTATTTTCCGTGTCTTTTAGAATCGTGCAAGCGAAAAACGTTCTTTCGTACCTTCGCGTTGGCATCAACAGAGAATCTACGTAGTGACGATGAGTATCCAGCCCGCTAACTGTTCAACTGCGAACGTCGCGAGAATAGGCTACTATTATACACAGCTCATTCACTTTAACCTCAGACCACTTAGCAGAAAATAAAAGAACGCGTCAAACAGGAGTACTGCGGGAGTTTTTCCAGATTTCTCATCGAAACTGGCACTAACAAAAAGTTTATTCAGCGTAATCTGAGTGCAAGAAGTGCGGTGCATCAGTCATACGCGTCGGTGGCCCGGACGAAGGCAACACCAAGGAGAGCGTAGATTGAGAGTCGATTCGATTACAACTCAATTGCGGTTACCTACAAGTTGTTGCAGAATACCCATTTTGTCTCATTTTCAATCGCAATCGAATTGTGAGAAAACTAAAAATTGCAGACTTGAGGCCCTGTTCAACTGCCGACGTCACGGTAATACACCAGTATTACACACAGCTCATTTATTTCAGCCTCAGACCACTTAGCAGAAAATAAAAGAACGCGTCAAACAGAAGTACTGCGGGAGTTTTTCCAGATTACTCATCGAAACTGGCACTAACAAAAAGTTTATTCAGCGTAATCTGAGTGCAAGAAGTGCGGTCCATCAGTCATACGCGTCGGTGGCCCGGACGTGTCATTTATCACGGCGGCAGTCATCGTGACTCGGCCACAATTTGTACCGGTGGGTAGTGATGGGCGGAGGTAAGGTTGTGGTCTTGGTCTTTGTATTTGCGTTTTTAAGTAGGTAATTAACCCGGGTGCACCCGGGTTTACTATTTTATTCTATACTAGATGGTCCCGGTTTACTTGCGCGCAGTTCGGATTTCTGTAAACAGTCTACATTTCCGTGATGAAAAGCAGACTATGTCACTCGGGAGTAATGTAGCCTCTTATAAGTGAAATAATTTTCAAAATCGGTTTGGTAGGTTCTAAGATTTCCCCCAGCATAAAAACTCGAAAGTTTCAAAGTAAAGTTTAAGTTTGTAAGTACAAATTATATAAAATTTTGTATGGAGTAGTATGGTTTTAAAATGTTTAAGAGTAGAATAATCAATTTAATAATGATATATTTGAATATGATTGTGTGATGTCATAGGTACGCTTCGACACCCGTATGATTTCCGTACGATCCGTGTAAAAAGTGGGTTACTTGGACAACGCGTTCAACTTACTTTTTTGTTTTTCGTAATCACTCACTAATTCATTAAACTAAAATGAAACTTTAACAATTATTGTTAGTGGGAGCTCTTAGTGAGAACATTCGGCATTTTATATTAGAATTGTGCTGCTTCGTACACTCGTTCTGTAAACCTATTTGAGTCGCATGAGCCGAATTTTCGTTATTTCGGAGAAAAGTTATGACGTAATGATTTCTTACGTATGAAGAAAAACAATTTTTCGGTTTAAAGAACTTTATTCCTCATAAGAACAACATGGTTCACTTAAAACGAGGAACTTACAAAAACATATCGCTTAACACTACATATCAGTTGCAATACAAAAAGCCGCTTATACAATATTATCTTGCAAGTTATAGTTACTTATGACAAAGGATACGTGCAGTATATTCACTTCACTTTTGTATATGACATTTTAACTTGTTTTTAAATTCACCTAAAGTTTCAGTATTTCTTATTTCACTTGGTAAATTATTATAAAGCTGTGCTCCCTCAAACACTATGGTCTTGCATCCGTATTTTAATGTTCTTGGTTGTGGAAGCTGGAGTTTATTAGTGTCTCTCAGATTATGTCTAAATACTCTCTTAGAAAATTTAAGATCTGTGTGGATGGTACCTGATAATATTTTCCTAATAAGTAAACATATGTTGTAAGTGTAGATTTGGTTAAGGTTAAAAAGTTGTGTGTTTTTGTAAAGGTATTCCGTAGAAGTAAGATAGTCGTAATGGAACAATACCTTAATAATCTTATTTTGTGACACTTGCAGATCTCTTAAGACAGTTTTCGCTGCACATCCCCATATCCCTATTAGGTATTCAAGGTGTGACTTAACCATTGCATTATAAATCATTATTCGAGTTTGAGGTGGTATACAATTTGTAATTTTTCTTAGAGCCCCCGTTAGTGGTGTCAATTTAGATCGGCCATGCTCAATGTGTGGTTTCCACGTTAGCTTATCGTCCAACCATAGACCGAGATATTTTTCTGAATGTGATTGATGTATGGTAACCTTGTTTATGGTTAGAGGACTATAGGCCGGTATCTTTTTATTTTTAGCTGAGAATATCATATACGATGTTTTTTTAGTATTAATAGTTAATAAATTGTACAGAAACCATTCATTGAGCATATCCAGATCTTTTTGGGCATCTGTAATGATTTCGTGTATAGAGTGTCCGAAATAAAAGAGACATGTGTCGTCTGCATATACAGCGAGGTGGCCTGACAAACCAACGTTTTTTATATTGTTAATGTAAACTAGAAACAACAGGGGCCCCAGGACAGAGCCTTGAGGAATTCCGCATGTTTTTTTATGAGAACTACTTTGAAATTCATTGATTTTAACTATTTGGTACCTGTTTTGTAGATATGACACAAATATGTCTAAAGCACTATCTCTTATACCTATATTTGAAAGCTTGTCTATTAATTTTGTGTGACTTACTGTGTAAAACGCTTTCTTCAAATCGATAAATGTGCCCAAAGCGATAAGTTTTTTGTCAATGTTTGTTTTAATTTTTGTGATTATATCCATAGCTGCCGAAAGAGTATTTGATTTAGGTCTAAATCCATACTGTTGTTCCATTAAAAAGTTATTGTCAGTTAAATAAAATAAATATTATATTTAATTAAATATTATTTTTTCGAATATTTTAGATAACACCGGTAGAACGGAAACGGGCCTGTAGTTACCTGGTTCCGTTTTCGTTCCTGATTTATAAATAGGTGCAA
This sequence comes from Blastobasis adustella, assembly GCA_907269095.1. Classification (NCBI taxonomy): domain Eukaryota; kingdom Metazoa; phylum Arthropoda; class Insecta; order Lepidoptera; family Blastobasidae; genus Blastobasis; species Blastobasis adustella. The sequence goes on along the minus strand of OU026128.1, from coordinate 9,640,498 downwards.
CTTTAGCTATCTTAAGATTGTCAGGAAATACGCCGTTAGCCAAACATCTGTTTATACAGCTTGTTAGGCTCCCAATTATACAATTTTTCAAGCATTTAATCGCTTTTGTGGTTATGCCATCAATTCCAGTACTAGTATTACTATACAAACTATCTATGATTTTTGATACTTCAGACTCACTACATGGTTTGAGTACAAACAGAGTAGAATCATGTAAGTAATTGCTCTTGTACATTAAAGTGTTGACTGTGTTTGAATGGTATTTACTATGAATTTTATCAGCCAATTCAGTACCAATGCTCGAAAAAAACTTATTAAATGCCTCACATACCTCACTCCCGTTAGTTATTAAAGTTTCGTTTATCACTAGACTTGGAGGAGCACAACTTTCTTTGCCTGTATTTTTCACTAATGTATTTATTAGATTCCAAATCCTTTTAGGTTTTTTGTTACATTTTTCAAATGAATCGAGATAAAATTTTGTTTTACAGCATTTGATCATCTTTTTCGTTTTATTCCTCTCCATTTCATAGTTTTTTCTTAAATCTGCATTTTCTGGATTCCTTTTCAATTTCTGCCATAACATGTTTCTTTTATCTATTGAGTCTATTATCTGTTTGTTAATCCAGTCTTTCTGTGGTGGATTTAAGATTTTTGTCTTACATGTCTTACTTTGTTGTATCTGTTGAATGATACAATTTTCCAGCTTTTCGTAAACATTTTCTTCATTCTCATAATTGGCTTTAGATGAGTTCAAATGTAGGGCATCGTAATCTAAGCATTCGTAAGTAACTCTGGGATGCACCTCCACTTTAGATTTTGGTAGTTGCATAAATATTTGTTTGTGATCTGATAACGAAGATTCTATTAGGTAAAAGTTGATATGCTGGTTAATATTTTTACAAACATTATCCAATATCGTTTTTGTATTCGAAGTTTCTCGAGTACAGCATTTTTCATCGATTGCATTTATTACGTCATATCCAGTCCCTTGAAGCATATTCTGATATTGAATAACTTGAGTACTCTCACTTAATAAATTGAGATTAAAATCACCAAAAGTGATTGTCCTTTTGCGTTTTTCTAATTGTGAGGAATATAATGACAGAAAACTGTTCAAGTTTGTATCATTTGGCTTATAAACTCCCCCTATATTAAGATCCATTTTACGCAGGTATATCCATAAATAGTGGTTACCACTTTCAACCAAACTTTCAGTAACCTCAAATGGTATACTTTTATGCACAAACATCGAAACTCCACCGCCCCTACGGTTCGGCCTGTAATTGTATACGTGCGTATAGTTTGGCAACTGGTACAGTTTCGCGTCTTCGTCCGATCTAAGCCATGTCTCTGTGAATATTAGTATGTGCGTGGTTATGGGTATTGACTTAAGTATGCATTTTATCTCATCGAATTTACCGGGTCGCCGAATGCTGCGTAAATTGGCGTAAAAGAATGTAAGGGTCGATTTACACACAGAAATATTGATATTTATTTATTAAGTAATGAGTTTCTCCAGAATCAGCTTTGTTTGTTTTATTTGAATTGTGTAGGATATTTAGTTATTTGGCTTGGTGGTATTTTGAACTATCTTGGGCACTCCCCTTACGTATTTAATAACAAGATCAGATTCTCCGTTATCCTCCCGTTGTTTCAATTCAATAGCTAGTTTTTGCATGTAAGTTTTCTGTGCTGGTGTTCTATCCATGTAGATTCGAATATTTTCAGGCAGTTTTGCCTTGTTACGAAATAAGCATATAGGAATTTCGGTATTCTCAAAACACACCTTTAGAGGTCGGTTGATATCTGGTTTGTATTTACCCAGTCTCATACACCTTACAGGCTTAGGACAATTCGCATATATTGAAATAAGTATCTTTTGGACTTGTTCCTCATCATGATTTTTCCTATTAGTAGAATTTTTGCTATTTATTTCATCCATTCCCACAAGAACGACATTTTTTTCACGATCGTGACGATCCTTGAGTTCAAAGATGAGGTTTTCGTGGTTGAGCGACGGCGATTTTGATGTAAAATTTTCCAATTCGCTGGTTTTCAACGATGAGATTTCTGCGTTCATGTGCTCAATTTTGTTCTGGGTAGCTAAATTATCGGACTTAATAATCTGCAACACCGAATTAATTTTTTTTTTTATTAACCATTTGTGTGTACCAAATGAAAGGGCTTCATGTGTCGGTTCAAAAATGTATTACACTATTATGTTCAGCCACCTGTGTTCTAAAAATTCAAACGTGTTTACTTAAGTCTTTTTCAGGTATGAAACGGGTGAATGTATTTGCATAGACTAATAATGGTCGATAGTAGCACATCACTATTCACTAACCGGTTCCGCAGCGCAATATGGGCAGCTATCGGTCAAAGCCACTTCGTGCATCTAACGGTAGCTTGCATTTTCGGTAAACGATGTGTTTGCAGATTAACACGTACCAGATCGAGTTGAGGGTTAACTTACAAACATTTTTGGAGTATATATTTGGGGTTTTTTTGTAGGAGAGTTTTGCACGCAACTTCGTTCGGAAGCGAAAAAAAAAATTACTAATCTTTTTGTTCCTGACTTTAGAGATATCCCATTTTTATCTTGGCGTTAATGACCCGATTGTGATCTCGCGCCCGTTGTCCTTGTCCTTGTCCTTGACCATGATCCATAATTTGGCAGATCAGATAATTACTTACAGTGGAGCGACTGCCATCTGACGGAGTTAAGTTATATCATAAATCTACACAAGTTTACGTTTTTTATAAACAGGTTTATGACAAGATTAGCATTATTTTTGTCTACTTCCGGTTCTTGATCAAAATCCTAATCTTTTGCTTAAAAACCAGATTTCATCATAAACCTGGGACATACACATATCAATCAATTTACAATTACATGAGTGCATTATGGTGCGGGCAATGCGGCGACTGCGGTGCATCCACCTTAATCCACCTATGTTATTGTCAATTACATCCGGCCGCATCGCAGTCGCCGCATTGCTCGCACGCACCGCACCGCGTGAGATAGAGGATACGCACAAAGTAGGCGAGAGCAAAAATTCTAAACTACGATAAAAATTAAATAATCATCTTGTCGTTAATGTACCGGTTGTGCTCTCGCGCACGAGGGCCCGGGATCCGCCTTGACCATGATCCAGAATTTGGCAGATCAGGTAACTACAGTGTAGCGACTGCCATCTGACCTCCGTGACCTGCTACCAGGGGAACCTGGTAAAGATTGGATCATGGTTACACATTCAGTCGCCTGAATGTGCAAGTTACATCACGCTGTTTTCCCTCACCGTAAGAGCATCGGTTAGCGTTCAACTAATGTACGTAACTCAGAAAAGAGTCATTGGTACATAGCCGCAGTATAATTCGAACCCGGTACCTCTCGCTTATGAGTATGATACCGTAAACACTCGGCCACCGACGCTCCCGAATTCTAAACTACGATATTCTTTGCTTTATTCATTTTATTTACTTAATGGCTTCTGAGTAGTCTGACCTAATAATTATAATGGCCGAATACATTGATATTAGTGTTTCCCTCTCATCACGAACTAATAACTACATAATTATGCTTGGAGGCATCAATTAATGATTACTCCATCAAAGTATTCGTATTCGGGGAAAGGTATTCATTTATTGGATGCTTGTTTTCGACGTTTGATGGCGATGTTTAGTGAGGAAGATATGTTTACGTACTGTTTTGATTACTGTACTAGTGGACCCTACGCGACTTCGTTCGCGTACACCTACTTTACCCTACCTACCTTTTTTTTCTTGCTTATAAACCTTCCTTTTGAATCATTCTGTCTATTGTTAAAACCTGCATTAAAATCTCTAAGTTAAATTTAAAAGATCTAAGCGTATATAGATACATAGACACATAGGGACAGACGGCGGGAAGCGACTTTGTTTTATACTCCAAATTTTATGACATAATAATCCCTAAAACGCATGACGTATTAAATATAATCGTGATTATTCTGTTAAAAATAAATAATGCATGTAGCAGCCCCAAGAGGACTAAACCTGTAGGTAAAAGGGTTATAAATGATTGTTGTATGTTTTAAATACTTTGGGGATTCCGTGAAATGTCGGTGGTAAAATTCTGTTTAGCCCAATGAGTCGGCCAAGCAAGCCACGCAACAATATAATCGCAACAATATTTGTATTATCAAGAGCGTCGGTGGCCGAGCGGTTACAGTAAGCAAGAGGTCCCGGGTTCGAATCCCGCTCCGGCCATGTACCAATGACTGTTTTCTGAGTTATATACATTAGTTGAATACTAACCGATGCTCTTACGGTGAGGGAATACACCGTGATAAAACCTGCACATTCAGGCGACTGGATGGTAACCATGATCCAATCTGGTCAGGTTTCCCGGTAGCAGGGTCACGGAGGTCAGATGGTAGTCGCTCCATTGTAATTACCTGAAAGCTAAATCACACATTAACGCCAATCAGACATTAACGCCAAGATGATGATGATGATGATGATGAGTTCACGAGAACATAAGAGTTCTCGCCATTAACGCCAAGATGATTATTTATTATTTCTATTATTGTGTTCTGGTTTGAAAGATAAGTCACCTGTATACGGGTATGCTATTTTATTCTGTACTAGCTTTTGCCCGTGATTTCGTGGAAATAGTTTTTAGAGCAGTTTATTTTTTCCGAACGACAATTTTTTATAAGTTTCATTCGAATCTGTTCAGTAGTTCCGGAGTCTACAAACAGACACATAAACAGCAGACAAACATTAAAAAAATCTTATTCTCATACTATTTCTTTTATCGCCCCAAATTATTATTTTGTAAATATATTCAATGTACAGACACACTTTTTTTTACAGTTTAGTTATAATTGTATATAGATATAGATTTTTATCATCATCACCCAAGCGGTTAATGCTAGGGTTTTCCTGCTCTTTCTTCTCCATTTTGCCCTATTTTAGCATCCTTACGTCGTCGGCAGCCCTTGGCTCTCGCATTCGACTTGGCGATGCCAGTGCAACGCTTCGCATCCATCGCATCTTGCAAGTAGAAAAGTAATGAAAAAATTCATAAGTCATAATCCACAAGTTTTGGCTTGGAAGAGTAACAAACATCGTCTTTCGCATTTTCCTATGATAATTTAGTAGGATTTCTGTAACGAAATATTTTACATGAATACCAAAATAAATGGGCAAAGCAACACTCTGTAAAACATGATAAAGAAAGAAAAAGGTAAAACAGCTACGTCTCAGATTTATACGAACACTGTGGGCTTCTAGGCGATATCTTCAATATTTTTGTGACGTCATCGCAGCCGAGCCTTCTCAACCCATTGACCTGTGATGCTGATAAACTGGAGATCGTTTTCTGAACTGAGTGCCAAGACTCAGGGCAATGCCAACTTCCTGTGCTAACAGTGTAAATGATATGTGTCCTTGTAATAGGGTTTAAACATCTTTATTTAATTTTATTATTCGGTTTTCAGAGCCGATTTGCACAGTCATATAGATTTATATATATAATAATCATAAAGTTAAGTTTGTGCACGAGTGATATAAATGGAACTATGGGGCTCATTGTATTAAAAGGAAGCTACTTCTAGGCGGCCCGACAGGTAGACAGGTGGCAACAATGGGAATAGGTACAGTCAAAAGCATCGACCTACCTAATACCAGTATAATATGTGCTAGCTTCTCTATAGACGCGTATAGGCATCATATTCTTCCTTTAACTAAAAGAAGGACCATGTCGGACATTGTGTATCTCATGAACATAGTCGGTGGCAGAGTCGATTGCCCTGATTTACTATCAAATGTTGTACGACTACGAGTGCCTAATAGATCACTGCGACATGGCTATCCTCTTCACACGGGTTCACCTCGTACAAATTATCGACAAAATTCTTTTTTCATTAGGGTCAGTACACAATTTAATAACCTAACTATTCTTCATGACATTGACCTCTTCAATACGAGTGCCACTACAGTTAAACGCATTCTAAGCAATGAATTTTTTAACGATTGAACACCTTGACACTCCACTTATTAGTTCAATATTTGTTTTACATTCTTTCTTTTTTTTTCTAGTTTACTCTCAAATTATTATTTGTTTCTTTTTTGTTTTTCCAATCCTTGTGAAGATGCATGATTGTTTTCACTCACTCGTTATTGTCGAGAGAGTAGTTATATTACTTGTAACGTAAGCTTATTTTTACATATTGGTGAAGATTTATAATTGGCTTTTGATTGTTTTATATTACTACTCTTATGTAAATTGTAAGCTGTTAATCTTCCAAATAAATAAAATAAAATAAAAAATAAAAAAATAGCAATGTTAGCTCATTTTATTCTGATTTTTAAGGTCGATTTGCTGCCTTCTGTACTCGTAGTTTAAATTAATACATATTATGGGAGTTGCACATTTCTTTAAAGTTGTAAACACTTAGTGTAGAGGTACTCTGAAATATAACATTCCCAGTATTTTAATGAACTTGACAAGCAGATTGCGTTCGATTTTTTTAATATAGCGGAAAAGCACTTGAGGGGTACTTTAAAATGCTTCGTCTGCCTTTTTGTTAATTATGCAAGTAATTAAAAAACGTAAAAGAATTCCGGACAAACTGACTAAAGAACATCCCAGGGGCACTTTTTTGACTTCGCCTTTTACTTAATTTGATTTCCCTTTTGTATCGTAAATAAGCCGGAACTTGGACGCCCGAATCACATCCATTATTAATTCCTTCCGTACTCCTCGAAACAGAGACGGCCAAAATAATTTTAAACATTTTAAAGGAACAAGTTACTGGGCCTCCGTAAACATGTTGTGAAAGTAAATTTGTATTAAATATTCATCCGATGGTTTTAATTAAACATTCATTTTCCCGGAGAGAGCGTCGGTGGCCTGGTGGTTAGGGTATCAGACTCGTAAGCGAGAGGTACATGGGGACAATGTCTGTTCGAAATAAACTCTTGCAATGCTTAAATTAGCTATGCTCGGAGTCTCGTTGCGCGATCGATCAGAAATGAGGAGATCCGCAAGCGACCCAAGGTCACCGACATAGCCCTTAGGATTGCCAGGCTAAAGTGGCAGTGGACAGGGCACATAGCTCGTAGAGTAGATGGGGCAGTAAAGTTTTCGAGTGGCTACCACGTACCGGAAGACGCAGCGTGGGTAGGCCTCACACAGGGTGGACCGAACACCTGGTAAAGATCGCAGGTACCAGCTGGATGCGAAAGGCACAAGACCTGCCTTTGTGGAGATCTCTGGGCGAAGCCTATGCCCAGTAGTGGGCGTCTTTCGGATGATATGATGAAGTTAAATTTGACCCATTTCCTGGTTTTCGATTGAGCTGAAATTTTGCACATACATGTAGGTAAATTCGGTGACAATGCGATGTTATGATACCATCGAGCTGATCTGATTATGGAGACGGAAAGCGGCCATGGGAACTCCTAAACTACGCATATTAAACCCATCGAGTTTGTGCTCGTTTGATTAGTCTTCACAAATACTCTGACTGATCATAGAGAACGCGCGATAAAAGCCTGCTATGAAAATTAATCTATCATTTGAACTTATTTACTTGGCTAGAATATAAGAGTACATACTAGAATATTCGTTTTATATTAATGTTTTCATCTGCTCTTCAATTTGTCTAACAACATTTATGTATTACTCATAAATTCAAATTTAAAAATACTTTTTATTGTACAAATAGGTAAATAGGTCAAAGGCGACTCGATAAAAATCTATCTGGCCTGCATTCATCATCCGTGTCGTTACTAATTCCGTGTGGCGAAGTTTTAAAATTGTATTAAAACCAGGCAAGCCACATAGCCTTTTTGTGTTGCTAGCATTAATCCTGCGGAAATAGCGATACCGTGATACTGAAATTTTTAATTAAATACTCCAATAGGGTACAGATTTATATTTTAAATAGATTGTTTGCATACAGGTATGTTACAAAGAGCCCCATGGACTTCAAATAAAACAGATACTTTAATTTGGAGTGTGGTATTTAATAGTTTGTTTAGTGCATTCTTGATGGAACTCATTGTATGATAGAATTTAAATACTTTTTTCGAGTGAAGTTTGTGAAACTAGGGCGTCCTATTAGCAAAAAAATTTGCTTGTATGTATTTATCAGGTGGTTGCTTGTATCTGTCAAGCCTGAGGAGTCCGCCTGGGTGAGTACCACCGCCTTATCTATTTCTGCTGCCAAGCAATAATGCTTGCAAAAAAAAAAAAATGTATACCGTGCTAATAAACCCGATAACATATGCGATGAAAGTGTAATCTTGCATTGTTGTGTTCCGGTTTGAAGGATAAGGTAGCCAGCGATTTTTTACAGGCATGAGGCATTTCATCTTTGTCTTCACAGTGACAACGCACCTGTGGTTCTACATTCTTGTTACCTGCAACCTAATCCATCCATCAGGTGCGCTGTCTGCTCGTTGGTCACTTAGTAACATCTAAAACATTAGAATTAAATAGAATAAAAAATTACTAGTAGGTACCCTTATAAAACAAACATTATCTCATAGTGTTGGTCGTAAGTACCACTATGCTAAAGCAGTGAAGTGACAGCCAGGAAGCCAGTAAGACACCCGGCGCAAGCGGTCGAAAGCGCTTCCGACGAATTTCCGCGCAATCCAAAGTTGGGTGACACGTCGTGTAACTTGGCTTGCATTGAGCGCTGGTGCAAGCTACGAGAGTGGGGCAGGCGTATACCGTTTTTTATCGCCAACGTAAATCCTTACCAATTGACTTTGCGCCTCTTGCATCGGTTCTTCTATACGAAATTTACAAGTTGGCCTTCTAGCTGCTGGTAAGTGATGTGGTGACTGAAGATGAAGCATGCTCGGTTAGGTTAGCTATTCATTCTGACCTTGAACACATTCGTAGGCAAACTCAAACTCAAACTTAAAGAATACGCCCGCGAGGTACAGAGTATCGATATGCACACATTTAATGTATGAGAGGGCCCGACCACCCCTCAGCCGATAGCACGTGCGCAACACGTTCCCAGCACGCACTTGCCCACGGCCCCGCACGGGTTCATGCCCGCACGCACCAGCCGGCTTATTAGAAATTCCGATAAAAGGCAATAAAAAAAATGTCTTATAAATGTCACAGAATTAAACAGCCTCTAAAGCAAATACGTTTTTCCCACTTCTTTCAGACGCTCAAACGCTTAATTAAAAACGTAATTAAAAACATCCGGTGTTCTGTTATAGGTACTTAACGAATGATTATTCTAGTACTAGCTTATGATCGTGTCTTCAGCCGCCTACAATTCGGTTTAACGGTTCGGACCCGATATCGCGGAAACCACATTGAATCACGGGATAAATTATAGTCTATTAGTGGTCCGGGGCTACAAGCTATATATATTACTGCAAGACATCAATATCCGTTCAGTAGTTTTTCCGTTAAGCCATAACATCCATACACCCTACCTTAAAAAGTAGGATTTAATAACCGAAACGACATTAAGCAAATAAATGAATAAGCTAAGTATAGGTTTTAAGGTATAAATTATATTATTATGTATTCGTTTACACTTTATAATAATTTGTATGTAGATATAGGTTTTATCTTCGTTTTGTATCTGTTTATTTTGTATTTATGTTGTTTGTGTATTTATAAATATGGGCCTCAGTTGCTTGAAATAAATAAATAAATAAATTAATTAATTGATCGTAGTACATATCCTGTATCATATTTCATCCATGTATAAACAATATATTTAGGACTTAGCAATAAAGTATTTTACATTTAAGTAAGACCGCATACAGTAACTAACTTAAGCCTTCGGCACGACAAAAGGAAGTGTAAGCAGTGCGGGTTAAAGACTGCTCGACTCGAATAATAATGTAGGAAACAATTAAATGATAACGTAGTGGAATCGTTGGTGCTCTTATACGACTGTCACAAGAAACATTTGCTACTTTACCAGTTTCTTGAAGGTTCCAACACTTTAAGAGAAATAAGGAGATTGCTAGGTACAACGAATAAATAAATAAATATGATTGGATAATTTACTCGGCGTCATCTAGCCCCAATGTAAGCAAAGCTTGTGTCATGATTGCAAAATAATTGATAAAATACTGATATATTTTTTAAATACATACTTATTATATATACATCACCGCGACCCATAACGGAAATTAAAATTAAATTTCAATTTCTGTCGGGCTGGGAATCGAACCCGGGACCTCTGCGTGACCGTAAAACAGGTATAATTGATTTCATGGACATATTACACTTCGAATTTATTTTTAAAAAGTCCAGGAAAGGTTTGATTTCGATTTTATTTTAAGACAAAATAACTATTCTACAAGATACTTCCTGAACTTGTTTATAAACTACGCGTCGTTCTTATCCAGAAAATTTGCCACACTAATAAAAATTTATGGCCAATGTTTCCTTAAGAAACTTTAGCCTCTTTCAGCTTTCTGGTATCTGGGGTCACGGCCTGCAATGCTCCCGATAGGCCAGTGAAGAGGGTAGAAAGACTCAAGGGTATCGCTGCCTATACAAAGGGCATCGAGCATCTCTGATTCAATTTGTCCGTGTGCGGTACAAGCTTTTTGTTCCCTTTTATATTCATAAGCGGACAATACATCCAATAACCTTGTTAATTTTGAATATAACTTTCAGAAAATATCCTTCCTAGCCGTTTTCCGCTACAGTGAGAACTGCGATAACATTTTGTGCCGTTTTTTTGTCTCGTGCTTATTTCTTTCGTCATCTGTCGTGCGCTTGCTTGACTAGCACAGACAACTTTACATTTTTTAACAACATAATAAAATCAAATATAATGATTAAGACAGCCTGCGGCGTCTGCCGGAATGGATAATACATTGTTGTAGCACTGCCTTATCTCTTTATGTGCTAATAGGACTGCTTGCGTCGTTTTCTGTTTTGAATGAGAAAGAACGATACAAATTTCATGAGGTGGTAGGAAGAGACCTTGAGAGGCTTGACAGAGGTCAAGCCTGAGCAGTCCGCCTGGGTGAGTGTCACGACCTTATATATATCTGTCGCAAAGCAACAATGTTTTCATTGTTGTGTTCCGGTTTGAAGAATAAGGTAGCCAGCGAAATAAGATGCATGGGGCATTTCATCTTAGTCTTCACAGTGACAACGCACCAGCGGTACTGCATTTTTGTTACCTGCAACCTAAATTGTAGGTGGTGTGGGCGACAGTTACCACATACCATCAAGTGGGCTGTCGTATGTCACCGAGCAGCAAAAAAGAATTCTCTGAAAATGATGCGGGTGTATTCGCGGTTCAGTCAGTTAAACAAAAGTAATAGGATCATAATGAAGCACAAACTTTATAATACAGCACTCGAAGCACTCGACCTGGAAACGAGTATTCCAAACCAAAGCCTAATGTAGGTACTAACCCAATAAACAGGCTTCCTTATTGATTCCCAGGCAGTAGCAAGTTCTCGCGGCCTTGTCAACGTAGTTCGCCGCCTCTCCCTTGCGCTCCACAGATGAAATATGTATCGTAGACGGACGTGTGCGGCCGAATCAAGTCGAATATTGGGTCTCCGAAGACTGTTACGTACCTTCAAGCATTATTTATGTGCTCTCGGCTGTTTATAGCGGCGATATGATCCGTTTAGCACCAGTAATACAGTTATGTTGTTAACCAGTATGAGCGTTGTCTTACGGGTTTAGCTGTAGCTAGATTTCGGGTTTGGAAAGTGCAACGTGTAGTATATTTACGTGGGTAGTACACCTACCCTCATTGTACGGATATAAATAAAAGTCAGTGTTCATACAACTAACGCGTGTATCATTACATGGTGACAGCGGTGCTTGATTTTATACATAAAAAGCAGCGCATCTTTAAATTATCGTTAAAATCAGTGCGGAATTTTCGTGTGCTGTGTAATACCTATAAAATATGAAACACGCGCGTCCTCCGGCGTAATTATTACTCGAAGGCGGTCCGGCCGCGCGAGCCGATTCGTGGCGCACATGGAGAAAGTTATTTAAGGTTTTTCTCAAGGCATCCGGAATGAGCAAAGATCCTAAAGAGGTGCAGGCTAGTCTATTGGTGAACCTCATCGGTTCAGCGGGATACGAGGTTTATACGACGTTCACTTTTGATGAGGGCGATTGTGAAGACGACATTAACTGCATATTGAAGAAATTTGAGTCGTATTTCGAACACTCGCTGCGGCGGCGGCGAACGGTGTCCGGCGCGTAATGCTATGTGTTTTGTTTGCGATCAAAAAGGTCATTTTTTGCGAGTTTGTGAACAAAAGAAAGAGATTAGTAAAGTGTTAAATTTGAGTGTGGATTATGCGGCAACCGAATGCGAATAGGACTGGGAAGAAATGTTTTATGTTAACGTTATCAGCGAGGACAAAATACGCAGCAAGTCGTGCAAAGAATGGGTAGAAACATTTTATTGTAACGGAAAGCCTATCATTCTAAAAATAGACACTGGATCAATGTTAAATGTTATATCTAAAAATATGTACCTAAACTTGTGTCTGTGTATTAAAAATTTGAAGCCGTTTACAAAACGAGTGCTTTCTTTTACGGGTAATACATTGCCGATAATAGGTATTGGCGATACGTCATTTACGTTCAAAAATAAACATAACGTATTACCGTTTGTTGTGGCGGACTTAAACTGCCAGAATGTACTCGGTTTGGAAGCCTGCATTACTTTACACTTGACCGGTACTGTTGATACAGTAGATATTTGCCAGTACGATGATTTATTTAACGGATTAGGAAAACTACCAGCAGTACACTATTGTAGTCGATAAAAGTGTACAGCCGGTTGTGTGCCCTACCAGAAGGATATCTTTTGGCCTTAAAGATAAACTTTTAACTGAATTACGCAGGATGGAAGATTTAGGTGTTCGACGTTCACAAGTTCGACGAGACCGGAATGCGAGCCGATGACTCCAAAGTTAAGGCCATCATGGAGATGCCTTACCCAAACGATAGGAAATCGCTCGAGAGGTATTTAGGTATGGTTAATTATCTATCTAAATTTATTCAAAACTACTCCTAGTGTGTGAATGTCCTCCGGTCTCTGTTAAAGAAGGATTCTGAGTAGGCGTGGGAAACACATCACTCATCGGCCGTAGACGAGTTGAAGCGCAAGCTCGCGAGCGCACCGGTGCTGGCACTGTACTCGCGCACCCCGTGTGTTATCCGTTGATGCGTCCAGCGTGGCGGTTGGCGCCGTGCTACTCCAGGCCGGCCGCCCCGTGGAGTTCGCATCCTTGACCCTCACCGACACGCAGACCAGGTACACTCAAATTGAAAAAGAAATGCTGGTGATCAGGCAGTATATTTACGGTAGGTCAGACATCACCGTGCAGACGGACCACAAACCGCTCGAGGCGCTGTTCAATAAGCCTCTGGTCTCCGTGCCGGCACGCTTGCAGCGCATGATGATGAGGGTCCAGGGTTTTCAATTTCAAGGTGGTGTATACTCCGGGTAAGTACATGTACATCGCTGACACGTTGTCACGGGCGCCGCTCGAAGAAATGGTGCTACAAACGTGCTTTCTACTACAGAAGGTGCCGTTTAGCGACCAGAAAATGGAGGCGGTCAGAAAGGAGACAGAAAACGACGGAGACTGCAGCCTCTTACTAAGGGGTGGCCCAAGAACCGACGCTATGTGAGTATACGAGTCAACGTATTTTGGCCATATCGCGAGCAGTTATATTACGCGAATGGGATAATTTTTAAAGGGGAGTGTGTGTTTATTCTGTGCGCTTTACGGGATATTATGGTGTCGCGAGTTCATGAAGGGCACCTAGGCGTCGAAAGGTGTAAGCGACGAGCTCGTGAAGTCATGTTCTGGCCGGACCTGGGCGACGCCGTGGAGCGCGCGGTGCGGGCCTGCACGGCGTGCGCGATGCACGCGCCCCGCCCGCACCGCCAGCCGCTTCTGCAGCACGATGTGCCTGCGTTGCCCTGGCATAAGCTCGCCTCGGACATATTTGAGTACAGGAAGAAAAGGTATATTATCTTAGTCGACTACTTTTCTAATTACGTGGAGGTGGGAGAACTGACGAACATGAGTGCCACGCAAGTGATTAATTTCATGCGAGAACAGTTTGCGCGACACGGGATACCGTCGGAGCTCGTGACCGATAACGGGCCCGCCTATAGCTCGAACGAGCTTAAATCATTTATGCGCGAATGGGAAGTGCGGCATGTGACATCATCCCCGCACTATCCACAATCTAACGGCAAGAGCGAGACAACCGTCCAAACAGTTAAAAATATATTGAAAAAGTGCGTCGATTCGGGGAAAGATTTTACAACCGGGTTGTTGAACTATAGGGCTACGCCACGAAACTGTATGGACTCGCCGGCTCAAATTTTAATGGGCAGACGTTTGAACTGCCTATATACGCTAAATTGTTACGCGAAAAAGTAGACAACGAGCAAAACTATCGAGCGTTGATAACTCATAAACGAAACGTAAAACATTATTACGATAGGTCGGCTAAATCGCTTGATCGCTTATCTCCGGGAGATAAGGCAACTTTAATATGTAACGGCTCCAGAAAATCGTTTTCCGTAGTGAGTAGTGGGCTGGAGCCGCGCTCGTACGTAGTTGAAGACGAGAGTGGCACTAGGCCCTAGGCCACAGACGTAGCCGAAGTCAACTGGTGTCGCGGTCGATCTCGGCAGGGTCTGCATGGAGGGCTCAGGGACGTTCCACTGAGACTGTCATTCAGCCCATATGGCAAACATGGCAAGCAATTATACGTAAACGCAGATCAAAACCTGCAGCTAACGAGCTGTCGCTTAGTGAGTCACGAGTATCTCATCCTGACAGCGTCGGGTCATCTTCGCAGAGCACATCCGCGGAGAACCAGCCAGATACTGCAGAGTGCGATTACCTTTCCGAAACCACTTCGGAAGAGTCAGCCTCATCCTCGCCACTTGTACCGATATCGAGGTGGAAGGAGCGAACGGCACGAATGTTATCTCATTTATTTTTTGGTTCAAGTAAAGACTAGTGTACTACCAACCTACTTATGTACCTATGCGTTAC
This sequence comes from Blastobasis adustella, assembly GCA_907269095.1. Lineage (NCBI taxonomy): Eukaryota > Metazoa > Arthropoda > Insecta > Lepidoptera > Blastobasidae > Blastobasis > Blastobasis adustella. The sequence goes on along the minus strand of OU026128.1, from coordinate 9,625,438 downwards.
CTACTTGATTTAAAACACCTAAGTGCATATAATTGCAATGTGTAAAACTGCGTACATAAATGCCTACTATAATTTAACCTGGATAGGTTGATGTGCAGGTATGCAGGTGTATTAAAGTTAACTTCAATTTACCTAATGTGAATGTATGTTATAAACTATATTTGGAATTACGCATGTACTTAGCAACACGCACTTGTCATAATCCCTATGTATGTGCTACATGTACTTATTTTTAGAGTTACGTACATAAAAACATAAAGAACTAGATGCATATTAATAAAATACAACATACATAAACATAAAAAAATGTTAACTAACTTTTAACTATAATGGAAACTACTTAAACCTAATAGATATATATGTTTGTGTTTCATTCTTTGTTTTTTTTTTCCTATAAAAGGGAAAACATGTAGTATATTTACGTGGGTAGTACACCTAACCTCATTGTACGGATATAAATAAAAGTCAGTGTTCATACAACTAACGCGTGTTTCATTACACAACGTATGTGTGTACAGGCGTTATGAATGAAAGAGGTTCGGCAGCGTTGAGACGGATAATGTAATCATTTCCCCAATTAACTATCTTTTAGATTAGATTAGATTATTTATTTATCAATGAAATTTACATTATATTAAGCGCATGTCATAATATAGACAAGTCACAAAGATATCGTCAAATAGAATTAAAATAATGTCATACAAACAATTTTTAAAATATACATATTCACAACAAAAGTAAATAGTAAAATGTCAAATGAATACAAATTAAATTAATAATGTCACAGTTTACACAGAATTGTAATACATTGTATAATTGTCAATAAATACTATGGGTATACGTAATAGTATACCTACCTACTAACAAAAAATAAAAATAAATGTCAATTTCTCAAAATTTCAAATGTCAATGTCAATTTATCTATTTATATACACTATCTCTATATCACAATATCACTAATGGTGCGAAAAGGTAAAAAATCAACACGTAAACCTGCACATAAGCTTTTTTTTGTGTAGTTTTACTCATTAATTTTGTTTTTGTTTTTGTAATTTTAAATTGTCACCTCATTCGATTTTTATGGCATACGTGCTTTGTTCATTTTGTTTTACAATTGTTTAAACTCGCTGTGATATCCTATTACTGGCTTATATAGTATAGACATTAATTGTAAAACACAATGTAAATGTAAATGTAATGTAAAAACATGAAATGTAAATTGTGCTGTTGGATATTCTACAATAAAAAACAATACAAAAATAAAGTGAAGTTGCTTGAATGAATCATTATTTCAGAAGCAGAACGAAACAATGAATCAGGAGTACCTAAACTGTTTATTACTGACCTTTACACAAAATACATTGCGTAAAACAACTGATATTTTAGAAGACTGTAAAGATATGGACTCCATAATTATAACATTCAAAGTTCTATACAGCCGACACAGCGCTGTTGGGCGAATGTGAGTTATGGGCTGTCGTTATGCAGAGGCTGCCGAATATGCTGATTTCAAGGAAATTTTCTAAAGAGCGATACAACGCAAGTTGATCGATTTATGATATGGAAACTTCGACTAAAGTGTGTGAGAAAATCTAAATAAATGTTGTACGAATTTCTGTGTATGATTTGGTGCACTTTGTTGATGCATTATTGATGTGCTTATGTATAACTTGATCTTAAAGTGCGAAGATATTTATCAATTTTACTTTAAAACCGCCGAAGACCAAGAGCCTTATTTTTGAAGCCGCTCGCCTTCAAATTGTTGTCTTTTCTATCTCTAGCAACTTATTACGAGTGTGAAAGGGATAGGTAGCGCACGCGAGCACTCGAGTGGATGCGAGCGGTTTCAAAAATAGAGCCCCAGGGCCTCGAGTCCGCAAATTTATTAAACCTAAAAATCGTAATAGTAGCTCAATGGCAGTTTTAGTAGTAGCTATTGTGCTATTAAGCTGCTATTGCTATCCAATTAAATTCAATCCAGCCACATTATACCAATAATTTTGCGGAATTGAGGCCCAGGATATAACGGGCTGAAGTCATCATCGTCCTAGCGCTTATCCCGGCCTATGCCAGGGTCCGCTTTCCTGCCCATTCTTCTCCACTTCGCCCGGTCTTCGGCATCCTCGCGTCGTAAGCCGTTGGCTCTCGCATCCGACTCACCGATGTCAATCCATCGCTTCTTGGGTCGCCTACGGCGCCTCTTTTCTGATACCGGCAGGTTCACGCACCTATTTCCCACGTATCCATGAGGCTTACATGCAACATGTGACCAAACCAGCGCAGGCGAGCCTCCTCCCGCCAAGAATGCCATGGATGTATTCATTGCGTACTCGATCGAGCCGTGTAACTCCGCACATCCAGCGCAGCATTTTCATTTCGTTGGCGTATATACGAGTATAAATGTTTTCAATATATATAACGGGCTGAAGTGTTTTCTGTAAAATACTTACTTTCAACACAGTGATCTCCAAATCGCCTGACAAGTGTAGATACTGTGGTTAGACTATCTACTGTTGTTGTATTGATCATAAGGATAACATATTAATCCGTTAATGGATTTTCATCATCTGTAGTAGGTATAATTTCAATTTTGCCTTGTAATTTTTACCTTAATGCCTGTTTTTGATGCACTCCTTTTGTAGTCTTGCCAATAATATACATTTAATTTAAGTATCGGATTTTGGTCCCCATCGTTCCTTACTCGCCTCACAACACATCACGAAAACAAAATATAATACTGCGTTTTAATACCGTTGTCACGACTGATTGTCTCTTACATATTATTCCAAGGACGAATATTGTCCACTGTAAATAATATCTGAGTGGTTTAAAAGGACCCATCCGGGTTTCAGAGGCGATACCCTCCCCCCGCTTCCTCTCCAAGAAGCAATCGACATCACCGCCTCCTTAAAATAGACAATAAATATAACCTTTCTATTCACGGAGTGTCTATTTTTATTTCAGGGCTATTCTATAACATTGGCCGGGAGGTATTTTAACTTCTTCTTCTTATAGATTTTTAACACTTTATTTTCCCAGTATTCGCCGATGCATACAGCGTTTAACTCGACCCAAAAAATAAATAAAGGTCTAACGTTATTTCGTAACTTATGTCATGTTGACACGAGATATAAAGTAGGTATCTATTATGGCGCGGATTTCAGTGTTGAAGTAGTAAAGCCAAGTTAGTATGTGGGAAATAATATTATTATTGTATTTATCTTCATTTTTATTAAATGAAGGTAGTGTTCTTAAATTAAAAACAACACATGCGTGTACACCGCAGTCTATAAAAAGGCGGCCATCGCTCTCGACAGGTCAGACGTTGTCCGACTGCGGGCACGGCACCACCAGTGCTCTGAACTGTCTTCCTCAGGTAATCTTGCTTAACCGTATAACTCGTATTATTTCTATGTTCTATTTTGTTATTTCTATAGAAATAACAATTAATGATTGTCAACTTGTGTGTATTTTGCTAAATCTAAGTACATGCTTAAACTACTAAAATATGTCCTCTCCATCTGTTGCTGTCTATTTATTATGTTATTGGTGATAATATACATAGATTTATTATTCATATTTCTTTGTTTAATTCCTATACACATTCTCCCACATCAGAAGTGGGATAAAGGATCCCAACGTCCCACAATATTTCTAATGCAATGTTCTTTGTTTTCATGTTACATCGTGATCTTTTCGCACCGCCCGCATGAGGCTGAGGAAACTGGATGCTTCCGACGACGCGAAGTGTCGAGTGCAAGCAGATGCAAAACCAGACATCGTAGGGTCCACAACAACTACAAGCTGCAAATTAGCATTCGGTGAGTCGTTACGAGTTTACTTGATTCAAGTGAGTTTATAACCGAATTAGAATCATTTGTTTCCGCGTAGAACGTGTAACGAACAAAATTGAGAAAGTCCGACTAAGTAAATATGCACCAAATTACGGAGTTACAATTTAATTTTGTTTAACAATGAATTATTACTGTCTAGAAAAGAATACGAACACAAAAGTAAACGTTGAACAATATTTGTTTGCCGAGGGTATGATTTTATTATAATTTTAACGTTGACCGCCAAAATACGATTATTCTGAAAAGCTACCTCCAACATTGAAAAAAAAAAGGCTGTTTGATTAGTAGGTAACGTCATTTTTGTTGATGACAAATTATTTGATCGAAAGGAATGTAAATATATTGACGGTAGATAGTTTCAAATTATGTTTTGAGTGACTTATTTAATCCTGTGACTTACTTTAGTTCGACCTGTTTAAGACTTTGGTAGACGGATTTAAGCAACTAAGTCCATACGTGACGACTATCGAGCAAAGGTTTTTATGACATTTATGTGGTTGGTTTTGTTTACTCAAAGCTTGTGGCATCACCGGATGGAGATGATGTTGGTGTTTTACGTACTAGGCTGATGGAGCCTCTGGGAGCGTGGCCAACAGATGGTAGTTGTTTCAAGCTTTGTGAAAAAATGTTAAACGATGATGATAAGAAAGTCCACATATTTTGGTGATTGCTCAATAGTCAGTTACATAATGTTAACTTCAGCTTCGAGTACTGAAATTTCATTGATTAGCGATACCAAGTAACTATTTTGAGTTCTGTTGTTGTGCCTGTAAGATGAGGCACTATAAGCAATGGTGAGATTTCATATCCTTCGGCTAGTACAAGTTTGGTAGTACCTACACTGTTGTTGAGGTTAAACACCTCGATTTATTTTGCTGATTTGGAGTGGCCCGGGAGTCGTGTGTGTGACTCTTTGGGCTGAGAGCCCCGAAAGTCTCGGATGTTGCAAGTTTTTATGTTCTGATTTTTGTGGAAGACGGCTGGATATGAGACCTTTTCGTTATTACAAACATTGTGAAATTGTTTAAAATGGGAACTTACACGTAACGTAGTCACAGATAGAGTAGACTCGATCGAACAGTGAAAAAAAGTTATGACGATGACGATTACTTTACTTGTTTAGTTGTTTTGGTGTGGTAACCGATAGACACATAAACTTAATGAATGTAATATCTTATTCTTTTAGGTCAGAAGTACTAAAAATGTTACATAGGCTGTTTTGTAAATCCATGGGGTGGGAGCCTGGTGACCTGTATCACAAGTTCTATGGAACCGATTTCAGGCACCAGTTTCTCACAAATAAATATAGCTACAAAAATTATATAGTACTGACCTACTTACGTATCATTTATTTGTTTGTGAAAAAATAATAAATGCTTGTTTTATTTTTATTATTATACTGTTACCTAAAACTGTTGAAGGCAGAAAGAAGCTTTTCATTTCCAAATTTGGAAATTATGTGGAACCCTCGCCAAGTTCCAAGTTGCAAGTTATAAGTTTCAGGTTTCAGGTTTCAGGTTTCAGGTTTCAGGTTTCAAGTTTCAGGTTTCAGGTTTCAGGTTTCAAGTTTCAAGTTTCAAGTTTCAAGTTTCAAGTTTCAAGTTTCAAGTTTCAAGTTGCAAGTTGCAAGTTGCAAGTTGCAAGTTGCAAGTTGCAAGTTGCAAGTTGCAAGTTGCAAGTTGCAAGTTGCAAGTTGCAAGTTGCAAGTTGCAAGTTGCAAGTTGCAAGTTTCAAGTTTCAAGTTTCAAGTTTCAAGTTTCAAGTTTCAAGTTTCAAGTTTCAAGTTTTGTTTCAAGTTTCAAGTTTCAAGTTTCAAGTTTCAAGTTTCAAGTTTCAAGTTTCAAGTTTCAAATTTCAAGTTTCAAGTTTCAAATTTCAAGTTGCAAGTTGCAACTCGAAACTTGAAAAAGTTATGACGATGTTTTGCAACTTGGAACTTGGAACGTGGAACTTGGAACTTGGAACTTGGAACTTGGTAATTTTTTTAAGCCAGCCATTTCTAAAGTTTAACTCAAGTTCGGCCGTATATACCAGGAACCCGATCCCATATGTTAGTCTAAGAAACAGATCGTCACAGTTCGAAGATAGATGACTTTTTTATGCCTGCGTCGGTGACGCTACTTCCGTTATTGACGCTCCTCACGTCTGCGACGCTTGTTATAATCCGGGCTTTTGTGGTATGAAACAAATTTTAAATTATTATATGATATTTTTTCTTTAATTACACTATCCAGGTTAAACACGAAATGACCTTCTCCCAAAAGGGCAGGCCAGAAGTTCAGCTTAATAAATGAGAAGATACATGAATGTAGAAGAGGCGAGAGAGGTGTGCCAGGATTTTAGCTCATGGCACTCGATAGTCTCTGCCTATGGGATACGGGCGTGAATTCTTATGTACTGTAACACCGGAGGAGGCGTTGATTCAGAGCTAAAAGTCACAAGTTGCATAGTTGAAACTATATTATTGAATGAAATAAAATACAAAATACACCTTACTTCTAATTCAAATGGAACACATTTGAATTCCTACCTAGCAAGTGCTATGTGTGCTCGTAGAGGCAGCCTACAGACCTACATCGTACTTGCTGCAACCTGCTCAACCTATTAAAGCCAGGCCAACCTATGGGAGCACCAACCTATCCTGAAAGCCTACCTATCTTGGAGCCCGTCCTAACCTAAGGCCTGCTAGAGCACACATGCTACAGTACCTATTTACGAAAAGGGCACTAACTCATTCTGACTTTGAAATAAATTTCCTGGTTCGTTAACGTTTGTTCTTAAGTGACTGGATACGACACGAGACACCCCACGACTGGATTTGAATTTAATCCCGTTTGCTCCACATTCGATTGAGTGGGTGCTAATCAAAGATCCTTTCAAGCTCTTTCTTGTTCAGAGCTTGGGAACATAAGTGTATCAGGCGTATATATATAAATATTTCTAATAAACACGGTGATTTAAGACTACGGCTAGTACTACATACCTATAAACTTTCACATAATCTGCTACAAAATTTGTATCAATACTATACTGCAGCAGCCAAACATCCGGCAGCTAATTAAACAGATGGCCTGTTAGTAGTTTTTAGAAATACTCCAAAATCAAAGATCAATATGCAATTCTGTTTTTTAGATCTGTGTAGCGAAAATCTTGAACGAAAGGTGATGCTTTATTATGAAGATTTTTTTTCTCTGAAGATATAACGGCCGAGCACATCACAAGTTTTTTGGGATAGGATTAATGGACATTGTCCATTATTAGTTGTTGTAAGAAAATGGGTAATAAGTATAGGTACTTCTCTCATGCATCAGTTGAGGGACAGTACCTATAACAGTAAACGCAAATGTAAATTGTGTCCTTTTGTTGGACGATAATGCATCTGTGCACACGGCTGCTGTTGCGAAGGTTGCTATTTTGCGACTTTTTTTTTGATGTCATACGGTAGGCAAACGGGCAAGCGGGCCACCTGATGGAAAGTGGTCACCACTGCCTATAGACATTAGCAACACGAACAGTTTCGCCAATGTGTTGCCGACCTCTATAACACGTTGCTCTGGCAGCAAAAAGGCAAATGCCACTCCACTGCCAAAGCCACGGTTTCGCAAATCCCCCGCAATGCCCTACCTCTCTAAAAACGTGACTGCGGTTTCACAGAATTTTTACATCCGTATCAAAATAACACCACTTGTAACTTTTTCAGTTATTTTTTTTTTCTTTAGAAGTTGTATGTATTATAATATAATGACGACGCTGTGAAAAAACCAAGATAGCGTCGCACGATAGAGGTTGTTGGAAGGTACAAGACCGGCTTTTGTGGAGATCTCTGGGGGAGGCCTATGCCCAGCTGTGGGCGTCTCCGGCTGATATGATGGCGATGATGATGAAGATAGGCGTAGACTGTTGAGAGTTAGCAAGGACCATAAAGAGATGTACGGTTTATGGTGGCCGTACAGTCTCTAGCTTATGGTTGATGGTGTTATGTTCGAAGTAAGCTGAGTGTTGACTTGGTTGCTTGAAGTTTGTAGATAATAACACACGCTTTAACTTGAACACTGACTAGTTTAATAGATATACAAAGTAAACTACAATGGTAAATGGTTTGGTGCGCAGTGGACAACTAACTTCTAACAATATGTAAACTAGGTATAAGTAAATAAAATATAGCGTTACTAGACAACGCGCCGAATGCAGAGTGTTTGCACCGTACACATATCTTTATTACTGAATGCCATAAGATCTTTTGGCTCTTACACATTAATAAATTTTCGCCAGGATTTTACGTACATAATTAGAAATATAATGGAGAAGTACAATGAACAAAAGCTAGACAATAAAAGCTTTGACATACTTCTCTTAAATAACAAAACACATGATGCATCCGTACAATATTCTGCATTTATTTCGACATAACATTTTTACATTTTACCTCTACCCTCATTCTTACCTACATTCATATGCAATTCTCTATTGTTGTATTTGTGGTGAACTTTGGCATGGTTGAAACTAAAATTAAACTTGCACAATGCGCTGCGCTACCCAGCGTTTTGTACGTACACCATTTGTCCTCTCATTACCACGGTCGAAAATAATCACAAACAACGTGTTTGCACGTTTTTAGTATTACATAGTTTTTATAATGTATAGGTTTGACAGCATTGTGAAAAGAAAGTTTGTAGTAGAAAACTACTGAAACATTTCTAGTGTAACTTATTTTATTAGTGTAGCCTGGATAAGTGGGTACTGAATAAGTGAGAAACCTCTATTACTGGTAATTAAAATGAGATCCCGTTACATGGAAATAGCTTTGTTACTTCATTTTTATTTTTAAATTACTGTCACTGAGATTGATTTCGATATTCACCTCTGTAATTGGGACTTTGTAGCTCAATAGCTTTTATGAATGAGAACATTTATCAGAAATGTACACATTTGTATACAAACATTAAGTTTTTTACTATACGTGCTTTGTTTACTTTTTAACGTACGTTTAATAAGTGAATAAAAGTGCATAGAATGCAGAAACGAAATGTCACCGAAACCCTGGCATAAGTGTATTGCTCAAAGTTACACCGAACGCCATAAATAAAGGTAGCTTAATGCAAATTAAAGTACTCAGCACAGTACTGATTTTTGTAGATATCGTATTAAAAATATCCCTACATTACATAATGTTACAATACATTACCGATTATTAATTAACATTTTACCTCTATAAATGATAAATTTCGACCTCTCTTTCGAGAGGAAGACTTTATAACTTACTGTATTATTTTATTTATTTAACAAGAATCTACAACACATTAGGTACATTATAAGTGAACAAGAAACAAACAGACCAGTTACAGATACATACTATGTTACTGTTTATAAGAAACCTCCTTAAGTGAAAAAAAATTGTAGGACCCTTGAGATCCCAGTTAGATAGATAGGTTACACTGTAATAAAGAGGAGCTAAGTCCTGGATTATTTGGAAGGAAATGTTTAGCGTTCCCAGGGATAAGTGAAAATTCATTCATTGTTCGTCCTGAAGCAATTTCTGAGCAATTTGTCCCAAATGTTTAAGCAATTTTGGTTTCTTTACTAATGACAGAAAGCTCATTTTATGATTTGTAAACAATCGAGCAGCGTTCATCTAGTCTCCGCGCAGTCACACCCTCGTCGCCTCGCGCCCGCCTATTCACCGCGTCTAAATCCCGCGATAATATGGCAGGCTGCGCGATTTAGGCGCGATTCCTACGCGGTGACTAGGCGGACGCGTCACGTAAACGATTTGTAAGCGGCTACTTATAAACGGGTCCTAAAGGTCCGCGGTGTTCACCAGTATGCTCTCTGCATACCACGATAGGGTTAGACATTCGACCTCTTACTTGAATTATTTACGAAAAAAGAGTAAACCTACGTAATCATTATACAATTACTCAACCTAAAAATCAATGCCAGCACTTCTTGTTACAGTATACAAACTCTATCATAATAAATATATAATAAATAAATCTCGATAATAAACAAGAATTTGCAACGACATGTTCGACAAAATGCACACAGCGAGTAAGAATTTTACGAAGAACATTTCTTTCTGCCACTCCCTGCGCCATTGCCCGCGCTTTGTGGAAAATGTTACCAATTCTCTCCTTATAAATGAAATCAAGTCGTATCTAACACGACGGAAAGGTCGTTTATCCCACTAGTTCTGTTGTACAGTTGTGTTGTGTGTCATGAGCATTTACTTGCAGAAAAGAACTTGTGTTCCATTAGAGAACACGTCGTTGTTTAGTTCAATGGGAATACAAAATACGTTGTGTGCCTGGTTGCTGTATTAAAAGAAAATTAAACAATGGAGAAAAATTGCAGAAAACTTGAATTGCAGTTAGCATTGCAGTTTCTATAAATCTGTTTATTACTCGTACATTTTATATTACACAATTTTATTTCCAGAAATCGCACGATCAACTTGCTATGTAAAACGACGAGTTCACCAGGATCCTTCCAGGATCGAATTCTATGTCGAAAATGACATTACGCCATTAAAAATAACTCGTGATGACATCGGATCGTGCGATTCGTGATGCGTGCTTGCGCGATCGGGAGCATCTGGTTTAATATTTTACTAACGATTGCTGTTTCGTAACCGTAAAGTTGGCGTGAGAAGTCCTCAGATCTGAAAAGAGCTAACCTTTATTTGGGGGTTTATGTCCTATGGACAGTTATTGATTACCCGACGGGCGAGTTGTCCTTACCCGACGGTTGTCCGCCTTACGTCATCTCTCCTCAATACATTCTCGTGGCATTTTGTTTTTACAAAATGGTCCACGAAAAAGTAACGTAATGTTCCCGGCCTATCTTTGGCGATGTATTGGGCAGACAGATTATCGGATTAAGGGGAGTTAATATTGAATAAGTAAACAATCCCAAAAACTATCTAAACTAAATAAACGGAATCACTAATAATCCCATCCCTCGACGTACGTACTTCCAGTATCAAGAGCCGGAAGGGTGCGATTTCAATCATCCCGTCCCGGATAAACCGGAAAGATTTTAGAAAGCTTACGTCAACATCAATTTAAAAGTAAAATCGCGTTACGCTTGCCTACGCGGGTTTCCATCGCTCGCCGTGGCATCCGGGAAATTACCCACTACGGGGAGACCCGGGAGATCGAGTTACAGAATAAAATTAGGAAATTACGGCTTTTTTCGCTGCCGGCCGTAATTTGAACACGGCGTATTGCGCCTGAAAGGGCGTTGTTTTGTGAAATTGAGTAAGCAGCGATTTTGTAGGTGGAAGATGGAGATTTAGTAGGTATATGTGTAGGTGTTTTTTTATACTACTCAGTGACAAACGAGCATACAGCCCACCTGATGGTAAGCGGTAACTGTCGCGGTAGATAGCTGAACGTAAAGGCAATAGAAATTTAAGCTACAGTGAGCGCACAAATCTTGTATGAGTACAATACATAACAATTAGCCAAAATGTAAAACAGTTTCTTGGCGAAGTTTGCACTCCCTATCTAAATGTACCATTCTAAGCGTTCATAGATACATAGGGACAGATGGTGGGAAGCGACTTTGTTTTATACAATGAATAGATATTACTTTATTTATTAAAGCCATTACTAGGTATCTAAGTAGGTAAACCACAACTAAAACTTAAATACCCAAATTGCTCTAAAATCTGTTGAGCGATCTAATCGCGAACCCAAGGAGCACAGAACCTAATTACGCCAAGAGTTGCAACCAAGGAACATAATTAGTGCACCAGCTATGAAACTTCGCTTCCAGCTATCGGCACAGACTCCGCTAATAATGCATAGAGCGGCCCCTGTTCCTGTTTCACTTTGTTACCTCCTGATTTTATTATAAACTGCTTCCTTGGCGTTGGAACAAATGCATGGGAACAACATGTTTTACGTTGGAAACGCTGAGATGTTAGTAAGTTGGTAGGTGAGGTCTGAGTTTGCAGATTTTATTTTCTGTTATAAAGTCAGTACCTATATATACTTTTCTATTTACTTAAATAATATCGGCGGGCAATATTTTTGAAACCGCTCACATTCACGCGAGCGCTCGCCTTCTAATGCTTGTCTTTTCTATTTCTAGCAACTTACCACGAGTGTGAAATACATAGATGCGACAGGTTTCAAAAATAGGGCCCCTGAACTTCTAATTTCGCATTTACAAATCCCACGTTCATGATGTTCCTATAATCATCAATAAATTAGGCAATAATCAACCACAATGTCCTAGCTTTTTTATCATTGGAGGTCGTCCGCAAACAAGACATGCATCATACATCGTCAGCACCCTTTCAAAATGTATAGCACAGATACTTTAAATAATTAGTATGCTTATTTACTCTTTACGATTAAGTCGCTCCGTAATACCTGGCAATCTCGTTCTCTTAAAAAATCTCATAACTTGTCAAGATAGAAAAATTGAATAACTTCCAATTGCCCCATATTTTGTTGGGGAACTCTATAAATAAAGCCGTCGTAAACAGGGGCTTGTCTCCTCTTATTGCATTGCAGCTTGAAAAACAAAAGCCGAACGCTTTTTCCGGCCCCTGGCTGGCGGGATGCGCGAAATCGCTCATTTATCATCTAGCCTTTACTGAAATTAATGCTCCCGCAGCTTCTGAGATATTTAAAATCCTCTCTTGTTTCAAAATACCATTAGTCACCATTCCTCGCATCGTCAGCAGATTCGGGCTGTTGGCGACAGCCCTGAGGTTTTCGCTTTACAATGTATAGTTTTGGAAGGACGTTTTGATTCTCGGTATGAATCATGTCGAGTTATGCGAATTTGTTTTCGAGCTAGCGCTTTTTCTGCGATTTTGTACGCAAGAATGAAAATAAATCCTGATGCCAAGCTAGTAAATTCAAGATTTCCACTTTAATTCTTTATTTTTTGTATTTGTTGCCAATTTAATTTTGCTGTTTCCGTCTTTGGGCAAAGTTTTTACTTGATTCCAACGCCTTCGTTGCAGCAAGTTTTCCCATTTACGGTGGACCCACCTGATTCTGCTTCTAGACATTTATTGTCGCTTTGTACAATTTACCGTAAGTGAATGGAGTTTGTGTGTCGCACAGACGCAGTACCTATAAACATTAATATGACGAAATATTCGCGTTTCAAGGTTAGAATGTCGGTGGTTACGGTACCCGATTCGTAAACGAGATGTACCGGGTTCGAATCCCACTGCAACCATGTACCAATGAAAACATCGTTATGAAAGCTGCACATTCACGACTAAATGTGAACCATGATCCAACCTGGTCAGGTTCCCTTGGTAGCAGGGTTACGGAGGTCAGATGTCAGTCGCCCCACCATAATTATCTGATCTGCCAACTCTTGGATCATGGTCAAGGCGGACCCCGGGCACTTGTGCCCGAGAGTATAACGGGGATATAAACGCCAATTTTTTTTAATTTTTTTATTGGCGTTTGAAGTTGTAGCCAGCGAATGCACAGAAAATTCGCACGCCTGTGTCATTTTGTTAGTAAGTAATGTCGTTATAACAAACAAGCTCACGAAACTCATAATGGGATCGGGACCCTGACGATCTCCCAAATGTGCAATGCCGAGGTAAATTGTCTATGGTTATTACCGTAGAATGTAGGAGAAGAAACCATTATTTCGTGCATTTTACAATGTTACAACCACATTAAACGTGAAATACAACGCTAACTATCTTGTATGTAATACCTACAATGTCTACCTGCCACCCGTTATGCTCAAGTCATGTCACATCCGATGACTGTTGGGGTGAACGTGTTTTCAAGTGAAGTCCAAGATTGGGTAGCGTCGAGGGATGGTAGGACGTCTTACGACAGGCAGTGACTCGATGCATAACCTGAGAACTAGTCTAAGTTCTATCTGTGGCAGGAGTATATCAAGTCCGACGAGTTCACCTAGATGGGTAGTAATACTATATTTTGGCCGCCAACCAATAATGCTTCCGGTTTGCAGGATAAGGTAGCCGAGTGACGACGCACCAACGGTTATATACATATCCCATCCCATAAGGGTAGACAGATATAATTAAGTGCTACAAGCTAGGAATCATATGTGTTATAGGTAACAATTACCACATTCCATCACTGCTTTTTGTCCTATGTCACTGAATTAATTTAAAAATAGTGGCACGACAGCAGGCAGAGAGAAGTGACAATAACTACCCGCTTCACCTGTGTGTCTGTCAGTTATATTTTTGTGTATATGCGGTATTGGTATGTCAAAGAGATCTGCGTAGGTGAATTACAAACAAAAGCCGGTTATTAATGTTTCCGTAAATAAGTTGAAACAATAACAGTAAGTGCCCCAATTCACCTTCGAGCTACTTTATCTCAGAGTTCATAGCCTATAAACAGTACCCTTCAGTCCTACACCGAACAAATAGCAGATATTTATTCTTGCTCCGTGCTTTTTTGTACAAGCTTCTCAGAATTGCTTAGTGAGCGGTGGATTATGGTGGCTTTATTTTTCTCTTTATAATAAGAATTGTACAAGGTTAAACGAATTATGCAGATTGAGCCCTTGAGATCTACTTGAAAATTCTGCTCAGAATTTAAAATAAGTAAGTATATTGTTAGCAAAAAGTAATGAGAACAAAATATAATTTTATTGTTAAAATTCTAAATACTCCTACGTTAACTTAAAAACATAAAGTAACATGACATAAGATTTCTCGGAAATCCTTCCGTATGAAGCATCTCTAAGAAAACTTTATTTAGTGGGTTTGACTACAGGCTGATAGGCCAACAATAAGGTTCGTCCAACAACCTACAAAATTAAAAGTGTTAAAATATAACGATTTCTACCCAAAATGTGTAACCGACACAGGTATAAAGGCCAATATTATTTCCATCTGCCATTTAATTTTACAAAGCGGAAAGCTCAAGAAAAGGTAAAGGGATCTATTCTTAAATTTAAAAAGACGTGGGTGAAGCCTACGACAAAGCCCGCCGGCAATTACGTTATGAGGGAAATGCCAGTTCCTACGTTTAGATAATTACATTTTAGGTCCAAAGTCATCTTGGCGTTAATGTCCCGGTTGTGCTCTCGAGAACGAGGGCCCGGGGTCCGCCTTGACCATGATCCAGGATTTGGCACGTAAGGTAATAACAGTGGAGCGACTGCCATCTGACCTCCATGACCCTGCTACCAGGGGAACCTGACCAGATTGGATCATGGTTACACATCCAGTCACCTGAATGTGCAGGTTTCATCACGATGTTTTCCTTTACCGTAAGAGCATCGATTAGTGTTCAACTAATGTACATAACTCAGAAAACAGTCATTGGTACATGGCCGGAGCGGGATTCGAACTCGGAACCTCTGGCTTACGAGTCGGATACTGTAACCGCTCGGCCACCGACGCTCAGATAATTACATTTTAGGTAAATTACTATGATGACGCAACGATCCAAGATGAATCCCAATTCAAAATGATGGATTTATGAGTTAGATACACTTTAAAAAGGAAGTTGTTAAATTCACTAAGAACATAAGATCTTTACTCGAGAACTTCTCCACCCCATCGGCTCCATAGTAATATTTGCCTCATAGACAATATCACCATGGGAAGGACAATGAGAATTTCCAAAAATCCTTTTGTTCGATACCACACCACACACAGACACCACACCGTTCGACTGTAGGCTGATAAATCATCAACTAGGTTTTTAAACCTCTTACTAAAAAAACTCAATATTAGTGTCATATATCTCAATAAACTCAGTTAATAGTCGACAAAATAATTAATATTAATATGGTCTAAAGATTAATGGGTCCACAGCAGCACATACTGAGTGGGTTCAAATGTTTTTTTTTTATGTGTTTCTTTGTTATTTTTTTTCCTCAATTATGTAACTGTTATTGTGTCGTAGTGAGCCATGTGTAATAAATGTTTTTTCTTTTTTTCCTTTCCTTCTTTCAACATTATTTTCGCCGGTCGTCTAATTATAAACCGAAAGAGACGAGAAAATTCACATTTACCTTACATTTTTAAAACTCCACCGGCTGCCGCTCACGGCCGTGCCCCTGGCTATTAGGCGGACAAATGGCCCGCAATGAGCGAAACGCCAGTACACGTCGAGTGTAACACCTGTGGCGAGGATGGAGTCAGCATTTGCGTAAGCCAAAGCGCAAGCTGTACAAAAAGTATGTTAGGAGGAGCAAGGCGGTTACGCTAAGTGTCACTTTGGTAGGTCCTATACATAAGTTGTAAGGAGTAAACCTATAGCCGTGTGGTGTCCGGCGACTAATGGTTTCGAGGTAAAAGATCTAGAGTCTCCGTAGGATGGAAAATGGGCAGCAGCTCTAACCCGCCTGCCAAGCATGGAGATTATGGCAATCACCTCCGTTTTCGTGGGAGATGCCCTTAGTCCTGCAGAGGACTGTGGTCAAGTCTATATGTAGTTCGATAAGTGTCTTATTACAATTGACCACTGGAGTAGTACAGTCAACATGTACGTCACACAGGTTACAATATGTCAGTTAAAAGTCAAGCCATAATGCATCAGGAGCTTCCATGTCTTTAGCTTTTTATAAGGGAATTTGATGCGAATTATAGACATCGCACACCTTAGGTACCTATTCATTTACAATAACTTCATGATTTATTCCAAAAGGAAAACGGTGCCGATTCCCTATTTTATCATATTTCGGATTAGAAACCCCTTTCACTCCACTCTACTAAATTATAGAAGATACTGAAACAATTAACCATTTTAAATGCTCGTATACTAATATTATGAACATGAACATGTTTGTGGGCGAGCGAGTGTCACGCTGGCGTTTGTCACGGCAAACATGTCCCTTTATCGCGAGTGACGTGTCACGTCTGTTTTGCACTCGCTGAGAATAGCCGAGTACACTGTACTGATTGGAAGTCGAAACGTGTTTTCGTCTTTTTAAAATGATAAAGAGATAAAATTTGTTATTTCTATAACTACTGAGTTGAATTTAACAAAATAGTAGAAAGTTACATCATCTATAATTCTCTACAAATTTAAATCAAAATTTAGTCAATACATAATATTATATTATAAAAGACAATTTTTTTTTTTGTAGTAAATATACTTAAGAACTACTGGACTGATTAAAAAATGTTTTACAAATTAATAAAATGCTACTAATGCATCTAATACCCCTAAGTAAAATAGGCTACACGCAACATGTTTTCGTCTATTTAAAATTATAAGAGATAAAATTTGTCATTTCTATAACTACTAAGTTCAATTAAAAATTTTTTTTTATCCCGGAAGAATAATAGATTCCCGCGGGAAAGTTGATTGTTTACAGAGATCCGAAGCCGCTGAGAACTTCCCAATAAAAGCTAGATAGTCACTGGGATATTGTTTGGTGGCTTTAGCGCACCAATGATTATGGAACTATTCAACTGTTTAGCGATGCAAATTATTTTATCTCCGATCGCTGCAACCACACAGGCTAAAACTGTCACGTTAGTGTCACGGTAAAATACGAACATTGCAGTGTGTCACGCGTTGCCACTGAGCCGCGTGACAGCGTGTCATGTGGCCTTTATATATTGGTTTTTACCCGGTTTCATTTACGTGGGATTCAACAAAAATTTACCATTATTCTGTAAAAGTCCTAGCTTGTAGCCCTACAGCCAACGGGGCCTAAGAGATGCCACAGTACTCTCTCCCATTACAATCAGTTTAGGAAAAAATAATTTCTAGCTAACCAGAAAAGGATTTTCCGAGTGCCGATTAAAAAGAAAAACTAATTCAAATAATTACAATAGACGGCGTTGATTAGACATGATTCTCAAAAATAATTCGAAGACCAGACCAGATGTATAAAAATGTAGACATTTTCCGCTTTCTTCTCAGAAAAGGTACTAAAACTAAGTATCTTTTCACAAAACACCTTTCCGAGTTACTTCGTTTATCAAATTCAATACTTGAAAATCCTGTCTAAGTAGCGCCCTATGCGCCAGAACTACACTTTTTACTTTTTAAAGTAGCTGTCTGAAAGTCACCCATTTACAAACATAGAGCCTCCTACTTAAGGCATTCCGAACCACAACCACAACTCTCGTAACAAAGACAGGCGTGTTAATGAATGTTTTTGGTTGACAAAAGTAAAATCTTCTTTTGTGGGACATTGCGTGACCTACTTTAATCAAATTCCAGAAGATATTTGTTTAAAATTTACCTCTGAATCAATATAAAAATATCATTATATCTAAAGCAATTAGTAAAGCTTACTACAAAATAAATTATTATTTGGATGACGTTTATTGACGATAATTCATTACGAATCTACTTTGTATAAGCTTTTTGTTAAATTATGCTATTATTTATTAATTATAGACTTTTAACTTGACTTGTTAAATATAAGCTGGGACTGGATTTATGATTCCAAAGACAAACCATTATGTTGTTATTTATTTTTAATGTACCTTGTTTATTTTAATGTTAATGACCTGAATATTAAATGTAAAAATTATTACATTACACTATTCATAAAAATAAATTTGAAGTCAATGTAATAAAACAATGTATACATTGAATTGAATTGTGTACTTAGTAAATTAATAGACGAAAATAGATGGATTTAATTATGCACGACATTCTTTAGTATTTTACGTAAACCTAAATTGAATATATTTGATCGAAGTAATTTAAATGTCTAGCAGCAATAAAACATTTTTGAGATTAAAAACGGTCGCTTTAAGCTTTACGTTTTACGTTTCACGTCTAGACGTCTAGACTTACCTAGGTAAGTATTTGAATGTTGTTTTTGATTATATCGAAATTTAAAAATATATAGTTCCTTCGTAGTTCCTTGCTATTTCTAGACATTTTTTTTATACTATTGGACCCGACGCGACTTCGTTCGCGTACATCTACTTTTTCCCTACCTGAATTCTTGATTATAAACCTTATTTAATCACTCTATCTATTGTTGATAACCGCATTGAAATACGTTGCATAGTTTAATAAATCTAGGCGTAAGATAGACGTACGGTAAACGTACGGTAGATATATTATGTATAGAGACAGATGACGGAAAGCGACTTTGTTTTATACTATGTATAGAATACAGCACCTTTGCACAACTTATGGCAATAACAATATATTTTCCCAAAAGATTATAACGTTGGCTGTAAATAGCAATCACAGATCACAGTCAAACAATCACAGCGGGAAAAATTTCATCTATATGGCGAGTTTTGCATTTACAAATCAATTTTATTGTATACCTATGCAAAACTCGCATCGGAATCAGAATATTAATATTCAAAATAATGCTTAATATAAATGGAAAGCAATATAACACTTTTGGTGTACAATGTATGTAGGGGAGTTGTCCAGTTAAGTTGTAAGTATAATTGTAAGAGATACTACTTTTTTTTTTTTTTTTTTGTCGTAGAATCAACAGCTCTTAAAACTTTTACATCAGATATTCGTAAATAACAGAAAGCCAATAACAGATTCTTACTCTGTAGAAGTAAATTAATAATAAAAGTTATCATTACAAAAAAAAAGACGTTTTTAACAATTCTAATCATCTGTCTGTGCGTCTGTGTGTGTGTTTGTGTATGTGTGTGTGTGTGTTAGTGTGTGTATACTAAGTGAGTGTTTCTGTGTGTGAGAGAGAGAGAGAGGGAAGTGACACATTACTCATTCACTGATTTCTGAAGTTCTACCCTCCAAAACGCATTTTATCTTCTTTTGGCACGATACTTTACTGTGACAGAATAAATCGACTGAAGAGAAATCATTATTGTAAGTTTCGAGAGTACGATTTACCACGGAATTTTGAGCATAATTTGAGTGACCAGGACGTCTGTCGACGTACGTACTGTCTCTACTGTGCTACATGTGACAGGATCTTCAAGACAACATTCGGTTTTGCGAGTCGCATCAGAGCCTTTCATAACCTAGACCAGGATTAGAACATCTAGCTGCATACTTTCAAGTCTACATGGAGTCGCTGTCGTCGAATACGATGAGGAGTATATATATATATATATATGTAGGGGAAGTCCGGGCAAAGAGGACATCTTAATCTTTGACAGCCTGAGGAAACTCTACAGACAGAAATACAATATAACTGCAATGTGTAGGAAGTTTCAAATATCACATGTAATATAAAATTACTTACCTACTTTGAAATATCGTGACAAATGGTCACTCTTGAAGGTATTTTTTCTCTCAAACGCCACGCCACTATGCGCCAGTTGTTTGTATACGAGTGAGGGGTGGGGGACGTTTTCAAATAGTGAAGGGTATTCGCTTTGCCTGGGGTATTCATTTTGCCCGGCCTTCCCCTCCATGACAGCAAGTAAGTATTGCTTTTAATAACTTTTTCGGCTTGCCTATAAATTCTGACGTTAGGTTTGTTACTCTAACTTCATACAGGTAGGTACGAGTATTACCTGTAAGCAGTACCTATAGTTGCGTTAGTCATCATAATCATCATCCGAGCGGTTAATCACGGCTACTGTCAGGTGCCGCTTTCCTGCTTTGCTTTCTGCACTTTGCCCGATCTTCGGCATTTATTTATTTATTTATTTAATACTTTATGCACAAAATGGTACAAAGGTGGACTTAAAGCTTCGTAGCTTTATCTACCAGTCTACCCCGAAAACAAGTACAAAAAAAAAAAAATTCTGGCGGTGCACAAAAATTTACAACATTACACTTACGTACCTAATAACAAACACAATTCTACCCACTAGTATTCACATACCAAAACACAAAAATGATATTTTATTTAATTAATTATTTAATACTAAAAACCAACAACAACAAGATAGCACAACGTACTTGAATATAAATCTCAATCAAGTGCCTACCTACCAAGATCATTCGCAAAAATAACAGGTGAAAAAAAAATAAGTTAAAGTCGGTCATTACAAGGAATTTAGAAAATGCTCTCGAACAGCTTTTCATCCTCCTCAGGTCGTAAGCCGTTGGCTCTCGCATTCGACTCGGCGATGTCAATCCATCTATTCTTAGGTCTCCCGCGGTACCTCTTTCCTAATACAGGCAGGTTCAGACACCTATTTCCCACGTATCCCTGGGGCTAGTGTTACGTTACTATAAGCACAACATTAATAACTACCAGAAGGTCATCCTCATACAAGTGTCCGGAATGCGCCGTACACTTTCACCTTCACTTGTTTGGGTTGGTTTCGATTTCATCTCACAAGGGCACATTGGCGATCCGGAGACATAAAAACTGAAACTTATTGGATATTATTGAGTCTCATTCTGAGCTCGATAGCATTTTTTGTTTGTGCTCCTTGTGTATTTAAAATAAAATAAAAAAGCCGATTTACCATTTATAAAGATGTGAAAAACTTTGTTTTAATGTTTTTGCAGATGTACAATTATAAGTTGTACAGCTATCGCTGAGATGCCATACTACTAGTCATTCTGATAGAGTGGATATTTTGAATATGTAGTGGACGTTTGGATATAGTGGACCATATTGTGAACCTAAACCCTATTGTGGTAGATGGAGGTGTTCTTTTTACAGTTTTTTATACATTATAGGACATTTTATAAATACAATTTGACACATTATTGGTAAAAGGGCGGAGAGGCCTTCTTTATAGGTAGTTAGATAGGAGTCTCCAGCAACCATAGATTTAATGTACTTTTTGTTAATTAAATAAAGAATTTATTTATTATTTATTTCTTTATTTTAATATTATTCTGTAACAGCAAATTTTCTTAAATTAAAATGTAACTCTTGAGAATATTGTTATATTACCTACCAATATTATAATATTGTTGATGAAACATAAAACACGGATTTATATGAAACTAGTGGACCTGATTTATATGAAAAGGGTCCATAGCGGTCTTAGTAAGTCTCTTGGGTCCGACGTTTATAAAGGTTACGGAGACTGTAAACATCATTTGTTATAACCCGGAGGGAAACTTGTAAGGGATAATTGCTGATAAGCGATCTCGTATACGACCTAGCTAGTGTTTCTCAATATTCGTACGGTAGGGGGTTTTGTTCTGCATAAATAATCATCTTAGCGTCAATGTCCCGGTTGTGCTCTCGAGGACGAGGGCCCGGGGTCCACCATGATCCAGTATTTGGCAAAGTTCAAGGAGCAAGTTGCTCACTGGGGCAGACTGAAACTGGTGGAATTCAACCCCTCAAAGACGCAGGTCTGCGCATTTTCCATTAAAAAGGATCCTTTCCAAGGAACACCCCTCTCCATCTCAGAAAGTATCGGGATCCTTGGTGTCGACATATCAGACGACGTACGGTTCCGAAGTTACCTGGATTGTAAGGCTAAACTAGCCTCAAAAAAATAGTGTGCTTAACCGGTCTGAGCGATACTTCACCCCAGAGCAGCGCCTGTTGCTGTATAAGGCACAGGTGCGGCCACATATGGAGTATTGTTCTCATCTTTGGGCCGGGGAAACCGCCAACCTGCTTAATCACTTGGACTCCATACAGATGCGCGCCGTACGAATTGTCGACGATCCCATACTGACAAGCAAGTTACAACCACTGGCTGATCGAAGGGACTTTGGCTCCCTGTATATGTTCTACCGGCTGTACAATGGGGAGTGTTCTGAGAAATTATTTGATCTGGTGCCCACAGCACAATTCCGCCATCGCACCACCTGCCGTGGGCTGGGTACTCATCCCCATTACGTGGACCCTCTAGTGGTGTCCACGCGATGATTCAAAAGAACGTTTCCCGCTCGTACGATTCAGATGTGGAATGAGCTCCTAGCCACAGTGTTTCCTTTGGACTATGACATGAGATCGCTCAAGAGGTATATTAGAGAGGTTTCCTAAGAGGCGGGCAACGCATTGGTAGCACCCCTGGTGTTGCTGATGTCCATAGGCGGCGGAGACTACTTTCCATCAGCTGGCCCGCATACCTGTTTGTCTGCCGGATAACAAAAAAAATAAATTTATAAATGCGAACGTTTGTAAGAATGGATGTAGATGAATTTTTGGATAGATCTTTGTTACTCATTCACAAGAAACTCAAATTGTGTGGAAATTTTGCAGTAATATAGCTTGCTTACGTACATACGGACACACTCATGCCCGTATCCCATAGGGGTAGGTAGAGACGACCGAGTGCCAGAAGCTGGGTTCTGGACGTACCTGTCTCTGTTGCCTCTTCCACATATTTCATACATATATAGGAATGTAGCACAAACACCTAAAACCGGGTAGCACTCGTATCAATATACGCGTGTGCTGAGAGTTGCCGAACAGTTTGATGATTCTATAATATGCCTAATCGTTTTAAAGAGTCAGCAGTGAACGTAATGTCTATTAGTTACGTCATTAGAAGAGATCCTAATGCAATTGAGATAGGCGTTTTCCGCTCCTATGAGAGGTGGAATAATGTGCTTCAGTGAACGCCTAACCTGCGGCATGAATCCACAAAGGGAGTAATTAAGCATTGCAGTCCAAAATTCATTCGTGAATCTAATATGAGCAGAGAACTAAAATCAGGTCTTGGCTCATATTTGCTTGCTTATCTTGACAAAGAATCTTCCCATCTCGACATTTTTGGGATCCGAGATGGGAAATGGATTCAGAGATGGGAAAGTGCCAAGTAAGCGATTTAGAAGTTACTTCTTTTTAAAAACGAATAGAGTGATGATATAGGTATGTATCTAAACTTTTATTTATTGTTTCTTTGAATTTGTATTTGTCTCTTAAACTTTCCGTTCGTATAGCCGACCCTGGTAATTTGGGTAACAATTTTAAGTTTAAGATGAAACTGATGAAAGCTAAAAAATCGAAAATAAAAGTAGTAAGTTAAATCGAGAAAGAACAATATTATCTAAACAGAAATGTATCTATTCTTGCCGTTTTTCTAAGTGCCCAATGGACAAAAGCCTATTTACTGTTAATCAGCATCCGATAGGGCCCGTGTCAATGTCGTTTCGAGGTAATAAAACCATTTAGAGAAAGAAGCGTACCAACTTTACCTAAACTTTTATTGCTTTTATATCCGAACTGGCAAGAATAAAAGGAGATGTATGAAAAGAATTGTGGATATATGCGAGGCTAGGGAGTTGTGTCAGGACAGGGCAAAGTGGAGGTCCATAGTCTTTGCCTACCCCACCTGTGGAACAGAGGCGTGAGCTTGATGTATGTATGTATATCCTAAAGCAAGGACATAGGAGGGAGAGAAAATGACAGCCTAGGATTGTCCTATAGGTATAATAAAATATTTTTGACTTCTCATAAGTACCTACACAGAGTCACAGAGTATTGGATATGATGGTGTAATGACGCAGCTAGTAAATAACTGTGATATTTCAATAAAATTAAGAAACAAACGTAAATCAATTGTTTCAAGCTATTTTCGTTTCGCCATGAATATCGGACACATTTCGTCGCTTTAATTAAACCTTTCCCGAACAGTATTATCTGGACGCCTTCATGGCTAATATAGCGTGCTTTTTCTTAGTCCGCACTAAACCATGAAATTTGGTAGTATCAAAAGTAAATCATGACGTTTTTGTGAAACCTGAAAAAATGCGAATGGTTATGGAATGGTATTCCAATGTTGCCTGCGAATGTGTTCATCACACGCTTCTAATCGACTTATGCCACATAGTCCTTCCTCCAGGTTAGATGGACGTCTTTAAAAAAGCACAGCCAACGTAATCGCGTTTTTTTCGAAAGCCTTACCGTCGTATACCTACATCATCAAACTAAGGTCCATCATCATCATCAAAAGCCGTAACCGTCTACTATTCGAATTGATCCTCCTCTGTTTTAATGAAGAGCTTTTCCACAATCTCCAAGCTTGTAAGAGGCGGGTTAAATTACTCAACAGATTATGGTCTAGGAGTAGCCAAATTTGTACACCAAACGGCTAATCCATCGCTTTGATTGAATTTGTCTAAAGTGTACGGCTAAGGAATAGAATGCATGAAAGTACGCTTGAGTGAAACGTAACTACATATGCATATTTTTATACTATTAAGATGGCAAACAAGCTTACGGGCTCGCCCGATAATAAGCAGTTACCGCAGCCTGTAGATATTTACAATACCAGAGGTATCACTCCCGTGTTGCCGACCCCACAAATAAATTTTCCCCACTTTCTTAAAAAAATTCATGTGGCACACTCCCTAGGAAAAACAGTGGTTCTCCTTGGAGAGAACAACATAAAGTTCTTACAAGGACGTACTACACGCTCATTACCCAGCTCTAGTGTGGGTAAAATACCGTTACAGGGTGCCATGGGTTCCGAAGACTGTTCAACTAGTCACAGGGTTACCAGCAGATGACCTTGGTCAACCTCGCTTCGCCAATGACATAAGGATAGCCCCACCTAACGAATGGCCTCCTAGCCTCAATGTACGAAACAGTTACCTATCCAGTTTCCGGGATCTGCGTGTTATCGGACTCGCTAGCTGCCACTAGATTCAGGGATTCCTTTTCCCGTTTAATATTCTCTATAGGTATAGCAAAAAAAGCACCTACAGCCAATAGCATTTCGGCGTAGCCTATTTACTGTTAATCGTCGTTCGATAGGGCCCGTGTTAATGTCGCCGCGAGTAAATTAGGCCGGCGGGGCCCCGGACCGCCAGCTGGCCGCGCTCCAGCCTTTGCCGTATTGATCCGAGTATGCTGGGGCTACAATCACTGAACATTGGCCGTTTAACATGTATATGGTCCCCACGCAGCATTCCCATTCTGTAAGAAAACATTGATCTCTCTCTCATCTTGGCGTTAATGTCTCGGTTGTGCTCTCGAGAACGAGGGCCCGGGGTCCGCCTTGACCATGATCCAGGATTTGGCAGATCAGGTAATTACAGTGGAGAGACTGCCATCTGACCTCCATGACCCTGCTACTAGGGGAACCTGACCAGATTGGATCATGGTTACACGTCCAGTCGCCTGAAGTTGCAGGTTTCATCACGATGTTTTCCCTCACCGTATGAGCATCGGTTAGTATTCAACTAATGTACATAACTCAGAAAACAGTCATTGGTACACGCCGGTTCATGCAGGCCGGAGCGGGATTCGAACCCGGGACCTCTGGCTTACGAGTCGGATACTGTAAGCGCTCGGCCACCGACGCTCTTAAGAAAACATCCTTGATCGCAACAATGCTAAGATTCGAAAGAACGTTTCTCGTTCGTACGATTCGGATGTGAAATGAGCTCCCAGCCACAGTATTTCCTTTGGACTATGACATAGGATCGTTCAAAAAGTATTTTGGAGGTCTCCTTAAAGGCGGGCAACGCATTGGTAGCACCCCTGGTGTCGTTGATGTTCACAGGCGGCGGTGACCACTTTCCATTAGGAAAAAAATGCTATGTGTCTGTGCGGTCCATTCTCTGACAACATCCTTGCAACGATGCAATTGTGGCTGTGCGGTCGGCTTTGATTGTTATTTCAATACTTAGCGCGTTGCTATGGCAACTTCGTAACTAACTGTCACATGGAATCGCTGCGGTTGAAAATGTTGTCACAATCAATTCAAGCTAGCGCACAATCGAAGCGTTAACATCGCAAATTCACTGTTATCGCCATTATAAGTGCACATATTTACGAATCTTTGGCCTACGACTTCTGTGGTGTGGCTCTAGGCTAGTATTATGCACTCGGCGTAAGGCTAGCAGTGAGCTGTCACAAGTTCGTAAAGATGAAGATGAACTTGAGCATCGGCGTAGGGTAGCTCGTCTGTAAGTCTTCTACAAGTTAAATTTCGGTTATGTATGAAAGAAGTACGCGAACCATTTCTGCCGGCTCCTTTCCACCTTCGAGGTACAAAACGCGGGCAGACATTCATTTCCTCTACTTTATCTGAATTGACTGGTAGTTGATACTATTTTTACATTTCGATTTAATAAATATTACATCCATATGTATTGAACCACATATTCGCATGAACTGCTCTTCTCATGCTGTCAGTAAGAAATGGAATACGTTACCTACCTGCGAATTGGGTAGTTAGTATAATCATCAAATGCCAAAATGTTGAACTATTTACATGTGGGACAGCGGGCCACATGAATTTTTTTTATATAATACGCATTGACTAACGAGATAGATAGATATACTCTTTACAGCATACAAAATTACAAAAAAAGAAAACGAGCAGACAACCCTTCTGATGGCAAGCGGTAAGTGTCACCAATAACATCCACGATTCATGCATTCGGGTTTCAGGCAACAAAAATGCAGAACCGCAGGTGCGTTGTCACTGTGAGGAGCAAATTGAAATGCCTCATGAATGTCACTTTCTAAAACGCAGAAAACATAAGTATTTCTTTTATCTGAGAACCATAGTGGTTGTTTGTACTGTAATAATATGAGATGGGACGGTCTAATGCCAGAAGAATTGGTTTCATAATTCTGCTTTATTTATTTTGTAAGTATTGTATTTGGTTTATATTTGCACAGTTTGTTGGTTTGAACTGTTCAGTTAACGAGTGTATTTTGAACGTTTTTCGAATTACAGAAATCGTTATAATATGTAAACAGTTCATCATCCAACATCCCATCTGCAAATATTGGATTCTATCAATACATATAATCAAACTGTATCAGGTTCAGTTCTTTACATTGAAGATATTTTAATAATATTTATTGGAGGTATACCTATAGGATACTCTTTAAACGATACGAAAAGCCAAAATTGTAATTTTTTAATTTTTTTGCTGTTCTTTCTGTCTGTATCTTAGCCGCGCATCACCACGAAACTACTGAATAAATTCAAATGAAACTTGGAGTTCAGACTACGAGGTAGGAAATTGAATACTTTTTATTCCGAAATTCATCACGGTTCAAAAGGATAAAGCTTGCCTTGCTAAGATAAAACTCTAAATCTAAAACCTGGAATATCCCAACAATCAGTCTGTCTTTGTCTAAACTATCTGTTCTTGAGACTACAATGAAACTGCATAATCTAATACCCCCATCTTCTTCCACCACCAAAGGAGGAGAACCTCGGCAAACGACACTGTTTTACTGTCGAAATTACAAAGACTACTCGCACGTTTCACTTTGCTTTAACATTTATTTTGCGAACCGCGACGGAATTCTCTAACTGACTTATTGTCTTTTGATAAATACAACCTAAGAGTTTTGAAATCCAAAGTAAAAAGCTCCTTTTTCTAAGAGTCTCCACTGCAGACCACTCAATTAGGCACGCTATATATGAGACATAACAAACATCCTGTACGCCACGCGTACGAACTTTCGGGCACAGCTGAATTCTAAATAAATATGCATTTTGAAAACGTAATAAAATTATTAAAGGAGCGTTCCAGTTTTTGAGCTTCTCATTCATGCTGCCTGGGTTACCTACGTAGCTCGGACACTTTTCTCGTAAAGGTAGACTGTCACCACAAAGTTAAACTAATTGAGTACAGATACTGACATATAAATAAGACTTACATCTTAAGTATGGACATGGTATTGGTTTCAGTGCACATGTTCTCGGGTTTATTAACACGGTTAGTAATGTTTTTACCTCCATATGTACAATATTAACCATGGTATTAACCCGATAAGATTTGTGATGAGAGTGTAGTGAATAACCACGAAAGTTTTAAAACTTATATTGGTAATGGTGTTTACAATCCAATGGAACTTTTCCAATTATTAGTACTTTAGTAATTATTTACAGTGGAATTTAATACCAGTAAGTAGGTACTCAACAACGCAATTGGTCAATGCAATAGGTATACCTACCAGGTAATACACAATAAACTGAATTCGCTCGAAGCTAGATATTGGTGGGTCCTAACTGAGCCATTTGTAAAGTGATTGGCAATTATTTGATTGAAATGAGACACATGCCTCTGTAATGGATTGGGTAGACTCAATCGATAGACTGGTACCGGAATGAGCTGATATCTACAGCGTGTTAGAAGGATTTAGAAAAATAAATTAGGTATGGAGTATGATACTCATCATCATCATCATCATCATCATCAAAACAGCCGAAAGACTGCTAGGCATAGGCCTCTTCCGGAGATCTCCACAAAGGCCGGGCCTGTGCCTTCCGCATTCAGCTGGTCGGTCCAGCTAGTGGAATACCTACCCACGCTGCGTCTTCCGGTACGTGGTCGCCACTCGAGAACTTTCCTGCCAAATCGAGCTATTTACCCTGCCCACTGCCACCTAAGCTTGGCAATTCTTCTGGCTATGTCGGTGACCTTAGCTCGTTTGCGGATCTCTTCATTCCGGATTCGAAAGCGCAATAAGACTCCGAGCATAGTTAAACTCCGAAACTACGAGGTAACTGGAGTGTCAGGTATCCCGTTTTAGTTCTCACACTGGTTTTGATACAGCATCTGGGTTTCGGCACTTGGGTTAAGTAGGTACATAATCATAGAAACCTACATACCTGTAGAAAGCTTAAATTTAACAGACTGGTGCTGTCCTAATTGGCAAAGGTCGTGCGACCATGGTCTCCTATTGGTCGGGCGACGTCCGTCGTACGACCATTGCCGATTAAGACAGCGCCTTAGTTTTATTTAATGGTTTCGCGTTTAAAATATTATCTATTCTAAAACATCATGTACGTATAATGTCGTGTGAAGTATGAGTATGTTGGGTACGGTGCACTCCCAGAGCATGCGGGCCACTTCCGGCGTAGAGCAAATATCTTTGTTAATTGAAAATTGTCATTAAATTAATGAATTTTAAACTAGTCAGTCATGCGTGGCCAGAAATTTTGTTGCTCAGAAGCAGAAAGCAGAAGCTCAAAAGCAGGGGCAATATTATCAGGGGGTACGATGATGTATTTTAATTGGCGTAAGATGGCAACAAAATGATTTTAAACAACAGTTTATCACATGGATCAATATAATAATAATAAAATAAGCATTTATTGTCTCTTCACAAACAAATAAATAATACATAAGTAGGTCAGCGCTATACAATTTTTAAAACTATATTTATTTGTAAGAGACTGGTGCCTGAAATAGGTTCCAGATAACCTGTGATACAGGTCGCCAGGCTCCCACCCCACGGATTTTCAAAACATAGACTATGTAACAATTTTAGTACTTCTGACCTATAAGAATAAGAGATTACATTTATTAAGTTTATGTGTAAAAAATATTAAATAGACATAGTATAATAGCTGCACCATACAAAGATATGTCGTAGGTGACTATTCAAATTAGAATTTTTAAAATATTAAAACATTTTTACAAAATTATGCATCAGGACGATATCATAAGACTGACTTATCAGCCACTGCTTTGCGATATTTATACAAATATATTTAGGTTGAGAGTAAAAAGATAGTATCGCATTCAATTTATTATACAGGTAAGAGCCAAGAAAACAATAAAACCTATTTGAGAACTTGGTACTGAACGCCATTGACACACATACCGCTCCCTTCCTTCTTTTACCCGTTAACATATCGGCGTCATATGCGATTTGCAAGTGTTTACGAAGGATCACAGCAAGTACGAACAACTGTCTGACACTAAGAACTTTCCATTTCTGATAAAGATCGAGAGTAGGGTAGTCAAAAGGTAGAAACGCACCAACCTTTAGAATCGCTCGCTGCCCTCTTTTAATTTCTATCATATTTCCCACCCATGAAGAGATACAATAACTCAGTACAGATTGACAAAGGGCATAGTAAACTGATAACAAGGCTAGCATAAAACATTTAAAAATAATTGTACTACAACTATGAAAACAAACAATAAATTTCAGATCTTCCTCCTCATTAATACAAATTGATTGTTGTCCGTCCTCTTCGCGAATGTAAACCCTGCCGTAAGACGTCCAAGTTGCATGTATTTTTTTATTTTTATCAAGTTGCCTGGCTAAGAAGTACAGACGTTTCGATTTAATAGTTAGAGATTCCGATATTTAAATGGGGTTTGCTGTGCCTGTCATATTAATATTCCGCGTCGAAAGTTGTGGTTGATTGTCACTTCGCTTCTTCTTATTGAATTCTCGGGTACATTTAATACAATTTTCTTTACGGGTAGTAGTAGCGAAGTCGACGACAACCGTTCCCAATTTATTTCGATATATTTCTCGTATTTCGAGTGGTTGGATCTGTTCCGTGCCTACTTCCGATCCTATTTTAATTATTTATATAATTAATCTTACGGATTATTTCGTAAGATTAATTTTAGTCTCAGCGTCAAGTTTTGGGAGATTTTGAATTTTTACAGCGGCTGAACACGACCTTTTTTCTAAATAATCAACCCTATTTTGCAAGGAGGCAACCTGCACTTTGTATTGTTTATTCTTATTTTCGAGTTTCCCCATTTTCTGAAAAATATCATCATATTGCTGCGACTTTTTTATATCAGTATTCTGTTCCAAAATTGAATTCATTGCCGAGTTTAAGGTTTTGAATTGCATGTTGTGGGAGGCCTTTAGCTCAGAAAACATGTCAACTAAATCCGAAATGGAGTTCCCATTGCTGTTTGAAAAATTACCCTTTCGCTTTATTCTTCTTATCAATTTCATCCCATTATCACATTCCTCCAGATGAATAATAGTCACCGTCCTTCATTTCAGAGATTGGTAGTTTGGAAGGTATACTGGAAGGTATATTGGTAGGTAGACTGGAAGTTTGGTGGAGTACGTTGGAGGGCCATAATACTGTTTGTTTATAGTTAAAGCACAGAGTTATGCGCTTATCACATTTGGCTAAATTCAGTAGCCTAGATTCAGAAGCAGAAAGTGGAATGTATTGCTCATAAAATAAGGTCCATTTTTGTATCACGGCCCTTAATAAGAGGAGCGACGAGTAAAATAGTATAAGTGATACAAAAATGAACCCTATACGTTGAACTATACATTCCATTTTGTTTTGCTGTAACGCTTTTTGCTTCTGAATTTAGGCTACTGAATTTAGTCAAATGTAATAAGCGCATTATGCCTAAATTTGCCGACGGCAACTGATTTATTGAATAGGTAGAAAGATGCGCTTGCGCTTAGTGGCACGCGATGGGAGTGTCCAAAAGGGGCAGAGCTTATTTCTCATTGGCTAATCGATATGAATTGATTCACAGTACTTGTTAGACAAAATGCGAAAAATATATCGTCAGAGAGTTATGCACTCCTGGTATGCACACAAATTTTCACACAATTAATTTTATGTATTTTTATGGAATAAAATATAAAAATCTTTATCTTCTAGTGAACGGGAAAATATTTAGAAAAAAAAATAATGACAGGAAAAAAAATCTTATCACTTCTAATTATATCGTGCGCAAAATGGAGAGAACTTATTAGGATCTAGCGTCTTAAGTCAGAGTTTCAGGACTTCCTCAACACACACTCACCGAACTAAACTTTGTAAAAGGCCGATAGTCTGGCAACCGTATACCTATATTCATTGGTTTCAAACTTTACAGCTTAGAATACAACAAACCGCTAGAGAATATTTCGACTTTCTAGAGTGAGTGCTAAGTTTGCAGTTGTTTAAGCAGGTAGGTATTTGAGCTTGGTGGTCGCAAAGGTGATTGCTGAACACAGACAGCCATACTTTCTGTCACACGAGCGCTCGCGTATTCCTATCCCTTTAACACTCGTGGTAAGTTGCTAGAGATAGAAAAAACAAGCATTAGAAGGCGAGTGCTCGTGTGAAGCCGAGTTTTTTAAAAAATAGGGCCCTGTACACGAATGTAGCCAGGATAACAGCAGTCCCCGGATATTATGTACTTACTAATACATTTTTAATTGAAGAATTGTAATTGTATTTCATTGAGTGTTTTGTGGTATTGAGCCGCTAAGTCAGCGGAGGGATTTCGCCTCCTTTTGTGTGTTCTATCGCTTGTGTTCGCACAACGCACAACTGTGTGCACATCGCACAACTGTATTTATTCTTATTGTTGTATTTGTGTTTGATCTTGTCATTTAGGTACTTAGTCACCTTGTTAATTTAGTAGTGGATTATTTAATATAGCTGGTACATGACGTTAGAATCGATAACTAGACAAACAAGCAAGCGGACCACCTGATGGAAAGTGGTTACCCATGCCTATGGACTTTAATAACACCAGGGTCATAGGACCGTCGGTGGCCTAATGGTTGAGGGGTCCGACTCGTACCACGACGTACTGGGTTCGAATCTCAGTGCCACCATGTACCAATGACTATATTTTAAATTAGTAAATTAATTGAACACTAAGAGATGCTCTAACGGTGTGGGAAAACATGAAAACCTGGACATTCAGGCGACTGAATATGTAACCATGATACAATTTACTCAGTTTCCCCTGTTAACAGTGTCAGCAGCAACAGGTCAGTTAGCAGTTGCTCCACTGTAATTACCTGATCTGCCATCTGGATCATGGTCAAGGCGAACCCCACGCCCTCGAGCGCGAGCGCACAACCGGGACATGCGTTGCCTGGGCACGTCTTCCATAAATAATGTTAGGGATACGTACTATAATATTTTTGTACGTACGATATTCTACTCCACCGGCCACCACACTGCAAGACAAGGTGAACTCCGCTTTTGGCACCTACTCACTCACTTTACGCATAGCCTGACTGACGCATACTGGTTGACTGGTAGATAAAGCCTGATGGCTTTAAGCCGCCAATTGTAATAATTTTAGTGCAATAAAGTTTTCATTTCATTTCATTTCATTTATTCCGTATCACAGTTTTTAAAAGATTTTAAAATCTTTTTAAATAAATAAATAAATAAAAACTCCTGCAATAGAGTCCACTTTCCTTTGGCTATATTGTATGTATTCGTTCGAACAAGGCATTCTGAGCCCGTTTGTTGCCTGTAGGCCGCACAATAGCTGGTATTCAAATCGGTGCATTTACGGGTAGGTATATGTTGACCCGGCCAATAGCAACAGGGTACTAAGAATTCAATTGCACTAAATTTGACTATAGCTAGTTCATCTTTTACTTCACAACGCGATCAACAGCGGCAACAACTAAATTTGCGAGAGCGACATAAAAATTGCGTAGCTGATTTTTTTTTAAACTATATAGTTGATAGCCAAAAAGCCTCACAAGCCCGACGATCAGCTGTTTCATTGTTTGGAATTTTGGATTAGGCTAAAATTGATTTATGGACTATTATACAAAATAGTCATGCCAGACGTTATGTATAAAAGTCCATAAGTAAATGATTTAAAGATAACGTCAAGTACGTTTCGGAGCCTTTTCCAAATGGTATGGATCTTGGCCATGAAATGATGAAGCAATTAAGTGAAAGAAGACTGGTTAAAAGCGGCGCAGCGCGTAAGGTTTGCTTGACTTGTAACTCCGAAACGACTGGGCCGATTTTGAGAAAATTTTGGACACTACATAAGTATACATACAAGAGTTAGAAGTTGAGCAACAAAAATTGCACAATTGCGACGGTTACCTGTTCCCATGGAAAAGAGGGTCTTCAGTCTCCTACACAACAAACAACAACAAAGTTCTGTTTTTACCTTTACAGGTTCAGAACCCTAAAAAAGAGAAATTTCGATACTTCATTATTTTATATTCATTACCAGCTAACCCAGTCCCGCAAGTTCACGCGTTATTGGATCTCCAATAGAGCCGTCAATGCGATGGACCAGCGCAAGCAAGTCAATCGATAAAGTTAATGTTTCGAGTTATTTGACCACCCACGCGGTTTGGCTCACGCCCTTATCGGTTCCTAAATGAATGCTCGTAAATATACGCTGGTATATAGAAGTTGTTCGTAAACCAGTGTTTCTCAAACTGAAAGTTTTATGAGCCCACCGCCAATTGTTCAGGCAATTGAATCATTAAATAAATAAATATCATTTATTTGAAATTTCACACACTCATATTCTCATTACATTTCATTGATAATTATAGTTTATAATAATAAATTGACAGAATTATCTGCATTATTAAAGAATAACTGATTGCTGAGTATTGTTTTCATGCAATTGCGGATAATGATGATATCCCGGTTTCGACTACGGCGACTGCATCCATTATTTATATTGTTCGTGTACTCGCAAATGGCTTACGTAGCCAATCTTCTGTTATCGGATAATAACATTTTTAATAGATTATAATGTGTTTTCCTTATTAAATCTAACCTTAGTAAATGTTGCAGATATTTCAAACAAAGCGCTTCGCGTCAACTTTGTTGTGCACACTGCCAAAGTGTGAAAACTCATGCTTGCGTCAGTTTTTCCGGGTATAATACAAATCTACACGCTACGTCGTCGATCTTTTATTACATACTTCAAACTAACTTAACATTCTACTTAGGAGGACCAAAAACAAATATTTACTTAGTTAAAGGGTAGGACTTGGAAAAAATGGAAAACTGACTTACAAGAATTTTATTTCTTTATTTATAAGCTTTCTGTTCGCGTGGACTACCCGTTATACCTATCGCGCTATTGATAGAGAATAAAATGTAGCTCACCCCATCCTCAGACGCTAAAAGATCTCCATACTAAATTTAATGTGTGTAGTGGCTTAGCCGCGAAAATGTAACACACAGAGAGACAGAGGTACTTTCGGATTTATAATATTTGTTGGGATGAAGGTATAGGATTACTTACAATAAACTTAAGTACTTCATAGTGACAGCCAGACACCTTTTTAGGTGATTGTAACCTCAAATAACAGGCAACCAAAACACTAACCGAAAGATTATACATTTTGACAAATTATAAAATTTGAGACATATTTCATAAGTAGGTAAACTAAGTACCTAACTGCTATAAACATTTTGTTTTACCAATTCTTACCAAACTTATGAGAAAATTATAAATACAATAAATGTTTTTTAAATTTACCACTTCCTTTATGTTCCCCAACAATAATTGTGACACACTATAATACATTGTTGCAATCCTCGTTCAACAGCACACCTACAAGTTGTGGTCGCGAATGACACTTTGAGAAACCTTGCCCTAAGCAAAATTGTACGGTCTCCACTCGTGCATTTAATGTAGCCTCTAATTTTAGAACTGCTTATTTTAGATCTATAATTACCGCTTGCTAATTAGAATTAATTGTGCAAGTAGTCGCTGAAAGGGCAGCGAATTTTATGTAAGTCTTGGCTAGGTGGTGCTGTATGAATTGATCAAGTATATTTATTTATATTGCACATGGTGTGTTAAAAGAAGCAGCACTGGTCTAGCGGCAGCGTGCTGGCGAGACCGATAACCAAGGTTTGTCAAGGTCCGGTAATTGGTAACCGTTTCATACTTTAAGGCTAGTCGGGCATCAGCGCCGCAACGAGCTCACCACTCATTAGGTGTGCCCCCTAATAGGTACCGTTGGCAAAGCGAGGTTGACCAAGGTCTTCCGCTGAAGACCAGAGGGCTGAGTGTAAGTTTTGCTTCGGTTTTACTTTACTATCGCGTTTCCGTTTACGTGAATTTTAGTATGGAAAAATGTATAGCGCCATCTAGTGGTACGTAAATGAAATTTCCATGTAAACGCAAACGCGATAGTAAAGTAAAATTGAAGCAAAACATACACTCAACTCTCTGGAGACTGAATAGTGAAGAGCCCCGCCCCGTGACGGTATATATTTATTTATGTTCATAATTTCTTGTCTACAATAAATCCCAGATATCCTATGTCAGATGTCTATAATAATCCCTTGACGGTGTCATAGGCTAGTTTTACCTAGTTATATTCAACGACCGACACACTTTACTTATCTTACCAGATACTGCACGATCAATAATAATCCCATATTTGAGATAGGGGCCAAAAAACATGACAATTTCGAAAATCTGTGCTACAATACCCCGGACAGTACGATCCGAAACCACAGTCCCCAAAACAGAAATTTTGCGCTTCCTTTCCGCTGACAGTACAAACCTGGACTCCATAATCCCCGTACATATGTCAGGTTGTCTGTCCGACTCGGCTCAGCTGTGAGATCAGGAGTTAAGCTTAAAACGGAAAACTCGTGACTTGTTTCAAGATGAAATTCAACGCGCGAGAGATGAAATCCTACAACCACTGATCTGTTAGGCTGCCTTTGTCGCATCCAAGGAAATGAGGGAAAACATTTTGAGAGACATATGTCTTTTCCCAGATTACCATTGCGATCTATCTCCTAGCCAAATTTTATTCAAAACTGTTTAAGCGTAACAGACAGATAGAGTTACTGTCGCATTTATGATTTTTCAGCCTCTAGAACATTGAAACATTCTGTATTGGAACTCCGGGCTGTCTCGTTACAAAGCACGGTCTGGACACAAAATTCATAAAACGGAGGTCTATACTCAGTTTAGGTAAGTAATATTCTATTTAATTTGTTTATTTAAAACTGCACATTACAGTATAATGGGAGGCTCACAGTGAAGTAGCGTATTCTACCAGTCAACTGGAAAGCTTGAGCAAAAATTACTAGGCGGTGCAACAAAAAAGAAAAGAAAAGAACAGAAAATTATCTAAAAGTAAGTAAGTAGCTACATATTTTGCTGCACTTCATTTTCATTTTTAATTGAGGAAGTTATCCCTATCATTTACAAAGACCAGAAAATATAAATACAAAAATCCTCCAATTCGATAAAGTAGTTAAGAGCCATGAAAGAGGGAAAAAATTACTTCAGAAAAAGAAATAAATTATGAAAAAACGGTGTCCCGGCGAAACTATGTTCGCTCGGCGTAACATGACGTTTTTCTTAATGGGACGAAAGTGGATTACCTAAGTGTTATCTCTGTGAAAAATGAAATACTTTACTGCTGACTAAAGCTTGGCGTAGCGAGATGGACACGACACAGAAGGAAATTATAACGAAGGTGGACATCCTAAAATATTACGGCAGGATTTGTATAAAAAAATTAGGGGATATGCTGCTTTGAAAGCCAGATATAAGAAGAATGAATAGAGTTTTGTTGAAGCTGCTATCGGGTGTTCCGTGAACTTAAAACAAAATAAACTTAAATGGAATTTTTAATCACCGTAACTAACAAGCAGCATATGTGACAGCAACTGGGCGGATAACTAGATTTAATAACTATATCTTTTGCCCGGTTTCTATTAGTATCTACATTAATTACTCTGGCCATCTGCTTAAGAATATATTCTTACATTACGTTCACACAGCTGACGATAATGATGTGCCATACTCGTAAATAACTACGCATTCAGTGGATATCGAACAGATGTCGAAGAACTCCCGACAACGTCTACAAATAAA
Source organism: Blastobasis adustella (assembly GCA_907269095.1). Taxonomy (NCBI): domain Eukaryota; kingdom Metazoa; phylum Arthropoda; class Insecta; order Lepidoptera; family Blastobasidae; genus Blastobasis; species Blastobasis adustella. The sequence continues at coordinate 9,587,484 of OU026128.1, read as the reverse complement.
GTAAATATTTCCTGAACTACTGATCTCAGGAATTTAATATAATTACGACAAAATTTCAACGGGAGACGGGAGACTGGTTGCAACCTAAGCGTAGACTTAGACGTGTTGATCAAATGGTTGACCAGGGTTGACCTTGGTCAGCCTCACTTCGCCAACCGCAACGAACCTTACGAGGGGCGAGCTCGTTGAAGTGCTGAAATTCGATTAACTTTAAAGTACGAAACGGTTACCCATCCTGTTCCCGGGCACTGCGAGCATTGCTTAACATTGGTTATTAATTTCGCAAGCACACTGCCACTAGACTAGTGGTGCTTTGACAGTGTTCAGTTTTGCAGTAAGTTTTTAGTCTGTTTAATATGTTACCCATAAATCAGTAGTAGGTATAAATACCTAGTAGGCTAAAGCCTACGCCATGGTAATACGCTGCATTCTGGTCAACATTATGTCGGAGTGTCCACGAGGGATTGAGTCTGTTTGAAACTGCGTCCCTTTGGGAAAATGTCTCATTGAAATTGTGTACAGATGAGACTAGGTAATGAAGCAAAGCTAAGACTGATTAAACTGGCTTTCTAAAGCCGTTCGGGACACAAAAATCGTAATAACTTTAATTACGTGTTTGGGACAATATTTAGTACACGCTTATTCTTTTTTAATATTTTATTCAGTGACAGACGAGCCAGACAGCCCACCTGATGGTAAGCTGTAACTGTCGCCCATAACATCTACGATTCATGCATTTAGGTTGCAGGCAACAAAATTTTAGAACCGCAGGTGCTGTGACACTAGGAGTGTAGAAGTACATGCCTGTAATTACGCTTATCTTTCAAACCGGAATACAACAAAGCAAGCATTTTTGCTTGTCGGCAGAATTAGATAAGGCTGTGGTACTCACCCAGGCGGATTCCTCACGCTTGACAGAGTCTTACCACCTGATATAGCTTCAACGGTTAAAAGCATACACAATGAAACTTCTTGGCAGCAATGTCCCGGTTGTACTCTCGCGCACTAGGCCCGGGGTCCGCCTTGAGCATGATTCAGAATTTTTCAAATCAGATTAATACAGTGGAGCGACTGCCTTCTGACCTCCTTGACCCTGGTAAACCTGACCAGATTGGATCATGGTTACTCATTAAGTCCCTGAATATGCAAGTTTCATTACAATATTTTCCCTCACCGTAAGAGCATCGGTTAGCCTTCAACTAATGTTCATAACTCAGAAAAGAGTCATTGATACAATACCACAGTAGGATTTGAACCCAGTCCCTCTCGCTCATGAGTCGAATACCTTAACCTCTACCACCGACGCTCAAATAAACCTCACAAGGTAAATAACACAAAAGTATTCCCGAAGCGTATTCCCGAACAATTAAACCAAGTTACTCGTACTATTAATAATTAATGACAAATTACACAGAGGGGATTAAGCCCCGCTGACCGACGAATGGTAGTTAATTGAAATTGTTCGTAGCCTCAAGATTTTGCGGTGATCCGAGTTTTCCGCAACCCACTTGTTTGTGTAGGTATTAATAGTTTTCCTCCACAAATGTTTGTAAGCCCGTTTACATAATTGGCTAGGATTTTAATTCGGCTCTATCTTCTTAACTCCCGGCCCAAAGAGGGGTGTTATAATGGGGTTATGAGTTTTACGTATGTCTGTGTATGGTATCGTAGCTCCAGCGCGGATAGATCCCTTTCGATGTACTTTTCTTTATTTGATAACCAGTATATTCGAGTTCGTTCTTACCTTTCATTTTAACAGTATGTTCCGGGTTTTTTTACGCGCAGCCCGATATTTCGACGCAGTTGTATGAATTATGGTCACGGGACAATTGGAGTGCTGCGAGCGCCGGGCGGTGCTGGTTAGCGATAAAATCGGCCGGGCTACTCGTAAACAATGTACGCGGTGGAAAACCCGGAACATACCGTTAAAATGTGTAATAATAATAACCGGAATAGTTTAAGACATTATGGTCTTATCTTCATTACAATTAAATCGGTTGAGTAGTTTGGAAAATATTTTAGTACATATTGTGCAGATGTTGTGGGGGTGGTCTGATATCTCGTTATCATCAGTTAATTTATCCTCTTTCAATCTCATACATTAATGACAAAACAAACAGCAGTATTACAACCGCATCTGTGCAAAACAAACAAATCTAACTCGAATTGTATGCACATTTTGAAAGTTTAGCACGAGGTACCGAGAGGTGTCTGGCGGAGTAAAATATTCGTATTGCGAGAATCACACTGCAGTCGACTATAAAAGGAGACAAACCAGCTAGGGACTCCGTATACTACTATGGTAACAGCGTATCTTGACTTTGAACACTCTACAACCCAATAGGCAGCTTGGAACATTTTCCATTAGGTGGCCTGTTTGCCTGTTTGGCAACCGTATGCCATAAAAAGCCCTTGCCAGGCGAGCGCGGAGATTATGACAAAAGTGGCAAAACCCCCCACTGATGTGGAGGAGGTTAACACCCGCATTCATAATAATTACTTGCCTTAGTAAAGCACCGCTACTGTGCTTTCTCACAACGCACGTCTGCTAATATCGTACTGCGTTTACGGCTCTATGATTGGTAAATTTCAGTCATTTTGACGGACGCATAGTGCGTATCGCCACTAAAGTATTGTCAGTTGAAACGCTGTAGGTCGTAGGTTATACTACGTCATCGAGTACAAGACAAATTCAACTTTGTAGCGATAGTAGACGTTTAGGAGACCCACGTAACATTGTACTGCCCGTGTATAACCTAACACATTTTTTTTAATGCCTCTAACTTAGATTTCTCGTAGCGATTGTACTTATATACCTTCTTGTGTAGGTTTTACAAATAAAAAAACTGATTTGCCACACATCCTCTTCGCCGTTTCACTTTTCAGCCACATTATGGTCACCAAAAAGAAAAGTGACTTTATGGTTCCCCTCCTCCTTTTTGTCTAGTAGCTTCTCTTGCACCGCCTACCTTTTTCTTTATCCATCATCTCCTGGTTGACTGGTAGATTAAGGCTATTTTAGCTTTAAGACCGCCACTGTACTATTTTGTGCATGAAGATTTAATAAATAAATAAATGCGCCCTCACAGTCTAATAGTAACTTTTAAATACGATTGGGAGATGACCGTTTTTTATTTGTGATATGTGTATAAAGTGGACTAATATGGGTAGTTAATATGTGTGTGGGACATCACATCATATTCATATCCCAGTTTGCTAACACCCGGAGTAGCGTCCGCAAACAGCCCAGCGCTTAGGCACAAGTTAACTCATTAAGGCGTCACGTCCATGATTTGTTTGTTTGTTCGTGCGCAGGCTTGTCCGGGCGGCCTTTATGCTAATTGTCCGGAGTTCCGTGCAGAGGATTGACCTCGGTGTGGGAGGGGAATTCGTCTAATTTATGGTTTTACGAGCGTGCTTTAATAGATTTTCGTGCGGTTTCGGTTGAGATGAAGGGTTTTGCGTTCCTAGAATTATCTACATCTTTTTTTATAATTAACGCCTTATGGTCTCTTACGAGCATGCTTTAATAGTTGGATGTGTGGTTTCGCTTGCACTAAGGGCCTTTCCATTTCTAGAATTACGTCTTTTTTAAAATTTGCTGTCAAAAAAGTAGTCGTAAGGGGGATTTCGAAGCGGATTTCTATATGTGAAAGCTAGTTTAATCAAGTTGGTTATTAGCTTTATATCATTAAAATCGGTTCAGCAGTTTAGGATTGATTTGAGTATAAACTTGGTCGGGAATTTTTCGAAGTTTTTAGGTCAGCTGTTATTTAAAAAAACTGTCAATAAAATTGAATAGTTTTCCATCAGTAGCTGAGCTTGGTTTGTTATTTATACATAATTTAGAATACCTACATATGGAGAAAGTACTTCCTACATACAGTATCGCAAATCATTTCAGTTTGCAATAAATTAATCACTTACTAAGTACTTTCACTTCGTTAGGGGCTGAATGAAGCCGAAACGCATTTACTAAGTTCAACAGTAGGTAAGACCTTAGAAATATTGAGTTTTTCCCGTAGGCTAATTACGTGCCTCTGTTGCCAACAATTCTCTGATTTCAATGATTGAAATTGTTACTTTAGCGATTCCGTATCATCGTTTTCATTTGCTAACAAATTTCCATTGCAATAAACTGAAACTATTAAATCGATCATAAATAATTGCAAAAGTAACAATTTCAATCATTGAAATCAGAGTATTGTTGGCAACAAAGTTACATAATTGGCCCTCCATTGTCCCCCAAATTTAAAAATAGTTACGCTTTGTATCGCACCAATCAAACAATCCATAAAATAACTTTTATTCAGTTTGGGATTTACAACACTTGTGACTGTCAATGTACATAATAATTAATACAATACAATTATGCGCCGCGGCATTCCCATTTGGGTTTTAAATTCTGAATAAAGCCGAATTAAATGTTGCATTTATTGTAAAGTAATAATAAAAATGTTGCGTTACGAAGGTACAAACTTTGTAGCACGATTTCATTGACTTAGAAACTAGTTAAATTTCTAAAATAGCCGATACATTATTCTACGTATTTCAAATTACTTTGACGAGCAATAATACGAAGTTTCAAGTAAAAATAACCTCAAGATTTTTATTTCTCGTACAAACTTTGTAGCTCGGTTTCACCCCCTCCGGTGTTGAATTTTAAAAGAAGCCGAAGCACCAGTTATTAATAAATTGAAAGAACAATAACAGTATATTAAGTTCTTCCTATAGTGCTAGCCGAAGTTTAATGTTTGGTTGTGTTCAGAAGCGAATTTAGAGAAAAGCTTATATTATGCAAAAACTGCTGTTCATTCGATGACACTTCAAACAACGTTTGAAGTGGTTTTATTTTCCATTTGCGGTCCAAACTCACCGAAAATGGCTGCGGGCATTGTCAGCTGCAAAGTAAACGGACCTGCCACCCGGCATACATTTTAATGTATACTGGCGGTATCCGCTCTTTCTGCAGCTGACTCTACCTTAAGACCATACCGCATGGGCTTCCCTTTATTCTAAAGACAGCTTAGAATGTCCTGGACGATGGTGACAGCTTTCCACCAGGTGGACCATCTGACCGTGCCCATTCCCAAGTAATAATAAAAAAGAATGGCTGTTCATACTCAGAATATTTGTCGAAAAAAGGGGTTCTAAGGTTGCCGCACCCATCCTACTGCCTCGATATCGCACCCTGCGACTTAATATAGTCACACTTCAATGAAACTCAACATGGCGGTGTTCAGGAGGTGAAGGAATCTACAACCGCGATGCTGAAAGTGTTAAGTTCGGTGGAATACCAGGGGATGCTTCCAATCTGGAAGTAGTTTTAATTTAAAAGAATCTATTGTAAATATTGATAAAGTTTTGCTTGTAAAAATGAATCCGCTTTTTTAATAGAGGGTGGCAAAGGAGAAAACAGAGCCTAGAGTCCACAAAAATAATAATGATTCGATTGAATTTTAATTGGATCGCAAGCGCAGCTGAATGGCAGTTTTACACTTTTTGGGATTCTGATATAATTAAAACTGCCGTTGAGCTGCTATAGCTATCGAATTACAATTCGATCACTATTTGATCGAGCCCAATGAACTAGCGGCTGGCAGGCCCAGGTCACCTGATGGCAAGTGATACGCCCACGGGGCCCATCTCCACGCCCATCCGTAACCCCAGGGATCGCAAGTGCTTGCTTTCGTTTTAATGTCAATGTCAAATTATAGTAATAATACCGTCACGGAGTGAATCGGCTTCCGAAACTGTTCAACCAGTCTCAGAGTCCCCAGCGGAATTGGTTGGCCAAATGACAAAGTTCCCGAACTTAATTGTGAAATTTCGTATATACCTACTTACTTAGAAAATACTTACGGAAATACCCCTGACGCCTGTTCCTGAAATACTCGTGACGACCTGAGCAGTTCAGTTGGTTAACATGCTGGTCTGCCACGCAGAGGTTCCGGGCTCGATTCCCGGTCGAGCAGAAAGTGAAATGATGAATTTTAATTTCTGTTACGGGTCTGGGTGTAATAAGTATGTAAAAGTATAAAAGTAGTTTATCAGTTATCTAGTAACCATAAGACAAGTTTTGCTTACTTTGGGGCGAGATGGCGCTGTGTGAGTTGTCCAAGCATATTTATTTATTATTATTATTTACTTTACAAGTTTAAATAAAATTAAATCAATACAATTAACCGATCGTATCGTAAGCTCATACAAAACTTCCATTCAACACCACTAAAACTTTCGCGAAGACGGCGATAACCCTGTTCTAGTATACTTGGCGAGTGTCTTTGTTTTAGTGTCCGGAACCCTTTGGGCGGTCCGAAGTTGGGTCTTGCTTGTCCCACTCGTCCCACTCGTCCCACTTGTTTATGTTTGCTAACACCCGGCAGAGGGCGCGACGATTAACTGTTTAGCCTCCTGGTAAAGACTGTCAGACCAGCAGGGCTGTTTAATGCTGAAATGTATTTGCATACAATTATTTAGGACTGGCAGTTGCTCTGCCGTTAATATAATGATGTATACTTACCGTCACGGAGTGCTTCGGCGACCCGAAACTATTCAAACATTTATCATTTATTCGTTGGCTTGCATGTTTTGTCTTATTCTGTGCTTTCTAGTATTATAACATTTATTTGTGAAAATATACCTAATATTCACAAGTAACCAAAGTTTAAATAAATAACTTAGTCTTCATTCATTACAGTCTATAACAGTCTACTGCAGGACTTAAGGCTTCTCCCACGAAAGGAAAGGTTATTGCCATATAATCTCCACGTTTAGCAGGCGGGTTGGAGATCGCAGTGTTACAAATACAACAATGAAAAACGCTGCTGCCCATTTTCCAGCCTACGGAGACTCTTAGATCGTTTGCCTCGAAATCATTAGTCGCCTTGTACGAGTGTACAAGCACCCACGAGTGTAACGGGTCAGTGCTATTCCACACGGCTAACTGTAGCAATTTGTGAAAAAACTAAAGTTAGCCTTGTGGTGTCGTTTCTAAGTATTGTAGGGATTGCAGTAGGTATTGATTGAAGTAATTACACGTTGTTTAGGTAAATGTATCCTCTTTATGTCTTAGACCGATCGTGGGCACATTGCGTCGATATAGGTAAGTTTCAATTATATTAGTGCTGTGCCGAAGCGTAGAGAAGGCTCCATGACGTGTTGAAATGATGTGCAGAGCCAGTTCACGATCGGCTCGACACATAGAATACATCGACGTTTCGTCTCTGTAGGTCTTCTATTTCATTGAAAATTATAGCTAGTCAGCGAAGTATTAGAACGCGATTTATTTGTTACAAGCTTTTATTTACCTTGAAACATGTCTTTATGTCTGTTCTTAATAAAAGATTGTAAGTCACATTTGACAAATTTCTCGGTTTCCGGACGAGCTAAAGTTTTCCACACTCATATAAGTTATGATACCATCGAGCTGATCTGATGATGGAGACGAAAGGTGGCCATAGGAACTCCTAAACTACGCATGGTAAACCCATCAAGTGATCGTAAAAAACGCGCGATAAAAGCTTGCTATGAAAAAATATTTTTCATTTGAACTTGTTAGTAATTGAACGAAATGACTAGTATCTTCGTAGATAACAAACGAGAATGCTAAATACCGGTCGAAGACGAGAAGGGAAGATAGAAAAGCGGACCCTTGACCGCTAAGTCGATTATGATGAGGTATAACAACGCTCATAAAAATCTAGTCTTCAATATTCTTACTTTCATCGCCATATTTCAAAACTTACAGCTCACGAGTAGGCTACGTTTCTCATTGACTATAAATTCTCAACTTTCGAAGTCGAATTTACTTTACCGGAGTAGAAAGTTTCGTTTAACTCGAATGGAGTCCATGATGATTTAGGAATAATGACAGTGTTCTTTAAGGGTGTTCATACTTTTTAGGTGCCTTGGAAGTGCCAGATGGCGCTCACGTTCTCAGCCGGTCACAAAGTCTGTCCAATTACCGCCCTTTGTAACTCTTGAGTTTTCACCAACGATTATCGTGCTCCCAAATGGTCATATTTCATTTTGCTATGTTATAAATATAGGTTAAGTACCAGTAGGTAAGCATTGTATGTATGTAAGTATGTACCTACTAGCCTACTTATTCTTTGTGAGCATAGTTATTCTCTAGCTCTATAAGTATTTTTTCAATTTGGTACAGAAACTAAGTAAGTGTTGTACTTACTTTTATTATTCATAGGCAATTCCCGCAGGGCCCAGCAGGATTCACCTCCTAGATCGGGGGCTAGGTAAAATCTCCCATTTTCTTCAAACCCTATATTTTTTAATAAAATAGAATCCAAAAAACTACCATATTTGCCAGTCAAACAATTTAAAATTTATGGCAGCCACCATCTTTTTCGTGGGCTGGCATGTAGGAATAAATAAAATCTTCGCCATCAAAGCCATATATGGTTCGTCACTGTTTGACAACCTTAGTCTAACAAAACAACAACATGCAGGTTTTTATTATAGAATTAATATAAACAGAAACAAATATAAATGAGTATAAACAGGGCGCGAAGCCTTCAAGACCAAAAGGAGATAAATCCACAGATTAAACAAAACAAAAAGGTATGTAAAGAAATACGTAATTCATAGACTATTCAAATAAACATAGCATTATAATTTTCAGAGGGCTCAGTATAAGTTTTGCTTCGATTTTACTTTACGTCGAAATTAGTATGAAGAAAAAACTTCATTTACGTACCACTATACATATGGTGCGATACATTTCTTCAATACTAATTTTCACGAAAACTCAAACGCGATAGTAAAAACCGAAGCATTACTTACACTCAGCCCTCAGGACATAACATAAAGCATTGGAGAGCCCAATGCGAAAAGCACACAGAAGAACAACGTCGGCAACACGCCCAGCAAACGCAAAGCCACACGGACGAAATCCTATAATTTAACGAACTTTCATGCTTATATATAATTTTACTAATTAGTGGACTCTTTTATCTAGGACTTTTTTATATATAGGGACTGATTCATCCTCTCCGCGCACCCTCTAATGTTTAATAAAATTTTCGTCCTTCTATACATAGTATAAAACAAAGTCGCTTACCGCCGTCTGTCCCTTTGTATTTATCTATGTACGCTTAGATCTTTTATAATGCGCAACGGATTTTAATAAGGTTTTCAGCAAGAGGAAGGTTATAAACCTAGCAAGAGCAAGAAAAAAAGAGTAGGTGCAGGGTACTTGTAGGGTAGGTAATGGGGTATAGGGTAGGGTAATGTAGGGTAAGGGTAGGGGTAGGGTAGTGTAGGGGTATGATGCCACGTGAACTAATTCGTGGCGGGTCCACTAGTCTTACTATAAATTTAACACTTCGTGTTGTGACTTCATGATGGAACTCCATTATTATGAGTTAAATCACTTTTCTCGAATTACTCCTGAAGATGAGTAATTCGAAACCGGTTGCAACCGGTTTTGTATAATAAAGTGGAACTAGTGTACAAAAAGTGATTAAATTAATTACTATAATTTATAAGTACCAAGTATCTAAAAGTAAATGTAAAATATTTCCCACGCGGTGCGGAACGGGCTTCGTGACCAATTGGGAAAGGCACTGGAGGTCTGGTTATTTGAATTTCCTCTGGGTCTTTCCCTCTAGTTCCTTCGCTGATTGCCTCGCCGCCACTTTATTTGTAGTATAGTTGCGCGCCGCTTTTTAATTAGGCACGTCTCTGCATGGGGTTATAGCTGCCTAGATGGGTTAAAGAGTATGTAAAATATAACGTCGAAAAGTGTACCTTAAGTTGTGGTTCATAAGGACGATATTATTATTAGTCTCTTCTCAGCGAGTAAATGGTAAAAGACATAATATTTTAGACGACCAAAATTTGGCCACGCGCACGGCTTTTTTAGTGGATTCGTAGAGGTCTTGCGTTGTGCAGGTATCAGGGCACAAATGGCAGCATAAAAGCTGGTGCACGGTTTGTGGTGTGTTTTTATTAGTAAGAAATAAAAATCGTTGATAATCTAAGGAACAATGTAAAAACACAGCTGGAAGGTATTTTTAATTTAAATGGCAATCGAGCCACATGGGTTCAAGGAATAAGAGCTCATGTTATTTTATCTACCTCATCTTGGCGTTAATGTCCCGGTTGTGCTCTCGCGCATGAGGGCCCGAGGTCCACCTTGACCATGATCCAGGATTTGGGAGATCAGGTTATTACAGTGGAGAGACTGCCATCTGACCTCCATGCCCCTGCTACCAGGGGAACCTGAACAGATTGGATCATGGTTACAAATTCAGTCGCCTGAATTTGCAAGTTTCATCACGATGTTTTCCCTCACCGTAACAGCATAGGTTAGAATTCAACTAATGTATATAGTGGTGTGTTTTTATTAGTAAGAAATAAAAATCGTTTAGAATCTGAGGAATAATGTAAAAAGACAGCTAGAAAGTATTTTTAATTTAGAACGGTAATCTCAGGCTCATATTATTTTCTATAACTGTAAGGCCCTGTTCTTTAGATCCCTGAAAAGTAATGGGACCTGCGGGATTATTAAATGTTTAGATGGAAACCGCGGGGTATTGCAAGTATACATAATATAAAACAAAGTCGCTTCCCGCTGTCTGTCCCTATGTATGTATCTATGAACCCTTAGATCTGGACGGATTTTACTGCGGTTTTCAGCAATAGATAGAGTAATTCATAAGTAAGGTTTATAAGCAAGAAAAAAGGATAGGTAGGGGTAAAGGTGTACGCGAACTAAGTCGCGTCGGGTCTACTAGTGTTTTTTTTAAAAATAGCACTGGTTTTGGGGCCCATATCCAGCGGCTTTTGGCATAGCTTTTTAGAATGTTCGTGTTTCAAAACCCTTGTTTTCCTGTTTATCCTTTTCTGTTCCCTTGAGGGTACAGTAACTTTGGCCGTGAAACCCAACCAAATTAAACGAACAGGTGTCATTTAGTAAAATATTATTAAATATAGGCAACGTCGACGCCTCTTAACCTGTTTACAATTAGGCTAATTCTAGTTAAATATTGACTTTGTTTATTAGAAACTAGTGGACCCGGCGCGACTTCGTTCGCGTGGCGTTCTACCCTTATACTACCCTACCCCTGCCAATAAACTCCATTACCCTACCCCTACTCCTACCTAACCCTACCCTACACCTACTATATTTTTTCATTTAAAAACTTTGTTGCTCAAATTACAGCAATTAGCGGACTTAAAGCCATTGAGGCTTTATCGAACAGTCAACCAGCAGACCATGCAGAGAGTGATTAAGTAGGTGCTAATTAACAGGAAACATTTATATCAGTGTAAGAAATAAATTTGAGATTAAATTAAATACAAAATGTGATAATGACTACGCCAAACTCATTACTCATTACCTCTGACCTCTAACTCAAAACCTCAAAACTATTTTTGTTGACTTTACCACTACGTACCCTTTTTATCTTGCTTATAAAACTCCTCTTGAATCACTCTATCTAAAATCGGTTAAGCAGTTTAAAAGATCTAAGCGTACATGGACAGGCGGCGGGAAGCGACTTCGTTTCATACTATGTACAGATGACAATATCGTCGAGTGAGTTGACAAGTGTCAAGCAACTGAGTGCCACTACAATATGTCAATTAAAATTGTTCGCCTAATCGCAACGTCAGAAAGTGACATCCGACCTCTCGTTCATCCGTCTTTGTCGTGTTACTAATTTATCATCACCGCCTTTACCTTACTGAAATTAATAGGCGGCTTTCTTGAGAATTATTGCCTAGAAAATTGGAGAGTAAAATATTAAGGGCCGCCGCGATCCGGGGGAATTAAACGGGTGAGAATTATTAAACCGGTGCAGGAACCAGATGATGGAGGTACTAATACTTCCGCGTTTATTTTTAACATTTATTTATTCTGATAACAGCAACATCATCATCATCGTCATCTTGGCGCTATGTTCTGGTTACATCCCCGCGTGGCACGCGAGGGCCCAAGGCCCGTCTTCCTCCTACTAATGGCCCACCTCGCTCGGTCTTCGGTATCCTTGGTGGCGAGCTTATTGGCACGCATGTCATCATTATATATTATCAGTCAATAACATACATTGCATTATAGTAATTGGGAGCAAATGTCATTAGTACAGTTGTACCTAATCGGTTTCATCGCGGTCTGATATACATATAATTACTTGTTTTGTTACCTACATTCCGACGATTCTATAACTTCTAGCGAATTGTGTTTTATTTAGAACTAGCTAGGCCGCTGCGGCTTTGCTCACGTGTAGTACACCTACTCCTACCCAACCTTACCACTACTCTACCCTACCCTACACCTATTTTACCCCTACCTACCCATTTTTTCTTTGCTTTTAAAGCACCCTTGTAGGTACATACCAATAGAACAAAAACAATTATTTAAATCGGTCCAGCCGTTTTCGAGTTTTAGTGAGACTAACGCACAATAATTTATTTTTATATTGTTAGATGTCTGGGCATCGTGTCAACAAGAGAATATTTTTTGGCAGTTTCTTATGTAGCTTAAAACTGACTTTTGCCTGCGATTTCGTCCGCGTAAATTTCGGTTAAGATTCCTGGGCGCTATTTTTGAAACCGCTCGCAATGACGCGAACGCTCGCTTTCTAATGGTTGTGTATTCTATATTAATCAACTTACCACGAGTGTGAAAGAGATAGGAAGGGCACGCGAGCGCTCGCGTGAATGCTAGCGGTTTCAAAAATAGAGTTCCCGGACCCGTTCCCACGGGGGCACACATTACATTTCGAGATAAGTTACAGTCTATGTGATATTCTGGTCTATAAGCTAAATTACTGCCAAATATCACCAAAATATGTTCAGTAGTTTTTGCGTGAAGGAGTAACAAACATCTCTACAGACTTTATAATGACACCAAATCAACAGCATGTAACTGTCCACTACTGGACTTAAACCGCCTCCGAAAGAAGGCGGGTCGCAATTTTTTATGTACAAGTATTTATTTTGGTTTAAAAAAAAAAATATGGTAGGTATGAGGACTAAGATAAAAAATCTCATGCTTGTAGTAGGGCTGAATACCTTCTACTTCAAAAGTGAACACAACAATGAAAATATTGATTGGCGGTAGAATTCCCTGGCGAATCCTTAGGTTTAACAGAGTTCTACCACCTGATAAAAGTCGCTGTGTTGCAAATAACACTGCTAACCATTTTCTGGCGTGTGGAGAGACCTACGAGTAGTTTAGATTTATTTTATAAGTCTTCAATACATTTATAACAATATGTACACAATTTATTACACATTTATAAAAGAGATCGTCATTAATATAATTAAAATAAATGTCAAAAGGCAAATACTAATATATTATAACAGAATTTGCTACACGAGCAAAATAAAATGCATTAATACATTGAGCAATAATTTACCCATACCCATGGTAAAATGAGTGTACAAGTACGAGCAGCTGCTGGTGAGGTTGCTTGGGCCCCTGAGATGGTGGTGGAGCCCCGTAAGCCCCTTATTCTAATTTTGAACTAAAACCTTATAATACGTAGGTCCTAATAATACTGTACTCTGGATTTTCCTATATATAGTAGGTACTTATATCTTGGACATATTTACATACATGTGCCATATTTTCGTTACTACCCCCTAATCCGCTTCGCTTATTATGCAAATAGCGCCGACTTCAGTTTATTTCGTAATAATACATATACGAAAATACTATAGCGTGCGTTCTTTCCTCATTTTTTACTTTAACAGTTTGGTCTTATGGTACAGAATAGGGTAGTCTCAATGAACTTCCTAAATCATGACCGAGTGAGTCCCATGGGGTATGGCTCATCATTCTTTCGCAATCTCCAAGCCTGACAGATTGGATTGGGTAAGAGACTAAAGCAAGCGACATCATCATCAGCAGCAATCATGGAGATTAAAATAAAATCCTCTAAAGAGTCAGGGAGAAATAACAGATCAATAATGTACGGTATGTCCGTATGGTGTCCGGCAGAGTAGAATAGCACCAACCCCTTACACTCGTGGGTGTCGTACAAGGCGACAAATGTTTTCGAGGCAAACGATCAAGAGTCTCCGTAGTCTGGAAAATGGGCAGCAGCATTTTCCATTGTTATATTTAAACTCTGCGATCTTCAACCCGCCTACCAAGCGTGGAGATTATGTCAATAACCTCCCCTTTCGTGGGAGAGGCCCTAAGTCCTGCAGTGGACTGTTATGGGCTGTGATCTGCTAATAAATAAATAAAATAAAATAAAATAAAAATAAAATATTAGTATAGATAAATCCATTATAGCTGTATTCATTGTACTTTTTGGGGCCTAAATGCTACAGTTGCAGATACCATGTAAGATTTTCCCGTTTTACCTATTCAGAATAAAGTACGGGCGCCAATGTATGCGTACCTAATTTTGTCCAACATCAGGGATATTCAGGCGGCGCTCATCAGCTCTCAACGTGAGGAATTTTCCAAAATTGTTCCAACAAAATGTCAATCATATTTGCATAAGTAATTCCCATATTTCCATAATTTCACTGAGAGACATTCTCTTGTATGAAGCCTTCATTTTTCTTCAAGAAAGTATAAAAATTAACATCAAAAATCTTGTAACAAGTAGATGAATGAATAAGGAAAATCGTAGGCATAGCTTTTGCCTGCGGCTTCGCTCGACTGAATGAAGTAGGTACTTTTTTGCTAAACTTCCAATAGCCTCATAGGATATAGGATTCTCCATCTCGAGGTATGAGGGGAAAAATCATTCAATTGGTGAGGATCTGCTCAGTTAACACTGTGGTACCAAAACTGATACAACCCAACGTTCACTCAATAAACAAAGAAATCATCAACTATAAAATAAAGAAATCATTTTGGCGTTATTGTCCCGGGGACCCGGGGTCCGCCTTGACCATGATCCAGGATTGGCAGATCAGGTAATTACAGTAGAGCGTCTGCCGTTTGTCCCCCCCCCCCTCCACTATCCTGCACATTTGACCCTGCTACCAGATTGGATCAGGGTTACACAATCAGTCGCCTGAATGTACAGGTTTCATCACAATGTTTTCCCTCACCATAAGAGCACCGGTTAGTATTCAACTAATGTACATAACTCAGAAAACAGTCATTGGTACATGGCGGCAGTAGAATTCAAACCCAGTGCCTCTCGCTTGCGAGTCGGATACCGTTACCACTCGGCGACCGACGCAACCTACACTTAATACTAAATGAAAAACACCTCCTACCCGAACTCACCAAGGTTACATTTAAAATGAAATTTTGAGTTGAACGAATCCTTCTTAATAACATTCCGGTAATAACTTTAGACTAATTTGATGCGGAAGGGAAGACGTCGAGTGTTAATTTATCTTACTCGAGTTAAGAAAGTAATTTCAGCAAAATTATATTTTGGATGAAATGTTTTTGAAATAAGTACTTACTAGTACAGTTGAGTAGTTTTTGTCTGCTTAAAGGAATGGGTAGGTACATGTACAGACATAAAAGAATGGCCTGCAAGTTGGGGTACTTTAATAATAGCGCAATAATTAAAATTTCCTTTCTTTTAACCACTAAATTGACATTTGACATATTATCTAAACCACCATTATGTAATAATTGTTTTCAACCGTCGTGACGTTACTGCATCGCATTTCGTTAACTTTAGAATCACCGCAGTGACCTCATACTCAGCTTTGGCGGCGCGCGTTCGATTATTTCAGTTTATTTGAATAATACATTTAATAGAAACAATCAATTGAGGTGAACTAATACGACCTGAACAATAAAATATATAAGTTGATTTTTTTGATCAAAATAAAACCTTCGCCACACAGCAAGCGCGGCGCGACGCTGGCGGGGCGTAAGCGCAGCGCGGCAGTCACACTGCCGGCGTGGCGCGTTGCCTAGGCAATTATCGCGCCGCGCTATAGTTGCCTAGGCAACTATCGCGCCACGCCCGCGCCACGCTCGCGCCACGCCAGCATCGCGCCGCCAGGGGCGGACTAACGTACGAAGCGGAAAGCGGCCCCCAGGGGGCCTCCAAACGCCTCCATGTTGCCTTGATCAAATCCTATACAAGGCTTTAAAATATACTTAGTACATATCTAAAAGGTGATTCGGAGTTGTGACAGGGCCCGTAGCTACCGCCGTATCACTATTCAAACAGAATTTAAGATCATGCTCGAGGGCCCCCTCCGCCAAAGAAGTAATTTTAACTAAATAAATAAAAACACTTAAACATACAAATGTGAACTGAACAAGCTTGTAAAATTACATCATACTTCTTAAACTGGGGGCCTTATTCAGCTTGACCGCCCCGGGCCTCTGATGGACTTAGTCCGCCACTGCCGGCGTCGCACCAGCAAAATAAACCAAGAACATGTTTGGTTTACGGTTCCTTCACACAGGCGCGTCAGCAAGTCACAATCTATATTTTGTTCCCTTTTTTAATTGTACATAAATAACGTTTCTAAAAGCTATAAGTTGTTAAAAACATCTCTATAACCACCGCAATTGTAAAATTTTAACCAAAATAACCATATTATACTAAATAAAAACGTCACCTAATGTTGTAGCTTATTGTCTGACATTTAGTTCATTAACGCCCGTTCAGTACGCCCGTGGCCATTTAGTATTGCTCGCGGATGGCAAAGGAACTAAGTTTGACAGACTGCTAACAAGAACAACTCACAATCCATTGCGTAGTTTGTAAGATCTAAGCGTACATAGATACATATTGACAGACGGCGAGAACAGACTTTGTTTCATTCTATGTATAGATTTAAAGTCCCATAATGACAGTGTCGCTGTTGTTGGAATTGACATAACATTTCAAAATGGTGACACTTGGTTTCAGGCTTGGTTTGGTTTTCTTAAATTTGTTACAATTTTTTTTGTTAATACGACGGCCTCTCAGGAACTTCACTCGAATTAAGTGCTAGAGATAAGTGCTAAATAACTTCACGGTAGTATCACTGTTATTTTTACAAAATCACGTCATAGGATGTAGGACATACGATTATAAGGATCGTGAGGGGGCGTCAGGATATTTTCAAGGGTAGTTTTCCAAAAGGCGGCATGTTACACCAATTATGAAAGTGTCGTAAAAAAGTACTAACATGCCGCCGATACCAGTGAAGTTATTTTTCACAAACCTCTGGAACTTTATTCGAAGTAAAACTTTAGTCTAGTGAAATTCCTGAAAGGCAATTCTATTAGCAAAAAAATCAGGGGGTCGTCATACAGATAATGTACACTGCTACTTGAGGGTCTAAAAGGCCACAGTTGCGTTTCATAATATGATTCATATAAATTTGTCACAACTTA
This sequence comes from Blastobasis adustella, assembly GCA_907269095.1. Classification (NCBI taxonomy): domain Eukaryota; kingdom Metazoa; phylum Arthropoda; class Insecta; order Lepidoptera; family Blastobasidae; genus Blastobasis; species Blastobasis adustella. The sequence continues at coordinate 9,570,191 of OU026128.1, read as the reverse complement.
TCTGCTGCGTCGCTGTTGTTGACATTATAGGCCACCGAATCAGATAAAATTGTGGCACTCTAATATGAATCATAATATGAAACGCCAATGTGGCCTTTTAGATCCTCAAGTAGCAGTGTACATTATCTGTATGACGAGGCTCCATCCATGTTCTTTGTCCAAAAGGGCTCTTCTTGCATTTCGAGAAGAGTACATGGTAAAACTTTGTTTTAAATAGCCGATCGCATGATAAAAGAGCGCATGTGTCGGTCGCAGACGCCCGCTTGCTAATCGCGTACTGTTCGTGCTTGTTTGAAATAATACAAACTACTGATTATCTTAACACATCTGACCGCGCGTCGTGCCCGTGCCCGCATCTCGCTCCTGCTTGGGGGAGCTTAAAATTAATGAATTTAGAAGAACTGATTAATGGACGTTGATTCACGTATTAAGTATTTCAGTGTAAAAAGTTTTAATAAATATCCAGGATTTATATTATCTTTGCCAGTGTCTACTGGTAGCCAAGTCTGGCTATATAGTCATATAAATTACTAAAAATTCTACCATAACTATTAAAAAAAAATACTCAATGTTTTGACAAATGTCAAAGACACTAATATGTAAGAGTGGGTTACTTAAGCCCGCGAGCACAATTCTAGCGACAAATCCCGGTTCAGCCACTTGCGATAAATCTGTTAGAAAAAGTCGAATTTGATTCGGTATGGCGGTAAGTCAATCGGGCACGAAGAACTACGATCCATGGCCATGAAGTAAGCTTTGGGCAATTGTTCGTCTTTTTAATACAGGATTTGGCATCCGCCTTGACCATGATACAGGACCAATCCTGATATGCCCAAGCATATCAGGTAATTACAGTGGATTGCCTGTCATCTGACCTCCGTGACCCTGCTACCAGTGGACCCTGATCAGATTAGATCATGGTTACACATTCAGTCTCCTGAATGTGAAGGTTTCATCACGTTGTTTTCTCTCACCCTGCATCGCTTACTGTTCAACTAATGTACATAACCCAGAAAACAGTCATTGGTACATGGGCGCAGCGGGATTCGAACCCGGTACCTCTCGTTTACGAGTCGAATACCCTAACCGCTCAGCCACCGAGGCTCTCCAGAAATTGAAATCTTAATATTATGGCATTACTTGCATACCATAAACCATTACATATTATATTACCATCTATTACTTTATACCATCAGGCAGGCCGATAGCTTGTTGAATGAAATGTAATATGGTATCAATGTGTTTTGTACCATTTTGGTGGATAAAATTGAGCGCAATTTTCTGTGCACTACAAGCACTGACGGGTACTTGAACAGAACATCTATATCAGCGTTAGACCTAGCCATCGGATCATTGCACTGTAGAATTTAGGCTCTTTATGTTATGGTACCATTAAAAGTTTGTCTAACTCGACAAGTAAGTCGGACTGAAATGTTTTGATTCTGATGTAGGAGAGGTGTGCCCACTTGTCCTACCTATCTTAGGGGACTTATCGTAGCTCCTCTCGGAGCCAAATTTGCTATGTGGTGTTCAGCAGAGTAAAATAGCATCGCCGTCCACACTAAGAGTTGTCGTAAAAGGCGACTTATTTCAGAGATAGAGCGTTACTTTTCCAAGCTTCAGGTTTTTACCTACCTTATATATACTCTTACAAGCTTGCGTGTGGAGGGGAATAAAAAGTAGCGTATATCCGTCCTCAGGTTCTAAATTATCTGCGTAATGCACCATGTCAAATTAGGAGGAAAGATTCGGACTGTTGGTAAAAAGAAACGAGTAATTAACCCGCTATTACGACCTGTGGATACTCCCACCTACTATCATCCTAAAAATTCAATTCCCCGAATAATGGAGCAGCCACATCGCTCCCAGCTCACGCCAAGCCGCTAACCTGACCCGGTGGCCAAAACTGGAACTGCGGAAAAATAACGACACTGACTTTTGAAATGTATTTGAACTGACATGTCAATCCCAAAAACAGCGCCGCCCGCCACCAGATCAGATAAGTTTGTGGCACTGCACAGCGCAGGCGCGGCGCCCCGCTCACGTCGCGCCGAGCTCGGCGTGTTTAGTGTGACGACTTCCATACATTTTCATATAAATGAGCACGCCGCGCTCACGCCGCGCCATCGCCGCGCCAGTGCCGCGCTGTGTGGCGAAGGCTTAATAGTAAAATTTTGTAACATGTACCTGCATATAGGTGCACCTACCACTCAAAAACCTTTATAGGTAGGTTTGTCTGGAGACAGGGAGTTTGGCTTATAAATTTCAGAACTTAACACGTTAGTGGTCAGAGAAGCTATAGCATTTGTTTTTGCCTTCATTTTTGGGCACGGAAGCTATAGAGGTCGTACTTCACGCATCTTTTTCCGTAGGAAATGCTAAAGCAGCCGCGTTACCATGTTAAATTATAGTAGCTACACATTTTGTATCACATCATACACTATTACAGGTTCACTAGTGTCCTATAAGACGTTTTTTGCACAGATATAAAAACAGCCTCCTCCCACCCACTGGAAACCCCTTTAGCAAACTATCACATTGATTGGTGTATTAGGTATGCTATAATAGCCTTAAAAGTCTTCATATAAAATATGTGTATCCAACACACAGCGCTTTAAGTGCTTCAGTTTAGTTCAACAATCCATCTTCATATTAAGGAATGGTGTAGATATTATTTTATTACCTTCCAAACTCTGTAAAAGTTTGTTTTGTTAGCACTTTTCTACTCGTCTCATTTGAAGCTGATCATGTTTACTTCAATATTTACTCCTATAACTATAGGTATTCCAATATACTCAAGCATGCAAATGGAAAAAGTTTAAATTGTATTAAATTCTATCATCATTTACGTGCGTACACATAAAATTCAACGTGGTTACTTAAAACCACAGATTCGTCGAGTTTCGCAAAGAAATGGGAGCAGAAACCAACTCAATTAAAGTTTATTGGAGTTTACGATGCTCCCTCAGTATCGACGAACACTTCGGCCGAGTGGTTTTTTTAGAATGTTCGCCGTCGTAGGCTTTGTAGATATAATGTGCTGTTTAATATTAAAGGGATGTAGGTATTTGTTATTTTTGGGAAAGTTTAAATTTCGAAGTGGCGCCCCATAGTCTATGCCTACCCCAACTGTGGGGCAGAGGCGTTTATGTATGTGTGTATGTTTAACATTCAATATATTCATTTTAATTATTCACTAAAACATATTTTATTAATTAATAAGTAGTCTCGAAATTGCTTCCTCCTGCATCCGAAGATGCAAATTTTAGAAATCATGTCATCGCTAATAAAATTATACTAAATATGACATAGCATCAGATAAGGATAAATCAATGTTTGAACCTCCTATACCTACTTCTTCTTCTTCTGACATGGCGTGTGGACTTGTGGCGGGTTAAATTTGCATGGACCAGTATTCCGCGACGGATACAGCATTATCCGTGGCTGCACACAAATCTTTTCACGTGCAAGTGGTAGGACCAGTAAATATACCATTGTCTGAGGGAAGAAACCACACAGGCAAACCATCTCCGAGCCGTAGCTCCATCGATACATTAGGCCGACTTGGGTCTGGAGTCTGTTTAGAGACTTCCATGTCGGCCAAGGCATGTCATGTCCAGGGGGTAGGGGCTCAGCAAGCGGGATGGATGACGCTGTGGGGTATCTCTCCTCTCAGGCATTGAGTCTTGCCTTGGTTGCTCCCCATTCAGGGGGACACGTCTCTGTATGATAAAGCTGTGTCGGCTCTTTAAACTTCTATATCTATACCTATACTATTTTGACAGCTAAAGGAGTCAAAGGCCACTAGAAACTCAGACTGTGCAACGTCGAAAAGCAACAAAATATATTATTTCGACGAGCAGTCAAGTACTCCACGTCGCTATGATCAAAGAACAAAGCCTTTGTAATAAATAAAGTGAGATTTTGGTCAGAGTCAATTAGCGTGACTTGTTTATGAAGTAGAGCGAAATGTGGGCAAAATTTTCGGCAAACTCATCCTTGTTTATTTTTGTCTTGGCAACTGCCAATTCACTGGGGACGATAATACTCTGGCAAATACAGCCTTTTTGTTCAAGGTGGTTGTTTTGTTTTGTTGCCGAGTTTTTGGTAACTTATACGGGGCCTTCGGTGACTCTATAATATGTCCTCGAAACTTTTGAAGGGGTAAAAGATGTGCGACGAATATATTGTAATCGGGGATTGTGTTCTGGCTATTTACCAAGACTTTTAGGAGCGACACAGTTAGTCTACTTAAATTATTTTTTCACAATATGGCGGCTGGTAGTTGCCATATTGAATTTTGATTAATGTCATGTCTTCAGGGACACTCGCAATGTTAAAGCAAACCGGTAGACGTAAGAACCATCAAAATAGGCTCACGCGTCTGGTCTCTAGAGTACCACAAAGGAACAAACATACATTTGCTGATAAACATAATATTATTCTCCTTTGCGTTACGCAGTCGGGTATTTGTATTGATAGTCTACATTGTAGGTACTAGATACCAGTATCCACTACAACATGTTAGCAGAGTAACTTGCCATAATCTTGGCAGGCGGGTTGGAGAAGGCAAAGTTCAAAATACACTACAGAAAACGCAGGAGCTCATTTTCTTGTCGGAGACTAGCTCGTAGGCTTTCAAGTTATTAGTCGCCTTTATGACACACGCAAGTGGAAGGCTAGAAGGACACTTTCTTAGGGCGTTTATGCACTGCCCCAGGAAACTGGCTGAATTTGTCTGCCTACCAGGAAAATGCCTGCGACATTACGTACATACCTACTTACTTAGAAAATATAATCTTACGGAAATACTCCTGACTAACCCTGAAATACTCCTGACGACCTCAGTGATTCAGTTGGTTAACATGAAGGTTTGCTAAGCAGAGGTCTCAGGTTCGATTCCCGACCAGGCAGAAATTGAAATGATGAATTTTAATTTGTTACGGGCCTGGGTGTTGTATGTATAATAAGTATATATTTTAAAATAGGTATATAAGTTGTTTTCTGGCACATATAACACAAGCTTTGCTTACTTTGGGGCTACATGGCGCTGTGTGAATTATCCGAGCATATCGTAATTTTTGTAGTAGTCTCGTGGAAAGAAAAAGGACTATAATTTATATGTCATATTCAGACGCACTCTGCCGTAGGTATATATAGGAGGTACCGCCACGCACCGCCGTTGAATCGCCAACTTAAACTTTATGAACTGAGATTTTCTCGGATTCGAACCGAATGCAGTGAGCTCTTTGCCTTTAAAATTGTCTTTATACTAATAATTTGTAAACAAATTTTCATATTTTAATAAAGCATACAAGGACAGACATAATAAACAAAATTTAAACGTTAAATCACTCGTGACATGCAGGATGAAAGCCTATCTCTCAGCGACACGGACGCCTAGTTCAAAATCTAGCGAATGTACGAAAATGATATCAAACGTGAATTTGCAAACAAATATAAAAGGCGTGTCATAGCTGCTGTAGAGGCCGTCACGTCCGCTTTATTACTAAAGGGCCAGGGAGGACCTTCCCTAATGTTATCATCCCTTCCAAACCGCACAAATGACAGCTGAATATTTTCCTCATTTATCTTGCACACGTTGTACACCCGAAGTAGTTAAGGAAGGTACAAAAGTTGCTCCCTTTTTCACTATAAATGTGGTTCGTCTATTTTGTAGACTCATAAGTACCTACTTATCTACGTAAGTATCGAAAGGTTTGTAAACAATGTGATGTGGTTAGTGATGTTTAACCCTTTTTCAGTTACGACATTATGGCAATGATGATATCTCAACGATTTCTATTGTGAATTGATATTAGAGGTCTCTTCTAAGGCGGGCATCGGATTGGTAACGACCCTGGTGTTGCTGATGTCCGTAGGCGACGGTGACCACTTTCCATCAGGTGGTCCGCTTGCCTGTTTGTCTGCCGTATAACAGAAAAAATTGTATACACCGCGATATCTAATTCTAAGCATGGCATTGTAGGTAATTATACAAATACGTAAAAAGAGCATGAACTCTGTTTTTCACCTCCTACATATTTTTTAGGTAGCACAACGAGCAAGCTTGTAATTTTCAACATTCAAACACCCTAAAGACGGGCGTGTTTGCAAAATAAAAATAAAAGTAATTAAAGTAGTAATTCAAAGGAGAGAACGGAGCAATTTCGGAATTTTCGCCATTTTATTGCTGCCGAAAAATGCTTGCGAGAAAAAATATTTCAAGACTCTAAGATCTGCTGTATTACTAAGCAGATACGTTGAAATATTTACAAGAAACCCGTGGTATTAAAGAAATGAGCGAGCGGCGCGAACTTGGAAATTCTTTTTACCAACAACATGTGTTGGAAAGTGAATTAGTGACACAGATTCGCGTGGTTGTAGAATTGAAATTGGCTAAAAGTCCTTCTTTTCCACATGATAAGGAAAAAGCAATATTTTCTAATAAATTAACATTGAAGTGCCTGGGAAAATAATAATATACTAACTAATAAGGGAAGTTTAATTAAGAATATGGTAGGTTGGTTATTACTTACATACCATTTTTCATCCCTGGAAGGAGTTCTTTTTGGTAATTAGGTAGGTAATTAATAGACTATCTGAACACTTTGTAACTTGTTTCGATGTCTGTTGTATGCTTGTATTAAAACCATGTGTGTAGTCCGTTGTGCCTAAAACTGGTAATGAATTTGTTAAGTTGATGATTTGAAAACTGTGCAGAACTTCATCTTTAGTCTAGAGACTCTAGGTTGGTCGGTGCCTTAATGGAGTTCGATTCGTAAGCGAAGATACCGAATTCGATTGTGACGAAGACATGTGGTTTTTTCTGAGTTATGTATGTACTATGTACCTAATAGTTGAACCCAAACCGAATGCTATTATCATGCGTCCGAATCTCGCGAACGCATCGTGAATGCACAGTTGCAGCCATGGTTCTCGCTGTTGCTGCAACAGCGCGCGAGAGGCAAGTTGCATTTCACCGTACGAAACAACGGGGAAGACAACCTGTCAAAGCTTTTATTTATGGCGCCGCGTAATCCAGGTCATAAAATTCCAAGTAAACTAACATATATTTGACATTTTTGATAGGCATGACTGGCCATGACAGGGAAAAACCTATGCTGGCACCATATGTAAAAAGCTTCGACCAACCAACTCCATCGAACAAGTGACGCGACCAGCGCATTAGCCAATGCTGCAACTGAGCATTCGCAGCGCGTTGGTGAGATCTGGACACACCCTTACGGTGGGGAAAAACATAGTGACGAAACAGGCGACTGACTGTGTAAGCATGGTTCCCATGTTAACAGAGTCATTCTACTGTAATTACCTGATCTGCCAGATCTTGGATTATGGTCTAGGCGGATCCTGGGCCCTCGCGCGCAAGAGCACAACCGTGATATTTACTTGAAGATGTTTTTTTTTATATTACTCTAGATTTCTTGTATTACAATTTGGTCAAAGAGTAAAATAATGCATTTAGGTTGTTCGTACAACACACTTTTACTGCGTGCTAACACAAAAGAACAACCTTTTTTACAAATAAGGCTAAACATGGTGATATAATTTTTTTATATTTTCCACAATATTATATTATACTTGTGTTTACAAATAAAGACTTTATGAATTATTAATTATGTTATACAGCAGACAAAACAGGCAAGCGGGCCACCTGATGGAAAGTGGTCACTGCCGCCGAGTGACATCAGCAACACCAAGGGAGTTATTAATGCGTTGCCCGCCTCTGGAGCGACCTCTAATATACCTCTTGAACGATCCCATGTCATAGTCCAAAGGAAACACTGTGGCTAGGAATCGTATGAGCGAGAAACTTAACAGACTTTGGATAAAACAAAGACTCAGGTTGGATAATTTATGCTAAAGACAAGCCACGTATGCACGGAGTTGCGAAATCAATTTAAAATTAACTCGAAAGTTCAACCGCAGCAATATGAAGGCTTTTATGTTACGGCGAATACACGATCACCGTGAATGGACTGTGACTGTGATTTTTTTAAGATATTCTTTATTGCTCTAAAGACTTGACTCTATTAGTGTATTTTTAAGAATCACTTATTACTATATTATGTTTTACGAGTATTAGCATGGATACTGAATTTTTCTGAACTATTAATGTTTTCTATTTGATCCCGATGCCCGGTGTCCGTCTACAGGTAAATTTTAAAGGTATCTACCTTTACTCTATCGGTCGCCTTTACTCTTGCCTGAGAAAAATAATCTTGTTAAAAAATTGATCTGACAGACCTGAATTCCATTTTTCCTTTATGTATACGGCAAAGACCGATCGGGCCACGTGCAATGTCGATCAGTAGTTACCTGTTAATCATCATCATCATCACAGCCGATAACAGTCCACTGCAGAACTTAGGGCCTCTGCCACGAGAGACTAGGTTATTTGCCATAATATCGGCGCTTGGCAGGAGGTTGGAGATCGCAGTGTTATAAATATAACAATGGAAAAAGCTGCTGCCCATTTTCCAGCCTACGGAGACTCTAGATATTTTGTTTTGTCTCGAAAACATTAGTCGCCTTCTACGACACACACGAGTATAAGGGGTTGGTGCTATTCTACTGTGCTAGACACCACACGGCCAATATACATGCCTGTCTATTTACATGCTTGAAAAAATTGCTTTTTGATACTACAAACACAATACAAAATTACAAATGTACGTAGCTCCCGTACAATTAGTATGAATTATTTGCTAATCCCACTACACTTTATAAATTGGTTGTAAATTTTTTTATGATGTTACTACAAATTAACGGTTTCAGATCTTTTCCTTTACTTGTGCAACATGGCATTGCTTCTTGCCAAATATCATGATTCTATTTCCACGGGAAGTACCCTGTAGGTTTTGATTCCCTTGCGAGCGACAAAATGTGCGGCATAAACGGCCGTATCTTTTGATTGCGTTGGCTTAGAAGTTTGATTTTGGCACTGCTCTAAGGGATTGCACACTGAGTAATAAAGAAAAAATCATCTTGGCGTTAATGTCCCGGTTGTGCTCTCGAGAACGAGAGCCCGGGGTCCACCTGGACCATGATCCAGGATTTGGCAGGTCAGGTAATTACAATGGAGCGACTGCCATCTGACCTCCATGACCCTGCTATCAGGGGAACCTGACCAGATTGGATCATGGTTACACATCCAGTCGCCTGAATGTGCAGGTTTCATCACGATGTTTTCCCTCATCGTAAGAGCATCGGTTAGTATTCAACTAATGTACATAACTCAGAAAATAGTCATTGGTACATGGCCGGAGCGGGATTCGAACTCGGGACCTCTGACCTCCGGATACTGTAACCGCTCGGCCACCGACGCTCTTAATTGCACACTGAGTATTTGATATTTATTTCAGCTTGATACTTCCACGCGTTCCCGAGAAAAGGGTCTTGACAGACGGACAGACAGACAGACTGATCCTATGAAAGTCCTATGTAACTGATGAAAGTGATCCTATAAAGGTTCCTTTTTTTCTTTTCAGGTACTGTACCCTTAAAACGAAATAACGGTGGACTATTTGCTCATTCACCACTATTGTATAAAAATATTGGAACGCAGAAATGTTTTAAAAAAGAACTTAGCCATTTCATAATGCGGCCAATCCAACTCTGTCTACGACATATATACGAGGCAGTCAATATTCTTACTATAGTACGGTTTTATTTCCACTAGCGCTCTTTCATCTGGGAAATACAATCCCGGATATTGCTTTAAAATCGAGTCCGGAAAGTTTCCAGGCCGATCATTTTTTTAAATGCCGTTTCATTGAAACTGTTATTGTAGATGTATAAGAAAATGAACATCATAGTAGGTAGGTACTTAGTTGTACAACTAGTATCTATAATGTTATCTTAATATGCAGGTGTAAAAACCGGGTGGGGCTGTGTCGGAAAGCCGTTGGTTTTAGCGTGAACCATCTACCTTCGCAGCTTTAAGACCGAAAAACGAGGCGGTCCACAGCCACATTCTCCCAGCTATTCCAAGAGTTAAATGAGATTATGTCACGCTTTATGCTATTCTTGTATCAAAGTTTGGGGCGTCCCATCGGCCATTTACTATTTGTAATCTCTCAAAGAACATACAACAATGGGTAATACCACTGCAATACATTTTGAATTACTCTATCTTAAATCGTCATTGTCTAGAAAGTGAGTAAGGAGGAAGGAGGCGTGACGTTATGTGTTATAGCTATTGAATAAAAGCATCTGCGGGAGAGTGTTTGCTATTACAGAAATGAGCACAAATAATGTACAACAGTTTATTGTGGAGCATTCTCGTGACGGTATTCACCGTAAAAGCAGGGGCGACGGCTGCCATTCAATGTGTACCCGCATTTTCTCTATGAAAAATCTGATGCACTCAATACAATTCGCTCAGCATACAATGGAGATGTTCTGTGTAAACGTTTGGCAAATGGAATTCTACCAATACAGCAGTCTGTATAGGCATTGTGATTTACGATTATTGTTTTCTCGTTCGCTTTAATTGTTGTTATGAGTTGAAAACAGCATTATACGTTTTTATCTAATTTTATAAAAGATCATTCATCATCATCATCTTGTCAATCCTGGTGTAGTCCCCAGCGCGAGGGCCCTGGGTCAGCCTACTACTATCGTTAATAGGAATTAGGTATAATTCAATAGTAATTTCTTCTATGTTTGTGCTTATCGTGCTATCTAACCAAATGTTTTATCAACAAATAATATAAATCACTGTAATTTTTTTTGATGAAAAATAAATATGTATCAGCTATGATGACTAAATTAATAACTAATTACTAATTTGAATGAAGGTCTCAATCTATGTACCATTCTCAGGATTCTGTCAAACCCGTTTGTTGGGTAGGTATCACCATTTCTTATTAATATTTGGTACTTAGATGACGGGACGTTGGGTGGTGGTGTAGACACATTATAACACACTAATATAGAATTGCTTCGTTTGTTGGGTTCACCTTGTCGTAGCTGCGTCACTCCGTTTGGGTGCTTCCTGCAGTGCTCCACACCGCTGCCAGTGTAGCGTTGCTGCTGATCTGCTCGATCACTACGCCTCAGTGTAAATGATATCATTCCTCAGGCCTTTACAGCATTAAATTTGCGGCCTCATGTGTGACGATGGTAAAAAGGTCAGATGGAATGACCCTGGTTCTGTGGAAGTTGGGAAGGCCTTTGGTGTGGTACGCTACTTGCGCACATCTTTCACATCTTTTTTGAACACAGGGTGGGGCTGGAGCGGCGGCGAAATCCGCTGAAGCCCTCAAAAGGCTCGAAATTGTAATCTCGACAACAGCTATTCATATGAGCCTTTTCCGGTAGAAACACTGGGTCCGTGGGGACCGGCAGCCCATCGTACAATTAAACAATTTCAGTAGGTCTCGTCGAGGCAACTTGTGCCCAAAATGCTGGCCTTCATTTGGCACAGAGTCTAAGCATTGCATTGCGTTGAATGCAACGTGGCAATGTCGTCAGCATTTTGGGCAATTTGCCTAATGACAGCGTATTACTAGAACAGTTTTTATTTTTAGTTTTAGATTAATTTAGTTTTAATTAATTAAATTTAGTATTGTTTAGTTTTTGTTCTATTGTGTTCTTGTTTAAAAATAACCTCCTTTCTTGTTTCAGGCGCTAATGTAAATACCACCTACCTATATATTGTACCGATTGTTTTCTTTACATGCGTACAACAGTGTTTATTCATTATTTATTATGCGATCCAATTAGTCATTGTATTTAATTAATTTCGGTTCTTGATCATTGTAATTGTCTCTTAGTAATTTAATTTTACTACTAAATATAATATAAAATAAGAAGATGTAATCTGACAGAGTTTTCCTTTGAAACCGAGTTCCCGTTTCTGTGTGCGAACATAATTTATTATATTGCGGGAAAATACGTTTTATATTTATGGAGAATCTAACGCTCAACGCGAAATTGCTGTTTTTTATGAATACATAATAATATTCTTTTTCAATGCCCGGGTGAAATTGTAAAAAATTCGTAAAAATTTATTTCGGTTTGTAGTTACCTATTATAATACATATATATTTCAAATATGTAGGTGTAGGTTATGTGTAGGTTAGATGTAGGGTGAGAGTAAGGTAGTTGTAGGGTAGGGGTAGTTTCAAATGTAACTAAGTATGGAAAATCTTTTCTCATCACACTTGTTCGTAACTTGGATGTTAATGTACTAATTTTAAGCATATAATCTAATATTTTAGGTACACTTACTTTTTACTTTACTCTAGTTTACTCTAAGTTTAGGCAGTGGTGACCACTTTCCATCAGGTGGCCCGCTTGCCTGTTTGCCTAACGTATGACATAAAAAAAAGTTTGTACCTCACTGTAAGTAATATGTAGAACAAGCATTTTTAACTTAATCGGGTGATACTATTGATTTACGTCAGTATAAAGAAGTATTTTTTTAGGACCAACAAAGAGTTTTTATGCGGCTGAAAATGATAGGTAAAGATTTTCTTTAATTAATAATAAACATTTAATTTTATCAAATTATTACCTATTTGAAATGATTAATTTTAAATTCTGTTACGGTCAGTTACATTTCTGGGTGTTATATGTAGGTATAATAGATAACACAAGCTTTGCTTACTTTAGTGCTAGATGGCGCTGTGTGAATTGTATAAGCCTATTTACTGTCACTGTCACTGTCCCTGTCACTCACCACAGTCGTTGACCAATATAAAAGAGCCGCATTACTTGTGCAGACATGTGTCTACATTTGAGAAAATTACTTTCATTACCTACTTACTCTCGCTGAGACTAGAACAAGCATCGAACACATTTACTAGCCGCTTGTACTCGTCCTCTTGCAGCTTAGCATTTAAGGGCTTATTAAGCTATTCAAGTTGGCGAAAATGTGATAAGAAAAGAGATGATCGCGTATTCGCTTTCCTTAAGTTCCGTAAGTTACTCGACTTAGTAACGGATCATGAAGAGCGGCCATCTAATTTGTGCTGTAAAGCCGAACTCAGAAATATACACATGTTTATACAAATGTTTTACAAAGGTGTACTCTTTTGCAAAAGCGTCTTCCCAATACACGTTTCGCAAATCTTTCTTGATCAGTTTTAGCAATGATAGCGGACATAACGGACGACAATATATATACCACGTAGCAAACTAAGTCTTTGCAAAGAGTGTAAGAGTGGTCTAAATATTTTCGGTTCCGCCCTTTGATGTACGCCAAAAAATCGACACATAAATACGAAATAATTGAACAAAATTTGAAATATTTGTACACTTTGGACTACGATAAGTCCGTATTGACTGACAGTAGTAAAAATTATTAAGTGTGGATATTAATCTGAAGATAATCTGTTCTTGTCAGTCCTTCATGTAAACATTCAGTTATTTGGTATTCACTATTAGCTTGAACTTGTACTTTTTGCTTGCTTGCAAAAACTTGCCGCACAGTTTTTATTTTTAATAAGTGTCTCGGTCTTAGCTTGGTCTTATTATAGTGTCCTATACAGTTTTTGTGCATTGTACACATCTTGACACATGTCTGGGGTGGCATATGACAAAAGATATGATCGCATATTTACGTCACCCGGCCGGTCGATGTGGTTAGTCATAAAAGCGATCGCGGGAACGCCAAAGGCATCATATTCACCGATTTCGATTGGCCGATGTAATCGGAACTATAATCGTTGGCAAACGCCCCAAAGCAATCATTCAAATGAGGGTTCTTTGTTTTTGCTCGTTGGATTGGGATTGTGGGAAATAATAAGTAGGTCTCCAAGAATTCAGGCGACTGAATGTACGATCCAATCTGGTCTGGTACCCTTGGTAGCAGGGTCACGGAGATCAGATGGCAGTCGCTCCACTGTTATTATCTGATCTGCCAAATTTTGTATCATAGTCAAGGCGGACTACGGGCCCTCGTGCGTGAAAGCACAACCGGGACATTAAAGCCAAGATCATTATTTTTAATAAGTCTCTAAGAAATAGGCGTTTTTTTCCGCCCATGTTATTAGGAAATATTTTGCTTAACATATTTTAGTAGGTACATAAATAAAATTTAGAAAATAGAGAAGCATATCTAAGTGAGTACACACTCACGCTCGTATCCATCAAGAATAGGCAGAGTCTAAATGATACTAAGTAAAAAAATGCTTGTAACATTTATACTTGTGGGAGATAATATTATTATTGTATTTATCTTTATTTTTATAAAATGAAAGTAGTGTTCTTAAATTAAAAACCACATGCGGGTACACCGCAGTCTATAAAAAGGCGGCCATCGCTCTCGACAGGTCAGACGTTGTCCGACTGCGGACACGGCACCACCAGTGCTCTGAACTGTCTTCCTCAGGTAATTTTGCTTAACCGTATAACGCATATTATTTCTATGTTCTATTTTGTTATTTCTATAGAAATAACAATTAATGATTGTCAACTTGTCTGTATTTTGCTATATCTAAGTACATCACTTAAGCTACTAAAATATGTCCTCTCCATCTGTTGCTGTCCATTTATTATATTATTGGTAATAATATACATAGATTTATTATTCATATTTCTTTGTTTAATTTCTATACACGTTCTCCCACATCAGAAGTGGGATAAAGGATCCCAACGTCCCACAATATTTCTAATGCAATGTTTTATATTACTCTAGATTTCTTGTATTACAATTTGGTCAAAGAGTAAAATAATGCATTTAGGTTGTTCGTACAACACACTTTTACTGCGTGCTAACACAAAAGAACAACCTTTTTTACAAATAAGGCTAAACATGGTGATATAATTTTTTTATATTTTCCACAATATTATATTATACTTGTGTTTACAAATAAAGACTTTATGAATTATTAATTATGTTATACAGCAGACAAAACAGGCAAGCGGGCCACCTGATGGAAAGTGGTCACTGCCGCCGAGTGACATCAGCAACACCAAGGGAGTTATTAATGCGTTGCCCGCCTCTGGAGCGACCTCTAATATACCTCTTGAACGATCCCATGTCATAGTCCAAAGGAAACACTGTGGCTAGGAATCGTATGAGCGAGAAACTTAACAGACTTTGGATAAAACAAAGACTCTGGTTGGATAATTTATGCTAAAGACAAGCCACGTATGCACGGAGTTGCGAAATCAATTTAAAATTAACTCGAAAGTTCAACCGCAGCAATATGAAGGCTTTTATGTTACGGCGAATACACGATCACCGTGAATGGACTGTGACTGTGATTTTTTTAAGATATTCTTTATTGCTCTAAAGACTTGACTCTATTAGTGTATTTTTAAGAATCACTTATTACTATATTATGTTTTACGAGTATTAGCATGGATACTGAATTTTTCTGAACTATTAATGTTTTCTATTTGATCCCGATGCCCGGTGTCCGTCTACAGGTAAATTTTAAAGGTATCTACCTTTACTCTATCGGTCGCCTTTACTCTTGCCTGAGAAAAATAATCTTGTTAAAAAATTGATCTGACAGACCTGAATTCCATTTTTCCTTTATGTATACGGCAAAGACCGATCGGGCCACGTGCAATGTCGATCAGTAGTTACCTGTTAATCATCATCATCATCACAGCCGATAACAGTCCACTGCAGAACTTAGGGCCTCTGCCACGAGAGACTAGGTTATTTGCCATAATATCGGCGCTTGGCAGGAGGTTGGAGATCGCAGTGTTATAAATATAACAATGGAAAAAGCTGCTGCCCATTTTCCAGCCTACGGAGACTCTAGATATTTTGTTTTGTCTCGAAAACATTAGCCGCCTTCTACGACACACACGAGTATAAGGGGTTGGTGCTATTCTACTGTGCTAGACACCACACGGCCAATATACATGCCTGTCTATTTACATGCTTGAAAAAATTGCTTTTTGATACTACAAACACAATACAAAATTACAAATGTACGTAGCTCCCGTACAATTAGTATGAATTATTTGCTAATCCCACTACACTTTATAAATTGGTTGTAAATTTTTTTATGATGTTACTACAAATTAACGGTTTCAGATCTTTTCCTTTACTTGTGCAACATGGCATTGCTTCTTGCCAAATATCATGATTCTATTTCCACGGGAAGTACCCTGTAGGTTTTGATTCCCTTGCGAGCGACAAAATGTGCGGCATAAACGGCCGTATCTTTTGATTGCGTTGGCTTAGAAGTTTGATTTTGGCACTGCTCTAAGGGATTGCACACTGAGTAATAAAGAAAAAATCATCTTGGCGTTAATGTCCCGGTTGTGCTCTCGAGAACGAGAGCCCGGGGTCCATCTGGACCATGATCCAGGATTTGGCAGGTCAGGTAATTACAATGGAGCGACTGCCATCTGACCTCCATGACCCTGCTATCAGGGGAACCTGACCAGATTGGATCATGGTTACACATCCAGTCGCCTGAATGTGCAGGTTTCATCACGATGTTTTCCCTCATCGTAAGAGCATCGGTTAGTATTCAACTAATGTACATAACTCAGAAAATAGTCATTGGTACATGGCCGGAGCGGGATTCGAACTCGGGACCTCTGACCTCCGGATACTGTAACCGCTCGGCCACCGACGCTCTTAATTGCACACTGAGTATTTGATATTTATTTCAGCTTGATACTTCCACGCGTTCCCGAGAAAAGGGTCTTGACAGACGGACAGACAGACACACTGATCCTATAAAAGTCCTATGTAACTGATAAAAGTAATCCTATAAAGGTTCCTTTTTTTCTTTTCAGGTACTGTACCCTAAAAACGAAATAACGGTGGACTATTTGCTCATTCACCACTATTGTATAAAAATATTGGAACGCAGAAATGTTTTAAAAAATAACTTAGCCATTTCATAATGCGGCCAATCCAACTCTGTCTACGACATATATACGAGGCAGTCAATATTCTTACTATGGTACGGTTTTATTTCCACTAGCGCTCTTTCATCTGGGAAATACAATCCCGGATATTGCTTTAAAATCGAGTCCTGAACGATATCGGGCCGATAATTTTTTTAAATTCCGTTTCATTGGAACTGTTATTGTGGATGTATAAGAGAATGAACATCGTAGTAGGTAGGTACTTAGTAGTACAACTAGTAGCTATAATGTTATCTTAATATGCAGGTATAAAATCGGGTGGAGCTGTGTCGGAAAACACGGCCGTTGGTTGTAGCGTGAACCATCTACCTTGGCAGCTTTAAGACCGAAAAACGAGGCGGTCCACAGCTACACTCTCCCAGCTATTCCAAGAGTTAAATGAGATTATGTCACGCTTTATGCTATCCTTGTATCAAAGTTTGGGGCGTCCCATCGGCCATTTACTATTTGTAATCTCTCAAAGAACATACAACAATGGGTAATACCACTGCAATACATTTTGAATTACTCTATCTTAAATCGTCATTGTCTAGAAAGTGAGTAAGGAGGAAGGAGGCGTGACGTTATGTGTTATAGCTATTGCATAAAAGCATCTGCGGGAGAGTGTTTGCTATTACAGAAATGAGCACAAATAATGTACAACAGTTTATTGTGGAGCATTCTCGTGACGGTATTCACCGTAAAAGCAGGGGCGACGGCTGCCATTCAATGTGTACCCGCATTTTCTCTATGAACAATCTGATGCACTCAATACAATTCGCTCAGCATACAATGGAGATGTTCTGTGTAAACGTTTGGCAAATGGAATTCTACCAATACAGCAGTCTGTATAGGCATTGTGATTTACGATTATTGTTTTCTCGTTCGCTTTAATTGTTGCTATGAGTTGAAAACAGCATTATACGTTATTATCTCATTTTATAAAAGATCATTCATCATCATCATCTTGTCAATCCTGGTGTAGTCTCCAGCGCGAGGGTTCTGGGTCAGCTTACTACTATCGTTAATAGGAATTAGGTATAATTCGTTAAGGTTTATAATAATTAGTTAAGGTTTGTGCTTAACGTGCTATCTTACCAAATGTTTTATTAACAAATAATATAAATCACTGTAAATTATTTTGATGAAAAATAAATATGTTACAGCTATGATCACTAAATTAATAACTAATTACTAATTCGAATGAAGGTTCTCAATCTATGTACCATTCTCAGGATTCTGTCAAACCTCTTTGTTGGGTAGGTATCACCATTTTTTATTGAATATTTGGTACTTAGATGACGGGACGTTGGGTGGTGGTGTAGACACATTATAACACACTAATATAGAATTGCTTCGTTTGTTGGGTTCACCTTGTCGTAGCTGCGTCACTCCGTTTGGGTGCTTCCTGCAGTGCTCCACACCGCTGCCAGTGTAGCGTTGCTGCTGATCTGCTCGATCACTACGCCTCAGTGTAAATGATATCATTCCTCGGGCCTTTACAGCACTAAATGTGCGGCCTCATGTGTAACGATGATAAAAAGGTCAGATGGAATGACCCTGGTTCTGTGGATGTTGGGAAGGCCTTTGGTGTGGTACGCTACTTGCGCACATCTTTCACATCTTTTTTGAACATAGGGTGGGGCTGGAGCGGCGGCGAAATCCGCTGAAGCCCTCAAAAGGCTCAAAATAGTAATCTCGACAACAGGTATTCATATGAGCCTTTTCCGATAGAAACACTGGGTCCGTGGGGACCGGCAGCCCATCGTACAATTAAACAATTTTAGTAGGTCTCGTCGAGGCAACTTGTGCCCAAAATGCTGGCCTTTATTTGGCACAGAGTCTGAGCATTGCATTGCGTTGAATGCAACGTGGCAATGTCGTCAGCATTTTGGGCAATTTGCCTAATGACAGCGTATTACTAGAACAGTTTTTATTTTTAGTTTTAGATTAATTTAGTTTTAATTAATTAAATTTAGTATTGTTTAGTTTTTGTTCTATTGTGTTCTTGTTTAAAAATAACCTCCTTTCTTGTTTCAGGCGCTATTGTAAATACCACCTACCTATATATTGTACCGATTGTTTTCTTTACATGCGTACAACAGTGTTTATTCATTATTTATTATGCGATCCAATTAGACATTGTATTTAATTAATTTCGGTTCTTGATCATTGTAATTGTCTCTTAGTAATTTAATTTTACTACTAAATATAATATAAAATAAGAAGATGTAATCTGACAGAGTTTTCCTTTGAAACCGAGTTCCCGTTTCTGTGTGCGAACATAATTTATTATATTGCGGGAAAATACGTTTTATATTTATGGAGAATCTAACGCTCAACGCGAATTTGCTGTTTTTTATGAATACATAATAATATTCTTTTTCAATGCCCGGGTGAAATTGTAAAAAATTCGTAAAAATTTATTTTGGTTCGTAGTTACATATTATAATACATATATATTTCAAATATGTAAGTGTAGGTTATGTGTAGGTTAGATGTAGGGTGAGAGTAAGGTAGTTGTAGGGTAGGGGTAGTTTCAAATGTAACTAAGTATGGAAAATCTCTTTTCATCACACTTGTTCGTAACTTGGATGTTAATGTACTACTTTTAAGCATATAATCTAATATTTGAGGTACACTTACTTTTTACTTTACTCTAGTTTACTCTAAGTTTAGGCAGTGGTGACCACTTTCCATCAGGTGGCCCGCTTGCCTGTTTGCCTAACGTATGACACAAAAAAAAAGTTTGTACCTCACTGTAAGTAATAAGTAGAACAAGCATTTTTAACTTAATCGGGTGATACTATTGATTTACGTCAGTATAAAGAAGTATTTTTTTAGGACCAACAGAGTTTTTATGCGGCTGAAAATGATAGGTAAAGATTTTCTTTAATTAATAATAAACATTTAATTTTATCAAATTATTACCTACTTGAAATGATTAATTTTAAATTATGTTACGGTCAGTTACATTTCTGGGTGTTATATGTAGGTATAATAGATAACACAAGCTTTGCTTACTTTGGTGCTAGATGGCGCTGTGTGAATTGTATAAGCCTATTTACTGTCACTGTCACTGTCCCTGTCACTCACCACAGTCGTTGACCAATATAAAAGAGCCGCATTACTTGTGCAGACATGTGTCTACATTTGAGAAAATTACTTTAATTACCTAGTTACTCTCGCTGAGACTAGAACAAGCATCGAACACATTTACTAGCCGCTTGTACTCGTCCTCTTGCAGCTTAGCATTTAAGGGCTTATTAAGCTATTCAAGTTGGCGAAAATGTGATAAGAAAAGAGATGATCGCGTATTCGCTTTCCTTTAGTTCCTTAAGTTACTCGACTTAGTAACGGATCATGAAGAGCGGCCATCTAATTTGTGCTGTAAAGCCGAACTCAGAAATATACACATGTTAATACAAATGTTTTACAAAGGTGTACTCTTTTGCAAAAGCGTCTTCCCAATACACGTTTCGCAAATCTTTCTTGATCAGTTTTAGCAATGATAGCGGACATAATGGACGACAATATATATACCACGTAGCAAACTAAGTCTTTGCAAAGAGTGTAAGAGTGGTCTAAATATTTTCGGTTCCGCCCTTTGATGTACGCCAAAAAATCGACACATAAATACGAAATAATTGAACAAAATCTGAAATATTTGTACACATATTTACAAATATAATAGGACTACGATAAGTCCGTATTGACTGACAGTAGTAAAAATTATTAAGTGTGGATATGGCAATAATCTGGAGATAATCTGTCCTTGTCAGTCCTTCATGTAAACATTCAGTTATTTGGTATTCACTATTAGCTTGAACTTGTACTTTTTGCTTGCTTGCAAAAACTTGCCGCACAGTTTTATTTTTTTAATAAGTGAATCGGTCTTAGCTTGGTCTTATTATAGTGTCCTACACAGTTTTTGTGCATTGTACACATCTTGACACATGTCTGGGGTGGCATATGAGAAATAGTATAGAATAGACCCGGCTGGTCGATGTGGTTATCCATAAAAGCGATCGCGGGAACGCCAAAGCCATCATATTCACCGATTTCGATTGGCCGATGTAATCGGAACTATAATCGTTGGCAAACGCCCCAAAGCAATAATTCAAATGAGAGTTCTTTATTTTTGCTCGTTGGATTGGGATTGTGGGAAATAATAAGTAGGTCTCCAAGAATTCAGGCTACTGAATGTACGATCCAATCTGGTCTGGTACCCTTGGTAGCAGGGTCACGGAGATCAGATGGCAGTCGCTCCACTGTTATTATCTGATCTGCCAAATCTTGTATCATAGTCAAGACGGACCCCGGGCTCTTGTGCGTGAAAGCACAACCGGGACATTTAAAGCCAAGATCATTATTTTTAATAAGTCTCTAAGAAATAGGCGTTTTTTTCCGCCCATGTTATTAGGAAATATTTTGCTTAACATATTTTAGTAGGTACATAAATAAAATTTAGAAAATAGAGAAGCATATCTAAGTGAGTACACACTCACGCTCGTATCCATCAAGAATAGGCAGAGTCTAAATGATACTAAGTAAAAAAATGCTTGTAACATTTATACTCATAATTGAAAATACCTTGGTTTTATTTGTAGGTAGTCAGTTTTGACTCTAAATTGTTTGGTCTTCCTGCTGCGCGGCGGCCGCGTGAGCAGACGTGTAGTATATTCCGCGCTTAAATAATTCTTTAACTTTAATGTGATTGGCTATTTAAGTTAAAATCAATTTCTTGTTACTCTTGTGGTGTTTTAACGGTGAGACTCCTCCCAGTGGGTGTGTCGCGAGTGAAATAGATATACTTTCTAACTTCTAAACTAAATAATCCATAGTGATTGATCGACTGCGGTCCCACCGGCAGGGCTCGAACCGCCGACCTCCAGCGTCGCGGACGGAGCGTGTACCGCGCAGCTACCAAGCCATTGCGCCGCCCGAGCGAAATCCACTATCGCATTGCACGGTGCACTGCGTGTGCGCCGCGACCAGAGTGACGTCAGCGCTAACTGCCTACCTGTTTGTTTACGCTTACCGTTGCAACGCACGACTTGCGCCTGACTCCGAGCCGTTTGTACAATAGACATAATGCCTAAAATCGCACGCTCACCTCCACCATCGACTAGCGCGACGCTTGGCACTACGCAATCTGAGCCTGATATTAATGCGCTTATGGAATTAAGTGAGTCGTCCTCTCCAAAGGGACGCAATAAAAGGCAACGACTGGAGAATTCCCCAACAGGAACGAGTACACCTCTACTACGCGAAGACTTTACGTCTATGAAAGCTGAACTTTTGGGAGTTTTGACCACTTGGCGATCGGAACAAAACACTACTTTATCTAAATTAGTAACGGAAATATCAGATTTAAAAACACAACACGTTCTTACGCAGCAAAAATTGCAGGAATTTGAAAAATCTATTAATTTTATGAGCAATGGCTTTGACGAAATGCGGAATAAAGTCATCAACATGGAAAAAGAACGCGGTACCTACCTAGAAACAATTCGGTCCCTGGAAAATCAAGTGCATGACCTCCAAAATCAAACACGTCCATCCAGAATAGAGATAAGAAATGTACCTGCTCAAAAGGATGAAAAAGTAAGCGACCTCACCTGTATCGTCACCAGTATCGGAAAGGCATTGCAAACCGACATAAATCCGAAAGAAATTCGGGACATATATCGGATTCCTGGTAAGTCTGGATCTAATAAAGTCATGGTGGCTGAATTCACCAGTGTATCAATAAAAAATACTGTTTTAAAGGCGGTCAGAGAGTTTAACAAGGCCCACAAGCTAAACAAATTGAACACCGAACACATAGGCCTAGCGAATCAACGCCAGCGCATTTACATCGAGGAGCACCTGCCGATTACCGCTAAAAAGCTTTTATTTCGCGCTAGGGCATTTGCGACTGAAAATAACTACGAATACTGCTGGATCTCAAATGGGAAAATCTTTCTACGCAAGGACTCTGACGCGAAACATATCCTTATTAGAACTGAGCAATGTCTGCTCAATCTGGTTAAATAGAGTATTTTTTTTCTTATATAGCTTAGAAATTTATAACCGTAATACTACTTGTTGTTTGCTATTAACCATTGTACAATTTAGTTTTTTAAAATTATGTAACTACGCACATAGTATCCTACAAATGTACTCACAAAACCTACCTCACATCTCACAAAATGCCCCTAACGACATACATGTACACACTTTAATCTACTTAATTAATGAAAAATATAATTCTAATAAATACACTTTACCACAAACACTCTTGTCTCCATTATTAAACTGCAGACCTCTACCACCGTGCGTCCACCATTGGCATGCCTACTTCGTATAATTTTTATATACGACAATGGCTAGTACTTTACAAGTAATCTCGGATATTGATAACTATGCACTCTCCAAATCGATGACCTGCTCTCCTGAGGAGTGCTCAACGCATGTTCCTGGCAGTAAAGACTCGCTAAAAGCAATTCACATGAACATAAGGAGCATAAATAAAAACTTTGACCAATTTTGTACCCTCCTGTATATAACTAAAATTCCTTATGACTTCATCATTTTGACTGAATGTTGGCTTCGCGGGTCGGGACCGCTTCCCTGCCTTGATGGTTATACTGCTTTTTCTACCTCTAAAAACCTTATACAGAATGATGGTGTGGTGATGTTTGTCAGGGATGGTCTCAGGTACACTGTCATGGAACCAACTATGATGGATTCTAACTGCCTTGTATGCAAAATTGAGGACACTGTGATGGTGTGTGTATACAGATCTCCATCCTATGCTAACCTTACCAACTTTCTATTAAGCCTAGAAAACTTAATGTCTGAATTAAAACATTTTAAAAACATAATACTTCTCGGAGATCTAAACGTTGACATAAAGCAGTATAATAACCATGACATACATTCAAGTGAATACCTTACCGCGACTGCTTCTCTTGGACTGCTACCTGCCCATCTTCTGCCGACCCGCCTAGAAAACTGCCTAGACCACGTCCTCATAAACAAGAAACTGGCCGCTACAGTAATTGTTCTCGAATCATCAATTACTGACCACTTCCCAGTTGTCCTATTGACTGAAACTATAAATGAATACCCACATACTGGTAATATGTATAAAAATAAGCTCGATTATAAAAAAATACAGGAGGAACTAGAGCAAACTAACTTCGACAATGTCTTGGAATCCACAGATCCTAATATCGCCACGCAGCTCCTAGTCTCCTCACTGCAAAATATTATTAAAAAAAACTCTCATTATACACATATTCCCCGAAAAAACACCATCCATAAACCCTGGATCACGCCAGGACTATTACGCTGCATTCGAAACCGTGATAATATGCACATGAAAGCAAAATCATCTCCCGCCAGCGCGATACTTTTATACACATATAAGAGATATCGTAACTTCTGTAACGCTCTACTTAAAAAACTAAAAATTTTGTATGAAAAGAGTGAGTTCCAGAAGGCCAAAAATAACCCAGGGGCAACCTGGAAGGTTATCAAAAACACTGTCAACGGATACCATCCAACTAAGCCCCCGGATGAACTTTTAAACATAGACCATGACAAAAACGTAGCGGTTTCCAGAGTAAATAACTATTTTGCAAGAGTAGGGCGTGACCTAGCAAACAAAATACAAAGTCCTCAAAGTATTACCCCTGCTAACACAAAAAAGACTATGGACTCATTAGTTATACTCCCAACCGACACTGGCGAGGTGGAAAGATTACTAATGAACTTGAAAAGCGACTGTGCTACAGGTTGGGACGGTATCCCGGTTAGGGTACTGCGGATGGCGCGACACGTGCTAGTCCCCCCTATCACTCATATCTGTAATTTATCTATTTCAACAGGAATTTTTCCTGAATACTTCAAACGAGCTATCGTACATCCAATATATAAGAGTGGGGATAGAGACCAGATTTCAAACTATAGACCCATTTCCGTACTGTCATCACTCTCTAAGATCCTTAAACGTATCATAAATAAGTCACTAATGGGATTTCTCAGTAAAAACTCGCTTCTGTCTAAAAACCAGTTTGGGTTCCGGCCAGGAATCTCGACAGAAGATGCAGTACTCAAACTTACTAACTCAATTACCAGTAAACTTGATAGTAACTATAAGTGCTACGGGATCTTCTTAGATCTTTCTAAAGCGTTTGACACGGTCGCTATCCCCATCCTCATATCCAAGTTGGAAAATATCGGTGTGCGAGGGATTGCACTTGATATATTTAAAGACTACCTCCAGGGTCGCACTCAGCGAACGAAGATTGGACCGCATTGTGTGAGCGATGAGGAAAGCATCACGTTTGGTGTACCCCAGGGAAGTATCGTTGGCCCTACGCTGTTCCTAATATACGTTAATGCAATGTGTGAACTCGCCCTCAACAACTGCGAAATTACCGCTTACGCTGATGATACTGTGCTGCTCGCTTATGGTACTGATTGGGATGCAGCAAGGAATGCGGCCGAATCTGCTCTTCGCACCGTTATGAGCTGGCTCTCGTCTAATTTACTCACTCTTAATCTCGAGAAAACGAAAGCCATACGATTCTCAATTAACAAACAGTCTCAGCTATCACACATTTCACCGAACATTGTCGCTCATAACTGTGCGAGTTCTCCGATCGCTTGCAACTGCAAACATCTCCAAATAGTGACCCATATTAAATACTTAGGCGTTTATATTGATGAAAATTTGAACTGGGGTTACCAAATAGAAAACGTCACAACCCGTATTAGAAGGCTAATACATATATTTAAAAAACTGCGTGATTCGGCGGACAGGGAGACTCTTTTCATGGTTTACTCAGCCCTTTGCAAATCTATACTTACATATTGCATCCCTGCATGGGGTGGCTCTGCAAAGACTCGTCTTCTGCACCTGGAAAGAGCTCAGAGAGCTGTACTGAAAGTGATGCTCTTCAAACCTCGTCTGTTCTCCACGAGTAGTCTCTATACTGAAAGTAAAGTTCTTACGGTTAGACAACTCTACATCTTACGCACAACTTTACGTAAGCACTCCACCCTACCAGTAGACAATAAAATCCTCCAAAAACGTAGGGGTCTACCGGTCTGCACCTCCACCACACACCGGTCCGCTTTTGCACGGAGACAGTACCAGGTTCTAAGCCCGATACTGTACAATAGGCTGAATAAAGAACTGAATTTCTATAGTTTACCATTATTTCAGGTCAAAGACAAAATCACAATGTGGCTACTTTGCTTAGATTATGCAAATACGGAATCTCTACTCAAATGATCTAAAACTCATGCTATTAAAAATAAAACGCACGCACACACATACACACACACACACACACACTCACACACACACACACACACATACACACGCACACACATGTAGGTTATCTAGAAAGCAAGATCAAAAACAAATTTGAATACTAAAATTTATTTGTCTGTCTGTTCACGGCCTATCAAAATCCTATTTGTAATGAAGCCTAGTTTGTGGGAAAAACTGTTTCCCATAGCACAGGATATTCCTAGTTTGGGAAGCAGGGACTCCACTATATACTGATTACAACCATGTACCTATATGGTATAAAAAAAAAAGGAAAAAACGTGATATCTCGATCATAACATATTGTATTACCTGATATTTCTATCTGTTTTTTTTTTTATTATTTTGATGTGGTTGTATCCTGATATGTTAATAAAGATTATTATTATTATTATTATTAATTATTTGACAAAATCAAGTATCAATTATCGGTTTGATCCGTGATGACGGTAAGTGGCTCGACGGGTTGACACTCACACCTTGGAAGCTGGGACGACCCTAGGTTTGAGACGCCACATGTTTCAAACCAAGCTTTGACTGTGCGAGGGTAGCGACATACGCTCGCACAGTCCCATTTTCCAGTAACCGCGTGTCATGCTGGCATCAGCTGAAAACGCCAAGCGGCGCAAACACACGAGTCTTGGTGAAGACCAAATATTTGCGCCATTTGGCGTGGAAACCCTTGGGCCGTGGGGACCAGGCGCACGCTCTGTTTCGGGAGCTAGCTAAGCGCCTGCTCGATGTTACTAAAGACCAGAAGGCTGGCCTCTACTTCGGACAGCGTATTAGCCTCGCCATTCAGAGGGGCCATGCGACCAGTCAGGAAGCTTTTAATACCGTGAACCTGGGACAATTTTTTTATCTTTAGGTTTGTTAATTGTTTTACTCTGTATTATTTAGTTAGTTGTAAATTTGTAATCAGTATTAGGTACGTTAGGTCAGTACAGGATTACAGTTAGGTACTGTTATTTTTACATTCACATCATGTTAACTGATTAGAGTATTATAATATTAAGTTGGTATTAGGGTCGTTCTAGTATACGAGGAATGGAAAGGTGTTAGCGATGTCGAAAAGTGACTGGAGGAGCACTACATTCATTTGTAAACAGCCATAAAGTGTCCAAAAAGGTCCGACATTCTGAGTTTCAACATTAATGTATGGAAGCAAAAGTTGGGTATGGTAAAAGAAAGGTAAAAGTATTATAAATGCTGTAGAAATGAGAGCATTATGAAGTATGGAAGGAGTATCAATGAAAGATAGTAGAATACCGAGTAGAGTAATAGTAACCGTGCTGGAGTTAAAGAAGATGTAGTGACTAGGATAGAGAAAACAATGCTGAGTTGGTTTGTATGAGGTTAAGGATGAATGAGAGGAGATTAACGAAAAAGATAGATATGGCATCCATCCACACCGAATGGAGGCATTGGAAGGGGAAGGTTGAGATTATAGAACGCGTTTGATCGGAGATATTTTAAAGAAAGTCACGAGTGCCCCAAACGCAGACATTTGTTAGGACCATAGCAAGCATGGCATCTGCCTACCACTACGGAAAAAGGCGATGAGTTCTGTATGAAGGTTAGTTGTATCCCAATTAATTCTTCCTCTTGCCTGCAAATTCCGAATAGACATGGTGAAGGCGCAGAGTCCTGCAGTAGATTGCAGTTTTGGCCTATAGCAAACTTCTACTATACCTACTGAGTTCGTTGCACCGAACTCATTTTAATGAACCATTCTAGCTTGATCGTTCGATTGACATCGCAGAGTCAGACGCGAGAGCCAACGACTTACGACGTGAGGATGCCGAAGATTGAGCATTGTGGAGAAGAAAAAGTAGGAAAGCGGACAATGGTACAAGCCGGAATTGACCGGATGATGATGCTTCTAACCAGAAATCGGTCCAGCCGTTGCTAGGATGCCACAGACACCGACACAAACACAGAGATGTAGGGGTAGCGTAGAGTACAGTAGGCATAGAATAGGGGTAGGGTAGGGTAGGAGTAGGACGCGGCGGGCCAGCTAGTGCACAAATTAACACGTCAAACTAATAACACCCCGCTTTTTGCCTCGCAGGTTAAAATATAACGTACCAATCCTTATTTTTATGATCCATAAAACACACCCTGACTCTTAAATATAGTTCCTACTTATTCTTTTCATAAACTTACAGGGATTATGCGTGTATGAAATATACGAGGAAGTATATATAATATGCGTAGGTATAGTAAGTGTAGGCGTTATAGTTTTTATATCCTTACGGAGTCCTTTTTCCGGTATGGGCTTTACGATCTGTTAACGCTATCTCTTCATGCGATGATTTATGAACAGCTGAGTCTCTCGGGCTTCACTTCCCGATAGCACGTTTGTTTTTAGGGTTCCTTGAGTAATTCGTCAAAATAACAGAAACCCGTTAGGTTGAACTATGTTAGTACTATAGCTATCTATAGTAAGTCATATTTTATTGTTTCTTGGGCGCCACAATAACAAATACTACTGGAAAAGACTCCTCATAATATTTGGAATGGTCTATATTAAAAAGTTGTTCAATGCAATAATAAAAACTAACGATCGTCGCTGAGATATACATCCTTACTTATTTTTAAATATAACCAAACCTATTAAGTTGGAACTTTTTTTTTGATGCCCTACTCCTAGCTATTCTCGTTGTAAAGGTCCTCATAACACTAGCAGCCTTGCCACGCTAAATGACAATGGACAGCCTCTGCAACAGGAATGACCTCGCCTCGGGTCGCAGCCTCTCTCCCTCATTCGACGGCCCACATTTTTAAAGAACAGCTTAGCCTCCGCAATACCCGATCACCTCCGCCGAGAGAGGGACAAATAAATAATTGCTTTGCAGCGCCGAGTATTTATCTCTTTTTCTAAGGGTCTCAAAATCCGTCACTGCTCCAGCCCTAACCGTGCGACCAAGATGCGACGAGAGAAAAGTGCTGACGCACGTGGCTTTCCATAAGAGACACCCCTCTGCCATGGCATCAAGGTCACGCCATCAGTTGGGAAATGATTATTTATATTTCTAAGTTGCAATTAAATAGGTATTCATGTATTTACATACATACATGTCATCGACGTTATGGGCGACAGTTATCGCTTACCATCAGGTGGGCTGTCTGCTCGTTTGTCACGGAGTGAGCATAAAAAACATAAATAACGTCACGCCTTTCCCCTCTTTTTCCTATTCAAATAATTTCCATTTCTTTTCCTAAAATTATTCGTCAAACATCCGAATGCTAACCATACAAATAGAACCTTATTGAAGATTTACTTGTTATCCGGGTCATGTGTGACTTTACTGAGTATATTTACACTAACCTATTTACAGTTAATTAATGTGATAATACAGAACCCTCTCGTCATAGGCTTTACTTACCCTATATGTATTTAGTAAGTGATACGGCCTTTGCTTTGATAGTGCCGTTGAAGCTTGGATAGGTTCATTGGATTTGATGTAGCTTCGTTTTGTTTTTGTTTCGAAGAAAATGTTTTTGTATATTATGATATATTTACCTAACATACTTACTGTACTGAGTACACTTAAAAAAATTCTTAGCAAATATAACGGCAAACAGGGTAATTAGTCCACATGATTATACATTACAGTTAAAACCCGTTTTTAGTTACAACGCGTTTTCTCTAGTTATAACTAGTTTAAACTAAAAACTCTCGTTACAACTAGAATAAACTGCTGCACAAAAATGCAAAAGGGACTTTCTCCCACGCACAGTAAGGTTGTGGAATGAGCTCCCTGGAGAGTACAACATAGAGTTCTTCAAGATCTCATATCCGACCACCGCATATCAAATGTATCGGCCTCGCAGTCTGACTTCACGCGTGACCTAGGTGTTGTACTTGACAGCCAGTTGACATATGAACGACATATGGTTGCCAGGGCCTCTCGCGCTCTTGGCTTCGTTCTTCGTTTTTGTAAAGATCTAAAGCGGATCAAGACCCTAAAACTCTTTTATTGTGCCTACGTTAGGAATCATCTGGATTAAAATCAATATGCTAGTCAAATCTGGAATCCCTATTATAATATCCACTCTGAGCGAATCGAGATACTTCAAAGGAAATTCACTAGATACCTTTGTTTCAAATTTTAAATGCCAAAGGTCGACTATGATAAACGTTGTGTTAGATTCCACTTTTGCCCTCTCCGACCGTAGACATGTCGCCATGCCTTGTTCCTGGTGAAGATTGCTCATATCAAAATGACTGTCCAGAGCTTCTGACTAATATATTCATCAGAGTGCCAAATCATCATTGGCGGTGCAAAAAATTGCTCCATCATCATCATCATCTCATCGCGAGAATAGCTACTTCCTGCGGACGGCAAGAGCATTCAATGATTTATCTCTTGATGAGCGCTTTGACTTATTTTGCAGTAGTATACCACTGGTTAAGGGTATCATGGCCAAATATGAAATTAATTATTTTAGGATTGCATTGTTTTCTTTTGATTTGTTTTATTATATACATTGTATTGTTCTCTCTCAGTTGTAAACTTTGATAAGACTTTTTTCTATGTAACTTATGAAATTTAATTGTGGTGTCTCCTAATTGGCTAATCGATGTTATGCTATTGTATATTTTCTTTGTTGTACGCTGTGAGACATCCAAATAAAAAAAAATTAAGAACAAAGGGGTAAAAAGGTTTCTACGTTGGTCATCAGCCCTTATTCAGTTACCCTTGAGCCTCTACCAAATTAGCCATAAACTCATTTAATTCATTCAAAATGTACTCACCACAGCACATTATTAGTAGCAAATGTATATTTATTATAGCAGCACACATCCACCAAGCGCACTTCCCTAATGGATCTGTTCTAAACAGCTCGTCTATCCTGATCCCATTACAGGGGGTAAGTTTTGCCTCCGCTACCTTCCTGTCTTCCTGCGAGCTACACGGAATATCAGTTTCCCAGTATTTACTTGTTTCCATAAGTAAGTTCGCTAGATAGCTGCTTGGTTATATGAGATCTCTTTTGAAACTTGCTCCGGAGTATATGTGTTATTTAATAACATAGTTATGGAATCATCAAACATTTCATCTCAAAGACATTAAAAGTTTATTTATGTACGTACTTATGCCAAAATAAATATGGTAGTAGGTGATAATTTCTATTAGCTGCTAATGTATCCATAAATAATATTAATAATTAGTTATCTCAATTAACACCATTTTACTTCAAAAAGGACGATAATCTATACATTTAATAAGACAGTTACAAAGTGTGTCTGTACCTACATTGAATATATTCACAAAAAAATATTTTGGTTGACGAAGAAATAGTAATAGAATAAGAAATTTTTAAATGAATGAATGAATGAAACATTATTTATTGCATATACATAAAATAAAATGTTGTTTGTCTGTTTGTATACGCTAATCTCCGGAACCCGTCCGTAGGGGTTTGAATGCATTTTTTTTATTGTGTTGCTGTTAAGCCTGGGCAACATATAGGGTATAATTGATTTTGGAAACTGGGACACCTGATGCAGAACCATGATATACCAGCTAAAGTATAAGAAATATGGAAATGGCGGCGCATCAATTTTGATGGGTTTTCGCAGTTTGGTAGTTTGGTCCAA
The DNA here is from genome assembly GCA_907269095.1 of Blastobasis adustella. Classification (NCBI taxonomy): domain Eukaryota; kingdom Metazoa; phylum Arthropoda; class Insecta; order Lepidoptera; family Blastobasidae; genus Blastobasis; species Blastobasis adustella. The sequence continues at coordinate 9,538,401 of OU026128.1, read as the reverse complement.
GTTAAAATCTAAGCCATGTTTCATCTAAATCGGTTGGGTAGAACCAGAGATACAGCTTGACCTCTCCGTAGAACTGGCTTTCATACATTAAGGAGGTCATTTAAAATGACCGTCGGGAAAAAAAATAAACTGCCCGAAAAGCGATTTCTACGCGGACGAAGTCAGGGACAAGGGCTAGGACATAATAATCTGGAACTAAATATCGTAGGTACTAAGATATATTTAAACATACCTACTTAATAATAACTTAGACCTACCAGATACTTACTTTTTTTTCTCTATGAATATTTTTGTATATTATGCCGTGTGACAGAGTGGAATAACAGTGTTTTACTTACTTACTTGAATATGTAGTTACTAACCTAACATTAAAGCAGAAGCTAGTGCGATAATAAAGATAAGGTCGCGCGCACACTTGTCACAAAAGGGCACGTCTCACTAGATCACTGTAGCAACGGGAATTTATTGCTAGTTATTGGACGCCAATTGAGTGGAACATTATTCTGTATTTATGGCTCTCGTTCGCTTCCTATTTCATATGAAAACAAGCACTATAGCTTACTTGATGAGCCATTAAGTTGTAGGTTATTGTAGATATACTGATGGCTTTGTCGGCCTTCTAGCATTGTTTTTCATGTAGGTCATCTTCGTTTTTAGACAATTTCGATGGACGTAATATTCTGGGTTCGTTTTTTTCGTAGTAGGTCGATGTATTACTTTAAAACCGATTAAGAGCGTTTGCCAATAGTTTGGGCGAGGAAATGTACTTACTTTAAATTCAAAATACCTGCCTATATTCAATATACTTATCTACACCGTCACGGGGTGCCAACTTTGCCATGACAACGTTTAACTGTATGACAAGAGAAAGCGTGCATTCCCGTTGTACAACACCTTGGTTTATTATACTTTTATTGTACATATTTGCCCATTTATATTTTCATACAAATGAGAAAATGTATTTCCATTTATAGTTTCCCACATCTAATGAGACTTCCAATCTGCTTTTCTCACCTGTTTGCTAAATTTCCGGTTCGGCCGGTTCGGACAGTTATATCCGCCTAAGCCTCGAATATCTTTATTATCCTATTGAATAGTTTTCTTTACGAGGTCTCGCTTCGCTACGCACATAGTAGGTATGCTGTAAATAACTAGATCAGGAAACAGTTTACTGGTATAGGTAGGCCCTTATGGAATAAGAAACGGTTTTAATTCAGTTTTGGATATTTATCTAGGTGATTAATAATATCTGCCTCATAGACTGTGAGTCACCAAAAAGAAAAGTGACTTTAATGTAACTGAAAAGCAAAACTGCCAAGAGGATGTCGGGTTGACCGGAAATTACAGAACCCACACAAGATGTAAGTCGAACCGAAAGTCAAAGTTTAGGTCACAAAAAAAAAATCTCGTGCCAGGGTGCAAAACCTGGTGCAAACCACCAACATTTTGTGGGTCTCTTCAACTTTACAATAGGGTACTTTTAGCAAGAATTCCGTGCAAGTTAAATCCTACGGAATGCAGGATATACCCATAAGTAAGTCTGCAACTTATGCACCGTCACGTGCACTGTTATTGATTGATAGATTTTGCAATCCTGTTACAGCATTGGTTTTATAGCACTGGGTAACAATAAATAACATAGTTTGGCTACATATTTATTTAAGTTATACTAAAAACGGCCGTCAGCAACAATGAAATGTTTAGCTAAACTAAGATGGTATTTGTCCAACCTTATGTATTAAATAATAGTTTATTGCTATTTCTAGATACTGAGTTAAGCAGATTTTTTTTTAATAATATAGATAGGAACCTATGTATTACGTCAAGCGATCCGGCTGACTCCATCTCTGCTTCGCATTGTCGGGCACTAACCAGCCCTGTCTGGTATTGTCGCCCTGGGGTGGATGTGCTACGGTCCTAGGGTGGCCAACATGTCTTTGTGTGTTTCCGTCCTACTTTTCTACCTCCTCTTCTTTGACGATTGAAAGAGATATGTGACGTCCTACTCAATAAAAAAATTATTTGATTTAATTTGATCATTATTGTGGTTAGCGAGAACTGTTTTGTTTTTAAATGGCAGCATTTTTACTCCTCTTAGCCCATTAACTACAATCGATCTTCGACCTTATATAAAATGTAAGCCTTTAAAAGAATAAATACTTAAAAAACCAATCTACGGGTGTTCTGAGATCTGGATGAGGAACCGTATACAGGTTTAACCTGCCAGGTTGTAATGGGGGATTTTCGGAAGCTACTTTAAAAAGTAAAAAGTGTAGTTCGGCGTGCTTCACTACATGGCGCTCCTTAGACATGATTCTCAAATATTGAATTTCATAACCGAAGTTACTCGGAAAGGTGTTTCGTGAAATGATACTTAGTTTTACGTACCTTTTCTGAGAAGAAAGCGGAAAATGTCTAAACTTTTATACATCTAACGGTCTCATATTTCTTTATTTTTGAGAATCGTGTGTAACAACGCCATCTTTTACAATTATTTGAACTATTTTTTTCTTTTCCCGGCTTTCGGAAAATCTCCTATTGTTAAGTGATATTTATGTAATAAATCAATGGATGTAAACACTAAATCTTCTATCGTATCGGTGGTACCGACCCTTTGTCAGGGTGATTTAATTAGCCATCGTGGTATAGTAATTTGGTATACGGCGTCTGCCGTTACACAAGGGGAAGACTCCCAAATATAAAGCTCTAAAGGAAGGCTTAACTAAATCCTTCCATGAATTTTATGAATAAACGTTTAAGAATGAATTTTGTAGTATTGGGAAGGTAGCAACGCCCGCCTTATCTATTTCTGTCATCAAGAAACAATGCTTGCATTTTTGTATTCCAGTTTGAAGGAGGTAGTCAGGGCATTTACGATGACAACGCCTTGCGGGTCAGCATTTTTATTACGGTACATTTACATCAAGTGAGTGAACACTCCTGCACAATTATACCATACGAACATAAAGCAAGAACAATCGCTGTTATATCCTCTTATCCGAGCCTAGGTAGATAGAAATGCGAATGTTTTTTCTCTATTTACACCAAGAGTTTGAATCTCTTAGAGCATCCGCTCGCTTGATACGTTACACACACATGAAACCTAAGTGCATAAATTGTAGGTAGCTGTTATGGGCGACAGTTACTGCTTTCCATTAGTTAGGCTGTCTGCTCGTTTATCACCAAAGGGAGACAGACGAGCGGGCTGGTCAACTAACGGTGCCTATACCTCGCGTCAAACTTATGGCGACTCGGAAGTTAGCTGAGAATGCAATTGTTAGCCAGAATAATCAAATTGTGGTGCTTTTGGTAGTAAATAGCAATAAAACAATATTTTAAAAGTGCATAGAATGCCAAATTATGCACATTTAACATATCTAGGTATACATACATAGTATAAAACAAAGTGCTTCCCGCCGTCTGTCCCTATATATCTATGTACTCTTAGATCTTTTAAACAACGCATAGGATTTTAATGCGGTTTTCAACAATAGATAGAGTATTGAGGATGGTTTATAAGCAAGATAAAAAAATATAGGTAGGGGTAAAGTAGGTGTACGCGAACGAAGTTGCGCCGGGTCCACTAGTCGTTTATATTTTTGAGTAGCACCTACTCAAAACGCTCGCAGCTCCCGAGCCGCAAAGTGTGAGTAGAATAAAAAAAACATTGCACGTAGAGAAAAAAGTAACCGCGCACAAAAAAAAAACAATAAAAGGAGTAATTTCCAAAACGTGCTACCAAGGTAACAGGAGCACTTGCGCGTAAGGGGTGCTACGGTTGCCAAATATTGGGGTAAGAAGGGGATTTTTCTCCCCTCACATAATTACGGGAGTTTTTGAGAGGAATCTCGAGTTTCTGACGTGACATAAACGTGGGGTCCGCGACAAGGATATAGAGATTTACCACATGACGTTTTTTTTACTAAACTTACTAGTTTTATTTTGTAATAGATGGGCATTTTGTTCTTATTCTTTTCAAATTATGGCTTCCACTGTCATTTGACAATTATTTCGCGAACGTCAAGGTTAATGATAACACAATTTATTGGCAGTTGATCGGGTCAGAAGAGCTTTTTTTATAACTCACAATTTAATATTAATAATTTAAATAAACTTGTCCAAAGCATAAATAAAAGGGTATTGTACAATACAAGGATTAATAAATATATGACATTGACCGTTCGAGGAATTTGTGGCGGAAGGAAGACATTCAAATAGGAAACGAGCAGGCGGGTCACCTGATGGGAAGTGATCACCGCTGCCCAAGGACGCCCGTGACATCACGAATTCGACAATTTTTCTAGCCACATATCTCCATTAAAGATTTTCTCAGCGTTCTTCGACAGTCGTATATTATCGAAAAACAATTTTAGTGACGTTTTAATACAGTTTTTTGGCTAGAGAAAATGTCGAATTAGAGAATCGCCTCAATAAGTTGCTCGTGCCATAAGTAGGTAATCGCTTTTTCAGCGGCTTCGTCCACTTCGTCTACCTACTAATGACTACTAGGATAAAGGGGTAATTTGGAAGACATGCCCGTTTTCACTTAACGTAGGAATCGCCTAAATCCAATGCCCAAATACTTAGAAATTGCTTAAGACGAAAATACGTTTCACAAACCGCTAGGAAATGACTATCACTGTTAGGTAACTCTTAAAGTGGAAGTGGATTGGGCGATGCCTAGTCCCTAGGTATCGCCTAAAATGGAACAAATAACACCAACAGGAGGACAGGAAACAGATGTGGGGTCAGATGACTCGGTGGCCGAAACTGGAACTAATAGCGACGCCAATTAACGGTTCAGATAAGTTTGTGGCATTTTACGGTTTACCAAAATTACAACGCGAATCCATAGATAAATCTCGCCTAGAGGTAGAAGTTTGGTTAAGGACATTGGCTAAAGGCCATTCCTAAAGATAAGAGTTTCCTAGGTAGATAATGCTTAATTCGAGTTTAGTGAAAACGGGTGTTCATTAATGTACATTTAAGTTTTGATTTAATATACAAAATTAGCGAGTTAATAGGTAAACGAAATCACCGCATTAGGTCACAACGAAACCAGAAAGAATAAAAGTAGAACCTTAAAATAACCACTTAAATTTCTCGTTCAAGTCTCATCATCCAGTTGCTCTACATCTTTGAAGGAACTATATCTCTACGGCAATTCCCCAATACATTAGCTCTATCGATCGACTCATTCGATTCAGTACAGGGCAACCCCTACATTTCCACCTTATTCAATGGCAATAAGGCCCAAAATGTAATCAAAATACAATATCTTAGGTTATGAATATTTAATACTATATCGAAGACCAATCTACCACCTACCATAGCCACTTCACCTAAATTCCTACATTAAATTGAAATCTCCTTGGGTAATCTCGGTAAATTTAAATTAGGTAGGTATATAGGGGAGAGCCAAAGATTTGGGAGAGGCCTATAATAGGAGCAATAAATTAAATGGAGATTCCTTGGGGATACGCAGTTACCATTAAGTGTTCCTAATATTTGTAAAGCCTTAATATCTGAGAAAGAGTATAGAAATAGGTATTATTACTAATATATGCTAGAGGGTCAACAGCATGTTGCTTGTCGGGCTTTACCTACATGTTGTTTTAGCTAGGTTATGATTATAAATTGCCATTTTTTGCCCATAATCAGTGAGACGGAATTTTAGAGAGAGAATATTTAGCTACTTGCCGCCCTATGTAATTTGTTAGTACTATAAAACAGTTTTCCGTATATTTTCTACAAATGGGCACTTAAAACAGTTTCCTATGTAGGTATTCGTTAGATTCATAACTTTAAACTGAACAGATTCTCAACTAAACATAATGTAGCGACCGGATAAAAGTGCAGACGCGATAAAAAGACACATAGTTCATAAAAAAGTTTTAAATAGTCTAAAAGTCACAGAAAGACGACAATAGAAAAAGACCTGACTCACAGCCTTTTTCACTGCGTAGAATACGAACAGCGAACGCGAATCGACCGCCTAGTCACCGCGTAGCATCCGTACAATGAACTCGTAGCGTCCACCTAGTTGCCACGTAGCATTCGTACAGCGAACGCGTAGTTACCGCGTAGCAGTGTCTTCTCATTTCGTTGCCCACAGCGTATACTGTTCGGTTGTCCGCGTCCGCTGTTCGGTCTAAGCGTTGACATTATAAACGGGCCCTTAGCTACCCTCATGCCGCTGATAAGAGGACACAAGCTTGAACACTGATACACTGGTGATGGTTTTGATTTAATACAGTAAATTATCATATTTATTTTACCTCTTATTACAGGCCTCGCTCAATAAGAGATACAAAGCCGAATACTCTCCTGCCTTAACATAATTCACGTATGGCAGTGTAAGTATATACAAATAACTTCAGCATAGTCAGTCGACAAACAAGCCACCTGATGGAAAGTGGTCACGGGTGCCTATGGATAATATAGCAACACCACGGGTAACACACGACAAAACTAGACAGCAAATTGACAAACACTAGGCCCTTGCATTGCAAAAGCCACGGTTCCCCAAGGACTACTTACCTGATCTTACTCACCTTCAGGAACACACACAATACTGTTTAAAATAAAATTAATTTACATTAGTACACACAGCCGCAGTAAGTGGTGACGGGAGCCACTAAACTCTGACGCTGACTGTGCATAACGTCAGGCCCGCAAATAGCATATCATTCCACTTGCTTAATCTTTTCTTAGATGATCGTCAGTTTATGGTGCTGCTGACCTAAATATGATAAGTAATGTCTCGATCTTCAAATTCCAATCATTTCATTCACTTCTGCCATATCAATATATATTTTTCGTTAATCAGCAGTAATTCCTTTTTGCACGCCTAAACCCGAAGCATTCCTTTTTCTATCCTAGTCACTTCATCTTATTTTACTCTTATTACGCTGTTCCGCAATTTCTTTTTCAATTATGCTCTTTCCATACTTTATAACGTTCTCATTTCTACTGCATTTATTCTACTTTCATGCTTCTCCTGCCACACCCAATTTTCGCTTCCATACGTTATTGTTGGAATGAGCATTCCTCTATGAATAGCCAGACGGGCCTTTTAGACATCTTCTGACTGTCCATAAATGTGTGTAGTGCTACGTTCACGATATTTACCGCATTGTCTCTCCTTTCGACATAAAAAATCATCTCATCTTGGCGTTAATATCCCGGTTGTATTCTCGCACGAGGGCCAGGGGTCCGCCTTGACCATGTCTGTCATGCTCTCCTTTCGACATCACTTCCACATTTTCCATCTCCCGTAAACATTGTCCCTAGATAATCTCTTGTACTTGTACCACTTTTTCACCCGCAATCGTGATTTCTCAGTCAGTCACACCTTCATCTTTTTCGATAACATAACCGACAGAAAAATGTCGTAAAACCCCCGATTAACTTATACTTAAATATTTCCTAAACTACTGAACCAATTTTAATAAAAGCTATACCATCTCGATGAAACTGGCTTTCAAACAAAGAAAACCGCATCGAAATCGGGAGCTACGATGCCACAGACAGACACACAGATAGACACTCAAGTCAAACTTATAACACCCTCTTTTTTCGTCGGGGGTTAAAAATCGTTACTGTCGATTATTTTAATGTGCCAATTTTTATTAAAAAGCGTAATATACAAATTGCAGCAGCAAAATAGGTGACATAAATAGGCAAAATAAAAAGCTTAAAAAAATAGGAACTCATTTATTTACATACAAAAACGGGTTTTATTTACATATTTACGAGCTCACTATAACTACGAAATGGCATCTTGAGCAAAATCCTTAAGTGATATTTATTATGCTTGTTAATTTTACAGTCGCATTAAACTTACATCATCATCATCATCATTACACTAGATACGATAATTTTTAGGAAGTCACTAGGAGATTTGAAAGTAAAAAAGAATTTTGAGAGTACCTAAGTCCACCTTCACGTTTAAATTTTAATGTTCGTAATTGATCATTTATTTCTTTTATGCAAATAAAGACAATAAAATAATATTTAGATTGCTAAATGCAATGGAAGAATTTTCGTAGGATTTAAATTGACTTAACAAATGAAAGTTATTTGGCTTTACTAAATTCTGTACCCTTTATCCATGCGAGATCGCAGAAACAACAAGATGTGACGGTACAAGATAACTGTTTAGCAGTTTGATCAGAAATTAAATAAATTCCCAACTTATTTTTGTTTACATGTAATAAATTGTCATGTTATTCAGTCCATTTCACGTCTCATTATTTCTGTGATCGCGGTTCCCTAAAGGCAATTTTGCAGCAAATGTTATATTTATCCGAGGGTGAAGCAAAAGCCAAATAAATTCCAATTTACTCCCTACACGGGCGTCCCCGCTCGAAACATTGGCACGACGACGAGCGAAATGAGCAGTATTTTTTTTCTTCTGCAGCTCCCTAAATAGTATATCACAAAGGGCTCTCTCTCGCTCCGACTAAAAAAAAGAAGTAATCTTTTTTGCGCACCCTAAATAATCTTAAAAAACACTAAAACTACAAACTACTTACAAAAGAATAAGTGTTAAAAAAAATTTATTTGTAATGTTGCGCTCAAATTACTGAGAACAACCTACATTAGTCCGATCTTATTAAAAATACCTAAAAAAGATAATTGTATAAAAATGCCAAGAAAGTAGAAAATGGAAATATCAGATGTGCCACGTTCTTTGGGTATGACAAAATGTTTTTTTGTACATATTTATCATCAATATGTTCACTAGTTGCTTACAACTAAAGTTTATGATAAAAAATACCTAATTCAGTTATTAGAATAAAAAAAAATTGTGACAACCGAGTTAATATCACAACGCGAGCCCTGCATTAGTTGCTGCTGAGTGCTCTAAGCTAATCACTAACGTACGTTTGATCGACTGACAGTTCGTAATACTTACTATGGAATGTCATTAACCGCTATAAGTTCAAATCGTCTTCAGACTCGCTCTCACTAGTATCATTGAGAGCGTGATGTATTTCGTCCTCGACTGCGTAAGCGTCGTGCTTACTCTCACTATCCGCTAGAGTTTGGTATGCCACCTTGATGTTCGACTCATAGTTGCCGCTGCATCTCCTAAGGAAACACGCGACGATCAAGTACAAAGTCACCGCCGTGACCACGAACAGAATGATGGCGAGACCGATGTCGACATTGTTATGCCAAGTGGTATTGTTGATCTGGTAGAGGACGTGGCTCGGATAGCAGTACAGTCTGGTCTCGCCATCAGTCTGATTGAACAACTTGGCGTCGTCGGGGCACGACAAGCACTGGCTGTTGTGGGGGCCCGAACAGGTCGTGCAGGTGTAATGACACGTGAGGCATATTCTGGGAGGCTGAATTTGGCCGCTAGCCGGCTCCATGTCTTTAGCCTCCGTCGCAGTCGGATTATTCCCCTGCCGTTTCATGAGCGGACTAGCTTCATAGAAATATGTGAGGTTACGACGTCTTGAGACTCGCCCCATGAGCGCCTCGCTCGCGTACGTGCCGTCGGGGCAACGATCGAAGCACCGACCGTCGTACAAGTGCAACCCTTTCGCGCATTCTAAAGGAAGAAAGAGAACAGAGATATTTATTACACGAGTAAAAGAGAGAGGCCGTCACCACCCAGCACCTCCAGAGTCCATGCACCTCGTATCTTGATGCCAGCACAGCGCATGATGCAGCGGCCGATCCAGGGATGAGACTTCGAAATATTAATCGGTTGGTGTGTTGGTTCGCTCATTATAATAGAAATTTAGGCCACCGGCAAATGTACGGTTATACCAATGAAATCATTTTGTACAAGCAGACGCCACATTCATCGAAAACTAATGTAGGCAAATTTATGCAGCCGTCAAGATGCTGTCAATGTGGATGAAGCTTCAGAAAGGAGAATTAAAAGGCAGGAATGGTAATTCAGAATCTTGTCGCTGATCTCAAATAACTTTGTTCTCAAAAAATAATAATAGGTCATCGAAATTGTAAATACTTAAGACGTTTATCATAACAATAACGTGCACAAAATTAATTGAAATCAGACATGCATAATTAATAAAATTAAACATTAAACGAAGTAATCAGTATTAAGTAAGCAAAGCATGAATTGTTATTATGGTAACGATTTCAGATCATCGAATGTCAAAGAAATGCATTGGGTTAAAGGAATCAATAAGCAGGCGAACAAAGCGAAGCAAATCATGCTACACAATTAATACCATGCTACAAATATTACACTATCTAACAGATATCTAACGCGCAATCATAATGAACGCGAAACTACGCTATTTTACAAAAAAAGTTTTAAAGATCAGAGACAAGACTCTTAATTTCTTGTGCTATTTTACAAAATGAAAAATCTTGATCAATTTTGTAATAAAAGATTGTTTTTATTATTATTATTTTCCGTTCACATAGGTTCAATATATACAAATTATGCATCAACATTTACACTTAATACACTTCATCAGGTTGCTATACTACTTATCGCCGACCTCGGTGAACAGTTTTACATTTATACAACAAAACTGTTATAAAATGAGCTACCTACTAACGAATTGGCCATCGAGAGATAGTTAAAAGTTACAGCATCAACGAAAATTATGTGAAACGTAATCAAATAACAAGTTGGATACCATATTATTTACAGAAACTGGAAAGTATCGTTTTAACTATCGATCGATGGAAAATCGTGATCGTTCAGTCGTATTTTTCATTTTTTTCAATTTACATCTGAGCAAATTTGTACAAGTCTCCAAATTTATTTATATCATTATACATAGCTACCATATACAGTGTTTCTTACATATTCAGCCTAAACTAGATGGATTGGCAAACTCTGCTATGATCACAACCACAATGTGCAATTATCGTAAGATATAAGTATATACGTAACGCATGAACCTACGCTCCTTACAATTTGTTCGTCGATAGCACAAATTCTTGGAAACTCTTCCTTCAAAGAACCCGCGTGTGTCATTATTTTTGTTCGTATTTTTTGCACATTCGCTTTCACCAGTTAAATTGCCCTGTTACTTTTAACAATAAGCGGAATTGCATTTTATAGCTACTTTATGCTTTTTGTTCGCGACGTCGTTTACGTTTTGCTCACAACGTCTTCTACGTATATCAGTACACCATAGGCCGCACAGAGAATCCGGATCATTTATGCATCCCATTCATTAAATTTTACGAAAATACAAATCTTAAGATTCATTATTTATGCAAATTAGCAAAAATCTAATACACTTAGCTATTAGGCTGACACCTGACTGACATTGAGTGAATTTATTGGAAAGTTCATAACTGTGGCAGCTCTCTGTAAGCAGACACAATCTTGGTGCAAATAATAACAGTCAAAAGGTTGTCTGAACTTCCATTGGCGAAAAGGGAAAATAACAAGCAAAGCCAATGTGGGTTAGCTGCTCGATTGTCCCTGAGAACTATAAATATATAATAAGATGACAAGTCTAAGCAAGCATAGAAAATTGAACACAGTTGAACATATAAAATAACGTGCTATCGCGGACAAATTGTAACCAACAATTAATTTAACACGAACTTATTTTAAAAGATATGTATTTCCTTATAACAGTTTTTAACTTCCTTGCAAACGCAAATTGTGGACAGATAATTAGATTAACTAAATAATTTGAAAATTTAATTCAATTAAAATAGTATGACGTTGAAAGTAACAATTGTACAATACATAATTATTAGGATAAAAATCGAAGAAACTGCTATTGTCTACTTATTTCAAATTTTCAGTATTTATTTCTATGAAGAAGTTACACGGAGGATTAAAAAATAACCTCTGCGTGATATAAAACAGCAATCTCAAAATCATAATGATTAAAATGAAATTATTCTATTAAATATATCTATTATTATGGATCAATTACACTGGATTGGTAAATGCGACCTTTTAAAATTACGTAATCGATTTAAATCTACATTAAGAGGTAGGTACTAAATTTGACTATAGATTATTTAGACAAATGTAACAATAAAATAGTAGTGAAAAAGAAAACTTGTGCGTAAAGGTTTTCAGGTCAAACATGATTAATATAATAAACACAAACATTAAAAATACTAACGAATGCGACAAAATGTACAGTTCTCAAATTGTCGTTGTATCTCATAAAATTATTGTTCGCAAATTACCATTATAACGGGGGTATACTATTTCAAACATAAAGTTGAAGCAATAAAACATGTAAAAATCATGATGGTAGTCCTGATATTTGCTTCATATAAGAGGCTACCTGATGGTTGTGATCACCGCCACCTTCCGCGGAGTAGCAAGAGACTAGCCGAGAAAGGAAGATACGATGCGGAATAATCATAAGATCTCAAATAAGTTAGGACCGCGTCTGGCTAGATTTCAAAGAGTTTCAGGGCAATTATTATGATTTCTAAATGTTTTTATTTGTTCTAATTATTAACATAAATCTTACATATAAAAATATTTCGGAATAACATAAAACCATATTGATTACAACGTAAGAGCGCTTACGTACTACATCCGAAACGAATCAGAGAAAATGCTGTTCGTATTTTCGAGATTTCTGTGGTCCGTCAAGATTAAGCTGTCGCGTGGAAAATCATCACAACAAATATGAAAGTACAAAATTTCGTATGCGGACGAATTGTTCCGTATGTAGGAGGTGCCGTTGGAACACCAACTCAAGCTTGACGGATATCAATTTTGATTTCTACGAAAATCGGATGCAACGCGTAAGATCCCTTACGGTCTGCATGTGAACTGCATACCAGCTACAAATTACAGTTCAGGGTGTCTCTGAGCCCTATATTCTTGCTTTTTCTCTAACTTAACTACGGGTCCGTCTGATATCTAAAGAACTGTCTAATCGAATTTATATAAAATAAAAATTACGAACGTGAGACGCGTTTAAGCGGTTTGTAAGAAGATGAGATATTGTTTCTTTCTATGCTGTCTTAAATAGAACGATGATAAAAAAATTCTAAGTTTTGCTGTCGATCTTAGTCCATGGACGTCTAGTTAAGGATCAAGACTATGGGCAAAGAGGAGCCCCCTTGTTATATGTAGCCAGCTTGCCGTTGTATTCATATTGCAAACTTTTATTTCTGTGACCTCATTTTGCAATTTATCTACCTGAACCATACTCGATATCGATCTCTGTCAAAGTTAATCCATGGCTAATCCTATCATACGATAGAGCAAGATAGACGCAGCGAAATGATAGAGTGTGATTTAGGAAGGTCGGAAATGAAAAGGTCACTGCATCCATATTGCAATTTTGCAGCTTGGGGTGCAGAAAAACGCAGTCTGTCTTTTCCGACCCTATACGTATTATTTAGAAAGTACAATGTCTAAAAAATGAAGAACGTTACTAAAGTACCATTGCAAATAAATATAAGAAAGAGAGGCTTAGTTAAATTTACAGTCTTGAAGTTGTATTTGGAACAGTTGTAACGCAATTGTAAAAATACGAAATCGTAGTTATTTTTGTTGCTTCTTTTATAAGTATTTTTAATTGTGGAAAACTGTCTATCGATCCATTTGTATTCAATAATAAAAACAAAATATGTGCTGTGCTAAATATGGGGCCGCAATCCTCAAATTTTGCACAGCACATATTATGCGAAATTATAGTTTGTACAAATAAATAGGTATAATATAATAATGATACTTTATTTTTGGTACAATTTTAAATATTTGTAGGCGCTCTCTGAATGAATTACGTAAAAGAAAATTTTTCAACTTATGATTTTTTCGGTTTGGTTTTATTGATGAAATATCGAATGAATTCAAATTCGATGAAAGTACAAAGTCATTCCTATTGGTGTGTTATTTATATTTATGCGCAATACTTATTTATTTACTGTTACTTATTGGATACACAAACCTACGCAAGATCTTTCATACACTTGGATCCCATTTTCACGATTACATCACTCCAGCAAAATGGACGTTACGAAATGTAAATATTAGGAGTACTTTACAATGTTTTAATTTATTTATGTAATTGCACTTGGGCACTAGCTCATTATTAGCGAAGTAATGCCAATTAATACGATTTTGATAAATTACTTACAGTTTTAAAAGAAAAAATGTGTAGTTGACACGGAACATAATTCAACTACCTATTACACTCAATAATCATTTTCATAAAAACAATATTTCACTTAAAAATTATCTAATAAAAATTATAAGTAAATCATAGCTGAAAATAGCCTCTTCCTATTTATTTAGTCCGACCAGGGTTAGATTTATTATCAATTAGATATCTAATTATCATTTAAGTTGTAAGTTCGTACCCTGTTCGACGATTCTTTACTCAATTTAAGAGTATTTACATAAACAGTGTAAAATATTTAATTTAAATTATTTTCCATTACTTAGGCATGAAAAAACAGTAGCATACTAACTTGGGTCTTAGCCAAAATTAAGTACCAAAGTCTATGATTGCAATTACAAATATCTTAGGAAGTTTAATGAATTCTTACTATTGTTGCCATAATTATTGAGGTACGCGATTATGGCTGTCGCCGAGTCGGCGTCGTTTGCTATTATATAAAAGAGTAGGTGAAAAACTTGCAAAATTAAGTACGCTAATAAAAACACCAATAATATTTGAACAGGTAGAGATAGAACAGCAAACGAGACCGACCCACCGACGCGTAGACTTGAATCGAACACAATCACCGCGGCACTAACACGTAACAGCTTGTACTTATCTCGATAAACATATGACGTAACTGGGTAAAAATATATTTAAACTAAGATCACATTACTGAATATTAAGGGACCAGCACCAGATCGGGCGTTAGTTGTAAACATGGGGCCCTGGCGGGTCGGGGCTCTGTAGCGGTTAGTGTACATTGGCGCTTGATTGGCTGTCTGCTGTGGCTGGGCCAAGCGTCGGCCAATGAGAGAAGAAGGAGCAGCAATAGGCACAAACCTAGGCAGTTGCGGGGCGCTTGCGCTGCGTGCGTTGTACAGCCGCTGGCTTGCGACCGGCCCGCGCCCCCCGCGCGCGCCGTGCTCGCCGTCTCTTCGCGGATCTAGGGACCAAACAAAATTGTCAGATCTATAACACCATCTTGAATCAGATGATTTTGCTTTTGCATTCGTTTTAAACTACATAATGGCATCAAAGGCGAAACATTTTTCATATTCTAATTATAAATTAAAATTTTAAAATAGCGCCGATAGTTTCAGCAATCTACTTTAAAGATATCTACGCTGTTTTAAAGCTTTTTAAATTTTAAGTTGCTGTATGTTGCTTCGTTCAGGTCTTCCGCTGGGGACTTTGAGACTGGTAGACCAGAAAGCAACGGTCTCTGGAGCCGATTGGTACCCTGTGACGGTATATTATTATTATCATCTTCATCCTTTAGGGCCGTAGCAAGTGGAACGATATAGTCTTTGTCTAAGTGTCTAACCATACAGAATAACTTATTTTGTTTAGTAGAAAGTTTTATTACATTTACAAGAATATAATTAATATTAATTAGTAAACCTATAAGTTTAGTGAATATGCAATTTAAGAACTCTTATTGTTTTACATAAACTAAACCATGCAATATGTTTTCATACCTAAAGATATGGTAATTGTCGTTGAACTACACTAATAGAATTAGGTAATAATTATTTGGTAAATATCAAATTGAGTAACTATGTAAGTATAGTGAAAGGAGTACAATAAATTATTTGTTAATACGGAAATACTGGGCGTTTTTTAATTCGGTCAAATAATTTAAAAGTTATGTTTTCATTTGAGAATAGATATCTCCGCGTTTCTCTGCCGCATCAAATTTTATAACCAATTATTTAAATGGCATCGATTAATATGAATGCACCGAATTAAATAAACGAAATTTAGTTGAAAGTATTAACTATGTGACACATAACGTATAGGTCTATCCATACCCATTTAGGTCTATTCATACACGTAATGCTCCATGCATCTTGACATCAGCGAAATATCTAGTGGATAAAATGAATTGCTACATAATATACAAGTACAACCTTACAAACGTGTAAATTATAGATTAGTAGGTATGATTGTAGATTAGGTTAAAAATTCTTTACGACGAATGGGTTATTCAAGTTATTAAATTTTACTTTGGGCCACTAGTATGTTGAGCTTAACGGCTACCAAATAAGAATTATGATTAAGTAAATATGCACGACGAAACCTTCGGCTAGGTGCAATTTTTCAGTTAGTATCCTTTATGTAGCTAAAGGCTTTACATATTGCATCTGAATCCGTAAAGTTGGGGCGCACTGTAATCCAGCGCCACTGTGTTAGCCGTGACATTATGCGTAATGCGGCCCATTGCACTTCTCCATGGCACGGATAATGTCAATTTGTGTACCTTGGTATTAGGTATAATTTCAAGATTAATTAATACCTAAATAAGTTTTTCATAATGTTGGCAGACCCGATAACGGTGGCGCTGTTGTTGACAACAAAATGGCATTTCAAAATGGCGACACTTAGTCCCAGTTTGTGGCACTGTACTGCCAATTTAATATAGGTAGGTATTTTTAATGTTGAAAGAGTATAATACTTAATTTTGTTTTAATTTTTTAATTTTTACTCTAAAGGATCCACAGACATATTCTATGGCAGCTTACGCAATAGAAAACTGTTTCAGTTTTCTACAATCCCACAAATTAAAAGTACCTACACTCGTGACAATAAAATGAGCAATTTTTGATAGTAGCATAATGTAAACAACTCCTTCGGACTTGTGACAGCTTTATTTATCAAAGCTGTGTAACCACAAGCCTTCCAGTTCCCAATATATAATCTCATCGTCGGCCATATTCTCGAAATTGTGGCAAACAAATCGCGGAAAACCTCCGCGAACATGATTTAATTTTTTTCTCGATCCTGGGTTAATTTAGGCACAAACAAAAAATTGTATCAACCTCAGAATGAGGTACTCTACATACCCGCTAAACTTGTGAGATGTAACCGAAACCATTTTTTTTTCTAAAATAGGTAATAAATCGTCAAATAATTTTTATAAATAAAACCATAACAGTACCTAGAACAAACATGAATCTGTACAAAGTAGAAAGTAGCAGTTGCCATTATTGCTTGTAACTTGTAATCCACAAAATAATGAACAAAGTTCTCAAATACATATTAATAAAAACGTATGTTTCGCTTGCGAAAGCTCTCAGATAAATTGTAAAAACATCGCATTTTCCCATGAAGAAAGGGATCCATCTTGCCCAGCGATGACGTATGGTCGTTAATAGCACTTCTTTCCAGACGCGTGTAATTAATCTATTTTAATGTACGAGTACAAATGGCTCATATGTACTAGTTCGTATATCTAAAAGGCGGGTGTCGGCAACATACTTGACAAGGGTATTACTAAAGAGACTCTCTTTCTTTGGGATGTACGAGCTTGTACGTCCAGTTATAGGGTCGCCCTTTTTAGCTAACTAGTTTAGTTTTATGGAATGGTCAGGGATTTTTTTAATTATTATTAAATTATCTGTAATAATTTGATTGTTAATTCCTTATTATTTTAATATAGCAAGATTAGTAACTACCTACCCATATTTATATAGTATATGTAACATTGTAAGCAAATAGTTTGTCTTTTTTGATGTTTCGGAATAGTTTTTATATCAGTGTCTATAAATAATATAGTATTCACTTACAGACACTAGTTTGAGACCAGTCCAATAGCTAGATATGTATATAGGTGATACTGTTTATTTATTAATTAAAACTTCATGCACAAAATGCTACAATGGCACTGTTCTTTTTGTTTTACCTTTCCATTTTCACTTTATATTAATAAGCTTAATTTGTTATTTTATCTGTGTTTTCTAGCAATTTTGTTATTTTTACAAGGCACATTTAAATACTTATATATTTGAATAATTCTTACTTCTGCGAAATTTATAGGTACACCTTTACTTTTCTGCTAGTTCTAGCGAATACCGCGCCCGCAATTTTCTACTATCGCCCTGTATACGAACAGTTCCAGGAATGTCCGGGACGGTAATCCAACATATTTGTCATCTCAGTCAGATTCCGGAGAAGAGAATGCGGCGACGCTTTCACATGATTGCTTTTAGCCATATTTTTTCTTTTTCGTGTTAGAAGTAGGAATAGCTTTTCAGATAATAAGTATCCATTATGTTCGGGATACCAATTATTTAGTTCAGATTTTACTCTGTGTGAATCTAGTGAAGTGAATGTAGGGATTCCGTACTGATCAAATAACTAAGATGAAGTTAGGCAACTCAAATAGGTACCTAAGCTTAGTTCCTGGATATATGGTATTTGACTTTGAACATTTGGGCGCTTTGCGTAGTGATATTACAGGTATTGCAAACGCCCACAAACTATGGTATCTGCTTACTAACATACAGTTTTGTATGTACCTATGATCTCAAACTGTAATAAATGTTTGCAAAGCTACAGTTAGTGTTTGTAATTTTGATACTGTATAGTATTATAGTATATAATCCTATATTATAGTATTATCTATTTATTAAAACTCATTCGTTATACCTTATTTATCTCACCTATATTTGCTCTTGAACTACTTTAGCTCACGAGAAAAATTACCTCTTCCTAAAGGTTGTCTGGAAGAGGTCGCTTAACCACTACATTAACCTGTTAAACTGAACTACGTTCACAATAAACGTGTTACTGGTAATTTTACCGTGGAGTTGCTACGGTTTGTGGTTGTAGGAATTTTTTGATCAGAAATAATAATTGTTGTAATTGATACAAAAGAAGTGGTGGACATGTAAATATGATCCAGCTAATTTCAATGAACACATAATCTTTGATAATAATCATCTAGACTACTGAAATTTTTTTATAATTATTGTCAATAGGCTTGCATTTGCACGATAATTACTAATTGCAAGTGAATTGAATTGTATGACATAGTTTAAGGTACTTGAAAACTTGTAATTTAATGAGGAATGAAAAAAGAATGTACTAATTGCAACTGTATTTCAAATAATTAACAACTAATAAATTGGCCATTAAATTTAACGCTTCCATATTAACGGAAATGCAACATTATTTAACCACAAAGGATTTAAATAACGTGTATCTCTCATTCAGGGGAAACCATCGAAAAGTCGAACACTGGACTGGTCTCAATTAAAACGAAATACAGTCGACCTTCCATTAACGAATGGGGAGCGAGGAGCAATTATTTCCCTCACATGTGTTGAATAAAAAAGCAAATGAGATTTACGATATTACCCGTCGAGTGCTCTCGGAACTCAAGTTATGTGTCGATAAAAAAGTTACGGTCGATTCTGCCCAAAATTCCACCCCTAGGTAGAATAAATTTTGATAACCATACGTTATTTTACGCCTATTTTTTGGCCTGTTACTAGAAATTTATTTTATAGTACCTGCCACCAGTGACAAATTCAAATAACCTACGTAATATCCTTAAATGTAATAACACTGGTATCAAAATTACACAAAACATCACTAACTCTATTTTTACAAGCTTTATTTAACTTGCACTGTTCGTATCTATGTAAGTTGTCCGTCAAAATTTGCAAAACACTTTTAGACCATTTGTTGGTATCCGATTGAGCTGAAATTTTGTATACCGTCTTATGACAACGTAACTTCGATGACATTACATTAAAATGGTTCTATGGAGCTGGTCTGATAATGGAGTCGGAGGGTGGTCATAGGAACAAATGAACGCAATAAGATAACTCCACCGTGTTTGGGCTCTTCGAAATGGTTTTGATAATAAGGTAATGAAAGGTTGTTATGAAAAATATTTTTTTCTTTTGAGAACTTATTATAAATGTGTCTGGTCTGGTGGTTTTTTTCAAATAATTAGTATTTTTTATTAGAGAGCAAAATTAGAGCAATTTTCTTACCGTCTGAGAGTCATGCCAGACCATTGCCAGGTCGTCATCAATGGTGTTGAGTCTCCCGTCTTCAGCAGTGTCTGGAGGCTCTTCGGGTTCTACGTGGGTATTCCAGGAAGGCACACTGGGTGGTCCAGGCACGGCTTCAGCTACACCCGTGTTGGTCCCCACGGCGTTGCCTTCTGGTGAGGCATCGAACTCCTGTGGTGGGGTCTCAGTGCCGTAGAATATCAACTCCCATTGGGTCAATGGGCCCGCTGTAAACAAATGATTTAATTTATGATTTATTGCTTCAATATGTGGTTTATACCACAAAGTAAAAAGGAGTTAAAAGTGTGTGTGTGTGTGTGTGTGTGTTAAACTAGTCGGAGATTAATTTTTACGCAACTTACAGGGTATTTTACAACTTTATTAAAGGCTAGGATTTGTGAAGTTTGTAAATGTCAGTAAAAAAGATTGTAATCAACTTTTGGGAGAAGAACGAAGAAAGTGACATGATACTCAGAAATTAGCATAGATGGTTATTTGGATTAAGGGTACATTGTTTAAGCCATTTTTTTTCTGGCAAAATTTTTGCGGATCCTATGAAATAGTAGATACGAACGTGAACTAAAAGCATTTATGAATATTTTTAGAAGAGGCTAGGCTTCTTCCAAAAATTGAGAATAAAATATTTTTCGCCGTTCTCATATTTCTGAAAATATTATGTTTGTTATGGTTTCACCTGAAAGGCTACAACTTTAAAAATTTCATCGAATTAGTAACATTTTTGACAGAAAACGAATGGCGGAAAAATTGAATCCGTGAAATTATGTGTAGTCAGATATTATATACAAAAACAGGATGTTAAAATGTACTAAATTAAGCAGTTATGTACTACAATAAATAACGCTAAACAAAAGCGAAACACGAATAGGTACTATATCACTACGAAATAAATTCACAAAATAACGCTATATTAATCCATCTAGTCTATACAGCGAAATACAATACAGGTAATAAAAAAAATAATAATAATAATCATCTTGTCGTTAATGTCCCGGTTGTGCTCTCGAGAACGAGGGCCCGGGGTCCGCCTTGACCATGATCCAGGATTTGGCAGATCAGGTAGTTACAGTGGAGCCACTGCCATCTGACCTCCATGACCCTGCTACCAGGGGAACCTGACCAGATTGGATCATGGTTACACATCCAGTCGCCTGAATGTGCAGGTTTCATCACGATGTTTTCCCTCACCGTAAGAGCATCGGTTAGTATTCAACTAATGTACATAACTCAGAAAACAGTTATTGGTACATGGACGGAGCGGGATTCGAACCCGGGACCTCTGGCTTACGAGTCGGATCTGTAACCGCTCGGCCACCGACGCTCCAGTACAGGTAAAACAATACAAAAGAAAACAGAAAACGGCCAACAACAACCTACAGATTTAAGCAATTAACGGCAAAACGAAAATAAAATCCAATCCGGCAGAACTCAAAATACACTTTCGACTACGCAAAACTGAGCGATGCAAACACACGACATGCAAAGGGCGGCAGCCTCCGGCACAGAGGTAATTGACGTGCTCAAAACTGGCGGGTCAAATAAACTGTCTCGGAAAAACGACGGACTGCATGCATTCGAATGGTGAGTACCGTTGGCCTGCAGCGGAGCGGGGTATATCCGCTGGATTTTGGGATACTGCTCGAAAAGGCTGGACATCTTCCTGTCCCTGGCCTCCTTCAGTGGATCCGCTAAGTCGCCATGCAAATTGAGACTCAAATCCGCCACCGTTGAGGTCGTCTTTACGGTGGAGCTCTCTAGCGGCGACCGAGTCGCCGGCCGCCCCTGTTTCGATTTCTGCGCATTCCTGTTCGGATTTTTCGAGTTCTTATTCTTTTTTCTCTTCACCAATCCGACTGTGTACGTCGGCACGATAGAGACAGCCTTCCCCCGATTGCTCTTCCGTCCTTGTTGCACCACCACCGGCTTAGTGACGTTGCTTTGGTTGCGTACAATTGGGTTCCGGAAAGGCACAGGGTCGTTTTTGGCTGCCGGCGACGAGGTCCCGTACAATGTCAGCGACCAATCTTGCAACGTCGCCCGACCTATTGTAATGAAATTGGTTTGCAAGTTATTGTCTAAACTGTCATTAAATTGAGACTTGAAATGACCCCAGAAGCATCAGAAATCTATATCATATATTAAATATTCATATCGACCCAAAGTACGTTTTTAAAATCAGGAGATCTTGTATGACAATTTACAACAGAGAATAGCAGATAAGTACAAAATAACATTATTTCCCACACAATATTAGCGACATGTGCAAGAGATTTTGTATAAACCCAAATCTTCTGCCCTTAATGGGGTATCATTAATCACCTAATTTTAATCTTCATACGGCAAGCATGTCCAATGACAAATACGCGTAACTGGGATTATTACGATGTGAGATTGCGTCGTTATTACATTTCTTCCTTACGTGTGCTTTGTAAATTACTTCGAAATACTTACACGTGTGCCAAATTGAGATTTGTTGAGGTTACTTGTCTGTTTATAAAGGTATATAAGGTATGGCAAGACTGGATCTATGGAGTGATGAAACCTTATGATTGCAACCTACGACCATAAGGGAGTGATAATAAGGTTTGATTTCATGTAGAGGTCGTTAGGTTAGATCGAATTGGATTATCACACCACGGATACACACCCTTTCACTTGCAAATTAGATCAACATTTTACACATTTCTCATCCAAAATCGAGAACACTTTGCTGATTTATTAGACTTAAAATAGAGCAACACTTCAGACTTCGAAAGTGTTAAGGAATCTTTATCATCACAACTGTCAAATCTTATCACTGTAACTGTTAGAATATAGCATGATGTGACTGACCGCTGTATTTCCCTTCGTTGGAGACCTCCAGCTGCCACAGCCCGAGGGGGGACTCGCCCCACATGTGGACCGACATGAAGGGCCATGAGTTAAATCCGGCCCTGGATGAGTCGTGCGCCCTGTAGAAGAGAGATATTTTAGTAGGCACAAAACAAGGTACAAAAATAGCAGAAAATTGGGGTGGGATTGTATAGAGATACACAATCTTGTATAATATAAAAGAAATCAAAAAGGATTGAGTGATTGGGCAGCAAAGTTGATTAAAGCTATTGTAACTCTTTCTCAACACACAAATTAGACTAGATATAAAACCATCAATTACTCAACGATGAATTTAATAAAAAACTAGTCTTTACTACCTACCTCTTCTGTGGGATAAAGGCGTAATCTTTATTCATGTATGTATTAAATAAAAGTAACTTTAAGGATAAAAAATAATAGTTGTAAAAATCCTGAGCCTAAAGAAAAAGCTGTTGATTTGACTTGAACTCAAAAGCAGTATACACTAACAAAATCGTTTAAAACTATTCATAGATAAATAGTTTTAAATAGTTTTATGACTGATCACGTCAATTGTAATTGAATCGCACTAAATACGACGCTCGTACGATTGGGATGTGGAATGAGCTCCCAGCCACAGTGTTTCCTTTGGACTATGACATGGGATCGTTCAAGATATAAGTATATTGGAGGTCCCTTTAGAGGCGGGCAACGCATTGGTGCTGGTGTTGCTGATGTCCATAGGCGGCGATAACCACTTTCCATCAGGTTGCCCGCTTGCCTGTTTGTCTGCTGTATAACATAAAAAAAGAAGTTAATAATGAGGATCAGTCACGAGTTTTGTTTAGTGGCATTTCTATTAGCTAGTGGTAACATACCACATGAATGACTCTGAAGTTTTACGATATCTCTTAAACCAGAGAAGATATGTGCGCAAGAACACTGTTATTTTGGCATGTCTGATGACGTCTTTCGACACCAAGGTGAACCTTACGTAACACGTAATAAAGTGCATATTTCCCTTCCATCCTTCAAAATCATATATATAAAATAAAAAATATTTGCCGATATCGTTAAAATTAATTAGGTCAAAATATTGGCTACATTATATGAAATTCTGCAGAAATGAAGCCCATCATCCAATACTCCGCTTAATAATCATATTATTAAATCGTAGAGAGAACTTAACTACACGTGTTAATTTTCCAACGCATAGTTTCCCCGCTTGTGGTTAGCCTTATTAGCTTACAACTATTTTAACTGTTCTCTGGTATTCATTTAGTTTAATTTAAATTACAGTGAGAATTTGTATTATTTAACGACGTAATTATACTAACGCGTTCATACTATACTACTAGATACTGAATGTGTGACCGTGATCCAATCTGGTCAGGATCCCGTGGTAGCAGGGTTACGGAGGTCAGATGGCAATCTCTAAACAGACAATCATCATCATCAGCCTATTTACTCCTAATCAGCTTACTTGTCCTCTACTGGACAAAGGCCTGGCAATGAGCGCCAATGCACTCTGCACTCTCGCTTGCTGCATCCAGCATCCACCTGCAGCCCTTCGCAAATCGTTATTGCATCTAGCTGGAAGACGTCCTACAACTATCTATACTAATATTATAAAGGTAAAACATTTGTATTTTTATATTTTTGTTTGTTTGTAAGAAATATACTAAAAACTACTGGATGGATTCCGAAAAATTCTTTCATTAACAGAACGCTACATTATCACTGAGTAACATAGACCACTTTTTATCCCGGGAAAATAAGTTGAAAGCGGAAATGTTTATCGTTTACAGATATCCGAACTGGGCGAAGTTTGAAAGCCGCTGAGAACGGCTAGTGCTTGATAAAATCGTAATCTATACAGAAAAATGTGAAAATGTAAAAACGCAAGTAATATTTTCACCATAGTTAGGTTAAATATTCTTTAAAAAATATCTCTTTATTTCCTCGCTTATTTCCCCGGACTTTTCCCCGAATAATAATTCTTCTACGTAACGCTAACTGACAAGACGTTCTTAGTTAGCCCGAATAAGGACGTAGCCAGTCCGCCGGAAAACTAACTGTGTAATTAGTTGCGAGAAAGCAATTTATGAGCACACCAGATGAGATTATACCTCTAAATAAAACTGCCTACTGCAGTGTAAGTTTGTCTAAACGTAGCTGTAAGTTACACGGCAAAGTAATTAACAGGTACGTAGTTGGAAATTGAGAAATAACAAATCTTTGAATTAGTTTTTACTCATACTGTTTTTTTTTCGATTGTAGTATTTATATTGGAGAAAAGCGTTCGGTTATAAGATGATGTAACCGAAAATATTTTAATTTGTGTTTATCTGTGAGAATCTGTAATTGGCTTTCTGATACTTAAGTTTACTTCTAATCCATGTTACGACAGCTGTTGATTTTCCTAAGAATAAATAAATAAATAAATAAATAAACAATAATAAAAGGAATATAATTTGTTCTCATTGTTCTCGAGCACTAGATACACAGAGCAAAAAAATTTGCCAGGCTGCCAACTATGAAGGTAGCTAACATTCCAATCTCTTTGACTAGATATGTGCTTTGTCATTTATAAGGTTGCTATTGAAGTATGAATTTTACTACCTACTACTAATATAAGTTTGTACTTCTGTGTATTTTTAGCTCGGATAGAATATCTGTCTGAATCCGTAGAAGAATGAGTAAAATCTAGGTTGTTCAGGTCGTTTTGTGCGATAATAAATTTGGCATAGTCTAAATTTTAAATTTGGCATAGTCTAAATTTTAAATTTGGCATAGTCTAAATTTTAGACAGTCAAACGTGAGCTGCCCATAAAATTTTTATCCCAAGTTTTTTTTTAAATATCGCCACTGGGTTCTAAACTGTTCAACCAGTCTCCGAGTCCCCAGCGGAAGCACGCCCTTGGTCAAGCACGCTTTGCCAACTGTGCGCACCCCATCCCCATGGCGTGTCGCGTCCTGTGAAGCCTAAAAAGCCTTTCCACTACAGGCATCCCCAGGCGAAGTATAGCAGGTATGCGCTTATGTTTTTTCGTAGCGAGTCCTGCATAACTAGCCGCCCGGCCGTGCTGCTACTCATCAGAGTGCTCCGCCTCCCTCCCCCGCTATTCCGAAGGGTGCCCATTACCCGTTGCAGTGGGCGCAAAAATGAAAAGACAAAATCCCGCGGTTTTTTTCTCAGTTCCTTGTAATTTCATTGTCTGTAGGTACTTATGCGAAAAAATGTAAGCGTTAATTAAGTCATCTGTGGGCACAAGGTATAATAAGATCAGTCCCTAGTCGTGCTTTACAAAAACACAGGCGAAGAAGAGGACAAAAAATTAGCCTGTTTTCTTTTACAAGCATATTGTAATACTATCTACTATTTCCTATCCGACTGCCAAGCGTAGACAATAATGGCCCTTCAGTCTGAAATCTACGTTCTACATCTAACAATGGACCTTTAGCTTTGAAAGTACAATAGAAAATTGTAACTCTAGTACACCGACAAGAGTCCAACTCTTATATTTATTATACTGAGTACCCTTGTGTGACGAAAGCGTATTTTAAAATAATATTATGTGCCCTCTATTTTCCTTGATACATATCTGGTACAGTCTAGCAGAACAAGTGCTAAGTGACTATCATAAAATAGACTTAACTTGGTTAAGTTCTAGCTTGGCGTAAGGTTAATATAGTATGAAAAATAAATAATCTAGCTAAGCTTAAAGCTAACTTTTTCAAGTCTAGTTATATCTCTTAAAATTAATAGATTTTGTGAATGCTTTAATGAATCACTTAAACTTAAGTCTATCATTTTCTCATTATTTTTATATTATGAATGCAAAAGTTTGTGTGTGTATATGTTTGTTACCTCTTCACGCTCTGAACGGATGAACGGATTTCGATGAAATAAGAATAACAACCCACCTGAACCAAATGTCGACAGTCTCTATCGAAGAGAATAGAATCGTCAGCAAGTACCCGCTGGGTGTCTATTCTCTTCAAAAATATATCCGTCCGATGAATTAGTTTAAAAAGTCAAAAGTGTAGTTTGGCGTGCCTCACTATTTGGCGTGGCTTAGACCGGATTCCCAATCATGAGTTTATTGAATAGAGCCGAGACTATACGAAAACGAATTTTGTAAGAACATACGTTAGGATATTTAGTAACTTTCCTGTCGAGAAGGTCTAAAAAGTCTACTATACCTACATTTAACGGTCTCACTTTGAATGTTTTGAGAATCGTATTTAATCAACAAAATCTAGGGATCATATATTATTTGAAAACCTTTTTTTTTTTTTAAATCGGCTTAATAAGCCTCCCGTTGTCAAATCTTTACAGAGTATAAACAAAGTCGCTTCCCGCCGTCTGTCTCTATGTATCTATTTACGCTTAAATCTTTTAAACCACGGAAACGGAAAATCCGTTTCAACAAAAGTTAGTGATACGGTTTTCAACAATAGTTAGTGATTCAAGAGGAAGGTTCATAAAAAGATATAATAAAAGGGTAGGTAGGGGTAAAGTCGGTGTATGGAAGATGTAGAGTAAATATAGGGTAGGTGTAGGGTAGGGTAGCGGTAGGACGGCACGCGAACGAAGTCGTGCCAGGTTCAATAGTCTTAACTAAAGAGATTCGCGCTTATTGTGTCACTGTTTAAATGAACTAACCTGGGTGCCAGGAGCGTGACTCTGGTGCCGGCTGGTGACGTCAGCGAGATCCTCAAGTCTCCGCGGCGACTCGCCGACATGGACACCCTAGCTTGCACGTGCTCCAAATAATTCACTCCCGGGCACGCCGAGACGTCCAACTGCGGAGGGAAGTTATGGTCACTGTTTTGCTTGATGTTTTTGTTTAATAAAACTCAGCCATAACGGGAATATGTCAATTAAGTTAGTGTCAGACATCGTAAAAACGTCCCCAAGCTGATTTAGCTAAAGTGCCACTAACTTATCTGTTCAGTAGATAAAATCGGAACTATAGTCGCTATTTATTTAATGTCATTCCAGTAGCGTCACTAGCGCCGCCGTCTACGGAACAGATAAGTTGGTGGCACTGCAATGTACTTATCCTTTCCAAACAAATATATTTGACAAGTGTACCTATATGAATGACAACATATCCCATGCTTAAGGTAGTCAATTTAAAATTTAATGTAATTTATTATCCATACTTTTTACCTATAATATAAAGTAGCTTTCCGCGTCTCTCTGTCTTTATATGCGCTAACTCCTAAACCATGCAACGAATTTTGATGTAGTTTTCGCTATTATAAACTGGTTTATAATACATGTATATTATAATAGAGAAAACCTGAGAACATCCGTGCGAAGCCGGACACGCTAGTACAAAATAAAAATAAAATGGACAACGAGTTAATAGAGTTACGTGAATAATAAAACGGCAAACATTCGCGGCTACTGAAATTTCATAATATCAGAGCGGGTCAGTTTCCGCCCATCGTAATTTCCAGTGTATTAACAAAAATCGTAGACTCGCCGACAATTTGTCGCACTCATAAATCTGCTAGCAAAGCAATAAATTGTATCAAGTAACTGGCGGGAGAGCGAGGCGAAATTTACGGCTGTACATGGATTACCCATGCAAATATGGGCATTAACTGTGGGCCCATTTAGTTAATGGGCAAATTGACATGGGGCGCGCCATAGAAGCACGGAGCGACGGATGGGAATTTGTGTTTTCATATATTCCAATTTGTTGGTAAATGAGTGAGAGTCGGCTATTTGGAGGGTCCAACCATTTTGAAATGACATCCCGAAGTTCTTAAATTGCAGGTAGATAGGACTTTTGCAGAATAATGACGAGACGACGACCTGAGTATTTCAGCTGGTTAACATGCTGGCGCCACGCAGAGGTCCCGGATTCTATTCCCGGCCGAGCAGAAATTGAAATAATGAATTTTAATTTCTGTTATGGGTGTAGGTGTAGTATGTGTAATAAGTATGTATTCCAAAAAGTATATAAGTCGTTTATCAGCCATCTAACACCCAGTCAAATAACACAAGCTTTGCTTACTTTGGGGCTCGATGGCGCTGTGTGAACTTAACCAAGTATATTTATAAAAAAAAAATGGTGATTGGGTCGAATGAGATTTTTTAATATTTATTATTGGCATAATTTAATACGCCACCGATTTTGTATCTCA
The DNA here is from genome assembly GCA_907269095.1 of Blastobasis adustella. Lineage (NCBI taxonomy): Eukaryota > Metazoa > Arthropoda > Insecta > Lepidoptera > Blastobasidae > Blastobasis > Blastobasis adustella. Next base: position 9,509,477 of record OU026128.1, on the reverse strand, counting down.
GCAAATTGACATGTACTACAGACCCTCTACAATCTTGGTAGCTATAACCACCACTTTCTCACAACTACTTTTCAGTTCAGTACAGCTTACAAAGGAACGAGCACGGACATAAAATTAAGATTAATTGCAACATTTATCGCGAGGAACGCTCTGGCTTATAAGAGTTGTGTTGAGGAAAATTTGTTTCCTTTCTGGCATGTTTGTATTCAAAGTTCCCAACTCCACGTTGGGCAGTACAAACAAGATTTGTATACGTGGAAACTTTGATACTGTTTTATGGTTCGGTCGTATCTCTGACGCTGAACGAACCGAGAAAGGCTTCTTTCTTTCTCCATCGCCAGGGAGTTGCTTTAAGTTTTTATTGAGAAAGGGGGAATGGAGCATTAAGTCAAGGTTTGCTTGGAACGATAAATTACACCAAGCTTCCTTTTAAGTTTTTATAAGTATACTTATTCACGCTTCGGGCACTTTGTCGGGGCAAAAATAGAAGTACCGTAAGGTATTTTTGCTTTGCGATGTTCTTAGAAATAACAATAAGTGAATTAATTAACGGATACTATAATGTTTTCAATGTAAATAATAATAAACATACGGATGGTATACTAATAAAGAAATAAGAATATACGGAACGGTATAGTTCGAATGGAATTACTAGTCATAATAATCAATTAACATAAATCAATGTATTGAAATACAGGAGGAGAAAGACGGTAGCCAGCATTCTATAATTAAATCATAAGAGTCCTGATCAACAACGTACTAATTAATTTATGTAGGTATACGATTAGCAGACCTGGACCAGGCCAGTGATACCATACCGGTTGTGTCGAAGACACCTTCATCCGAGACCATAGTTCAAGGCCCAACGTCGCTCTAAAACCAGTACCTTAAACATGCAACAACTGGAACCTCACCTGCAGTATAACTGAAGACCTGGTCGGCACCATGCGCGTCGACCTCGGCGCAGCCAGTTCGCACCGCCTCTGTGGCGGGACCGTCCTCCAGGTCTTGGCCAGTCGCACCATGCCCGTGGCGTCCAGGAGGCCGTAGCCGAAGGAGTGTGACACGTTGCGGCCGACCCCGTTTACTTGCCATTCTCCGCCGAGGCTCAACCTTTCAGGACGTGCGGTTCTGACCACTGTAAGACGAAAGAGGTTTAAAAATAGGTCTTCGAGGAAAATGCCGAAAACTTTTGCGTATTCAATCACTTGTAAATGGCAAATCCGATTGGAGGGAAAGTGTGTTGATATACTCAGACAATAATAGAACTTATATTGAAGTGGCTATTGTGTCCGTCAATTGTACTCGTATATTATGTTACTGGGCAAAGAGTCAGGAACGTCCGTGGCCGAGCGGTTATGGTTACACCATGATCCAATATTGTCAGGTTCCCCTGGTAGAAGGGTTACGGAGGCTAGATGGCAGTCGCTGTACTTATCTTATCTGGCAAATCCTAGATCATGGTCAAGGCGGAACCCGAGCCCTCGTGCGCGAGAGCACAACTGGGACATTAACGCCAAGATGATGATTATTATTTTTATTATGTTACCGCCGAAACTCGATTTTAGTCCAAACAATCAGTACAATCTTTGACCTGAACGTTTCAGGTCGTTAGCTCTAGGCCAATGCAATCATGAATGATCCTTTCCTGCCACGCTTAGTATAAACTTGTTTAGCCTAGGTCTAAATAGTAGCCTGAATTCCTTCTCGTCCCATTTCGTAGCTGGAATTCGTAGCTGGTTACATAATGGGAATACATCATTGGCCGCAGCTTCATTTACCACTAGGTGAAAAGGCCGTCAAATGCCTGGCTAGTTCAACTATAAAAAAATCTGGTTTGGCCGCTAACATGTACGTACAATGCATTTCGTCTATCAACAAGTTGTTACTTAATCCTTTGAGTGTTATAATCCATGAATCGTGTTCATTTCGCGAAGACGACCAACTTCCCAGCCATTTAATAAGGTTTTACTTAATAACTCGGATACTTAACAAGGCTTTTGCTGTTTATCTTTCTTTGAAGATTCATTGGCACCAACTTTACTCAACCTAAGTAGATGTATTTTACGTCAATATACTAATTAGGGTGTAATCTAAACTATAATGCTTTTTTCTTTATTAAGGAAACTGTTTACAATATTACTTGCAATAATAGAGAATAAGTTACACATTAGCCAATACATACACATTAAATTAAATTATACCATATTGTACGGCGTAAGTTTAAAATTTTTATCGAAATTATTTTAATATTTATCAACAAGCCACGATAGCCATATGTTTTTGTTCACGTAATAATAATTTTATAAGACATTTGTTTTTCGTTACATCATTTCGTTACATTACATTATTTATTTATTTAATTGTACACTACGTAATGTGTTTTGGTTATCCCCCTACCTTCCCCCCCCCCCCCGCTTACTATATTATGTAGGTATGTATGTTGAGCTAATAATTATGAAAGAGCTTTGTTACGGGTTTATGTAATAATCTTTAATGGTTTTAATTTCAATAACTAACTTTCAAGAACAAAACTAAGAACATTTATTGCCACAAGACACCAAGACACAAATAAAGAGACATACAAAAGAGTAGATACAAATCCAAAATTTCATTAGTTGAATGTTATACAAGAAAAATTAGACCTGATAAATAAGATTTCACTTATTCGAATTCTTGCTCTATTTTGTACACTATATGCCTGTCGAATCCAGGTGCTATTTCCATTTTCTTTTATTTTAGTTTCTCTATTTTTTAACTTTGTTAGTAGCGTGATATTGACACTTTAATTAAACGTGAAGCTTTTCTTTATTATCAAACCGCTATTGCTTCTCACAAGGGGAAAAACAAACCGATTACTCACTGTTCAATTTATAAAACACGATACTAAACAACTAAGAAGCAATGACCTCGGGCAGTAATTCGATGTAGGCTTTTCTTACTACTTTTAAATATTTTTAGTAACCAGCTTGTATTCGTTTTGCCTTCTATTAAAGTATAACAACCAATACATAGTTGCACAAACGCTAACCAAACAAACATGCTTTACGTAACCGTGTGTTTTAGAGGTACTAGTATATTAATTTCATAAACCTGATATGAAGCGTATGTAAGTCTCATAAACATAGACATAGACATAGACATGGACATAGACGTATCTTTATTTGGTCCAATAACACATTCAAAAAACTTAAAACAGACAGAATAAGTACATAGGACGATAGTTAGCGGTTCCAACTGGACAAACTACTAATTTGTCAACCTAAAATCTGTAGCAGTGATCCAAATAGACAGGATGCTTTAACACCCAGCAAAGTCACCGCTAATTTACACCACTGTAACTCCTGTTAGTAAACATCTACAGCGGCTTCCGCAATAGAGGCTAAATTTCGACTTTCAGACTATCCAAGATCGAGCTATTTAAATGTGGACAGAAAGGGACTGAAACTCGATGATTGAAAATACTTGTGTGAATATGGATATTTTTTTGATTGGTGGTAAGTGACGATGTGGCCGAAGACGGATGTTGCCTGTCTAGGAACAGGCTATTCACTCTAGCCTTAAACTAGTATTTGACTCTCCGACTTGGCTGGAGTCGACTCAACAGTCAGTTGCAGACGACACTTATCCTTACGATGTACAAAATAAAGTTACTTTTGGATTAATTCGGATAAATGGGCAAACCGACCTTGGTCGGACGCACGACCACGTCCTCCGCAAAAGCGACTTTATTATATTGAGCGCTAGGATTAGTATAATCGTGGCCTTGGTGGGATTCCATTCTGGAACGGATAAATTATCTCCAGCGACCTCTGTCTGTGGCAATTTTGGCGATTTGATAGAAAGTGCACTTTTGTGCCTCATTAGTTGGTCACACCATCTAGTCGGTGAGCGACCCCTAGGTCTTTTGCCCTCTGTGTTGCCAACGACGATGAGTTTCTTGAGACTGTCATCCCCACGCCTCATCACATGACCAAAGTAGCTCAGAACGCATTGAAGCTGCAATATACTTACCGATATGCTGCATATCCCGCCACGTGAGGTCCCTGTTGGCCTGCAGCGCCAGCGCGCAGATGCCGGCGGCGAGCGGCGCGGACGCGGACGTTCCCGTGTGCCCAGCCGTGCAGGAGTGGTGCAGGTCCGTTGTTATCACCTGGGGGATAAAAGGATGTTTTAAGTTTTTATTAGGTAGGTTTTTATCACCTAGGATGTTGGTCATCCAAATAATCCTATTCATATAACATCATCACAGCCCATAACAGTCCACTGCAGGACTTAGGGCCTGTCCCACGAAAGGAGGTAATTGCCCTAATCTCCACGCTTGGCAGGCGAGTTGAAGATCGGAGTGTTGTAACACTAAAAAAACGCTGCTGCCTATTTTCCAGCCTACGGAGACTCTAGACCTTTTGTCGCGAAAACATTAGTCGCCTTGTACGACACCCACGAGTGTAAGGGGTTGGTGCTACTCTACTCTGCCGGACACCACACGGCATTCTATTCATAACCATTCATCCTATTCATATAATCATCATCATTTCACAGGACGTCGACTGCTGGGCATACCCAGATCTCCTGCCAAGCCTTCTCTTTTGGCCACGTGGTTCGACTGCCTCCGACTTTGTAAGAAATAAAAAAAGAAAACAATCTATAGTATACCTACGTAACATTTTTGGCCTGTGGGTCTTAGAAGTGGCTTGACACAACTGTCTCTGCTATATATTTAACTAGTGGACCCGACGCTCTTCGTTCGCGTCCACCTTATTTGCCCGCACCTACAGTTTTTTTCTTGATTTTTATAAGTTTATACCTTCCTCTTGAACCACGCTATCTATTCTTAAAAACCGCATTAAAATCCGTTGCGTAGTTTCAAAGATCTAAGCGTACATAGATACATACCTAGATGCACAGGGACAGACGGCGGGCAGCGACTTTGTTTTATGCTATGTATAGATATAGCGTACGCGTAATCTAAAAAAAGGAGTCACCCCAGGCCCGACCAGGCGACCGCCCCAATAAACAGCGCCTATGTTGCCCAGATGACGGTATAACCACAGGAAAGGAAGGGTGCGTGCGGGTACAACCACAAGTGCCAGGAACGCGTCAAAATGACGTCCCTGTGTAAACGATATGACTGGGAAAGGCGGAGTGGACTCTCCACTCAACGTATGTATGTGTTACCGGCAAAGCATATAATTTAGTTGCATACCTAGTCATTCTGTGTAATGCCAGGTTTGCTTAAGCAAGATATAAAATATTTTATCTGTCCTTTACCATTACATACTTTACCTAGGTATTGTATGAAATACATGCATGGAAGTAATAAGCCTGAGTAACTCTGCAGGCTGGAGACAGGCTTTAACGACGTCCTCAGTCCCATACTTCAGGATATACTTCCGGTTGTTACAGATTATGACGACCTGCGGGGCTTGGCTAACTCAATTCCAAACTGAATTTGAGACTAGATAATTTTACACTACGTCATCTACATTGGCCACTGCCAATAGCGTCTACCAAATTAGAGTAGAGTAAGATTTTTTATGTCAAATTCAGTTGTCCAATAAGATAGCCGACCTATTGCACTGACAAAACCTCCGGTTTCCTTAAAGAGGTCCCATTATTATAATTATTGCCCCGCACACTCTTACGTCATTCCGTAAACCTGGTACCCTATTGAATACTTCGCCGACTAAACGTTCGATATTGTATCAAATGCCTAGATAAAGCATAGAATAAATTATTTTTGAAAACATTTCATACATTGCCTGTTCATTTTAGGCATTCTATAGAATACCTGATAATACATATAGCCAGTAACATATATAATAACATTACCTCGTACAGTACCCGGCAGGAAACATTGCAATAGCGAATTAGAAATAGAAGTGCCTTGAATGTAATTTATATTTCTAAAACCTTTTTTTTTGTCAAGACCATTATTGCTAAGAGTCCTAAAACCGATTTATTTTCCTGTAGCGCAAGGAAGAGATGGGTCGCTCCATGCCAGCCAAATACAAGCTTATATTTCATACTCTTTGATTGTTTGTGTAAGCTACTAGACCCTTGCTTCAATGATAATGTAGGTACTGTACTTAATACGGGAAACTATGTAACACGCCTGTTTATACGAGCACGCCTGTTTATTTTTTTTTTTTTTTTTTTTTTTTATTTAGGACAACCAACAAGACTAACACTAACAAAGTTAGTTTATGGACGACTTGGAAAGAACTTAGCTTCCTAGTGGTACAATCTGTCACTAATTGCACTAAACTTTAGGCGACGCTCAAGTTGATTTCGGATATTGCAAACAATAGAAGTGTTGCACCAAACACCAACCTTAGGTGTAAATTAAACTCTATAAGCCACTCTTAACTTTATGACACAGATTTTGTGATGCCTAAATGCTTAAGAATATCTTAAAGCGACAACTTAAGCGTCGCCTAAGTTTAGTGTAATCGGGCACAATACTTCTTTTAAAAAAAATTTAATCTATTCATTAAAAAATAAAATAAAATAATTATAAAAAAAAAAAATTAATTGACATTCTATGTATACAAAAAGTTCACATATTTGATTGAAAACACCTATTGGAAATAGGTACTTAATTAAAAAATCGCTGATATATAGATATAATAGAACACTAAAATCGATTCAATAGTTCCCGAGATCATCCTCACAAATATGAAATACGAATACTTGGATTACTAGTATATAATGTATTAGAGGTAAAAATAAAAACCATATTGCTACCAATCTGTATAAACCGCGTGGGAAGATGATGGAAAAAACATTACAGGGAAAGGTTTAACGCAAAAGGAAACAAATCCCAACCATGATACAGGTAAATGTAAGTGGCTTGAAGACTTGTAAACTTTTGTGAAGAATGAGTCTCTAGAGACCAGGGACGAGGGTATGTACGAAGGCAATACGTAACATGAAGTTATTTATCACGTAAATCTAAATTGTGAATCGAATCTGGTTAAAGAATAAAAAAGTTAAACCGAAATACTATCTCAGTAATAGGTGGGATAGCGGTCAAATGCCTAGCTAGTCTAATTAAAAATACGTACTTATACCTACACGGACGGCGGTCAGCATGCCGTTGACAACGTGTATATAGACGCGAATTTATTTATTTATTTATTTATTTAACCATTTATTGTACACAAGATTTTTACAAAACTATATGACAGAATATATCAGACACAACAGGCCAACTTATTTCTATAAAGAAATTTCTTCCAGCAGGCCTACAGCAGAGAGAGATGCGAATTTATTTGCAGCATGTCAAGTAGATACGTACTTATTTCAACGTATTGTCTGTTTTCGGCCGTACCTGCTTCCTTTTGCATTATATTACGCAATAAGAATGTAGGATATTCGAGTCAACCCGCAATATCACGGGAACGATGACAAACCGGAATCTAATAAAAACTTAAGAGCCCAAAAGGAAATGCAGAGCACGGGCGACCCAGTAATACAACGGGGAAAAGGAAAATATGACCCCCAAGAAGTTTCGCATACTGTGATTGTTAGTGCCCTTTCTGCGGCGAAGTCGAAACGGCTGCTAAAGAAGTTTCAAACAAAAAGGTTTTCTGAATTTCGTTCAAATAACTTAATCTTATTTGCGTAAAACTCAACCACTTGTAGCCTTGAAATTAAAGGGTTCCGACGCCATTTTTCGACACCGCCCATTCTTGAAAGGGATAACGATAAGCCTACTTACTATCGTCAATAAGCTGCTTATGTAAAAGAAAACTCGACAAAATCCTACCTATTCATATTAAACGACATTGAGGCTCTTAAAAAGAGCCACGAACTTTGTCTAAAGGAGAGTATTCACCAAGGTTACTGGAGTGTAATACAGCGATCGGGGATTATTCTCCAGTCCGTTTTCCAAATCTCTGGAGTATGCTGCGATGATATCTTTTGAGAAATTCAAGGCAAGAGTAAGCTAGACAAGTCGTGCGTGAGAGATATCGTGCATAAGACTGACGTACCTCGTCTGCGCGGGTTCGGTCACGTGCTACGTAAGCCCCATGGATACGTGGGAAATAGATATCTAAACCTCTCTGTATCAGGAAAGAGGGCCACCCAGGAAGTGATAAATTGATATCACGGAATCGGAAGCGGGAGACAACGGATTGACGTGAGGACGTTGAAACCCAGGAAAAATAGAAGACCATGAAAGCGAACCCTGGCAGATTCCAGGATGGGCTACTACAATAACGATGATTAATCTAGACAAGTCAATTTCGTTACTAGAGGATGGGCTGCCCATTTTCTGGCTAACGGCGGTAGGTACTGGTCTGCCTCTATGACATAAGTCTTCTGCTACGACACCCGCGAAGGAGTTAGGGCTATATTCTATATAATACTCTGCCGGACACCTGCCGACACGGCATGATTCCTAATTAGAATCTCATAAATATATCAAGAATGTATAAGCGATAGCTGCAAGTAGCAATGTTTGCTCACGTATTTTATGTTTGCTTGCAAATAGTATTGTGCTTTTCGAAATAGATATCACTGATAAGGTCAGGGGCAGTCTGAAAATCAGTGCTGCAGGGCGTTAGCCCTCAGCGTCAACTGAGACTGTGGCCTTCCACGCAAAGCTTTTGATTATTATTATTATTTTATTTTGTATGTACCCTAGGTATAAGGTCCTAATATATAAAATGTATTATGTTATTCTTGTGTGGAAAAATAAACATTCTTATTCTTATTCTTATTCTAATGTAGTAGTTATTCCAATTTAATGCTAAGGTGAGGTTAGGTTAGTATAAGTTAATATGTGTTATTTTGTTTGTACTTATGTATTTAATTTTTTGTAATACTTAATGTGTAATTTGTGTTGATAACGTGAAGGTAAGATGTTATGTAAGATATTGTTTTTTTTTCTCTTTTTTGTACTCTTTTGTACCTACCACTTATGGATCTTGTGTCTGATAATAAAAGTTTTACTATACTACTATATTATTATTATTATAAGACCCACCTGCTTTTCATTGATGGCGCCACTGCTGTAAGTCGCGGCCAGGGTCGAGCTACACATCTCGGAGTACCAGGGCACCTCGCCGCGTTCCGTTGCCGAGGATATGGACAGTGTCCAGATGGAGTTGGTGTAGCCGTCGCAGTTGCAGTTGTCGTGTTCGCGCCCGCCGTTGCCGGAGGCCCAGACAAATATCGAGCCTTTGCCGTTTCGGCCCTGGATGAGGGGAATACATGGTCAATTGTATTGAAAAAAAAAGTTTTTGGGCGCCTAACATATAATGTCTTTTGCCATCGACTTGCTAAGAAGAAAAAAAGGTAAATTGCTAAGAAAATAATGACAAATATTGGAAAAAATTATTTAAGCAAAAAGCAGTGGTAAGTTATTGTGGACTCTACTGTAGAGTGGTAGAGCTCAAAAATACTTTTCCTCGTGGAAAAGAAAAAAACGAGTCCAATTTTCCTTGATGTAAAAAAATCATTATTGTACCTATATTTAATTTCTTTATTGTAGACATTAACGGTACAATAAACAGAAGTAAGGACTTCTGACAAGGGAAACTTTAGGGACCTTTCATCTCTATGAGGCATAGCAAGTCATATTATTTAGGTATTTAAGTTATACTTATTAGTGTATTTCGAGAAATACGAGCCCTAAAGTCTCTTCAAGTATAACCGTTTGGAATAAGCAAGTTATTTACCTACTTAGTTTCATCACTTTAGTAAGACATACATACATATATCCACACTAATACCTGTATCCCACAGGTACAGACTAAGAAGTTTACTATAATTCATTTTCGTTATTTACGAGTATCATATTCAATGAACTACAGTTGAATAGAACAGGTATGGGAACGTCCAATTTATGTATTTATTCTTGTTTTGTAACGATGTTTATGGGTGGAATGTAATAGGTATATAATTATAGTTTAGTATCCAACGTGACTAAAAGAAACGTGCGTTTGAATTAATGTTACTATATAACATTCTTTATGAAATATACCACGACCTCTTAACACACTATCTATTTGAAACATCGTAACAATCGTCTATAAAATAAACAATTCGTATAAATAAGTAGTTAGATTAGAAACAATGATGAACCGCAGGTGCAGGTCACTGTGTAAACTATTGCGGTCTAAGTCTGCTGATTTTATTTAACTGACATGCTATTAATATTAAATTGCGACTCAATTGCGATTGAGACAAGTTGGTTACGCATAGAGACGCAATGGAATCGTTATTGGTGTTGCCTTCTAAAATCTATTTCCGTTTAAGTCCATATTCGAGTGACAATTAGACTAAGAAATAGTCCAATGGCAGTTCAATGGAATGTCACTGGAAAACAATCGGTTTTTAATTAGTAGCAGAATACCAAAAACATGTCAAACTTCCTATTGAGATTCAATTTGGCCATTCAAAAATTAGCAGGCTTGTGTTCCTGCCCCATTGCTTGAAATTATGTACATTCTACCTTGCATTGCTGCTGCACCTTTACCTACCTTGTACCTAATACTTTTCCTTAAGTACTTTAAGCTATCATAACAATAGTCTGTGACTACCTCGACCAGCGTTCTCTCGGATTCAGAACGAATGCAGTACGTGGACGCTTTAAGATTATTACCAGTATTCAGAATCGTTTCAATGAGGTCTCACAGTGCGCGCGGACGCACAGGGTCCCTACTGCCAATACTTAAGTTTCAAATTGGCGATCGTCCTAGAGTCCAAATTCTTTGCTATCGACACTATGCGTCCGTCAAAATGAACGAAATTTATAAATCATAGAGCCTAAAATTCTCACGAGCACTGTGAAAATTTCACTTAGACATGTACTGTTTGTGAATACGGTTAGACGCTTGACAAGTCTAAACCACAGGTAGGTTTACCTTCAAACGTCTTACAAAACCGTGTGTCTGTGAAAGAAAAGGAGTCATATTTCATGCTGTTTAGTTATTCATAGGAATACCCGAATACGAGAGAAAGGCAAGGAGAGACGTAAGGGAGATAATGGCGTCACTAAATAAATGAGAATTAGGTTGTTATATGAATCACGTGGAACACGACATTCGGTGCGAAGGAGAGTAATTTGACAGCCTTTAAAGCGAAGCGAAAAAGAAATAAATGTTAACAGGCCACTGCTAGACTTTATCCTCGTTGCCATAATCTCAACGCTTGGCAGGCAGGTTGGATATCGCAGTATAGGAAACACACAATAGAAAATGCTGCTGCCTATTTTCTAGTCTGCCGGAGGTCCCAGATGATCTGGATTGACATTAGTCGCCTTGTAGATTCAACAGCATAGCGACCTATCCCAAACCAGTATAAAATGAGCTATCGTCTCCATAGACGCGCATAGCGAAATTACCTTAAATAATAATGGTTTGGCCGTGTGGTGTACGGCAGAGTAGAATAGCACCAACTCCTCACACTCATGGGTGTCGTACAAGGTACTAATGTTTCCGAGGCAAAAGATCAAGAGTCTCCGTAGTCTGGAAAATGGGCAGCAGCATTTTCCATTGTTATATGTATACACTGCGATCTCCAACCCGCCTGCCAAGCGTGGAGATTTTGCCAATAACCTCCCCATTCGTGGGAGAGACCCTAAGTTCTGCAGTGAACTGTTACGGGCTGTGATGATGATGATGATGAATACTGGTTTTGGAATGTTCGATATTAGTGTTCGACCGATGGTCAATTTAATATAAAATAGGATAACTAAACTGTGGCATTTGTTACTAACATTAGATATATGTATTATTTTTTGTTGACAAGATACTAACAAACTATCGACCATGGTCTGAAATAAACGTTGATTTATTTGTTTATTTATGGCCGAAGCCAATTGATCTACAAATAATAAAAAAATAACTTGCAATTTACTTGTCAAAAATAATAAAAATCGTCTTCGGCGAAACCTTCGGCTTCAGCCGGGTTTCGGAGGTTTTTTTGGCCGAAGTTAGCCGAAGCCGAAGCTTCAATCGGAACCTAGCCGATATGCTATCTTCAGTACGACACTCATGGAAGGGGTTGGGTGCTATGTTCTACTTACAGGAGACCACACGGCCTACCAGCATTATAGATGTAATAATTTCACCTATAACCTGGAAACTAGCCAGGACCAACACATATTAAATAACTCGATAAAAGTTTACTATGATCGCATCCGTATTTCTCTTTTCAAAAGTTACGACTTTAATTTTCCAACTGACGTTGTACGAAGCCAAGGAGTGTTTGCAAAAGCACTCATATTAAAAGTCGAAATGGGAAAACAGCGAATAAAAGGAAGTTGGGCACGACAAACAAAAGCTCTAAAATGTGTTGCAGCGCACGAAAAAGTGAGAGAGGAAAAAAAACTATTTAGATTTTACGCCGGCAACACTTGACCATACGGGAAATGGCGAGGGTGGAAATAATTGCGTCATTAAAGAAATTACAACGACCGAGAGCCGGGTGTTGCACCCTTCACTAACTTTGTTACTCGACAGGGCCGTACTCAGGGTCGACTGAAGCGAGTTCACGCGAACCTAAATGCTATGAAGCTGAAACGTAGTTAAGACAAAAATGTTGATTTTTCAGGGAACGGAAAATATAACGGACGTATTGCTTGTTGCTTAATTCGCCAGTAATTTTAGCCAGGTAATTTTTTAACTACTTTATAACCTCTCGTTTATTGTATATCGTATATTGTCCCTCTTTTAAGCAAAGGATTTTTTGAAATATATATGTCACTTGCTAATATTACACTGCTACGATTTCTTTATTGACTTTTATTTTTTATGTAGAATTATCGCCTGTGCACCGATAACCATGGTGATAAATTCATAATGATATTATATGCAAAAGTGTTTTTCTCTCTCTCTCTCTCTCTCTCTCTTATTATTATTATATATGTTTATTTATTTAACTATTTGTTGCACACAATAAAGAAAGACAGAGATATAACTAGCACTACTTATTTCTATAAGAAATTTCTTCCAGCAGGCCTACAGAAGGGACATGTTTAGCTAAGAAATGCAAATACGACAATTTATTTATTAAAACATTATTATTTGCTTAAAATGTCACCCATCAGGCCCTCCTTGCTCTCCTGTGCCGCTTAAACGTCATTAACTAAATTAAAACTTGAACTTTATACAACAGTAACAAGGTCCAAAATTAACTGTTACGTGAAACGGGAGCGAATCAAAATGGAGAATTTAACAGCTGCCCGATGCTGTGACTTTTCATTAACTCTGCCTTGTATTTATGTATAAAGAGTGCGTACAGAGGCTGTTAAAAATTACGAACAGGCTTTGTAATCTACAGGCCTATTAAACTGTAAGTGCAGCTATAAACGCGCCGTGTTCGGGAAATAAATACCAATAACTTGCCTTCATGTTTTAAAATTAATATCCATACCTATGAATATATATCAGTGGACATTTTGACTCCTCTGTTTTCGGCAATAATGGAAAGTATTACAGCCAGGTATTAATGTTTAAATTTTTATTTACAATAATTTTGCGTTTTGCGGCTTAACCTCCATTGGCGGCAAAATTGGTCTGCAATGTTATTTGCTATAAAAGTAAATCGTTGCAATTTTGTAAACAAGCAATCCTTGTATATTTTTGGAATTGGGTTCTCGGAAAGAGCTCTAAAGGTTGGATATTTTCATGGGCAACTTTGGGGACTTTTCAATTAAAATTGTGTAAGTAGATTGTTACCAGGGGAACCCGACCGGATTAGATCATGGCCACAGATTCAGTCGTCTGAATGTGCAGGTTTGATGTTTGATGTATAACGATGTTTTACCCCACCGTAAAAGCATAGAGAAAAAAATGGTAAAAACATCTGTTAGTGTTCAACTACTGTACATAACTCTTAAGTAAATTTATCTTACACAAGTCTTAAGTAAATTTATCGTAATTGTAAACTAAAGTAAAATTGGTTTGTCTAGATAGATGCTTTAAATCGTTAGTCAAGAAGAGGAATCTTCCAACTGTCTTATTTCTGTCATACTTAAAACGTTTTAAATGTCCAGTGCTTTTTTTTCAAATAATGATAGTACGTACATAACTATGAGGGATAAAACTCGTTGCATTTTAGCTCCTTTAACCCAGTAGGAAACCTAGCCTGTTCCCATAACCTTTATTTCTAAGTACGATATACCTAATGTTAGTTTAACACAGTGTTGATTTCGTGTAAATACAAGACCTCTTTCAAGTTAAGTTGCAAAATTTATATGAGGTGTCTCCTAAATGGCTGATAGAAGTCATGCTATTGTACATATCTTATTGTTGTTAGCTGTGAGACATCAGAATACAATAAAATAAAAACCAAACAGACAGTGTAACGTGTAATTAGATAAAATATTTTCCTCATTGCATAACACGTAAACGACCTCCACATTGTCAGAGCCCGTTCAAATGTGAACAGAGACATTGACAACGAATTTTTGCATATAAATAAAACAATAGTCAACCGTAGCGACTGAGGTGAACAACCACCAAAATTTACGTCCGTGTGTTCCACAAGTGCCACATTTCAACAATTAAGTACAGATAATTCGCCATTTCGGTGGTTTTACGCGCTGGACAACCAAATGTGAGGGACGTGAATGCACGTTCTGCTTTGTGGAGATTGTTGAAATAATTATCGTGCATGAATTTAACTTTTAAATGCACGTGATGGTTTAGCTGGTTCAGCTTTTACATCTGTACATTTATTGCATTAGTCTTTGCTGCTATGCTGTTGTGTTTTGGCGGTGAAATAGTACCATAGTGCCATAGAACGGACATGGGGTAAAATAAGCTCATTGTTTCATAAGTTTTGTTCATAATTGAAGAACATAACGCACTTCATACAGTACCGACTAAAACTTATAGAGCTGCAGTAACAAGTAATAAAATATGTATTCACCTTAGTGACTCCTTCGATGAAGGCCCTGGTAGCCAGTTCGCCAGGGCCGTCCACAGTTTTCCCATCGTCGTCTGGACCCCACGACGCGCTGTATATGTCCACATGCTGAGGGTTCAGACTCAAAGACCTCGCTTCCACCGCATCCGTGACATCTCCGTCTAACATGCGTACACCTATAACAAATAAAAGTTATAAGAAATTAAGAGTTGTAGTGTCCGACCGAAGCTTCGGCTTCGGCCAACTTCGGCCAAAAAAGCAACCCGGCCGAAGCCGAATGTTTCGCCGAAGTAGATTATTATTTTTTTTGACAAATTAATTGCAAGGTAATTTTTTTAACATCTCTAGATCAACTTCTAGAGATGATTTTAATTACCTTTCTATATTGTACAGTCATTATAAGCCAATAAAAGTTCAATGTTAAAGTTTTTAAATAATTTATATTATAAATAGATAAATAAATATTCGTGGATTAATTCACACAGCGCCATCTAGCCCCAAACTAAGCAAAACTTGTATGAATTGTAACTTGTAGCCAATGTTTAATAAAATTTCTTTGAGGTTTTAAGTCTTCGGCTTCTGTTTGGCCGAAGGTTATGGCGACAGCCCATCAACCGGCTTCGGCTTCCGCCAGAAATTGACCTTCGGACACTAGAACTTAGCAAGCTCATGAATATTCCCAGCTACTTTAATCTTCAGGCACTTAGCACATAATGCGAATATTACCATATCGTCTCAGCTTCGATATAGCACTTATCCAGTGCCAACTACTACTTAACATACTCGCACTGATATAACGACTTCGCACTTAGGAACGCATTATCCGTTCGAACGTGAAGCGATAATAACTTAGCAGCTGAACGGCGCCATATGGAGCTGGAAGTTAAGCACTTCCTACGCTTCATCCAGGGACGTAATCAGTGGGGGGCGCCACAAACTTAAAAGATATTTAGATAGGTCGACGTCAAAAGTATCACGTCGAAAAGATAGTCCGAGGTCCGAGGTCCTAGGATGGTCCGAGGACGCATCGCCCTGTTTTCTTACTATGTACTTATTCTGTTGGCCGTGTGGTGTCCGGCAGAGTAGAATAGCACCAACCCCTTACACTAGTGGGTGTCGTACAAGGCGACTAATCTGTTCGAAGCAAAATATTTAAGAGTATCCGTAGGCTGGGAAATGGGCAGCAGCGTTTTCCATTGTTATATTTATAACACTGCGATCTCCAACCCGCCTGCCAAGCGTGGAGATTATGGCAATAACCTCCCCTTTCTTGGGAGAGGCCCTTAGTCCTGCAGTGGACTGTAACGGGCTGTGATGATGATGACTTATTCTGTTAGTTTTAAGTTTTTTGAATGTATTATTGGACCAAGTAAAGATACGTCTATGTCAATAAAGTAAAGAATCATTGTCTATGTATAATCAATATCTAGTTAATTTAACTTTTCCTTTTCCCTATCACTCTTTATATAACAGAGAGAGCCAAACGAGCAACACCCGATGAGTCCTGGGAAACAAAGAAAGCAAGTAGAATCCAGACAAGTGGAATAAGATCTCAAAAGATATATATCCTGAGAGGAAACCTGATTACGTGCCTGGCTTTAGCTAAGACAAATATGTACTCCCTGAGAGCATACGGCTGCTTTCGCTCCAGCAAAGCTACTAAGGATTTAGCAGGCTTGTTGGTATCAAAAAGATCCGCCATTTCAAAGAACAGATTTCTATCTACAAATAAAATAATAAACAGCTCCGAGCTTTCGAAGGCATTCTGGAGTGAAAGATATCTTGGCGATTAGGATTTCTGTGACAGCCGCTGAAGAAATAATAAAAGAACTGACGACATAAAAAGTTACGACGCATTAAAAATGTGTCCGATGTGCCTCCTGTGAGACTTGGATACTTTTGATGAACTTTTCGTGTTATTTCTCTTTTATTTCGCTATTTTGGGACTTTATTTGGGAAAAAAAACTGGAAATGGAGGTAACAGTTGCGAGTAATATAGATTTTAAGACTCGTCGTTATTTACTACACTTTCACTACACATATTATCGTCGAATCCGAAAGATGGTGGACCGATTATATCTGTCCTTAGAAGCGACTTCACACAGCGGCACCAGTCAACTCGCGACCATGACGCATGCATCTGCGTCGAAATATCGTGGTAAAAACAATACCAACCGTGATAACAAACCTGATATGTGTAATGAAAGTGTAGTTGCAAATAAGTTTATTCAAGCTAGGAATAGGCGATATGGCATATCACGTTTTATAGCAGTTTACAGTAGGCAAAGTCACTAAATAAAAAATGGCTCTTCCCCCATTTTTTTGTGGTAACGTCATTGGTACTCGTGTAGGAGGTAGGTATATGAATGCCATTAAATAAACTGAGTTGAATGATTCATTAAAATATAATCAACAGGTAGTGCATAGTTCAGAATATTTTACTTCACAGTATTAACGGATATGATAAAATGGACATGTGGGCGAATCTGATTACGTGATCCGTTTCCGTTATTTATTTGTTTATATTTATATCAGCCTAAAACATCCCACTGCTGGGCAAAGACCTCGCCCCTATTTTTTCATACTTCACGATCGTGTACTAACCGTTCCGTTACTAATAAAAAAGTCACACATGTAATGTGTTGAAAAAGTGTTAGAAGTACGTATAGGTTGGTATCAAATTATTGTATTAATATAGCAGAATTGCCAAAACCAGTCCGGAAATCATACAAAATTATTGTTAATAAGTTTATCAGTAAAGTAGGGAAGATCGGTACCTACGCATCTGGCCATTTTCTGTCTACGTGAAGTATCTACTTAATTTAAAAAGGTAGGTAGTAAATTTGACCTTATGTATTATGGAAAAAGAACTGGCATATAAAAATATTTTGACAGTGAACGAAGTCACCGGCAAAAGCTAGTTGATTGATATTTGGCAACATGGTTTCAGGTTACCCCGGTTGTTGTTTGGGTCCCCCTATTTATTTACTATTTACATAAGGAAATGTAACATTACAGTGAGACAAAACCATTTCGTTACAATTGATAACCTAACCGAGAGAAAAAGTAGGATAACCCCCGCTCAAGTTTACTTAAACTCAAATATTTGCTAAACTACAAAACCAATTTTAATGAAACAAAGCTTCGAGCCATCACGATAAAACTTACTTTTAAATAGAGAAAACCGCATCCAAATCGGTCTATCCGTTCGAGAGCTACGATACCACAGACAGATACACAAAGTCACAGATACAAACGTCAAACTTATAACACCCTTCTTTTTTCGTCGGGGGTTAAAAACCTAACCAATTCAGCAAACACAACCAACACCACCAATGAAGAACAAATAGGGCTCAATTTCAATTCCATTAAGTTTATGGCCATGACGAAAATGTATTTATTGCTCACTGATGGTATTTGTTTTTATTTACTTTGACAGTAACAACAAACAGCGCTCCGGTAAGCATCCTGTATTTCGATCTAGATTTTCTACCTGATTGTATTTGCAAAGATCGACGGTGCGACGCATTGTATCTATAAGTACTATATTAGCTTATATATCTGAATACGATTTCATGGAATAGGGGATTTTGAGCGTATCGAATTTTCTTGTGATAGATAGTATTCAGGTTTCTGATCACATCAGGCGCCAATTAGAGGGAGTCCACAATTAATTGGTTTTCAAATAATGAATATTAAGCTTCGTCCTACCTTTTTTTACTCATTAGCTTTGTCAATAGTTCACCATACTACACCATTACTAAGTTAGATTTATTGTTGTTTAAAATAGTTCATAAGTTAATTAACAGAGCTTAATATAGGATTGGCCACTCGGGTGTTAATGCCGCACGAATATATTAATAACCTAACTGAAAGAAAGAGTCGGATAACCCGCAGCTAAGTTTAAACTCTATTTTCTAAACGACAGAACCGATTTTAATGAAACAACGCTAAGAACTATTCGATTGGACTGGCTTTCGAATAGAGAAAACCGCTGGTTACCAGGCTATCCCGTTCAGGAGCTACGATGCCACAGTAAGACACACAAAGATACATAGATACATACATAAAACTTTTAGAACCCCTCCTTTCATGTCAAAAAACAAAATTAGGAACCGTTCAACTCGAGGCGAGCGGTTCAAAAACATGGTTGAACGAAAGAAATCCTTAGTTACCTCCAACACTAGCGCCATACGCGACGCCGACGGCGCACAGCGAGTTGTTGGCAGCAGCGGCGACCTCGCCCGCGCACCGTGTGCCGTGCCGGTTCGAGTCGATCATGTCGTACCGCGGCTGCGGGTCCGAGTCGTGGGAGTTCACGTCGTACGACGCCATCGGGTCCTGTTGGGGTAGGGATGGAAGGTTGTTAAATTAGATGGCGGTGCAGGAGTTTTAGAAGGCGCTATGGATCCTGCTTGTAAATTTTCTTACGTAAGATGACTGGTATTGACACCCTATACCTTTGGGGTATCGCATTCGAAGAAACTTAAAAAGCCTTCCCAGCTATAGGTACTCTCAAGACAGAGATTAGCTGGTAGGCGCCTAGGTCTCTCGCAACTCCAGCATAACCAGCGGGCTGGTACACATGAGTGTAATCTGCCTCCCTCCCTTGTTAATCTGGCGGGTGCCATCACAAACTTTGCAGTAAGCGCAAAAAAGATCACATTTTACAAATGTTTCTACCAGGTATGGTATTTCAATGTTAGATATTGAGAAAACAGGTTCATTTCAAACAAGTACGTCAAAAATCTCCCTAAAGATGGTCCAAGCAGGCAGGCTACTTAATTCGTAACGTAACTAGCTAGCTAACTGCGAGTGCACACAAGATAAGTTTGCACTCCCTGTCCCTGTCACTGCTTTTGTTGTGAATTGTTCTTGTGTAAAATTTAGGTCAATTTTCAGCAAAGTGATCTTACGCGCACCGTACCGTAATTCGGCCCATGCCAAAATAAATAATGTCAAATTCATACAAATTTCATAAAAACCGTCGTCGCCATAATTATTCGCGGGCCGATTCCCATTTGGCTCGCTACAACAACATATTGCTCTAATTAAAATCTGATTAACGTCCACCACTTCAAAGCAAGAAGATAGACATTCCATATTAAAAAGAAGACATAAAATGTCCAATAACCACAAGTAATTGCGCACAAATTGCCCCGTCAATTTACGGTGGCCAAATAAAAATCGACAACCGCAATTGACTAACGAAGTTTTGGTATTTGTACACGTGATTGTACAAAGGTTCCAATCAGACGTCAATTTTGCCAAGTAGGAGAATCCGATAAACCAATAAATGTACCTCAATTGATGAGCCACACTTTACCACCACATATATCCTTCAAGTGTAATTGGGTTGTAATAAGAGAGTTCTCAACTTGAAGCCTGGCTAAATCCGTCGAAGGAAGTGATTTCGTACTTCGGAACACTTAAACAGGTCAATCATCCAGGCGCCTGGGTACGCCTACCCGCATCATCCCACGCCTTCTCCCAGTAACTTAACACCGATTACACCTAAATCTGGAGAACTCCTTTGAAGATTGCCTTAGGGATTAATAAGAGGCATTAGTTAAAACATCCACCTCTTACATTGGCTCAGATCTTGCATCTAGATTGAACGTAATCAGAGATGAAGGCCCATTGTTTCGAAACACGTCTGGAGATAGCCGCTGTATATAGGATAGCCAAGAGTAGCTGGCGATGGTGACCCAATTACAGTTTTTTTTTCAGAACACCGACAGTGGGAATTCGAGCCACTGCCTAGATTAATCGCGTAATTTAAACTCCTGGACCTACCCTTTGAACACGAAAGGGTCAACCACCGATTTAAAAGGGGAGTGAACCCATCGTATTCGAAAAAAAATTAATGAATGCGATTCATTAATTCATCGAATTGAATGTGGTATTTATGAAAACTGGAAATCGGTTTTGAATTCATTGATCAAGAGGATACGGTTCGGGATAGCTTTCGTAATTCATGCTGAATACCTTTATTATCTACCTATCTAATCACCAAAACCACCTACGTATCTATATGTCATTGACCCGGCACCACATATGTATGAAGTATGTAATACATTTTACCGTGCCTCACATGAATAAAATGATGAGAAGAAAAATGTTTAAAATTTAAATTTATTAATATAATAATTCGACTTTACGTTTTACCTGAATCAGTATAAATACTACACGCGATTTTAATTGAAATTGACTGGTTTCCTCGTATCAGAGATCGTTATTATTTCAGATGATTGATACAGATCCCGGTATGGGTTTATTCGTCCTACACGTTCGAGTGCACAAACAAATACATCCTTAATGAAGAGTTTATTACTTCCATGATAAACATGTCACATATCACAACTCAACTAATTTTATTATCACAAGAAAAGTGACTATAGAACCCGATAGATTGCAATGCAGTAAAATAACTCAGGTTGTCACAAATAACTTAAAACTGAACTGAAATATGAAGTATAAATTTTACGCTGATGAAAGAAATAATTGCCATATGTATGGCCACATACTCGTACTATTACTAAATCACTAAACCTTTGTCAACCCCAATTATTTCAGTAAACTTTCCACTTCTTTGAAAACGCTTTAAAGTTACGAATGAATCGCTTTGGCTCGACCTTTCATCACTTTCCCCGAACGTACAATCTCTCCAAGTACAAAAGCTCCTTAAGGCCACAGTAATTAGGCATGCCTGTTCCATTTTCGGCCGCATTGTCACTCACCATCAGTGTATTATAAAACAAGTTACTCACATAATTGGCAAGCAAATCCGGATGGTCAGTTTCGAGCCCGTCGTCGAGGATGGTGACCACGACGCCACGGCCCGTGATGCCTTCCCGCCACGCCGGGATCACGTTCATGTCGAGGCCGCCGCCGCGGTTCTGGGAATAAACAATGTGATATAATAATTATATTAGGAGGCAAACAGCATCTGGACTCCTTCAAGGCAGTTTCTAGTGTAAAAGTGTGGTGTCCGGCTGAATAGAATAGCACCAACCCCTAACACTCATGGGTGTCGTACAAGGCGACCAATATTTTCGAGGCAAAAGACCTAGAGTCTCCATAGGCTGATAAATGGGCGGCAGCGTTCTCTTTCGTGGGAGAGGCCCTAAGTCCTGCAGTGAACTGGTGTGGACTGTGAAGATGATGAGCACGCGATCTGGACTCCTTCAAGGCGAGACTGAATAGGCTGTTTCTAGTGTAAAAATTGTTCGCAGCGGTCCACATACAACCGCAACAATTGGGGAGGCCTAGACATCCAACAATAAAACTAATAATCGGTGTTTTCGTTAATGTCTTGGTTGTGCTCTCGCATGCAAGCGCCCGGGTTCCGCCTTGACCATGAGTAATACTGACAAAGGTTAAAGATGACGATATCTCCTAGCAGACAGAATAACTTTTCCTTTTAGATTTAATTTACTGTAAGACAAGCAGGAATAAACAAAACGGATGTTGAAGTAAGAGTAAATGGTGGTGCTTTTTGTTTCAAGTAAGTCAAGGAATAATAATATACGTACAATGTTATAAAATTCAAGCCATTGATTTAGAACAACAACAGGGGTTCAAGCAAATATACTTTGCTCTATCAAGGCATTAACTGTCTCTAGCTAGACATTTCTGTTTACTCTTGCCACGTCGCACCCGAGCAGCGCACTTCATAGCGTTAATCCATGTTAGTTATCTATTACCCGTTTCAAATGTCAATCCCCTAATAGTTAATAGGTGAGGTGCAAAGATTATCGTGGTGAATTCCATTCTAGCTGTCCATACCCCTAGTCACCTGACCAAACCTTGTCGAACCCTATTCAAAGCCAACTTCGCTCATAGCGTTCCAGCACCCGAAATCTGTTATATTATTTCTGACGCTAATTATTCGCCCCCATTAGCTTAGAGGAAAACTTCCACGAAATTACAATTCTTAAGGCCCAGATTACCCAAAATAAAGCAGAATTGTTGGCTTCCGTCAATAACTTGAGGGTGGTTCACGAAAAGAAAATTAAACTCGGCTCTTGATGCGGTGATCTTGTTATTAAATAAAAATCAGTACAAGAAGAAAAGAAATTACAGACATGTGCGTTCAGCTGCTTGAACCTTTTTTATGGTAACAATTTTTGAGGAACATTTTTGTGTGTTTTAATTCCGCAGGGTAATTGCGTTTTTTCAGGTTCACGCCGTCAGTTAGTTACGAACTAACTT
Organism: Blastobasis adustella; assembly: GCA_907269095.1. Lineage (NCBI taxonomy): Eukaryota > Metazoa > Arthropoda > Insecta > Lepidoptera > Blastobasidae > Blastobasis > Blastobasis adustella. Next base: position 9,486,377 of record OU026128.1, on the reverse strand, counting down.
TGCCCTTTGACATTTGCTGGGAAATATTTGAATCGAGTTTACTGGGAGTTTTCATGTAGCTAAGGTAGACGTTTATTGCACGTTTGAGTTTTTGTTCATCGTTTCGTACGTATGGATTTTTCGGAGCGTTGGTTGCCGAGTGGTTACGGTTTTCAACTCATAAGTGAGAGGTACCGGGTTCGAATCCCACTGCGGCCAATGAATCTTTTCTTATTTATGTACATTAGTTGTATTCTAACCGATGCTCTTAAGGTGAGGGAAAACACAGGGTGATGAATCCTGCACATTCAGGTGACTGAATGTGACACAACCATGATCCAATCTGGTCAGGTTCCTCTGGTAGCAAGATCATGAAGGTCAGATGGCAATCGCTCCACTGTAATTATCTGATCTGCCAAATCATGGATCATGGTCAAGGCGGACCCCGAGCCCTCGTACGCGAGAGCTTAACCGGGACATTAACGCCAAGATGATGATAATGATGATGATTTGGTACCTATGTATTACTGAATGTTATCCTACCTACCAATTAGTAGAGGTTTACGTAACGCGACATGGTTACGTAAGTTAACCAGTGGCCAACAAGGTAGCTCCAGTGGACTTAGTTTTGGCATTAAACGAGTGAACCTGGGACCTCATCAAATCAAATGACAAATTAAGGTAACAGAAGGCCTAAGGTAACAAAAGGTTCTCGAAAGCAAGGTCGCATAACGACGAGAATTTTTTCGTTCAGGATCCAACGTCTACCAACCCCTTGGTTATTAAATTCAACCAGCTGACGCGAGTGTTTTACTAACTTTTGCATAAAATGTAAAGTACCTTAGAAGAAATTCGCCCGGTACCTTAGGGAGTTGTATTGATCTGAAATGTATCTTATAATAAAATACCTAAGTGCCGTATTGACTTTCCTACATTATATATTGTCCCTGATGCCAGATACCGTACGGTAAATCCATAAATTCTAGAAGAAAACTCACCAGATACCACATATGTGGCCATTTGGGGTCGTTCAACTGGAACTTCGAGTCAGCGGCTCTCGGCCGGCCCTTGACCCTGGACGGTGATTCTCTCGGCTGCTTGGCGGCTCGCTTCGACGACGACGACGGCGCCGGCGACGGCGGCTGCGACCATTGGCTATCAACTGCGGATGGGGTTTATATTTGATAAACTTGAAAGGAGGCATGTATCAACCAGTGGTGAAAGCTAGAGGGTACTCTATGCTATTTTCACTATACCTATCTATATATGGGACGGATTTTTTCGCCAATCGGAGTCATTTTTCTGTGTCAACGGCGTGTCGGCCAAAGGCGAACGCCTTTGGTTTTTAAAGTGACTTTGGTTTTTAAAAAATGCTAATTTTTTGTAAAAGCAGAAGGCAAATGTATGTGATCACCTCCCATGGACATCCGCAACCCATCATCGAATCCTGCACCAGGGGTGTCGCGAATACGATACCGGGCTTTGAGAAAGATGTAGGCAGGAAGATCAACCATGCTTACAATCAGCTTAGTTGTAGGCGGCAAGAAGTTTCTTGAAAAGCGGACGGTAGAGCGTGGTTAGACCCTTAGCCATTAGTCATCTTGTACGATACCAGACGAGGTTCTAAGCAGAGGTTCGTGTGCGATTCCCAGCTGAGCAGAAATTGGAATGATGAATATAAATTTCAGCTCAAGGTGTGGGACTCTGGATATTAGTGTGCTTGCCTGGTACGTATCCATGTCGCCCACAATAGAGGAAATCACTTCGAAGCTAATAATGTGGACGTTAACATAACTCGTTTTAGGTGTACCCAAAAGGAGTTCAAAGGAATTCAACGGGTAATCAATCGGATATATAAAACCCAAGATAAAGTTCGGGGCAATTTACAGAATTAAATTTTAGGTGCGAAGTGGGTTGTGCTCGTTCCAACTATGACAACGTAACTCGAACCATGTACGTACTAATGTCCGGTCCAAATAGAATTAGACCCGGTCCAGATTGCTTTCAATTACCCTGTCCTTTGTAATCGTCCTCAGATTATCCGGATCCGATTGTTTCGATTACTCCACGATTTACAAGTGATGGGATTCTGTCAAGCCTGAGGAGACTTGGTAGGTGGGTACACTTTGTTGTGTTCAGGTTCGAAGGATTAGGTAGCGAGTACTGTTACAGGCACGAGGCATATTATCATATTCCTCACAGGGACATGTGACCTTCATTTTTGTTACATAAAACCCAAGTTCATGAATCGCAGATGTTATGGGCGGTCCTCGCGTTTGACATTTGTCAATATCATTTACAGATTTGGACAAAATATGCCATGGAGATAGATGGAAACCTGGAGAAGGACGGATGAAGGATGGTAACATTTTATCTCCAAAAATTATCGAATTTGACGCGGACGAATGTCTCTGCCGCAATGTGAAAGGGCTCCTAAGGAACTTACCTGTAGAACTTAATTCGTGTAAGGGGATGTAATCCCTTTTCTTTCTGGACAACGCGCGCTGTTGTTTCGCCCACCGCACTCTGTCGTCTCCTTCTAACTTCCCGTGGAAGTCGTGTGCGGGATGGAGAGAGCGCTTCGACACGAAGTGGTGGTGGAAGTGGTAGTGGTGATCGAATATCTGTGGACAAAGATTTTGGAGATTAGCTTCTTTTATTCTATTTTTTTACTGCCTACGGAGGCACAAGATGGAAAGCGGCCACCATCGTCTAGGACATCAGTAACGTAAGCTTTTGAAAAACTTCAATTTATAGTGCAAAAGAAAGACTTTGGGAGGGAGATCAGATAATGTTACAATGGTCGTCAAAATAATAATAAATAATACAAATTTTTTAAGCCATAACATCTATTTGTCACATAGGTATACAATTATATTGATAATAATGTACAATCTTTATAATACGGCTCACTCCGGGTATTCCTCCGACCCACAGGTGACGTGAACTTTATGTATGTGTGTATGTATGTATATTTTGTACTTATGTATGTAGTCAAGATGTGTGGTGTGGCAGGCTGTCAGCCTCGGTTCCCGGTCTTGCAGAAATTGGAATGATAATGGAATCCGTCTTGACCGTGATTCAGGATTTGGCAAATAAGGTAATTCAGTGGAGCGACTGCCATCTGACCTCCGTGACCCTCATAACAGGGAAATCTGACCAGATTGGTTCAAAGTTACACACTTTTCCTCATGTTTTTTCTCACAGAGCATCGGTTAGTGTTCAAGTAATGTATGTACAAAACTCAGAACATGTCAAGTAAGTAGGCCATCGGCGCTGTTTAACGGTCAAATGCTTGCCTAGGTTATTATAAAAAGTTATTTAGCACGTATACACGTAGACAGCGGTGATTTTATTTGATTTTGATCATATTCGATTTTATTTTATAGTACCTATTTATTTTCAAAGTAATTATAAACTTTCTGCAGAGCCTAAGCTCATTTTGCCAACTGTAAAGCAAATTCTTCAGAAAAGTTGAAAAGTCATCAACCACAAAATTCAACTTCAAAATTCTTTTTCATAAGCCTCCTTCGAGATAACTGGACTATAACTTCTCAAACTTAAATAATATTATAAGACAAACAATATTTCCAAGAAAGCCAAGTCTTGGTAAGTTACAAAGTATCTAGGTGAAAGTTACACTTGTTTTGAAGACTTTAAAATAAGCTCTAACAGTTGAAATAGGAAACTTCTGTTAAAATAAATATTCTTTCTTGGACGGTTGACTGTAGCCGACCACAGCCTTTTTGGAACTATAATAAACGATATCAAAATTTTAGTTTTGTTTATATGTCTAACGCTTACCTAATAGGTAACATGTCATTTTGTCTTCGTCTCTAGAACTATATTCCTTTTCTTATCTTTGCGAAACACAAACATACTAGTATAGGGAGAGGGGGGGGCGTTCTTAATATCTACTGTGTTATTAGTTACGTTATTAAGAGGAGTCTTCCTGAGCGAGTAAAGTTTGAGCTTATCCAATCAAACCCGATAAAACGATTTAGAAATCAATATCTATGTCTGTGGGTTGTCAGATTTTCGTTAAAATATATCGTTTTAAAGCTGCATGGGAGATTTCGAAACCATTTTTTTTTATGTATTAACATGAATCAACAGCTTTCTTTTATCACAAATGTATCCTTAGTCTATTATTCCATACATAAGCCAATTATTGATTCACACTTTGTTTCCTTAACATGTAATCATATCGGTATGTATGTACATGCACATGTTTAATTTTAACTAAACCTTAAATAGGAGGTAGAAATCAATTTATCTCGTAGAAAATCTCCCTGCACGGAGAAGTAGTTGTGAATGTAAGGTATGAGTGTGTTTTTGTATAGTGTAGGTAGGTGTGGTGTGTGTAAGTCTGTGTGTTCGTGTGTGTGAGAGATTAGTGAACACAGTTTTTAAAAATATTGCGTAGGCACTCGGTGGCGGCGCTATTCTGACGAAAATTAGACACACTACAGACATAGGTATTAGTTTCTATATCGCGTCTACAATATTTCGTTGGCATTGATTGGTTAATATGGAAAATAAGACCAAACTCCGTTTGCATGGAGCGTGCAAGCCACTCATAAGAGGTGCCGGGTTTGAACCCCACGGTTTTGTACATACAAATGACTATTTTCTGAGTTAGGAACAATAACCGACGCTCTTACGGTGAAGGAAAACATCGTGATGAAACCTGCACATTCAGGCGACTGAATGTGTAACCATGATCCACTCTTGTCAGGTTCCCCTGTTAACAGGGTCACGGTGATCAGATGGCAATCTGTTTTAGTCTGTTTTAGACATCTTAATGCGTTGTATACGTTGCATACGTAAGATCAGCTCTACCTGTTCAGAAATTGTAAATAGTAGCAGTCCCTACTTACTGCCATATTCAGAAATGTTACTATTAAATTAATTAAATGTCATTTATTTCAGGTACATAGGTCCTATGAATATATAATTAATAATATCACATATAACATAATAATAATAATGTCATACACACAAGAATAACATATGTTACAAAGAGCAATTACAATTTAATGTAATTAAATTAAAAATGTCAAGATAGAAAATTCACAATGTCAACCAAGAAAAATTACAATTAAATGCGGTCTCACTTCCAAAATGAGTTCACAGCTGGCAATACTTGAGTGTGGATCGGTACTACGGCAATACGGGTGTAAACTATGGAAAGCATAGATATCGAAAAAATATTCTATAAATTTTAGATGTATGAAAAGAGTTGTGGATATATGAGAGTCTGAGTGTACCATACACGCGCAGTACTTGTCAAAACCTTGATGTCCCACGTCAATCATATGGAGCTCTCATCTCTGTGCACTGTGACACGAGTGGGGAGGCACGTTATGAATTTTACCACCCACTCGTACCATACGTTGCCTTACGACAGCTATATCCTTTTATTCGAGTTGCCAAACAAAGATTGGCTTCCTGACGCTTATATTGCAAGGTAGGGTTTTAATGACGGATAAACTTAGGCCCCTACTTCTTTATGTCAAAATTGATGTTGGAAGATATTTCAGACAAATTGTCGACATAATCTCGCTTTATTATAAAACCATTTTCATGTTCCTATAATATGTTTAATGCTGGAATATAAAAGGGAGTTTATAGGATACCAAATGGTCGTTATAGTTTTGGAGGCACAGAAATATTAAAAAAGAATAATCTTCCCCGTATTCATTTAAATACTGACAATAACAAATACGCAAATGTACACACCTATATCTAGTTATGAAACCGCCGCCACAAAATCCAATAACAGTTCCTCTTTATTGTCGGGTGTACCCGAAACGATATTTAATTCAAGGCGCGGAGCCAGAATAAAACGGACAAAAGTACGGTTTTCGTAAATCAGTTGGCTACTCAATTATTCAGCAAAGAGCGTCATTCGTTCCGTTCAGGAGGTACAATTTCAATTTTTCACCTCCATCCTGTTGCAAGCGAGGCCCTGTGGGATCGTAAATACTCCACGCATGATTTACTTTATCCCTCCCATCCTTCTTTAAGAAAGGGTATTTTAAAAATTCAACCGTGCTAGCTGAGAAATGCACTCTGGAGTCGGCGATATTTTTTGCCTACGTCTGTTTGAGAAATGTATGGGCCGTATGGTTGCTTTGCTTTGATTTTGACTCAGTACCAATTGAAAAGACATGCTGCGAAGATAATAGAAAGGTCCTTGACTTGAACAAAGCTTAAACAACCCAACTCTCTACTCGCCTAATACAATTAAAATATTATCGGATTCTCAATTCAGAACGCGTTTCAAAAAGACCCGTCCAAGTCGAGTTCATTTAGCAGGTAGGTAGTAAACCAGTCCAACCGAAGATTCAAAAGGCACAACCTCCCGGGGGAGGTAGCGGTCCATACACAGGCACCCTCGGAAACCTCTATGCACCCAGCCGATACATGCATGACCCTTGGAAGGCCTGACTTCGCTAACCAGTAGACCATGAAATGGCGGCGTATGGAAATAAAAAGGTTCTTCGGGACCCGTGAAATAGGGTCGCGGTAAAGTTTTTCGGAAGGTTTAGGTACGTTTTTGTATAGGCTAGGAAATGGAGAGTTTATTTTAATTGTGAAAGAAATATATTTTTATTCTTTGCGAGTCGTATTGGATCGGGATATATTGGATTGGGACCCAAATTAAGATCGATCAAGCGGTTTTGTGGAACCACTGTTCCACGCAAACGAGCAGATAGTCGATCATAACCTTTAATATTTTATGTTTGATTAGGTTTGGATTTGGGTAAAAAAAAGAAGTGTATTACACAAACGCTATTATAAAGTCAGGTAAATCTTCATTTGATTCGTTACCATTCAATTAATGTTAATTTGTAGTTAAATGGAGAATACTTTTTCCGTCGATATATATTCCCTCACTAATAAATGCAGAAATACACACTGTACATGCTAAGGAAGAGGCCGTGGCCTTCTATTTCCTACGCGAAAAATACGAGTTGAGATATAAACACATCTGTCAAACGGTACGCGTTCCCCATAGACAACTAGGCAGTAGTTCGTCATATGCTTGGTATACCGGACCAGTAATTTATACGATGCTCCATTTCACTTTCAACAAAATTGATAGCTATTCAACCAACATCAATCATTTAGTTCATTGAACATTTTGTACATTGAGAATAACAGAAGTCGGAAGAAAAGAAAATAATGATTTCCGTTGCTCTTGAATAAAAATCACATCTTTAATAACAGTTGGCAGCTGAGTTGGAGATCGAAGCGTTTAAAATATACAATAGAAAACGCTGATGCCAATTTTAAGGACTTAGAGGTCATAGCTTTTTAGCCTATATGGCATTAGCCGTGGGCATTAGTAACCATTTAGTATAAGTAAGGAGTTGGCACAAAATTCTACTCTGCCAGACACCGTGCGACTAACAAAGTAATACAAAACTAGGGTATAACAAAAATATGAAACCTAAGTTCATAATATTAACGATAACAGAAATTGTAGGGTAACACCACGAAAATGCAGGTCCAGGTCCTGACTAGCGTCTTCTAAATCTGAATGATTTTTTTTAACAAATTTTGTATAAGCCTACCCAAATGAGGCGTCTAAGGCAGTGTACACATTGGTTCTCGGAAGGCTCTTCTCCACATGACTTGCCCGCGGCGGATCGTGACCCGAGCCTTAGCTAAGGAACTCATACGCGCTCCGTGTTTTCTGAATGGGGATACGTTTTGCCCTAAAACCCATTTGCCCATTTTCTTACAAGCCAAGGTTTTTGAACCGAAAATATTGAAAGAAACTAGAGTAAAGTGGCAACGCTCCAGTTCACGCAACTTCTTCTGGTAATGGACGTTGATATATTATCTATACCAACTAAATTATGAGGGGGCAACTTTGATATCGAAACGAATGAAGGATCAATTTCATATAAAATTTAAATTGCGAATGGATATATGAGTAAGTTTGAGGTGAATGATGGTTAACATTACGATCATATCGTGTTTATGAAAATTACTGATTACGTGCTTTTGGCTGGCCCGAACGGAAAAGTTCACTCGTTCATGTATAGTTTGGCTGCAATTGGCCTGTTATTATATACCCCCGTTAATACAAGCCCCAGGCTCCCCTACGAGACTCATACATCGGTCTGTCGCGTGGCGTTCAACGAGTATTTAGTACGTGTTTCTATGGATACTTATAATTATGATAAAGTAATTTCAAAGTCTATGTGGAGCTCTATTTTTGCGGTAGGCCTATGCCCAGCAGGGCGTCTTTCGGCTACGACTATGAATTTCAAAGTACCTACAACAAGGTATTGTAAACTTTTTCGTATTGAAAACTTTTCTCTGAAAAATTACGACCTAAGACTGAAAGGTACAATGGCCATAATATTTATTACCCTTTTGGAAGCCCAATTCAGGATTCACACAATGAAATGATAGATTTCTCCGTGCGCAAAATTTATGAATATTGTCCTCAATAAAAGACGTGTAGTACTGTACTGAATATAATGAATTTTGATTTGTGGGAGTTTGGTCATTGACAAACAAAAATACAATAACAATTTTCATCACCATTATAATATTTACAGCAGCAACCATAATAATATTAACAGATCACTGCTGGATATAATTAAGTTCCAATCTAAACTAAAGAATCACATCGCCTAGCATAGTTTGTTATATCATAATGTTTTAAACTATCGCGGTTATTATCACACTAAGAGTATGTTTCGGGTTTCTTACCATCAACAAAAACAATATATCATCATTAATAATATCATCAATATTAAACCCTAATATGGCCTTTTTGACCCTCAAGTTACTATAACGTTGTAACTTAAACGTCAGCGAATTCGACCTAAATGACACAAACCACTCTTTTAAAGAGACCGGGTAGTTTTTAATTAAAAAAAATCGCACACACAAAACTTTGTGCGAACTAGACACGCACGACTGCCTCTTTTAATTTCTCGTTCCCATTTCGAATATTGGAATTCTGTAAAATTTGTCTGGCGGGCGAGTCGTGCGTGGCAATATTTCTGCTTTCAATATGGCCTCTGCAAATTGCCAGAACTAGTAGGTAGTTTGATTTGTTGCGTTGCACTTTTCATGCGAAATTGGTTTTCGGGTTTACAGTTGTAAATTAGACGAGGTATTGTGATTTATTTTTCCACGGATTTTTGTGGAAATTTTATTTTTGTGTCTCGTATTGCTGAAATATTTCTCGTAATAATGAAGAGGAAAAATAATTATGTTAGTATCTGGTTTCGAAAATAGCTGAAGGGGAAACGTGATGCCCAAGAAAGGAAGAAATTTTCTTAAAATACTTTTATATTTTAATACTAGTGGACCAGGCGCGACTTCGTTCATCCTACCCCTACATACACCTTTACCCCTACCTACCCTTTTTTCATAAACCTTCCTCTTGAATCACTCTGTATATTGTTGAAAACCGCAAAATCCATTGCGTTGCTTAAAAGATCTAAGCGTACATAGATACATAGGGACAGACGTCGGGAAGCGACTTTGTCTTATACTCTGTACAGATTACACATACATAAATAGCACTGAAAGAGCGATAGGTTAAGTTACCAACCGCCAATTTTTTTTTTTTTTCTAAAAGTTGGTAACCTGTATTTCCCTACCCCATTTCTTATTCAGGGCCACACGTAAGCCTTCACTTACTGGGTTCAGGTATTTTCTTATATTCATGAGTTTGAGTGCACGCCCCACAATCGGGGTCTTTTGACGTTTCTTTTTGCGGTCTGTAATGTGTCTGACTTGCTGTTGAATACTTAATGAATGTGAAAACTCATATTTTCCCCTTAAGATATTTATTATTAATAATATGCAATGAATAAAGGAGCAAAACTGCGTACACAGACTTACAAAACAAATAGTAATATAAATCTCGTACGATTCGGATGTCGAATGAGCTCCCAGCCACAGTGTTTCCTTTGGACTATGACATGGGGTCGTTTAAGAGGTATATTAGAGGTCTCTTCAGAGGCGGGCAACGCATTGGTAACTCCCTTAATGTCTATAGGCGGCAGTGACCACTTTTCATCAGGTGGGCCGCTTGCCTATTTGTCTGCCGTATAACATAAAGAAAAATTTTGAATAGGAAAAATCTGCTTTAGCTACTACTAAACAACAATGTTATAATAGTTAGATAATGCGTAATGTATGTAGATTCCTTAGGTATGTATTTGTTAGGTCTTCCGCTGGGGTTAACGCTATTTACGCTGTACATTAACGCTATTTTTTTAATAGAACTATATCACTGTATTACCACCAAAGGTATAATGTAGCACCTTCGTAGCATTACAGATATATCACGTAGCATGTAGCACTATTCAAAGCTACGGCGTAGAGCCTTTGACAGAGATGTATGGGAATTCTTTTTAGAAAGTCAGTTAGATTTTTCTCGCGCACACGGAATACGCCCAAGTAATAATGAAGAAGTAAAACATTTATATACAAAGAATATAGCGTTTTTCTTGAATTGTCCAATTTTTGACACTACTATTGCTTTTGTAAAACAAATTGATCGCTAACTATGCGGTTCCAAACTTACTCCCACACACTAAGGTTGTGGAAATAGCTCCCTGGAGGGGTTTTCCCTGAAGAGTACAAATTGGAATTCTTGAAGAAAGTATGAAAAGGTTATTACAGGGTAGACAGCGTGTGGGTGATGCCCCTGGTATTTCAAACGTCCATTGACTGCGGTGACTGCTTATCATCAGACAGGCCGTAAACTTGTTTGCCATATTAGTGGTATAAAAAGACACGTATTTTATTCGAAGCAGATTTGAGTGTTTTAACCTAAAATAAACTGTAATTGACTTATAAGAATGGGTACATTATGGAATTGGAACCTGGAAAGGAATTATGTCATTCCATTATTGGGTAAGCAGGATAAAAACGTAGTATCTGTACATAGTATAAAACGTATGTATCCATGTACGCTTATATCTTTTAATCTAAACAACGGATTTTAATTCGGTTTTCAAGAAAAGATATAGTGATTCAAGAGAAAGATTTATAAGCAGGAAAAAAATAGTAGGTAAGGGCAAACAAAGTCGCGTCGGGTCAACAAGTTACAGATAAACCAAACAAATATTTAAACCTATCCACATTAGAAATTAAAGATTTCATACCTCCATCGCGGAGGCTATAAAAGATCAAGGTTTGCCCACTCACTACGGTTAACACTTCGGTAAATTAATACCGCTATGTGGGTATAAGGTTGCTTGGGGGGACGGGAGACCGGCGTCCGGTTGCTATGGCAACGGGGGGTAGGCCCCTTCAATTGAGGCTTCGGAGGCTGCAAAAAGTTGATACTAAACTAAGTTTATTATATCACCACATCTTTTCCGTTTCGCGCGCACTCAAAGGCCAGTGGTTCACTTTATTAATATTAAGCATTTAATAACGAAGCCGTGTGGTATCCGGCAGAGTAGAATAGCACAAATTCACACTCTTGGGTGTCGTACAAGGCGACTATGTTTTCGAGACAAGATCTAGAGTCTCCGTAAGCTGGAAAATGGGCAGCAGCATTTTCCATTGGTATAATTATAAACCTGCGATCTCCAACCCGCCTGTCAATCATGGAGATTATGGCTCCCCTTTCGTAGGTTTTAAGTCCTGCAGTGGACTGTTATTGTGGGCTGTGACGATGATATAATAACGAGGAGCTCAATTAGATCCCTGTAATAGGCGCAATTACATAATAAATTCAACTAAGGACTTGGGTCCAGTCCACTGCTGGAATACTGAGCCTCTTCCACTATAGTAGAGGTTTTTTGTTTGCCATAACCCTTGCTTGGCAAGCGTGTTGGAGATCGCAGTGTGGCAAACACACATCGGAAAACAGTGCATCTCATTATAATATATATACTCTATATTGCACAAAAAATACGTGATGAAACATATAAATATATGACAATGTACAAAGGCGAGCTATTCCCTAAAAGAGATCTCTTCCAACAAACCTCACGTTTTGTGAAGAAATCATATTTGTAATGGGTTTAAACTCATTTTGTGTTCTATAGATGTCTGTCTGCCTGTCTGTATTCTAGACTAAAGATATCCATTAGTTGCCTTGTACGATACCCGTTAACAAAAGGGGATACTGTTATATTGCGTATGTACCAGCATTGTGGTACGCGTCAAGCGACTGGGTACAAAAGTATGTTGAATGGGGTCCAATTATACTGAAAGCTACGACACGAGCAATGCCACTGAGATTAAAAATGTTTTTTTTTGTAGTTCGTTTTATTTTTATTTTTGTGTCTCGATGTTATTTGAGTCTTGTACTGTTATATTTACGTACCTAGTTTGTCTGTGTTTTCTTTCATTCATTAACTGTATTGTATTCCATCCTACCGGAGACTACACAGCCCGTATTAGGTTATCATGGAAACCATTTTGAATTTCGAGATTGTCGTAGTTTTAGATTAGCGTATGTAATATTATTATGTGTTAATCTGGGTCGTAAGCTAAATTCCCCGTAACTTCTTTCGTGTGAACAGTTTTGTAAATAAACGCAAACTATTTCATACACTTCCGGTAGATAGTAAATGAATAGCTATAATCAGTTCTGAGTTTTAAGTTTTTCGATTACAATACAAACAAATCTTTCCAAATTTCCTAATCGTGGTAAACTGACCAGTTGACCATCTTGAAGATGACCATCTTGGCGGCAATGCCCTGGCCCGGGGTCCGCCTTTGCCATGATACAACGGAGCGACTGCCACCTGACCTCTGTTACCCTGTTAACAGATTGGATCGTGGTTGGACATTCAGTCGCCTGAATGTGCAGGTTTTATCACGAAGTTTTCCCTCACTGGACCGGTTAGTGTTCATGTATTGTACAATTACATAGCTCAATTGGGCTTAGAACCCGGTACTTCGGGTATCAGTCCGACTCCTTAACCATTAGGCCACCGACGCCGACGTTTCGAATGGTAAAGACTCGGCTGCAATGAATGTTGAGCCACGTTGTCATAAATTTGACGTACCAGCCCCAATTTTACAGATTAGGAGTCGGATATACCTACTCGTGCAATAAAAAATAAATATAAAATCGGTAGCTTATAGTTTTGCAAGCGACTAAACAATGATTGCAGGCCAGTGTATTTTTCGGTACGATAAAACAAAAAACAATTATAAACAATAAAACCAATCCACTCACATTAAAACGGTCCTTAAGACAATAAGGGCGAAAATCCACTGTGATAATCTGACTTCGAGTGTTTGCATCAAGGAGTTGGAATGTTATCTCTCCTAGAATGACATCGCTTAAAAACTCGGAGCTAAAAAGTTTCTCTGAGAGTGTGCAGGTAGGCGGAAATGGACGGCGGTCGCCATGGCAACCACCTGCGGCGCGTAACAACAGACCCTGGAGCTTTTAGGACATAGAGGTCACATTGAAGTAGGGTAGATGTAATGTGATCTGACATCTACGTCGTATAACGGTAACAGGTCCCCTTCCTCTTAATGATAAGACATTTTTCCGAGTTTCTGAACGAATAATAAAGGAAAAAGGATACGGCAGACAAGGGCACCGTCAACCGGTAATTGTATGAGAACATGTATGAATATGGAAGAGACAAAAGAAGTGTGACAGGGTCGTAACTTGTGTCATTCGATAGTCTTTTTGCCTATCTCTTTGAGATATTGGCGTTAGAATGAATGTATGTAAAAATTCAGAAGAGTTCAAGAAATGCAATTTTACTCCGACGCGGCGAACGGATGTCAAATTACATTTCTTACAAACTTCGAGAAATCGGATGAAAACTATCTCTTACATGGACGTGTTTAATATAACAAATTTCCTCGTAACACACAGTACTGAAAATACCTAGACAATTGTGAAAAAAAAATTAAGAGAAAATACCGTCATGGATCCCTAAACTGTTCAACTAATCTGTATAACAATAAATTTAAGCAACTGATAAACAAAAATTTAAATGTGGAAGTGCACACAAATAGCGTCCACTCAATCGCGGGCCGAGGCCCGAAGAGAACCGAACACACCCGATTGCGTCTCCGGAGGCACTGATGCAAGGCCAATTCGCATGAAATTCATTCGCGGAAACATCTGTACGAATGCGGCGTAGCGTTCGCGGGGTATTGTAAACGAGGCTTTTACCAAGAGGGGTGGACCCTCCCTCATCCCCTTCTAAATCAGCTGTTCTCCCCCCCGGCCGCTGTAGACAGCGTGGCGGTAAATGATACATAGCACGGCAATACACGGTGCGTGGTGCACGAGATTAACTTTGCGCCAGATAAATTGAGTAGCGGTATAATATTGTGGGCGTTGGAAAATGTTGACTGAAAATAATGTAATAAAGTTTTGTTTGCTTTTAACGTAAGTTTTATCGCAAAACTTACATAAAATGTGGTGGGCGCTCTGACAGTGATCAGTTTCGCAGTGGAGAAACGTTTAGTCTGTTTCATTATCATAACATAACAGTCTACTGCAGGACTTAGGGCTTCTCCCACTTATTATTGCCATAATCATCACACTTGCAGGCGGATTGGAGATCGCAGTGTTATAAATATAACAATAGTAAACGCTATTGCCCATTTTCCAGCCAATTGAGACACTAGATCTTATGGCTCGACAACATTAGTCGCCTGCCTTGTACGACACCCACGAGTGTAAGGGGTTAGTGTTATTCTACTCTGCCTGATATCACACGGCCACGGTATGTCTAAGTTACCCATGAATAGGTAGTAGGCATTAAATTTAGCCTACAACATGCTAATAAGCATTTTGATCAGGAGTATGTCGGTGGGTCCATGACTCGTTGACCCACCAGTGGGACATCCCGGTGGGGCCACGAGTCAGGAGTGATACCTATCAGGGGTTCCCTAACGGTTTTCTGTTTAACCTAATAGCCTGGATTCTTGAAATTTACAATGATTACTTCATACACGACTGATCTGTTATATAATATGTTAACATATCAAATGAAAGCCATAAAGAGTCAGCCGACCCTATGCTAATTCTATTTTAATGAAGGACAAACTCTATATAAGCAATGTACATATATTGTACGAGCACCAACTGTGATAAGTAAAGCCTATAGTACATATTGTCTTTAGCATAATTGTAATTTATGTGCAAAAGCGTGTGATTATGAGCATCAACACAATGCCTGTTCTGTTTATTATAACCCTAATTAAAGCTTCCATAATTTAAGATAACGACGACTTAAAAAAGCCTACTAATATGCTAAATGCGAAAGTCTGTTTGTTGCCTCTTCACGTCTAAATGGATGAACGGATTTGGATGATATTCATAAGACATAGGATATTTTTTATGGCCCATTACCAGTAGTTATCTACGGAGATCTTAGCTGAATAACCTATCCCACGGCACCCTATTTATTTATACGGGAATCCTTTTGACACTAAAGAAGAATGAAGCATTCTATTATGGGGTAGTTAAAGCAAGCGTTCGAGGCGCATGTCACTACAAAATTGTATGAATTTCTAATGCGCGTAGTAGGTGTGTGAAGGAGTTTTCGAAATTTCGAAATCAGTCGGGTAGTTTTGGAGATTACCGACAAGATATGCCTTTTAAGAAGATTGTTATCACATTATTATTTCAGGGACATCATCTGTGTTGTTTTATACAACCAATTCTTATACTTGCTGATAATATTATCGTAAGAGAATTTTTTAAATAAGAATTAGAATTAGAATCATTTATTTGGTGTAAAGGCGGTAGGTATATTAACAATGTAGGTGGTACAATTATCAGAGATGCAGTTCTCACATTCAGTCAGTTTAGGCACTGACATGCAAATATCAATACATAAAATATAAAATAAGATACGTACTTTTTGAGTTTATAGTTAACTAGTGGACCCGCCGCGACTTCGTTCGCGTACACGTACTTTACCCCTATCTACCCTTTTCCTTGCTTATAAACCTTGCTCTTGAAACAGTATCCATTGTTGAACCGCATTAAAGTTCGTTGCGTTTTTTTAAAGATCTAAGCGTACACACATATATACATAGGGACAGACACCGGGAAGAGACTTTGTTTTATAGTATGTATAGATAGACACATAGGTAACAATGGTCACATGAAAACCAGTTCATCCTACGAGGGCATTGACCGTTCTGGACAGACGGTCGATAACAGTAGCATCTCACACATTTGTAGTAAATAAATACTAATGTGTTAAGTGGTTATATTTACACATAGCTACTGTTAACTTGTGTTTGTATTGTATGTACGTATGTAACAACCTGTCATATTGGAATATTTTATTAGGTTTAGTTTAGTGTCACGATTCCGGATTCTCTCTTGCTACTTCATAAAATAAATCCGCTTTCCGCGTCCGTCTATTTGCGTCTACGCAAGGGATATTGTAGCAAATTTTACTATCACATACATAATTTCATCACATATAATACCCGTGGGAATACGAGGCGAGTAATTGGTTTCTTAATAAAAGTCCATAACATTAATAGTGTTACGAATTCAATAATGATTTATTTCAGACTAGCAGTCCTTGTGGTTTCACCGGAGCGCAGTTCGGTTACCTATAAATATTCAACTATCCTACGGGGCCCAATAGGGCCAGAAAGATAATAATCTTTCTGGGATATAAAGTAGCTTATGGCACTCGGAAATAATGTAGCTTCCTATAAGTGTAAGAATTTTCAAAATCGGTTTAGTACAATACAAACTCACAAACTTACAAACATACACATGGGTTCATGATATACCAAAAAAAGTCTGAAACTAATTGCAGAACTTAGCCGTTTAGTTCAAAGGGATCAACTTCAACTTTTCTTATATTGTGTAGACCTAGCAGCACAGATGCTACGTCGGCACATGCTGAGAATTACTAGGTATAGTATTTAGCCTCAGTAGGTAACGGAAATCCAGAAAGCTCTATTTGTGTCGGATGGTCAGTTTTCAACTATATTTTTGTACCGCTATTGGCAGACAAACCTACAGCCTACTTGATAGCAAGCAGTCACCGCAGCCTATGGCCCAGAAATATTTGAAATAAATACGAATTGTAGCAATAAATAAACCGAAAAAAGACTAATTGATATATCAACGCACATCACAAACCACTGGACTGACCGGTCTGAAATTACATAATAATATAACGCGTAAAAGCACCTATTGTATGATAAATGAAAATCTACCCCAAGCGACACTTATTCCCATTGAGATATGAACCAACGTTGCCGTAGGCTACTAAAAGCTAGTTGAATTGAAATACAGTCGAATAAGCTAATCCATCAGCCAATAATGGACCCTAAAAGCCCGTACAGATACCGCGTAAGTACGCTCAGCGTTCAAACGAAAAGCGTATAAGTTCGTGCAGCGTCCGAACATTGAACGCATAGCGGTCGCGTAGAATTCGTGTAGCCGTCGCATAGCCATTGAGTAGCGGTCGCGTAGCCATCGCGTAGCGTGCGAACCATTGGATTGTCGTTTCAACGCTTCGCCTGCTAGTGATCTGTATTCCCTGTACAGTACAACTTGGACTCCTTCAAGGCCAAAGTGAATGGGCTGTTTCCGGCTTGACATGCTTAACTTAACATCAGGTGAGATGACGATCAAATACCTGTCAAGTAGGTAGAAAAAAAAACTCCATGTTAGCGGTTCGGTCGCTGCAATTATCCGATTTCAAACAGCACCAGTAAACGGGTTCTAAACAGTTATCACGACTCTCAAAACGAATATTTCATAAAATTATAAGACCTAAAGATATAAAGTATGTGCCTCCGTTTGTAATATTCTATTCATATTACATTTAGCACCTACCGCGGTCGTGGTGACATACTTAGCGGCAATTCTCGCGCTGAGGCGCGCGGGAAATTCCACGCGGCGTGAATAGGGGCGTCGAGGATTTCAGGCCAGTTTAAGTGACAACTCTTTATTGTAGGCTGAGGGCCACGAACTTTGCTGACAGGTGATGGCGTGCCTGTCGATTTTTGTTTTTTAATCATTGGCTTTAGTTCAGTCAACTTTAGTTCCACTTTTAACCGGGCGCAAAGTCTCGTGGCCCTCACTCAATGCGTTGGTGTACAGAGCAAAAGAAATTTAACCATGTAGGTAGTTAGCTTTCCAATATTTTTGCGTAGATGGTAGTAAGTGCGTAATTTGTATGTCAAAGTAAAGGTAGTTTTAAGTACATACGTCATACAATACACGATTGATGAATACTATTTATAGAGATATATAGAAATTTTGTTAGGTACCTATGCCGTGTTTCCGCAAGAGCCACATTGAATTGCGAGATAAATGAATAGCCTATGTATTATTCAGGGATATAATTCTGTAATTACCTGACCTGCCAAATCCTGGATCATGGTCCTCGTGCACGAGAGCTAAACCGGGACATTAACGCCACGATGAGATGATTATTATTATTCAGGAATATGGGCTACAACACCGCAAAATCCTTCATGTAATTTATATTTATTTATTTATTTATTTATTTGTAGGAGTACCAACAGCTGTACATTACAAATATCCATTACATTTATGTGAACAAATATCCATTCAAACATCCTTACAAGCCTGCAAGCGTAGGATGTTGGATTATTGTTAATAATTTATATACTACTGGTATACTTAATTAGCTTACAGTACTGATATAACTTACTTGTAGAAGCAGAAGAGTGCGAACAACAAACAAAAGGCTGCTAAGAAGTCAGACAATAATTAAGATATATTTGTTACAGCACAAGGTTAACATACTCGCTCCCGGCACTTCCATAATTCATTCACTTAAAAGCGAGCATAAAACAAAATATTAAAGCTGCCCCCAAAATAATGGGTTCAGAATAAAACTGGAGCACATTCGTTACTTTAATAGTCGCTCCCAGTCCGGCCCTGTTTGGTGAACAGTCCGGACCTGTTTGGTGCTCGAGTTTACGTGGAAAATATTAGCATCTAGATGAGAATTGTCCTCAGGTGACGACTACGTTAATTTGTACAGACGTGTACGGTGCGTTTTAGCTTGGAACGAGTAACGGGTTTTGTTTGCGCTGCCCATTGGCCGTGCAGTGACGCGTTAAGCCAATTTGAGTCTTAATGAGTAGTTGTGACTACTCCCTCCATAATGTAATGGTCGACATTTTGGAGTACCATAAATGTATCGTGATGATTTTGTACGTTTTTCGTTATGCAATGAAATATATACAAACAATAAACTTAAAATAAAATATAATAGAGAAGTCAAATCCTAAGGTTTCAATGTTTTATACGTGTAGTAAAACCGAATTTTGCCTACATAACTCCTATCAGGCGCCAATTGCTTCGCTATTAGTCTCTTGGGACGTTTATAGGCGACCTCGAATCTTTGAAAGTTTTGGCTCAATGGTCTAGTAGTTCATCCCACTCCAAGACTGAAGAGCAAAAAATACATATATTGCCTTTATTATTTAATGTAGTATTTTATTATTTATTATAGTAGGTACATTCTGAACTACTTTCTGTAATTATTTGATCTGCCAAGGCTGAACCCGGGCCTCCGTACGCGAGAGCACATCCGGGACAATAACGCCAAGATGATTTTAATAAGTCGGTATATTACGAGAAAATGTAAATATTTTTATTGTCTCTGTAAATACTTTGTGTATACACTTTATTAAAAGGACTTCCAATGTAAACATCGTATTATTTAATTGTATGGTAAATAAACAATCCGCCTTTGTAGGCTAGAAAATGGGCAGGAGTATTTTCCATGGTTATATTTACAACACTGCGAACTCTAACCCGCCTGCCAAGCGTGAAGATTATGGCAATAACCTCCCCTTTCGTGGGACAGGCCCTAAATCCTCCAGTACACTGTCATGGGCTGTGATGATGATGGCAAATACGTAACCGACAAACTACAAATTACAGCGCAAACCTATTCTCCTACAAATCAAAACCAATCATCGAGTCCTACATATTCTCTTCGATGACGAGCAATGTTCGCGTACTCAATATGCCAGTTCGAACTGCCAGTACAGATTTGCGAATTCAAAACAAGCAAACAACGGATATCACCAATAACTGACGGCTGTCACACGTCGCGGGCATACGCCGCGTTGTGAGTGGATCAAAATGCACCGCCACTGCGGTATTGTACAATACATGGGTACTGCGAACGAGCAGTGGCACTGGTATGTTGTGTGCTGTATAGGGTACATGGTTGAAATATATTATATTATAATAATAATAGAAAGAGGTACAGGCCGCTAGTTATTGATAAAACAATGTGTTTATTACAAATTATTGAGTGTGTAACACTGGTTCGAGAATGGTTTTGTTCGAATGAACCAGTCGAATGAAAGCTGGATTGAAATTCTACGGCTCGAAAAAACGCTGAATCGAGTAACGTGGACTCGAGACATCATCGCCATTCATGGGGTGAAAACCAGTTCAACCAGTGTCAGGGTTCCCAGCAAAAGACTTTGGTTGACCTCGCTGCACCACTGCATTAAGCTGCTGCACTGTGGTAAAAGTGGTGAGCTCGAAGTCACGAAGCTCGACCAGCCTCAAAGTACGAAACTGTCAATCATCCAATTCCCGGGCTTTGCTTAACCTGTTTATCAATTTCGCAAACTGCTACTAGACCAGTGTCTCTTCTAAATTTGCCTTGAACAATATACCCGCCCAATGTCAATATTTTCCGGTGCCTTAAAAAAGAAAGAGTGGATTGAATGCATGAGCTTTCCCGAAAACCAGCGCTGTGACAGGCGTGAGCCCTCACGTCATTATGCTGTGGACCATTTCCGATCCGACCTCAACACATTTCCAATCCAAGCGAAAGCGAAACCATTTCAGTTTTTTACCGTTCCTATTAAATTTAATTTCATATAATTAAACCCTTTTGTTCGACAGTTCATCAATTTTCAATGTTTACTAGGTTAGGGATGTGATATGGAAATCTATGTCTATTTCAGAATTTATCGAGAGTTAGTTTGGAAAATGAAACTGGCAAGGAATGTGCTTAACAACATCGAAGCTCATTTGATTGACAAATACAAATCGACCGTCGCGTGATTTTTAGTTAGAAACTTCACTAAGAAAAGAGTCTAAGGAATGCGTCCATTACTGAAAGATATTCCTAAATCATTAGTTTGAACAATCAATTTGTACCATACTATTAGTACCTACAATTTTACTGGGTACTAATTAAAACACTGCATTTCCAGTCAAAATCCTTAAAAGTTGCCCAACTGACCGAAACCAATCGAAAGAAACAGTAATCAAGATGGGTACTTTTTAGTGCTGTTAAGAAAATACTCACGTACACTTTTAATTTGATAGGCACAGGTAGAAACAAGCCTCATTAGCTTAATTAAGGCGTTTATATTTACCTTTCGTACGGGAAGAGAACATAAAGCCGTATTGCTTCTTTTATTTCGTAAGCCACACGTTAGGATCGTATTTTCACTCGGAAATGGCAATACAATATTAGTACGATTACTATGAGATAGAGTATAGGATACAAAGATTTCAATACACTAGATATTCATTCACACACATAGACACAAAAATAATACCAGTATCCTTTGCCATACGGTGACGATATAGTTTAATAGAATTATATGTATAACTAATTTTGCAAGTGCAAAGCAAGTAGTACCTACTAAGCAGACCATCGCAACCACCGCGAGCCAGAAAGTTGTCCTGCTCCTCAATTGGCTTGTTCCTCTACTAATGAAGGAGGTTCGTCGAGTAGTGGACGACCTGGTTCTGATTATGAACTTCATATTGTTATTTGCTACATAAAACCTCATTATATTCCGATACGTTACAATCGGCGAAGTCCAAAGCAAGTAACGCACAGTCGCCTGCAGCGAAATATACTAGCAACAGTTACATACATCGACATTATTTTTGGACAGCTAGAATACCTGAACTATTTTTAAAATGGCGATCAAATACATAAGTACAAAACTTATTACTTCGAGCGTTCGATGAAATACTAGTGAACCCTGCGCGACTTCGTTCGCGTACATCTACTATACCTCTACCTACCATGTTTCTTGCTTATAAACCTTCCTCTTGAATTTGCGGTTTGCAACAATATATAGAGTTATCTATTGTTGCAAACCATATTAAAAACCGTTGCGTACAAGTAGTTTTAAAGATGTAAGCGTACAGACGGCGGTAAGCGACTTTGTCTAATACTATGTAGGTAGAAGCAAACAAATATTGATAAATTTTACAGTACCGGTATAATGGTTATAACATTTATCAGGAGACCACGATTATTCCGCAGTAACTTACAAGGCCGCGAACGGTTTGTAGGGCGAGCTAAGCGTTTTTCAATATCCTTCAGAGAGATACCAACAAAATCCTCTTTTTA
Source organism: Blastobasis adustella (assembly GCA_907269095.1). Taxonomy (NCBI): domain Eukaryota; kingdom Metazoa; phylum Arthropoda; class Insecta; order Lepidoptera; family Blastobasidae; genus Blastobasis; species Blastobasis adustella. The sequence continues at coordinate 9,464,049 of OU026128.1, read as the reverse complement.
TTGCCAGAATAGTGACGTGTCGGGAACTTTCGCAGCCCTAGAGAGGGGATACGGAGAAGGGTCCAAAGGAATGTGAGGCAGCCCTCCCTTTGCATTCCGTCAGGGATTACGTTGAATATTTTTAATGGAATCCCTGATGGACCGACGGTATTCCTTCGATTTAACGGACGTGGTTTTGCACCGATTTTTTAAGTTGATTTCGTAGATTTTCGTAGTTGTATTTGTACAGTCGTATATTACTGTAAAAAATTAACAAATACAAGCACGAGACTACATATTGCAAGTTGACGTTTTTTCAGTAAATAGTCAACAACTCTTGCAATTATTTTTTATCACTTTACACTACACAACCTTTCAATCGCACACTTCATTACTGAAATAAACATCTCTCAAAACAAATGACTCAGTCCAATAGAACTTAAATTTTGCTGACACGAAATTGGAGTCTTGAACACCGAATTAATTTTCTAAATACAGTTCACGAGTAAATGAGAGCGCTGCAATTATGTGAATAATTTCGCCTCTTTATTCCGGCGATATTAAGCGGCCACATTACTTAAGACCCTCATCATACCGCATGAAATACGCTAAAGAATTCCCTTAAATTTCTCCTAAATTTCTCCACCGGATCGTACGGGCGCATTAGGCGTTTCGAAACTTTCCGCCGAAAAAGTTCTTGCCTATATGTAAATTGGGTATTCCCTATGTGCGAATACGGGAGAGTGCTCATGAGAAATTCTGTGCCGAACGATCTCCGAATACAAAGTTAATGATCCATAATTTTATAAGTGGGTAAAGTTATTTTATGAGTCGTAGGCTACTTATCGTTATGAAGACCACTTTAATTGGGTATCACAGTCGTGTGGAATGTATTTTCGGTGGAAAAACATGATGAATTTCGATATAATTTATTTTCCAAGTCTCAATATAATTTCCTTTCAGATTATAATAATAGATATAGATGCTCGCGATTTTGTCTGAATATACCTACTTCGATAAAAACTGTCCAATGTTTATCGTACGCCAGCATTTGCATAGATAAATATGATTGAGTATTATAAAAATCCTTTATGTAATGTATATTTTATATTTTTATAAACGAGCTATTTATATATATTTGCCATAATCGACAAATCAATAAAAGGATATCTATAGGTACATAATTTAAAACAAAGACGCTTCCAGCTGTCTGTCCCTATGTATGTATGTATCTTTGTACGCTTAGATCTTTAAAAGTACGCAACGGATTTTAATGCAATTTTCAACAATAGTGAGAGTGATTTAAGAAAAAATCAGTAGTAGGGGTAAATAAAGTGTAAGTGAACGAAGTCGCCCCGGCTCCACTAGTGTATATCATCATCATCATCATCATCACAGCCCGTAACAGTCCACTGCAGGACTTTAGGCCTCTCCCACGAAAGGGGAGGTTATTGCCACTAGTGTATAATTAATGTTTAATGTCTTCTCTGAGAACATACTTTGTTTTACAGTTGTATAGGTATGCTTCGTATTTCACAAAACCTGTATTGCTATAACACAGTATAAAACACTAAGTTATAAAGTGAACACCCATAAACACAAGATAAACTGACAGAAGCTCACTCCGTCATACGCCCTCTTCTAGTTAAGCGATCGATCTTGTACGATACTTACTGCGCTTAAAGTTCGAACTTCTTGTGAATCGGGCTTCTCTCAGAGTTTACATTATAAATATATAGGTAAATATGATATTAATTTACCTACCATAGTATTATAATAATGTGTGTTCATGTTATTCATTTATAAGTCAATAGTATTGTCGCGGAACATACATGGGGGTGAATCGGGTACCCGACGACACGAGGGACTTAACTTTTTTTGACGTCAATGTTCCGTCCACCCCGTATAACGTTTTTGCAACAAGGGTTTTTTTTTTATTCCAATTAACTTTGCACTGGGTTTCCATTACCTTTGTCTGTTCAACGTCAACGAAACAATTAAGTTACAGTCAATTACGTACTTCATTTTTGAATTAAGTTAGAGTCATTTACGTATCTCATTTTTGCTAACTTGAATTTATTGCATAGCGCCTTTAGATGGGGACGGTTTAATGCGAAATTGAAAAACTTTCTTTTACTTTTTTCCCGTCTGCCCGTTTCCAAACCATTAAGCCTATGGAATGGAATGGTCGTTTTACGTTTGTTTACACTGCAAAGTAGGAAAACTTTTTAGGTAATCAATCTATAACATTAGGTATACAGGTGGTAGTTACGATGTTTGTCATTAACATACACTTGACAAGAGAAACGACATTCTTTTTTCAATTTCAAAAATTTACGTCAATTTAAATGCTCGCCTACGTCGCCTACTTACAATATTTGATTTATTGATTGAAGTATTTTTTATTGCACCAAAAGACTACACATTTATATAAATATATTACACATTTACATAATATACAATAGTATGTAAAAAGGCGGACTTAAGAGGAGTTATTCCAGTCAACCTTTTGAAAAGTATTAATTTAAATTCACGTGATTTGTAGGTATGAGTTTGCTGTTGATGTGATGTGATTATGACTTTATAACTTTTTGCACAAAAAAATTTTGCCTCACTACATTCGCCAATTTGACTATACGGCCTCAGGTTAACGTCCTTAGACGCCTGGTGCAATAAAACTTCAATGGTTCCAAATTTGAATTTGAAATATCTGTCTCGTTCCAAATTAAATGGCTTACTCCAACAGTCGCAATTGCTAAACTTTTTGACAAGTAAAGCGCTTGAAATTAACGTGCCGCTAAGTTAGGGGGGGAAGGGGGGGAAAATTTCGTGCAATCGTTTCGAATTGGGGAAACAAGAGACAAAAAGGGGAGGGGATGATGGAATGCGCGAGTCTGATTAAAGGCATGACAGTGGACCCCTACTGGCCTAGTTCGCGCGGTGCAAACAGGTCACGAGCCGGTTAATTACTGGGGACAGCATTAATTAATTCTTTTTATTTTAGTTTTATACGATAGGCAAGCATTTGTTCGCCATATTGGACTAGAAAACAATGCCACAGCGTTTCTTATAGACTATTCAGTGGAAATTATGGCAAAATACTATTTATATAGGCTCTATAAACCGCTGACGGGTCGAATTCTACATGTGTGGAAAATTGCCAAAAGAAATTATTAAAAATACTTAGGTAGTAAAAGCATAATTTAAATTAGAAAAGACGAAACAATATTGAAATTGATCCATCCTCGTGGGAGCTACTGTACAACACACCTTCGATTTTTTTATTGCCTAGGGAGGCACACAGACGCACGATCCCCCTGATTGAAAGTGGCCACCATCGTCAAGGACATCTGCAGTACAACCCAAGGGCCGATAGTGCCTGCCTTTGAGATACCTGTTGAAAAACCCCATGTCGTAGAGCAGAGGAAAGATTACGGGAGGGAGCTCATTTCACACCTTACACGTGCGGCAATTTAAAATAAAATAATCTTGTCGTTAAAGTCCCGGTTGTGTTTTCAATTCAACTAATGTACGTAGCGCAGAGAAGAGTCATTGATACATGGCCGCAAGCTGGATTCGAACCCGGTACCTCACGCTTACGAGTCGAATACCCTAACCGCTCAGCCGCTCAGAACGAACATTATTACACACACATTGTTTGTCCGTCGATGTCTACGTAAATTGCAATAAATGTAGAGGTAAATTTCAATGTACAACAGCGGATACAGCGACATTGGATAATCTAATTAGGGGCCAATAAAAGGCGTCGAAGGTAATGAATATTTACAGCTGCCCAGCGCAATCGATTGCCATTCCGACCTCTACTGTCTCAGTTTTCCTACTGTACGTGGATCGTGCCGTTCTATGGAATATATAGTCTAGATGTTTTCGATCAGTTGCTTGTAGTACCTAATTGTGCGACTTATGTCACGTCAACTTCAATGGGGCTATTAATTCGGCATGTCATAGGGTAAAAAGTATCTTATGACCTTATGACCTAATGGGTTAGCATTGAAGTGTTCTAAAATTACCTTAATATGTAAACGCTAAATCATGTCTGTCTAATTAACCTGAGTGTACCAAGTTTCAAGCAAATATGCTTGTTGTTAATTTGAGGTGATAGTTACATAACCCAAAAATACGTACCCCCTACATCATAAGACGCACACCTGAAATTGAAGCAAGACTTGAATTTTTCCGCACTTTGCTTGGATGCAGTGCATAAGTGCTCTAAAAAGTTATACATCTTCACAAACTTTTCCAATTATAAAAACTATAGGACAATTATAAAACAAATAATAGTACAAAAATAAGTAATGGAAGGAAAGCAAGTTACTTTCATTATGGATTTAACATTTTTGCATTATATAGCGTCGTTTGGCTATCGTATGTCTCATAGATTATCTACTATTCTGGTTTTAGACTAATGTTGTTTACTCGGCCTGCTAAAGACACCTGTATGACCTGGTTTCGATAAATAGGACAAATCGTTTTGTTCTTTTCCTATGTAGTGTTTATTATCAATTTGTCTTTGAGTGAGGTAAATATTTTTTTCAGCTGTTCGTTAAACATTCCTATATCAGTTGACAAAATTAACAATAGTACCTAACGTAATTTTTCGACGGTTGGTAAATTTGTGTAAAGTTAAACATTGGCAATAAAAAGAAAATTTATTGGTAAAATATAAAATATTGGAATTAACTGTTAGATAAGTATTATTCATATTACACAAAGCTATTAGAATGGGCACCACAGTTCATACACATCCTGGCATCAGCCGTAGAAATATTGCGTCTTAATAACCACTAATTTACACAAATAAGGATATCTTTTAACTGTAAGGCCGGGACGTTACACCACACTTTAAACACAATCTTCCATGCCGCTAAACAATTTCATCTTTTTCTTCGCGTTTACGACGGCGACGTAACATACTCGTAGCTCGACGTAAAGTCAATTCATTGACCTCTCGTGCTATCATTCGTTTGTGGCACTTCATGTACAATCGGTAGGTAATAATTAGCCCTCCAAGTATTAACAACATGCATATTAAAATCAAAATTATATTGGTTGTACTGGCATGAACCTTCAGCTCATTTATCTCGGCACTGTTAGAGCCGCCAGCTGAGTTCTGGGCTATCACAATCTCCTCCTTTTCACTGGATTGACTTGAACCCATTTTTAAATATAAAATTATGCTAGACACACAAAAGTACGTGATTATTACAATAAAACTGTATCATTTTGCAGATCACTGAATGTTTATGGTTTACGGTTCATATTAGGATGCGCGCGGGCCGGCCGGTCGCTCGGTCTCCTGTTACCGGCTGGCAGGGTCGCCATGTAAGGCCGGGACGTTATGTAAATAAAACGATGTCCGAGGTTGAATTAGTACTGGCTTTATTAGTTACAAAACAAGCTTATTTATTAGATAGTATACATCTAATATATAATAAGTATACATACTACATAACTTATAAGTCTTATTAGTTTTATTATCCAATAACCCCTCCTAACTCTCAGATTACCTTTCAGATAAAGCCGTAAACAGGCCGCCATTGAGCACTAACGATGCGTATAAAGTTTGCATAAATTATAAAAACACATACATTTTAATATAAATGGTTCTTTCTACTCACTTTTGAGTGGAAACGGCTGTAACGAAGCTGCAACTTCCAGCTGGAATAGCCATCGCCACTTAGCAGCGTAGCGCATAAAGGGGGCCCCACTTGGTAGCGGTTTATCGCAACATTTTCAAGCCAGCGTCCGGCCATATTTTATGGAAGACCGTCATTAGAGCCCAGGTCAGCTGTTGGGTCACTCGATAGTTGTAAACGTTAGAGCTATATTTAAAATGTAGTTAAAAGGATGTATGAGAAGAATTGTGAATATAATATGCGAGGCTAGGAAGTTGTGTCAGGACAGAGTAAAGTGGCGCTCCATAGTCTCTGCCTATTCCACCTGTGGGATAGAGGCGTGAGCTTTATGTATGTATGTAGGTTAAGATAGAATAATATATTATAATGTACGTGGTTGTTAGGTTGTGGGAGAAAAGGGTGGAAAGAGGTCCCGCGGGAGCTCTCAAAGGCGATTGACATTGAAGTGGCGTACGCGACCTTTCAAAGCTATCCGTTTCCCAATTCACCCGTTCGAGATCAAAAGTAACGTTCCCAAAATGTAGTAGTATAGTGTAAAAGTAGTGAAGTGTAGGTGAAACTATAGTGTTTCTGTACTGTTATATAGTTGTCGTGGGTGTTTTGGGGGTTAGGCGGGGGATGTCAATGACCGAACCCGTTGAATGATGTTTAAACACTAAATTTATTGTAAAAAGTAATAGACTAACTAATTTACCTACGCTGCAATACATTCGGCACATATTGACCTACTTACAGCTGTAGCTAAAACTGCCTGTACGGCGTTACTCCGTACATCTTGCCCACTAAAGAAAAGAAAAGCTATGTAGCAAGATTGTATAAACCTAGTTTACATAAATACATGATTATTGAGTTAAAATGTAAAGGTTCAAAATAATTGAAAGTGATCAGTACAAATTATGAAAAGTATGGTAAATAAAGTACAGTAAAATATCAATTACTCAGAGTCCTTAAAATGTCAATGTGTAGTAAGTTTAATCATTCACTTTCACTCACTATCACTACTCACTGGTGGGTATATTAAGCTTAACCGACCGCGGCATCGTGCGCGGTGTTGTTAGACCACGACTGAGCTCTCCGCTGTATCCACACACCATATTTTTCTCATTTTACACCACCTAATAGTCAAGAAAAATGACAAATCCGAGAATAAATATTGATATTGTACTATACAGTACGGAATACTGGTATGTCATGGACGCTAAGGGTATTTCCATTCTTCATTTCGTCATTACCATTTCCATAATAATCTGCTTACGAAGCGTGGTTGTTGAAGACCGGGGAAGTGGAGGAAAAAGAGGTAGAAGAAGCCGGGATAAACCCCTACATTGATGATTTAGATTGCAAAAATATTAACTGTGATTATAATTGCTGAAGAAAAGAACGAGCGAAGTGGGCCAATAAGTCAAGTAAGGCTCTCGCGTGCCGCGCGGGAGTGCGACCGGGACATAACACCAAGATGATGATGATTATAATTGATGGCACAGTGTATTTTTTTTTATACTTTTTATTTTAATTACTAAACTACATCACGACTACACGAGCTCACATTATCTCGGCGCCTATAATTCCTTACTGTTAGTATTTAATATATTAGATCGTTTAACAAGTAGGTACCACTTGGGCGTTCTATTCACAATCACATTTAGGTAACAATGATTCCTCAAACAGTTTTCGCGCTAAAATAAAGAAAGAAAAAGCAATTAACCACCGCCAGTGTATACCTACACCTACGGTATATGTAACACCTGGCCACCTGCAACGCCTGCAAGCCCGCAAACTTGCAAGCTGTTATCGGCTGCAGCCCGTGTGTGGAATAACGAATGCAGCGCTGCCGCCGCCGTGAATTCGAATATTCTATAATGGAACGGATGAATTGTTTCCGCGCCGCTTGCCCTGAGAATTATCTGCAGGATTAGCGGAGCCGGTGGGTGCTGAATTGCTGATACTCGCTTTCAATTACGCGATTAATGTTGGTCTTTGTTAGATTTTGATGGCGGAACTCGTTGCGGTATCATGGCTATTGTCATCGTGTACGGCCGTCGTAGAGATCGATTTTGATGCCTGCACCCGAAACCTACTACCGTATTTAGATGGCTCGTAAACTAGTCCTTTTTATTTACATTTCTATCTGTTACCAAAAGGTCTCATGAAAGTTTAACTAGACGTCCCCCGCTGAAACATTTAACTATCACGCGGGATCCTATTATTGTTCCAAAATCAAAAGTAACGTATTACGCTCGGAAATAGTGTTGCTTCCTGTTAGAGAATTTCCGCATTAGATATAGCATTCAAACTTACAAATAAACAGAGGTATCCCCTTTATATTTATCTTAAAATATTACTTAGTTTGAACATATAAGTTTTCGATATACGCTTTATTTAGTTTGTAGAATATTCTAATTATGGCTTTTTGCTTCACAACATTCTAATTCTAATACACATATCTAGATGGCCGCAGCGTTGCATAAATTTCCATAATTTCGTTCTAAGATAGGGACGGGCTGAAATAAATTTAATAAAGTCGAGGTAAATAAGCTGGAAGGAAGAAAATTCTCGCTGAAAATGTTAGCCTCATACTGTAAATGCGGTGAGGCGGGCTTTTTCAAGTCCAAACTTTATTCATAAGATACCTACCTATAATTTGTTATACGACCTACATAACTTAGCTGTTATAATAAACACAAAAATGTGTACTTGTTAATTGACTATTCATAAAATTAAATCAGTGGCTTGGCTAGTCTATACATAGTATAAAACAAAGTCGCTTCCCGCCGTCTGTCAATATGTATCTATGTATGCATATATGTACGCTTAGATCTTTTAAACTACGCAACGGATTTTAATACGGTTTTCAACAATAGATAGAGTGTTTCAAGAGGAAGGTTTATAAGCAAGACAAAAATGGTAGGTAGAGGAACAGTTGGTTCGCGAGCGAAGTCCTGCCGAGTCCACTAGTAAATTATATTACCTATAGCTATGATCAAAATTTCACCGTTGATATTTTACAGCTGTCCATCGCTGTTTAAGCAAAAACGACTCAACAATTCACTCAACTGTCTGTCGGTTTCATCATTCAATAGTCGAGGTATAGCTAAAAAAAACGATCTCTTGGAACCGACTGGCAATTTATCTCTAGAACTGAAGGCTAGAACTTTGTAAGTAAACCCAAATAGCGCTACCTAAAGTTCCACAACTTTTTTCATAAACGCATGATAAAAATCCCCGGAGGAATGCAATTTCTCCCCGGTCCTCGTGTAATAGGTTTAGTACGCCACGAGGGCTGGCGTCTATCCAGCAGAGCATCGATCGAGTCCATAATGGAGCATGTATGTAAATCTTTACAACCATACACAACATTAGATCTTAATCAGCCGTTGGTAACATGAGAACTGTGTCTGTGAAATGGTTATTTGCCCGTTTCTGTTGTACAACGTCGTTCCGTTATAAAAACTTTTGCAAGAAAGAAATAATGTCGAATGTAAAACAGAAGCCGTGTGGTGTCTGGCAGAGTAGTACCAACCCCTTACACTTTTGGGTGTCGTAGGAGGCGACTTATGTTTTCTAGGTAAAAAATCTAGAGTCTCCGTAGACTGGAAAATGGGCAGCAGCGTTTTCCATTGTTATATTTATTACACTGCGATCTCCAACCCGCTTGCCAAGCGTGGAGATTATGGCAATAACCTCCGCTTTTGTAGGAGAGGTCCTGAGTCCCGTAGTGGACTGTTATGGGCTGTGCTGGTGAAACAGAATGTGGAATTTTGATAACGCCTTACCTTATTACATTTTTAAACGAGGCGGCATGACTGTCTGACCCTCTCTGTCTTCATTACAACAACAAAATTTTAACAATAATTTAAAAAATGAGGCAACTTGATTTTTTCGGAATGGAATCGATAAGCTTGTTCAAACCTGGAAAAATGATATTGACTATGTGTTACCTATCTTCTTCGAAAATTACGCCATCTAAATTATACACCAACCAAATAGCAGATACAGCTAAAACATGCAGTGCACCATTAAACCGTACATAATTCAAGTACTGGCGAATTGGTCTTGGGTAACGTCTGTGTGCGCAATATTGCACAGTTGTCTGCACATAGCCGAAATCAAGCCGGCGTTAGTTGCAATTGCAAGCAAGCAAGGAACAAAGGGAATCTCCAACCAAGACTTTAAAGTGGTTAAAGTGTACAATTTAAACGTTTCCCGACTAAAATGTACGGTTCGTCGGAACCAGAAATAAAGTAAACGGTTGGTACAACTTGTGTTTTAATACGGGTATGAAGTATGCGTCTGAACGCGCGGGAGACTCGACGAATTCCATGGAATGCGATTCCGGTTACGTTATCTACACTAATATTATAAAGAGAAAATATGTTGTTGTTTGTTTGTTGGTAATGGATAAACTCAAAAAATTCTGGATCGATTTAAAATGTAAGGTAGGTCTATACCTACTACCCTACCCCTTTCTACCCCTACGCGAACGAAGTTGCGCCAGAACTAGTACACTATATTTTTAATTATTTTTTTATGTACCTACTGCATTGCATGTATTGCAGAGATAGTTTTCAACTGAAACAAAAGTAGACTCAAGTACGCTTAAGGGCTGTTAGTGTCGATAATAATTCGATAAAATTGCCAAATCAAAACGTACCGAATAACAAACGGTCATTGCGAACCTACGTACGCCAAGATAATAGAGGCAACTCCCAAATGCCCAATGCTCCCGATTCCCTAATGGCAATAATGCTGTTCGCTTTTTAAGCTAACCCAGCTACTTGCTGGCCGACTTCCAAAGCCATATCGACCACCCTGCACACAGCCAAGTCGCCATAATTTCTAGTGAACGTGACACAATTAAGGCACCAACAAATATTTGCCATGAGGACAGCACTGGACTGGTGTAAAGGCATTAACTTATAACTTGCTCGCCAGAAAATTGCGCTGCCATTTTTATTTTTGACACGGGAAAATACGAGGCAGTTCCGTTCCTAATTGTCTTATCTATTGTGCTGACGTATCAGCTACTCTTAACTGTGCGGTTCCAAAGGAACGTTCTCCCGCGCACACTAAGGTTGTGGAATGAACTACCTGGAGAGGTTTACCATGGACAGTAAAATATGGAGTTCTTCATGAAAGGGGTGATTGCACAAAACCATTGGGGTTTTACGGGGTCGGCAACGCGTGGATGATGTCCCTGAGATTGCAAACGTCCATAGGCTGCGGTGACTCCTTACCATCAGGCGGGTCGTGAGCTTGTTTGCCACCTTAGTGGTAAACAAAACTTAACTAAGCAGTTTTAGTATTTTTCTAAATTTACGGTACCAGGGCTGTTCGTATTGTCGACGATCCCTGGCTCACAGACTGTGGGATACCTTAAGGCCTCCGGAGAGACGTTGGCTCTCTGTTTGTTCGATACTGTGAAATTATTCGTGGAACTGTTTTGTTTGGTGCCACCGTAATTATTCCGCCATTGTACCGTCCGTCGATGAGATCGATTTTGTCCAGAATATCTGGGCGCCTCGTGATTTTATCCGTATTCACAAACTACGCGTTCATAACAAGGCTATAGTGCTTGTCGTGACCGCACTGGTTCAATACGGCTCCATGATTGGTCAATTTCGTTCCTTTAGACGGACTAATATGAGGAATAGAATTTTATAACTTAGCTTGCGTCTGCGGCGGAAGCGAGTTTGTAGAAGAGGTTTACTTTTGTTAAAATATGTTTCCTGATTTGGTAACTGTACTGTCGCTACAGAGTAAACTTTCCTGTACGCCATGTTTTTCCGCAAAAGACTCGCGTCATAGGATAGAAATTCCTAATTACTGTCGAATAATGAACAATAAACAATGGGTTCAAAGTCGATAATACCAATTGGTCTCTTAGACGATAACGTTATCTCGTCGACGAGGTCAAGCCGCATTTGTGCGCTTAGAGAGATCATAATTAAATTATTTAAGTAATTATATTACATAATTTTAATGCGGAGCAATAAAATTAGTTTGAACTCCAGACAGGTATCTCAAAAATGGGCCGGTTGCGAGTAGTGCTACAAACTCGATTAACAGAATTGGAACCTGACTTTTTATTCGTCTTACCAAAGGTTTTCTACGTACGTAATATTCCAGTGTTTGGCTTTTATTCTCCTATGGACACAGCCCTGAAGAGTGTAGCTATACAGACGGCAGGGCCCTATTCTTTGGGTATTATCCTTATCCTTACACACTGTGAAAACAAGTCGCTTTTCGCATCTGTTTATTTTTATCCGCTAACTCCTCGTAATTCACGCTACGGATTTTGATGCGGTTTTCACCATCAGTTACAGAATGCCTTCTGGAAGGTTTATATGTATTATGATGCATAACATAGTAAAGAAAAGCCGACAAAATCCATGTGAAGCCGGAGAGGGTCGCTAGTATCACAAATGGTTCTACTACGTCTAATCAAACGCCGTCTACAAACTTATTTGCCTCTAAAGCAAGAGCACGATACTGTACTATACTTGAGCTCTTTCCAAAACTTTCCTACCGTTTAAACTGTTTTCGACAAATCCATTTTGTTCGTGTTGAAATGGCTCGCGCTAACCATCAGGCAGGCGTTAGTTTTTCGAAAAGGCCCAATAAAATACCCTTTGTTACTCTGAAGCACTGCCAATTGGAGCTGGATCGCCAAATATTTTACACGCGCTCTTTCAGAGGCTTACGGAAAAATACAATTTCCGTTTCTATTTCTGCATTTGTTTAGGTATAAAAATATGTTAGGTATTTCTTACTATCTATAGCCAAAGACGCCGCGTGGGTAGGCCTCCCACTACGTGGACCCGTGGACTGGTAAATATCGCAGGTACCAGCTATATGTAGAAAATTAAAGGCCGGCCTATGTGAAGATCTCTGGCGGAGTTCTATACCGGCTGATATGATGATGATGATGAAAGCAAGTGTTAATTTAATTATTTTTGTTGATTATTCTTTACTATAGACATGCATTTTCCAGACTTTCATCTTTTAAAAGACACATATTTTTTCTGAGAGTAAAAAAGAAATCATACATACATAAAGCTTACGCTGATCTCTCCCTGGTGGGGTAGGCAGAGACAATTTCTAATGCTTTTAGTTTTAACTCTACACGGTAAATTAAGTAGCAGTTTTTAATAATAATAATAATGAATAATTAAGTATGTCTGTTACATACATGAGATTTATCTGGCAGTGATCGTAGCAACGCTAGCAATGTTATGATAGAATCCTTTGCAAAAATTATCTATGTTATGTTGGCAGATCCGGTGACGGCAACGCTGTTGTTGACAACAAAATAACATTTCAAAATGGCGACACTTAGTTCCAGTTTGTGGCATTGTACGCCAACATAAAATAACATAGGTGATAAATTCTGCAAAGGAATCTAGTTTCGTAACAACTGTCAGATAAACTCGACTTATGTGACAGACATACGTCAGAAAAAAACTGCACAGCTAAAACTGAACGTGACAAACAATTTGACGCAAATTAAAAAAAAAAAGTATTGAATACGCCATTTCATGGAATATTTATCCACAAATCACCTAAAGGGAAAACTTTCTAACCATCTCGGATTAAAATGCATACATAGCATCGAAGTAGGACAGGGTAAGTGACCCGGAAGCTTTTAAATTACGCCGGCTGAATATTTTATTTGGCACCGCCCAATGGGTCCGGATTTTCGGAGAAATGTCGGAAACCCTTGCGGTTGTAAAATACCGCTCGCATACCGATAATTATGTACCAACGTATTAAATTTACTCGTCTATTGAAAGTGCATATACTGATGTACTTAAAAATGATGTAATTGATTATGGTTGCAGATAAATTCGATATTTGTAATTAAAACCCGTACCTCAATCTGACGGCAACGGGAAAATTGCGGAAAAATTTTCGTACCTGAAACAAACAATACAAAATTAGTACATTTTTATCTACGTATTACTGTATAGTACATAAGTACGTGTATTGACCTTAGACATTATTGTATAATCATTATATTTGACCAAAAAATAAGGTTGACATGAGGGGGAAGAACGGAAGTAATGAAAATCTGTAACTTCTTTTTATGCCTATGGAGATAGATGCACAGTTAGGCGGTCCACCATCGTCCACCACAAAATATATTATCTATTAAGTATCTCGCCGCTTATTACGTACTTTAAGACTTTCATAATCACTCAGCAGTTAAAAATTGAAAATGTCTAAAGTAGTTTAGTTACAACAAGTATTACGAAATTGGAAATTAATGACAAGCTTTGGATTAGAGGATAATTTGAAAATCTTTAAATTCGTTTATTGATTCAGGGCTTCATCGTGAAACTTTTTATTGGCTGAGCAATTTAATTATTGAAAGACGTCTGAGGAGTCTTTCTAAATGAGTCAGTTGTCAATTTTTCATTTCATTTCATTTCATTTCATTTCATTTCATTTCATTCATTTGTCAATTAGAGAAAAGACAAGGCCCGTGCCCAAAGATTTTAGATAAAATGCTTAGTATTCAAATTTAACGAGTTTTTATATATAAAAGAAGGGGCAAAAGAGGTTAACTGAGAATGCGTTACCAACCAATGAGGCAGGTGTAGACTTCTTTCCATTTAGTGTCATGACGTGATACACATTCAGTCGACTGAATGTGTAACCATGATCCAAACTGACAGGTTCCCCTGGTAGTAGGGTTACGGAGGTCGGATGGCAGCCGCTCCACTGTAATAACCTGATCGCCAAATCCTTGATTGCGTGCTCTAGGCGGACCCCGGGCCCTCGTTCTCGAGATCACAACCGAGACGTTAATGCCAAGATGATTATTTTTATCATAAATTTACATAAATCTAAGTTCGCTTACAATCATCAACAGCAGCGAAAACTGCACATCACAGAGCTGTTTATTAAATGAATATCCAGTACATATATAAGTCTAATCGCCTCCATGATTATATATCTAAATGAGATAACATTGGTAGGTACGGGATCCCCCCTTACCCCGCTCCCTTCTCCGAACCCTTACTTTACGGCCGGGCGCAATCAGAAGATCAGAAAGTAAGGGACTGACTCTAAATGTTTTTACAACCCGAATTAAAGGGGATCCCTTAATTGGTTTTGAAGAATTGAGTTAGCTGATTAAATTCGAACATGTTTATGTTGGCCGTGTGGTGTCTGGCAGAGGAGAAAAGCACCAACCCCTCACACTCGTGGGTCGTACAAGGCGACGAATGTTCTCGAAGCATAAGATCTAGAGTCTCCGAAGGCTGGAAAATGGACAGCAGCGTTTTCCATTGTTATATTTATAACCTGCCAACCGTGAAGATTATGGCAATAACCTCCCCTTTTCGTAGGAAAGGCTCTAAGTCCTGCAGTGGACTGTTATGGGCTGTGATGTGTGATGTTTATGTGACCATGTGACAATATTTTCATAGATTTGCAATTGATAGGTATGTAAACGGTCTGCATCTGCATGCCTACGTCAGTGTTGTTTCTCGACGAGAATAGGTTAAGTACAAACAAATGTGATACATTGAAACTATGAAGATAACAGTTATTGTGGCTGGCGTCATACGCGTAGGTACATCGGGATAATAATGATTTAATAGAATACCTAGTTATAATAAACGCAAATTTGTTGTGCAATCGTTCTTGAAACAATTTTTGTTTATTTTACGTATACTTACCAGATAGTTTTATTGATGTCATGTAGGTAAATTAAGATATTATTGATAATTACAGTTATTTAATAGTTGTAATCCCACAGACAGAGAACCATTTACAACAGATACGTCATACAAATAAATAAATATGCGTGGATAATTCACACAGCGCCGTCTAGCCCCAAAGTAAGAAAAGCTTGTGTTATGGGTGCTAGATAACTGATAAACTATTTATATATATATATACTTTTATACATGTAACACCCAAACCCGACAGAAATTAAAATTCATTATTTCAATTTCTGCTCGGCCGGGAATCGAACTCGGGACCTCTGCGTGGCAGACGGCATGTCAACCAACTGAACCACCCAGTTCGAACTCTTATTTAAATCGGATTGCGCTGCAACTATTTCTAAGTATTGATTTAAGTATACAGCAAAATATTAATGAGAACTGGATCCAGACAAACTCATTCTAGATGAAGCGATAGCAAAGCGCTATGCCTTTCGCTTCTTCAAACACCGTGAGAAAGCCAAGTGAAAATTGCTTTCGATCCATCGTCCTTCTTTGGGCTTTAATCGTCCGATCGTGGACTTTTTGATCGAGGACGCAGGTATTGGAAATTACTACAAGTTGCTAGGTTATACGTTGGTACTAAATGTTTCTTAGTCATTGTAAATACATGAGCAGGATAAATTATCTATCAAACATTATTATTCTTAACATATGGTAGCAGGGTCACGGAGGTCAGGTGACAGTCGCTCCATTGTAATTATCTGATCTGCCAAATCCTGGATCATGATCAAGGCGGACCTCGAGCCCACGTGCGCGAGAGCACAACATTAACGCCAAGATAAGTATATATTTTTCTATTTTTACCCTATATTCGTATCAAAATCGGAGTACCGCCAATGAATGCCCGTTTGACCCTGACCAAGTTCATCGAGAACTTGTAACAGTCTGGTAATTTATCTACAAAGGCAATTACCGCCCATGAATGCTTAGACTTCAAGGACATAAATCGCAGTCTGAAAACTTGGCGATGTCGAGGTTTATTAACAAAGTTCTTTGCCATAGCAACCGCAAGTTCACAACTGCGCTTGATATTAAACCCTATCTCCTGAGCATAAAGTGCATATGTTTTCTTAGCCTATATATTTGATTTATTCTGTTTGCGCATAAATAACTTCAGAATCTGTTGTTTGATCTTTGCCTTTCAAAACAGTATCCGCCCTGACCATGATCCAGGATTTGGCAGATCAGACAATTACAGTCATACAGACATATAAAACAATGCAATTATACCTAAACGAGATACTCTACTTACAATAAAAGTTTAAGTCTGTTTGATAGCTTATTGATGTGGTTCTTGATTAAAAAAATTATCAAGCAATTTTAAATTGAATCTGATTTTCATGAAAAGCCCGTCATAAGTCGTACTATATTTAATTAGACTTATTTCGCGTTACTATACAAAGTAATCAAACATTTACAATATCAAAGATAGTAACATTATTTACAAGTTTATGAACTAAGATATTACGAGGAGAATGAATTTATGTAGGTACCTATTACCTAATTTAGTTTAACGTCTACTTTTCCATACATAATTGCCATCAATGCAGAGCCAAGAGCAAAACTTGTTAGCTCTAGATAGTAGTCTTTCAAAATAATCGGTCCCAGGACCTCCAATCTCCGGTCGGTACCCGTAATCTCCGAGACTTAAGAGTCCTCGATTGTGTTTATGACATGTTATTTAAAATGGGTCAGCGGAAATGTTCCTTCAAGAAGTTCCCTCTTTCCCTCTTTCGTTCAACTTGTTGGAGTTTCTGTTTTAGATCTTAAAACTTAGGATGCTTGCTAGTTTCGTCGAGTTTGATGCAGATTCTTCCTAGTAATCAGGTGTTAAGTGTCAGTTATTAGTAAAAGTATCGTTCAAGATGTGGAGTATTCGTTATTACGTACCAGAGAGTGATAGATTGCGAGAAATTTCCAAGAATAAGTTGTGGCAATATATGTTAAACAGGTACGTAATATTATTATCACACATTTTAACTTTGTTCACGAGTAGCCCGATATTTTGACGCAGTGGCATGCATCATGGTACTCTACTCGGTCTCTACAGGTCGGGCTACTAAAAAAAGGTACCTACGCGGTAGAAAACCCGGAATACACCGTTAAAAGGTACCCATTAAGTATAATTAAGTAGTTAGACAACTAAATATCAACATGCAGAAACATAAAACTAAATTCTTAATCGCATTTCAGCTAAAGATTTCGTGCAAAGAACACAACGTTAAACGTCATTCTTAAATGTAAGCAGTTAAGAATTTGCTTCAAGCCGGCCTTAAGCTACATATTAACGCTGAAGCTGAAACAACAACTTCTTACTTAAGCAAGTAAACGATGCTATACGAACAAGTAATAGGGTGTGTCATATAATCCCCGAAGTTGTAGCGGGAGAAGGTACAATTTGCAATCTAGTAAACCGGCCATATCCCGCAACCTAAGCTGAACTTGGACCAGGAAACTTCTATAGCCATGCATCAGGGTTGCCAACTATTCAATTCAATTCAATTCATTTATTTGATAAACATAAATTTACACGTCAAATGTTATTAAATTCTTAAGTCATTCTTATATCATTTCGTAAGATAACTTTCATTCCGTACGTCCTCTTGTCTCATGATATGTTTAGACCAATTAATAGTCATGTAATTAGTTGTACTACTTAGTGAAAAATTTTACAAGGAAGTTAATAAAACGAATACCTAAACTTGTTAATAGACGTAATTATTGTTAAAATCATCAATCCAATCTGGTCAGATTCCCCTGGTAGCAGGGTCACGGAGGTCAGATGTCAGTCGCTCCACTGTAATTACCTGATCTGCCTTATCCTGGATCATGGTCAAGGCGGACCCCGGGCCTTCGCGCGTGAGAGCACAACCGGGACATTAACGCCAAGATGTTTTTTTTTTATTGTTAAAATCATTGAAATTTTCCCCATAATCCCCGGACTTGGCAGGCAGCAGACTATTGATCCCAATGCTCCCAAGACACCTAGCTTCGTCCGACCCGTGCGTGGTTGGGTGGACGAACTGTCTTGTTCTTTCCTACTGAACACCATTCCTCTTTAAACTTTAAAGAGTAAAGCTTTACATCCGTTTTCTTTCATCTTATTAGATTAGAAGCGTCCCAAGTAAAAGGAAGTACAAGAAGTTGTAAAAACTTTGCAAGAACTTGTCGACAACCCTAGTCATCTCCTAGGTCCTTGCTAGAAGATAGGCAAACTTAAATAGGCGACTATCAAGCTAGCACATTCCCTAGCTCGTAATCTGTTTTCAGAAGAGGGCGCTTTAGTTTTAATTGAATTGAATGATTAATGCCGTGTTCTTTGGTCTAACGAGAAAAGAAATTTGTCTTGCAGTTTATAATTCATTGCTTTTGCCTGTTAAATTGCGCTTGCACTGGTTTAATGACATTATTAATGGAGAGTAGGTATGTTAGTCCTACTATTATCTAAAATTCTAAACCTACTATAATGTTATTAATATTTAAATACGCAAGCTCTAATTCTGCTTTCTGTATCCATAACGTATTGCGCTCTCCAGAGTCACTTATTAATACGCTTACTACTTGATTTTAGTTTAGTTTCGAAATTCTAGAAGCGATATTATGTAGGTACCATATTTTCACAATTAGGGAATCGTTTATAAATGTTGTCCAGTTCCTAAATAAGTACAGAAGGAGAAAAAAATATTACTGATCCTAACAATAGTGTCATAAAAATATATCACGTTATTCTGGGGTATCGGGAAGACGTTGTTGACAGCCTGAATTTATGTATTGCGATAACAAGCGGAAGCCGAGAGTTCCATTGTACCACATATCTACCAGTTACCTACACGTGTGTGCAAAATATGTATTACTTATTATGTACTTCTTATCGCTGGGCACATAAAATGCGAATCAGGAAGACCGTTTCGGACTGAACCACAATAATACCCGTGGACGAACTCAACCAAGTAAAGTTTATTTCATCCACGAGGCTTATGAGGAAATAATTTTATTTCCTTGTTGGTAGAAACCTTACTAGTGCATTTATTAAACAAAGGAACAGGCTGTGAATGGAAACCAGGACCTCCGCATAGCAGACTGGCATAGTAACCAATGAATAATCAGGTCGTCGAACTTCCGATAGGTACTGTTAGTGTAATAAAGATAAGACAAACCTTTAAAAATAACTTTACAGATACTTGACAATTAATTGTAATATATTAACAGCTGATGCGACACTTGCAATTGTTTTATTGCTGCATTTAAATTGATGAAATCTTAAATCTATTGATAATAAATAAACAATAAACTGTCAAACTTGACATTTTAAATTGGTGTTGCCATTTATAAATCGCATTAGATTCTGCAGAAAATAAATGGATTTATCTATTCGGAGGTTCTCAAACAACACTAAGGATGCGCTAAAAGCACGTGTAACGTTGTATTTCCTATTATTCTGGTGAACTGTTCAAGCAACATACAACAACAGTTCTGTTTGCTGTTTTTATTCAATACACAAAGTATCACATCATACTGCTGAGTTTAATTTATCTCACACTACCTAAATACAGGAATAGCATCCCGGATTTTATAGGCACCCTACAATAGCAGACCAATTGCACGACCGCTCCCTCACACCGAGAGACAAGTGCTTTAAGAGACGGCGAATAGAACCATTCATTATGCAACGGCTGGTTCAGCGACTGTGACCTATTTCCAGAGCACCTGGCAGCTGGCATCGCTCTCGACTTAACTCGTCTGTCGGCGCAATTATTAACTGCTGCACCTGCATGCGATCCTGTAGCACTCCAGCGCGGGTCAGGCCGATTAACTGAAATGCGGAATAACCCTGTAGTGGTTTTAGGAACGGCTGCGAGCGGATTCGGTTTAAATGGCTATGGGGTGATTCTCGTAAGAAAATACTTGATGGATACATAGTTTTCCAGATGATAATCTTTCACTTTGGTTTTCGTATGTAGTTCTTTTCCCTGAAGCTGCTGAAACTTAAATTAGCTTTTTAAACCTCTTCGACGGATACTCTTGCGTCGAATGAATAACGATAACGCGAAAGTAATAATAGTAACGCAAATAAAGGTAAAAAAAAATAAAAACTGATAATATTTTAAAGTATACCTACGGTTTTTAATAAACGCGGCCAAATGAAATGAACCACTCACAACTCAAAAATTTGTTTTCGTGAGCGTAGACACGCTCATGTTTCACCACAAAGTTAACTTTCAATAGACATTCGGCATTAATTAAAGTAGAAGTTGAATTTAATGCTCGTTTGAACAAGTTTCGTTTGTAAATAAAGGGATAGTTTACCGCGTTTGGTTTATTAATTAAATTTCTCTTAGACGGAAACTATTGGCGGTAGAAAGTTTCCACTGCCGAGGTACCCCGTAACTTGCAACTTCACTGCACCGAAATTGAACCAAAGTTTCTATTAAAAATTCTTCAAAAACTCCATCGGTGTTTCTGTGCTTTAGTGTACCAATAAATTCGGTTTACCACTTTGAGAGAATTTCCGCGAATTCGAGTTTTGGGGCTTCGCGAATCATTTTGGAAACTGCCAAACCCGTTATTTCTCTGTATACCTACAGTAACGATAAAAGCTTTCTATTTCTATTCATAAATCCCGAATCACCAAAAACAACCTTAAATACAATATGAGTATCAATATGAACCTATATAGGTTCATACAATTCTCAAATTGCACGATTTCGGCAAATCCTCTCGTAAGACATTTTTAAAAGGGTTTTAATAAATTCCAGTTTCACCTTAAACTCAGTTATTCAAGGCGGCATTAAACTGGAGTCGTGAACATTCGCGGTGAGCCGCAGAATCTCTCAATTTTACATGAGCCACCCAAATTATGCAGAGGCGGCCTTAATCCGCGCTCTGAACGACCCAGTTTTATCTAACCATCACAACCTTTGTTTCTATAGATGTTAACGTAAATCAGACACTTTTCTGTGTTGATTTGATTACTTATCTATTGAATACCAAATTGTGTAGTATTATCAAAAGGCTGGCGTTTATTTGGGTCAACGTATTAGCCTCGCCATTCAGTCAGATCAGTCTGCTGGGCACTTTTCCTGGGACTGGGGACATGGGTCAAATTTATATTCTTAAGGGTACTTTTTGAATAATTTAGTTTAGTTTTACTTAGTGTTAATTAGTGAAGGTTTGTTTTTCGGTTTTATTATTAGTGTTTATTTTTAGTGTACTCGTAAATATTTTGTGTAGACCTTGAAAGTTAATATCACAAATAACATGAGTACCCGAAAACAAGGACATCGTCATCAAAATTGCAAGTTAATAAAAGTTTGACCCCCTGTTTATACATACATTTGGGCTAGTATACTACCTGTTTATACATACATAGGGATAGAATCTGGTGTTCACTTAATCAAATTGAAATGCGAAGTGTACACTGTTGTTACCAACAAAGACTGGACTCGAGTTTAAATCGAGTAAGATTTACTTCGATCCACAAAACTCGAAGTCCGTCCGCTTTTGTCCATTTTTATTTGAAGCTGGAAACTAGAATGGGAAAGAATTGGAAAGCTACAGTGAAAGAATGTTTGAATATTCCGATGTAATGTAGATAGTTACAGTGCATTTTAGATCCTTATAGAATTCTTACACTCAGGTCAGGTTATCATTATCATCATCTCCGCGTTATGTCCCGGTTGCGCTCCCGCGCGAGTTACGCGAGGGCCCGGGGTCCGCCTTCCTACTCTTCCTGGCCCACTTCGCTCGGTCTTCGGCATCCGTGGTGGTAAGCTTGTTAGGACGCATGTCATCCTTGACGACGTCAAGCCATCGCTTCTTGGGCCGACCTCTCCTTCCCGTGCCTGGCGGGGGTGGCTTGGCCAGACATTTGTTCCCCACGTATTTTGCCGGTCAGCGCAAGACGTGACCATATCATCGAAGACGGCACTCTTGTAGCTTTTCTGCGATGTCACGGACGCCAAGGCTACCCCGAATGTGGGCGTAGGTCAGTCGACTAGCAAAAAAATTAAGCCTACCGGTATTAGTAAGTTACATCTCAGCTGATCTTACGCCAAAAAATTTGTAATCTACAATTATCGTCTTAATCTTTACAAAAAATGCTTGGAGCTGGTCTCCAATACCGGCTTTTGTAGGTTGTCTGTAGTAACAATCAGTCAGAATTTTGTGGTTTCGGTTATTGGGACCCCTTTTCCGCACTTGAACTCACAATTAGTCCTTTGTAAGTAGAGTTAAGTAGCTTAAAAATACATGAGAGACTTCAATTTTCAATATTATCGAAACTAGTAATATTACCCTTGACAGTGTAATCATATTTTACGCCCACGAAAATGGTTTCAGTCCATTCGGGCGACGCTCAACAAGTAATACAAAATATTGATGAATCTGTCAAAGCCAGCCACACCATGCGAAAATGCGTCAAGTCACCGACACAAGCAAGCAAATTTATGGCAGCAATACCTTCTTTAATATTACGAGGCAATTCAATATAGAGCATTTTATTAAGCATTTCTTTTGAACCACGGGACATTTTCTACCTAAAGCGCTGGTGGCATTAAAATATTGGTTGGTTGATATTTATTAAGACCACAAAAATTGGGAATATTTTGAGTACTTTTTGTATGGAATGTGTTTTATTCAAAGAGGATTTAGCTACTGAACAACCTTTTTCGACTTATATTGCGCTATAACAGCAAATAATAAATTAAATATAAATTATAGATACGAATATAATAGTCGAAAGTGATTTCGGATGATGGAAAAACCAATATCTCCACGTTAATCGGACAATACTCGAAACATTTAAGTCCAATTATAATGGCTCTACAAGTAATAAAGAACTTATTCACTGGGGAAAGTTCCAAAAGAAGAACTCAATGCAAAACTGCTTTATCCCGATTTGTGGGTAAAGTTAATAATTGAAAATTCCCCCGGCTTGTTATTGGAAAAGTTTGTGCGCCAAGCAATTTCTTGATAGTGGGTTGAGTGAGATCTTTAGCGACCATTTGGGGCATGGCAAATCCTCGGCTTTGTATCACACTAGTTAACTTGTAACTTCTTTTGTTTCATTTTAACGTAGCTATATTAGTAGTCAATGGTATTAGTTTTCATAGGAGCGCCGGTGGCCGAGTGGTTAAGGTATCTGACTCGTAAGCGAGAGGTACCGGGTTCGAATCCCACTGCGGCCTCTTTTCTGAGTTATGTACATAAGTTGAATGCTAGCCGATGCTCTTATGGTGAGGGAAATCATCGTGATGAAACCGCACATTCAGGCGACTGAATGTGTAACCATGATCCAATCAGGTCAGGTTCCCCTGGTAGGATCACGGTGGTTAGATGGCAGTCTCTCCATTGTAACTATCTGATCTTCCAAATCCTGGATTATGGTCAAGGCAGACCGTGGGCCCTGGTTCGCGAGATGGCAATCGGGACATTAACGCCAAGATGATTGTGATGATTGTTATTAGTTTTCATAAAACCTCATTTCAACTAATTGAAAAATTGTCTCGACAACAAAATCGTGTGAAATTCTGGCAGCCGCAATGAAAAAGTTGCTTCCTTAGTGTAGGTTTTCGAATTACTTCCAATTAAGTTTATCGTAAAAACTTTATTTCACCAGTACCGTCATTTTAACCAGTTTGAATCCTTAGTCCCTTTGATTAATCAGGGATCTTTTTGCTTCGTCAACGGCCCTGTAATTGGACGGCTAATCCTACTGCTGCATGTCCTTTGACCTCTTCAAACATTGGACAGTAAACATGGACCCTTTTCAAAGGTCGGAGGAACAAAAATGGGACGCTGCTTAGCCGTTTACAGTCAGCAGAACCAGCACTTGGCTTAGATATCGTTGTGAGAGAAAAATCGTTGGTATTTAAGCGAACAGTTTCGAAAGATTTCGAAAATCATTAAATTTTTAAACATATCTAATATCTATGTATAAACAGCGTCGGTGGCCGAGTGGTCAGGGTATCCGACTCGTAATCAAGAGGTACTGGGTTCGAATCCCACTGCGGACATGTACCAATGAGTCTTTTATGAGTTTTGTACATTAGTTGAATGCTAACTGATGCTCTTACGGTGAGGGAAAACATCGCAATGAAACCTGCACTTTCAGGCGACTGAATGTGTAAGCATGATCCAATCTGATCCGGTTCCCCTGGTAGCAGGGTCATGAAAGTCAGACGGCAGTCGCTCCACTGTAATTATCTGATCTGCCAAATCCTGGAACATGGTCAAGGCGGACCCTCGTGTGCAAGAGTACAACCGGGAGATTAACGCCTAGAAGATAATTATAGGTATAGTCTTACCGATCTATGTATTTTTTTTTTTACTTTTACTATTATTTCACTCAAATACTGTTGTTGTAGTAAGCCTAGTCATGTATATAGGAGGTAAGTCTTGTATATAGGAGGGTTTTATATACCTCAATTCAATTTCTCGTCACCGGAATATCCTATTCCGAACGGAATGGCGTGATATATATTATTTCGACAGTTTTATTTATTATATTTCCTTTCCTGAGCCGCTAAAGGTGAAAGGTGCTCTATTTTTCTTTACGTGATCCATTTTATTTTGTGGTACCTACATCAGGTGATAGGTACCTAAACTAACTTGTAATAAACTGAGGCTGATTGGCAGCAGATTTAGGTCCTGATTGATGTTATGCAAGGACTTACTACCCAAAGGGACTACTCTGCTATGATAAATTAAATTTACTGGAGCGCCTCCATATACCTCTTCGATTTGTTATTGTTTATATTTCGATTCACCAAATATATAGGGACCGATGTCCCTTGGATTGATGACATTTTTTCTATTGTTATGTCTAAACTACTGCATCTATTTATATTGCAAAATCACTTACAACTACTTAAAGTAAACGCAACAGTTACAAAGATTGTAAAGTAGTTATATATTTTTTATTAATAGTTAAGATGAAGTTTTATTATTTGTAAATTTAAAATAAATAAATAAATTTTTATACAATTTCATTATTTACCGATTAAGTTCATCACTGAGTTCAACATATTTTTGCAATAAAGTACAGTCTTAGAGAAGGAATAAGTAAATACTTACACTATAAACGGGCTACTAGAAAAGAGATAAGAATATAAAATTCTAATTTTATGCCTTTTTAAGAGATTTTTATTACAGTAAGCAATTAAGGAAATTTCATTACCATAATTATAGTTCGTAACAGAAGTGCCTTATAAAAAAATAATTACCCAGCAAATCAAAATCGGATAATCGATCACATTATTTTGACTCTTGGAAAAAGTGTATGAAACAATAAGTTGCTTTATTTTATTTCGGGATCCGTTTTCCCTATAATGTTTGCTTATTTAGCTAACGTAATTGTTATTTTAACGATAAATAAGGCCATCGGTTCTCTGGTTAGTGCATCCGCCACTAATTTAACAAGTGAGTTAACAGGTATAGCATCTGAAAGCAGCTTTCCCAGCCTCAGCAATTACTCCAGCTACAGCAATTTTTCCATACACAGCGCCCTACGGAGTAGTCCGGTAAATAGTTGTACTATTGTTTATATTGTGATACCAAATACTTTTTTTCTTATTACTAAAGTCATAATAATTATATCATACTGTCACTGTATGCCAATTTTGGCTACTGAGACTGAGAACAGATTGCTAAAAATTCTAACCAATGATTACTTATCAAATCGCAGGCATTCTCAATAGTGGAGGATATGGTCGCTAGTAAGTCGCTTTTAATGACACCCGTCAATGCTCGATCGAAGTTTGGAAGAAATAAGCTACCAAATGTAGAAGAACACTGTTACCATAGCACCTGTAAGCTTTTACTTGAGACCTTGAGACAATATCAATTTATTTTGTTCGCAGGCTGTGTCGCTATCAAAGGCTGAATCGGAAACGGTATGGCAGTCCTCACTTCTGTGTATCATGGAGACGGGAGTGACACCCGGCGTCGTTCAACAAGTACAAACCAACTCGATGTCCAACGACCGTACCACTAAGAAATTCCTGTACTGCTTCTTCGACAAAATCAAATACATTGAGGGTGGCAGTATTAATAAGGTCAAAATTGCAGATTTATTCCCGAATGATAAGAAAAAGGAGCAGATCAAAAAAGTTATTGAGGAATGTGACAATATTGGCGGGAAAACCAAGGAAGACAGATTGTTCAAATTCGTCAAGTGCTTCCAGAGCAATTCACCAACAAATATCAAGCTCACGTTTTAATTATCGAAAAACTTACTCACTTTACGCGTCTGTCAAATTTTTCCTCAAATAAAATCAAGTATACATTATTCGCTATATTGAGATTCTATGTTCTTTATATTCCGAAATAACACAACTATAATTTATCCCGAAATTGAATACAGAACATGGTATGTATAACAGAATTTTCCGCAGGCGAAGTCGCAGGCGAAGACAAAGTCTGGACTCATTTAAGAGTCCAGATTGCATGTTCGAATTAACCTTGAATGAAACTATTCGCTGTTCATTGCAGGAACGAAATTTCGTTTCGATACTGTCTGAGTATATAGACGAAGTCGCGAACAGAAACAAAGTAATATAAACCATACAACAATTTATGAACAAAGTTTTGATGGTATTACTGCTATACGACAGACAAACGAGGCTTGCCCCATCACACATTCTTATCGCTGCAACTCCTGTGTAGCCAGGATCTACAGCGGCGACCGCACACAGGGTCTAGGTTTTGACACTCAGGCACGCCCGAGGACTAGCTAATACTGTATTGGAACCTGCAAAAGGTAGGCGGTTAATGCCAATAGTAGGCATGAGTAGATCCAAGCCAGAAATCAGGGAAAACGCACCACATACTCTACAACAGACTCGACCAAAGACTCTTTTTTAGCTGAACACTAACCTATGTCTTACGGCGAGAGAAAACATAGTGATGAAACCTGCACATTCAGGCAACTGGATGTATAACCATGATCCAATCTGGTCATGTTCCCCTGTTAACAGGGTCACGGGTATCAGATGATCTAACAAAGTATCCTGATTTGCCAAATCCTGGATCATGGCCAAGGAAGGTTGCGGCCCCTCGCTCGCGAGGTATCAACCGGGATATTAACACCAAGATGATTATTACAACCATCTCCTTCACACCAGCTTCTTCGGCTTCCTAGAGCAACGTTTATAAACTAGCAGGTGTGACCTAACCTTCGAGTCAGGCACTTAGGTTTAGAACTGAAGGTGCATTGTCTCTGTGGCTGGTATACCGCATGACTGTGGTTACACTGGCTACCTTATATTTCAAATTGGAATTTGGAACACGACGCAAGCATTATTGCTTTGAGATACAATAAAATTAAATATCTTTGTTGTAGACAGCATAAGCCCATAGAGGTAGATAAGACGGTGGTAACCATTCAGATGAGCTGCTCAAACTTCATGGTCAAGTACAAGAAGTTGAAATAATGTTGCGAGTGCGCCATATTCATTAGTTCGAAAGTAGGTACCTAATAAAAAAATAATTTGGCCTGATATTGAAATAATTAACTTACACGTGTTGCTGCCTATAAAACTGGATTCAAATTATAACTGTACCTCAATCCGAAAAGAGCGTACACATCAAAATGTGCTCGCAGAAACTTATTGTTATTTGTACTTTTTTATTTATTGATCAGGTCACGGGTAACGTCACTAATTGCTAAAATTGATTAGTACGTGCATGAAGTGACTAATAAAACTATAATTACCCAGCAAATTAACAGCGGATAATTTGATCATATTATTTTTACTCTTGGAAAAAGTATTTCGGGATACGTTTATCCTATAATGTTCGCATATTTAGCTAACGTAATTGTTACTTTAACGATATGTAAGGGTATTGGTTCTCTAGTTAGTGCTTTAGACACTAATTTAACAAGTGAGTTAACAGGTATAGCACCTGACATCAGCTTTTCAAGCCTCAGCAATTACTCCAGCTACAGCAATTATTCCACACACAACGTCCTACGGAGTAGTCCGGTAAATAATTGAACTATTTTGTTTATATTATAATACTAAGTTTTTTTTCCTTACTAAGGTCCTATTACTATATTACATACAGCTGAGGTTGAAAAAATTCTAACCAATTATTAATTAGCTATTTATGGTTGTTGTCTAAATGAGTATTCAATTTTGGATTGTTATAAAAATCGCATCAACAGCCCACTGTTTACGTTAGTATACATAATATATGCCATTGTTGGAATTTACTCTTTTGCGCACTAATGGAGGTTTGTGTCACAGTTTTCACGCTTAGCAGGTGACCTGGGGATCGTGATGTTAACAATAACTCAACAGAAAATGCTGCTGCCTCTTTTACGGAGGAAGTAAATACTCGGTTTCTATAAGTTAGTCGCTTTTGATGACACTCGTCAAAGCTGAAAAGAAACCTACAAGGTGGACCGACGACTTGGTAAAGATCGCAGGTACCAACTGAATGCGGAAGGCACAGGACCGACCTTTATAGAGATCTCTGGGCGAGGCATATGCCCAGCAGTGGGCGTCTTTCAACTGATATGATGATGTAGAAGGACGTTACCACCTTTAAGCTTTTACTTAAAATCTCTTCTTTCAATATAAATTTATTTTATCCGCAGGCTGTGGCGCTGTCCAAGGCTGAATCAGAAACAGTATGGCAGTCCTCACTTATGTGTATCATGGAGACGGGAGTGACTCCCGGCATCGTTCTACAAATACAAAGCAACTCCATGTCCAATGACCCTACGACTAGGAAATTCCTGTACTGCTTCTTCGACAAAATCAAATACATTGAGAATGGCACTATCAATAAGACCAAAATTCTATCTTTGTTAGGGACTAAATATGATGAGAAGAAGGATGCGGTCAAAAAAGTGATTGACGACTGCGATAAACTTGGCGGCGAATCCAATGAAGACAAATTGTTCAAATTCGTAAAGTGCTTCCAGAGCAATTCACCAACAAATATCAAGCTCACTTTTTAAATAGCGAAAAACTTACTCAATTTGGGGTATTGTCATATTTCTCATTAAATAAAATCTGATAAAAAGTTTCGATAGTTTTTATGTTGGCTGTATACCTACCGAGCTTTGCCCCACTACTCATTCCCACCACTGCAACTCTTGTGTAGCCAGGAGCTACAGCGGCGACCACACAGGACCTGAATTTTGGCACTCAGGCACGCCCGAGCACAAGCTCAGTCATGGAACTCGCAACAACTTTAATTAAGTAGTAAGGTAGGAATAGAAAATATAGTAATTCTGACTTCCCATCCCAAAAAGCGGAGACAGCGCAAATCAAAGGTCCGGGTAGGGAAAGGGGGTCTAGAAATATGTGTAAACGCTCTAAGGACACAGACTAAGTCATTAAATGATGTCTAGCATTATATTGCCAATAATAATTATGACAAAAGCTTAAAGCCTTAAAGTCTTAAAGTAAGCCTAAACTTAAAGCCTTTAAAGTTGGCTGTTGTCGCTACAAGGTCAGATTCTAGAAGGAGCAGATTGCTCAAATAAGCAATCACGTGAAGAAAACTCGCAGTAGGGCGAGGGCACAAGCGCGAAAGAGTGCAACAAGCAATCGGACCACCCGCTAGAATTAGCTTTGGACAGGACACCTAGAATAACCAATACTGCAAGAAAAAGCATAAGTAATCCGTACGAATAATCCTTAGAAGTATATTCATAAGATTATCAATTAAATATTCCTTAAGCTATTCTATACAGGACGTAAAAAACTCCGATCCAAAATGGGCTAAACGTTACTAATTAAAATAATTACTTAACATCTCCTGTAAAATTTGGTTTTTATAAGATATGATAGACGGTATTCGTATAAGTCGACCTGCGCTAGCCATGCTGAAAGGCAACGCAAGCGTTATTGCTTGGCATCAGTTTTAATCGTACAATAACTTATCAGACTGATATGTTTTATCTGAGGATTGAAAAATCGGCCTTAAAAAAAATGTTTATATCAGACAACACAGATACATCTATAGACGTAGACAAGGCGGTAGTAATAATTCAGATTCAATCTTGATAGTCCTACCATTGATGATACAAGAAGTTTGAAATTTATTCGCTGCGAGTGCGACATATTCATTAGTTCGAAAGTAGGTAAGTACCTAATAAAAAAATTATTTAGTACGATATTGAAATAATTAACTTACACGTGTTACTGCCTATAAAACTGGATTAAAATTTATAGCCTTGTAAAAAAATTATAGCTGTGTAATTATTAAATAAGTACCTCAATCCGAATAAAGCGTACACATTGAAATGTGCTCGCAGAGACTTATTGTTATTTCTAGTATTTTATTTATTGGTCAGGTCACGAGTAACCTCACTACTACCGAGTCTGGGGCAAATGTTACCATTAACGTTACCAGTAAAGACGATAATGTCAACATCAGTGTGACCACTAAAGATGATAATGCTAGCATCAGTGCCACCACTAACGAAAATCTTATCACCAGCGTTACCACGAAAGATGGTCTAAAACGAAGCGGAAATGTTACCATAAATGTTACCAGTAAAGATGATAATGTGAGCATCAGTGTCACCACTAAAGCTGATAGTGCTATCATCAGTGGCGCCGCTAAATATAATAATCTTACCACCACCGTTACCACGAAAGATGGTCTACGAAGGGAACCGGTAATTTGTTATAATAATTTTGTATTAACTTAATTATTTTAAATATTAACGGCAGCAGAGCCCTTACTTGCTGATCACATAAAGAGGGAAATTTATAACAGTTTGATAATTATTTAAGTCCCAAAATCGTGATTTTGTAGTAATCGTTACATTATTTTACAAAATCCCGATTTTTGTAATAGTAGTATCTAAACAATAAAACTATGTTAATCTAAGTAAAAGGAAAATTTTAAAGCCTACTTATCAACAAAAAAAAGGAAAATACATAATAATCATTTAATATTTATTGATCAGGTTATCAGTAACCACACTGCTGAGATTGCCGGAAATTATACCACCAACGACACCGAGAAGACCGCTCTAAGAGACAAACCGGTAAATTTTGTTTCAGTTTTGATTTGGAAGAAATTTGACTAAGGTTTGAGTGTAATAAATTATATACTCGTACTTATTACTTTTTCTTGATTAGATAGTTTTATGAAATCGTCGATAATTTTAGGCGGTTGAGCTATTCGACAAACATTCTACGCACCCCATGCAAGTGGCACGTTGGTGTGTGATCGAGTCTGGCGTACATCCCAACATTGTGTATCATATAAAAGAGGACAAGGTTACCGACGATGAAAAGACGAAGAAGTTTCTACACTGCACCTTTGACAAGCTAGGCTATATAAAGCCAAATGGGCAGGTCGATAAAGACAAATTGCTTACTCGGTTTCGTCAAGATACTCGCACACCCTGGATCAAGGCTGCCCTAGAATGGTGTTTCGACGCTGCGCAGTTGAAGGGGGTGACGCCTGAAGATGAACTATACAGCATCTTCACATGTTTCCAAAAAAAGTCACCAGTAATTATAAATTACGGTGATTGGAAATTATAAGTACATCAGATGAATGTAGATTTGAATAAAGTGAACTAAAAATACCCTGTGTCATACTTTGAGAGTTACATTAATGTAGGTATATTAGAGATGCGAATAGTGATTTGACCGATTACCGAATATTCGGCTGAAGCGCCGAATACTCGTACAATTATACACATTTCACGGATAGGATTGCCAGAATATCATTATCATCATATCATCTGAAAAACGCCCACTGCTGGCCAGAGCACAGAAATCTCCACAAGGGCCGGTCACGTACCTTCCACATCCAGCTGGTACCTGTGATGTTTGGGTACTATATCTCTCGATAGCAGTGAATATAGTTAGAAATAGGCATGATAATATAGCTACCAGCAAATGCTGAAAATATTGTTTTAATTCATTAAAATCTGCCACTGATAGACTTACTGCCCATAATAGTCAACTAAACTGGACTTAAGCCTACTCAATCTCCATAATAAATAATATAGGGTTTTGCGGGTTAGACATCTCAGTTGATAATGATCTATATACAACTACGCAACGGATTTTAATGCGGTTTTCAACAATAGATAGAGTGATTCAAGAGGAAGGTTTATAAGCAAGAAAAAAATGATAGAGTAAAGTAAGTGTATGTAGGGGTAGGACGCCACTCGAACGAAGTGTCGTTCCGGGTCCACTACTAAATAATAAGGTACTCTTGGAGCCGGCTATCATCAGGAGGTTCCTGTCTCTGTAGCCCTAACTACCGGTAGCTTGGGCGATGTTGGCGGTACTCTAGATTTAGATTTATTTATATATATGTATTATAAAAAGCTTATCATCATCATCATCACAGCCCAAAACAGTCCACTGCAGGATATAGGGCCTCTCCCACGAATGCGGAGGTTATTGCCATAATCCCCACGCTTGACAGGCGGGTTGGAGATCGCAGTGCTATAAATATAACAATGGAAAAAGCTGCTGCCCATTTACCAGCCTACGGAGACTAGATCTTTAGCCTCGAAAATATTAGTCGCCTTGTACGACACCTACGAGTGTAAAAAGCTTATAATTTAAATAGTAAAATGTTTAAATTTAGAAAAGAAAATAAATAAAGAGAACAATAATAATAAATAGTCTTCATTATTTTCATAAATTACATAAAAATATCAGTGATTGGTGCTTCCAATGTAGGCATAGCCTGCATTAGGGGCACAACAGAAAACTCAACAGAAAATGCTGCTACCCATTTTCTTTTGATTAAGAATCAGTCGTAACTGTTTAACCTCTCAGCCATTAGCCTTGTATCTTGTACGACACCCGTAACTTGAAGGGGTCACTTTTGTAGTCTAACTCAAGGCAAACTGATAAATTATAAGAAAAATTTAAATTGATTGTCGGTTTAAATTAATTCAGCTATGATTATTATGTTCCCTTTTTTCATGATTTGTTATTCGGTATGCGGACTGTTCGACCGAATACCTGATATTAAAAAAATGTGACCGAATAACCGAATACTCGTGGCATCTCTAAAGTATACCATACCCTGTAAGACAATTTGCTAAACGTAAACTTCTCCATAAGGGCTTGCTATAACATTGATAAAACATTGTTTTCAAGATTCTTGCATGCGACGTCCGAGGTAAACCTACCAGAAACAGATACCCAATACCCTATCCTTTACCTAAATGATATTATTTTTAAAATACATCGTGTTAATGAAAAATCTAAGCAGTTACCACAATTCGGTCAGGCTGAGACTGAGGTTATCTCGAAGTAGTACGCGCTTAAAGGAAATTATGTTCGGTAATTAACTTGTACCCTAATTACTAACCTTACCTAATTATATTAGTTATCAAGTGATTTAGAAAGCAAGTGCTATAAAAATCTGAGTAAAGCGAATATTTCCAAATATCATAGCTTAAAAAGAATATGTAAAGGTAAGAATATCGGAAATGATATATATTTTAACTATTTTGGGTGTATTCGTCGGAACTGTTACTGCCGACGGAATAGAAATAAGAACTACCAGTGTGTCTAATGAAACTGTTGCCGCCAGTTTAGAAATTATAAGCACCAGTATGTCTAAAGCAACTGATATCGCAGGCTTACAAATTGTAACTATTAGCCGCAGGGCTATTGGAACCGACACTGCCGGCACTGAAATTATAACCAGCGCTGTAACAACGAGTACGGATAGCGTAGGCACAGAAATTTTAACTAGCGATGTATCTTTAGGAACTAGTAACGCATGGACAGAGAAAATACAAAGTAGTATTGATAAAAGTCATAGCCACAGAATAAAAGTACAAGGAACACAGCGACAAGTAGGTGGCCCTCTAGACTATCCAAATCCATCAACGACGAAAGTAAATGAAAATATTAGCGCCAAAATACCATCGGAAGGGAAAGACATGACGATTGGCCAAACACACAGACAAGGAGGTGAACCTCCACACTATCCGAATCCTTCAACAATGAAAATTAACGATAGTTTTAGCGCCAGAAGACAAGTTGAAGACATGAATATTAATACGGACCACACCTACAGACAAGGAGGTGGCTCTCCACACAATCCAAATCTTCCGGCGACGAAAGTTGATGATAGTCTTAGCGCCAGAAGAAAAGTGGAAGAGAAATACATGAGTATTGGTGTTCACCAAACACACAGACAAGGAGGTGGCAATCCACACTATCCAAATCCTTCAGCGACGAAAGTTGACGATAGTCTTAGCGCTAGACGACAAGTTGAACAGAAATACATGAGTATTGGAATGCACCAAATACACAGACAAGAAGGTGGCCCTCCACACTATTCAAATCCTCCAACGAATAAAGTTGATGACAATCTTAGCGCCAGAAGAATAGTTGAAGATAAATACATGAGTATTAGTATGGACCAAGCACACAGACAAGGAGGTGGCAATCCACACTATTCAAATCCTCCAGCGACGAAAGATGACAATAGTCTTAGCGCCAGAAGAAAAGTTGAAGAGAAATACATGAGTATTGGTATTGACCGAACACACAGACAAGGAGGTAGCCCTCCACACTTTCCAAATCCTCCAGCGACGAAAGTTGACGATAGTCTTGGCGCCAGAAGAAAAGTTGAAGAGAAATACATGAGTATTAATACAGACCAAACACACAGACAAGGAGATAAACCTTCACATCATCCAAATCCTACAACGACGAAAGTTGATGAAAGTCTTACTGCCAGAAGAAAAGTTGAAGAGAAATACATGACTATTGGAATCCACCAAACACACAGCCAAGGAGGTGGCCCTCCACACTATCCAAATCCTCCAGCGACAGAAGTTGACGATAGTCTTAGTGCCAGAAGAAAAGTTGAAGAGAAATACATGAGTATTAGTATGGACCAAGCACACAGACAAGGAGGTGGCAATCCACACTATCCAAATCCTCCAGCGACAAAAGTTGACGGTAGTCTTAGCGCCAGAAGAAAAGTTGAAGAGAAATACATGAGTATTGGTATTGGCGAAACACACACACAAGGAGTTGGCCCTCCACATTATCCGAATCCTCCAGCGACGAAAGTTGACGATACTCTTAGCGTCAGAAGAAAAGTTGAAGAGAAATACATGAATATTGGTATGGGCAAAACACACACACAAGGAGGTGGTCCTCCACATTATCCAAATCCTCCAGCGACAAAAGTTGACGATACTCTTAGCGCCAGAAGAAAAGTTGAAGAGAAATACATGAATATTGGTATGGGCGAAACACACACACAAGGAGGTGGCCCTCCACATTATCCAAATCCTCCAGCGACAAAAGTTGACAATAGCCTTAGCGCCAGAAGAAAAATTGAAGAGAAATATATGAGTACGATTAGTAAGGACCAAACACACAGGCAAGGAGATAAACCTCCATATCATACAAATCCTGCAGCGAATAAAGTTGATGATAGTCTTAGCGGCGCAAGAAAAGTTGGAGGGATATACCTGAGTATTAGTGTGGACCAAACACACAAACAAGGAGATAGACCTCCACACTATTCAAATCCTCCAACGACGAAAGTTTACGGTCTTAGCGCCAAAAGAGCAGTGGAAGAGAAATACAGGAGTATTGGTATAGACCATACACACAGACAAGTAGGTGGCAATCCACAATACCCAAATCCTCCAACGACGAACGTTGATAGTCTTAGCGCCAAAAGAGCAGTAGAAGAGAAATACATGAGGATTGGTATGGACCAAACACACCTACATGGAGGTAGCCCTCCAGACTATCCAAATTCACCAACGACGAAAGTTGACGACAGTCTTAGCGCCAAAAGAGCTGTGGAAGAGAAATACATGAGGATTGGTATAGACCAAACAAAACGACAAGTAGGTGCCCCTCCAGACTGGGGTACCCCAGAACCGTTGGACGACGTTGAAACTACAACATCAGATTTAAGACGACAAATGGAGCCACAAGGAGGTGCCCCTCCAGACTATCCAAATCCTCCAGATTGGGATAACGCAGAGCCGTTAAACACCATTGTAACCACAACACCAAAGTTAGTCCAAGTACCAGATAACGAAAAATGGGTAAATAAAAACTAATTTAGTAATAATTTACGTAACGCCTTTTTTCCGCAAGGGTAGACGAAGACCACGCTACGGTTATTAACCACATAGCCACTGTATTAAAAAGACTATCTATTTTATCCTTTACACACAAATTAATGGCAATCGTATTGCCCGTTATGATTGTCTCCAGTAGTCTCCAACATACAGAAGCCGTTTTTTCTATACAACTCTGTGACAATCTGATGGAAACTGCTTACTGTCTCTCATAATATCTACGATACATGCACTTAGGTGCACCTGCATTTACCACTGTGCTAACTAGTATTAGGTACTTCATGCCGAAATTACGCTGGATACCTTAACCTTCAAACCGCAACACAATAAATGAAGCATTTCCCTGGTGGCGAAAATATATGGTAACCATCCAGGTTGATATCTCAAGCTTGACATAATTCTACCACCGGGTCGACCTTTCATGGTCATGCATTACGATAGGCAAGAACTGGACTTAAAAAAATGGGCTAAGAGTCTTGTGAGTTCTGAAGAACAACGATGTTTCTACTTTTTTACAATGTTCAGTGAAAAAGAACTGATATCCCGTCTGTTGGAAAGCGGTAACTGTCACCAATAACATCCATAAAAATCACAACAGTAGGTGTGTTGTAGTGACACTAAGATGATATACATCTTGCTTGTTGTACTGGGTATCTTATCTTTCAACCCGGGCGGAAATCTATATTGGTATCACAATCACAATTTTAACACTTTGGTATACACAATTCGTTGAATATTAATAAACTGATTAAATTGAATTTTTAGGAATGCCTGCTGTCCGATGATGCCACGTACAAACTCGTTAGATCGTCCAAGAAATGCTCAGACAAGATAGGCGTCGATCCTTACATGCTCTATTATATAAGAGACAACAATGTAACCGACGCCGGTGATGGCAAGATAATGACATACATGTACTGTACATTTAGTCAAGAGTTAGGGCTCTTTGCACCAAACGGGCGAATCCGAGAGACAGCAGCCCTAACGCTGGTACCTGAATCGTTCAAAGACAGGGTTAGGATAGTCATGGCTCACTGCAGTAGCTTGGACGGAGACACTGCTCAGGAGTCAGTTTACCTCTGGATTATTTGTTTCCAGACATATTCACCAGTAAAGTTTGAGTATAAGGCCTGGCTTGTAAAAGATATATATTATGATTAAAATTAAACATAATGTAATTTTTGATGTATTTATCAATGTATTATTATCGTTATTATGATGAGACATACACAACTGTCTACTATTGGATTCGCTGCAGGTATTAGAAGTATTATATTTACAAATAAATTATGCTGAAACTAATATTTACTTTCATTTTTATTTATAACCTCATCACCAAAACTTTAATTTTAGTCGGTCCGAGGAAAATAAGAAATCACTGAAGCCAGAGTTAAATGCATAATAAATGATGATGAAAGAAGCAGAGCTTGAGATGTATGCAGGAGGAAGGATGAAGTTTGCAGTTTGTATATTTACACATTGAGACTATACCGAAAAGATACTTAACCCCAGAGCAGCGCCTGTTGCTGTAAAAGTCACAAATGCGGCCACATATGAAGTATTTCTTTATTGGAGTACCAACAGCTATATAAAACATAATAAATCCTATTATCATCCCATAGTATTGTTCCCATCTTTCGGCCGGCGAAACTGCCGACCTGCAGCTGTCTTTTGGACTTCGTACAGAGGCGCATCGTACGAATTGTCGACGATCACATACTAACAAGCCGTTTAGAACCACTGGCTAACCGAAGGGGCTTTTGCTCCCTGTGTGTGTTCTACCGGCTGTACAGTACAATGGGGAGTGTTTTGAGAAACTACTTGATCTGGTGGCTACAGCACAATTCCGCCATCGCACCACCCGCCGCGGGCTGGGTACTCATCCCCATTACGTGGACCCTCTAGTGATATCCACGCGAAGATTTGAAAGAACGTTTCTCGCTCGTACGATTCGGATGTGGAATGAGCTCCTAGTGACATTGTTTCCTTTGGACTATGACATTGGATCGTTCAAGAGTTTTATTAGAGGTCTCCTTAGAGCCGGCCACCGCCCTGTTTGTCTGCCGTATTACATAAAAAAGAGATTGGAAACATTACATCAATAAATATGTTTTCAAATACAGTGTATGGGTTACATAGTTTCAGTTAACAACAAGGTACAAGAGTGTGAGACTGGAGCCTAAACTTTCATCTGTAAGATACGGCGGACAAAGATAATATTTTGGCTCAGGTTTCAAATGACAACCAGTGGTTATATTAATGCCGTGAATAAGTGGAATTGAATTACCTCATAAAAATAGTTATGTGCGTCTAAATTTATTATTAGCATTTTTTATC
This sequence comes from Blastobasis adustella, assembly GCA_907269095.1. NCBI lineage: Eukaryota > Metazoa > Arthropoda > Insecta > Lepidoptera > Blastobasidae > Blastobasis > Blastobasis adustella. Next base: position 9,425,269 of record OU026128.1, on the reverse strand, counting down.
AACTGGACTCATTAAAAATTGCTCAAGTAAAACGTCTAAAACGAATATAGTATGAAAATGAGGCCGAATTTACCACAAGTGATTGCTATTTCTAATATTTTAGTTATAAGTCAGGTTAGCTGTCATTTACTCGTAACTACAAACTTCGTCGAAAATGTTAAAATAGCCAACATGACCCCATTGATAGTGGCTATAACCTCCGGTGTCACCAGCACCGATCGTTCTCGAAGCACTCCGGTAATTTATCACTTTATTTATTTAAGAATTCCTTGCGTAGCAATGTTAAAAATGGCCTATAGAAATGGCTGGTAGGACGACAAGTAACTTTGTTTGTATTAAATCAGTGAATAAGCCGGGTTACTTAATGGAAATTGCAAGCAATACCAGGAGCATAATCCACGCGTTATACACCTCTAAAAGCCCGGGACGCGTAGCTCTGGCAGCAAACAGGCTAATGCTACACCAAAGCCATGGTTCTCAATATAAAATTGGAGACCTTGCTCACCGACAGGAACATAATGTAGGCACATAATTCTGTAATCCTTTAAGCCATATCATCATCGTTTCCAATTTCAGTTTAATAAATTCTATAATATTCTGTAGTCCATAATAAAAAATGGAAGTATGAAAGTATGTTACGCTGATATGCCTACCTACTTACCAGCAGATAATTTTTTTTGGAATATTATGTCGTCCGGTGTTGATTGTGGCAAACGGGCCATTTTCGCGGCTGTGTCGCAACGTCTCGCCCAATTAAAAAATTTTACGTAATTCAATAAGGTCTTTATTTTATTGTTATTCAAATTCGGTTTTTGTTCTAGGCGTTTAAGCTATCCGAGGAAGATAAGAACAAATTCATGGAAGCCGGCCTTAAATGCATGTTGTTGATGGGCATGGGCCCCACTGAATTACAAGAAAAAACTGAAAAGCGCACGAACCACTATGCTTTGTGTATATATAAACATCTAGGGTATCCCGATAAGAAAGGGATCATTCACAGGGATAATTACTTGACTCTTTTACCAAATGATGAATTTAGAGAAGGGGTTAGAAAAGCCGTGCATATATGTAAAGAGAAAGTCAAAACGAGGGACTGGGCGAACCGGGCAAGAACTGGGTGGTATGAGAAGATAATGTCCGAATTCATTGTGTGTATAGCGGAACACTCCCAAGTAAACTTGCTTAGTAACTCCAGCACTCTACGAGACAAGAGACCGGTAAAGGATTATATTTTTTATTCAATCGGTGGACAAACAGGCAAGCGGGCCACCTGATGGAAAATTGTCACTGCTGCTTATGGACATTAGCAACACCAGGGGTATCGCTAATGCAATACCTCTTAAACCCAGAGACATGTGGTTTAGCGGCAAATGCAGAACTTATACGTAGTAAATATTTCGACATTTTAATGCATTATTTAAAAGTCATTGATTGTTTGTTTGTTATGGACAAAGTCAAAAACTACTTAGGTAACCGTTTTTAAAATTTCTTTCACCTTTCAAGCTACATTATCAGGAGGTAACATAGTTTATACCGATATTTAATGTGGCCACGAGAACGGGTCCGGAACGGAGTTATCGAATTTTACGCGGACGAAGTCGCGGGCAAAACAGCTAGTAGTAAATAACTACGCACCAAATATTCGCAAAACTTTTTATTAACATCCTTTACAAAGACGCTTCATCGGTTTTAGACAATTAAGCTATCCATGGAAAACAAGAAGAAATTCATGGAAGCCGGCTTGAAATGCATAATGATGACAGGCGTTACGCCCTTTGATGTAGCACAAAGATCTGATTGGGAACAGAAGAGTTATACATTATGTATATTTACCCACCTAGGCTACTCCGACAATAAAGGAATCATTGACAGAGATAATTACTTGTCTCTTTTACCGACTAATAAATTTAGAGCAGATGTTAAAGACGTCGTGATGATGTGTAAAGACAAAGCCAGGGTTACTGGTGTTCCTGAGGAGAAGATACACCTATTCAATTTGTGTATCGCGGAACACTCGCCAGTAAATTTTGTATTCTCATAGGCTAATTCGCCTGTAATCTTCTTTAGTTTTTAGTTGTTGATAGCTGAGCAAAATAAAGTGAAAAATGTATAAAACAACGTTTTAGTTTCTCTATTTACTGTGCGCTAGCTTTTGCCAAAACTTCGCACGAACAGACTTTTGTAAAAGACACACAGCAATTTTTGATAGCAGATTGCTGTTTAAGTTGATAGCAGGTAAGTACATTTTTGAATTTGACAGCATTCCGTATTTTTCTTTTAATTATTTGTATGTGCCATTAAAGGTTTCAAATACGCCAAAAAATAAAGTTCCATCCCTATCACCGAGAGGCTTTCCAAGAAACATCCTGGGATCTTATTTTTGATCCACTCGCTTTGAGACGAAATGTTTTCAATTTTGATTTTCTGCATGTATAATTCAATTTTGTTTTAATTACATTGGCAAACCAAAAGCAAACGGTTTAAAGATATAGAAAATCAGCGTCCTGTATAAAAATATTAAAATTTTTATGCCGCTAATCAAAATTTCAAACTTCTCGAGGCGACTGGTTCAAAAATAGGACCCCTGACGCTTACGACTATTCTATGGAATGATCTTCCTGCAGCGTTTTTCAAGAAGTAAGCTTCAGTTATCTCATAGCAACGCATTCATGACCCGGTCCAAAATCGGGAATGTCTACCTCGAAACTCGTGTTCAGCAGATCCGAATTAGTAAATAAAATATAGTTGGTCAAATGTTTCCCAAAATTCCGTTAGAATTGTTGAAATGGCCATTTGAGAGAAAACATATTTCGCAAATGACAAATGCAAACCGGTGGTTATTAATGCCGTGGATAAGTGGAATTTGGTTACCTCATAAAAAGTAGTTATGTGCGTCTGAAATTATTTTTAGCATTTTTTTCATAAATTGGACCCATAAAATTACTGAAGTAAACGTCTAAAACGAATATACCAAGAAAATGAGGTATTGGCCACAAGTGATTGTTATTTCTAATATTTTATTTATTGGCCAGGTTACCAGTAATTTAGTCATAAGTACAAAGTTCGAAAATGTTACAATGACCAGAATGACCTCATTAATCACAGTGGCAAACTCCAATGGTTCACGAAGCAATCCGGTAATTTTTAACTTTATTTATATAGGAATACCTTGTATCGCAAAGTTAAAAATGAACAAAAAAAAGGGCTGTTGCTGGTAGTGGGACAGCGGTTATCGCTTCGTCTTGTAATTTGTACGTCTCATAACCCCAGCTTCTGTCAGGTTCCGCTTTCCCACACTTTCTTCTCTACTTGGCTCGTGCGTCAGCATCTTCGTGTCATACGCCGTTGGCTCTCGCATCCGCCTCAACGATGTCAATCCACTGCTTCTTTCTTAGGCCGTTCTCAGGACTTATTTTCTGATACCGGCAGGTATAGGTACCAATTTTCTACGTACCGCTGGGGCTAACGCAACACGTGACTAAACCAGCGCAAGGCTGACGGACGTACTCGTCCATTGAATAGTCAGTGAAGACGTGTAGCTCAGCGCATCCACCAAAGCATTTTAGTTCCTTGGCGTGGATATTACGGATGTGCTATGCGCCGGCCAGGTTTCGAAGCCATGCAACATCACAGGCCTAATGACAGCCGTGAGTTCCCGCCATTTGTTCCAAGCTGAGCAGAGATATGAGACTTGACATCGGAGCCGATTTCAGCGGACTTCTTCAGCACGAGTCTCTTGCTAGCGTCGTCTTTTTAATTATTCGCTCCGAAAACCACGAATAAATAGGTGACTATTAAACCTCATTCATGCAAAATATCACGCATGACAAGCAACCTTAGTATTCTATGAGACAAAGGATCAGTAAACGATGTTTTTTTTTTGTATTAAATTAGTGGATAAACAGGTAAGCGTCATCTGATGAAAAGTGTAAGTAACATCAGGCGTATCATCTGTAAAAGCCTGGGACTCGTAGCTCACACTCCACTGCCAAAGCCACGGTTCCACATGGAGAAGTGGAGACCTTACTCACCGGCAGGGAGATAATACTTTTTAAATTAGAACCTATTGTTTGCAGCTGCGGTGTTCTCTAATCCTTTAAGCAATGTGATCACCCTTTCCAATTTCAGTTTAATCCATTCTATTATGTAGCCCATGATAAAAAAAATTTATGAAGGTAAGTTACGCTATGTACCTGCACAGAAGTCTTATTTTAGAAGGGCGCGAAAATTATGTGTATGCTATGGTATTGTGGCTGAGGTTGCGGCGTAAGCGCCATATTCGCGGACTGGGCTGCAAAGCAGCATCTTCCCATTTAAAATCTTAACGTAAAGCAATAAAGTCTATGTTTTATTGATATTCACATTCGTTTTGGTTGTTGGCGTTTAAGGTCGGGTATAAGATATTCGAGGAAAATAATAAGAACTACATAGAAGCCGGCCTTAAATGCACGCTGTTGACAGGCATAACCCCCCTTCAATTAAGAGAAAATACTGACGAGCATGCGGAGCAGTATGCGATGTGTATATACAAACATCTACGCCATACCGATGAGAAAGGAATCACTCGCGATGACAATAACTTGTATCGTTTACCAAATAATTACAATGTTACACAAGTCGTGCATATATGTAAAGGTGAAGTCAATGGTACGTTTTGGCCGAGAAGAGCTGGCTGGTATGAGGAAATGGTACACTCATTCGTTTTGTGTATGGCGGAATACTCCCCAGTAAACTTACTTGAAAACATCACCACTACAACACAAAGGCCGGTAAATGATCTTTTTTTAATGATTCGGTAGATAAACAGGCAAGCGAGCTGCCTGATGGAAAGTCGATACCACTGCTTACGGACATTAGCAACACCAAGGGTATCACCAATGCGTTGGCCCACTCAAAACTCACAGACGCGTAGTTTTGCAGCAAATGCTACGCCCCTCCATTGCTAAAGCCACTAGAGACCTTGCACATAGTAAATATTTCGATATTTAAATGCATTATTAATCAATTAAATTAATAAAAAATGACGCACTAAACATTTACTTAAAATTTTTATTTACATCCTTTATATTAAAACATCTGTTTTAGATGATAAGGATATCCCTGGAAAACAAGAAGAAAGTCATGGAAACCGGCCTGAAGTGCATAATGATGACAGGCATCACGCCCTTTCAAGTAATAGATAGAACTGAAGAGGAACAGAAGAAGTATGCATTTTGTGTATTTACCCACCTAGGCTACGCCAATAAGAAAGGAACCATTAACAGACATAATTACTTGGCCCTTGTACCGGATAAAAAACTTAGAGAAGAGGTTGAAAAGGCTGTGGTTATATGTAAATACAATGTCAGGCTTGTTAAAGTTCCTGAGGATAAAATATATGAATTTAATTTGTGTATCAGGGAACACTCGCCAGTAAGCGTTTTGTTAGCATAGGCCAGGTAACTGTTGTCTGTAGACTGTAGACTGTCGACTGTGGCCTACAGACTGTAGACTGTAGACTACAGTCTGTAGACTGTAGTCTTCTTTAGTTTTTAATAGCAAAGAGCAAATTAAAGTGAAAAATAAATTAAACAATAACGTCGTTTTTCTATTAATTGTTAAACTAGCTTCTGACAACAACTTAGCTCGATTAGAATTAAATAAAAGGCACGCAGCACATTTTTAACCGACTTCAAAAAAGGAGCAGGTTCTTAGTGATCAGGGCAGGATCTGGGGATAGAATTCTCAAAAAATCGCGGGAACTCCTCAAGTATTATCGGCATACAGCGATTTCAGTATTTTCAATAATTCTTAATAATTGGCATTCAAAAAAGTATCAAGTGGAACTGATGATGACGACTTCAGGCCACCATAACTTCTAACTTCGTAACTTCAATATTGTTATAGACCGATTTGGAAACTCCTTTTTTTAAGTGTAACTCCTGGAGCGGTCCTATTTTGATCTGGTCATGGAAATCCTGTGAAATATTTATAATCACTAAGCAAGTTTATAGTAAGTAATAAGAAGGTATCTATATGAATTTGGAAGTATTCCGTATTTATCTTTAAATTACATATTTTGTGTGCCTATCTTTAAAGCCTCCAAATACGCCACAATTTAAAGTTCCATACCTATCACCTGGACGAGTGGCTTTCGTACTCTTTTCAAGAAACTTCCTGGGGCTCTATTTTTTGAACAACTCACTTCGAGTCCAGTTTTCAATTTTGAATATCTACATGAAATTCAATATTGTTTCCAAAGACTTGATTGTTTCATTGGTAACACCGAAAGTGAACCATTCAAACATATGGAAAATCAGCGCCCTGCATCAAAATATTGAATTTTTCGACTCGAGGCGATCGAGTCTAAAATAGGCCCCGAAGCGTCTCCTTTCCATGTAATGATCTTCCCGCAGCGGTATTCTGGAACTAATACGACATTAGGGCCTACACTTATCTCAAAGGCCACGCATTCGTGACCCCACTGGTGTTGCCCGTTTGCATGTTTGCATTCCTAAAATATAAAAACTAGCTTTAAGCCTGTTTGATAACACACACAAGCCTAGTGTAAATTTGGATGTTCAGGAGCAAACTAAGACAGACCTACCAAAATACAGGATTAAAGTAAGTATGAAATTAAATGACAAACGACGAGAGCACTCGCCTAAAAATTGTTTTGTGCAATACCTTTAAGATGTAAATTAATAAAAACTATTTTTTTTACGCAGGTACCTAAGTATTTATTATTCTGAATGTCCCGCTTTGCAAAAACCAATCCAAAACTATAGACCTCTCTTGAGTCCTATACTCGTGCTTTTTTCCAAATTTTGATACACGATAGATTTCAGTAAAAAGAAAGAACGAGACTCAAGTCCTCAAATGTACTATTATGGACCGTTGGTGTGAAGTACGTACTTAATCGTTAAAATACTACCTATGCTTACGTGCCTCTAAAAAATCAATTAGTATTTAAGTCTGAAATGATTACTCATAATGTTTTATCCAATTGCCTATAAACTTTCCTGAGTTATCTAAGACGTCTGAAACGATTGTTCGAAAGTATAGGTACCATGAAGAAAAATTAAAATGAGCTCGTGGTTAGCGCAAGCTATTGCTGTTTTCAATATTTTATTTATTGGTCGGGTTGCCAGTAACGTAACCACAAAGATTGTCCACAATGTTGAGATATTGAACATGACCTCATTGATGATGATGATGATGTTGACGAATGGCACCAGTTACGACAGTATTCGAAGCAATCCGGTATTTCTCACTTTCATTTCACGAAATGTGTTTTCTTTTAAAGCATTAAGATAATTTTATTTAGATCTCAATCTTAAAAGCGAATAACAGAAATGGCTGCTCCTCCTGCTCTGGCTAAGGGTTCGGACTTGTATTATTATTTATTATGAATCAGTCAGTCTGACGTCCAATTTCAGATTTGGTTCAACACAATGAAGTAATCAAGTAAATATCAAATCTCGTTTATCCCACGTCACGGCATCGGCCCGGCGTCGGCGCTGTTGACGTAGTGGCTATCAAAATCTGACCTTTGCTTCATTTCTTTGTTTTAGCCGTGGGTAAAAGAAATGATTACTTGACTATTTTGTTTCCAATTATTATTAGATTTTCGTGTGAAGAAGCTAATATTATAAAAAGGATAAGTTTGTATGTTTGCGAATATGTATGTTGAGATAATCTCCGAAATTACTGAATCGATTTTGAAAATTCTTTCACAAATAAAAAGCTACATTATTCCCGAGTAACATAGGCTACTCTTCATCCTGAAAAAAAACAAATAGGCGAACAGTTCAAGTTTCCGCGGAAACTGCCCGCGGGTGGAAACCGAACTTTGATCAACCGTTTGAACATTTGATCAACTATTGAACAACCCTGTGTGATTGAATAAACGCACATCTTTAATATAATTATTATTATTATTATTATAAGTAGTGCTTTCTTATGTTTTTTTCCTCTTTTTCTTTCATTGTAAATATCTATTCTTCTTGGGTGTTCAAATGCATTATACCTACAGTATCTGATTTGTATTTTAAAAAATTTATTTGTGGGTCAGGTTACAAGTAACTTTACCGCTGAGTTTGCCCAATTTGGTATCAACGTCTGGAGTCCCTCCAGCAATTTACGAGACAACAGACCGGTAAAATATTATTTTTTATTTTATTCTGTTAATATACATCCCAAGTAATAACCTAATACAAGAAGAATGCTTATTTTTTACTAGGAATAGAGTCTAATCTAGTCTCTCTGACTAATTATGGTAACTGAAATAAGTTATTGGTATAAATAAATGATGCAGCTTCGATGAGACTAGACATCGAATGTTAGTGAAATAAAAATAATCATTATATTATCGATATCAAAAAATAAGATTTATCTTGGTTTTTGTATAAATAGATATTGTAGTATTTAATTAAGACGCTCAGAAAAAATATGCAGGTCGTCTAAAAATTTATTACATTTAAAATCGGTCAGGTTAGGTCAACTAATTGGATCCAATCTGATCGATCGAATATGGTTACAGTTTTATGATACAATCAATCAGAAGGTATGGTGAGAAAATTTTGGTTGTAAGTCAGATCTTAGCCTTTGTACCTACTTAGCCTTAATATAATACAATCATTTATCCAATATGATCGATCCTTTGTATGCCATTGAGTCATTTGTATTAAGTTGTGACAGATTGAATGTATACATTCTCTATAAGTCGAGCCTTAATCTATGCTCTATGTAAAATATCTTTGGATTTGGAATACTGCATTACCTGAGTTCCTAACAGCGACATCTATTTTCTGTCACCGATATTGTGCCGTTAGTGAATACATTATGTTTTTTCAAATTGTAATTTCAAATTACCTGCTTTTTCTCTAATTATCTACATAAAAACATCGGTTTTAGGCTGTTCCGCTTACTGAGGAAAATAAGAAGAAATTCATGGAAGCCGGCATCAGATGTATGATGATTACAGGCGTATCTCCGATTCTACAAAGACAAATGTCTGCAGAGGACCAGAAGAAGTATTCGTTGTGTGTATATCAACATCTAGGCTTTGCCGATGACAAGGGAAATGTTAAAAAGAATAATTTTATGACTCTGCTACCACCTCACCATCCTTTGGAAAAGGAGGTGGAAAAAGCCGTGGATTATTGTGACAGCAAAGTCAGGGGAAGCAAAACCAACCTCGCTGAGGAAAGAATAGCCGAATACAATATATGTATAGCGGAAAAGGCCCCAGTAAACTTTATTTTCTAATTGCAATGAGAAGGTAAATTCGTCGGTGTAACCTTCATATTTGACTTTTTAAGGTGGTGTAATATAGCCGTACTGAAGATAGACAGTAAATTAAAGTAAAATATATATGAATGAATATGCTTGTCGTTTCTCTTTTTATAATATATTAGCCAAACCCAGCGGCATTTACCCGCGCGCAGTTCAGATCTCTGTAAATATTCAACTTTCCCGCGGGAGTCTATTATTTTTCCGGGTTGAAATAGCCCATGTCACACGGGAACAATTAGCATCCTATTAGTGAAAGAGTTTTTAAAATCGGTCCAGTAGTTTTTGGTTTACATTTACAATAATACAAACATAAAACAATTCAAATCTTTTATATTTATATTATTAGTAAATATATATGGGCTAGCTCCTGTCCACGACTTTGTAGGTTGCAGATATTCATAAAAGGCAGTACACAATAGGTTTTTAAATTAGGATAATAGATGACTACCATTTGTGGTAAATGTATGAATTTGGAAGCATTCCGTCTTTTCCTTTTCTTTTATTACATGCGTTTGACCACAAATAGGCCTAAGTCCGCAGGTTGATTTGTTAGACGCATTTTTATTTAAAGCGGTTTTTTATGCTACTTAGTGACAGACAGCCCACCTGATGGTAAGTGGTAACTGTCGCCCATAACATATACAATTCATACATTTAGGTTAGAGGTAACAAAAATGCGGAACCGCAGGTGCGTTGTCACTGCCTGCCTGCCTGATGAAATGCCTCATGCCTATAATTTCGCTGACTACCTTCTAGAAAGATAAGGCGTACTCACCCAGGCGGACTCCTCAGGTTTGACAGAGTCCTATCACCCGATGACTGTTAACTGCGTTAACTTGACCACAACACGAGTAGATCCAACACATTACCTACATAATTTCGTATGGGGTACAGTAACTTCACAAATCGATTTAACTACTCGTTCATTTTTTGGTTACTTACACATTAGGCTGCCGCTTCACTCATATTTTTAATTATTTTCACTATTGTATTTATTGTGTACCTACTCGAAAACAAAAATAACTCCAATAAACTAAGCAATGAAGTGTCGGAATCAGCAGTTATTTGTTTTGTGCAATGCTATGTAGGTTACAAAAAACTAAAGCTTACTATTTATCCCTTTCCCCAAATATTCACTTTAGGTAAAGTGGCAGGGGAATCCCAGTGCCGTCAAAAATGACTCTTTTTCGAGTTAAGTACATTAGTTGAACACTATAACAACGTGAAACCTGCACATTCCCGTCTATCCATGGTTCAATATGGTCAGTTTCCAATGTTAACAGGGTCGTGAAGGTCAGATGGCAGTCGCTCTACAGCTATAGGGGATTTCAGACAACTACTTTAAAAAGGGAAAAGTGTAGTGCAGCGTGCCTCACTAGATGGCGCGGCTTAGACAGGATTCTCAAGTATGGAATTTTTTAACCGAAGTTACTCGGCAAATTATTTCGTGAAAAGATACTTAGCTTGAGTACCTAGAAGCAAGCACAAAATGTCTACATTGTTATACATCTAACGGTCTTGTTTTGTTTTATTTTTGAGAATCGTATGGTCTTGATTAGTCAACGCCATCTATTACAACTATTATTCTTTTTAATAGGCTTTTGGAAGATCTCCCATTATCTGATCTGCTACAGCCCGGACGTTTGCGCGCGAAAGCACAATCGAGACATTAAAACCAAGATGACCACCACCACAGAACAGAAGGAATTTGGTCATCTTATACAAAAGTCATTATTTTCGCTTTTACTAAATGATTCCCATTTTACCTTTTTTACGTAATTATTGCCTGTTAAAGAAGTCAAATAAACCGAGTTGAACGAATTCTTAAATAATGTCAATTAAGACAAATGAAAACGTATTGTGTAGACAAATAATATTCCATTTATTAGTCAGGTTACCAGTAACGTAATTAAAAAATTGTCGAAAATGATACAATAACCAACTTGACCTCATTGATGATGACGATGGCCTCCAATGACACCAGTAATGACGGTTTTCGATGAAATCCGGTAAATTCTAAATTTAAATTCTAAAAAACGTTTGCCTGCCAATGTTTTTTTTATGAATAAATGAATTATTTCATCATCATCCTATACTAGTCCACTGCGAATTTAGATGATCACTAAAATATCAGAATATAAGCAATTACTTATTTAAACTAGCAGTTTGCAACTATAATCGAAATGCAACACTGCAACCTTTGTCAATTAGTAGTAACCATCCTGTCAAACTTTTCAGAGTTAGGTACATACTCACCATCACAATCCCAGATGCAAGACGTCCACAACTAGACTAGCCCTTCCACATTCATCGACTAAATGTGCCGCCTGCATCAAAGGGCTCAAGAGGTTGTCTCTGCATAATTATTAATATTGCGGTTAGCCGTTACATCTTGCGAGATGCTTACGGCCATCGTGGTCTATTTGTAATTCTAGAGCTTATTCCAAGGCCCTAGTAAGAACACTAGTCAGATACCTTTTTATGAAAATCGATTAAATCACCTGTTTCTTTTTAGAATCAAAATCAAATTCGACGGTTTGCGCTGCCTCCGGATGAGAAGAACAAATTTTTGGCAGCCGTTCATAGATGCTCTAACGCGTTAAGCTTACATGATCCCTTAAATAAACCCTATCAGCTGCCAGATGACATGCCAACTGAGCCGCCTGAAAGAAGAATGGGTTCTCATGATCCCATAAATAAAACCTATGAGCCGCTACCTCAAAGAAGAACTTTTTCGGAAATTGATATAAAAAAGGCGGTGTTTTGCGAATTTGTTCATATGGGCTATGCTGACTGGTATGGTAACATCAACGTGGAAAAATTATTGACTCTTTATCCCCAAAATGAAAATTTGTTCGTTACAAGGCAAATCGTGTACAACTGTGCGAAAGAACTTGTCAAAATTCTCCTGCCCGCGGAAAGAGTAAGATATTTCAACCAGTGTGTCTTTAACAACACGCCAGATAAATTACGTTTGGAATTAAATTAACGCAGCGCATGGCAAATATAAATATTATCAAAACAATATGTCTACTTATTTATATATCGGACGCGAAGATTGATTCCAAATGAAAGAACTTTCACCGGATATCCCTATGTAAGAGTGCCAACTTCGGTGTAATAAAAATATGGAGTAAACTCATTGTGAGCTTGATACATTTTTTTGTTTGTTCCTGTTTTTTATATCACTAAGGTGGGATACAAGCTTACGACCTGCGTGTTAGTAAGCAATCACCGCAGCCTATGGACGGTTGCAATACTAGGGGTATCACCCATGCGCTGCCGACCCTAAAAACCTTTTCACCCCTTTCTTGAAGAAGTCTATGTTATACTCTCCAGGGAAAACCTCACCAGGTTCTCCACAAAGTTCGGGACCAATTTGGTTCCAAGATGTGAGGATGAACGTTCCCTATATATAACATATCCCTGACGATAGCTAGCAATGCAATGATAGAACGTGGCTGTGGGCATCATGTCAAACACTTCCTCAGAACAAACACCATTGAACAAGCGGTAGAACACACAAAGAGAGCCGAAGTCCTTCCACTGACTAAGGGGCTTAATACTACTTGTAAGCATGATTTCGTTCATAATTCTCACAGCACGTTCTTGGATCAAGTCACAAGTACCAAGCTGGTAAGCCGGTACTCCCGCCCTTAGATGGGAGCATTATTTCAAATGGGTTCTGACTTGAGCCTTATATAGAAGCTGTTTCATCGGCGTGAAGTATTTCTTCGATCTGTTAAGCACAACCAGTTTTTTAGATGCCATCTTGAACTTTTCTTTAATCTGTCATGCGACCATGGTCGTGCGACGGGCGGTTTTGAGGTCTCCCATTGGTCGGGCGACATCCGTCGTAAGATCATGGTCGCACGACTGTTGCCAATTAGGGCAGCGCATTAGGCTGCGAAACTAGACGTCATTGGAGATATCGACACTCAGGACATGTATGCTCATGAGATGGTAAGGGATGCGTACTTGAACTGTGGAGCGACAACGAATGGATGAATCATATCCGCGATGGTTTTCATACTGTTGTGGAGGAGCCTAGTATAAAATCAGTACAAAAAATAATGGGTATATAAATAATATTTTATACTAGCAGCATGGAAATGTCCGTCTATTGAAAATCTAGGCTAGTTTCCAGATAGTTATGCTCCATTTTCGACCGCATCGTCGTTCATTACCAAGTGAGATGCTGGTTAAATGCCTGGCTATAGATATATCTTTAAAAAATATTATGGACTGAAAAACGTTGCATGAAGATATTCATGAATAGTAAAATTTGAACTCTTTCCAAACCAGAATGAATAGTTTTTCTGTATTGGCAAAGTTATTAGCTAGTTGAAATAAAAGCAAACACGTAATTAATAGGTATCCTTTAAAAAATTAATTAATTCCCTTTCGTTTTAATCGCTGTACTTAACATGCAATTAGGTGCTATAAACCTACCTCATAAAAATAATAAAACCCAGAACTGTAACGATTACTAATATGTTTTAAAGTTATTTTCTCAAATGAATAGCAAAATAGTCATACATTTCTGAATCCGAGTAAAACGAACATTTGAAAAAATACCATAAAAATGAAAATGAACGCATATTTTTCGTCGATAGTGGTTTTTTCAATCATTTTAATTGTTAATCAGGTTACTAGTAAGACAGTAAGAGCTGTCACCAGTAAGTCAGTAAGATCTGTCAACAATAACAGCAGTATTCAAAAGCATGAGGTACTTATAATTATATTTTATTTTTTTCTTTCTTTATTTCCATACAGTTTTACAGCAATTTAATTTAATTTCGTATTATCATAAATAAAGTTTTCGTTTCCTTAAATCGATTACCTACAATATTTTAATTTTTTATTAATTTACTTATTTACGAATCTCGAGAGCGTCGGTGGCCGAGCGGTTAATGTATCCGACTCGTAAGCCAGAGGTCCCGGGTTCGAATCTCGACTGTTTTCTGAGTTATGTACATTAGTTAAATACTAACCGATGCTCTTCCGGTGAGGGAAAACATCGTGATGAAACCTGCATATTCAGGGACTGGGCTTGTAACCATGATCCAATCTGGTCAGGTTCCCCTGGTAGCAAGGTCACGGAGGTCAGATGGCAGACGCTCCACTGTAATTACCTGACCTGCCAAATCCTGGATCATGGTCAAGGCGGACCCCGGACCCTCGTTCTCTAGAGCACAACCGGGACATTAACGCCAAGATAATAATTATTTTTTATTTACTTATTTACGAATCTATCGAAATAAAAGTAACTATCAAACCATCCTGTGTAGGGTTTGTCTGCAAAACAGGATTCTGCGTAGTCACTGTTAGGGTGTCGTTTTCAGTCACATTATATTCACCAAAAAGAAAAGTGACTTTAATGTGTCTGAAAAGCGAAACTGCCAAGAGGATACGAGGCCGACCGGTTTTTTTACTAATAGGACCCACACAAGAGAATGTGTGAGTACTATCGCTATGAAAACTCGGAAGTTTGGGACTTTAAAAATAAAATGTGTGCCTGCTTGTGCACGGTCAGACCGACGTTTTATGGGTTTCCTAAACGTCTACTATCGCTACATAGTGGATTTTTTCTTGTATAACGTAGAACAACCTACGGCACCCTTACAGTCTATAAGCAGGCAACATGATGGGGCAGAAAGGTTCATGAGGGACCATGTACCGCTAAGCGCATGAGCATGAGCACAGAGATATAAAAACTTCCCAAAAATTTTGCTCCAGCAGATGGCTTCTGAAATGATAATACTGTGAGACTCATGAAGCTACACAAATGTCATCGTATTTGCAATATTATATCTACAGAATTTTCCTAACATAGTAGTTTTAAGTATTTATTGGAACTTATCAGTATTTAATATTTAAACTATGATTTTAGATTCAGGTTCCGGCTGCCACTAACTTAACGGCTGAGCCTGAGTTTGCAAATGGAATCATGCAGAACATCACTACCCTTTTATTAACAAGAGACGACAGACCGGTAAGTATTAAATTAAAAGATTTCGAAGTATGGGTTTCCTGGTTTTGGAATTATGCACTTGAATAATATTATAATCCTTTAGTTTTATTTTAATGAACTTACATGCTCAACAACTGCTTAAGATGCAGTTTCATCAACAATATTGCAATATGTTTTCATTAAATATACGCGTGTTTTGAGATTAGGATGAAATATTCTAAACTTGTAATTATGATAAATACTGCATCCTAAAAATCGGAATATAACACTGTAAGCATTGTTATTCAATATACAGGCGAACTTGTCAGGCTTACCTACTTATATCTAAGTCTATGCAACATTACAAGTTAGCATATTTAATTTAATGAACACTTCATTAAAAAGTCGCGAATCCATAGTGAACTCTGGCTGGATGTCAACTCGGAAGGCCACGCCAATTTCGCGCCATCCCAAGTTCCCGCCACCGCGGTGGCCGATCCTTGAATACATTTTCGTACGAATGGTGCCTAAAATAATACTACCGGAATTTGTAGCATCAGTAAAATCAGGCGAAAGATTCGTACGAATGGTGATTAAAGAGTAGTTCGCGTCGGTTACATAGAGATCGTACGATTCGTAGGTACGAGTGATAACCGTACGGAAACGCATCCAAAGAGCGACCGTTCTAAGGCGTACTCGCCCAAGCACGTAAGACAAATCCATTTTAATAGATATTGGGAATGTATCTTTCATAATGCCTAAATGGACCTGACTACTTCGTCTTAAACTGGTAATATATATTATGCTGTGGTAGTGGTATGCTAGTATTATATGATTATGATTATAACACTGCAAGAACGGTTACTGATTAGAAAGCCAGGCGAATCTTACCCTGTAAAATGTAGATAACATTTTAGATGGATCCAGTTCAATATCGATTTATGGCCTTTATTAAAACCTCGGTTTTTAGGTGATTCACCTATCAGAGGAAACTAAGAAGAAATTCATGGATGCTGGTCTCAAATGCATGTTTATGACGGGTACAACGTTTGCGGATAAGGGTCCTTCTGAAAGCAAGTCGAAAAAGTTTTTGTTCTGTGTATTCAAACTGATAGGTTACTCCGATGCGAAAGGAAACATCAACAAACAGAAACTGTTGAGTCTGTTTCCCGAACAATATAAAGCTAAGCTCAAGGAGGTCATGGATAATTGCGAAGAAGACTTGAATGTTAATTTGCCTGAAGAAAAAGTACACGGTTTCAAAACATGTCTCCAAGACAAATCGCCAGTAGCCTTTACCTTAGACCCCCCGCAGATGCCTTCTGGTCGATAGTTTAGTCTGGTAAGGCGCAGACTTTTATATCGGCCGATAGTATAGTCGGGTGAGGCTGCTAGTGTGCACACTGAGCCAACTTAACAGTTTGGTTTGTGATGAGTGCGCGAAATGAAAGGGTTGCCAGATATAATTCAGTATGCCAGACAGCTGTTACCCGAAATATCATATCTCGACGAAGGCTATCATTTCTCTTAAAGAAAGAAGTTTCCGAGTTACAACGGTTTTAACTTTGACAGCTATCACCCGGGATCTTGACGAGTGCCATCATTTCAATTTAGGAACTAGTGTTTTACGACCAATAGTTTCAGAGTTATACCTAACGGTTTTAAGTTTGACAGCAATTGTCACCTAAAATGTAGATTTCGACGAATACTATGATTTCTCTTTAGGAACTAGTATTCTAGAACCTATAGTTTCCGCGTATTTTAGCGGCGCGTATTTGAACAGCATAAGTGCTTTTGGACCTTTAAACTGTTGACATTTGACATTTGATTCCAAATATATAATTATTATGCTGCTATTTGTTAACGCGAAAGATATTTAGATAGATAGGGGTTGAAGTAGCCGTTTTTTTCGCCCATATACATATTTGCTCGCAATTCTTTTATTTTACATGACATTTAGAAACTAATAACTAATTTCTAGAATAAGAAAGTTATTTAAAATATATAAAAATAATTTATAAAGTCTTATTAATACCCCTTTTTTGTCGTAAATTTAATTTATTAACAGATATAATTTTATGATAGGATTAACAATTATTTAAAAAATCCATTTCAGTAAGTTAGCTTAATATTGTCTGA
Organism: Blastobasis adustella; assembly: GCA_907269095.1. Classification (NCBI taxonomy): domain Eukaryota; kingdom Metazoa; phylum Arthropoda; class Insecta; order Lepidoptera; family Blastobasidae; genus Blastobasis; species Blastobasis adustella. The sequence continues at coordinate 9,407,901 of OU026128.1, read as the reverse complement.
TTATACCTATAAAGCTTCATTGTAATCGGACAACCCGTTTTTAAGAAATTGAAAAATCTGTGGGTATGAAAAGAGCAGTTTTGGTCATTTTCCCTATACAAAAAGGGCAATTTCATATTTAAAGACCTACAATAATTGTATGAAAACAACATTAAAAATTTTTGCCAGTCCTTAATTTTTTATTCGCCAAAATGAGTTATTTGTATGAGAAGCACGTTAAAAAATTTCACCACATACTTCAAAATTTAAAAATACCACCTAAATCTGGCAACACTTTATGAAAGGCCGAGTCAGTCGACTATACAATCATCATGTGTGCACGGGTAGAAGGGATCAAATACTGGTTAAATCAAAATATCGGCAACTATCATTCGGCCGATAGTTGCCGTACGCCTATTAAACTTATTTATCGGGCTGTGCGTACTATCATAGATCTTTATACTTATTAAGAACCCAACTAAACTATCGGTCGATAGAAAATCCGCTGTCTGCTGTCTGTATGGACGAAATCATTAGGTAATTACAAAACTGTACAATACAAGAGCATAAGTGCATGATCACCTTAAGAATCATATTCCTGTGCAGTTGCTAGGTTTTTATAGCATTCTTAAAATAAATTTTTATTTATACAATTAAAAATACCCTGGGTGTCAAGGACAAGGTCTTTGGGCATAAGGGACAACTAATGCCCCTTCATTTAGCAAATTGATTTTAGCAAATGTAGACCAAATGCCCTAAATGTTGCTGCAGCTGCAAAGCTTCTGCTCATGTACTGTGCATGTAAATCAATGTCATTGCATCTAATATTGAATTAATCGACAAACTGCTCGTAGATATTATAGATTAAAACTGATGTGAAGGAGCGCTAATCAAAATGGAAAACAAATAAAACAATATAATTGTCTTTTGTCTATTTATTGTCCCTTCTGTGAGCGTGTAATACAAATAGAAATACGTCATAATTAGAAATAGTCGGCTCAGGCGTGATGCTGTCAAATGTGGCTATCCTAATTTTAGTCCTTAGTTTTTGTAGGTATGCAAGAAACATAAGTGAAAGGGCAACATGGAAGGAGTGGCCAACGTGAAAACTTTCTATCTACCCGAAACTGGAGACGGCCCGCGCGCCGCTGTCTTCACGACAATCTTGAGTGTAACGGAGTTTTCTTGCGCTATTGCTATCAAATGAAGCGATTTGTTTATATCTTGGAGAAATTCTTACTTTAAAAAAATTTAAATTTTTAAATATAAACGGGCCATGTTTAATAATGTGTGTTATAATAGATAAAAACAAAACTAGAGCATGATTCAGGGTTAATACAATCCACAGAATTCTAATTTATGTGGATAATAGTTATCGTTGTCGTGATCTACTCTCAGCCCAGATTATTTCTTCAGAATCCTGCGAACAAAATACTGACGTACGCATAACTACCCCAAGTTGTGTGTACATAAACGGTCACACGCACACATGACATCCAAACTAAGACATAATCCAGACAACCGGCCTCATGTCACTGTTGACAGCGCGCCATCTTTATTTCTTATTTGATCTGAGGCTCTACTTTAGTCTGTTTTATTGAAACTTGCTTCAGTATTTAGTCACTTTAGTGTGTACCTATCGTTACCAGCTACCCGCTGTTTTGCTAATTAATAAAATAAAAAAAAACTTAAATAACCATTCGTCAACATTTGTAAGTTACTAATAAAAATATCTCAGACTTAGGTCAGATGACCATTGATGATGATTTTCCTTGGCCAAGACTAGTCCTGGATGGTAGCCAGGTTCCTATAAGACGTCTTCATACCAATGAAGGCGGCACATTTGCAGCTTATCTGCAATGTCACGGACGTTAGGCTACCGCCAAAATGGCCGTTTCGACGCGATCTTTGCGTGAAACTCCACACATTCATCGCAGCATCTTCATTACCATGATGCGCAGCTCCTGCTTATAAAATCAACAAGTAAGCAACACTTGTTGAAGATGTCCGTCTGTATCAACAAGATAAATAGTAGCAATTAATAGTGTTGAACGGTGTGAGTTCGTGTATATATGGGCTGTATTAACTATGCGAGCTATGACACAATGTGAGGAGGAAGATTCGTACATATGGTAAAAATAAATATCGATCGGTGTCCCATCAATAGAAAATTGCCATGTCGACTTGTCACGGATAATACTTATGATGATAGTGAGACGATGCCACTTAAATCCCTTTACAATAATTCATGAAGTTTCTTAGATGAACGAATAAAAATTGAATGCGATAAATTGACAAACCAACGAACTAAAACAATTTCCCAGACTCAAAGTCGCTTTGAAAAGCTTGCGAACGTTGCAGGAAATGAAGATAATTCTGAAAAATTCTGTGGTATTTGCATCCTAATTTCCCAGTCTTCCTAATTTCCCCTTGTCATGTACTTTGATATTCTCATGTCGCGATTGAAAATAGTACTGACACGAAGCACAGTAAAAAACAGTGCAGGAAGTCACGGACTACCTAGACAAATAAAGTCATACTTAATGTTGGCAGTACTTAATAAATAGAGTATGAATACTTCATCGAGTCTATGAGCCTGAGCATCAGTGCTTGCATTGTTGTGTTCCGATTTAAATAACAGGTTATTTTGCGGTTCTGAATTTTTGTTAAGTAAATAAAACCTAAATAATATATTGTAAACAAATTTCTCGTTACGATCGTGTCTTTAATATTTTAATTTTAGTATATTTAAGCCCGATAAACGCAATATATTTGTGTATCGTGTTGACTGTCCTCCCGTGCATATGTTATCTATGATAGAAGGACAAAGAATAGCTGTATGGTAAGGTAGTCAGTCATAATGTTGATATAGATGACACAGCACTATACACAATTTTCATTTAACTGTCCGCCTGTAAACATTTTTTTGACCCATATAAAATATTATATGCATGCTTAGGTAAATGTCGACAATTGATTGGTAATTTCACCTTATTACGGAATTTATAGTATCTGTAATCAGACAAAAGATTCGTACGAATGGTGCGTAGAAGAGTATTCTGCGTCGGTCACATAGGGATCGTATGATTCGTAGGTACGAGTGAGAACCGTACGGAAACGCATCCAAAGAGCGACCGTTCTAAGGCGCATTTTCACAAGCACGTAAGACAATTCCATCTTTGATAGATATTGGAAATATATCTTTCATAGCGCTCTTACCTATGCCGTAATTATGATCTGACTATTTCGTCTTTAAACAGATAATACAAACACTATAAGAACGGTTATTTTTAGACGCTTAACCTTACCGCGGAAACTAAGAAGAAATTCATGGAGGCCGGTCTCAAATGCATGTTCCTGACGGGTGCAACATCATCTATAACAGGAGATACAGGTACAGATAGCAATTCAAAGAAGTTCTTGTTGTGTGTATTCAATCAGCTAGGTTATGCCGATGTCAACGGAAACATCAATAAGGAGAAAATGTTGACTCTGTTTCCCGATAGCAAATATAAACCTAAGATCAAGGCTGTCATGGATCAATGTGAAAGTGTCTTGAAAACTGGCACGCCTTCAGAAAAAGTGAGCAATTTCAAACAGTGTCTCCAAGATAAAGCGCCAGTAGCCTTTATATTAAATTGATCAACACGTAGATATGAATCGATGTGAAGGAGCGCTAATCAAAATGAAAAATAAATAAAACAATGTAATTGTCTTTTGTCTATTTCTTATGTCAGTATTGTTACCTTTACCCTTTTGTAAGCGTTTAATACCAGTAAGAACTAGGTCACGGTTCATACAAGTGAGCTAAATTGAAAATAGTCATTTTCTGTTTACGCGTGGTGATCAGTCGAATGCTCAAACTCTCGCTATGTAAAATTTTAGTCCTCAATTGATAGCAGGTATGCAAGGAACATAGGAGAAGGGAGGGCAAGATGGAAGGAGGGTGCAACATTAAAACTACCTACTAACCCTTTAGTTAGGTTATTGCAAATAAGCGAAGTGTACATGCGATTTGATCTCGATTTTATTTCAAGGCTATTTTACCAAATTACTTGAATTTTCAGTCATCATCTCGGTACTCACTTCTTTAATACGCTTAAAACTATTGTGTAAAATGAATTCTAATTTGCAAAATCATGTATATTTTTTGGTGTAAGATCAAATTACTCGTATCTGCGAAGACACGGCGAGTTTTAACTAGGTATTAATGGACTCTGAAGCCTGAGCATCAATGCTTGCATTGTTTTGTTCCGATTTCAATAACAACTTAATTAAGTAAATAAAAACTCAATAATACCTATGTCGTAGGTTAACAAATTCTAGTATAAAGCGACCCTGTTTAGCTATAGTATTTTAGTTTTAGTAAGTATAAGTATTTGTGCCTAATAAACACAGTATACTTGTAGTCTAAGAGATAGTCGTACTTTTGTTAACTGTCGCTTGCAAAGCTAATACTTATACCTATAAATTAAAGTATGCCGGTTACATATATTAACATACCTAACAGTATAAAAACGGAAGACACTTGTGCACTTCACTAGAACAGTTGACAAATTGTTACGAAAAATTAACGATACTTATATAGTATTAAGTATGTGCAGTACCTATGTGAACAGTTTAAAAACTGACCACGTTGGTTGTGCACTTCAGGAGTTATAGCCAATTTAATATGTCAAAATATAAAGTAGGTACTTAAAACGGTTCACCTCGGACTAGAGAGCTGAAATTTCGAGAGCGTCGGTCCCCAGTGGTTAGTAGCTCAGGTTCAGTTAACAGGGTCACGAAGGTCAGATGACAGTCGCTCTTCTGTTATCTGATCTGCTAAATCCTGGATCATGGTCAAGCCGGATCCCAGTCCCTCGTGTGCGTGAGCACAAATGGGACAGCAAATCCAAGATGATTATTTACCAGCTTTACAAGCGATATTTACATACGTAAGGCTATTTGTGTATCGACGTGTTGACATCCTCTCGTGGCCCTTCTCTATGGATATAGGATGAAAGCTGTATGGAAGGTATAAGAAGCCAGTTAAAATATTGATGAGAGACAAAATTGTTGCTCAGCACTATACACAATTTTCGTCAAACTTGTCATGATAAACCCTCAATCATTCCTGACGTCATACCGGACGTTTTTGTGAAACATCTATTATGACCCTTAAAAATATTAAACACTAGTAGGTAAAAACCTATCGTCAATTTATTGGTATTTTATCTATTTTATTTATGGGTCAGGTTCCCAGTACCTTTACCGATGAGTTTAATGGAATTGGTAGCATCAGTAACGTCAGGCGCAAAAGCCCGCATCGAATCAAAAAATCGACAACAGAACGAACAACCGTGATACCGGTAAATGGAGATTCTTATTTTATTTTTATGCATTACATTATATTATAGATAAAGTAGTATTGCATACTGCAGATATCATAGAAGGAATATTTATAATTAAAGTGGCAAACAAGCTTACGACCCGCCTGATGGTAAGCGGTAAACCGGGGCCTACGGACGTTTAGAATTCCGAGCAAACAGTGAACACAAAAGTGCCTAAATAGCAGAAAATAATAGCCAGATTTACGATATTGTTAAGCATGTTTAATTTGATATGTAAAGCGAAGTTAAATTTACCTTACGTTCTATAGTAAATAGTACGTTGCGTAAAGAGGCTGGTCATGGGAGCCCCAGGCCCAGCGCAAATGAAACTTATCTCAGATGTTTCATAATGTAAATATAAAAAAACCGCAACTCTGAAATCGGAAGCGTTTTTGTTCAGGAGCAACGTTTTACCCTGCTTTTTTATGAAATTGTTTTTCTTACATACTATGAAATAAAATGGCACCGGCCGGTTGTAGTTCGGCCTAGTTTAAACGAATTCGGCTTATCGGGTCTGACAGGTAGTGCTTTAGGTAATTATCAATTATCATTTACTTCGCAATATACTTTTTAGTTCAGTTAATTTTATTATGCTGTCACTTTTCGATATGTATGATTAGTGGCTCTATAAGATCTCTAGCCTTTGTCTACTTTATCCTTAAATCGCAATAAATAAAAAGGCAACCGTTGTTATCCCATAGTCTGTATGACACCCCTCTAGGCAATCATCTCATATCTACTCATAAACTGCCAGGGACTCACAAACAGTAGATAACTTTACAAATTTGAATCTGTTTCACATCTTCTTCATTAAAACGTCGGTTTTAGAGAATTTTGCTATCAGCTGCAAACAAGAAGAAGTTCTTGGACGCCGGTCTCAAATGCGTGATGCTGACGGGCGCACCTCCCATCTATTTGGGTGGTTATCCTGCGGGCCCTGAGGCTGGAACGAAGAAGTTCATGTCATGTGTATTCAAGCATTTACGTATATCCGATAACGAGGGTACCATAAATACGGCGAGAATGTTAACTCTGTTTCCCGATGACGATTATAAACCGATGATCAAGAATGTCATGGAAAAATGCGTTTCCGTGATTAAAGAAGAAGAGTATGAAGACTCTGAAGATGAAGAATTAAACAATACGACAGCAATATTAAGAAACGGCACGACACATCGTCCACCACGTATTCATTACGATATTTATACGCCTGAGGACAGAGTATACTCATTCAAGCGGTGTATCGAGGATAACGTGCCAGGACCATTTTTATTCAATTGATTAACGATCGACATGAAAGCGATGTAGGTCAAGTTTAAATGAAAAATAAATAAAACAAAATTATTATATTTTTTGTTTAATTATATATTAAGCTCTTATAGAGATTATAAATGTAAAACTTTTTAGTATATTGTGTCCATCATGTGTGATTTTATAATTGTATGCCTTTCTAATAACCTGTATGGACTACCCGGTTGGGCAAACGATCGCCATGTCTAATTATAGTACTCACTATTGGTTTAAATGTTATCCTCTCCTACCTCAAATTTTGAAAGAGCTATACTTAGCATGGGGAGGATCCTCTCACTGAGAGGATTTGAGCAGATACTACATAGATTTCGCAGGTTGGAAATCGTCCAGACTAGGTCTAGCTAAAATCAGGTGGGCATTTGTTTGCTGTTTTTGAAAATAAGTGCAAAACAAGAACATAAAATGTATTAAGACCTGAAAAATCATATTCGTAGGTACCGTTTATCGTTAGAAAGGAATAAAAAAGATAGCCTACCTTTACGGAAGTTACTGATATCAGACTCAGGATATCAGACGGAGGAAGAAAAAAAAATTAACAACACTCTATCCCCAACTCCAAAATGATCGGCAACTAAAGAAGTAAATGGTCAGCCACATATATAATGTCGCAGCAAATTTAATATTCTGCGGTTAAGCCTTTTTGGAACCTAAATTAAATTATTTTATATTATAAATACTAGCGGTTCCACACAGTTTTCATCAGCGTTTAGCCCGAAACTCTGCTGACATTCGAATATCCCGCCGTTACTTTTTTTTATTACCTAGGGAGGCACACGGACCCATGGTCCACCTGAAAAAAGCGGTCCCCGTTGTCCAGAACACCTGCACCCTAAGAGGAGCGGATTAGTTGCCGTCCTTTGAGGTATCTGGAGTCATGCTTTTTGAAGAACCCCAAGTTATACCCGGAGATTAAACAATGCCACTGGGAATAGATACTCGTACAGTTTTGTTATTCCTTTATTCCTTTTTATTTTTTATTTTATTTTCAAATATTATTTGTATTTTATGTTGTACCTAATTATCGTGTCGTGGTGTCTACTGTAATAAATGTTTTCTTTCTTTCTTTCTTTCTTTCTTATAGTGCAAAGGAAAAACTTCAGAAGGGAGCTCATTCCAAAATGTGCACGTGCGCAGTAAAAAGGCTCGCGATGCTTAGTGACATAAATATTAAAGGGGTAGGATCTCTAGATAGTAGAACCGATGCTCTTACGGTAAGGGAAGACATCGTGATGACTGAATGTGTAACCATGATTCAATCTGGTCAGGTTCCCCTGGTAGCAGAGCCACGGAGGTCAGATGGCAGTCGCACTGCCAAATTCTAGATCATAGTCAAGGCGGACCCCCGGCCCTCGTGCTCGAGAGCAGAACCAGGAAATTAACGAAAATATGATTATTTAGACTATGATATTAACAGCGTCGGTGGTCTAATGGTTTACTTACTAGTTCTTAACACTTTCTCTGGCGCTTCTTGTTTTACGTACCTGAAAAAAAGGAATACCATCAGAATTTAAGTAAATATTAAACCAAGATTACAAATAATTACCCAAAATAATGTCTGCAAGGGCTGTTAAAGATGATGTTGATGAATGGGTGATAACGCGAGTATTGCTTTCAAACATTCAAATATTTCAACTTTCGCGGAAATCGACTTTCGTTTATACTACGTATAGATAGAGGATATAGGATAGAAGCTGTTTTAAGTAAAATGAAGGTTTAAGTAAGACGGGACTCAGCACGATACACAATTTTCGCCACACTTCTTCCGTTTTTGTCTATTACCGTAGTAATCTTCAAACAGTCAAACGTAAAAGCTTTTTTTCTATGTGTACGCATAAAACTTTGTAAAATATTAAGTACACATCGACAATTGATTGGTCTTTTAACTAGTTTATTTATGGGTCAGGTTCCCATTAACTTTACTGGTGACTATACCGGAAACAGTACCAACATCAGGCGACAGGTCGAACGGCCACAACTTCCAAAAGTACCGGAACTGCCAAAACTTCCGGAACTTCCAAAACTTCCTGAACTTCCAAAACTTCCAGACCTTCCAAAACTGCCAGAACTTTCAACAGTCGAGAAACCGGTAAATAAATATTTTATATATTTTTTATTATTTAATAAACGAGCAGTCTACCGATTTTAATAAAACAAACAAACTTACGGTACGCTTGATGGTAAGCAGGTACCGTAGCCTATAGACGTTTGCATTGCGAAGCAGTGATTAAAAAATGGCTAATTAGTAGAATCAGAATCAGAAAATTTTATTGCTAAGACTGTGCTAACAAAGAAATATTTACATGGACAGTTTTCGGGTATACAATTAAAATTATTAAAAATTATAAAAATAACAAATATTAAATTCTAAAAGCCAAAACAAATAAACAGAAAATTTAAAACTAGTAGAATTCCACAGCTAATAAAAGAGAAATTTCTTATATAGCCATATATTGATATTTGTACTATCATGGATGAATAATTTAATACAAAACCATCTATTGACCGCTTGTTGAACAAATGGCAGTTGTCAAACTGTCAACAGATAACAAACTGACTTGGTTCCTGTAGTACCCTAGGTCGGATGTGAAAAATTGAATCCTTTTTTCGTTTGAAATTTCCTAAAGAAAGTTTAAATCTCATTAGTTAGATTCATAAAATCTAAAGAAACAACTTGCCACTTTTCGCAAAGCGTGTTTAAATATTGGAAGAATAGTTCTTCCCTATCTCATTTATCCTACAATCGGAATAAACAGTATACGACAAAAATTATCATTCAATAGACGACCATGTCTGTCTTATCCAAAGACTTACAATTAAAAAATGGAGATAACATTATAAGTATGGACCCAATTTCATTTACTTACACCTCTATTAAAACGTCGATTTTAGAACATATCCCTATCATTCGAAAACAAGAAGCAATTCTTCGACGCCGGTGTCAAATGCACGATGCTGACGGGTCTGTCACCCTTCATGTTTGGATTTTCTGGAGACTCAGCGAAGAAGTTCGTCTTGTGCCTGTTCAATCAGCTAGGTTATTCCGATGTGAACGGGAACATCAATAAGGAGAGAATGTTGACTATGTTTCCTGACAACCAATATAAACCCAAGATCAAGGCTGTTATGGATAAGTGCGAAAGTGCTTTGAAGGTTGGCGCTCCCCAAGACCTAGGATCACGCTACGGCCCTGAGGAGAAAGTAAACACATTCAAGCAGTGTCTCCAGGATTACTCGCCAGTAGCCTTTTTATTAAAGTTCCTCCCCGGGTAATACGATAGACTGAATTGACACCAGTTCAAAGCAATCAGTGCGGGCGTCTCCTGTAGTGTATTTTTTTACTACATTACAGTATGTACTGGCAATAAAGTCCACTTTATGCCATGCGAGGCGAAATGCTTTGAGCTAATGTCATTTCAGTCTATTACAGTGACAAGCAAACAAACTTGGTCACTTATATGAACGATGATATTTCGTAAATAACTCATGATAGATCTATGAAGTCCAAGGAACATTGAAGTGTATTTTTTCAAATTATAAAAGGTTTAATATGCAAAATACTTTTTTCCCCATTAAATATTTATGAGTTATCGTCATTTATGTAAGTGACCTAGTTATTTTTGGTCCTCAGTGTAATTTTAAAATTAATTGATCGAAGATTCTGCAAGTTTAAATAAAACTAAATTATTATCTTTTGTTTAATTACTATATTTAATGCTCACTACTTACACCTAGATACCAGAATAACGCTTATAATAGGTTTATCACCGTAAGAGTAGTTCCTAACCTTCCTAAAATTCCTAATAGATAACGATATAACGAATCATACACTGACTATGAATGTAATCTTACTACTGCATTCACGTACATAACCTAGCTTGAAAAATCTTGGTTATATACCTATATGAGAGAAACAGGTTTTCCCTAATGAGTAGGTAGAAATCAAGTGAAATTTACAGAGTGCTAAAGGCTACGATCAACTTCAGGCGGGCCGCATGCTTGTTTGCCATTCTCGAACGCATTCATACTAAGAGTTCTAATAGATAATAATATTTTATTTCACTCGGCATCCTGGCAGTGGTAGCCATGTAGGCAGACTTCTAAGACTTGACAGTCCTACACTGGTCAAATGTACCTTACACCACACCTAGCTACATGGTACATGGCATACTGTACACCATGAATACATGAAGTGGTTATCGCCATAATATTTGTCACTCCAGGATTGTGTGTGATATGTAGCACAGAAATGTTTTACTGTTTATTTATCGTATGAGGTAGAGATCTGTCATCGCGTTTATCCTTCTCGGAGTTAATTTATAAGCTTCCATATTTTGTTGTACAGACGTGCTGGAATGAAGGAAGATGTAAGTAGGTAGGATAAAGTGGAATGCTTGTTGGTTTGGTCATGTATGCAGAATAAATGAAAGGTTGATAAATTGTCAGTTTGTTAGGATCGTAGCAAGTGGAAGTATGTGGTATATATCTCCCTACGAGAGAAAATGTGACGATTGCAATATCTACTTGCGAACATGTTTATTTTCTTTCTCAATCTTTTTTATACTTTTTTAAAGTCTACGAATTTTGGTCACATATTATACTGCGTTACGGGATAGTCTATAGAGTGCGCGCAAGATAACGTTGCTAACGGTTGAAAATGGAACTACATTTGACAGACAGCCAACAAGAACAATTTCCAACAAAAATAAAGACCGGGACGACATATCATAAATACAAACTTGTCCTGCGCGTGCTCCAACAGACACTGTAAACTAAAATATGTTTCTCTATGACGGTAGCATCGGAGGTGTCACTTAAATGTTTGATTAGGTATTTGCTTAGCAAACCTCAACATCCTCTTCTGAATATGTACATGTAAAATACACTCACCGGGAGAAAATACGGCCCAAGAGCTTATAGTGAATTTATAAAAAAACAAAATGTTATTTATGCGATGTTTTGATGGGGATAGCTTTCAAACTACCTCAATTATAGTTGATATAGCTACTCAAGCTATATCAACTTGTGTTACGACAAACTTTTTTAGCAATATGGGTGTCAGAACTGTTTTTAACGTTAATAATAACGGTACGGTCATCCGAAAGGTAGCTAAAAATCCATTATTTTGATTATGGGTCAATAATACTGTTTTTTTTTATTTATAGCTCGTCGCGTCAATTCAATTCTAAAATCAGAATAAATCAACAACCAATAAAAACAAGTTTGTTTTTAATCCATATTTAAATAAATATATTTTAATTACCTCTTGGATTAACGTTTAAAACAGTACCTTCAACTAACCGATGACTTGAAACATGTTCGCACAAATTTACAAATTTGCGATAAGCACTTGGGTCATAGTGGGTCAAGTGTAGTACATATGTAGTTTTATATTTTTTTTGTTTTAAATAATTATTTATGGGTTAGGTGGCCAGTAACTTTACCGCTGATTTTACCGGAAATGTTACCACAAGTGACTTCGGAGGAAACGCTCGCAGATTCAAAATGGTAAATAAATTATTTTATTTTATATTTACAACCAAGTAATGTAAGTAAAGTGCAAACACGAACTTAGAGTGAGTACTATTTTACCTATTTAGATCCTTCTAAATTTATAATTAAATAGCCTTAATAAAATTTGGAAGCCTTGTGTAAATAAATCTGAAAATATTACTTACTTTTTTATCATTGGCTGTCATTATCTGTATAATGGCGAAAAAGGTTTCAAAACATCGATGTGGGAAATTAAATTTTACATTTCCATCACTTTCGTCGTATTGTTGGTATCATTATCATCACAGCCCGTAACAGTCCACTGCAGGACTTAGGGCCTCTCCCACGAAAGGGAAGGTTATTGCCATAATCTCCACGCTTGGCAGGCGGGGTGGAGATCGCAGTGTTTAAATATAACAATGGAAAATGCTGCTGCCCATTTTCCAGACTACGGAGACTTGCTCTTTTGCCTCGAAAACATTAGTCGCCCTGTACAACACCCATGAGTGTAAAGGGTTGGTGCTATTCTATTCTGCCGGACATGACACGGCCAAATTGTTGGTATATTAACGGTGAAAAGAAAGTTCCCATAGGGTGATCCAAGGTCTCCAAATTGTCTCGATTGTATGAAAATTGCCCATATGCCCGATTTATTTTTTGCAAAAGGGTTTATGTTTAAGGTGGGACTTGTGCGGGAGAGGGATGACGCGATGCGATACCTAAAAATTAGGTAAAATAAGTTTCAGTAGAAAACGACGTAAGTATAACACGATAACGATAAGCTGCCGGCAGTGTAGAATAGCACCCCTTACACTCGTGGGTGTCGTACAAGGGGACTAATGTTTTCGACGCAACAGATCGTAGGCTGAAATATAGGCAGCAGCGTTTTAAATTTTTTATATTTACAATACTGCGATTTTCAACCCACCTGTCAAGCTCTCGTAAGGCCCTAAGTTCTGCAGTGGACTGTTATGGACTGTGATGTAAATCTTTGTTTTTTCTTTGAAACGTACTTTATTTATTTGTATCAATTGTCTAGCGCAGTGCCTAGTCTCTCTGCCACGTGGTGCGTTCTACCTTATTTAATTTCAATTATAGAATATTCCGAAATTTATTATTTATTTATTAATTTATAAAAATAAATTATTATTAAATTAAAATTTATTTTTTGAGGTTTGTAACAAGTAACAGAGCTTCGGTGGCCGAGCGGCTACAGTATCCGACTCGTAAGCCAGAGGTCCCGGCTTCGAATCCCGCTCCGGCCATGTACCAATTCCTGTTTTCTGAGTTATGTACATTAGTTGAATACTAACCGATGCTCTTACGGTGTGAGAAAAATCGTGATGACACCTGCACATTCAGGCGACTGGATGTGTAACCATGAACCAGTCTGGTCAGGTTCCCCTGGTAACCCCCTGGGTCATGGAGGTCAGATGGCAGTCGCTCCACTGTAATTACTCGACTTGCTAAATCCTGGATCATGGTCAAGGCGGACCCCGGGCCCTCGTGCGCGAGAGTACAACCGGGACATTAACGCCAAGATGATGATGATGATGAATATCACCAACAGCCCGTCATAAAAGCTCGACCAAGACTATTGGTGACCTACCAAATGTAGCGGTAATTTGTTTAAACCATCTAGCAAGCATTAGACCGCCATCTTACCTGGTGGTAAGTGACTATGCGGCCTAAGATGGAACATGGCTGCCTAGGAACAGTCTATTCGCTCTAGCCTTGAACGCCCCAGATTTTAATGATGAATGAACACATTATCAGGCAACGTATTCCATTCGGTTTTTTACTTTACCACAATTGCACAGGATATAAGACAATGTGCCAAAAATTCCTGGTCAAGCAATACTTAAAATCATAAAATTTAAGATTCCGTGGTAGATAATTATGAAGACCAACTTCTTCACTACAGTGTCACCAAGTTATCTGTTCAGTGGACAAAATCAGAACTAGCAGACGCGATTCAGTAAATGTCACTCCACAAGCTCACTGGCGCTGCTGTCTACTGAACAAATGAGTTGGTGACACTAGATAAGTCTGTAAGTAACGATTAATGAAGATGTCGGTTTTTTTAGCCAGCAAACTACACTGCGAGATACGATAAATCCAACGAAATTTGCCAGTTGTTGCTAGGTATACATAATCATCAAATACCTGATGATAAAGTACAGAAGTACGAGTTATGCTTGCTTCGTCGCTTGGGACGGATCGATGCGAATGGGAAAATCAATATAGAAAACATATTGGCTTATTTCCCGGATGACGGGCACAAAGCAAAGATGAGAGAGATAACTATGAAATGCGACTATTTTACTGGTAATTCACGAACGCCAGGAGAAAAAGCAGCCCTATTTCATGATTGTGTCAGGAAAAGCACGCCAGAAAACTTTTTTGATTAATAAAACCTGGGATTTGTTGAGAAATAAACCACAAAGATAATAATCTTTTGCCTATTTATGATGTACGCACTTACCCACCGAGTTCCTATATACATTCTAGGTACGTCGAGAAAGTAGGTGTAATAGGCTTTTATATATTTTTAGAAAGAAGTAGTCATTTGAAAAAAGCTTACAGGGTGTTCGTGATTCACTTTTATATTCTGTTCACACAAGGGGATTAATGTTATGTAACTTAATTTTTATAACAATTTGTGCTACAACTGTTGCTTTGTAATTGTTGAAAAATCGCTTTCTGGTCGCAGTTGAGATCTAATTATGTAATTAATAGGTCAATTACATAACTCTGTTGCAAACAATTATCTGATCTCAATGATTGAAATTGTTACTTTTGCGATTACGTTGATCGATTTAATGGTTTCAGTTTATTGAAATGGAACTTTGTTACCCATGAACCCAAATCGATGATACGTAATTGCAAAAGTAACAATTTCAATTATTGAAATCAGAGATATGTTAGCAACAGAGTTGCATAATTAGCCTACGGATGGAGACTTCAAGCGGCATTTGGTAGCGTTGACAGTAAATAGACCATATGAAGGATGGAGGAATGTGATTTACGTGGAAAGAGACTGCCCTACGTGCCTCACGAGTTCTGGCCCTCACACTTGACTCCTTGTACATAAATTAAGTCCCGTAATCCTTCGCTCTATAATACGTTCACTGACATGTTATCACGTGCCGTTGGAAGCCTCCGCCTGTCCTGAATTGTGGTCAGGAAGCGATTTAAAAAAAAAAATATGCTTTGGACAAATTCACACAACGCCATTTAGCCCCAATGTAAGCAAAGCTTGTATTAAGGGTGTTAGATGACTGATAAACAACTTCAACAATTCTAAGACAAAAATTCAAAATCGCGGTCGGAGGTGAACTTTAATTTTCCACTAAGTTGTTGTGCATACAATTTAGTCTTATGATACCTCTAAAGTGCAAATGTTAAGATGATAGACGGTACTGTATAGAATAGCAGATTCTCACTTAGAGTTCGCTCCTGATTAGCTAACAAAAGTACCTGAGCAACTTAGGCAACAGTAATATTTATAGACTAATAATCAATAAATAAACTTAAAAAATCATTTTCGTAGACTCATGGTTAAAAAGAATTTAAATGTACTTCTCGGATCAACGTTGTAAACAGTTTTGGCAACCAATGCTAGAAAAAGTTAATCACGGCAAACGTTTATCATAAATTACCATTTAAATAAATTTAACAATTCCTTTGAAAACCTCTCCTATCATAATAACTTCGTTACTTGCCATAGGCACTTGGGCAACTTTTTGTGTCGCTAAATACATGTGCACATATTACCGATATCATAGTCATGTTTGTAAGATATGTGTAGGTATGCACTTAGCAACATTGCACATAAGTTATCGCATAATCCGCAGACTTCATTTATTAGCGTGCCTGTTTTGTACCCTGCAATTTTATTTACGGATCAGGTTACCAGTAAATACACCACTGGATTTGCCGGCAATGGTACTACTAATGACGTCATCAGCAACGTCGTTCTGAGGACAATCGACGGGCCACAGGTAAATGAGATTATTATTTCAGTATTTATTAGATAATTAACTATATGTGCAACCAAAGTAATTATAATAAAATAGAATAGAAACATATTATTTGCCTATAGTTTACAAAATCAAAATCAAGGTCTGATCTGGTAAAGAGGTGGTCCGAGTTACACAAAAGAGCAGACAGGCCCTGTCATACTCTCGTCAGTGGTCTGCTAACATCAAGATAGTAGTAGTCAACAGTCGTCATAAGCGACGCCGGAGGCCCCTTTAGGCAACTCGAAACTCCGACATTAATACCTGACCTACTCAATGAATAACGAAAAAAAGAACTTTATAACCGCTTTAATAAAACTTCATTTTTTAGTCATTTGAGCTATCCGAGAAAGACAAGAAGAAATTCCTGGATGCCGGCATCAAATGCATGATGGAAGCCCGTGCAAATCCCAATTTCGTGGGAGACCCATCTACCCTCACCAGCGGGAAGAAATTCATGTTCTGTGTATTCAAAAAGCTAGGTTATTCCGATGAGAACGGGAACATCGATAAAAACAAAATGTTGGAACCATTTCCCTCTAATTATTACAAAGAAAGTCTGATGAGTATTATGGAAATGTGTGAGACAGCTGATCATTACGTTCAAATGCCTGAAGAGAAGGTAAGCTTATTCAAAGAGTGTTTACAGAACAATTCGCCGTTGATAAATTTTCTATTTGATGGCGGATTTACTGAGAGTCCACCTGATCTTATCCATGAGGACCACAAATCGAGGCCACGGCCCAATAACAAGTAAAAGTGTATTCAAGTAGTGATGTTTGGAAGAGGAAACATTTAAACCACGACATGAGAATCTCAACTATATAAATCAATAATAAAATGACAACTATACATAACAATATTTACTTTCACATGTAGATACCGCCTTTGCCTGCCTTTTCAAATATTTGCAAATCCCTCTCAACAGTATGTCATCTTAGCCACGTTCTTGAAATAATGTTTTTGATATGACAAATACACTGTAATATACACTGACGAGCAAATATGGCCGGGTGGTGTCCGGCAGAGTAGAATAGCGCCAACCCCTTACACTTGTGGGTGTCGTACAAGGCGACTAATGTTTTCGAGACAAAGATCTAGTCTCCGTAGGCTGTTAAATGGTCAGCAGCATTTTCCATTGTTATATTTAAAACAGTTCGATCTCATTGCGTGGATAGCCTGCTATGCGTGGAGATTATGGCAATAAGCTCTCCTTTCGTAAAATAGACTTTAATGTTCATGTAAGTCACCTAGTTATATTTGCTTATCATCTCAGCCCATGACAGCCAATGCAGAACTTAGGGCCTCTCCCACGAAAGGCCAGGTTATTTCCATAATCTCCACGCTCGGCAGGCGGGTTGGAGATCGCAGTGTTATAAATATAACAATGGAAAACGCTGCTGCCCATTTTGCAGTCTATAGAGACTCTAGATCTTCAACCTCGAAAACATTAGTCGCCTTGTACGACACCCACGAGTGTAAGGGGTTGGTGCTATTCTACTCTGCCGGACACCACACGGACACCAGTGCGCTGTCATCATCATATTTCATGATCCATGAAGGCGTGTCCGGAATTTCAGCTATTGACACTACCCAGAATAAGAAAAGGCTCAGGACAGAAGTCTGGTCAACATGTACGGTAGTCAGGAAGGGATTAGTTTTAGCCTACGGTGGCTTTGAAAATGGACCTAGTACACGTCCTGTATAATTAGAATATACGCCTGGGGCACAGATCTGTATCTTGGAGCCCACCAGAGTACCTCCCGAAGAAAACCGTCGAGATCCCTATGCAAATTGGATCCATGGTGCTATGTAGTAGTCAGAGTTGCTCGCGGGTGACAAAGGAACTAAATTTGACAGACATCCAACAAGAACAACTTACAACAACAATGACAAAAACGCTATAACCTAGATAACGTTTAATTTCTAAAGTCCCATGGTTATCAGCGGAACTATAAACATTATTGTAAGTATATAGGTAGGCTAGAGACAACAGCGTCGCTCATGCTGCGCAGGCTGGCCCTACCGCCCATCCAGCACGACTAGTACAAGTTTGTCCGCGACACAGCTCGCGCTGCGAGAGAGCGTTTGTCTCCTTCTCTCACTACTAAGATCACAGAGATAGCAGTATCTATGTCGCGCCTTTTCTCGTTAATTGCGCGCGACAGCACGCTTGTGCTAGCCATGCTGCGCGGACAATCTCTCGCCGTACCTACCCCATGGTCCCAGGAGTGCGTGCAAACATTTATTTCGTCGCAGAGACGTTCTCGAAACAATATTAAAGCCATAAAGAACGAAACGAGCGACCCCATCCGAGGGCAGCGGCGGCGCAAATGAAACCCTCCGTACATTTTGGATATTGTAAAAAGGGAAGCACATTTCTTGCGTAACAGTCTTCGATTAGACACCCTAAACAAGATTAATGGTGTAAAAAATAGGCAATAAGCCGCTGATATTTTCGTTCAATACATATATCTGGAAAGTGACGAAAGAAAGTTTAAAATAAGTACTTTTCAAATATACTTGCCGCGCGCTACTTGAGCAGATTCCGACAATATGATAAATATTGTATTAATACGTCTTCCACTGGTAGAATAAATTTCAAATTAATGATTATATCAGAATTGTCGTTTACCTTATACTTAACTCAAAAAGCCTGCTGAACGGCGTTGTGCTTGCGCAAGTGGCTTGCGCCTTGCTTGCTCCAGCTACTTGCTCCCTGTACAAGCACTAGCGATTAACTCGTGCATGTATACTACTCACGCAAACAACAAACGCCTTTACTTGGTCTAGCTACTTGCACCGTGCATTATTATTTATCGCACGATCAACTCAACGATCGTATCCGTTTTCGGTTCAAATCGACAAAAGAGGTCTGGATAATTCAGCATAGGTACATGACCAATAATGTCTTTAGAATCTATGGCTTTTACTATCACGACAAGTCTCAAATCGCTGTGCGAATGGACAAAAAAAACAACAACAGCCTTCACGAATCTGACAGGGTTTTTGTTGCATTAATATAATTATAAACATATTATCATAAAACAGTAAAAAAGTGTAAATATATTTGCACAAAAAATATTTAGGGCGGTAAAGGAATAGTAAAAGAATTTAAAAATTAAAATGTTTGTCGGTCTGTTTGTCTGATTATGTACAAGCTAATCTCCGGAACTACTGGAAGGATTTCAATGAAACTTTATTTGTTGTGGTATAATTGATTTTAGGTACTGGAACACCTGCTGTATAACCATAATAGACCAGCTAAACTAAGAAAATGGCGCCGAATGGATATTGGGGTTACACAGTTTGTTAGTTTAGGGTCCAACTTAAAATCTAGGTAATCCGGTTAGGTAGAACCAACGATACAGCTCGACCTCTCCGTAGTACTAGCTTTGATATATTAAGGAGGTAATTTAAAATTGTCCTTGGGGAAAAAGATAAACCGCCCTAAAAACTATTTCCACGTGGACAACGTGGGCAAAATCTAGTGGTAGAATATAATTGGCCTACTCAGTTTCGCGCTGATTACACTCTTGCCACCAGTAAATCAACCAAGTTTAAGTAAATAATACCAACCATAGGCCTGAAACATGGTTGCTACTTGCCAACCAAAACATAATTCCATAGCGAACCATCTAAAGATATTTTCCGAGAACAAAACTGCAAGAACGAGTTGCGGTCAACGATCCACGCTATTTATAAATGGAGGACACATAGATAGTTAAGTATCATATATCAAATCTTTAGACATCGCCTATCTTTCGTCACGTGCAAACATGTATGTTTTATAGCCGCAATACAAGATTCAACTAAAGTTCTACCATAAAATTTAGATGTTTATTTGTATTAAGATATAGAGACTTTGTTCGAGACCCAGTCGTTAAAGCTGAGTTCAGTTGATGATTTGTTTAGACCATCAATAGCTGGATATTATTCCTGGTACTAATAAAGGGATACGTTTGCAGAATACTCGCTCCCTTTGTAAACTAAAATAGACGCGAAGTTTATTGCCGTATACTAAAGCAGTGTTATACCTACCTACTATTGTTATTTCGATGTCTCAGTTGTCTGTACTAATGTATTTTAACATTAGCTATGAGGTAGGCAAACGAGCAAGCTGATGGTAATTTATTATCAATAGAAAGCTATACTAAGCAATTATTTAACTGTCATCTCACGATGTCTCGTCACTCATTCAGGTAGTAATGAGAAATATTCGGTATAAAGCTTCGGATATAAAAAAAAAATTTAAAAAATACTGCACCTACTTCCAACCCCAAATATTAGCTATCTACGAATTTTCGCAACGAATTGGGACAAATGGGACGAATCTGATCCACAGGGCAATGACGTCAAGGCTTACCCTGATCATATGCAATATACAACTCAATTACCGGTTAGATACTACATCAAGTAATTCGAGTCGCAGTGCAAGGAGCAAGTTTCGTCTAAGTTTTCGCATCATTTGCGATGGTTTAGTTTAGCAGTTCCGCCGGACAGACGCAATTTGTCTAAAGCAAATGAAGTAGAGAGAGAGTATGTGTTCAAAAGTGTGTGTTCTAATGTGGTTTGTGAGGACCAAGATAGATGCAAAGACTCTAATGCTTACCTCTAGAGGAAAATAGGGTGGTGTTATGTTTATAATTAATATTTAGTATAAAACAAAGTCGCTTCCCCTGTAGTCGTCTGTCCTTATGTATTTATATACACTTAAATGTTTTAAACTACGCAACGGATTTTAATGCGGTTATTAACAATAGAGGGATTCAAGAGGAAGGTTTATAGGATAGGACAACACGCGAACGAAGTCACGGCAGGCTAGCAAGTTATTTCATAACCATAGTCATCTTAGCGATATTTATAATTGTTCTCGAAGGAAAGGAGTTGCTGCTCGATTTTCCAGCGAACTATTTCTGCGTAGACTCCGACGAATCCAAATAACAAGGTTAAATGTACAAAAAAGCTTTTCACTGGACCGCACCGGTGTACACAGTTCAATAAAACCGCAGCGCAACCATCGGTTAACAGGAATTCTGCTTGTTGTCGCGCTTTGTACGACTTTATGGCGGCAATCGAAGCGGCTTTTTCATCATTCGGATTCCGCGTGTCGCTCCAATTCACGTATTTCGCCAATCGTCGGCCGATGGGTGTTAGCATTCGCTCATGGCTGAAAACAAAATCCAGATTTTAAATTGAGGAATTATTGTCTCTGCATCCTAGTATAGGAGTCGGAAAATCCACCCCAATATGAACACAACTGCATTGTAATTTAAAAAATAACTTGAGATCTGAACTTAAAGACTGTTAGGTATAATTGTAACCCTATACTTTGTAAGGTTGGTAAATAAATTATTTATTATTCTGAAACGCAGCAGCATTCCTAGCTTCGATAACCTTCGGAACAAGCTCTCGATTACCGATATTGCTATTCGACAATGGGCTACATAACTGCGCGATCGCAGGGGACGGCCCGCGACGGGCCTTTCGGTTGGGGTTCAGGGCAACCCCTGAGCCCCAATCGAGGGTGGGGGATAAGACAACGCATAATACGGCATTATCGGGAATAATGGAAGTCATTTCTATGGATTCTGCGGAATATGGAGCTATATATGGGCTTGCGAGTATGGCACGGTAAGATCTGACATCAATCTTATAATGATCATATTAATATTAGGGTGATCTTCGTAGGTACGAGCGTCGATGGCCGAGTGGTTAAGGAATTTGACTCATAAGCGAAAGGTACTGGGTTCAATCTGCCAAATCCTGGATCATGGTCAAGGCGGATCCCGTGCCCTCGTGCGCGAGAGCACAACGGAACATTAACGCCAAGATTATGTAATCGTAAGTACACATTGGTGCTCCTATCTTCAGTTTGGTTTATGTGAGGACTACTGCATGTTGCAGGCACTTTTAGATAAATGCTTTAACCTCATACGACAGTCACAAACAATAGGGAGCACGCGAGTAAAAGGCGGCCTAATCGCTACAAGCGATCGTTTATAATTTACCCCTTTCAGCCTTATCATCTTTCCGTTCCAAAAGTTAATGCTTACATAACAATATGATTAACAAATTGTTTCAAAAGAAAATAATTAAATAAAGTAATTCGATTTCGAATTAATATTTCAATGGCCATGTGTTTGCGATTTATCGATAACGAAATTACGAAGTCTAACAAGATAATGTGAGAACAGGTGATGGAATAATTTTGTTTTTGATGCTAAATAGGCATCTGACTCACTCACTATCGCGTAATATCTTTTGTATCGACCAAACACCTGATGAATCGGACAATCTCTTGCCATAATACTGTATTATAACACCGCATACCTGTAGGTATGGAAAAAAACCCTTCATCACGTCCTGACAGAGGCATGGAAGTGACAATTGCATGAGTGATACGGGTAGCCATTATTCCGCTCTTTGTACAGAAATAATTGTTCGTAACAGATACGCCCCTACAGATTCTCCATGTTAATATGCCTTGTCCTGTTTGTAGATGCATTCGTACGGTAATCATTTTTGTAAGTAAAATGTAGAACTTTACGTAAAAAAGAATATGCTCTGACAATCTACACATCGCCATCTAGCCCCAAAGTAAGCAAAGCTTTGTTATGGGTGCTAGATAACTGATATACTACTTAGATACTTTTAAATACATACTTATTATACATAATATAATATATTAGATTTAACACCCAGAGTAACAGAAATTTAAATTCATCATCTCAATATCTATTCGGCCGGGAATCGAACCCGTGACATCTGCGTGGCAGACCGGATGTTAACCAACTGAACCACTCAGATCGTCAAGTAAATGTTTAATACGTTAGAAATAATATTATGTTAGAACAATATTAACAAGAACTATATCATATTGATCACCATGCCACAAAGAAGCGATAACAATACAAACAAAACAAACAATAAAGGTTACATGAAATAGAAACCACTATAGAAACCTACATTACATACAAACACACATACTCACGCCTGTACCCTACAGAAAAGATGTATGAATGTGGAAGAGGCAAACGCATCATAGCTTAATGTAATCGTTCGTCTGTGGGATACCAACATTTAAACAATACCTAATATTTTTGTTAATTACAGTAACTTACCTGACGTAAAAAAATACTTCGCAAAGTGAATAACTATTCCTAGAGCATTCATTCTGAAGGAAACTCGCCGTAAGCAAGAAAGAAATTTGAAAGAAAGAAAACAGAAATTTGTCACAGAATTTTGTTTACTTTAAATTTTCAGCAATCCAGTCATCGTCGGTTAGGAGGTATTTATGAAAAATCCAAAAGTAAATCTAGTTCAAAAAGTTCAACCATTGGGGTCGTAGCAATTAATTTCAGCCACAATAAGTTTAAAACCTAAAACAAAGAAAGAAAGAAATAAGTTTAAAATCGTTCACAGTTCGTAAAGTATTTCCGTTTATTTCATTTGAACGGGGGCTTTCACTGTAACAACGGAGTGGAAAGGAATTATTATAACAGAACAAATAGTACAATGAAGTGTTTTATTGAAGTTAAATTTGATTTGTACCATTGTTTCATTTGTAAGTTTACTTGGAAACCTTGAGCTATTGGACTTGGACTTGACAGCCAGATTTCGGATTCAATTCGATATCCTTGAAGTTCTAATTACTTACTGGTTCTTAGCGCTTTCTCTTCCCAAATTACATACCTGAAACAAAAGGAATTTGATCAGAATTTAAGTGAATATTGTCGTCAAGGTTATAAATTACAAGCTGGCCCGCTATGACTTTGTTCGCGTGGTGTTTTACTTTTATACATACCCTACTACTACCCTAATCTACAGCTATCCTAACCTACTCTACTCCTCTACCCTACACTTACCCTACACCTACCATACATGTACCTAACCTACAAAAGTACCTTTCAAAATTATTAAATGTTGTAAATTGAACAGCCAATTGTATTTTTCTTTTTCATTAAAACGCGATAACGACGCCATCTACTATCACCTATCACTATCATCATCAATATTTAAAGTTCGTGTGGCCTGAACATAAAACTACCGTCACACATCACAAAGCGCCGTCGTTTTGTCTCACAACATATAACATATTATACATACGAATTTAGGATTAAACTGTACCTAAGGAAAATCTACGGTGTCAATTACCACCAGTATAAACTGCTCTATCCAGCTAAAAGGTGGGCCTTTTCAAATTAACAAACAGCTTGCACTGGGCCGCTAACGACCCTTTCGCTGAGGGCACTCGCGGCAATAGCACGGAATTAACGTCTCAGCTCTGCCCAGGATACTAACACATATGGGTGAATATCGTGTAGCAAAGTTATAATGGTGTCGCGTAACATAGTACTTAGGTGTGAATAAATTAGAACAAAAAAACATAGCTCCCGATAGTTCTCACCTATGGGTATTCTTTTTTACATATCACACACATATAGTGGCAGTGGGCAGGGCACATAGCTCGAAGAACAGATGGCCGATGGAGCAGTAAAGTTCTCGAGTGGCGACCACGTGCCGGAAGATGCAGCGTGGGTAGGCCTTCCACAAGGTGGACTGATGACCTGGTAAGGATCGCAGGTACCAGCTGGATGCGAAAAGCACAGGACCGGCCTTTGTGGAGATCTCTGGGGGAGGCCTATGCCCAGCAGTGGGCGTCTTCAGGCTGATATGATGATGATACATATGCTTATATTATTTATTATAAACATACTGGCACATAAGATTGTGAACAAATGTACGGCACTACGATACCTGTCTGGCCACTAGGCGAATAATTCCCGCACGGAATATAGGGCTTAGGTGACAATCAGCGCTGTGGTCTCACTGCCTACAGCATATGCTGAGTTGAGCTCTAGTTTGGCACGACACTACAATATTTTTAACTACTTTAAGTTGGTAAGAAATATTTTGTTGTTTATTTATATTTTAGAAATTGCCAAATAAACATTATGTCTGTCTTAATTAAAATTCATCACTTCGATTGCTTTTCGGTCAGGAATTGAATCTGGGGGGGCCTCTGCGTGGCAGACCGTTTTTTACCTCAATTCTCCCCAAATAAGTACGTCAATAATAAATTACTCCCAAAAGGTAACCGCCGACCGCTGTGGGAACGCAATGGCTGCCGACGACAACGTGCCGTCCGTGTATACCACAGAGCAGAAAAAAGAATTGCCAGCCATTTAGGTCTAACTTTCCAATCTTTTTGGTGTATACTATGAGTTCTTACTCGTATACTGAACAAAAATGCTTCATTGTTAACGCCCGACGACAAAAAGAGGTGTCATAATTTTGACGTGTGTATCGGGCTCTGTGTATGTGTGGAGGCGTGTGTCTGACTGTGACTGACCGATTTTTATGCGGTTACTTGAAAGGCAGTTTAATCGAGATGGTTCTTATCTTTATTTCTATGAAATCATTAAAAGTATAATCATGAAAACTCGGTCGAGGGTTTTCCGACATTATTCTGTCGGTTGAGTTATCTATAAAAAATTTCACGACTTATAAATTTAAGATATTTAAAACCGAAATTTCTGAGTAGAACTAAGATATTGCCAAGAAATGTATTGGAATTCAAAAACAGGTCCACGCGAACGAAGTCTAGCAGAAGCTAATTCTTTAAAAAATTCCACAAACAATTTTACTTCGCCCAATTATTGCTAAATATATCTAGTTCATTAACAGAGAACCCATCAGAAGGAATCAATACCGGCCTGAACGGTTTGTCTCTATTAAATTGAATCGACAGTTGAAAGCAAGCCTCGGCAGGGAAATGATTACCGGTAAATTTCAATTAACCTTTTCCTCTTCCATCTAATAACCTTTAGCAAGGAAGCATTCCATACAAACGAACTTATTGGCTTCAACGTCGAAGGTACTTGGCAGGGAAAACAACGTGGAGTGCCTTCTTTGGATATTATAATTTATTGAAGAAGTTGGTTTGTAGATTGCTGTTGGCTTTGCAAAGTAACAGAGCCTCGATGTTTAAGGCATCGTGTAAGGTAGCATTGTCTACTGACGTGTTAAATGTGTCTTTTCAAAATAGTTTATTTACACATAAATGTCTTTTTCAGAAATTACAGAAAATTAATTACGGGTAACTGTACGTGAGTGAAGCTGTTTTGACGCGTACTTACATTTTTAAACACTCTTTTTGGTAAAAATTTTAATAACGGAAAACATGACAAGTTTTGTGAAATTACCAATTTAAAAAAAAACGAAAACGCGAAATAAGCCCTTTTGGAAAGACATCCTCACATCATCATATTTGGACAGCCGAACTGGAATGCCTATGAGGGCATTGCCATAATCTCTACGCTTGGCAGCCTGCCTCTGTGACATTAGTCGTCTTTTACGACACTCGTTAGGTAATGGATGGGATTGTAGCTACTTCTACTCTGCTGGTCACCACACGGCTATATGAAGAATCTTATGAACTTTACATTCAGAGCTTTTGAAATGAAAACTTCAAGCGCTCCTTCTCAGAACTCACCGAAGTAACACTACTGTTAATCACAACTAAGTATATATAAAACAATGGTAAGATCTTAAGGGAACAAAAAGCTGAACTTGCTCAACTAGTTGATAACTTACTAATTTACTACGTGTCCGGTACGGCCCTGGACAAAGGGATGACACGTGATAGTTGGCGATCCCCCGGGGGCAGGATTAACAACTTTTGTGGAAAACTGTCCCTACTGGACAGCTCTGAAAAAGTTACTCAAACTTAGAGCGGTAGAACTGGCAACAGATTATTGTGTTAGAGACTGTTTTGGCAGATGATGGCATTATGGGAGATTGATTGCGTGAAATGACATTAGGGAGAGTTTCATTTGTAGTATACGCCAATTGTACTGTATGCCGCACATAATATACACATGCTACGTATTTTAAATCCGCCTGTGTACAAGTGTTAAAGAATATTTTAAAGATATACTAGTCTTAAAGAACTATATAAGTATTTTGCCCATAATAAGCCTTGGATACGAACATGTTCAGAATATTACGATAAGTATTCTCTTTGGAAAAGTACTAAACGAATGCAGACCATTCAGATATAATTACGAAATGAACGTTGAAATAAAATTGTTAACCGGCACAGTTGCCGCTTCGTTTTTATTATAATTTCGGTTGAAAAGCTCTTTTGTACTGACGATAAATTAATTCGGGCAATCAATTATGTATATTGTCTATTAGTGCGTGCATTGACTGCTCTCTATTTTGTAATAAAAATGGTTTACCAATTTGTATTACTAGTTTCCATAATGTTTCCATGTAATTAGGTTACAATTTTGTAGAATAGCAAATTAATTATGAATTGGAAACTGTAGTGGGTATTCGTTTTATATTATAACAATTTATTGCACGCAAGAATTATGAAACATTTTTTCTTAACTGGTGGTTACTGTGATATGTAATTTGGAATAGAAAAAATTCACAAATTTTATTAGTACTACTTAACAAATTTACAGAGCAAGTGGAAAGAAGAAACAGGTAGAAAGAAGATAGGTAGGTGGAAATAGGACAAGAGAGCGTCTTCTTCTGTGCTTCGATATTTATAGGCTTTGGCAGCACCACCCTCCTCCCCGCGATGATTAAAATGTTGTATTTATTAATGTTGCGACGGCGCATCGTAGTTCCACACATATCGTATAGGAGTAATAGCCCGGCAGAGTAGAATAGCATGTAGGTGCTTCGACTTACGGGTGTCGTACAAGGTGACTAGGTCCCCTAGGTCCTAGCCTGTTCCTACTTCTGGTCTACGGAGGTCCTACCTCCTAAGCTAGGACCTCCGTAGACCAGGAATAAATGGGCAACAGCAGTTTCTGTCGAATATTATCCTCCAACCTGCCAAGCGAGAAGATTATTACAAAACCATCTACCAAGGTAGAGGTGGTTCTAGTTTGGCGGTGGTGTTTAATGTATTGATAATTTGATGTGATTATTTTTGCTGTATTCGCAGAGAAATCTTAGTCACATAACGACTTCTTCTAAACTACGCAACGGATGGTTTCCTACTAATGGGTAGAATGATGTGTCAGAGTTGGTCGCAAGAAAAAACGAGGTTAAAATATTGTACTAATGATGTTAATTTGATAAGGAACTGTCAACCGTTGTATTCACCAGCTGTTCGGGACTCAATTATCCCGCAGGAACTTTTTATTTATCCGGGACCAAAACCACTCTATGACTTGCGGGAATAATGTAGCTTCCTATTCAAGAAATAATATTTGAAATCTATTCAATTGTTCCAGAATTACGCTCTACGTATGTACCAACTCCAGAAATTCGCACTTTTCCTAAGTACAAACCAGTCACTAGTCTGTATTATACTGATAGTATAAACGGAAGGTGCTAGTCACTTAATTTGCCGAGTAGCCCGATATTTCGACGCTACTCGTCAACAAAGGTATGCGGTAGGAAACCCGGAACATACCCTTAAAGTGTGTGATAATAACCGCGATAGTTAAAAACATTGTCTAACAGATAAGCCTAAAACATACTAGTGGATATGCGAATTTCTCGTTTACCTGGTTATTGTCATTGTTACACTTTGAAACACTATCTCATCAATTCGACGCCTCGCCAATACAATGCAGTATTCGTGTTAGTTAAGATATGGTAGAGATAACTTATCTCTACTGTAAGATATCTACGTAGATAAGTAGAACTCTATGAATAAGCGAGCCCAATTCTCAGCAACTTCATTGGAACTTCAACATAGATTCATTTATGTTTGAAGGTGATCAAACAAATTTTTGGTTTTACAATTTTAGGACATTTGTTGTTCATATTATATGGTATTTTAGGCTATATTTAATAGTTATTTAAAGTTAGATAGTGATTAATAATATACAATATTGCAAAATCATTTCTGTACAAAATTTATTAGATTCTTGTACAATGTTTACTGTTTTAGGAGATTTAGTACTAATTAACGAATCTTATCTATGTTGTTTAAATATACGTCTCCTGTCCTGAATAAATAGCAATGTTTTAATTAACTTATTTGCTCTATTTTTATTTCATTCAACTTTCCACTCTTAGTTTTCGACAAAATACTAGGTCACCCTAATTAATATCTTCTAAACACTTAATTTCAGACATTAGATCTGTACACTCAATCCACTTTCCTAGTACGTTCCTGAAGTAATATCCTATTCAGCGATAAATATGTCTAATTTCGACTTCGATTCACGAAGCTGAAATAGCCGATGTGCATTATTTACTGCCCACACATGTAAACATTTTGGCACAGTTATTTATTTACATTGGATGGTTTATTAACTACTTTATTATGAATCTACACTGAGGGAGTACTGGACAAATTTAGCTAGTAATGCTCTATGTACAGTACACGAGCAAAAGTGCATTATAACTTCCAGAAAATTTTTCTTTGCCCTTAAAGCATCATTCACGGCATGCCATGCATCTTTAGCCAACATCAGTTCACAAAAAGAAGCGAAAATTAGCTGTCCCTTATGCTAAAAGAGCTCATCCTTTACCCCAGGGTATATTTTATATAGGTAATAAACAAAAATTTAATCAATGAATGCTATAAAAACCGCTTAACAACTGCAAAGTAGTGCAAAGGACTATGATTCTTAAGGTGGTCATGCACAGATGCTCTTGCATTGTACCTATTCGCAGTATTATACAACCGCAATCATAGGAAGTTGCATAACATCCTGTTTGGTACGCCTCCGGTGTCCGGTCAATCGAGTAAGGCCTTGGATGGTGAAGAGCTAATTGACGCGAATTAGCCACATGAGTTTGCGGCCCACCACATACATTGAGGTGATTGAGACAATTGGATGCAAGAGTATCCTATGACGCGTTATCAACGGAACTGCTGTGACGCACTGCAGTTTTAGGAAGCAAGATAATAGGTGTGTTTAATTTGTTGATTAGAATTTATTTCGGCATTTGATAATGGTAAGAAATTTGTAATTAACAGATTGTAAAATAAAACTCTTAGTAGGTCCGCGAGAGAGGGTACAATCTAAGCTAGACGTTTAAACTTGTCTTTTTTAAATTACGTTATTTTATTTTTCACATCTACAAAGGTAAATCTGAAAGACCATGTTTCCATGATAGACTTTCTGATTGTGGCTAAAACAAAGCTCCTTACTTTAAAATATTCATCAAAGTCATGCCAAATCATGTACAACTAACATGATTGCTAGAAATGTACAGTGCATAATAAATAAAAATTTAGTTCATGAATGCTATAAAAATAGTTTTACAACTGCACAGTAGTGCAAAGGAATATGATTCTTAAGGTGGTCATGCACTTATGTTGTACTGTACATTGTCCATTACGATTCATTAGATACCAAAACCATTCGTTAAAGATTCACACCGTAAAAATGATAAATAGCCAGAGCCTAATTCTACAGAAATTGATATTCAAAACACAAATTCAGTCATCCGTTTGGAAACAATGGCCGTTGACTCTGGAGGCAGGAAGTTCTATAATATTACGGCCAAGAAAGCAAGCCAAGGGTACGGTATCCTGGCAAAAACGAACTAATACCACCAGCGGCCCTATTCTTGAAGGCTTATCGTGATCGTCATCACAGAATCGGAAATCAAGTGTTTATGTATTATGATGTTTGTGAATTTAAAGGTACGAAGGTGGTTATGAAAAATGTTTTTAACGTCAGTTTTTCACCGGTGTTGTCCATTTCGTTCCCCAAGGAAGAATTATTGAATATCCGATTACTGTTTTGGATATGGTGTACCCCAACACTAAATCGTTTATGGGTTACCGGAAATGTGTGAAATCTAGGAATTGTATACATTTTCTAGGAAAGTTGTTTCCAATGGCGAACCAATTTGGGAGATGTGTAAATAGATTTGTCGATGGTTTACATTTCCTAGAAATGTTAGCTGTTTGATTGCATTAATAATATTGTTGAGGTCAAATGGTTTGCTAGTATGGTCACTCGTCCTCACAGAGCCGTCTATTTTTGGGACCTTTACAAGTCGACCTAATGACTAGCCATTCAGGAGCAATTGATGGGCTATCTGATTTGCAAAAACTTGGCTAGGGGATGAAGGGGAAGGTGAGTCAGTTGTGAGTTACCGGATAGTGTTCCAAGCCTTATTACTGTTGTGAGTCTATCAATCATTTGCAACAGTGCTAACCCATTTTTCCTGACGGTTTACGTAAATCCTTGATAGCAGCTCAGCTCAGAGAAAGGGTTTTGGCTGTACAAGGCGTCATACTCTCTTAACAGCTCTGCAGACTCTTTTAATTATCCCGAAATATAGGAAGTTCGACAGTCCCTCGGGATACATTTACGTGACGTCGTTGACACAATATCGACAAATTGATCGTAATTTTGGGGGACTGACGAGAACTTCAGGACAGATTCATCTATTATCCCTGTAAATCAATACTTTCCATACCTCCAACACAAGCTAATTATGCATTTACTCAGCCGGAGGACCCAAAGAAAACCAAAAAAGACTTAACAACTAACGGTAACAATAACATTTCAATTAAACCTAACCTAACCTAGCTATTGCGATCGATGTCAGATTAACAATAATTTCTAAATTAATTCTATAATAAAACTGCACATTTCGTCCGTGACCCAGTTTCCGCCGAGCTCGCTGATTCGGCGGTGCGCGATGCTATGAGGAATTGGGACTGCATAGTCATCGACTTACTTAGAGCGTGGCTACATAACAAGCTCAAAAACGAATTGTTACGTTGCCGCGTGAAAGACAAATAAGTCAACAAACACACTCAGAAGCAGCCTTTCAATGTTGAGGAGTCTATCTCGATGGGAGTATATCGTCCTTGTCTATTTCTGCCGAGCAATAATGCTTGTATTATTATGTTCCTGACTTGAAGGCTAAGTTTCCCAAGCAATATGCATATCAGGTCCTCACAGCGTCACTGCATTCTTCTTAACTACAATAGCAATATGGATTCCCATTGAAATAACCGAGAATCACGATACCGATCGCTATGAGAATCATTGTAGACAAATACTGCAGGGAATAAGACCGCGAAGAGTACGCGAGGCGGAATAATGGAACGCCGTAATCAGGTGAAACAAATGACATTCGAGTCAGATTATTGCCCCTTGATAAGAGAACGTTTTGGAAATAGAACGCTCAGGGGGGTGTTTCGAGCAATCACCTGGATTCTTCGTTCAATTTCTTAGTTGGAATAAGATTGTCGAGGCGAAATACCTGATTGATGCCAAGAAACACCTTTTTTATATTATAGTCTAATTAGAAGTTAAGTAGAACTAATGTTGTAAGTAAAACCAAAAAAATTACACGATATCGCATAGCCAAAATCCAAGGGTAACAAATGGAATTGTATTATTGGCCTGTGATAAGAGAACGTTTTAAAAATAGAACGCTCAGGGGGGTGTTTCGAGCAATCACCTGGATTCTTCGTTCAATTCCTTAGTTGGAATAAGATGTTCGAGGAGCAATACCTGATTGATGCTAAGAAAGACAAGGCTAGAAAGTAAAAATTTTAAGTATTAATAGTTTATTATGAAGTTAAGAAGAAATTGATGTTGTAAATTCAATCCAAGTTCAATCTAAAATTTGGTAATATTATACTGCCAAAATCCGTGGGTAGTTGACCTTTACGCTGCTATATTAGAGAGTCTAAACTAAAAATGGGTCTAACGAGAGAGAGCACAGTTTTCTCTCTGGGAAGGCTCTGAATAATACACAGACTTTACCTAATCACACTATCAGCCCCATAATCCTTTATTTAACCTCCTCCTATTTCCTATACGACGTTAAAGCAAGCGTGGAGCCTTCCTTATCGATCAGTGTGACATCGTTAAATCCTTCACAAGCGCTCTCTAGAGCACTCTTGCTTGTCTTTAAACCTGTGACCGTGTAACCATGATTTACGTGAAAATTCGCATAAGAAGAATTCGTTTTTAGAATAAATAACAAAATAAAAAGTTTATTCACAAAGAACTTACGAGTAGGTACATTTTTATGTAAATTGCCAAATTACAGAATAGTTTGTTGGCAGCACATGTATGACTCCAATTTAGCTTCATAACATTACATAATATGCCCATGGGCGCAAATAAATAAATTGAAATTGAATTGAAATTTGAAATATTTAGATTCACCTCTTCTCAAAGCCGTATGCCTCGACTCCTCTGAGGGCTTTAGTAAGTTAATGAAAAGATACTTGAATATTTAATACAATGCAACGCTAGCCTGAGTGTGAATTTGCTTTTAGCGTAGTATTTTGTTCTTGCTAAAATCCATTAGCATGGTAGTTTTAATGAAAGTTTTCACATTATGTTCATTTGTATTTTTATCCCCACCACAGAAACAAGTCTGATAAATATAGGACATGTTATAAAGGTGGCACAGGACAGAGTGGAATGGATCTTCTTAGTGTCGGAGACTAAGACTAATTTTGGGTTGTTGCATTAACATAGTAAGTAGTAAGTAATAAAGATAGCATAGGCGGACCCCAGGCCCCCGCGTGTAGCACGAGAACGCAACCGGGATTTAACGCCAAGATGATGACGCTGAAAGGTAGCATCATAAAAGGCAGCTCATATAGGTTGGCCAGCGGATCTTTGTACTATAGAATTTGAAGTCTAGTTTATTTTTAATACCACAAAAGAAATTAATAATTTCAAAACTACGATCTTCTCCAACCCAGTCAAGAGTGAAGATATAACCACTAACAATTTGTACAGTAAGGCGTCAAATCCATGTAAATTATCATGCGCTGCTAATTTGGTGATCATGCTCAAGCAATCAACATTATTATTAGTTAAAGGCTGTTGAAAGGAATATTTTTTTTTTTCGTTCCCTCTATTTCTATTACTTTCCATTGTGTTTGAATCGCGGATAATGTTCATTTTAACGTTGGTTTCTTGTAACATCAGGCCTTTGCGGTATTATCTTAGTGCAGAGCCTACTGATAACTAATAATAATAAATAAATATGCTTGGATAAATTCACACAGCGCCATCTGGCCCCAAAGTAAGCAAATCTGGTGTTATGGGTGTTAGATAACTGATAAACTACTTACAAACTTTATTTTGGAAATACATACTTACTATACATACTACACCCAGACCCGTAACACAAATTAAAATTAATCGTTTCAATTTCTGCTCGGCCGGGAATCGAACCCGGGACCTCTGCGTGGCGACCGGCATGTTAACCAACTGAACCACTCAGGTCGTACAATTGTTATGTAATTGTAATTTTTGTAGAAATAAATATGTATTATTATTTCCGACACCACGCATGGCCACCCCACGCCGGCTTACTGTCGCCCGCGCCTCTTCCAAGTACCTATTGAGCGGCGGCCAAGCGATCCCGGTCGCCTCTAGCGCTTCACTTAGAGTTTATTTTTAAATCTTACCTGGATAAAGGACAAGGTGGAATTTTAAAACTAGAAAATAGAATGAGCGATGCACCTTTAAATTTTCGATAACGTGGAATGTGCGATCTTTTCTGACCACGCTAATAAATTACGATGAACCAAGGTTATAAAACATCGGATCATCTCATCATCTTTCAAGCCGTCTACGCCTATAGACTTCGTGCCTCTTGGCTTTTGCTTCAATTGGCTCTTCACAAACTTTACAAGGTCGTCAGTCTCTCCAAAAGGGGACTGTCTCTACGAGGATTTAAATAATATCCATAAATTAATCACAGAATTACGGAAAAGTACTCATTATTGGGGAGCGGCGGTGTCCGAGTGGTTGAGGTGTCTGACTCGTAAGCGAGAAGTACCGGGTTCGAATCCAACTGCAGCCATGTACTAATGACTCTCTCTTTTCTCGTTTGCACCTAAATTGAGGAAAAACATCGTGGTGAAACCTGCACATTCAGGCGACTGAATGTGTAACCACGATCCATTCTAGTCAGGTTCCCCTGGTAGCAGGGTAACGGAGGTCAGATAGCAGTCGCTACACTGTAATTATCCGATCTGCCAAATCCTGGTTCATGGTCAAGGCGGACCCCGGGCCCTCGTGCGAGAGAGCACAACCGGGACATTAACGCCTTGGAAATTGACGGAAAATGGATTATTTGCTGAATAACCTGGAGCCCTTGAGGTTGTTTGTGGTTGTGTAAATAACCTGGAGTAATCTACCATTATGTTTCAAAGAGACTTAGGTGTTATTCTATAACAACATGGTGAAAGTATGAATTACAACTTCGGAAAGATAAATGCTACCGTTAGGTACCTTTACCTGAATACTCTAAAACAAGAGTTGTTCAATTGCTCTGATAACAATTAATTTGAATCAGTTAAATATTCCATAACTGGAGATATCTAGAAATCAAAGGGAGCCGTATCATACTTACTATCAAAATTCTAGCTGCCAGAAGGTATTTACTTCAACTAAGATTATTAAGATGGTCCTTAATTGACATGCCATCCAGAAGGTTTCGGAAATTTTAGTTCGGAAGAAGCTTTTGGTAATAATCAGAATGAGTAAGTAAGTATCAGAAATTCATGAAGTTAGGTAAAAGGTATGGGTAGGTAGGTACGCGTAAATCGATTTCTTTTATTCGCTTTATCATTATGCTACTCCATAGAAGAATAATTATATTCTATAACAATTTTTCTACTGCTTTTATTTATTTTTTCTATAATTAGACGCCATCTCACCTAGTGATAAGTGAAAATGCGGACGAATATGGAGCATGCCTGTCTAGGAGCAGCCAATTCACTCCAGCCTACGATTCTTGTACGATATCCAATAACAAATATATTAACGTATACTTAGGTACGTTGCTGCGACGTACCTTTGCCATATTTCTATTTTTGTAAATCAAACGATCTGTAAAAAAATCTGGGAGACGCAAAAACGCCTTAGTTTGTAACCAAATGCGAAGTGACTGTGTTTAATGGTCTGTCCTTCTTGCACGGAATGAAGCAATGGCATATCGGTGAGATTTTTTACACAGAAATAGTTTGGAAAGTGATTTCATGTACTTTTTATAGGAGTAGAAGGCAAAAGCTAGTGTCTAGATAAAGAGCATTCCAAAGAGCACTTAAAGGACGACCGCTGATCAAGGCCAGACGGAACCGGGCGCTAGCAAGTGGCATTCTACTGCCGCTTGCCTTCATTGCGACCACTTTTACTCACGTTACTTGCAGTACAGACTGTGCTTGATATTATGCGGAATTGGATTTAAAAGTCGCACTGTGAGAGCGTCCCGGATTTATTTTCCCAAAGACAAATACAATACAATAACACTTTATTTACACACTACAGGATACACACATGGGGTAAAATATATAATACTAAGCAGTACAAAGGGCGGTCTTATCATTAGAGTGATCTCTTCCAGACAACCTTAGTATAGAAAGAAACAAAGTACTTTAGCTATTGATAGATAGTGCACACAAAATCTATACAAAAGTTTACAAAGAAAATACAAAAACAATTAGAAAGCTTAACCCAGCACCCACAATCACCCCACTAAAGACAAGAAATAATGTTGTTTTACATTTTTCTTAAAACTTAAACCTTGGTCGCTAATTGATGAAAATGTTCAGCTTATATTTATCGATTCTTGCTACTAACAGGAATTAGACAATCAGGATACCTCTGGGCATGGGTCTTCGGCATGGGTCTTGAGCGTCAATTTTATTTTTAAATCAAGTGATTTGAAAATTTATTGATATTTAAATTTTGGTTACGAAATTATTGAAATGGTGACGGTACTTTCCTGATAAGCGCTTGTCTTGCATGAATGAGCCCTAATGAGTTCCTACCCTTTTTTACCCTTTGGTCAATTGAAATATCATTCCTATCGCTATTGGTCATCCTCAGTCGTCTAAAAATACATTGTAAGTACATACAACTAGAATCACTACACAATGGACATGCATATATTGTACAGCAATGGAGTCAATCTGGACTAACCACACAACGTACTTACCTCACAACAGGGTAACTACCTCTGCTCAGTGCTGTACGAAGACTAACCGAAGTTGAAAGAGGCGGAAGAGGCACTTGATGCCATTTGAAACGGTGTGTTTGTGTGTACGTACCTGGAACAAAATAGGACCTTTTAGTATTGCAATAGGTTGAGATTGAGGATATGTATATGTTCTATTCAGAGTATTATTTATTTATTTATTTATTTAATCCTTACAATGTTTCGTACATTCAGTCTTACTGCTATTTACCCTGCCAAACTGCATAACAGTTTTGTTGGCAATGGTGTTTCTCTCGTAATACAATCCGGATTACGGTTAACAAATTTATTATATTGTACCTCATAAGTAAATATTTTACCTGTCCCGTATTACTGTTGTTTTTATTTTACAGTCTACAGACTAACGAGTGCTACGGAATAACGTTCATGATTTTATATGACTTGCACGTGTTGTTGCAGAGTAGCTATTTCAATTCAGAGGTGTACAATATATTTTTCTCTGTGGTGGTATAATGGGATGGTGCCTAGTCGGAGTAAGGGCGACGCCACAACACTGCGTTGCATGGAAGACATCTACAACGTCGCAGGATTATTCGATTCAAATCTGCGATGCGATGACGCGCTACCGTTCAGTCAGCGTCCACACTTTGAACAGGCACGTAATTCAGAACAGGATGACTAATTACGACACCGATGATTTCATTTCTTTCATTAATGAAAGTGACGCCCTTTGGAATATGTCTCACTGGAAACTTGTACGATGCGGCTGCGTTGAAATTTTTTGCGTTACGGCACCGCATTTTATTGCGGTGCGACGCCGTTTTTGCGTGGCAACGCAACGCAGTATTGTGGCCTCGCCGTTCATTTCGATTTCGATTTATTTTGAGAAGGTTCCATCTAATTCTGATTGCTCGCGGATACGCTTCAGCTCGTTGAACCTGCCTCGAATGACGCCTTCCACAGCCTCTGTGTTTGTAGCCTCATGTTTGTTCGACTATGATCCATCTAAAATATTCCCTTATGTTTTTCAACACTGCGATCTTCATCTCCAACCCAGGTAGGTTGCCAAGCGTAAAGACTCTGGCAAAAACCCTCACTAATGTGGAGGAGCAACAAGTGCAGAAGTGGACTGTTACGAGATCATCTGATGATGAACGTAGTCGCGAAATAAGGCAAGTGAAGACACAATTATATCATCAAAACTGTACAAACCTTCAAAGTTAGATCAGCCATTGTTTTAAATATTAATTAATGTATGTAGCCTCAAAATCTTCAGGCATCAAGTAGGAGCAAGTGTAAATTAATTAAACAACAAATTTTGAAGCATTACTTTGGGGCTTACACGAATACAGATATTAATATCCAGGGCTCTATTAGGGGTGGTCTCAGCTTAACTTAACAGGGCATACGAGGGAATTCATAACAAGGCTTATTTGGTTGAATATTAAGCAGTTTCAGTTACCATCATGATCGAAAGTCTTCACAGAAGCCTTAAAGTATGTAAGATATTACCTACTTAGCTAGTACCTACTTAGCTGAAATTCTAAATATAGGTTACGCGTTGTTGCGTACGACGTTAGGATCTGAAATTATTTGGCAGAACTTATTTGGGTTGACTATAGCAACCGACCCGTCTGTCCCTGTTTGTGTATCTGTGTACGCTTAGATCTTTTAAACTACGCAACAGATTTTGATGCGGTTTGCAACAATAGATAATGAATCAAGAGGAAGGTTTATAAGTAAGATAAAAAGGGTAGGTAGGGGTAGAGTAGGTGTACGCGGGCGAAGTCGCGCCGGGTCCACTAGTGAAATTATAAAGAAGATTTGTATTTTTGTAATGAACTCAAAAAGTACTGGATCGTTACATCATCACTGAGTATCAAAGGCTACTTTTTATCCCTAGAAAATGGTAGGTTCCCGCGGGAAAGTTTATTGTTTACAGAGAGAACTGCGCGCTGGTGAATAACGCTGAGAACGACTTTTACAAAGCCGCGTACGCTAAGATCTTTTAACTACGCAACGGATTTAAATGCGGTTTCATCAATAGAGAGCGTGATTCAAGATGAGGAAAAATAGGGTCGGTAGGCGTAGCCTGGTCCACTCATCATCATCATCATCGTCCTAGCGCTGATCCAGGCCTCTGCCAGGGTCCGCTTTCCTACTCATTCTTCTCCACTTCGCCCGGTCTTCGGCAGCCTCTCGTCGTAAGCCGTTGGCTCTCGCATTCGACTCAGCGATGTCAATCCATCGCTTCTTGGGTCGCCCACGGGGCCTCTTTCCTGATCACGGTCCACTAGTTACCTACATTTACGTAATGTCTATTCATTTAGAACACACCTTACACTTCCCTACTAATTACTTAATAACCAATTTTACACACTCAAAACTACAATTGTGTTATGAGCAAAACAAAACCCGGTTAGCCCAGTAAACTTTAATATCGCTTATTTCGATATTATCGTGATATCCATCGCTTGTGTGCCGTGTGACAATTTACACAATACATTTGTACCGCTAACGGTGGAGCTGGCACGATATAATAATTGGAGCGTGATTAATTTATTGAAAACCCACAGGTGAGCATATATGTAGGTAAATTGACGTTGTAGTGTATGTGGGTTGAGATAGGTTTAGATAAATGCACAACGCCATGATCCAATCTGGTCAAGTTTTCCTGGTAGCAGCGTCACGGAGGTCAGATGGCAGTCGCTCCACTGTAATTACCAGATCGCCAAATCCTGGATCACGGTCAAAGCGGAGCCCAGGCCCCTCGTTCTCGAGAGCACAACTGGGACATTAACGCCAAGATATGATAAATGCACAACGCATTCTCTTGTATTCTGTGGCTCGACACTACCTGCTGTAAAATGCCTGTCTCAATTTCTGTAAAGGTTGCCTGGAAGAGATCGCTTGTAGCGATAAGGCCTCATATGTGTTCCTGACAATAACATTGTAAGTGATTGGTATTCTTATGTTTTATGAGCAATAACGTGTTTATCTATCTATTTATAGGTTTAGTTGTTTAGTGCTTCGGTATAGCTACGTTGGCAGCTAATAATTTGACCTATGTAATTGTATTAATATATTTTTTAATGGATGAATCTTTACATAGTATAAAACAAAGTCGATTCCTGCCGTCTGTCCCTATGTATCTATATAGGCTTAGATCTTTTAAACTACGCTTTGGATTTTAATACGGTTTTCGACATTAGATACAGTAATTCTAATAAGAGAAAGGTTTGAAAGCAAGAAAAAAGGGTAGCTAGGGTGAAAGTAGGTGTAGGGTAGATGTAGACTAGATGCAGGGTAGGGGTAGTGCTAGCACTAGTACTTGATAATTATCGAATTGATAATACCTATTTATCTAATATTATATCTTATAATTATTTATAAGAATTAAAATTAGAAGTATTATTACTTACAACATTCATATAAAGTATTTCCCTGATATTAAGGATTTTTTAATAATTCTGAGTTAATTTAAATACTGTGTAACAATACAAATCAATCATGTGTGTTGGCGTCAACAAGTGTATAATGTATACCAACGTTGAATAAATAATTTTGAACTTTGAACTGCTAGTTCTTAAATGTATCTGAACTGGTTAAATCTTTTAAGCATTTAACCAGCTCAGGTGGCGGTGAACAGTCCTGGCCAGTTCTAATAAAAAATATCTAGCTTCTTTGTAAAAAAATTATTTATATGGTTTGTCCTAGCCAGTGATGTTCGCTTTGTTTCGCGTAGCTAGGCGTTAGTTGTGCTAAAAATTTTGGAAAGTGTAAACTCAACTTTGTTATTTCTCTGTATTTCGTTATTGTGTGCAAATAAATGGAATACAAACAAATATAACGACGATCCATCTCCATATCTAAATATTTATTGCTTACTTCAATAACTTACTATTGTATTCTGTTTCAGTTTCATTCGTAACTTTCACTATTCATTCAAAACTTCGCAGACAAAATTTTCAGAAGTAAGCAGATTTAGAATAACATTAACTAAATTGAAATATGTAGCTAAATCTACAAATTATTATTATTATATAAACTGTGCCCTTCAGGACTTTGCAAGCGCTGGAGTGTAAAGAAAGACACCTATATAGTTTCTTTCTACAAATCCTAACAAAGCTTCATAACTTAGAATACATAAAGCTTTGTTACATTAAGTTTGTAAGGCTTATATCATTTGTATGAACATTTCTGGGGCTTTATTTTTGGACCGCTCGCTTCGAGTCGAACGGTATTAATTTAGATTTTTCAAATAAACAATTTAAATTTTTTTAAACTACTGTGCGTGCGCGACTTCGTGTCCATTAGGCATGACCCCCGAAAAATATCGAGTAGCAATTATTGAAGGCTCTATATATACATAAGCCGTCCAACGATTGGGCCCGATATACATTAACTCTCGCACGCGCTCTGTAGGTATATTTTCAACACCTTTAGCAAACGGCTTGAAAATATGGAACCTCGGCGTCATGCATCAAAATATTGAATTTTGCATGCTGAAAGCAAAATCAATAACCGTTCAACTCAGGGCGAGCGGTTTAAAATAGACCCTATAACTCTTCAGTAATTGTATTTAAACTAGTGGACACAGCGCGACTTCGTTCGCATACATCTCTTTACCCCTACCTACCCTTTTTTCTTGCTTATAAATCTTTTTCTTCACTATTTCTATTGCTGCTAACCGCATTAAAATCCGTTGCGTACTTTAAAATATCTAAGTATACATAGATACAGGCGGCGGGAGGCAACTGTGTTCTATACTATGTCTAGATAAGGTATAGACTTTGTAGCTACAGAGTTGACTATGAGGACTTTTGTCACTCGAGGATAATATTACTAAAAGGCAGAGAGAACTACTTACATTCTCAACTTACTCGCTACTTTGCGTGCGGTTAACCAGCGACAAGCAACAATGTTGTACTGACAAAACGAACAGCACTTGTTTATATTTAAAATGAGGTAAACTTAAATTGAAACGTAACAACGTTGTTCCAAACAGTTGTTGAATACCTTCATGTTCAACTTGTTCAGAGATGGTACTTTTTACATTCTTTTGTTTGTTTACGTCCATGAGTTTAAAGGAAGAACTATGTGTATGTTAAAACCTCCCCTACAATTCCCGTGTACCTCCCTACACCTACCCCGCCAATTTCAGCTAGCATTTATTTTCGGTCGTACCCACTGGGAACGTTAGTAAGTACGACTGGAAATAAAATTCGTACCCAATGGGTAAGTACCCAGGTACCATTATCACAGTCATATATATACATAGAAGTCCACTGTAGAACAAAGAACCTCTCCCAAGAAAGGGAAGGTTATTGCCATAATCTCCATACTTGGCAGGAGGGTTAGAGATTGCAGTGTTATAAATATAACAATGGAAAACGCTGCTGACCATTTTCCAGTCTACTGAGACTAGATATTGGACGCCTTGTAACACACCCACGAGTGTAAGAGGTCGGTGCTATTCTACTCTGCTGGACACCACACGACCAGTGGGTACAACCGGGAATAAATGGTTGTTTGCTTTTAAATTATATAAAAATAACTTTATTTTAACTCCGGCACGGGCTCAGAGATCTGAAGGGAAATTGGCCTCTGAAACCAAAAGACGCCTATTTTGTTGTCGACTCTACATTTTAATTCGATTTTGAATTATAATATTTTTTATCTTCACACTTTTTAAGGACCCTTTTTCCTTAAAAGCCTTTATAACGAAGGCGTCAGATAGAATAATATTGCGGCTGAAATATGAGTGGATCTTAAGATTAACTAATTAATTAAAACGTCATTTTCAAGCAGCCTTTTCACCGGCTAGACACAAAGCTAACGATGTGGCGATATAAAATAAACAATATTACTTTTCTAACCTACAGAAAAGTTGGCTGAAATTACAGGCAACGTTTCTGTACGTATTTTTTGTGTGGTGGTAGGTACCTACTACTCTCATTTTTGTTTTTGTTTTTGCCGTTAATTTTCTATCTTCACTTCACAAAATTCCAAGCCTTGGAATTTTCGAATATCCTTTTAAGGGGAGGCCTGCATCATAGTGGCTAACTTCAGGACGATCCGTCTAGTGGTGAGCTTTGTTGATACGTCAGTCGGGCGAGAATGTACTATTCACAGTGGGTAGGTACCTAACCATAGCGGTACTAAATTATACCACTAAGGCAAACAGTTACCGTAGTTTACCTATGAACGTTTGTAATACCAAGGATTTCACTAGCGTGTGCCCACTCCGTAATAAACCTTTTAACACCCTCATTTTCTATTAATTGTACATAAGATACGAGAAAATAATGACAAAAGCACAGAAGACACATCACGCCCATGCAACAGGAGTACTTATGAATATGAAGAAATTACTTCCAACAGTATCTTTTATGAAAGCACTCGTGATCTACAAATAAGTATTTTGACTATTTACTAGCGGCCTAACATAAATTCTGTGACCATTTCAAAAGTCTAGCTATAACGATTGCTAACATAAACCCAGTTAATCACCCTTTTCTTTTACCTGTATCACAAAAAAGCAGGATCATCGTAAAAACAGCTTTACAAACGTTTAGACTCCGTACACATCTCCTCATATGTCGGGTCAAACGCGGCTCGAGGGCAATTCTGGATTTCAGTAGGTATTATAACGCTCATCACGCGCCGCGATCTTTTGATAAGGGTATGCGAATTGCCCAATAATGATTCCCGTTACCACCCGCGCTTCTAAATTGGCACGCTGGGGATCCTACGCCCTGGCAGCCGTTACATTGCTCCGCATTTATTGGCGTTCCACTGATTTATCTAATGGGGAGAGTGATGGTTGCGTTACACAGTGATTAGGTCGTGGCACGATTCAGTGGCTCCTGGTTTTTCGTTAATGAAGGCGGGTGTTTCTTGTGCAGCTATTTCTTTTTACTTTTTTTTGCTGTTCTGTAGGCAGCCCACCTGATGGTAAGCGGTAATTGTCGCCTATACCACCTACGGTTCATGCATTTAGGTTGCAGGCAACATAAACGTAGAACCACAAGGGTAGTAACTGTGAGGACTAAGATTAAATGCCTCATGCCTGTAATTGTGCTGGCTTCCATATCCTTCAAACCAGAAAAAAACAGAGGTAGAGCATCTGTCCCGAGAATATATAAACAAAGATAGAACAACCTGTCAGCTATAAATAATGCACATCAGCTAGTTTCGGCTTCGTATTTACTCACACGCGTGCGACAGAGACGACGCTCTGCTCTAACGAGGCCGAAGGAACAAGTTGAAGTGGAATAAATACCGCTGACAATTGTACCTCTGTTAAAATCCAGTGAACTAGTTATCATTTATATGTTACTAGTGGACCAGGCACGACTTCGTTCGTGTACACCTATTTTACCCTTACATACCTATTTTTTTCTTG
Source organism: Blastobasis adustella (assembly GCA_907269095.1). Taxonomy (NCBI): domain Eukaryota; kingdom Metazoa; phylum Arthropoda; class Insecta; order Lepidoptera; family Blastobasidae; genus Blastobasis; species Blastobasis adustella. The sequence goes on along the minus strand of OU026128.1, from coordinate 9,363,388 downwards.
CTTATATACCTTCCTCTTGAATCACTCATCTATGGTTCAAAACCGCATTAAAATCCGTTGCGTAGTTTAAAATATATATACATAGGGACAGACTTTGTTTTATACTATTTATAGAAGCACCATTTTCCCCGACCATTTAAATGAATTCATTATTTTGTCACTAACTACCTTACCTATTGTTTCTATGCCTAAAATACAATATTTTGTCCACAGAGTAGATTATTATGGGGATTTTATTACATTAAAATGTTTTAGTCAAGTTGATATAAAATCTTTAATTGCTTATGCATCAGTATCTTTCTTACAGGCACAGTTTCTTAGCAAGTCTGACTCTATATGAGATGGGATATGTCACTGAATACAAAAACAAAAAAAAACTTATAGAGTGGTAGAAAATACGAAAGTAACGCCTACAGACGCAATCAATTAGGCAATCTATCGATGTATAAATACATCACAAATTCATCACACAATGAGTATATAAAAACAACAATAAAAATGCTAGTTACTAAGACTATAGTTTTCTCCAATGTTATGAAATAGCCAAACAATATGTCAATATTTTCGTTAATCGTAACAACACAATGAATATTCAATGAGTATTGTATTATTTATGTTTACAAAGTGCGATATTCTTAATGATAACACCAAAAATAGCGCCATGTTAGAATTTACTTGTTTATTGAAGTAGATAAGTAGGTAAGTCGTGGTAACGTTATCACTTACACAGTAAAGTTAAATTTAAACTGGGACAATCCCAGAAACAAGTCTGATTTAATAGGTATAGGGAAATTGCCTGTTACTAAATATATAATGAAAATCGTTCGATGGAATTTTTTTAAATCCAGTTATCTAGCCTATTGTCAAACGTGCTCTGCAACCACAACGGATTCCCCCTCAATATAGTTTCCTCAGTGAACATATACAGTTACGTAAATCAATACCGAGTACGACTCTGAACGTGACTTATTGGAAGGAAACCTATTCCAATCTCAAGCCTTATGCGAATTTCGTAACCGCACAGAAACTCAGAGATCCGAAATCGGGCTAAAGCTTTGACTTAACTGTGTAATTGTGCGGTGTAATGATAACGATACAAAGTTTTTCATGTGGGAAGTATTGAATGTGTGAATAGAATTTTTCTAATTATTTTAACCATTAGATTGAAATTTTAAAATTATGCTTAAGTTGGTACCTACCTAAAATTTTTTAAAGAATTGTTTCCAATTAAGTACAAAGTATTAACTTTAATAATATATTTTGTCATATCCACATGGGTTTCATAATGTAAGTAGGTACTATATAACTGTAAGTCCCAATACATTGACTATTGACTAGTTCTCGGGTTTTTACGGGTGTTTTTGGGGTTTCTCTATTATGATTTGCATTTATACATATACTTAGGTAAGCCTTAAGGAATTCTATAAATGATATTGAAAACCGCATAAAACCCGTTGCGTAAATAAGGAGAAGTTAGCAGGTATACAAATAGACGCGGAAAACGGATACTTTATATTATACTATGTTTTTTATACCACGCAGGTGTCAAACAAGCTTACGGCCTGCCTGATAGTAAGCAGAATGATAAGTAATATAATAAATAACACCAACTCTTAAATCAATGATGATGAATATAATACGGCTAAAGATTGTAAATGGGTTTGCCTTTGAGAGTCGACGTTAAAAAACTATCCATCTTTACAATTCTTGAATTCGATAGGGAAAAGTTTGGAATTTAATGAAATGAAGATAGGCAGAAAAGGATCGCATTAGAATAAACAAAAAATCTACCAATACGTAATATATAAATCAATTAGGGTACTTTTTAAAAATAATTTATTATGATGATACAAGTCGGCGGTAAATAATGCATATCGGCTAGTTTCGGCTTTATATTTACTAGTGTCTGGCCGAAGCTTCGGCTTCGACTACGGCCGAAGGTTATAGCGATGGCTGATTAATCGGCCGAACTAGTCGATAAATACGAAGTCGAACTAGCCTATAATATCCTTTTCTTCATTTACCGCCGACATCTATAATACCTGAGGCTTCATTGAACGGTGTCTCATCGAATTTACCTTGACATCCGCCGCGCCCACGAAAATAGGCCCTAGAATTCAGGACAAGGACAAAAAGAAAGCGGTATCAATATCGGAAGGGCCCAACGCTACAATAGTCCCTATTTATCGGTTCTCACGCACTGAGGTGGCGTGTTCTTTCTCAATATATAACTGCGAGACCCCTCTCAAGGCAACCCATATTTATCTCAGGCATCCCACCCACAATACGAGAATCACTAGTTAATAGAAAGGATACATTTATCTATTCGTTGGTCGGTATGACTCCTTTCAAGATGTGCACAGCGTTCAGTGTCGTCCCGGTTGTTTGGTTTTATTGTGAAGTAGTAGGTATGGAGAGAACTGTGTATGTACCTGTATGTATGTTGGCAAATAAAAAATGACAGAATTTTTTAAGTTTGGTATTAAAAATGGCTTTGTGGCTGAGATGGTAAACTGAGATGGCGGTCAAATGCCTGTCTTTAAATTGGCAACAGCGTTTTCTGTTGTTTTTTGTGAGGACTGTATTTTGTACGCAAAACACTCCACTAATGTAAAGGAAGCTCAAGTCCAGAAGATGATGATGATGACGATGAAATCTTAATATAGAATAAACTAACCTCAAGTCAATATAGAGTATATTTATACGCTCGATTAAATTTTGAAATTTTCTAAAACAAAATAGTTGTACCCTTTCTCAAACAAAATTGTTTAATGATCGAATTCTAAATTATGTTTCATACACTCCCGTTGACGTAAAAGCTTTAAAGTATAATTTGTCAGAAGTTTGAATATAAATAAATATAAAATGTTAAAACACAATACAATCACTTTATCGACAGACACAGTTGACAAAATTGCTATGACGGTAAACAAACGCCGGCTAACTGGCGATTTGCATATTAATTGAAAAATCACAGAGTCCACGTTTTCATAGGGATTAGTCCTCATAAGGGAAACAATTTCGGTTTTTACTCGACCATTTTGGAAGCTTAGTTTCTGTTGGTTTGGTGGGACGGACCTGGAAATAAACATAAACTGATGAGCCTGTTTAAGCCTTCGGAACGCGCCGCGATCGAACAGCTTACAATTTTAAATTAAGTTCTTTTTTTGTATTTTCAATCCAGTTAAGTATGTCTCATCATCACTGCAGGACTAAGGGCCTTTCCCACAAATGGGGAGGTTTTTGCCATAATCTCCATGCTTTGCCGGCGGGTTGGAGATCGCAGTGTTATAAATATAACAATGGAAAACAAAAAAATTTCCAGCCTACGGGGACTAGACCTTTTGCATCGAAAACATTAGTCGCCTTATACGACACCCACGAGTGTAAGGGGCTGGTGCTATTCCACTCTGTCGGGCACCAAACGGCTAATTCTCATTATTATTAACAGTAAGTATGTCTATCTATTGTTCATAATAATGAGTTTAACATATTCATATAATGGACGATAAAAACTACCATGTAACACGCATTTTTGGCAGAAAGAGCTAACATTAGTTTTACTTGTGTGTATTTGCATAATTTTAATGTATGCTGAGAACCGTGTTGACTTCGTTTAGTAAGTAAATCGAATGCATTTTAGTTACGGTTTAAATTAGTACCTATGTTGTTTTAACCAGTCTGTTGACCCAAAATAGAACTGTACGGCGAAAAATGAACAAGAGAGCTGACCCTAAATGAAACGGTTAGGTAAATAAAAATATTAATTATCTTAGTTCTACTAAGAAAAACTATGCTAGGAGCGTCGGTGGCCGAGTGGGTAAGGTATCCGTCTCGTAAGCGAGAGGTACCGGGTTCGAATCCCTCTGCGGCCATGTACCGATTACTATTTTCTAGGTTATGTAATTAACGCTAGGACGATTATTTATTTATGAAAAAACTATGCTATAAAAAAGTAATTTTTCATTTTATCGTTGAAAACCTGACATTAACTTGCTTATAGAATCGCAACGAATTTGTCCCTTATTGCGTTAGCACAAAGCACAGGTGTAGCGAAATGTATTCAATGCGATACTTTTATCGTAGAAACGGCCGGTATATGCAAATTTCGGATGCAATAACAATTTTCAACTCGATAGGAACCACCGGGCCAGCCGTTAAAGATAATGGGGGGTAACTCTGGAAAGCAAAACGCTCCGTAGGTGTCTCCTTCACACAACATAAACTTTAATAGCTTCAATGCGATAGGAAGAGAAGATTTTGCATTTAAACTGGCCGGTTAAAATGTTATTTAAGTTATCATATCAACTTACTAGAGAACCCGGCGCGACTTCGTTCGCTTACACTTATTTTACCCCTACCTACCCTTTTTCTTGCTTCTAAACGTTCCGGACGACATATCTATTGTTTAAAAATTGCAATAAAATTCGTTGCATAGTTTAAAAGATCTAAGCGTACATAGACACATAGGGACAGACGGCGGAAAGCAACTTCATTGTATACTATGTAAAAATATGGCTTGCTTAGCACTTTAAATAAAATATAACCGAATAGACATAGTTATGTTAGAAAGACAAAGTCTACTACACTAAAATATTTGGAACGTACAAATAATTGCCACGTAAACTATGGTGCAAGAAATCAGTCCAGCTGTACGGGAGCATAGCAAACTGACAGAAAGCGTGCAGTGTAGCCTATTGGCGAGCACACGACGCGGTGACTGTGCGAAGACTATGCGGGTGCTGCGCGTTTGATTCCAAATATTAAAATAAGCTTTCTGGAATTAGTACAGAAAACGAAATTGCATGAACTGAGACAAATCTTGCAGAAATCGTCTACTTCTATATACAGTCGCTAAGGCGCTGTTCTATTTAGCAATAGTCGTACGACCATGGTCGTGAGCCAGGCGGTTTGGAGGTCTCCTATTGGTCGGGCGAGACCGTCATACAACCATGGTCGCACGAGCGTTGCCAATAAGGACAGCGCCTAAGTCGCACTTTACGGCATCCACCAATAGATAGGGTAGCTGCTACAGCTGCTACATTACACTCTGCTGGTCATGGCCCTGCTACTAAAGGCATGATTTATTGAATGAGCTGCAGAATAAAATACCCCCCTAGGACACATTTCAAAGTTGGTAGAGGGGTCAGTTCTCTCTGCAACTGACTGTACGTTGCTATTCACTATAGACCGAAGCACAAATTGAGATCCATTATTATTCTGTCTTTCCGTGATCTTATTCTATCCTATCGTAGGTCGCGGAGACGTTTGAATAGCTGTAACTTAAGTGCTCCTGGAAAGTAAATCGTACTCATATCTTAGATGTTCCATTTCGAACGGAAGTGTCGCAAATTGAAATTTACTGACACTTTCTAAGGCCGTGATGTCTGTCTGATTTTATGTTTTAGAAGGTATTAGGATGTGTGCCTGCTTGCCTACTCATGTTAATGAAGATACTACGGCTGGCTACACATTTACCATCTTGTTATTTATATAGTATAAAATAAATAAGAGGTAAATTAGAGGCGGGAAACGCATTGGTAGCGCCCCTGGTGTTGCTGATGTCCATAGGCGGCGGTGACCACGCACCATCAGGTGGCCCGCATGCCTGTTTGTCTGCTTTTCACGTCTCTCAGAACCGCTAACTCCCAAACCACGCAACGGATTTTGATGCGGTCTTCACCATCAGTTAGAGAATTTCTTCCGGAAGGTTGTACATGTACAATGCATACATCATATAGAAAAGACAAGCTGAAAACCCACGTGCAAAGCTGGGGTGGGTCGCTAGTAATTTATATCAGTTACATTTGTGCCTGAAACATATAGCTGGCATATCGGTGCTACGTATTCAAATGTGGGCAATTCAGCCCGTCGTAAATTAGTTCAAATTCAATTGCACCGGCCAATATGATTTAGTGCTCGACGCCACTACCGTTGTTACTATACATTGCGCTTATTGGCACCGAGACTATCCAGAAATGTCCTACTGCGCGACGCTATTACAGCTATGCTAGCGAAATTGTCGAGGTATTCGTTGCGGCCACGTTGTCTGGTATTGTGAGTGTCTTGTGTTTGTTTCAAGCCTTTTAACTGCGTTTTGTTAATCTTTAGTTATACCAATCTAAATAGCCACATTGTGATTTAAATAGTGGCAAGACAGGCATTTGACCGCCATCTCACCTGTTGGTAAGTGACGATAAAAAGACGAATTGGTGAGTGACGAGTTGGTAAAACTCACAAAAATGAGACTTACGGGGACATAGCTCAGTTAAATTTACCCCAGAACCCTATTTTTAAAAATATTTTTGAAACCGCTATTCTTTACCCTATGGTCCCTGGTGTTGCTAATGTCTTTAGGCAGCGGTGAATACTTTCCATCAGGTGGCCCGCTTGCCTGTAGGCATGCCTACTTTATGACATAAAAAAATCAATTTAATTTGAAACTGCACTGGAATGTCCGAAATAGAAGCAAAAATAAGTAAAAAGGTAAAATACGACGAAGGTATACTTACGGAAAGGAAGGAAAATACGTTGATTCAAATCAATTTAACCAATAGAATGCCGTCCAGCTACTGAAGGGTACGCTTGCAAAATAAATTGGTTTTCAAGACTAAGGCACTTGTGTCCCTGCTGGCAAGGCAAGAAAGGAGAGCGAATTTTCAACAAACTTTTTATGCATCTTTATAACCTTCACGCTTACATAAATACATAATGCGATATCTCTCGACTTTTAAGGGAAATATTTCAATATTCAACCCTGCGAATAGTGTTAATAAAGGGAGAGTTGGTAAAACTATACCTACTTACTGTATTTTAATCGGAAATTGATTATTTTAAAGCTTAAGAGGAGCGTCCGCCAGCGCGCTTCATACAAATGTAATTTGATTATAATATTTTCAAATGTATCATTTCAAAGTTACACGAAATTTAAGATATCCATACAAATTTTAAATCCCGCGCAACTTTTCATTCTTTTTTTTTGAAACGATATCATATAAAAATCTGACAAACTACAAGCATAGATATTGGTTTCTGGATCACTTCTACAAAATTTCATTGACATTCACGCACGAGGCCCATTCCGCCTTGACCATGATCCAGGATTTGGCAGATCAGATAATTACAGTGGAGCGACTGCCATCTGTCCTCCGTGACACTGCTACCAGGGAAACCTGACCAGATTGGATCATGGTAACACATTCAGTCGCCTGAATGCGCAGGTTTTCATTGACATTGATAGCATCATGTTAAAAATATGATCAAACTACATTTACATGGAGCGCTCGACAAACACTAGCCTTAAAATATCGAAGTTGTGACTTAGATTTTCTAAAGAGCCAGATGATACGAGTCTTAATAAAAGGTTTTTAAATCACTAGGTTGTAAAATGTATGTTTCTAGGTTTCGTAACGTTATAATTTAATACAAAAGTAGATATCGCGTGTAGTGCAACGGTTTTCACGTATTACGGAATATTAGATTACGCATCTAGATAATGTCATTGCGCGCGTAGGGCTGTCAAACTACCATCAAGTTCCGGTCACGACAGAAGAATATTAAATTCGAAACAGTATCAGCATGCAATGCAATTCGAAGCGTGCAGACTCAGCACTGTGAAATTGATTTTTCAGGCACGAAAACTGCAGTAATTAGTTTAGTTAGTTTGTACGCTTTCTTTTCTCTGTACTGTAGCCTAAACAATTTTAACGGCCGTGTATAATAATAATATCATAGCAGACGCTATGGTCTCCTCAACAGGCCGCCACTGCTGGAGTTATGTTTTTCCGCATACTTAGTGGAAGTTTTACTATAAAAAGGAATTTCCTTTTAACCAATCGCGATCACTAAATCATGGTCATGGTTGTGTTATAATCTCTACGCTTGGCTCGTGGGTTCGTGGGATCGGGATCGCAGTGTTAAAAACAGAAGACAACGCTGCCCATTTTCTGAGGCGCGGAAATAGAAGGGGTTGATCAACAACCTCATATATTTTGGATTCTTCCTTAATACATTTCGGCTATATAAATGACATCTTACAGCTTTCTCTTGCACTTACGCTATATCCAGTCAAATATCACTATCACTACAAATAACGAAAAATTCCCACGCCGCGTCTATCTATCTGTTCGCGATAAAACCGCTGAAAGGGTGTTGAGGTTTTTAGCAATGGATAGAGAGTATAGGGTAGATCTAAATAAAATACTTTTAATGGATTAATCTCTTACGATTTCGAAGTGATCGAAACGTCGAGATTATACAAAACCGCCGTGTTCCCTTTGAAAGATCTGTAACACGGTCTCCAACACTTCCCTGCCCCACAAAGTGCAGGTGTAGTGTGCGTGTCCACGGGACGATCACGTGCGCTTTGTGCGGTCGCGAGAGTAGAGCGTGCGGTTTGCATCCGGCGCATACAATGGAAGCGATTACAATCGCGATCTGTGTCGCCCGCTGCATCTAGCCAGTCGCCGAGGCCACGCCCGGGCGTTCACTGTGAGCTGACAGCTAGGGTGTTAAGTCAGATTCTAGATCTGTAGGGAATCTGGAAAGTGGCCCAGGCTAGTGTTGGCTTGTGAGACCAAACAACACACACGCACGCCGCAACAACAACACGATATTTTTTGTTATTTGAACTGGTGGTTTAATTTAGATATTTACACACGTCTCAATGACATGGTAGATAGCCCTCGAGATTGTTGAACCAGTCTCAGGGTCCACAGCGTCCAGTAACTGGATGGGTGACCGTTTCGTACTTTGAGGCTGTTCTATCTTCGGCTGCGGTGCTCGCCACTTGTTAGTTGTGTCTTACTTTTTTCTTGTATTTTTTTAATGTCTGAAGAAAGTTGAATACCTTTATAAGGTTTAGATGTTCGGACGTAACTACCAGTCTTAGGGCCCCAGCGGAAGACCTTGAAGTTCGACTAGCCACAAAGTACGAAAAGGTCACACATCCAATTCCCGGACGCTGTGGACAGTCTGTTGAAAAGAGGTATTGAACAGTCCCGGGGACCGATTGACACACATACTACCTATACATACATACTATATATACCTACCTATTTGTGTGATACAAGAACTATCTGCCATATTATCCAGACGTGGGTATATTTGGGTGTTTATTTAAATATTTTCAAAATTAAACGACCAGTTGAAATAACAAAAAACATCGTGTTTTCAACGATAAACCTCAAAGTAAAAACAATCCCTTTTCATGTTTTGTGGTTGAATAAAGTCCTTGTTCCATTTTAATGCGTAAAGGTCAAAAGACTGTTTTCGTATTTGGTTTTGAATGTGGTTGAGCGCAAATCTTTCCTACCTATACATACAGACTGATGGCAAAGGATGACAGGTAACTCGACCTATTTCTTCAAAGGGATTACGATCTGTCAACCAGGGGACAAACACGTGAGAGTTTTCTTAGTTTGTCTTCTTACCAAATGGAAATTGTATTGTTGACGAATTAATATCAAATTTAAATTCAAATGATTTATTTGTGGTAACACAGGTAAAAAAGATGTTACATTCGGTACATGTGTGCTCAACTGTCACCTGCCATTCGGCGTACAAATTTAATATAAACATTTAATTATGATTTTATACAATGTCAATCTGTAATTAATTAGGTAAATAATGAATGTACCTATACGTAAGTTTGACAACGCTCGTCAGTCAGTTTTTTGTATTGCCTAGATAGGTACACGGACGGACGGTCTAACTGATGGAAAGCGGCTACCCAATGTTGTGAGTCCGCGACAAATTGTTCATTAGGCACAGTTTTGTTTTTAAAAATAAGCAGCGCCTGTTATGTCTTTTATACTGTTATAATTTTCTGTATATAATTATTTCGTACAATAAACAGTTAAATAAATAAATGCTTGCTTCTCGGTACTCATCACTACAACCAGAGCCTAATATACTTCGTGAGATAAATATGTAGATTCAGTCAATGAAGTGAATAATCCTCAAAAATACAGGTCGATAATCCTCAAAAGTGTGCCTCACTTTTGAGGATTATCGACCTGCAACACCGAGGTATATAACGCCAGACTATTCACGACCCGAGCGAAAGCATTGCTAATCCAATACCTGCATCGCAAATTGTCAAAGCTATTCCTGAAATCGCGTTTCTACGCAATATTCAACGGTATGGCATACGGTAAACGTTTCGCCGAAACGGTACAGAGAGATAATTTCCCATGACATGCCGGATAGGGTAACTTAACAGCGTGCACTATCCTATCCTACTATATAGGGAACGTGTACAGTATGGTCACGTGTTGCGTAAGCCTCAGGGCTACGTGGGAAATAGGTGCCTAAATCTGCCAGTATCAGGAAAGTAGCCCCGTGGGCGACCCAAGAAGCGATGGATTGACATCGCTGAGTCGAATGCGAGAGCCAACAGCTTACGATGAAAGGATGCCGAAGGCCGGGCGAAGTGGAGAAGAAAGAGTAGAAAAGCGGACCCTGGCAGAGGTCAGGATAAGCGCTAAGACGATGATGACGTTATCCTACTAGTTTGTAAGATTGGATGTTTAGACGGATTTGTCACCCTTCCTACTTAAAGAATTTGTTAACATTTTGCAGTGTCGCAGCTTATAAACTAGAATAACACATAACTAAATGTGATTCGGTACATTTATATCGCCGAATTTGACGCGGACAAACTAGTACATGGATAGATTTAGGCTTAAATCTACCTATCCCAAAGCATCTTTACCTAAACCTAAATCACAGCGGGTTCGTGTCCTTCCGCGAATTTTGTGTTTTCTCTCTGAGCACATAGCTTAATTTGATTTTCACTATGATCGGGAGACCTGTGTCAAATACCCTGACATAGAGTAGGCAATAATGTCAAACACGGATTCCTTTTTATAATCTCATGTAATATAACCTAAAACTAACCTAACGACATCCTTTCGCCCATACCTCTTCCATCCTAAGAAATGAAATCGGAACAACAGTAGTTTCGCTTTCACAGCAGTTACAGTCCGTGATAGCATTTAACGGTGACTCGATTAAACCAGATGAAGTTTAAACGCGGAACTGGGGGAATTTAATAAATCCCCAGTTTCTAAAGGCGATCCCGATCCCCGTCAGAATGATTCATCGCAACCACAATCAAGTGAAGTCTAGTGTTTGAGCAAGTTTCAGATCTAAAGACACTGCGAACTTTTTGAGATGCAGTTGATAAAACTTGCCAGACACTGCTTGTAAGGCGATAAAGTTGCGAAGTTCCCCGGAGTTATATCTACCCATTTTATTAGGTGCTGCACTATACCGCGGGACGCGAGCCAGGCATTCCTTAATAAAACTTACCTACACTTACATCTTAAAATAGGGTTGCCACCTATTAGATAGGTTCTCATATATAATCGCCTCGCATCAACGGCTCGTGACGGTCCAATGATGGACTTGAGCCTCCTCCACATTTGTTGAGGGTTTTGCCAGAATCTCCACGATTTACCCTAGGGACTCTAGATTAGTTAAACAGTCTCGGAAGCCGATTGACACTCCGTTACGGTATATATGACGACCTGAGTGGTTCAGTTGGTTAACATGTAGAGGTCCCGGGTTCGATTCCCGGCCCAGCAGAAATAGAAATGATGAATTTTAATTTCTGTTATGGGTCTGAGTGTAGTATGTATAATAAGTAGGTTTGTAATAAAAAATAAAAAAGTATAAATTTAGTTTATTAGTCATCTATATACCCATAACACAAGCTATGCTTACTTTGGAGCCAGATGGCGCTATATGTCCAAGCATATTTATTTATATATTTTTTCACGTATGACAGGCCTTGATAGCCGTCACCTATGACCAACAGTAAGTAGACCATTACAAGATCCTATTCAGAATTATGCGATAATATTATCAATATCCTCCAGTCCAGCCACCCGCTATACTTATTAATAATAATAAGTATAGTTCAGTATAATAATAAGTCAAAGTTTCTCACACAACGAACAATTTGAAAGCGATATACTGTAATTTACACGAGAAGTTTAATATTTAAGCATAAAGTAACTTGGAGTTTGAGTAAGTCAAGACAGTCATGTAATTATTTGCAATAGATTTGGAACATTTTAAATTAAACTCGATATTACATTTACGGTTTTGACATTTTCTACATATTTTATGTAGTATAGATACATTATTTCGTAGTGCCATGGGATTATGGGTATGGAGTCCAATGGGCAGGAGGGATACTGTAACAAACGTACAACGACAAGTGCTCAAGAAAATATAGATCTACTTTTTATTAACCTTATAAAACAAATCTTCGATTGCTTATTCGTACAATATTCATATTCTATAACTATACTTATAAAAACATATAAACTTAACAAGAACAAGCTTGCATACGGCAGCCCTGCACCCACAATCCGCTTGGAAAACCTCTTACATTTATCAAAATTCAAAAGTTACATTTAAAGAATATTCTCTTTACTTAGCAAGAATAATAATAATGGCACGTGTACTTTGCCTACTTTGTTTTCTCTAAAGATCTGAAACTTTGCTGGAATGCCTTTCATTCTAAAATATTTTAGCTTTTGATATTGGTGTTCCGATTTTTCTGTATTTCAATCATTTACTATTATTTATTTATTATTACGTACTACCTAAGGATTTTGAAGCGTCGGTGGCCGAGTGGTTAAGGTATCCAACTCGTAAGTTAGAAGTACCGGGTTCAACTCTTTTCTGAGTTATGTACATTAGTTCAATACTATCCGATGCTCTTACGGTAAAGAAAAAAATGGCAGTCGCTCCACTGTAACTACCTGATCTGCCAAATCCTGGATCATGGTCAAGGCGGACACCAGGCCCTCGTGCGCAAGCACAAAACCGGGCCATTAACGCCAAGACAACCACTATGGTAAGGATTTTACATAATATAGACTGAGGGTATCTACAATATCCATATTTTATATTTAGGCCTTAATTTACAAACATAAATAAGACGTTAATTTTATTAAAAAACCGATATCTTCTCTAATATTCAATTAACTAACAAATAAACAGTTTTCCAGTAGGTATTGTCACTTGGGGTCTCGCTTACAAGTCCGATCCGCTAGCCATTAGTTGTTTAAAGTTTTACTTTTCGAGGTAACGACCCGACGATGAAATATATCGAGGTAAATCGAGGTAACGTTATTCGAAATAAAGTTTAAAACTCAGCCATTAGGCCACCGATTCTCCACATTCAAATCGTCGTAATACATATCTGTAATTTATTTATCATGTCTATAAATACCTACCTTGTGGTGTGTGGTGCCACCACCTCAAAGAATAGCACCACCCCATCTCTTCCCGTGGGTGTCGTAAAAGGCGACTAAGGGACAAACCCGAAAGATGGACAGCAGCATCTTTCTGGGTACATTAACATATACTGCACTGCGATCGCCAACCCGCCTGCCAAGCGTGGCGATTATGGCAATTCCCCCCCCGATGACAAGTACACACAAGCCACGGCCCCCAGTACCCGGCGGCCCCGCTATTCCGGACCATGGTAGCGGTCACGGTAACGGCGGGGCAGGGGGTGCGAAAAATCACCGGACGCGATCAGGCTACCGCAAAGCACGACCACTGGCCCTGGCAACATACAATGTCCAGACACTGCGGACCGACGAAAAGCTCGTGGAGCTGGAGGAAGTGGTAAGCAGATTACATTGGGACATAATAGGGATATCTGAAGTCCGAAGAAAGGGGGAGGACTCGATAACTCTGAAGTCCGGAAATCTGCTTTACTTCCGGGAGGGCGACCAACTGTCCCTAGGTGGTGTCGGGTTTCTCGTCCACAAATCCCTTGTGAACAACATCGTTAAGATCGAGAGTGTGTCGTCTAGGGTTGCGTACCTTATACTCAGAATTACCAAGCGGTATTCGTTGAAGGTCATACAGGTCTACGCACCGACTTCGACTCACTCCGACGATGAAGTGGAGGCTATGTATGAGGATATAACTACAGCCATACATACCTCCAAGACACATTACACCGTTGTCATGGGGGATTTTAACGCGAAACTGGGCAAACGAAGCGGAGACGAGTTGAGAGTGGGGCAATTTGGAGTTGGAAGTCGGAACGCCCGTGGCCAGATGCTGGCCGGTTTTCTGGAGAAAGAGGGACTCTTTATGATGAACTCATTTTTCGGGAAGCCGGATCATCGCAGATGGACGTGGGTTAGTCCCGATGGTGTCACAAAAAATGAGATCGACTTCATCCTATCTACGAAACGGCATATATTCAATGATGTCTCGTGGATCAATAGCGTAAAAATTGGCAGTGATCACCGCTTGGTAAGAGGCACATTGAATATCAATCCACAGCTGGAAAGATCGAGATTGATGAGGTCCACGCTCCGGCCTGTACCCATCCAAATCCAAAACCCCGAGAGCTTTCAACTCGAATTACAAAATCGCTTCGAGTGCCTAGGAGAATGCGTCGACGTGGACGACTACAATAACAGGTTCGTGGAAACTGTCTATACGGTTGGGTCAAAGTTTTACAAAGCCTGCCGTACAAAAAGAACAAGCAAAATCTCTGACAATACCCTCAAACTCATGGAAGAAAGACGCGCAATGACTCTGCAATCCCCTGATGATGTCTCTCAATTTAGGCGACTTAATCGACAGATCTCCAAGTCTCTGACTCGCGATATACGCCGATTCAATACTATTAACATTGAGACGGCGATCGAGCGGAATAAAGGCTCTAAAGTATTTGCGAGAGATCTGTCGATTGGACAGAGCCAGTTGACAAGACTGAAAACGGATGACGGCAGAGTTGTTTCGACCAAATCCGAGATTTTGAGGGAAGTCGAGAGGTTCTATGGACAGTTATACACGACAACACGGGCACCTGTTACCAGTATGGCAAAAGACCCCAGAGCCAAGTTGACCCGACACTACACCGAAGATATCCCGGACATCAGCCTGTACGAGATTAGTATGGCTCTCAAACAGCTCAAGAACAACAAGGCGCCGGGTGATGATGGAATTACGGCTGAGCTTCTGAAAGCTGGTGGCAAACCTGTGCTTAAGACCCTTCAGAAGCTGTTCAATTCCGTCATCCTCGAGGGAAAAACGCCGGAAACATGGCACAGAAGTATAGTGATATTATTCTTCAAGAAAGGTGATAAGGCTCTCTTGAAGAACTTCAGACCAATATCGCTGCTGACCCATGTGTATAAGCTGTTTTCGAGAGTCATTACGAATCGTCTCGCACGCAGATTTGATGACTTCCAGCCTCCCGAACAAGCCGGATTCCGAAAAGGATTTAGTACCATAGACCACATACATACGCTGCGGCAGGTTATACAGAAGACCGAAGAGTATAACCGGCCATTATGCTTGGCGTTTGTGGACTATGAGAAAGCCTTCGATTCGATCGAAACTTGGGCGGTGCTCCAGTCTCTACAGCGGTGCCAAATTGACTATCGATATATCGAAGCACTGAAGGGTTTATACGAAAACGCCACTATGTCAGTTCATCTCCAGGATAAGACCACAGAACCTATCCAGCTGCAGCGGGGTGTTAGACAAGGTGATGTCATATCACCGAAGTTGTTCACTGCTGCACTGGAGGATATCTTTAGGCTTATGGACTGGGACGGACTTGGCATCAATATTAACGGCGAGTACCTTACTCACCTCAGATTTGCTGACGATATCGTAGTCATGGCTGAAACCCTGGAAGACTTGGGCAAAATGCTCGATGACCTCTGTAGTGCCTCTCAACAAGTAGGTCTTAAAATGAACATGGACAAGACGAAAATTATGTCGAATGTCCATGTTGTGCCTACTCCAGTGACCGTTGGAGGCATTCCACTTGAAGTTGTTGACGACTATTCATACCTAGGACAAATAGTTCAGTTAGGTAGGTCCAACTTCGAGAAAGAGGTCAATCGACGAATCCGACTCGGTTGGGCAGCATTCGGGAAGCTACGCCATATATTTTCGTCCCAATTACCGCAGTGTCTCAAAACGAAGGTCTTTGACCAATGCGTGTTGCCAGTGATGACATACGGAACTGAAACGTGGCCGCTCACTGTGGGCCTTATAAGAAAGCTCACTGTTACCCAAAGGGCAATGGAAAGAGCTATGCTCGGAGTCTCTTTGCGCGATCGAATCAGAAATGAGGAGATCCGCAAGCGAACCAAGGTCACCGACATAGCTCTAAGGATTGCCAGACTGAAGTGGCAGTGGGCAGGGCACATAGCTCGAAGAACAGATGGCCGATGGGGCAGTAAAGTTCTCGAGTGGCGGCCACGTGCCGGAAGACGCAGCGTGGGTAGGCCTTCCACAAGGTGGACTGACGACCTGGTAAGGATCGCAGGTACCAGCTGGATGCGAAAAGCACAGGACCGGCCTTTGTGGAGATCTCTGGGGGAGGCCTATGCCCAGCAGTGGGCGTCTTCTGGCTGATATGATGATGATGATGATGATGATAAATACCTACTAAGAATTTCTCATTTGCATGTATTTCTGAAAACTAGCTCATTGACAAACACGTCCTAACTTTTTAAGGAGTAAAACAACATTTTCATAACTTATCAGCTTATTTGACCACCGCATTAGCAAAATAGTATAGGTAGGTACACTTTATGACTTCAAAGGATAAGATAGATAGGAAGGAACTTTTTCAATCCGTTTAATATGGTTTTCATTATGAAAGCGATGACTCAAGATAAAGTTAAGTGAGGTAATTACAAGGTTCACGTCATCGAAAATTATACGACATTGATAAGAAAACGTTCCAAACGCCAAAGGCAGAACAGAGATAGTCAGAAAATTTGTACTATAACATTTTTTTTTTAATTATTAAACTGTTATTTTGGTTATATTTTTTTGCAACCATAGCAACTAGAACGATTAAACGAAAACTAGCATTATCTAAAAATAAATAAAACCAAACGCGAGTAGACGACTAAGTTCCTCTGACTTGAAGCAGGATCCTCGTCCTAGACAAGACAACCTTCACGGTAAGATCAAGATCCCAGCGCTCACGTGAATCGAGATAAGCTCCACAGATAGATTTATCGTTAGTAATAAAGCCAAAAGTTATCCGACAAACAAATGGGATTTGTAAAAGCCGAATAACTTTCCTTTTGGGGATTATTTCAGTCTCCGAATTGACGGCTTTCGTCCGGTTTATAACAGTATACAAAGGGCGGATTGACGAAACGCTGGCGGTGCTTGAGCTGTGCTTAAAATTTTATCGCCAACCGTATTACTACTTATAGCGAGATTATGTAATCCTATATTGCATATATTCTATAGGATCACATTTTATAACACAATTAACTGGCGGCACGCCAAAATGGTACCACAGGATCTCGCAGCTGGGACGAACGTTTCTCGCAAGCTATCTCCAGCTTTCTCTAAAAGATTACGGAGGCATTATGGGGATACAACACGGCGCATTCCAGTCGCCCGAAGCATTCTTATTTTAAATAAAAACGATATTGATAACCCCGTGTGCACGTGAACGTTGCTATCAATCATTATTATCCTTATTATCCTATGGATCACTCCAGGTTTCTACGGGCTCGATTTCCTACTTTTTCTCCTCTATTTCATAGTCCGCAATACCTTCACGACTTTCCGCCGACTTGACTTGTAAGCCATTAGCTCTCGCATTGGACTCAGCTATGTCTCACTGAATCCATCGCTTCTTGGGTCTCCAGCGACACCTGATTCATCGTCTTGATACGCATTTACAGGTACCTAATCTAAATAATCTCCTCTACATTAATACATACATAAAGCTCACGCCTGTGTCTCCCACAGGTGGGGTAGGCAGAGACTATGAATCTCATCTACTGACCTAAATAACATGTAATACTAGAATTATAGAGTAAATTTTGAAATTAGCCGTATTCTCAGAATATCGCTGAGTAAGTTATAAACAAAGCAAACGAAAACGAGCCGTTTGAAATTTCAATCAGGTATTTAGATTCAGCTAAATGTAAGTGGAAGATAAATTTAAATAAAATTTCAATTTACCTACTTTTAGATAGATTAGCTCGAGTTGGTTACACTTTAACAAAAAAACTATAATGGGTATTAATGAGAAGTAATTAGCAACTCGTAGACCTAAATTCCACTCACGACGTTTTACAAATACCACCCAAACTCTAGGGACCAAGAAGCTGGCTCGCAATTGCAAAGTAAATTGTTATGAGACAAATTTTCTGTCCGCTTAGTTCCGGGAATTCATTACTGTCGTTATATCAGGGATATTAATTGCCTCCTTGGGGAGGAGTGGGGCTGGATCAAGAAGAACGAATTCGTGAGTACTCATTATGTCGTGCCGCTTCTTTCTGTCCTCGCAAATTTAAGGCTTTCACGAGTCCTTTAATTTGGAATCTTTGGCGACGAAGACGCGAAGCAGATAAAATAGATATATTAAAACATTTTACACCGTGTGCCAAAAGATGTAAACAAATTAAACAAATGTGCTTCTTGAATAGTTGATGGAAAACTAAATAAACAAACTATATATTTTATTTAAACTCACACCAGTACATACAGGGTGCATTTCAATCATTTTATCATCAGAGTACCAATCCTGTTATCGACATAATTAAAACCACAAAACATTCAGCTTCTCAACCAAAAAAAGATAACAGCTACAATCAACGGCTTTCGAAATCAACGCTAATTCACCGCAGTGAATACTGAATAGGTCTGTGTGACAAAATTATAACGATGTGTAATTAACATGAAAGATAATATTGATACCTAAATAAAGTGAATAGAATAATAGCTAACACATAGATAATTCGCTTCCATATTTGATTCTCGAACCTTGGTCGACTTATTAATTCAGTGCAGGAGCAACCGCCAGCAAATATTCGGAAACACAAAACAGTTTCACGGCGCCACGCTCGCAACGTTGCTAGAAAATTCAATTCTGCCCCGGCTTGGAAATTATCCAAAAGCCGAAATGGTGACCGAAAGAGTGCATAATACAATACAGTAATACAATAAAGGAGACGAAAGGCCGCTGCAATATCCGTGCTGAATCACGAGTAAATGTATTTATATTCACGGCTGTGGGACGGGGACGAGATAAACTGGTTAACATAAAATCTGATTCAGGAGAACAAAGTGCGTTTGCGACACACAATTATCTTGATAAACTCATCTTTCGCTGTTAATTAATCAATTATTTATATTCATTCAGTCCGCAGATTCGACTTCAATATTTTCATGTCAGTACTCGATTATTGATATATAAAAAGAATATTCAACTTAATAATGTTGTCAATCACGTTTCCCTCGACATAAGAGCATTAGTTAGTATTCAAGTAATAAGCATAATTCAGCGGATTTCGAACCCGGCACCACTCGCTTACGATTTGGATATCCTAACCGCTCGGCTGCCGACTCTCAACTTCAACACAATAATCAACTTAATAATATTGTCAATAATAATCTGAAATTACGCTTAAGCGCAAGTAGGTAGCACAAAATAGATTATTTTATATTGTGCTATTAGTTGCTATTAGTCTGCCTCCTATTGGCCTCCCATCGCGTTGCTTACGTAGATTATCATGTTTACAAGGCAGCGGTCGTCAACTGGCTAAAATTGCCGATTTATTCGATTTGATTCGAGGTCCGTACTAAACTTGCTTGTTTGTGGTCCTCCTTCGAACATCTTTATGGCCCTAATAAAATGTTCGCTGGAACTTTTTGCTCTCGATAAGCCGGGCGATTGTGTTCCTTTAGATAACTGGGTACCTATCGAATGTTCGCTCATTTATACTGTTTTCGAACTTCAATAATGAACCAATTAGGTACCTATCTACTTAGATTCGCTATCTCATTCGAATAAAATAGGGTAAGTACGTAAAATGACCGTTCTCTGCTAAAAGTATTTTGATACGTAATACTGATATAATAATTAAGACATTTAAGGGTCGGCAACGCGGGAGTGAACCTCTGGTATTGTAAACGTCCGTAGGCTGTGGTAACTAACTTGTAAGTGGTATAAATAAGGCACCTTAGTGGTATTAAATATTCATATAAATAACATAGAGTGCCTATGTCGTAATATTTAAGAAGTTAGTGAACCAATTAAATAGAAAATTATAGGTAGCATAGAGCTGGTCCGATGATGGAGTCAGAGGGTCGTGTGTGGGCTCTTTGGAATGGTCTTGATGAGTAGGTAATATACCGCGCGATAAAAACTTGTTAAAAAAACATTTTTCATTTGAGAATTTATTTTATTGCCTAGCTAGTCACAAGGACGGACGGTCCACCCTGAAAGCAGCCACCGTCGTCCCTGCAACCTAAGAGGAGCGGACCTATTCTCATTATCAGTAACTCCGATGTGGAACGACATTAATTGTTCACGAGAGAAATACTACCAGCTCCCCTTCTGTTTACCAATTTGGGGTGATTTCCAGCTTTTACTCCTGCTCCGTGACCACGGAACAATAAACCACGCTATTTGTGGTACGCACAAATCGTACTTTAAACTCTTTCGAGCTGTTTATGGTCGGTCGTTAAACTAGTTAATTTACCATCCAGCTAGGATCTATTCTTAGACGAGCATAATAGCTTGGCATAGGAACAGCCAATAGGTACCCCATGCTAGCGTGCTAATGTCACACTGTTGATGTTTGCGAGAGTGGATATTTACGTTCCAGCAGTAAAGGGTTTGCAAATAGAATGCCAATATTTCTTGGTGATGTTGCGAGCTCTTATATTGCAGCCTAAGATGGATATTGCAACATTACATTCAATTATATGAAAGGTTGCACAAAAACGGTCGTGGTGCAGGTATCCTGGATAAAAGCCTCTTATTGTGCCGTTATTTGGCACTCGAGTTGGCGCTTGTGTATATAAGAAAGTAGCTTCCGCCGTCTGTACCTATGTCTAAAACTATGTACGCTTAGATCTTTTAAACTACGCAACAGATTTTAATGCGGTTTTCAACAACAGATGATTGCGATTGATTCAAGACGAAGATTTATAAGTTAGAAAAAAATTGTAGGTAGTGGTACGCTTACGAAGTTGCGCCGGGTCCATCGGTTTGGAAATAAATAAATGATAAACGCTGCCACCAATATTCTGGTATACGGAGATCCAAGGCGGCGTGGCGTCTTGGATGGCAACGATGCGTAGATAGGATCTATGCCGTTCGATTCTACCGCATTTATTTAGGGTGATGTTACTCCTACTTTGTTATTCATTCATCGAGACAACTTGTCAAAAAATAATTGGGAAATATGATGAGTAGCGATTATCCTTCCGTTCTACTTTTTAAATAGTTTTTAAGTCTGTACTATCCTTCAAGATCAGAGTTGGTCAGGTTAGTTTAGGTCAAAGAAACATGCCTACCCAGGAAACCGGGTAGGCATGTTCCTTTGATGTCAGTCAAATTATCGCCAGGAGTTTGACTGACATCGAACAAACATGCCTGTCCAGGAAACCACCTGTATAATCTGACCTTGAAGGATCATCATCACAGCCCGTAACAGTCCACTGCAGGACTTAAGGCCTCTCCCACGAAAGGGGAGGTTATTGCCATAATCTTCACTCTTAGCAGGCGCGTTGGAGATCGCAGTGTTTAAATATAACAATGGAAAATGCTGCTTCCCATTTTCCAGACTACGGAGACTCATTTGCCTCGAAAACATTAGTCGCCTTGTACGATACCCACGAATGTAAGGGGTTGGTGCTATTCTACTATGCCGGGCACCACACGGCCTTGAAGGATAGTACAGAGTTAAAAACTTGTATGTACGTGAGCTAGCCATGTCATAAGTACATAAATAATAACCTACTCTCGTGCCCTAAATCCAGCTATACAATACAGCTCTATATGTATTACAAAATAACAACAAGATTTATACGATCCAAAATATAGCTGCTGAGGGCCTTTGGGCCTTATTACAAGGTAGTAGAGAACTTGGGCGTCATTACTCTGTTTCCAACTCCAACTCTTGGCGCTCCATCACACTTTTGTCGCGGTGGTATCCGATTCAGCATGAATTGCGATCACGACGTGTAGGGTTGCCGCTTTCGTCATCCTGGCGGGTTCACTTAATTGATTCAAAGGAAATGTTAAGTGTAATATATTTTTGGCGACCTGAGTCTGCAGAGGTCCCGGGTTCGATTCCCGGCCGAGCAGAAATGGAAATGATGAATTTTAATTTGTGTTACGGGTCTGTGCCTAAGCACAGACAGGATTAAACAAATCGCTTTCGAACGTCGAATATACAATTCATTGAATTAGTATATTCAATTGTATTATAAAGATATAATGCAATTAAATATACTTAATAAAATATTGTGAAAGTATAACTTATATACTTAATCAATTATAGATTGCAGTTGACATCACACTATGCACTTTTATCATGAATTTAATTGTCTATTTTATAATACCCCTTACAGATCAAAAATGTTTTACAGTAACTTAAATTTTGTTTCTGAAAGATTTACTCGATAATTCATAGGTCATATAATCAAGTGTGGTATTTTTTGTTGGATAAAATATCTTTTCTTCACCAGCTACACCGTGTTTTATACTAGGAGTACACAGAAAGTTTTGCTTTCTTAGCATTCAATTACCTAACTGTTCGAATTTAGATAATCTTTAGTAGTTCAAAAAAAGTTTGGCGGGTAAATCAGTTGTCATTTATTTTATAAGTATGTTTTATAGTAATGTATGTAGATAATATGTTCGGGTCAAATCTTGCAAGCTTAATTTAACCTACTTCAAGGTCTGATGATGATGATCGAAGGTAGCCATAGGAACTACCGAACGCAAGAAGATAACCCAATCGTGTTTGGGCTCTTTAGAATGGATTTAATGAGTACAATTCCGCTAGGTAAAATTCAAGGTCTGATGATGACGGAAGATGACCATAGGAACTACTAACCGCAACAAGATATAGTTTTGAACCGATTTTTTGCCGGTTTATGCAAACGTTTTGTGGGTCTTCTAACTAACGCTACAAAGTGTACTCGATGACGCGGGACGTACGACGCCCTCACAGTCTATACGGTGCACCCAACCCGTGGCAACCCTACCTGCTTGTTTGTAATAGGAACAGGTGCTGCGCGCTGAGTTATTGAGCACTCGATGCCTGAATTATGAGAGATCCACGGGGATTTTTCCACCCCCTATTTGGCTGCTGTTACAAATCTTTTGGCGGTAATCACTTCGTAATTGCTTAGCAACCGTTAAGAGGGTAGACATCCTGTATACGCTCCCCGAAGGCCTGTGTGGGTGGAAATTACCGCCGACAAGTTATGCCTATTCGTAAGTAAAATATCGGTATAATTGGCTAATTCTACGGCACACTCTATGTTTGATAATTTTGCTTACCTAGTAACCTATTAATTAATCTCTGCTCCTACTTTATGTATGTAACAACCGAAGTTTTTAACCCCCGACGTGAAAAGAGGGGTGTTATAAGTCTGACGAGTGTATCTGTGGATCTTTATATCTGTGTATATGTGGATGTGTGTATATGTCTGTGGCATCGTAGCTCCCGATTTCGATACGATTTAGAAAGTCAGTTTAATCGAGGTGGTTCTTAGCTTTGTATTATTAAAATCGATTCAGTAGTTTAGGAAATATTTAAGAATATGTATACTTGGTCGGAGGTTATCCAACGTTTTTCCGTCGGTTAGGTTATAACGACAGTGGACCGTTACAGATCATCATAAGAGCTGGGGGCTTACCAGGAACTCTTATAGAAGAACTGCCCTTGTCTCGTTCTAAGCAGGGCAGTTCTGTTTAGGTCAGGTCAGGTATAAGAGCTCATGGTAAGCCCCCTGGACTCTTGTCGGTAGAGCAATAGCCACTCTTCTGTCCCATCTGCTAACCTCTTAATTTCGTAAGTACTTAATCATATGTGTTCACTTTATCTGTAGCGTGGAGATTTGATGGCAAAATACCCTTCACCATTGCGGAGGAGCCTCGAGCCCAGCATTGGGTTGTTAAGGGCTATTGACGTAAGGTACTCACGAAATTACAACATCAGCTTGATAGAAACGTACCTGGAAACCAATAAACATTTAATTAAATATCAACAAATTACATTTCAGGTACCTGCGTTACATAAGACGGGTAAACAAGTTATATGATTGCTGTTTCACTGTACGTACTTATCGATAGGTACAGAGAAGAATAATAGAATATTATGTTACGTAATCAAATCGTAAATTCAGAGAAAATCTACGGCGTTCCTAAACACTTATTGTAATTATGTTTGTCCCCAAAATTTCCAACGCAACAAAGACATTTTGTTGGTGTTTGTGTATTCTTGTTTAGATGTTATACTACTAACAGACGCTCAGATTTGGCTGGAGCCAACCAACCGTCAGTTGTAGTGGATACTAATCCTTACGGTGTACAAAATAACGTCGCTTTTGGATTATTTCGGATGCACGGGCGAGCAGACCATGGTCGGACGTCCGACCACGTCCGCCGTACCCAAAAGCTACTTTATTTTATATTGCGTAAGGATTAGTATCAACTGTAAATGACGGTTGGTCGGCTTCAGCCAAAACAGAACGTCTGTTACTAGTTTAAGTCCGTAACCAGTCAGTAGGCAATGACTTTAGTCAGGCGTTAATATCCCGGTTGTGCGCTCGCGCGTGAAAGCCTGAGGTCCAGTCAAGCGACTGCCAAGTCTGACCTCCGTGACCCTGTTGACAGGGGAACCTGACCAAATTGGATTATGGTTACACATTCAGTCGCCTAAATATTGGTTTCCTCGTGATGTGTTTCTTTCTAATGTAAGTAAAAACACTGAAAAGAGTCAGTGGTACGTAGGTACAGGCGGCACTGGGATTCGAACCCAGTACCTTGTGGTACAAGTCGGACCACTTAACCACTAGACCACCGATGCTACGGTAGGTAAATGATATCTTTTAAAGATTGCAAAATGGCGGTGAGTCACTTCCTGACGGTGCGACGCTTTGACTGTGTGATTCATCACATTTACGCGAGACGCATATTGAAAGCCTATTAATGATGCGTTGTATAGTAGTGTAAGTATCGACGTAAGTAAAGTAGTAAATCAATATATTTCCTATGTGGATTCGAAACACTGAATTTCCAAAGAATAAGTATATGGAATATGGAGTTTGAAGTTCTAGAAACACACATTTTTCAACTACTCATTGAGTTTCATAATAACAGCCAACCACGGCGATAGAAAACATCGTGATGAAACCTGCACATTCAGGTGACTGAATGTGTAACCATGACGCATTCTGGTCAGGTTCTCCTGGTAGCAAGGTCACGGAGGTCCGTGCCTGAGCCCTCGTGCGCGAGACCATAACCGGAACATTAACCCCAAGATGATGTTTTTATAACAGCCGACCGCCATAGTTAATACCGTCCATCAGTCTATTATTGTCCCAATGTTGAGGCCATTTCTCAAAAATATTGATGAGAGAGATCTTCCTCGTATTTAATGTAAGTAAGACAGAAAATATGACAAAGCATATTAACCTGTGGGCGTATTCTAATCTAATATCATTACTACATATAATAAAGTCCCACAGTACGTCTGTCTATCTGTTCGCGATAAATTTAAAAAGCAAATAGTCAAAAGCTTTTTACTGCCAGAATATAGTAAATACATGGTTACAAATTATTACATTAGATCCTTTTGTTCTACCCAATGAGGCATGCGAAAATTCAATAATTATTATAACACAATGTCATAACATTGTTAATGTTAATTCTATTCATGCGGTTTCCCCAATAGACAGAGTTATTCATGAGGAAGGATTAGCTATATCATTTGTTAAGGTCACTACTCTTACGCAGCCGTGACGTGTCACTACTTGATAATAAATTAATGACACAATCGTGTAGATAGATTAATAATATGTGTACACAATTCGCACTACTTATTAGCGTTATTACGTAAAACAAACACTCCCTGGTAGAAGCCAGACTCTGTTTACGCGGCGCGAAGCGAGGAATGCCACAAATCACGGCGCCCGGCACAATAGCGACAGTACCGCGCCTGCGCCTAATATTTACAAACGCTTGAAGAATACCAACAAAAGGTGCACTTAACTCGACTCAAACCCTTTGAACTCTCAATAGGTGATGGTGACGGGCCCGAGGCAACAGACAACAATGAGAGCGATAATAAAATTACTGACTCGTAAAAAAGGACGATCAAAGCGCAACCGGGGAAGGTCCCGGCTAATGCTGTACAAAAAGAGCGAAAGAACTCACCAGGTCCAGTAATGACGTCATTCATCATCTCGCTCGCAGTGGACGGAAACGGATTTGGGAGCACAAGCTCGTACTTACCTACACGATTTTATGAATTCACTCTCTTTTTTATTATTCGCGTCTGACAACGGGACTGTTGAGAGCTAATGGGTTTTGTTGTTTATTTCTAAATGCGCGATAAGCATTACTAAGTACTTAGAGTATAGGTACTGTTTCTGTTTATAAGTCGTTCTTTACTCATTTTACACGGAAACTATTATTTGATAAGTAGCTGACACATATGTTGTGCGTTCTTGATGGACCTCCGTTATGTTATGTTAAATCACTTTCGCACTATTTCACGTAATACTTATTATCAAAATATAGATCACCGCCAACCTTTTCCGTGTGCAATTTCTTTGTACAACAAATAAATCAACCTACAACGCGTCAAAACGAAGGTACCCACCTACTCATTTTGTTTGGCAAAACAAATAAATCTACCCACAATGCGTTAAAAGGCACTTACTCAGCACAGCATTCCTATTAGCATTCTTACATGTTTATTTCCACCGCTATTATAATGTGTTATTAACATGCAAACACGAGAGCCCGGCCGCTCGGCCACCTGTGCCGACCTACATAAAGATTCGCCCCTTTTTACCTTTTCCCTCTTAAAAACTGTAGGGGCGAACGCAGCCAAGAGGAAGCGTGTCCTTTCCCAGACGGACCTGCGGAATTATCCCGTCTTTATGTAAATCTCGAGTCACCCGACCGTAATTTAAATTTTACGTCGCCTTCTGAAAGAATAAATAGAAGAAAAATAATAATCGTCTAGGCGTTCATGTTCCGGTTGTGCTCTCGAGCACGAGGGACCTGGGTCCGCCGTGACCACGATCCAGGATTTAGCGAATTACAGTGGAGCGACTACCATCTGACCTCCGTGACCATGCTACCAGGGGAACCTGACCAGATTGGTACATGGTTACAAATTCAGTTGCCCAAATTTGCAGGTTTCATCACGATGTTTTCCCTTACCGTAAGAGCATCGGTTAGCATTCAACTAATGTACATAACTCAGAAACCCGGTATCTCTCGCTTTCGAGTCGGATACTTAACCAAGAGTAAGCGTGTCCTTTCCCAGACGGACCTGCAGAATTATCCCATCTTTATGTAAATCTCGAGTCATCCGACCGTAATTTAAATTTTACCTCGCCTTCTGAAAGAATGCCCGTTTTTATGCATCAGAAAAAGGTGTGCATTACGCTCTCGATGATAACAGTAGATTGTAGCTCGTAAAAATGACCTGCTTTTCGGAAGATGATGAATGCTCGTCTCGTTAAACAAGAGGTTGCTCAATTTGTGCTTGCTATAAAGGAAACTAAAGCTGAACTAGTTCACTGTTCTGCAAGATTTATTAGCCTTCTGTTTTGATATCTATTCTTTACCAGTCTTTTGACGTTGGTTTACCGGATATTTGCAATTTTTAGCTAAGTTATAGGTGGGTAGTAAAGTGTAAAAATGTGTCTGTTTTGTTTATCTAGGGTCTAATTCTAGCACTGTGACATCTCGAATTCGACATTTTTTTCTAGCGACGTATCTCCATTAATAATGACATTGAAATGTCTATAGCAACAAAAAAATATTTTCTCTACTACCTTCGACAGTCGTATATTGTCGAAGATCAATTTCTGTGACGTTTTCAAACAGTTTTTTTGCTAGAAAAAATGTCGAATTTGAGATGTCACATCGCGAGAAACAGAAAACAAATTCTGATTTTAAAGAATTACGATAGCTTAGTTAGACCTAAGGAAGGAGTCATGCGACCATGGATGAAGCCATGGGAACAAATTTTAAAAGACAGTGAGCATTTCTTAAATACCTTGAAAATTGGTTCCCGAAAACTATCATCTAAATCAATCGCGAAGACAAAGGGCCCATAAATAAAAGCAGGGGCGCTCAACAATCGGTCCGCTAACTGGCCCCATACCATACCCGAAGTTTCGGCCGATTCTGGTCTGCGGTTGATGCTGACGTACGACCATTCCCGAAAACGGGACAATAAAAACCGCAGGAGCACCGCGACTCGTCCATTGTGTGATATATTGTCACCCCTCTCTGTCCAACGCACGCGGCGGCGTATTTATGAGCAGCAGACAGCATATATTGCTAATTCAACTGCAGACCGAATAGTTAATTTACTACTGCTAAACAGATACATAGATATGTTACTAGACGAGTATTGTTTTGCAGTGCATAGCATATCATACCTTATTACTATAAGGATTGGTGCTATATTTAATTGGAACCTCAGGACTTCTCCTCACCGCTAGGCTTTAAAGATAGGAAGCATCTATATAGTTTAGAACAACTCAAACAGACACTGGTGATTTGTGATATTTTGTTAGATGCTACTATAAAATAAGAGCCGGGCAATTTTTTGGTATAAAACTATTAAAAGTTTGAATCTAACGATTTAATGCATACCTAACTCTCGCCTACATTCAATAATTTAACATGAAAAGACACGAGGCAAACTACTAATGCTACAAACTGCCTAACCTACTCGGTACTACACTATTCTGAACAATAGGTATAAGGGTACGCCCTTAAAGTACAATCCGACATAATATAATAGACAAATTCAAGGTCAACGACATTGACCTTGTTAACATATCTATCTCATGTAAATCAATCGCACAGGTGCTGCCCATGATATGGTTTCGTCGCTCTTGTGGTTTCCATTGTTCAGTAAGTAATAGCACAGGTATTATATCTTCACTATTATTACAATACAATGGATCACAAATCTAATGCTAGATTGACAGGAGTTAACAGCCC
This sequence comes from Blastobasis adustella, assembly GCA_907269095.1. Lineage (NCBI taxonomy): Eukaryota > Metazoa > Arthropoda > Insecta > Lepidoptera > Blastobasidae > Blastobasis > Blastobasis adustella. The sequence goes on along the minus strand of OU026128.1, from coordinate 9,334,347 downwards.
GACGATTAGGGACCTAGTAATACCTACTTGGACTAAAATATTTATCTATAAAATCACTTGTAACTTGGGGGAAAATGCTAGGATATGTAATTAGATATAACAACTTTTTAAGAGTGATAATAGAAAGCGAAGTTGAGGGAAAGAGAGAAACAGGAAGGCCAAGATTTGAATTTTGGAAGGACGTGAAGGAAAAAGTGAGCGCCTGGGATTATAAGGAGATGAAGAGGTTGGCAGACAGGAGAGAAGAGGGGCGATTGCTCCACCGACAAGAGTTATATTCTTTAATATATTATGATGAAAATAACTTGTACCTAAGTCATTTCTTTGGACAAGACGCAGATCATGATGTGTAGAGAAAGTAGATTGTATTGTATAGTACATATGTTCATCTTAAGCTATTGTAATAACTTGTCACAACTGATTCCAAAGTAGGTTCTTGCGCGGGGTGTGTGGCTAGCTAGTAGTGGTGGTGGTTCATTATGAGCTGGGAATTTCGACTATTTTTACTGAAGATTCCGCCGGTTCTGCGAGTTTGGACGCCTGGGCGACGGCGCCGCCGCAGCTGTAGTAGATAGTTCATTGTCTCTTATATAGTGTTTATAAAATTGCCAACCATCAAATGTAACCACATTACTTATAAAACAAAGTCCCACGCCGCGTCTGTCTGTGTGTATATTTGCGGATTTCAACAATAGACCGAGTGATTCATGAGGGAGATTTAGGTATAAAATTTGTTAATGATACTACCCGTGCGATAATGGATAATATGGATAAAACAGATAACATCAATCCGGACAAACGAATTAGACGATGCTTGCAATAGACAGGTACACGAGGCACACCGACCAACTCAAAATATCTGCGGCGGTTTAAAATTTAATTTGCCCTAAATCCGCGCCGGTCGGACGCACAGGTAAACGTTTGTTTTTGGTCCCCGCAGCTATATATCTCCGGCTAAATGTTGGAAAAAACCTGGATGACTGAACGCCAATTTTATTTGTGAATACAGAATATGTCGGTGCCGTAAAACACGGTACCCGGGGATTGGAAATGAAAATGAATTGGCGCGATTCGGTTAAAACAAACTTCATCAATGATAAATACAATATGTGAATCAATATTTTTACTAACATCCAGTCACAGACGGTTACGCAGAACTGCGTAATGAGTAATAGAATGAGATCACTTTGTTAGAAATACAATAGAAGCAAAATTGCTTAAATAACAATAAACAACAGGCGCGTCGATCTCTTAAAGCGATTTCATTCAAACGTTGATGAAAGGTTAACATTGTGCATTAGAGGCAGACGCATGTCAATTCTGAGCTAAAATTGTCCACATAATTAGTCTATTGTCAGATCAAAGCGGGCGCTAATCGGTAGATAACGGTGAACGTTGGGAATAATAGTTTGTTTATGGCGGCTTGTTTTGTAGGCAGCCGCGAAATAGCTCTGCTGGTAAGCTGTCAGTTGAAAAAAGCGAATGGAAATAAAAATAGGAAGCTATATTTCGGAGGATTAAACGCCACATTCGTCGTTGAAGAAAACATTGTAAGATGGTGATTTGTTGCTCGAGTTTTTAGGTACGGATAATTTTAAAATCAGCGTTTCTTATGTAATATATTATAAGATTCATTCACGAGTCTAGACTTTCAGATTAATTTGATCCGCTGTTTTAAAAAATAATCTGGGTCCGTGTCTGGGTGTTCTTCCTACGTGTATTAAGTATGTTATTCAGTAGTAGGATATCAGATATCTTGCACCCACAGTACGAGCTTTGTTTAGTTTGGGGTTAGATGGCGCTGTGTCAATTTGTCCACGCTTATTTATTTATTTAATAAATTCCTCAAAAATGTTTGTACGAACGCTATACTTATGTAAAGTGCTATTTCGTGGTAAAACTACGTCATCTTTTGACATTGCACATTTACATATCAATTCTATGAACAGTAGAATTATTAATTTTACAAAGTCACAAAATCGGTTGTTGTTATCGTGGTAACAATATAAAGGTTAGAATATAAATTTTGCAAAAATTCGTCAAATAAAAATAGCGGAGTTTTGCACTTCCGTATAACAGAGCCAAGGCTACGGAGGTGGGCTCTACCGAGGTAGCGTCTACTGTTCCGTCTTCCTCATCAAATATCCCAACGGAACACACGTATACCTGTACTTCATTCAAAATTCCGTGACACAAAGTATAACAAACAAAACAATGGTTGTCAAACTTTTCATTCACGGTTCACTCATTTTCATCCAAATCAACGTTCAGATAAGAGAAACTCAACAATAACAGAATATATATCGCAACAATAAAACTTAACAAAAATAACAACTTTAACAGAGATTAACAAGAAAATACGAAATTAAACGGAGAGGAACACACTCGCGTCAACAAGTTGATCAAGAATAAAAATGGCTAGGCTAAATACGAAAGATGATAATTTTACGTTCATTATATAAAATAACTGTTTATTTTCATTTGGCAGTATTAAATTGCGTTCATAGTTTGATATCCACTGTGTTTTAAGGTATTTTATAAGAGCAACAATTATGTTATGAATAACAGGTAAATATGATAAATATTAAAAGTATTTTATGTGTTTTTTTATAAATGTTCAGTTTGGGATGAAAAAATAACACCTAAATTAAGCAGTTTTATGGCCGTGTGGTGTCCGGCAGAGTAGAATAGCACCAACCCCTTACACTAATGGGTGTCGCACAAGGCGACTAATGTTTTCGAGGCAAAAGATCAAGAGTCTCCGTAGTCTGGAAAATGGGCAGCAGCATTTTCCATAGTTATATTTAAACACTGCGATCTCCAACCCGCCTGCCAAGCGTGGAGATTATGGCAATAACCTCCCCTTTCGTGGGAGAGGCCCTAAGTCCTGCAGTGGACTGTTACGGGCTGTGATGAAGATGATGTTTTGTTTAAAATAGCAATTATTTGACGAATGTTCTATTACCGATTGATGAAAAATGTTTACCTAAAATAACCTTTTTCATGGTTTGTTTACATTTTGTCTCACGGCAAAGTAAATCAGTATAGTTTTCACGTTTGAGAGAGCTAGCAAGGCCCACCGCAGACGGCCGCACGACCGCAACGGCCATCTTGCCGCGGCTAATTTGACAGCTACGTCGAGGGCCCTCTGCGAAGAAGAAAAAAAAGCGGCAGAGCAGAGTGGCCACGATGTTGTTTTTGCGGATCCTCGTTTTCGTATTACTTTCTTGCGCTATTTTCATAGACATGAAGACATGATAATAACATAATGCTGTTTTTCTTGCCCTTGTACGCTATGTTTATTTTATATCATAACCATTTGGGCGCTGAGTTCGGACAAATTTGCTTATTCTTGTGGACTGAAACGGTAGAATCTATAGGTCCGTAACTACGGTAGCTTTCACCGGCTAGGCCATAATTTGAATTTGTGACGGTTATTAACAATAGATAGTGATTGATGAGGAAGGTTTATAAGCAAGAAAAAAAGGCGAACCAAGTCGCGCCAGGTCTACTAGTGTAGCGGTAAATAAAAATAAAATCACGTGACTGACGATGTTAGTAGGTATATTGGTGAAGTTTCACTAAAAAAAAAATTGTTCAAAGTAGATCCTTATTTAGTTTCCGCGACTGTGCAAACAGGTACATATATGTTTAAACTACTTACCTATCCTATCTATTAGGTACGACTTAATACAGTTAATTTCAACCGTGCGAGTTTCACATGGATGCCCCATCTCGCTGAGTCACGGTTGCTATAGATAGGTAAGCACTTACTGCTCCCAAAAGTGATGACTAAGCACACTGTAAAGTTACCTACTTTTCTCATATTTCTTTGGGCGGGAAATTACCCCTCGCTAAAGGAAAAAACCTCAAGTGTCATCAGAAAAAATGCAAGACATTAAGGTGTGAGTAAGTATTTTATATGAGCGTGAGATATTGTTATTTAGGGTTACAATGCATGGTGGAGATTATGAATTTTCATGTTAAGTATGTAGGTAGGTACTTCTTTCGCAATCAGCGTGCAAAGTGGCACAATACGTTATCTCGTAATGCAATGTATGATGATAACTTTCAGTCTTAACTCGTTGCTTAAGATGAACACATTATTGCATAAATACAGTATACAGTCGGTACATATCGGTTAGAGATGAAACGGATAGTTATTTGACCGGATACCCGGCAGGCTCCTAGCCGGATAGCCGGATATCCGGCTTAAACAACATGCGGCCTTATCGCTTAAAGCGATTTCTTCCAGGCAACCTTTGGATAGCGAACTATCAATAGGGACATGTTTATACAGAAACTGAGAGCAAGCCCGTTCAGAGTTGTTGCATATTTAAATATACTAATAGAAGTATACGTACAAAAATACTATAGGAACATACTCGTACATACAAAATTGGCAAGAGCGAAGTACATACAAAATAAATAAACCCAAGAATACGAAAAACCCAACCCACTACTCGTACTCCAGTACTCGTACCCAGTACTCGTAGGTCTGAGACATGAGAGAGATGTTCTTATTTCCCTACCATGAGACGAAGTCGGATGCAACACTTTTTACTTTTAAGGTGCCGCCGGTGCATATTAGAGTGATGTGATGTGTTGTGATTTTACACGACGTAACATTGGAGCACACTGGACTTACGCACGCGATGCCATGTGTGTGACGCGAGTGACGCGACATATACGTGTATACGGGCCTGTCTGTGTATATGTCTGCGGGCCGAATGATGCGTGACGCGTCAGATTGCATCATTACACGCCAAATACGTAAGACAAGTGTGTTGCTAAATTGCGATTTTTCATCCAGTTACTATGAGAGCTAATGACCCATTCATCGCGAACGTCTCATCACATCATTCTAATATAGCGCTACCTTTACTTTTATCCATCGCAGTTTGATGTTAGGTTTTAAAAATATTTTTCTCGCAAACGGCTCTCCGACACCGTTTGACTATGTAGAGTGCACTTCATTAGTACAATAAGTATATAGCTAGTGATAGTAGTATGCTCGCACACGTTTCGCGACTCGCTACGAAGGAGGGGGGAATGCATATCAGCATAAGACTTCAATGTTCAATGATCAACATCTCACTTCAAAGGTTTTATGGCTGTCATGAGACAGCGCAGCGAATTTCCACTGGCACGGCTCAGCGGCTACGCCAACACCATCCTGAAGGTGTTTGTGGATAGATCTGACTCCCCATTGCACCCATTTACATGTTAAAATTATTTAAAAAGTTATTTTCTTTTATTTTGTATTTTATATCACTAATAATACCATTCAATATAATTTACTGACAAACACTATGGCTGCGTCCGAAATATACTGTACTTTGTATTGAATTAGTACCTAAACGAATTTTAGTATCGAAGTCAGTTAAAACTTATAAACATACAAACTTCACCTCTTTGTGATATATTTTTTATGTTATACGGCAGACAAACAGGCAAGCGGGCCACCTGATAGAAAATTGTCTCCACCGCCGGCACCATCGGCAACACCGGGGGAGTTACCAATGTATTGCCTGCCTCCGAAGAGACCTCTTATAGACCTCTTGAGCGATCCCATGTCATAGTCTAAAGAAACATTGTATCTCATTACACATCCGAATCGTACGAGTGAGAAACATTCAGGACATGAACAGAGGTTACGTATTGGGGATGAGTTTCCCGCCAGTTTTGATTGTTTAGTATAAACAATCACTGAACAAAGAAATTTATAACTTTTGATTGTTGTCCCTGTACAACAGTACTCACATAACGGTATGTAGGAGATGCCACCAGGAACGCTAACTTTTGACAGTCAGATAGCTAGCTACAGCTGACAAAAGTGACATATGATTTGAGAATCAAATATTGAAGCATATATCTAACTCATCATCATCATCATCATATCAGCCGAAAGATGCGCATTGCTGGACATAGGCCTCCCCTAGAGATCTCCACAAAGGCCGGTCCTGTGCCTTTCGCATCCAGCTGGTACTTGCTGGTACTTGGTATATCTAATTATGACTGTCCAATTCGGTATTAACCCCTCTTATTTACAAACACGAAACATTTATCAAATGTAAAAATAATATATATAAATATATATTGTAAGCTGAATTATTCTACTACCTAATTGTAAATTGTGAGGTCAAATATACCTACCTCATCCAGTTAGCTATTTAAATAATATTCTCAATATATCTCAAGGGGCAATTTGAATATTTCTGAAGCTTATTTCGGGTTCGTTAACGACCTAAGTTTTACGTGGTTTGGAATGCTGAATAGCGAAATTCGGTTTAAATTCAAATTTATTCTTCAAGGAGATGTACTTCGGCTCGAAACTCCTTGCTATGCTACATGACGTGCTGGCTTGAAAAAAGTCAGACAGTATGCCAGCCAGCAAATTGTGAAGAGCATTTTATGTTAGCTATGTACGAGGAAAACTGGGATAAATATACACAAAAAATACACATTTATAACGAGCTGAAACTGCAAGGTGAGCTCTTTGCATTTTCATTTCTTATTTCGTACGTTCTCAGCTCTTTCAAGACGGGAGGAAGCGATAAATAAATATGTTTTTAAAATTTGCTGTAACTAGTTGATTCTGGCACGTTGACTCAGGTCATTTAATATAACACAGAGTTTATACATGAAATTCACCTACCTACGTACAATACTCGTATTATTCAATACATACAGAAAGTCAAACATGAAGCTCTGGAAAATAACCAGGAAGATTAATTGATTTATCTACTAAGTAAAAAAAGAGCTAAGTCTAGTCTGATGTCTGATGGCTAGTCTAAGTCTGATGGTTTTTGGGAATATGTGGGGCAATGGATATATTTGACGAAAGAATCGCGTATATAATAATAAACGCGAATTTGTGAAAACCGACCCTTAAAAGGATGACCTAGGAAAACATTAACTGATCCGATCAGTAATGTTCTCAAAAAAGCTGGAGTCCGAAGTGCCAAGAATAAAAGGAGATGTATGAAAAGAGTTGTGGATATATGCGAGGCTAGGGAGTTGTGTCGTGGCGGTCCATAGTCTCTGCCTACCCCACCTGTGGGACAGAGGCGTGAAATTTATGTATGAATGTATATTTCTTGTAATTCTTTCACTTAAGCTAAAACTTACAATGCTAATCTAATAAAATATTGAAGTAGGTACAGTTGGAATTGGCCTTTTCACAATCTCAAGTCACCAATGAACCCTTAATGAGCATACAACCAACAAATGTCCAAAATAACAAGACTAAACACACCCCTTTTTGGCATTACCTAAATTAGTCACAAAAGTTATTTTCTTTTTCAATTACCTCCAACTAACTTTCTACGGAATCAACGTATAACAGATTACTGGAACATTAAAAAAGAACAAAAACATTACAAAACGTGACATTGCTCATCGCAACGTTCAACTTTCTCTGCAACAACGGGGCGTCTGCCATTTCGCTGGGTTTGCGGTCCCAGACCGTGACACTGACAGGTCACGGGCAAGACAATTATCCTATATGCTTAACAATCGTGTAGTCTGTACAACGGGGCATGCTCCGAAGAACTGTTTAGGTTGATGCCACTTCTCCGACGATGTGATAGATTTCATCCAACTAACGTATGAACATCGCGAGCCTTTTTACCACGTACATATACAAGATATGGAGAGTCGGTGGCCGAGCGGTTTGGGTATTCGACTTCTAAGCGAGAGGTACCGGGTTCGAATCCCGCTCCGGCCATGTACCAATGATTCCTTTCTGAGTTATGTACTTTATTATTATTATGTACTCATGCGCGAGAGCACAAACGGGACATTAACGACAAAATGAATATTTTTATTTATTACAAAGATACAAGATATGAAATAAGCAGGACCCGAAGGCTTTCCTATGCAGTATAACATTCTTCAAAAAGCATCTACATTATTAGAACATTAAAAAACAAAAACATTAATATTTTTATATTGTAATAAATAATTGTGGACAATTATTATTGCACTTAACAACAATCAATGACGGTTGTTGTAATTGTCTCTCAAAATCTCTGTCGCAAATAAGTGGACTAATTTAAATCTAATTTCAAATAGATACCCAGTAGAATTATACGCGGGGACAAACACGTAAAAGAGCCAACAAAAAAAAAATTAAAAAAAAAAGAAAAAAAAAAAAGGACGAGAAAACCTTATCTACTCCATAACAAAGCATCGTTTCTTCCAAACTCGCTGCCGCGAACACTTCATTTATGGCGAAATTTCGCGATGCCATTTCATTAGAGAGGAAACGGCAAAACTCGTCAGGGGGATGTCAAACTCGGCAGGGTGGGTTGTTCGTTTTGATGGACAGACGATAAGCGAGATTAACAGCGCCCGAGACGTGGCAATTCCGCTAATGAACGCCCCTTGGCGGTAGCCACGGTTGGCACACGGGTGTGATATACGTTTTTTTGCTATTGAGGTTTATTTCTATATTTTTTAACGCCATATCCATAGGTACAATTGTTTCTGTCACTAAGGTGGAAAACAAGCGTACGGCCCGCCTGATGGACTGTTTAACCTTTTCACATCCTAATCCAAGAACACCATGTTGTATTCACTTAGGAAACCTCAGCAGCAGTTTCCTTCAAGGACAGGCATACTCCACCTTCGGCCGCATCATCGCTTTCCATCAGGTGAGATGACTGTCAAATGCCTGACTAGTTTATTATAAGAAAAAGCTTATCACACCCTGAGAGTGCGCAGAAGAAAGTTACTCCAAAATCGACACAGTACGGGACCAATTTTAATCTAAAAGTTGAACACTGATGATGTTGAATGAAGATGTGTTGATGTGATATGGTGTGACTCGAGGCGATTGAGAAACAAATTTACCTTAATAGCGACAATGAGACATTTTTTCAGCCCATCGCAGTATCAGCTGGAAATAGACCTTACCCAGACGTGCCACTTAGACCTTTCCTCATTATGGTTGCCTTATATAGACACAGGGCATCAAAACGTAACGTATATATTATTGTAGTCTTCACACGTTTACCTCAACTGTTTTTGGTTCTACGATAAATGTTTGCGACCAGCCCACTGCCACGAAAATAGGTACTCTGAGCTATATCGATCACTTTCTTTCTCTGTCTAATAACTTCCAGATCCTTAGGGATATACCGAATATAGCTCGCCCCATCGCCCACTCAGATAATGTATGATGAGCGAAATATAGTTACAGGTATTCGTTACAAGTTAATGTAGTTCTCCAAACTGATTTTCCAACCTTCAACTACTTTTTTAAAGTCAAATAAGAAACGATACATCTTGCAAGAAGAGGAAAACGTTTGTAGATTCGAAATGCATTTCCACGATATTGCCAATAGAATTCAGTGCTGTGCTGACAAGGCAATATACCTCAACTTCATTGAGAAGACAACCGTGAAAGAAGATAAATGTTATGCTCTCACTAAAAATTCTAGTCGTAACATTGATCGTAATACTCTTTGTACCGTCTAGGAGACGTAAAGATTTAAAGAACTTAACACTCGGCAAAAAACTACGATTGAAAAGAATATAGAATGCTAACATACACACAATGCATACATACATACACTAATGTAACATTTTTGTTACAATCTCAGGCTTCGCAGTCATTTTCATCCACCACAAGTATTAATAAATGTTTGTTAAAAGAATGTTGACACTTTATTTGGAATATATGTTTATGCTTGCCTTACTAATATCTGTTTGCAAGCTGCTAGTGCTAATATTTAATTTAATAAAGTAAACTTGTATGTAAATAATACGTGACTTGTGTATTTTTGTAGAGAGCTAAACATTTATATCATTACTATTGAATTTTAAAGTACAAATTGTAAAGATTGTGGTACCGCGGACTTCTCAAGCTTGACGGATTCCTGTAAGTTACACTATTTGGGAGTATTGATTGGCTACTATCAACCAAAGCATGTACGTAACGGTATAGATATATCGTCTTAGACATAGTAAAGTCGTTTCCCGCCGTCTGTCCCTATGTATATATGTATGTATATATGTATGTATTTATGTACGCTTAGATAGTTTAACCTACGCAACGAATGCGGTTTAGACAATACAATACATAGACAACAATAGACAGAGTAATTCAAAAGGAAGATTTATAAGCAAGAAAAAAAGGTATGTAGGGGTAAAGTAGGTGTAGAACGCCACGCGAACGAAGTCGCGACGGGTCCACTAGTTCAGCATAATAAAACAGAGTCCTATAATGTAATCATTGGATAGTAATTGGGTACTCCGTCGATTGACTGTGAAAACGACTGTTTCATTACTCTCTAGAGGACTTCAGATGCCTGCAACAATTGACTCTGGATACGAACCAGTTCCCCGTTCGCAATGTAAACCGAAAAGAGGCTTCAAGCTGCAGCTTCATTAAGAGCTGAGTGTCGAGCTAAATTGGAATAGGATTACGGGAATGCGGGCGAAATGTATACCATACCGTACGTAGGAACTTTATTGTTCATTATTAGTATTGCCTCGGGAAGATTTGAAAAACCATTCATTATTTGGAAATTTTAATCAAATTGCAATACGTAGTAGATATAGACAAAATTTGAAATTTTGAAACTTTTGCAATGGACCAAAATGTTGCAATTTTGACAAAAACCCTATGAACCATCCAACAGATAACAATACAAACACAACTTAAAAATCCGAGGTAAAAAACCAACTTTAAGTTAGAATCTGTAAACAGAATCAAATAAAGGTTCCAGATAGGAAGGTGAAAAATAAGAGGAAAATCCTCGCTTCGCCTGTTTTCTATCTCCGAAGTGTACACTGTACAGTGTACGGTCTCCCGAGCCAAACAAGTTAGCTGCGAGATCTATACCCGGGAGATTTATTCGAATTACAAACGAAAACATAAGGAAGTTAGGCGCTCCGTCAATAGCCAAAGATATCCTTTATACGCGCCGAATTGAGAACCTTTAGATTTATGATTAGATGAAGTCTTCAAAGTAAAAACTCTACGTGCCTTAATTTAGTAAGTTTACAATTAGTAAGTCCAAAAAAGTTTAAATCATAAAATTTTACATAAACGGAAACTTCCCTTTGATAACGTCAGTCTAAACCAAATATGTATTCCATCAGCTACGCTAACCATGTATTTTACACCAAACAAATACTGATTTAATTCTGTCACTAAATTTAATGAACAGTAAATCAAACTTACCAAGGCGCACTAATCAGGAACACCGTTATCAGTTCGTGATTAAATTAAACCTGATGCCTTTACGCGAATATAACCCTTGGACACGTATGTGTAAAATTGTTTATTTCTGCTTTCTAAAAATAGCAACGACAGCTTCGTTTGTCTCTTCACCGTATTGAAGGACAAATCTGGAATACTATGATTAAGCTTAGTCAATTGGACTACTGGTATCATGTTTGAGCCTAGTATAATCTAATTTTATTTTAAAAGCCTACCCAATTTTTAATGCCTATGCAAGAGGCGCTCTTTAGAGATGCACAGAAACTGAAATCACTTAAATAGGACTTAGTCGTTCGCGCTATATACATCAACTGACAGTTTGAGTTCTTTTTTAATAACTTGTAAGTTGTTGAATTTCTTCCATTTTGAATTTTAGAAGATTTTGTGAACTGAACCCCCAGCACTTCTATGGCAGAAACATAATTCAAAACTGTAATAAATAATCATTTTAGGGTCAATATCCCAGTTGTGTTCTCTGACTTTGACTGCATTGACTATGATCCAGAATTTGGCAGATCAGGTAATTACAGTAGAGCGACTGCCATCTGAGCTACGTGACCCTGTTAACAGGGAAACACGACCAGATTGGATTGGAGTTTTCCCTCACCATAAGAGCATTATCTTTTTTGTAATAATCATCATCATCGTCCTAGCGCTTATCCCGGTCTCTGCCAGGTTCCGCTTTCCTGCTCATTCTTCATTATTGTTTGTAATAATATTAAAAGATATTAGGTGTATAATTTTTAGTTAAAGACTAACCACACTACCTTCGTACACACTTACCTCACAACAGGGTAGCTACCTGTACTCCGTGCTGACGAACCGACTTGAAAGAGGCGTGATGCCATTTAAAATGGTGGGTACGTACCTGCAACAAAATAGGGCCTTTTAGTATTACAATAAATTGAGATTGGGTATATATACAGGGTAAGCCAATGCAATGCGAAACTAAGAAGCGAAGGATTGACATTGCTGAGTCGGATGCGAGATCTAACGGCCTACGACGCGAGGATGCCGAAGACCGAGCGAAGTGGAGGAGAGTCAGTAGGAAAGCGGATCCTGGCAGAGGCCGGGATAAACGCTAGGACGATGATGATGACAGGGTAAGCAATGCAAATAGACAAAACGTCATGTGGAACATTAATATTTGAGAACTATAATACATGGTGTGCCATATAATAATATAATGGAAGTATAACATTACCTACATTACATCCAATTATGAAATTGGAAACTTCCGTATGTAAATATAAGATAACATAGAAACACTTTATTAATGTTTATCTACAACAAAGGTAAAGGTAAAGGTTCGTAATACTAGAACATCGTTTAGATATTTGGGACTCAGCCAAGCAATAACGCTTGATGTAAAAGAAAGCAACAAAAAAGCCGACTGAAAACGCTGAAAACCATTACTGCGCTAAAGTAAAAAGTGCTCTTACAGCAAATTAAGTGCTGTAACACTTCGTTTACTTGCGAATTTGTCTAAGGCTATATTTTCGCATGAGATTTTATTTTGTTGTTTATTCTAGTATTCAATCTATGTAAGCGCTCAAAGCTTTCGAATATAGCCTTTATGAAGGTTGAATGAAAAGGAAGAGCGAAGAAAACGTAATTTGGGTTTAACTGGAATTTTCTCTAGAGTGTTCAGGCGTTTCGGGCCGGTTTGGTTTTGGCCCGCGGGCCGAAACGTCTGATTAATTGAAAATATTATTTTTCTCGGGCATTTGGGCCCACAAGTCAGTTAAAAATGTCCTTAGGAATGATTTTAAGACAGACGAAAAAAAAACATTTTTAATTGAATTGTTAACTGCGGGCGCCAGCGACTAACGAAAAATAATAAGCCCGGCCCGTGGGCCAAAACTAGGCCGGGCCGAAACGCCTGACTACTCTCGCAATCTTTATTGGGCATGTATCGAGGTGAAACTTTTTTATTAGCTCTCTCTAAAGGCCCTTCAATAAAGTAGAGGAGACTCAAGTCCAACAGAATACGTATAACAGTATAGATGAGAAAATAATTAACAGCAAGGGTTTGACACTTTAGTCCTTTCGGAAGTGGTACTTGTAAGTATCAGTTTTGAACAGGGTTCGAAATTTTCAAGATAATTATATTCTTTGATAGTTATCTTACTACATTATCGAATATTTATCTCTCTGGGTCTTAATTTGTGGTATTTTTAGTTTAGATTTATCGTTCGCCCTGAAGGGGCAAATCACGTTTGCATAATGCGTAAAGCGACATTTTATTATTATCAAGATAATTATCAAAGATAATATCCCTTCATTACCATAACTTAATATTAAAAAAAATAACTAACCTATTTTATCATTGACACGATAAGAAGAAGAAAATCATCACTTCGAACCCTGGTTTTGATAGTTTAATGGCTGTAGTTAGTCCACGCAGAGTTTTTGAAAATACTCACCCTCTGACAAATGTTAAAATGTAAACAAATTGTTATAACAGATTTCAAATTAAACCCCGCCAACTCATCCATAACATCATCACACGCTTACTACTTTCCACCAGATAGGTGTCTTTAAATTATATAAAAAACATAAAGGCTGCTGAAAGTCTCATCGTCAGACACGCAGACGTAGGTACAGTCTAATTTAATATATCAATGGATAAAAAAGAATGCTTTTATCACAAACCCCAACTCCCTAGACAGTCATAACAGGTAATCCAAACCGGGCGACATGAAGTTGGCAAACGGGGCTTTATCCGGAATCCGGTATATGTTCCATAAGCCGAAACCGGGAACAAGCCTGGCGCACATCGGCTCGTCCTAATTGGGGTTAAGCAGAGCCAGTGTCGCTGTTCGTAATGCCTAATTAAAATGTAGATTACACCGTACAAGGTTGGCTACCGTAAGCAAATAATACCTTCAGGATACAAGGGGACACGTGGGGATGAGAGATTAGATACAGCACAGAATTTGAACGTGAAAAACGGATTAGACTAAGTCAACGGACTTAGAGATCTAACTGAAGAGCTTATTACATTTTGCTAAATGTCAAATTCGGAAGCAAAAAGCGTGAGAGCAAGTTAAAGTGGAATGTATTGCTCATAGAATAAGATAAATTTTTGTATCACTTGTATAATTGTCACGCGTCCGTCTGCTTTCCAAAAGGCGCACAAAAAATGGACCTTATTCTATAAGCAATACATTCCACTTTGATTTGCTCTTATGCTTTCATACAACTCGAGTCAGTATGGACCGCGGAACGCGTGCCCACGTGACCGCTTTCTGTTTGAAAATTTCACGACAGTGACATGTAGGATGTGGTTGGGATTAGCATTATGACAGTCTGGTAGAGTGGTTGTAGGGATTCAAGCAGTACGCGTGTGGGAAAGATACACTGGCTACGTACCTCCCGTGATTCGGTCTAACGCTGTCCGTTTGGCCGAGAGGACGGTAGGACCATGGGTGGTGGTGGGCCATAGTCTGGCAGAGTGGAGATTAAAACTATGAGAAAAATATTTAAGTTTAAAAATAAATGTTCGGTCCTCTCTAAAATACAAACCGCAAATCCAGAAACACACCAAAGCCCAACTAAAGTAATCAAATAAAAAATAATCATCTTAGCGTTAATGTCCCGGTTGTACTCTCGAGGACGAGGGCCCGAGGTCCGCCTTGACCATGATCCAGGATTTGGCGATCAGGTAATGACAGTGGAGCGACTACCATCTGACCTCCGTGACCCTGCTACCATGGGAACCTGACCAGATTGGTTAATGGTTACAAATTCAGTTGCCTGAATTTGCAGGCAGGTTTCATCAAGATGTTTTTCCCTCACCGTAAGAGCATCGGTTAGTATTTAACTAATATACATAACTCAGAAAAGAGTCATTGGTACATGGCCGAAGCGGGTTTCGAACCCGGTACCTCTCGCTTACGAGTTGGATACTCAACCACCCGGCTACCGACGCTCTTTATAGGTAATTATGGATTCTAAATAGGTAATTATGGATTATTTATGTTTAACAATTCCTTTAACAAGAGACTTGGGGCAAGTTTTTTATTTGTAAATATTATTTTATAATTTAGTATTAGCATTATTTAATTTATTTCTGTCATGCAAATATTTCTTTTGGAATTAAATGAGTACTATAGGCTTTTATGTTTTCACACTATATATTACAGAGCTTGTTGTATTATTTAAGTCAAGAAATTACTGAAACCTTGACATATTAAAAAAAAAACAGCTCATAAAACATGAATCCTTAACACATATTCTATACACCTCTACACACATTCTACGAGCGATATCCAGCGACTTTCAATATACTTAAGGTAGTGGTCTAATGCACTTCACTAATATAATAAAATAACAAAACGTTCAACACAAAATTTTAAATTAACAAAACCCAACTAAAGTAATTATAATATGAAATGACGTGAAGTTTTCGTCCATATGCAAATAGTACCTTAAGAAGACACGTCGTGGACGTGACATTTGATCATTCAGAAGTTGACTTTGCTTGTCATTTTAAGTAGGTCACATTATAAAAGTCAGATTATGAATGTCTGTTATTGGCATCGTTGTTGGCCTAGTGTATAAGTTCAAGGAACGTACAGTACAAGTTCAAGGAACGAACGACTACCGTTAAATTATAATCCAAAATTAGTAGAGAAGAAATAAAAGATAAATCAATCAAGTCAGCTTTGGTTCAATATAAAAAAATTAATGTCACAAAGTCCGATTCAAGAGAAAAGTTTGTAAGAATAGTAGGTACCTACATCGCATGTAGATGGGTTTCCTCATGGCCATAGAACAACAAGGAGGAGCATGGCCAAGATAATAGTTTCGAACAAAAGGAAAATAGTCAACCCAGTGGAACCAATGCTAACATCTAAAGATCGCTTCACGAAAAGTCCGGTAGTAATCAGCGGCACTACCACCATTATCATAAGAACACAGGTATAGTGTTAGGTTTCTAAAGACACCAGCGCCTCTCTCTTAGGAACTAGGGAGGGACCGTTTCGGAGAAACAGACCCTATCTGAGCCCCATAAAACTTGCTCAAAATTCCTTTACAGTCGCTCATTATAACCTCGTCCCCTCATGAGAGGTCGAGTGTCCTCTGCGTTGCCTAGTAACGGCACCGAACCCCAATTAGACAGCCTGAATACCTAACCGAATTACTGAAATTCTCGACCGGAATGACGAGGGCGTAATTATAGGCATCGCTTGGGAGGGCAATGCTAATTTATGGGCCATAGTGCATACGTAACCACCTACTCACCACATCTGTGGGTATGGGTATGAAATAGAAATTGGAGCGAATATTCTGTTGCTAGGCCGGTATCGATTACGGATCACATCGTTACTTACCAAATCAGGACGGTCGAATACCTGGTTTGTTCAATTTTAAAAAAGGTTCATAAAGGTTTTTATAAGTTGGAGCTCAGGGGCTCTATTCTTGAATCGCTCGCCTAGATTCTAACAGTTTTCAATTTTGTTTTTCGGCAAGAAAACTTCAATATTTATTCAATCACATTGGCAACATCGAAAGAGTACGGTTTAAAAATAGGGAAAATCAGTATCGTGCATTAAAATATCGAATTATTCATGGCGAAAATCAAAATAAAAACCATTAGAATCGACGCATCCCTGGTCTTGGAAACTTGAATTAACCAAGGCGGACTACGGGAATCCCGAGCGAGAGCACAACTTTGATATTGACGCCAAGATTATTACAGATTTAGGTCAGAAAGGTGAATAGATAATAGTATTAAAACATGAGTACTCGGCTACGCCTCGTATGATAATAGTTTGACACGAGTGTTTTAATACCTAATTATATGCAGTTGCATACACTACTTTATCTACACTCATATTTTCATGTTAAAATTACGTACCTATAATTTTTTCAACTTTGCTGGAAGTAACTGCGAGTCAGTTCTGTTGTATCTACGCGTCGAGGATATCAAGTGGCGGGAAATTCACTTCACTACTTTCACATTTATCTATTTATTTGCTTCGAACAAGAAAAAACATTCACAAACACAAATTACAACAATTAGAAAAAATATTCTGTTTAGCGGGAAAATAATTCCAAATGTACATAATGACAACCACAGACTATAAACTGATCACAAATATAAACAGGAAAATTTTAATATAGAATTTGTTGAAGACATTTAGGTATTCAGCCTACATTTGGCCGTGTTCCGGCCGTTCCGGCGCCCGACAAATATTTAAAAAAGAAAGGTGTTGCATAATGATTAAAAAGTTATTTTACGATACAGCTGTAATGAAAATGGTATGGGAAATGCTGTATCGCAAAGAAATTTTTTAAAATTTTATAGACTGGCGTGAAAAAAGTGTATCCTTAAACAACTGTTTTCGAATATGTAATTGGAATATTACGGTATGAGTATAGATAAAAGAATAAAAGTTACATATATGCATTCATTTTCCATAAAGACGCATAAAGATCCAGTTTGACTCGTTAAAACTGTTTATCCAAGCAACAGTAATACTTGTAAAGCTAGATATATCCCCAGTCTAGGCGTCCTATCTCTTAGAGCCCAATGACGCTGGGTCGGAATACGAATTCATACACACATTCATCGCGTAATCTGCACAATGAGTTCGCGCCGTTCTCATTATTAAGATAACCGCAGTACACAGTAGTTAGTAGTTACAGTGGAAGCTAGTTACAGGGTGAAGTTTTTGGGACGTTTTTTTTTCTTTTTTTGTTGTGACTTCCGCTAAGATAGCGAATTTGCAAAAGACTAATAAAGTGACGCCAACACGTCAGAAAAATAGCCGGTAAAGTATAAAGATTCCAGTTCCCATATAAAGTCCATTGATTGAATTCTCATAAACGACAAATAAAAACAACACAACACGCATTACTCAAGTGCCCAAAGATAAAATTAGCTTAAAACTGTGGCTTAAGTAAACTTTTTCTTTTTAATTTTTCAATAGCTTAAAATCCAACAAAACCACGAGGACCCTTATCGACGATCCGATAATAAGTGCATTGTGGTCATACGGGCCTTTGCCAATAGTTCAGATAGATAAATTCCAACTCATGCCCCTCTTTAGGACACTATCGCATGGATTGATTTAATTATTTTGTGTAAAACAAAAAGTAACGAAAATGCGAGCTTCAAAAAGATTTATGCAAACGTCCATAGACTGCGGTAACTGCTTTCCATCAACTTACTTGATTGTCATTAGTAATGTAAAAATTGCATATACCTACCTACTACTACTGACTATTCGTTACGCAGTCTATAATTTATCTGTAGGTACATAGTATAAAACAAAGTCGCTTCCCGCCGTTTGGACATAGTAAATAAAAGAGTTTCATATTTCCAAACCATCCCTTTTAAATTGCACTGACTGACTTCGACACAATGATTAATAAATATTTCAATATCAGTGAAATGGGGCTTCCGTTAACGAAATGAAAACAAATACCGTGATATTTACAATAGGACGTCATTAACACTCATAATTGGTACAACTTTTGAAACAAATATAGTACTTTACAATATAAACGCATACCGTAATGAAAATAGTCCTGTATCCTTGAGTTTTATTGTACATTCACATGAAAGGTCTCTTTATGAGTGAGCGACGCGAAACAACTGGCACTGTTCTTATGGATGGAGAGGATAATTATGCGTTTTACGACCTGCAGGGTGTAGAGAATAATGTGGATTAAAGTGTAATCTTATTTAATATCTACTTTAAATAAGACTAGAACAAGTTTAATGGTATTTAAAATCTACTCGTATTTTACTCGCTTAAGCTTATTCGTACGCGTTCATAAGTGCATAGAAAAAAATGATTGGTATCTACTGCCACATACAGGATATTAGGTGCATTGTTAAACAAATGGAATTGGCTAAAAGAAGGGCCTATTATTACCTGCCCCTTAAGCACCAATAATTAATTCTTAAACTGCATGTCCTGTTTTAATTTAATAAATAAAAATTGCCGTAAAAAATGTCCATACTTTGTCATATAAAAATTATTACAGCTTCTAAATTTTATTTTGAATTAAAAAATATTTACAAGCGATCTTACTATTATTTTATTTTTAAAATGTTTTCAACTTTATTTACATTCCAACATTATTATACATGCTATAAAACCTTTTAACAGCTGCACAGAAATACAAACTTTAAGGTGGTCATGCACTTATGAGCACGACCGTACCTCCGTACCTCCAAGAGAATTCTGTTTGGAGAACTGACTTTGTAGACCAGAGAGGTATTCTAGTACCTAACTAAAATTTTGCAAATTGGTCACGTGCTGAAATATGACTCTTCAAATTTTGAGGTAGCTTTTGCCGGTTCTGTTCGCGGAAACTCTTGCACTGCCATGTTTTTATGCTGAGTGACTTTCCTGGTTATAGGGAGATTTTTTCAACCAGTAACGTTTGAACAGGTATGTTACAGTACACGTGGTGAACAATGCACATCGGTTAGTTTCGGCATCGTATTTACTCACACGTGTGCGACAGATTATTGTTTAGCTGCAAAAATAGATAAGGTACTCTGACCTCCGGCGGAGTTCTTTCCTCAGGAAAGAGTACTGTCACTGCTAAATTTCTGATTTAACCACATCCAGTGGCTATGACGGATGAAAAGGGGTATTATGAAACCCTTATAAAAACTTGCGAAAATATTTTTTGTTCAATTTTAGCGATCTACTGGCATTACGTATACTCTATTTTCGAATAATAATTTTTATATGTATTTAAGCAAAATAAATATTGCAAAAAAAAAACACAAATTCATATAAGGGCCAATATTATGTGATCATGTGTCAAATAAGACACAAACACCTGTTAGTACCATCATAACAAATTTTCCCGATAAATCAAGCATCATGATACAAAATCCACTTAATCAAATTCATAAGGAACAATGCAGTTAAACCCCACCCAACTGCGTCACGAAATGACGTAGGCTCTATGCAAAAGCGTTTCAAAGCCTTGGCTGCAGACAGGTTTAAAGCGTCTATCCAGCAGAAGCAGGTATGCCTATCCGACAGAGTTCCTCCAAGGACTCACACTGTAACTCCACAACGATGAAATTCAATTTTAAATCAGCCTTTGTGTTCCCTTTTCATTATGGCCAGCGCTCGCATTGTACTGAATTAGTGCAGGCTGCTGTAACTTTGCTCATTTGTGTCCGAATTCAAGTTTAATTTCAGCATCATAAAGGCAGTAAGTGGTTGCGACTTTAAAATAAAATGCAGTAGTTTTCTATAAGTATGCAGCAGTACGCACAGTCAACGCATGTATTTACAACAGAAACTAGCGCATCATTTTTTCTTTTTTATATATAAGTCTAGCCAGGCATTTGACCGCCATCTCACCTGGTGGTAAGTGACGATGCGGCCGATGATGTAGCATGCCTGTCTAGGAACAGCCAATTCACTCTAGCCTTGAAGGCGTCTAGATTGTAATGATCAGGGAACACACTCGCAGGTAACGCGTTCCACTCCTTGGCCGTACGCATTAAAAAGTAGCTAGCTTTACTTTTTTCTTACTTTTACCTCATTAGTAAGACAACCACATGTCTTGATAACGTTAATCTTACAAATTATAAGTATACACGTCTCTAAGCGATGTACATTCCCATTACATAATCTGATTTACCAAGATTGCCCTTTTAATGTTCAAGACCAAAGGATTACCAACTAATTATTTATCAAAGAGCTATTAACAAGGAATATTAAGCCGAATACCTACGTACAATCCACTTTGGAGACTCCGCTTTTCATTATCGTGTGAATATTTAATATATGTGAGCGGGAGACGTGTCAGGCACAGCCTTTATTAATATTGGATCTCGTCGTGTAACCTCTTAATATTAATTAATACCAGTGATTTCGACGACCACCTTGTGAAGTGTTCGCGACTCGATCGATGCAATGATATAGTACCTAATATACGTACGTATTGCCAGAAAGGACCGAAACCAATGCTCTTACGGTGAGGGAAGAACATCGTGATGAAACCTGCACATTCAGGCGACTGAATGTGTAATCATGATCCAATTTGGTCAGGTTCCCCTGGTAGCAGGGTTTTGGAGGTCAGATGGCAATCGTTCCATTGTAATTACCTGATCCGCCAAATTATGGGGGAAGAGGTCACGACCCACAGATGTGAGGAATACGAACGGAGGAGGTGAGGAGGATACCTACGTACGTACCTACGTATATCTACATCAAAGCGTAATAAAATTAACTTAAAACCTTAACCAATCGTGAACAACGGCGACAATCAATCAATAACAAGCAATGGCTTCTTATGCTCGCTCTTATTTTCAAGGCAAAACGATAAGAAGGCATTAACTTGAAGAGAAGAGTAAATAATAAAGTATGATGCACCCAAATATTACTTATCTCCATCACAATATCGTTGGAATTATAATAGATTGACCTTTCAACAAATGTAGTCTTTTATTTCGACTATATTTATCGAACAAGTGGCCAGATGTTTAAAATTTGTAAAAAAAAAAAGCTCACTGACGTACGGTGACTAATAACGAATGACATCCGCGCTCAGAAATCTTGTATCCGAACTAAATTACCGGAGCGGAGTTGTGTACTGATAAAAATCTGACAAAAATAAAGTTCGAGACATGGTCCCAAAAGGAGTAAAAAGAGGAGGACAGCGAGATGCGGCTTGCGGGCAAAATAAAAGAGACGCAGGATTGTTTCAAATGGACTTATTATGGACTTTGTGTGCGGCCTACCGCGGGCCTGCATGCAACCGCTAATCCTTCTTCAAACAATCGTGGGCATTTTTTGTGACTACCAACTTCGAAGTCACGCGCGCTCGGACCCTTGGTCATTACTCCATTACTCTGGGGTTTCTGTGATCGGACACGGGGTTCCTATCTGTTACACTGGCAACTTTGTAAGGTTAATTTCGATTTTGCACAAGGTTTTCCTCTGACCTGTTCAGCATCTGGATTTGGCAAATGTATAGTTTTTGGGGTTGTCTTATTTTAAGAGGCTACATACCTACCTACTTTTCTTTCTTATTCAGTCGAATGGAATTAGAGACTGTGAATACGTACACAAAAAATATTTTACATAATTATTTATTAATTAGAACATTACGATAAATAAAATGCCTTGGTAGCTTCAGGTTACCATTTTTAAACACTTTTTCATTCAATAGTTCTTATACGAACTCAACCCAAACTTGCCCACTGTGTAAAGTTATTTATATTAATACGATATTTATGATTATAGTAGTGTTTTAAGTATGACTTATTCACAAGTACCGTGCGCGTAATAACTTGCACATTCATGTTTCAACAAGATTGAAATTTATCTCAGTTTGTTAACTCGACGCAGAAGCTCAGCTCATTTCTCGGAATAGATAGGAATGGTCTTTGCACCTAATAGTATATATGTGTCTGATCTTTTTCCATTTAGGAAGGTATTACAAATAAGCCACATTTTTGCAATACAATTAAAATAGAAAATAGTTTAGAACTTGTATACCTATCGTAAAACTGATGTTGGGCTTTGTTGATTTCTTTCTTCTATTAGATAAAAGTGATTTATTCGTCTATTAATTTTTATCATAATGCAATGCAATAGTAATCCCAATGGTCTAATACGCCATTTCGAAACACTATTTATAAAAAGATGTTTCCCGGATTTGTCGATAGATACGTACAAATAAATGTTTTAAAAACGTTAAGTAGATATTTCATAACGATTCGTTCTACCCGACGTTTCTGTACCAATAATTATTAACTCATTTACTCGCCCAACGGGCCCATGAGGATAATAATACTGCTGTGACAAGCCCAGGTACAAGTTTTTTCAACCCGCGGCTTCGAGGATCGTCCACCTATATTATTAGGAGGCAATCGTTCCCCAACCATAGCTCTTTAACTATGTTGCCCTGGTACTCATTAGTACCTTAGGAACAAAAAACACATAATAGCTTCACTGTAAATAAAACTTTTATACAGCAACAGGTATTTATACTGTTTCAAAAAGCAATAGTCACATTTCTCTTCTTTTTGTACGGCAATTTGACTGTTAAATGGAATATTATAAATTAAAACACATTTTGTACGTTTCCTACGCATTCCTACATCACGTAAAAAGCCCATAACAGTCCACTGCTGCACTGAGCCTTCTCCATGTTGGTGGAGGATATTGCTGTAACCGCTGACTTCTTCAGATGTACGGAAAATACATTGTCTGCCTCTATGAGTTGTCTTCTACGACACCCGTCATTGGAAATACTTGGTGCTATAAATGCTAGGATCTATTCAACCGGACACCACACGGTCGACGTATCACCGAACTTTTTTTATAGGCAATGTACCATTAAGGTAGCAAATAAGCCTCTCTTTAGATAACTCTTTGGATATACCCCCTATTCTTGACTTTTATTGCATAAATAAAAAAAACAGATATTGTGATCAAAAATTTCTTCAAGTAGCTTTGTTTATAGATAAAACCGCGCGGATTTACATATCAAATAACAGAAGGCTGGCAAAACCAAAAGCCAAAAGTATTTCATATAAAATGTGTCTTAAGAACTTTATGTAACAAAGAAAGTCTAGACAGATTGATGCCGAAAACTTAGATATTACTTATTGGAAAATGAAATCCCCGCGCGCAAAATTTCTAGAACTACGCAAAAAATATTTGGCTTTATTATTAGCGAATGTTGAGTTAAGTAGTCCATGATACTAAAATTCTATTGCAATACCGAATGAAAGAACACTAAAAGGATTTTTTAATTATTAAAGCTAAAACACTTAGCACAGAATATTAATATAAGCAGAATATTAATATAACTAAATGGCGGGTGTCCCACAGACAAGAGCAAAATGAATGATAATGATAAATATGGCTACATATTTAGTAACCATACAGTGACTACAAAGTCATTGAATATTTAGTACATCTATAAACACCTATCAGTAGGTACCTGCAGATCTATCCTAAATTACCATGATTGCCCTAAAAAAGAAGAAAACCATTCAAGGAAATTGCCTAAGAAACAGCTTCGTTGGGTTATTTTGATTCGGCTGCCGTCAAGATAGCCCGGAAGGGTCCAATCGTGATCGGCGAATGAAACCTCGTTTGCATGATATAAGACAGGCCCAGTATCGGCACTGAACGCAAAGAAATGGTTCCCTCAAGCTAAGACGACAATTTCTCGGGTCAACGGAGCTAGGACAATTCAGTTCAGCCTTTTCGAAACAAGCTTGCTTCTTGCGATGCGTATTGACATCGGTTATGTCAGATGACAATGCAATAGAATAGAGTCAGTGAGCTGGTCTGATGATGGAGACGGAAAAGGGCTGCAGAAATTACTTTCTAATATTCGATTGAATTAAAATTTTGCATACGTGTCTAAGTCAATATTATGGAGACGGAAGGTTGCCGAAGGAATTCTTAAATACCTAAAACAATGCAAATGAGAGACTCGTTTGATTTGCCTTGACCAAGACTAGCCCAGGGAGGTAGCCAGGTTCTGGATGGTTCTCTGAAAATTGCCATGTCAACGTGTCGTGGACAATAGGTATGTCTATCATTCCATACATACTTCAGTCTGAAAGGTTCTCATTTTCTCTTTAACCTCATTTTTATACCTACGCCTAAAATGAGGTCCCACTAAGTATACAATAAATAAACAGTTTCAAAGTATAGGACCAGCTACGTATAAATTTTGGCACGGTTGCTTCTCTCGCTTTTCTTACGAAACTCGAATTTAGGTCACCGGGTTATCGCGTGTAATAGGGGGAATCCTTTAAGATTTGGCACTCAATTTTATGCCAAGGCGCTGCATGTCCAAGCAATAATCAGTGAAATGCAAACGCTTGGCAATCCAGCCAAGTTTGCTAACACCTTAGTCGCTACGCTCGAGATATTTCAAAGACGAAATCAAGGTAAAAAGGGGAAAGTTGGCAATGTAGCAACCAAATATTGATTTCGATAACAAAATTGTGTAGAAAAATAAGTAGGTACTTAGGTGTTTTGTCATCATTGCTTGATTTAATAGTAAGTATTTATGTTTTTTCTAAGAGTAAAATCTTTACGTAGAATACCAACGTATACAAAGTGTTTCTGTCATTACTCGAATATATTGAATCAACCTTGGTAAAACTACCACTATAAAGGTCTGGCTATTATATTCGAAATCACTTCAAAACATATTAGCAGTTTTCTTGAACAGCCGATTATTAGGGTCATAAAAATAGACATTCAACTTCCATGATGGATGGGTGTACTTTCGGGCGTTACAGGCGTTTCTTAGCCAGAATATTCTCGTTCGCTATAGCGAAAAACTTTCAGATATACGTGTTATTGATACCAAAGCACTACGTCAAGTTATCTCGCCAATTTCTCTCTCCGATTGTGGCAGCTAGTCGGCGAAAACAAAAACTTGCTTGCGTGTCGTCATCAAAGCTGTCAATGACAAACAGGCGCAGCAGAATAAATAAACAGCGACGCAAATTAGTTTTAGAAATTCAATTAACTCATTTTGCGGGTTGTCTTCGCCTGCGACGGGAAATTATTGTGATCCAAATTAAATTGGAATCTCTAGCCCGCCGATTGGAGGGCAGGGAACTGGTTATCTGGACGTCTTGAGTAGGTTTTAATGGAAATCAGTATTCGATTATCCTGACGATGTGGCGGGATGCTCTCGGGTTTTAAGTATGTTTTTTATTTTAACTGCTTTTGTTGCTTTGCTATAGGTATTATGTAAAGCTTAGACGTTTATTAGACCCGCCCCGGGTTTGCGTGGGTGTTCTATTGTTTCTCTATTATAATATGTACTGTACCATATACCAAGTTGATCTAAGTTAACTTTCCGGAAGAAATTCTTGAAAACCATATCAAAATCTATAGAATAAAAGGTATAGGAGTAAACAGATATAGCGATAGACAGATATAGATAAACGCGGAAAGCGACTTTATTTTATACTATTCCCCGTCATGCCAGTTTCTCTGAGTGTTCAGGCGATTCGGCCTGGTCTGGTTTTGACCAGGCCTGATCTGAAACGCCTGAACACTCGTTTCTCTGTCTGTGCCTCAGATTTATTCTAAGAGAAAATTTACACACAAACACGTCTCCAGTAACACTAATTATCGGAGACGTATAATAAGCTACAATATTTTCTTTAGGTAATAAATGCTGAAAAATAGATGTAATACCTTCCAATACCATGGTTTAATAAGACAGACAGCGGCACAAGAGGACGTCTCCTTACATAATGCAATTGGCTGAAGGCTGCGTACTGTGTTTGTGGCAAAGATAAACCCGGCGACACACAATGGCAGATACCCCCGGGTTCGCCGGCTCCCAGGGAGGACGTTTAAGCCCAAGACGATTGCCCCTAACAAAAGGCAGGCGCCCCCACCCGGCCGACTTGCACTAAGGTTGCGTCGAATCGACTAATTGAATCGTTATATGGGTCGAAATGACTTCATTCAATCCGTATATCTGTTCAACGTATCTACAAAGATCGATTCGATATAGTATGAATATAAAACAATCATTTACAATGCGAATGTAGTTTGTGTTTTTAATTTTCACTTCTTCTTTCAATGTATATCCCCTTTTATTTAGTCTGTTTTATCTATAAATATTATTCGCTAATTAATTTATTCACAAATATACCTATAATTATCTTTTTTTATAAATAAATAAATTACTTTTTTTAGATCTTCGACCACCCGCCATTTTTGTTAACCTAAGATTGCATACCTTAATTTCCGATTTTTTCGTATGGCGTTGAACTGAATCAAACATTACCAGATCGTACACTCGGACGGTTGGTATGAATAGGAAAGCCGCATCCCTAGATTGCACAGAAACGGGTGGACTCGAAAGAAAACGGAATCTCATTCCGTACCGGCGCTCATTGTTTGAGAGTCTTTCACTATTGCTTTTTCAATTTTACAATCCGGCCGAACTATTCCGTGCGGCAATCTCTTGCGTTTTGGCAATCTGTCATTGGCATCGCTGTATGGAGTATGGAGCGAACAGTGCTCGTTTTTATGCATATTGCATATTACACTCCATAGTTACCTATGGTACTATTTCTAGGTTATCTATTTCTGCCGCTAAGCTTGCATTGTTGTGTTCCGGTTTGAACGATAAGGTAGCCAGCGTAATTACAGGCATGAGGCATTTCATCTCAGTCCTCACAGTGCAACCTAAATGTAAGAATCGTAGATGTTATGGGCGACAGTCACCACTTACCATCAGGTGGGCTGTCTGCTCACTTGTCACTGAGTAGAATAAAAAAGGTACAGACAACTTTCGCGTAGAAACTCACTCCTTGGGATTTATCTATTTTTAGTTTAAGCAATATCTCTACCTACATTCAATGTACTTTAATAAAATTATTACGTTAAATTATTCAAACAAAATATCGATCGCGATTTGAAAGAGCTAACCACGTACCCAAGATTACAATAGGTACATGTTAATACCTGTATGAAATTTAGACATTAGATACATCGAGATTGCATATTACACTCAGCACCATCATCATTATCTTGGCGTTAATGCCTCGGATGTGCTCTCGCGCACGAGGGCCCGCCTTGCCCATGATCCAAGGTTTGACTGATTAGATAATTACAGTGAAGCGACTGCAACTGACCTCCGTGACCCTGCTACCAGGGGATCCTGACCAGATTGAATAATGGTTAAACATCCAGTCGCCTGAATTTGCAGGTTTCATCACGATGTTTTCCCTCACCGTAAGAGTATCGGTTAGTAGATTGCATATTACACTCGTTCTTATATAATTCCGGTGGGCTTTGTTTTTATTCCGGTATCTGCGGTTGTTGTATACAAATCATTAGTCGCAAAAGTGTCAAGGTTAGGCCCATTTTATAGGCAGTCGTTTTGTTTCATTATATTCATTATACATACACATTTTAACTTTTGCCAATTATTTTTTAATGTTTATTTTTTATATATATATATTCTTTATTGCACACAATAGACATTACAGTAATGTATGTAATTTTATGTTTTTGCAGAGCGTCGGTGGCCGAGCGGTTACAGTATCCGACTCGTAAGCCAGAGGTCCCAGGTTCGAATCCCGCTCCGGCCATGTACCAATGACTGTTTTCTGAGTTATGTACATTAGTTGAATACTAACCGATGCTCTTACGGTGAGGGAAAACATCGTGATGAAACCTGCACATTCAGGCGACTGGATGTGTAACCATGATCCAATCTGGTAATTTTCCTCTGATAGCAGGGTCATGGAGGTCAGATGGCAGTCGCTCCACTGTAATTACCTGACCTGCCAAATCCTGGATCATGGTCAAGGCGGACCCCGGGCTCTCGTTCTCGAGAGCACATCCGGGACATTAACGCCAAGATAATTATTTTTATTTTTATTTTTTATGTTTTTGCATTCAACCATAGATCGAGATGCAATAATATTAGAAATGTTAATCTTACTATTTTGTAAGTATAGTAATATTTATCCTTATTACTATAACTACTAGAGTTACTACTCTAGTAATATTTATCCTTATACTATATTAAACTTGAATAACTAGAAATAACCGTGTTTGCAATGGAAATATTTGCCCAGAAACAAATTGTTAGTCGTATTATTTATTTTTTCATCTGGTTGGCTTTATTTCAGTTGTATTTTCACTAAAATTCAATTTTATAAAACTATTCTGTTACATAATAAGAGAGCATTAGCTAGTAACAACAAAGATAACATTAAGGTTACAGTTGAACAAGTGACATCATTGTAATTCCAATTAATAAACAATATCTCTATCAAATTCCCAAACGGCAAATGAAATTGTCGCTTACCAATTATCATGTTCCTGTGACAATTTGTGACTCAATTTTAGACTTAAAACGTGCGGTATTTTTTCATCCTTTTTAGTTTTTACACATCACGTCTGTCGTGTTTGTTACTTTATATGCGGGAGCGATGACACTCGCTTCCTAATTAGCTAACTTATTTGGAATGGTTAGAAGAGGGCAAAGACATGACACAGTTCCAGGAAAGACGAAGTCGCAAGCCGCAGCTCGGAGCCAAGAGTTTGGACGCAGTTCTTGCAACTCAACTAAGTAGATATATAACGTTAAAGAGAGTATGTGTTTTGGCGACTACAAACAGTCCTCGTGGATATTGTTATTGATGTCTAGTATCTCGCGACGCATATATATTACGTGCTTTTTATGCAAATATGATGTATTTTAGGTACTGTATCGAAATTGTGAAATACCAACATTGTAGGTGCACATATTCATTCTACGCATAACTATCTGTGCTATGCCAATAAAGTAAAATAAAGTACCTATGTCGCTATCGAAAGTGCTTGCATTACTGAGTCGCATTTACTGATTTTCTTTCATCTACATGTTTTGGCATCGCACCAGCAGTTTTGATGAGTGCACGTCCTATCCTCTGTTCGCAGGAACGAAGGCAGGGGGGATGATTTAATACCCTGCCCCGAATATAATACTCATATTTCCAACGATTCGGAACACTGGGCCAACAAATTTTACACGATGAAATTTACTGTCACCACGCCTCTTTCATATATAAAAAAGTGTGATTCACGCCCTATTTGGCTGCAATAAATCTTGCTTAAAGCGTTAGGCACTCTGATTTCGCTGACATAGGTCTGTATTATAGAATTGCTCACGTACTAAATGATGTAGACAATCGAGGTCATAGCGTAGTCAGATTGATGGATGGAGACTGTCTATAAAAATCGTAAGAGTCGAGAGTATCATACATAAATACTTAGGTATATTATGTCAGAGCTGTTATTATTATGTCAGGCTTTTAAGGTACTTAACCATATTTTGGAACACTATTTTCAGTAAATAGTGATATCCTGTAGGAGTTCTCGTATTGAACTAAACAGGGCAGAGTATTATAGTACTTATCGATAAGTTAATTAAAATTATTATTGTAGGCATTGATACTTATAGTTAAGTATCATACAGGCCTTCCGCCCCCCCCTACGAAAGGTTACCTTGCATGTATTCGCGGCATAAAAAAAAGCAAGGAAGTATCTGTGCCTCGAAGCCAGGACGAGTCTCTGTCTAAAACCAAAAATTAAAAAATAGGGATTCTGTAATGGACAACTAGGTTTTTATCAATGCAAAATGCGCTTTTCCTACAATTTCTTAGATACATACTTATCTAAATACCTATCTGCTAATGGTTACTCAACTTAGGGATATTACCGTGCGACAACCAGGACTGGTAATTTTCCTGCTTTAGCTAGGTAGAGGTACTTTACATAAATCATGGCCGCTTGCAATAAGTACATATTGTTATTCTCACCATATTACAATTTTAATATACGAGGATAGTTTTTATGTATTCACTTTTATTTTTTACCTGTTATTTTCGTTATATTTTCCGTACCTACTCTGGCGCTACTTAAGGCTAACGTGATTGGTCACCTCTTCCTCTTCTTAAAGGTAGTCTAGAAGAGATCGCTAAAAGCGATAAGATCGCCTTTGCGCGCAATTTTGTTTTCTTGTGTACTTTTCTCTGTTATTTTTAATGTTGCATACATGTAAGTAAAAACGTCGGTAGCCGAGTGGTTAAGGTATCCGACTCGTAAGCGAGAGGTACCGGGTTCGAATCTCACTGCAGCTATGTATCAATGACTCTATTCTGAGTTATGTAGGTACATTAGTTGGGCGCTAACCGATGCTCTTACGGTGAGGCACACTCAGGCAACTGAATGGAACCATGATCCAATATAGTCAGGTTCCCCTGGTAGCAGGGTCACAGAGGTCAGATGGTAGTCGCTTCACTCTAATTACCTATCTGATCTGCCAAATCCTGGATCATGGTCAAGGCGGACCCCGAGCCCTTGGGAACACCACCGGAACATTAAACTCCAAGTACTTACTTATATCATCTATCTATCGTCTAACAGTTCCTACTACAAACTACAATTACTCGTATTAATTTTGACGTAGCATTTGGCACCGTGGCAAATGTACTGACAACTCGTGCATAGAATGCGCAAACTCCAGCTACACGTGTTCACTGTGTCGCGTCTTAAGAGCATCTATGTCGATCGTGTTAGGGACTATAATCGCTGGCCTTGTATCCTGTTGTGTACAACGGGGATATTGAATTAGATACACTTCGGTACCAAATGTAGCTAGCTACAGACGTAGCTACTGTTACGCACAATGATTAGCCTGAGTTAATGGATGAACATCGCCCAGTTAATGTAATTGAATTTACATTCATCAATGCAGATTAATGACTGGAATACTCGTATAATTAGATTTGACTACAGGCAGATTGAACTCTAATTATTTGGGGTGATAAATTTATACATTATAATATCATATTGAACGTGAAAGAACGTGTATAAAAGATGATGTAGTGGCAAAAGGAGGAAGGGATGTTGAAATGGTTTTGACATGTGTAGCGAATGGATGAAAGAAGATTGACGAAAGAGGTATATAGGGCGAATTCGGAAAACCAGCCCTTAAGAGGGCGACCCAGAAAAACATTCACTGGTAGATCAGACCGAAGTGGTAAGAATAAAAGGATATGTATGACAAGAGTTGTGGATATATGCGAGGCTAGAGAGTTGTATAAGGACATAGCAAAGTGGCGGTCCATAGTCTCTGTCTACCCCAGTGTATGTATGCTGTATATTGAACGTCCACTTAATGTAACACTCATGTGACCTAAAACCCTTAACGTGATTTTAATCGATTGCTATAACACAACAACATATTTTGATAACTAACGTAGCTATCCGTTGCATCTTCGCTCGTTTACACAATATTATTTGTTAGGTAAAACAAGGAAATTATGTTGAGCAACGCCAATAATTCGCAGCTCCCAAACAGCTGACACAGTAGGGAGTATTTAACAATAAAGTTTATCCCTAAGGAAGTCGAACACTCAAACCCCATTTTCAGACAATGGACGCTGTAAAGGCGTTTAGACCTTTCGTGGAACAGCTAAAACTAGTAACGGGGTCGGTTACGCTCTAGCGATAGGTACCCGGTTTTGCTATTGGCTACGTAGGTACATAACTGTTATTCATGGAGTATTTGTTTGCAACGTAAGCATAAAAATATATATGTAAATTTTTTGTCACCTAACCGTTTGTCTTCACAATTAGAAATCTACGACCCCTCTTCCCATCCCGTTATTAACCTAACCTCTTTTTGACAGATGGCTTAAAAATTAGTTAGGTTACCTACCGGGTTCGAAACCTAGTGCAGCCATGTACCAATTACTCTTTCTTGAGTTATGTTGAACGCTAACCGATGCTGTTACGATGAGGGAAACATCGTGATGAAACCTGCACATTCAGGCGACTGAATGTGTAACCGATCCAATCTGATCAGGTTCCCCTGGAAGCAGGGTCTGCCATCTTCTCTCCGTGAAGATGGCAGACATTACACTCTAATTACCAGATCTACGAAATCCTGGATCATGGTGAAGGCGGACCCAGGGTCCTCGTGCGACAGCACAACCGGGACAATAACGTTTTTTCTTTTTACTTTTTAACAGATGGCAGGTCAAAGCTTGTCAAGCCTAAGGAGTCCACCTGGGTGAGTGCCACAGACTAATATATTTCTGCCGCAATGTTTGCATTGCTAGGTTCTGGTTTGAAGGATCGTATAGGTAGTACCTACGGTCAATAGTACCTAGGAATCTACAGACACATTTCATATTAATCATCGCAGTCACAACGAACCTGCGGTTGTGCAAATTTATTATAACTTCATAAAACCCGAGTGCAGTTTTGAGGGCAACAGTTACTGCGTACTATTAGTATCCGCTGGTTTATCCATGAGAATAATAAAATAATTTACATCTATGAGGTTAGCTGGAAGAGCTAGTTATTCATTGTTACTTTATAATGTTTATGTAATATTTTATGAATGTATCAGAATATGAATAATAACGTAAACGGTGTGTAAAATAATAAAATAACTAGTTTACTACTGAACATAATAATATGGAGTAGGAAATTTCACAGACCTAGTCGTGGTAGACACTGAAACTATTAATAGAAAGGTATCCACTGGATCTCTTCAGGGTTAGGTTATTAAAACCAGTTATTAAAAGATAAGGCATCGACTCACCAAATATAGGAAACAAGCACTGTGCAGCGTGACCTACTTACAAAACACATGTATAGTGTAGGTAGGTAGATCCGAAATGTAAATACACTGCAAACTGCAAAATACAGATGTCTACGTGCGTAGGTTTTTGTAAACTAATTTTCTGATTTGCTTTTAGGGATGCCTATGGAAATTGAAACGATCCCGTAGTAAGTAATTAAAATATATTCCGTCACAGGGTGCCAATAGGCTCTCGAGACTGTTCAACCAGTCTCAGGGACCCCTGCAGAAGACTTTGGTCAATCTCGCTTCGCCGACTGTATTAGGAGGCACAACTAACGAGTGTCCAGCTCGTTTCAGTGCTGAATTTCGACTAGCCTCAAAGTAGGAAACGGTCCTAGAGTACTTTACGTAACTTTGTTGCCAACAATTCTCTGATTTCAATTATCGCAATTATTACTTTTGAGATTTGGTCGAGGAAACTGAAAGTTTATTGCAATGGAATCGATGATACGGAATTGGAAACCTAGCAATTTCAATCGTTGAAATCAGGGAATTAGCCAGATAACATCACCTGACTCAATTCCTTTCGGTGTATCGCAGCCTAAACTGGAAACGTGGGTCAACTGACAAATTATACAGGAATATTATTGTTACGGGCGGTCAAAACATTGCTTAGTCTAACAAACAGGAGTAGATCGACAACAAGCCTATATTATGATTCAAAATCCGAGAGACAATAGGGTCCTACGTAATTAATTAGTAACAATAGAGAAGAACCGTTCTATCTACAGTGAAATGGGTGTGAATCACAAGTGGGACCAAATACTATAGATATTCAAGTCGCTATAGTGTCAAAATGGTTTTAAACTGTTATTCCTTAAGACTATTTAAAAATGGTAACCAAATGAAAAAAATTGCAAATAAAAAACAGACTCTAAATCGCTGCCTTGCGGAAGTGTTTCCATAAGGCTGGTAGCGTTACCTCTCTGAATTGTCAGACTTATACACCGACCGAGGTAAGCGCCAGCACGTGGGTCTCCGGCAGTGTCGATTATCCGGGTAGATATCTCTAGGAACACCTTTTTGGCACCCAAGGTCCCAACGTTCTCACAAATAGATAACCTTGACCTAGGGATCCATATTTGCGCCGCTTGAGGTCCTCTGCCGAAAAAGCAGCTGCGCCAGCGTTTGAGTTAATTTAGGGACGCCATCTAGCCTGTGGTTAGGATAATTATTGCAAAACTCCTAATTCTCATAGATGGCGCGCTCTAACGACTGACGACAGGTATATGTCGCCTACACCGCGTACCTTTCTCAGTCTTGAACTATCCCGGTTGACTGGTAGATAAGGCTATTTTAGCTTTAAGTCTGCCACTGTACTTTTAGTGCATAAAGTTTTAATAAATAAATACGTGTAAATTGAGGGCTCGGTTTAATATTCCTTTTAATGTTGAAAGACTAGGTAACCTATTGCTGCCCTATTGTGTAGTTATGTCGTAACGCTTTCGGGGCGTTAACACCTTATGACTCATTAATGTTAGCCTACCATAAATTTCGATGCTCTAAAATTCGATGTGTGTGTTTATACACTCTCTATTGTTAGGCGTTGTTTCGTGACGTTATGGAATATAAATTTTATGTTCTCTCTCTCTCTCTAATTATCATAACTTTATATAAAATAGTATGTTTAGGTATCAATGAGAAATTCAAAGGCAACTATTACCCTATTATTATTTTTAAATATTATCCTAGCTCAGGCAAAAAATATTTATTATTTTAACATTTTACGTGTTTTTGTAGATTAAAAATTGAAATGGATTTCAAGATTTAATAAAACTTAATTTTTTTATATCTACCTGACGTGTTGTTGATTTCACAATATTTTTAATCGTGTCCATCAAAATATAAATAAAGTTACATCTAGGTTAATAAAGTCATATAGGTCAATAAAAAAAGACTTTCGGCGACGAACGTTCTATTCCTACCCACGTCTTGCTTTGCTACTTGAATACACGAAACAATTCACGATGTTCCAGCAATATTTCACTTCACCTGAATGCTTTGCATAGCGTGGGTCGTCTAAAGGGCGACTGGGACAACAGAAACTAATGCAGGAGAATAATGAGACATTGGGAAAGTAATAGTGACAGTATGAACGGAGTCGCAACGACCACGCTCGAGCAGCCAAGCGAATCTGTTACCGCATAGAAGTACTTAGTAAAAAAGAAGCAAGCAAAAAGTTGGCGTTTAACACATGGTTGTTGGCATTATCGTAAAATTTCGTTGCGGTGTGGTATAGGTATGTCAAAAAACGAAACTGTTTTTTTTTTAATTATCCATTTAGGTATTTGAGCACTATCTCACCTGGTGGTAAGCGACGATGTGGCCTAAGATAGAGCATGCCTGTCTAGGGACAGCCTATTCACTCTAGCCTCTAGATTCGAAGACGTCCAGACTATAACGATATTGAAACACTCTCGCAGGCAATGTGTTCTATTCTTTAGCGCAATATAAAGGTTGAACCAAAGCGGCTCATGCGGATAGCTGGTAGTAAGGACGAAGCGTTCGCCTGGATCGCGTTTACCGATATATTGGTATTTATAGAATATAGATAAAGCATGGGGTTACCTTCAGAAATTATGGGAAATCCCCCTGCTAATGTGGAGAAGGTTAGGCCTAAGTCTAGTGGTAGACTGTTACGGGGTAAATTTTCTACATTCACATAAAATGAGCGACTGATTTAGCGTCACGTATGAACGGAACCGTTGTATGGGACCGAGTGCACCGCAAACTACGTTCCCAAAATTGAGCTCGTTTGGCGGTAGGTTTGCGAACGAGCTTTTTGGCTTTCTAGACAAAGCATATAGTGAAAACTAAAGCGAATACCTGTGAAAAAATGTCACAGCATTTTATTTAATATCCAGGTAGTGTAGGTTGTGACTCTCGATTGGCTCTACTTACCACTCTGCGATGCCGGCAGGTCAATCAATATTCTTTTTTAAAAATCGTAGATATAACGCATAATAAGACATATCCGACCCGAAGATTTTATTTAGAAAAACTCCTATGAGCACTATCAGTCAACCTTAAACTTTTCCATATACCTATACTAAATTTCTGGCGTTCAAATCAGTCTTTACCTTTGTCAAAAATACTTCATCAATTTTAATTAGTTTTTCCCGGCTTGATAGCTAATAAGACAATGATTATCTCTGTGTTTAATTAATTTCTTTAATACGATAGCTTTTATCAGTAGATCGATTTTTTTACAGGCTTCTGATTGCAGCTGTTTTAGTACGAAAACTGCACAATACCTATTTGTACCTCATTTTAAAAAAGCTGAAATGTCGGATTTCCCGACTAGTCAGCGGCTAATGAATTCATAGTTTAAAAACAATCGCATGAATAACGAATATTCGCGTTTGCATTCGCGAATATTCGCTTATTTCTTTATTGTCGCCAGGTTTTCACCAGTGTGCGAACTCTGCTAACATTCGAGTATCCCGCAGGATACTATGAAACACGAAAATAATGTAGTCTATAGTGTAAGTTCTTATAGTGTAAGAATTATCGAAATCGGTTTAGTAATTTCGGAGATTATAGACGTTATTCCACCCTGCCAGAACGTGCATGCATTTCCTAAAATTATATTTATTTGTATATATGTTTTCCTTATAACGACAGAGGACCGATTTGCGGGTAAATCATAAATATGATTTTCCTTCTTAGAACTAATTTGTCCTGTTGTGTCATGCATATGCCTATATATCTAATTACGAGCATCGACGCAAAACTAAGTAGGTAAATATTGGCGAGTGACGTCACTGTGGTGTATTTCCTTCATATTTCAGTGATGAAACGGAGACTTTTCTATCATTTATAGCCCGAGCACAGCGAGCTGTGACTTTCCATGGCAGTATATCATCACAGCCCATATCGGTCCACTGCAGAACTTAGGGCCTCTCCCACGAAAGGGGAGGTTATTGCCATAATCTCCACGCTCGGCAGGCGGGTTGGAGATAGCAGTGTTATAAATATGACGATGGAAAACGCTGCTGTCCATTTTCCAGCCTATAGGGACTCTAGATCTTTTGCCTCTAAAACATTAGTCGCCTTGTACGACACCCACAAGTGTAAGGGGTTGGTGCTATTCTACTCTGCCGGACACCACACGGCTAGCATGGCAGTAGGCTAGCGTTTTATTGCTAATTGTCACCAGAAGGAACCTAATATCATAGGAAAATAATTCCCATTCGTTCCTATCAGTCGTTTTAACCGCCTGTTAATGTAGTTAAAGAACCATAAGAGTGAATTAAGCTTTGATTAGTTTAAATTGATTGATACTGAGAATGGTATATTGAACAAAGTTATAGACAGTTATTTAGATTGATCTTGTTGTTAATGCCCCAGTTGTGCTCTCGCACGCGAGGGCCCGTGGTCGGCCTTGACCATGATCCAGGATTGGGCAGATCAGTTAATTACAGTGGAGCGACTGCCATCTGAACCCCGTTCTCCTGTTAAAGGGGAAACCTGACCAGATTTAAGCGTGGTCACACATTCAGTTGCCTAAATGCGCAGGTTTAATCACGATGTTTCGTTAACGTTTTCGAATGTGCCGTTTTCAACTAGTAGTTGCAGGAACATTATTTGGGACGTATTGAACGTAGCTGCAAATAGTTGGAAAGGAAAATTCCGAAAAATCGCCAACCTTTCAAACATCGGAGGAAAGAAAAGTTCCCGGGAAAAGGTGTAACATTTTAAAACTCCGTAGCAATCAGAGCCCACATTTTACGCTCGGTTGAGCACCTCGCAACTTCGATTTGACGCATAGATATAGTACATACCTATATAATTAAATATATGACGTCATGTGTTTCTTGTTTGCTAAGTATAGTACAAGGAAATGTGAAATAAAAGGCAATTGTGTATTTAATTCTGAATCTGTTGACGGGATAAGTTCGTGTTAAGTAGATATTTTCCACTTCAAAGAATTCAATAGGTACTCTTCTCTTCCCAATCTCATCATCATCTGAACGATCATTCTCGGCATTTGCTAAGCCTTATCACTACCCATTAAATGATGTAAGTACAAATACTTAATGAAATAAATTGGCTGGACATTTAAAAATAAAAACATATTATTCTGGTCTTTACGATCGGTTCTGACCAAAAAGATTGGAAAGTTAGCGACCTTCATGGCGGAGAATTGTTTTTTTGTTCTGTGGTACTGTTTAATCTTGTTCGCTTCTGCACATTTAAAAATTTAAAACAAATAACACATTTTACAATATTGTAGGTAGGTATTGGTGAGTAGTTTTACTACGATCAATTACCACTATTTTCAATCAGTCACACTCGAGTCAGTTTCAATTAGTTTAGTTTTACAACTTTTCAATTGTTCTAAATCTAAATAATTCTAACATCCAGTACCATCACGCTTTGAT
Organism: Blastobasis adustella; assembly: GCA_907269095.1. Taxonomy (NCBI): domain Eukaryota; kingdom Metazoa; phylum Arthropoda; class Insecta; order Lepidoptera; family Blastobasidae; genus Blastobasis; species Blastobasis adustella. The sequence continues at coordinate 9,295,578 of OU026128.1, read as the reverse complement.
CGTTCACAATCTGCAAAGGTATTTAAATTGTATTTATACAACACGTTGTTTTGAAAGCATACAGCATAATGCTCTCGGCTGAAAAATAATGTGCCGCCAGGAGACAAGATCCAGTTGTCACTCTAAATAAACCGTGCCCACTTTAATTTCTCAGGTTATTTTCGTTCCCCCATGTTCGCGAGAGAGCACCAATGAGGAAAGTTAGCTAGAGATATAAGGACACACATATATCGCCTCCAATAATCTCTTTGATCCTGCAAATCTCAGTAGAAACAGCTATTATCTAGCAACAATAACCATTACGCGGAGCTCTCGAAGTTCAATTTGTGTTCGAATGTCTACTCTGAACTCCCTATTGACTGCTGGTTAATTAATGTAGTTCAGTTGCTATAATAATCGTCCAATCAGAACAGGGATCGGGGTTTCTGGAATTCTATTTATGTGAATATTACCTATTAGCAGGGTTTGCTTGTTCACAATCCGTAATTTGTTTGGTTTACCTAATTCTAGTAAATGAACACCTCAAGTTACACAAACCTTAATTATGAAAACTATATCATTTAAATCATAATGTTATGGGCTTTGGATCAAAATGGGATATGGAACCCTGTCGAAGTAAAGTTTATGCTAAACGTGAATTCACCCGATAAGCGTCATTTGAATTTACTTCGACAAAATTTCATACTATTCTAGTCGCACGCGGATAATATAATGGAACAATACCTGCTTACTAAAATGTAAGTAGGTATTTAAATCCCCAGTCCACATTTAAAGTTCCCGTATTATCGTTAGTAAGTCGTACGCGTAATTAATTTGCAAATTTGGGATGTTTATGGCAACACTGAATAACATGGCCGCTTCTGGCGGGATAAATGGCTTACCTACTTCCGTCTGCATGAGACCGCATTAAAGGAAAGCGAGTATTTCAACTAGAAATGTGTTATCAAAATACTCTCACCATATCTGTGAGAAAGGGGCATGTGCCTAAGCAGCGGCATTATTTTGAACTTTTTAGTTGTTTTATTTTAATTAGGCAGACATTTGACCGCCATCTTACCTGATGACGAAGCCGAAGATAAAGCAACAGCCTATCATTCTGGCCTCTAAGGAGTCCAGATTGTAGATACGTTTGTAGATATGTCGGTGAACACATTTATAGAGTAGAACGGTTCGGCGGATTTCAGTTTCGGATTGGATTGCCATCTACATAATAATAATTTTCAGGCAATAACTGAATTAGGAGTAGTCTAAGTTATGTATGTAATTACTTGTAGGTAGTTAAACAGCTACTTCTATGAGATATTTGTAATTAACATTTCGCTACGGTCTTCACCCTGGTTTTTCACAACACTTTCATCACACATATAATCGGATTTAAAAGACGGTCAGTATTAGTTTCACCTCGATGTTTCGACGCAGTTGCATGGGTCATGGTCACGAAAAGACTGGTGCTGCTCTGTAAAGACACCCTGTTTCACCGTGATTGCAAGAATTAGAGATTAGAGACTTATATAGAATGTTAACTATACACTCCTTTAGTTTGCATTCTTTCTGGAATTACACAGAAAACTCTAGGTAAATAGATAAAACATGGACCCTAAAAATTAACAAATATTTAAAAGGATTATACGATCACTCTGCAGCTGACTATACCTACACACAAGAAAACGAAAGTGTTTTTCTAAAATGAATTGATAGAGAGACACTTCACTGTTAAATAAAGTAAGTACATGCCTATAGATTTCAAGACAAAACCCACTTGTTGGTTCTTCCAGCTTCCAGTGTCTTCATGTGAAGCTCTTTGCTTTACCCGAAAATAACCTGCTAATTTTACCCCGGTGCAACCGAATGCTGCTCAGTTGCCCGCCACAATATTTCAAAGTAACAAAAATATCCCCGGCTATATTTTCTAATACAAAACGTCGGAAAATTACACCGGAATCCGATCTCCTTTGAAATGGGGACAGAAGCGAGAAATTTTCTTGCAACCTTCGAATTTTCGTCCTCAATTGGAAGGCAAAGCGGGTTTGTTGTGTTTTTATTTCAAGCTGACATTGTGGGCTTTTTTAAAACTCCATTTAAATACCGACCTTGTTACCTTGTAATACACCATAGATTCTATAACAGTCTCTATCTATCTATCAGAATCTATCTACGCCATATTAACGTGAATACCATACACGAGTTTCGAGTACGCATTTCTCTGTTATTACTTAGGTACGTTGAAATTGCTTACCTTGTTAAATTGCGCCCAAGAGAGCGTAATTATCAATTTGAATGTAAATAGCTAATTTGGCTAAATACCTTGTGTAATACGATACAATTTCTCAAAGGAAATTTTCTGGCAATGAGAATACTGGGCCAATGCCATTGATTGATTTGAAGCCATCGAAGGTAAAAGCGTTTTCTGAATTAACAATTGACACGGCATAATTGCTTATTGTCTTAGAAAAAACAATCGCTTAGTATCCGCTACAAGTGATACAAGGTGAATGTTAGCCCTTTTGTTGTTTGACAATGAAAAGTACAAAGAAAAATGGTTAGAAATTAGTAGTAATAAACATCGAAAGAAAAAAATTTACAAAATTTGAATCCTTGGCCACAATAACCCAAATGGGCTAATAACAAGGCACCGGGATTACCAAGGTTAAATAAAGGCTTCCCAAATTGAATGCTTCCTCGACGAAATTATGTAGATTTAATTAATTGAAAGCTATAGTTTCTAATAACCCACGGCGAACGGTACGAAGCCGGTATATGCGTTTGAGGTTAGAGGTTGTTTGTGTTTGTTATGTCTGTTATAATTTTTCTCGAAAAATACTGAGCCGATTTCGACGCAAGTTTTTTAATTCAAAATGCATAGTTTCAGACCAGGTTCTAAAACATGTTTTGCGGCATCAGGGTGCTGCAGCCTGATAAGTTGAAATTTGATGAGTTCTTACAAACTACTAAACTGATTTCGATGCAGTTTTTTGCATTCCAAAGCAGTTATTTCAGAGAAATTACGTGTTGAAATTGCAATCGAAAAATAATAACATAAAAATCACAAAATATTTAACACATTGTTTGATAACTTTCGTGTTAAAAACCAAAATTTTAAATTTTGAAAGATCCTACTTCCGCTATAATTGTTGTAAAGGAAAAAGGATTATTTACCGGCAGCCCCAGACGGATTTGTCGAGCGATCTGCTGGTCAGGGGTTTGAAATATCATACTTTACAACAATTATAGCCAACTTTAATAAAATTTTAAATTTGGTTTATACACAAAGTTACCGACGGACTCTTCGATAGAATCCATTCGTTGTCCATTCTGAAAGATATGTATAATAAATAATTTATTCCTTATTCACTCTCTTATTTTAAACAATTAATAGCAGTTGTTGTCCTTATTCAATTCTTAACTTTTGTTTGCCAATGCCGAACCGGTAACAAGTACGAATACCGTTAATTTAGAAGATAAATTTTCAGAATATTTCAAAACCTTATCTCTTATTCGGGGATTATCTGCGATAAATAAAGGGATGGGGTTTGTCCCGTGCAGCTAATCGAGCAGAAACTTGAACGCGAACTTGAATTATAGTCTTTCTGAACGAGCTCATAGATTACATTAATTGCCAACTTAGGTTCAAAGACAAATGGCTTGTGAGCTCACTGGGTAACCAGGCTACTTCCGCGTACAGGTTCCCATAATTATTATCAAACGTAAGTAGGTAATCAGGACAACAATGAAAACGCATTCCGATAGAAAGCAATTTTACTTGTTAATCTTAAATAAAAGGAACTAAAAGCTGATAAGGAAAAGGCCAGCAATTACATAATATATAAAACTGCAATCATAATACAGAGTAGCCTACTGAAAACGGAACAGCATTCTATACGCCAGGATAAGAAAAAAACATTGCAATATACATAAAAAATAAAAACAAAAATAAGTCGCCAGAATTCACGATCCATATCTCGGAACGCATTCTAAAAAGCGTCAGGCATCCACCAGCAATGGCCAGTTCATTTTTTGTTTCCCATGCAAAAAACCTACCTCTCCGAGATTAATGAACCCGTGGTCCCTGGCTACGGCGTCTGCGGCGTGCCTGCCCGCCGGCACGTGGACCGCCCAGGTGGGCGTGAAGTGCGCACACGCCGACCGCACCGCCAACACCACCACCGCAGCAACCAGGCCCGCCATCGCACTCACACGCACTAGCTAGTACTGGCCAGCATGGCACACTCACAATGTCAACCGGAGCTTGCCGTTCCGAAGGCACGCTACGTAGCTGATGCTGCCCTTTATCATAAATTTACCCTCATTTGTTAATCACTGTTCTATAAATGGATGCTTATTAATTTAAGATGTGGTACTCGTCTCGACGTAGACGGAAGGAAACATAGATAAGATTTTTTTTTCAATTGTACTGTGTACTCTGTTCGCCCTAATCATATAATGTACGGTTTAGACATATCAACGAAGTACGATAATTCAGTGACTCTGTCGTTGTTGTGTTTGAATTTATAAGAAAGTATATAGGAAAAAATTTCAGATTACATTTTAATGGATATCAATTTGTCCAACAAAATGATCTGAAAGGTCGCTCATATGTAGAGAAGTTTATTCCCAATGCCGCGGTCCGAGACACATCCGTCCTCGATTTTCAATATATTTGAAAAGAAAAGGTCCGATATGTATGTATGTGGTTGTAGATTGCACAATCAGGGCAGGATATTGTTTGACCAACGGCATCAGCGTCCCGGTTTATGTCCCGGGTGGGCAATATGACAAAGGGGATCGACGCGAGGAGAAATCGCGTCTCTCGATATTGGCGTGCAGTAAAAAACTGACGAGCATCAATGTTGGCAACACTTCCGTAGTAAGTGGGTCAAGTACGCATCGGGGGCGGGCGCCCGCCCGGGACCCGGGACTCCCATGCGGTTGTTATATTGTAACTCTTTATTACCCCATCACTAGACAGCTATTAATCACCCACTCCATCGATACTCTTCAACCTATTTTGCCTAAAAGAATATCAAACGCTGCTGTTCGACCCTTTTCTGATAAACAATGAATGCAAATCATTTTCCGCTTTCCGGAATGAGCTCCATTCTGTGTTTCATCAAGTATTCAATAATTCATAATGCTTGGCGTGCCACAGTTTTTGCGTCTTTATTCTTTCTCTTGTATTCTAATTCCATAAAAGGCATAATCGCTCACAAAAGGTTACGAATATGATATTAGTTTAAAAACAATATAAGTCAGTATCGAATTTCTTTACATTTTTGATACACAGTAAATATTGATCTTGTGGCAAGATAATGTACAAGTATTATTTTCTTCATCTATTGTCGTTGATTATTCCGTAGGTATTATTTATGTAAGAACTACACTAAAAATCGCTTTCCTAAACATGTCAATATAAGTAACAACGAAATAACAAATCGCTTTATAAAGGCCACTTCTGACGATTTACTATACGTACTTATAAGACAATAAACCAAATTTGCATTAAATATTATTATAATACACCGCCTAGAAGAAAAATTGCATAAAAGAAGGCGAAAACCTGTTATTACTAATTATTTCATTGAAGAAGTTAATCGACGTAGATATTGCCCTCACACACGCGAGGTTATCCGGAATTTTCGTTAGTTTCTTTTCTTGTTTACAACAAACAAACAACTATTCTGATAAAGGATTGCGGTGTACCTCTATGCTCGTTTCTTTCAAAGGACGATCGTTGGTTTATATCACTTAAAAGGTAATCAAATATACAAGGTTATAACATAAAGTAAACGAATTGAATATAACCTTATGTAGGCCCTTTGTAATATATCGTTGCGCTAAAATATATTATTTGTCTACGGTCCCGGATATCCAAATTTTATCATGTTTAATTTATTATTTTATCTGAAGCCAGTCAAATAAATAGAATACACGTTCCGCTTATAATAAAATAACAAAATTTCTACCGTATTTGTATTTTTATGTTCTGCAATATGGAGTTGTTTGATTGTTTTGGACGAGTTTTATGTGTCTTGATATTTATCGGCGATACGTTAAATGGTCGGGGAATATCCATGAGAGAAACAGTAAACAATGATATCAGACTTCATAGAACAGTCTACATAGATAATGACACATTTTACGTCATATCTAATGTAAATGGTTAAGAAGCTAGATCTGAATTATTTATCGATAATTTAGGTACCTACCCCCAAACTACTGAGCAGCAAAATTAATATACCTACAGACCTGCTTTTATAGTGAGGTTATGCCTATTTAGGTTTATTCGATGTTGTTGTTTTACAAGACGTATAAAGGTCTGCCGTTTGTTACTGGTTGTTTGTAAACTTCAATTTATAAACATTAATTGGAATGCTTTATAGGTTAAAAATTACAACTATGGGCATGACAGTTTTTGTTGACACAGAATTATCAATAGGTAAAGATTAGATAACGCCTTGATTGAACTAAAAATCGTTCTTTAGATAAGAGTAAGGATAGAGAATATAGTAAGTAAATAAAGTATTTATTTCGAAATTGTACATAGAAATAGGATAGAGTACAAAACCAGGGAAACTGGAGCCTGCTCTGGGTTTATCATGTATTGCAGGATAAACCCAGGAACCCTCCGCGTAGCTTATATAAAAAAGTAAGTAATAATACCTACTTATATTGATTGATTGATCGATACGGATAGTGATTACAAAATGTTTAAATGATTTTAATAATAGGCTTACCGAACGCATATAAGTAAACAAGAAGTTAAAGTAGGCCAGTCACCTACACACGTGCAAATTGAACTGTCACGCAACGGGTCGACCATCTACCCTATTTACAGTTACCGCTGACAATTAACAATCAATCGAATACCGCACGAGTTATTTGCATAGTTGTTTATCCGAGGGCACTTTCCTAACTTCACGAGTCACAACTTTAATTTTATCTATGTTTCCTTCGGATCGCAATGTAAACATTGAGCTGTCATTTGCGGTGACAGACGGATGTCGACGGAATCCGATGAGAAGGACCAAGATTCCGTGGCACTTAGACAATACGGCCGGTGAGAGTCGGCGCCGCCGCGACGAGCGTTCACCTCTCGCATCCCGTTGTCATTTCGGGCTTGTAGGCCCTGGAGAATGGGTGATCCTCACTTGGTGTTCGGTGACAACATCGACTATGTCGCTAGTTGTATCACTATTGTCATAATGTAGCGCGACGCGAGTGTGTAAGTGGGCGCGGGAACGCGCGACGGAGGTACAGGCACGTCCGTCGCGTGCGAGCACGTGATGCTGACTGGATCGCGGGCGGCCTGCTCTCGCCCGCCCCGCTGCGATTGGACCGCGAAACTGAGCCGATGTTGCCGCCACACGATATTCTGACTAATTTAGGGGGAATTTTTGGTGTTTATCTACGTACAGTGTTGCTAACGTCCATAAGCAAATGCCACCACTTTCGGCAAACGTGGCGTAGGTATTTCAGCCAAAATAAGAGGTTCTGACCTACATGACCTATATAGCATAATTGGGTTGAGTTTGTCTCAATTACACAGACTAGGTAGGTATATTTAAAAGTAGGAATAATAAATAAAAGACGTACAGGTTACTATGCAAGCGCGTTTATGTCTTTGATATGGTGGTTTGCGTAATTACCATACAAAAGACATCAACGGGGTTCCTTTCAATGCCTAGAGAAATAGCTTATTATCTTCAGTGTATTTTATCATCACCAACGTTCCAAATAAGTAGGAACCTACTACATAGGCACCTAATTAACTACATTACTAGACTACAACATGTATATTGTGTATTCTGTATATTCTGTACAAACTGTTGATGAACCAACATAAGTATTAAATAAATAAATTTGAAACACGTATTAGCTCCAGGATTATCTTGAAGGCTCTCACTCTCAAGACTCCTCAGCAACCACGAATACTGATTCCGCCGTGGTCGGTCGACTGGGACCTTGGACTGGACTGGACCTTATGGAGTGAGGCCATTGAGAAGCACGACGAGACTCTTGAATCTCTCGATATTTCCAAGGACTTTGACAGCAATAACTAATCCTTCATACGGTATTCCTGTTGATTTTTGTACCTGGATATCGGATTTTCTGATTGGAAGAGAGGGCGTCATAACCTTAATTGCCGATGTTGGTTAAAAACTTTTTAAGCATTTGGGTGGAATTGAGCTTTCCGGATATCCCTTAAAAATATATATTAGCGTTTAAAATTAAAAGATCGTTTACAAGTTAATTTTTTTTTGTTATTTTCTAAAGCTTGTGGTCGCTACTCGAAAACCTTTCCGCCCCATCGAAAATCGGTTCGGCTACGTAGTCTACCCACTGCCACTTCAGTTTAACGACTCTGAAGAGATATTTTCGGAGTTTCCCTTAGTTATAAGATCAGAAATGCAGATATCCGTAGCAGAAACGAACTCGTTCATGCGCAGGTCCATCACAAGGATCCGGTGTCTATGCAGGTGCCTACTTTGCCGATATAATAAGAAAGTAGTCCATCTAGCTGGCGCTCCTCCCACTCTAATAACCTCCCACTGTAATGTTATTAATTGATGCAATAAAGAGATTACATACATACATACATACATACTCTTGTAGCTGATTAGATACTCGGATTTCTTATGGAGAAACTTGTTTACGAAGACCAGGATAGCAGCTATACACTTCCGGAGAATTTCTTACCCAACAGCGTTACGGCTCTCAAAACCAAAACCGCACGAACACGCCCTAACTCCTCTCACTTGTCACTCACATGACCATTCAGATTGACGGTAGTTCCTCGAATTGCTACCAGAACAACGCTTGTCCGCATTGCAACAACCGACCAAGACGGTGTCCTAGAACTCCTCAACCTCAGGGTGCGCCAACACGTCCTTGTTCGGAGAGCCCGCACATATTAGCTTGTAGCCTTTTCGATTTGTCAGGACATGTTGCCTCACTATCGAGTCTCTTGCAGGAACGCCACTGCCATATCCGCCTGGCTAGTACCTACATCGGCCAACTCTCGCGCCCTTCCGGTCAACGTGCCAACATTCCACGTCGTGAAGCGTTCTTTCTTTTGGGCTAATATCTTTATCCAGGTCCGCCCTAGACCCAGTAGCCTTAACCAACTTAACACAGGGGTACGTCGATTCTCCTGCGCGTCGTTTTGCAGCGACGCCCTATCTGTGTCCGATATTCTTATACCTTGTCCGTCAGCCGATAGGGACACAACGTGCAGGTTAGGTTGACTTGGACCCCAGAGATGGCGGTAGAGCCCCTTACCCTTACGAAATCGTTGTTATGCCTGTCAAATGTGTCTAAATTATACGAACACAGGAATACAGTGGAGCGACTGCCATCTGACCTCCGTTTCTCTATTAACAGGAGAACCTCACCAGATTCGATCATGGTTGTTACACATTCAGGCGCTTGAATGTACAGGTTTCATCACGCACGATGTTTTCCCTCGCCGTAAGAGGATGGGTTAGTGTTCAAATAATATACACAACTCACAAATGCGTCATTGGTATATAGCAGTACTGGAATTCGAACCCTTTACCTCGGCGTACAAGTCGGGCCCTTTAACCATTAGGCCACCGACGGTCATGGTACCTACCATAACCTCTTCTATTTCTTTCACGATAAACGGTGCGTTTGCGGTATTGTGTTCCTGACCTTCAGGATATAGTAGGCAGCATAATTACAGGAATGAGTTACCAATACATGCAAATTACTCTTGCTACGAATTTGCCTAATCATCATTACAGTGACAACACAAGTTTGCGTGGCACCTGCGATTTACCATTTTTGTTTTGAAATCTACAATCTTTACTAATCGTAGAGTGTTCACATTCGCCTGCAGAGTGACCCGGATCTCTCACTATTTTTTTACGTTAGCTACGGAACGGGGCTTTTCTTACTTCTTCTGAAGCTAGCTACGAGAAAGCTACGAAATGTTTACAAATTGTATTGGTAGACGGAATTATGGAAGGGGAATTTTCTGCTCCATTTCAGTTTATGGACTTTAAAATAATGGATATTCATGATTGTGGCAAATAATCATATTACGTATACCTATAGCCTTTTTAAAGATACTAATTATCAAGCGCATTAATGCATGCGCATGGTACGTGAATTATGAACATTTTCAATTTAAAGATTTTAATTTTATACATCCATGAAACAAGCCTCGAAACATAGACCAGAAAACAGCGTTTCTTGTTGTGTAAATGTCTAGGCTTATTGCGAGACAGTTGACTAGATACAACATCGACCCAAGCCCTCTTACAATTATACTTAGAACTCAACTCAACTCTACTGCGATGCATGTGACCTGATCTTTAAGACAAAATTCTCTTTTTCGAGTCACATCAGAGCCTTCCATAACCTGGACCAGGATCAGAACATCTAGTTACACAGTTTCAAATCTACAAGGAGTCGCTGTCATCGGATGCGACGAGGAGGACCATTTATGTTTTCAATCTCCAATCATTTATTCCAGAGTGTGAGATAATGGTAAACCACAGAGGGTTATAGAATAGGATACGCGCAACCATATTGGCACGGACGATCACGCGGTGAGTAGGCGGGCGCAACGCGTCGACTGTGCGGCGCGACACGCGACGAGGCGCGCAAGCTGTTGCTGCAACTGCGCATTCGGTGCACGTTCACGAGATTTGGACGAACCCTTACAGCTATACTATCGCTTTGACCGCATACAAATTAGATTTGACCGAGAGACGGAGATATCAATGTCCGCTATTGCCAATCCATTTGGCACGACTAATTGGCGTGCGTCAGTAGGTATGTACGTTGTTGAACTGTAATAATTAGTACGTACAGTCAGCTGCAGAGTGAATGCACCCCGCTGACATACATTAAACGTGATTTATTTATTTATCAGTTTTACAGCGATCACAGATCTCTTTGCAACTGACTGTAGGTGCATGCGGATAGGTGATGGTGGAGTCACCGAGTTCTAAATAATCACCATCGACCTAGTCCCAGTCCGCCGTGTTTGTCTTATCTCGGAGGGTTTTGCAATAATAAACATATTTTGCAGAACGGTTAGTTTTTGCACCACTAAGGTGGTAAACAAGTTTAAGGCCTACCTGATGGTAATCAGTTATGGATAGCCTATGGACGTTTGCAATACCAGGGATAGGTATTCGGAATCTGAGCAGTTATGCGCTGCCGACTCCGTAAAAATCTTTTTACAACTTTCTTGAATAACTCCATGTTGTAGGTACTGTCCAGGGAAAACCTCTTAATGTGTTCGTGGGTGAAAGTTCGTTTAATACCGCACACAGTTCGTGACCAATTTGGTACCAAGGTGTGAGGAGAACTCCCTGTCAATGGCGAGCGGTGCAATGTGATTATCAAAGAAACATTAATCACCATCTTGACGCCGATACGGTAAACAAACAGGCATGCCGTCAACCTGATGAAAAGTGATCTCTGCCGCCTTTAGACATCAGCTACACCAGTAGCGCTCCCAATGCATTGCCCGCCTCTAAAGACACCTCTAAATTATATCGGATATGAAATTGGCGTTATTTTCGCAATTTACATTGCTCGAATATTTTTAATTGAACCATATCAAAACTAATACTTGACTTCGAAAATAGACTATTGGCATTTTCCTGGCGTAACTTCCTAAAATGTAATCAAAAATATTTCAAATAATCACGAACACCAACAAAGGGTCTACGTACTGGGGATGAGTACCAGATCAGCGGCGGGTGGTGCAATGGCGTAATCGTGCAGGTGCTGTAGGCACCAGATCAAAAAGTTCCTCCGAATATTCCTCATTGTACAGCCGGTAGAACACACACAGAGAGTTAAGCTCCCTTCGGTCAGTCAGTGGTTCTAACTTCCTTGTTAGTATAGGTTGGTACTGTTGGTCCCGGTTGTACTCCGCGGACGAGGACACGTGGTCTGCCTTGACCATGACCCAGGATTTGACAGATCAGGTAATTACACCAGAGAGACTGCCATCTAACCTCCGTGACCCAGTTAACAGGGGTACCTGACCAGATTGCCTTATTGGCTAAGGAAATACTAGGAACCTACTGAAAAGGAGCTGCAGGTGTAAAATACATTTTAGTCACGTTGTTTTGTTACTTAGCTGCAACCGTGTGAATAAAGGGTTGCACTGCCGGTAACTATTCCTGTACCAAGGCGCCAAACCCTCCCGTTAACAGTTATCGTAGAAGGCGACTTACGTCATAGCATAGAACTGCGTAAAAAAGAAAATGGGCGGCAGCGTTTTCATTTGAGCATTTTCAACAGTATTTCCGACAACAAGAGAATGGCAATAGGTACTAACTGTGGGGGTGGCTCATAAGGATGTTATAGACTGTTGATGAGCCGTATCTAAAGAGTTGTTCCAAAGAAAATGCTGCCGTCAAACTCACCTGAGCAAACAACAATAGAAAAGGCAAGATTGATATTCTGAAGAAAATCCACAATCGCCCGCTCCACTGAGCAGAATAGACGGGCATTTTGTCTACTGACCCATTACTGTCTACAATTCCTGCAAAAATCGTTCGGATTCACACGACTAGCCCCCTCCCTCTTCCGGGAGGGTGCAGTAACTGTAGACGGGATCGCCGAGCGGGAAATAGCTTTTGGTTCGAGATTTGTGTAGCAGGATATCTCGGGCGCCGCGGCTTGCTAGCCAATATTGCTACTGATAAAATACCCGGCGTCACGTGAAATAGACCGAGGCAGGTGTAGCTATAGTTCATGAATTTATTTGCTATACGAAACAAGTTAAAAGTAAGAAGCAGCTTGGTAATTTTTGAGAACAAGTTTTACTTGGGTACCGTACCTTTATTTCTAGACTAGCTCTTGCCCGCGATTTCCGCGATCCGCGTGGAAATCGTTTTTAGGGTAGTTTAGCTTTTTCTCGAGCAACCATTTTAAATGACCTTCCTAATGTAACAGAGAGGTCAAGCTGTATCTCTGGTTCTACCTAATCGAATTAGATGAAACATGGCTTAGATTTTAAGTTTGACCCCAAACTAACAAACCTCCATAAAATCCATTCGGCGCCATTTCCATATTTCTTATAGTTTAGCTTGTCTATTATGGTTCTACATCAAGCGATCCAGTTTCCAAAGTCCATTATACCGTATATGTTGCCCAGGCTTAATAGCTACACAACAGAAAAAGTATCATTCAAATCCGTCCAGTAGTTCCGGAGATTAGCACACACACAAAAAACAATTAAAAAATTCTTATTCTATTACAAATTCTTCATTGCCCTGAATTGTTTTTTCTTTTTTGCAAATATCTTCAATGTACAGACACACTTTTTACAGTTTTATTATATGTATAGAAGAGCATTGTTAACACTAACACTATCGTTACACTTCCAACACTCCCAACTAAATCTCGTTCAGTTTCTTCCGCTGTAGAGATGTAGAGATATTAGATAATAATGACAAATGCCAATGGCTCGTGGCAACAACCTTAGATGTCATTTCAAAGGGAACACAAAAACTTTCATAAAAACTAACCATTACATTGGCCTTAGTTTTTATGTCACTGCTTTTTTGTTACTGGCCCGTTAACGCCAATAAACTATGACCAAACCGAATGCCTACATGTGTACCGTTATTCAGTATGAAGTTTCTACCTACCTTTATATTTAATACGGACTTAACATTTGACAATGATTCTAATAACTCACGTTGTACGTGTGAAAAATTCGTTGTGAGCACTATTTATTATTGAACAGAACCGACATACAACCACATCGTAACAAACAAACATATATTGGCGTCAATATTCCGGTTGTGCTCAAGTGTCAGCCTTGACCTACACATTATTTAACTAATTATCTACTAGCTAGCACAAAAAAAAACAAATTACAAAGTAGAAAACAATGTATGTACCTACTCACCTACTTAAAACCTTTAAAAATAAAATGGTATAGAATTGCGTTCTGTGGCTCTCCCTGCCAACAAAAGGACTCAGCAATTTAATGTTTCTAATTAGGTAAATAAACAGTAGTAGGTACCTATCCGTTCTATTGTTGAAAGTTCCTCCCTACATCAGTAGCTAAGTATACCTACCTACCTATAATCTAAATGTCTTCCCTGCACCACTTGCCAAATTAACTGACAGAAATGCTATTGAGATAAATATCCGAATCTACTGAACCAATTTCGAAAGTTCTATATCATTCCCTTGTGTCATATGATAGTGTAGTTACCTACCTCTACTTTTGATCCCGGGAGAATAATACGACCCCTGAATGTTCACAGAGATCCGAACTACGCGCGTTTGAAAACCGCTCGGGAGCACTAGCAAGTAAATATCTAAATTGTAACAAACAGATGAGAAAACTTACCTCTATCAACCTCTATGGAAAATAATGAGATAAATGGAAAGCCTATCTATGCAACCTAATTATAAAAGTAAGTTCAACTTCAAATACTTGAGAAGATCGTCATCACCATCATCAGCTAATTGCAGTACGCTGCTGGACATAGGCATCCCGTATAATTCGTATTGCATAGGTAGATCCATATAATCAACGTCCTACACTACGTTTGCCAAATCTTGTGGTCTCCACTCGACAACTTGTCTAACCCAATGGACATCTGCCTGCATTGAATACTGCTGCCATCTACTGGGATGTCACGGTGGGACCGCTTTGGATGCGGTGGATAATGTACAAAGAGGATAATTTGCGACCGGCAATTGATTAATGCTAAGCTGCAGAGCCTCAAGCATCGGCGTAGGGTTGCGCGCATCTGTTATTTACCTTGATAGGGTAGGTACAGGGTAGGGTAGATACTGGTACTTTATGTCGTGGATCTTCTTCCAGTTACCCCACAAGCCGCTTTGGGACATCCCATAGTCAACCTTTATATTGCATACGGCTAAGGAATGCTGCACTTTGACTGCAAGTGTGTTCTCTGATCATTATAATCTGGGTCTCGAGTCCGCTAATACTTGGCTCGAATTATTCGTAATTGGAACACAATAGCAGCTACACGGCAGTTTTCATTGTAGCAGAATACCAAAAGCGCGTACAGCTGCCATTGAGCTGCGATTGTGATCCAATTACAATATCACCGAGGCATTAGTAAACTAGCGGGATTGAGGCCCTGGACGCCTTCAAAACTGGAATGAATAGGTCGGCTGTTCCTGGACAGACATGCTTCGGCCGCATTGTCACTAATAATCACCAGGTGAGATGGCGGCCAAATGCTGTATATCTGCTGTATACCTAACATAAAAAAAATTTCTACCTACGGCAAGAATGATCACCCCACTGCAGTAGTTGCACCGTAAAACTTGGTGGGAGCCCCTTGCCTAATGTAGGTAGGTAGGTAATCGTAGCTACTTACCTACTTGTGAAAAAGATACAGACTCGTATAAAATATTACCTGACCGCTCAGATAAGTAGCCTACTCTACTTTCCCTGCATATTGTATGGAATACAGAGCCGTAGTTAGAGTGAACCTACTCGAATTCATTGTTGTAACATCTAGGTTAACATAACACATATAATCTCTCTTTTTGTAATTTATTAAATGATCGATGGGAAGGTACCAGGGGAAGGGAAAATCCCGGAAAGACACCCCGAGAAAAGCGATTTCCCCTAGCTGCTGTCAATTATTCATTTACAACATGGATAGGTACAGCAACGTTCGGCGGTTTTGGCTGAGTAGGTACGTTAGTATAGATATTCTTTGGTCGCAAATACTTGTGTACGGGTCCGAGTACGTATGCCAAATTTATTTTTCTGTTATGTTAGGTATACTTCCATGAATTTATCGCGCAAGTCGTACCAAAAGGCTGCCTAGTTCTATTCCGGTGGTAGGCGCTATCGACCGGGGCCACTACATACCCACCCTAGCCCCTGAATCCCGCCCTGCGCGTCTCACTTTGATAACACACTGCTCCCTTTCATCAGGCTCCTAATGGACCATATTATTATGGGACACAAAGAGCACAAAGGCCTTTCAGAGTGCGCTTTCGACAAAAATTCAACCACTATTTCTGCTACACTTTGTATGTTATAGTTAGTGGCCTGCCCTTCCCGCCAGTTGTTGGGTACCTACAGAAATTAATTCATTTTATGTAGGTATGTCAATAATTATTTAAGTACCTGCCTTTGGCTACCTACCTACTTGTACATAGGATTTTTTTCCTCTATAATTTTTATTCAGCTCTATTATCCAAAAGTTTCGGTTTTATTGAGATCGGGCTTTATTAGAAGCAAAAACCTAAGGTAGGTAATAAGTAGGTAAATACCTACCTACCTACATACCCGAACCAATTTGTGCCCGCCATCCTTCCCTTACATATGTAGTAGTATCTATATAATAAAGACGCTTCAGCGTCTGTTTGTATGCTGTAAGAGTTTTCGCGATTCCAGAATCCACGGCTTTACTACGACGTACCTACGAGTATAGTTGGAGATGAAATTAAAGAAAAAAATGTAAATACACAACTGTCAATGTCAAAGAGACTATTCAAGGGTATTAAATCTTTTGTTTGCATAACCTAATGGTTATTCAATATGCACACTTTTCAGCGTGCTTTACAATGGCTGGAAAACTTTCGAAAACGAAACAAATCGATCTCCCCACATTTATTCAATTAGTATAAAACGCGGAAACTATTAGTCCAAGAATACTAGTTAGAAAACTCCAATATTAGAAAGAAGTGGCCGCCATTTTGAATCTTATATTATTTTATGTATTATTATTTGAGAAATTAATTAAATATGTCTTGGCGTAAGTCAATCCGTTACTTTCCAAGCCTTTGCAATAATATACTGTAACAACGAACCAAATGTTTAGAATTTCCCACCAATACCAATGGCATAAGTGAAAACTACCCATATTTTATTGAAACAGCACAAATATGTAACAAAAAAACATTGTTTCCTATTTAATTCAGTAAAATATTTTTAAATATTCATATGATTTTATTTCATTTTGAATGTATCATATGTATCTAATGTATCAATATTTCAATTATTTTAAATAATCCACCATTTGGGTAATTTTTTGATAGTGGCAACCCATTTGTGTGCATTTTTATCTTTAATTCGATCACATACCTTAGGGTCTGCTGTCATAATAAAGCCCTGTTATTGGCTGGAATAGATTCGCAATCTTTCTGCAATTGTTTCTTCGTTGTTTTTCCGCCTCACTAGCGCTGTCCTTAATCGTGAAGTGAAAACCCTCCACGCAGCGGATTTTGAAAGGGGATTTTCAGACAGAGACTTTAAAAAGTAAAAAATGTAGTTCGGCGTGCTTCACTAGATGGCGCTGCCTATTGAATTTGGTAACCGAAGTTACTCGGAAAGGTGTTTCGTGAACATATACTTATATATAGTTTTACAACCTTTTCCGAATAGAAAGCGCAAAACATGTACTTTTTCTTTTTAGTTGGCTCTCGGAAAATCTTTAATTTATTCCGGAAAGTTTAAATTCAATTTAAAAAGGATATAAGCTACTTTTAGTAGAGACACCCCGAGAAAACCCATGCGAAGCCGGGGCGCATCGCTAGTCGCTACATAATCTAAAATAAAGTCGCTTTTCGCGACTGTCTATATGTGGTACCTATTCGATATCTTACCATACCACGTAACGGGATTTTGCGAGCTTTTCGCAATTAGTTAGATAATTTTTTACGGAAGTTTTATAGAAAAACAAGACAGTCTCTCATACAATACAGAAAGTTAACTAGTATGTGCCTAATTACAATATTTGACATGCCTATAATAAATATATAAGTTCCATGGTCACACGTTCAAATTGCCCGCGTCTACCGACCGACTTGCCCGAACCGTCTCGATGAATGACCGTCGCTATCGTTAATAGCCTCCTTCATCTTACATTAGATAAGCGTTAATTATTTATTTAATTATAATTTTTATGTTAATTCAACGCTTAATTAGAATATACTTACTTTTACAACTCTTGTTAGAATGCATGTAACGGAACGTGCCGCCGTTGCAACGTAGTTCAGAGATATTGGTACAGATGGCAGAAGTATCGACAAGTTTTCTACCAATCATATTGCGCAAAGTGGCCTATTTTCGTGACGTCATTATTTCCACGTTGGAAGTTGTCCTGAAATGTCATGTCTCTATTTTATTTTGTAAACTAAAATTATTCGCAATAATGCATTATTCGCATTTTTGATAAAAGTAAATAGTACCGGCTATTTACGATGCAAATGTAACGCGGAGTGTAGTGTTTTTGTAACTTTTTATAATGACCTCTGCGTGGATTTTCACTGATAGCAAAAATGAGTCATGAATACGAGGATAAAATGAACAGGATCTTGGAGTATTTACGCAATGACCAGGACCTAGGAACTGTGAACGTGAAGCTTGACAAAATGGATAGTTTCCAATCGGAAAGTTTAGCGGTAAGCACCAATATTTCTCTTATTAGGAATGTCACTTCCTATCAACCCGATAACGTATCACTGCGGGCATATAGAGGCCGCGAACGAGTAATCTAACCTAAATACAATTTAAGAGATCAAACTCAACGAGTGGTCAGGTCGGCGCCCGCTCAAGTAATAGTGATCGCCGCGGAATGGACCTCGTAGAACGGCTTTCGTGGTTACGCTCCCACTTTTACCGTTATCCGTTCATTTCGTTTTCGGTACGTGGCTCGCTGGCCGCTTCGCTTACGATCACCCGGCGTTCTCTGATCTAATTAGTGAATTACATAGTAAATTCCTCAGTTTTCCCTAACGAGGATTTGTTGACATAGTTCGGCAAGTGCGCGGTATACAGTGCGACAGTACGGCTGTGCGCGCTCGGCGTAAACAGTGTGCCTTCTCGTAGGATACTGCCAGCTAGGCACCATGCGGTCGCTATCACTGCCATATGCCATCTAATTTTTCCACCGGTGAATACATTTCTAACCCAAACAAGACTGGTTCCTCACAGTGAATGTTTGTAAAAGTGTCCCAAAACTCTCAACGGTTATCAGTGACTATTAATATATTGAAAGTGATTCATGAATGTTCTAGTTTAATAAACATTTCAATGTTGTAACATCTGAGCAAACCTGAAGTTCCAAAATGGATAAAAAACTAGACCTTATGTCTTTGTTTGAGGTAATATACTCTTCTTACTTAGTGATACTGATGCATACTTTTGTGTTTTGTTTCTATGTGTTTTCCTAAAATATTTGCCTAAGATTTAGATCCAATTTGAATCTGGTTTCCAAATTTTATCACTGCTTTATAGTTAGAAACATGATGTGATAAGTACTATAAGGTAATAATATTACTTTTACTAACTATGTAACATTTACTAAATGATATTTTATACTATAAATAGCTCACAACATTCTCTTTAAACAAAATTTATTTCAGTTTTTACCTTTCTCTTTGTAAGTTTCACATGAAGTTGTAATGAAATGAAAGTAACGGGTGACATGATAGGAGAAAAAGTAAGATTCTGAGTCATTTCTTTATTTGCACCTTGAGAGTACTTTCAGATTACAATAGGTATTATACTTTTCCTGTTCTTTTGATATTTACAAGATAGTAGGAGATTTAACAAACAAAACATTGGTGTTGTTTATCAAGGGATGGATAAAAATTATATTCCCTTCTGTGAATTACTATTTATCTCACCTATTACAAAATACAGCAATTCCATAATTGTCATGAGTAATGATATCTCATAATCTATCAATTAAGTAAAAAGAATTAATTGCACAACTTGAAAGTGCAAATTGCATCAGTCTACCTTGGCTTGCAATTTTGTATTGTATGTCATCATAATTTTAATACAAAATATTTAAAATAATAATCATTTGTATCAGATAGGTATGCTAAAATTCCTAGCACTTTCTATCTTAGTACTATCATAATAGATAACAATGGAATGACAATAGAAGAATGATTTGCCCGAACTGTATATTTTATCAATATCATTCTGTTGTTTTCTAGTGCTGTTATCATCACCAACAACAGATAAGAGCCTCTCCACAAATGGAGTCTTGCCTAATAACATCTAACACTTGGTGGTACCGAGGAGATCTCAGAATTGAAACAAAAAGGCTGCCCATTACCTGTTACTTTCAGTTGTAAGATGCATTATGTTATGATAAATTTATCTATTTGTTTCAGTCGGACCCGTGGCCAGCGGCCGATGACCTCTTTGAGAATATATTCTCATTGGAGCAGGGGTCGTTAAATTTCTTAGAGGAAGCCATACCTGACTTCCTTTGCCCTGAGGCGGAGTCCCAACAGACCGAGGGAGTCAGCACCAGTAGCTCCTGTTCAGATAGTGGACTCTCCAGTGACCAAGCTGAGTTGTAAGTATTTTATCATATTAGACCTTAGTGATCATTGAGGAAACGGCTTACTTGTTGGTTATTGCAGAGGCATCAATCAATACTTGGTTCATAAAGGTTGTTTTGTTAAACCATTGGATTTAAAACTAAAATTAAAAAAGAAAAATATACTTAATATCAGTGAAACTAGCTTCATTAGAAAGCACATGAAATGGTATATTGTTTAAATATGATTTCGGCCATGTGGCCGCCGTGACTGGCGCGTATAGAGGTGGGCCCTCTCTGGGCGTCCAATTTTCACACACTTTTTACAACAAACGGCCGTTTTTCGCTAATAACTCACCAAATGTTGGTATCTATCGTCTCTGGTTTATCGGCGGCGACATATCCCCAAAGAAAAATAAAGGAATTAGATCGCTCAATCTAAAAAAAAACATCGTAATGCTGGCTGGCTGGTGGGTGGTTTATTTACGTGTTTTGGTTTAGAATGGTCTTAATGCATGCATTTTCTTTATTCATCTAGATTCTATTAAGATAGGCGTGTGACTTGTAATTCCCGATAAGTTCAAGGTCATTTAGCTGATTATGAACTTGCACAACTTGTTAAATGTATTTTAAAATTGTTAGGATTTGTTTAGAGCCAAAACCTAACTTGCTGTAACTTTAATATTAGAACAACGTTTTCCATTTTTTATACCACTAAGATGGCAAACAAGCTTACGGCCTGCCTGGTCTGAGCTATCACCGCAGCCTATGGACCCGGCCGGACCCGGCACCAGGTCACGAAAATAAAATACCGGACCGTAAAAGCACCGGCCGGCATATCAGATCGGCGGTCTTTGACTCGATATCACACGTTGGAACATTCCGGTTCTAATAATAATAATTATTCTTTCAAATAATAGCCATAACCACTTGCCATAATTATGCATGGTCTGAGTACGAGTCACATTACAATACAATATTATAGGTAAAGAAAAAAATTTACATTATTTTGCTATTGCCTGTTAACCAATATTTGCTATAATTTGAAATTTAAGTAGAATTCGTCAGATTAGTTATGTTTATTGAACACGCGAACTTTCGACGGTTGTGAGTCAGACATTTTGAATGCGAGAGTAGCTATGCAACTACTATCAGAAGCTACGGTAGTCGAGCAGACCACGCTAACGGTTTAACTTTCATTTTGTATTCTAATCACACAGACAGAATCGTGATAAGACTGTATGAAGACTCCAACCGTACTTGTTACTTACATAGAAAGAACGAGCTTTTAGCTCTAGCTGACTATCCGAATCTTTATCCTACAGAGAAGTTCAGATTTTATAGAGTGATTCGAATCGCGGATCGAATTTTCTTTAATTGTTGTTTCTTACGATCCAATCCAGATCCAATAGATATAAAATAGGGTACCTACAATAATTGTAAAAAGGAAGTAAAATGTATAACGACAAGTAATTAAAACTCTAAAACGTTTATGTAGATTTTAGAGAATTCGTTTTAAAATTCGATCTCTATCAAAAGTAAGAAACATAAGCTAACCGATAGGTGTTGGAAAGTCCCACAGTCAATATATACTCAAATATTTTCCAAAGTTATAATGAACGAGTGATTTTCAAATAAAAAATCCGTATCAAAATCAGTCCATCCGTTCGGGAGCTACTGTGCACAGACAGAACAAAACAAACAAACTTACTTTCTGGTCGTCGGTTAAAAAGGAAAACGAAACATTTTTTTATCTATCATTACCATTTAACTTGCTCTTTCGGTAAAAGAAAACAGCGTGATGAAACCTGCACAAAAAGGCAACTGAATATGTAACCATGATCCAATCTGGTCAGGTTACCTTGGTAGCAGGGTCACGGAGGTCAGGTAGTAGTCGCTCTACTTTAATTACCTGATCAGCCAAATTCTGGATCATGGTCAAGGCGGACCCCGGGCCCCCGTGCATGAGAGCACAACCGGGGCATTAACGCTAAGATTGCCATTTACCTTGTAGATACTCAATGCTTCTTTCTCCTTTCTATTTCAATTCAACCATGTGATATAATCACAATGTAACATAATTTTATTATTATTACAAAGAATTAAGCTCTTGCCTGGAGGTTTGAATTTGAACACTCCGATCTCAATAGTGTTCTCATAGAAGGCAATGTTGGTCACTGATGATCAGGCAAGTGGGCCCGGTCATAAAACATGAAGCCCAAAACTTTTTATGGCATGTCTCCTAGAGACATGTTGGGCCCACGCCCCCTTTATGGGGAATAGGGTAGGAGGAGGATGATAACGTAGAATTAATAGTAATAGTTCCCACGGGACCCCGTAATTATTGTTCTAATATGGGTGTAAAATACCTGAAATAAATGACTATTATTATTATTATTAATAACCGAACTTCACGCAAGCAATACCACGGGCGAAAGACGTCTACTCAACTAAACTACTAAACTTAATTCCATACTATGTAGGTATTAACATTCTCAATCCCTACTTCCCGGCCAATATTATAAATGGGAAAGGAACTTAGTCGGTTCTGTCTGTTACGCTGTCACATCTAAACCACTGCATCGATTTTACTGAAACTTGGTCTGGAGATAGTTTAACACCTTAGGATTGACAGCTATTTTATTCCCCTCCACTCCCAAGCTCCCAAGATATAGTCGTCCGTGTAGGCGTGACCACAGGCGGAAGAAAAGCTAGTTTATTATAAACATATTAGTATAATGCTATCGGTATGCCTTGCATCATGACATTAATCACGGTAAACAATCGATTACAGAGAATCAGAAATTCGGCGACGAAACATCGGAGCTAATTAATAAAAAAAAAGTGAATTCCTTTACGGTGATGCTATCACGCTTTTTGCCTTTGTTGCACACAAGTAGTAATACTAGGCACATTGTTCGGCGCTAAATACGCGATTACATACGGCGCGCATATCGAATTCAAAACAAACCAATACCTACTTTGGTACCTTGGCAACAACTTTCCTTTACATAAGTCGATGGATCTAGTTCTACTACCTATATACCTACATCATACAAGTTGCAGTAACGTGCATGGGCATGCGAGAAAACACGTGAATTGACCTGAGACATTTTATTGAAACGCTGTCATTATCAGTCCAATTGAGGTCAGCTGAAGTACACCGTTCAACTTAATACGAGATGATATAAATACGCGGAACATGTTGCGAAGCGGTAGACCTTTACAGCCCTTTCTTCACCTTGCAACCGCGTTGTTGATTTAAGGCCGTTTCAGAGTAAATCCGCATTTGCGCTGTTCCGTTGTGCTAACATGTTTATCGTAAAATTTATGGCCCTCCTAGAACTTTCCAGTGCAGTAGTCGAGCTGGGGATATAGCGTCGCCGAGTTTGAACAAAGATACTACAACTGTCCCGTAACAAATATTTCCGACAAACCGGCGAATTCTCGCCCGCGTCGCAAAGGATTTATTTGTTCTTGTGTAACTTTAAATAGAATATTCGGTGTTGTGGGACCCAGTTTAAACAGAACATAAAATTTGCCCGCCCTACATTCTTGCGTCTATGGTCCATGCGTGGCATTCGCTTACTGGTACTAACCAAGCTATTATCGTGTTATGGTTATGGTGTGTCGATGTTAAGTATTCGAAGAATTTTAGTTTGATTGAAGTGAAATTGCTTCGTTCTGTGTAATCCACTTCAAGGAGAGAGTCAAGGTCGCGGACATTGAATAAAAGTTTGTCTAACTTATGTGGACCACAGAGGTCGTGTGGTCCGTAGATCCGAAGGTTGTTGAGGTCCAAAGGTCCTTGATCGGCAATGTCAAAAGACAGTGTGGTCTTGGTGAGGTTCTTTGGAATGTAGTAGAGATGGATCATTGTAGAGTTGTTTGGGAGAGGCCTATGTCCACCAGTGAACGTTTCGCTTGATAATCAATTAATTATGATAATCTTGATAACTCCTGGATCAACTGGTTGAACGTTTTGTGGCTAATGATTATTGTATAAATGTTGATATTTAATAATAATAATCTAAATTCGGTTGTTAGGGAAAGTATCTTCAGGAGGACTTGTCCGAAAAATTTGAATATTCGAAAACTACTTGGTACAGTGGTATATTTTGTTGTTGTACAAACTCAAGCCTGTTGTAATTTGGATGGGGCAGCGTCTCTAGGCTCATGTCGTCGATCAGATAATCAATAACAACTTTAAACAAATTCGGAAGGATCGAGAGGAAGAGGCAGGCCGAGGAAACAATATATGCAACAAGTAAACGAATGGTGCTCTAGCCATACCTATCAGACAACCAAATCGATAGCTTAGAACAGAGCAAATTGGAGTTTGTTTTAGCGACAGATGGCTAGGCCAGGCCCCCTTTAATTATAATTAATAAATTCGTAAATATGTAGTCACGGAGTCAAGCCTCCTTCCTCCGCTAGTCCTCTACAAGTCACCATCCTGACATTATCAAATTTGTTGCAGCGACTTCGAGCAGCAACTGTCGCCATTCCTTATCCAGAACTCCTGCGAAGAGGATGGTATCCAAACAGCACCGTGCCCGGAGGTGGTGGTGCAGGATATGGATTCCTCCGGGGAGCCGGCGGAGTTCGACGCGATCGACTTCGAACAGAATGTGGTGCCCGGATTCCTGAACGACAATACATTCCAGAGCCCCGGTGAGTGTGAAGGCTGTATTTTGTATGTTTTTTACTACTAAGGTATTTTAGGCATACAATCAGACAACCACATGATGAGAAAGCTACGAACCTACCTAACCTACAGTCATAGATGACGATCTATGTCGACACAACGCGCCATTTTTTGTATGTAGTTTTTTTCATTGAAAGGACAGTGTACAAATGAGGGTCTTTTTTATTGCCTAGGGAAGCACACGGACGGACGGTCCTCCTGATGGAAAGCGGCCACCGTCGTCCAGAACATCTGCAACATGTAAACATCTGTTTTACATGTTAAGTGTCACATCTCAGACGAATGCATATTGCTTGCCGACCAGTCTTAGTTGAGCTGCCGGAAATCTAAACCAATTGCGACGCCTTTGTCTATGATGGAGACACAACAATGCAATGCGCAATACGCATATGTATTGGTCCTTCGTCCGATGCGTACGAACTTTAGACTTAGATATCAGTTCCAGTTTTATTATTTTCATTAACATTGTAAGCTAGCTTTTTGCGGTAGAAAAACTGCAAAGAACTACACAAGCCTCTAATTAATATGCACTGCGATAAATGATGAATGCAACCTTTTTTGGACTCCACATGTACCTATCAAGTTATGATAAATGTCATTTTAATGCCCTATTAATATCATTTCTTTACTTTACCAACAGTAAAACCTAATTAAAAAAACGTGTACCCTTCTTAGTTACCTTAGTAGGTAGGCCAGGCTTAGTAGCTACATGGGACGCAGAAGCCCATTCGCCTTTAACATGTTTTTTGTTGCTGAGAAATATCAAAGAAAGTCTGCGATATGGTACTATGAGATCAGATATTTAGGGCGTTGACCATATTGTCTGTAGTTTGCAAGTTGAGTTATAAACACACACACGACACATACTTATATAAAGTACAGTACATTGCCCTCTAACGTCAACGGCATGGATTTTTTCGTGATGTGCGCAGTTTGTTGACTACCTTTACAAACGTGATTTTTATCTTTTATCCAGGTGGCTACATACTTTAACAAATAATACTTTATTAAGTACAGATAACAGCCCTACTGTAGTTACTACACTTCCTATCGAGATATTGTGTTTATTTTATGTTAACACATGCGTATGGTATCTACAGCTCCTGGGCTGCTCACTCATGCATGGACAGTTATATATTATGATGTAGGTGTGTAGTTTTTTTATGCTACTCAATGACAAACTAGCGGACAGCCCACCTGATTCTACGATTCATGAATTTAGGTTGCAGGTAACAAAAATGCAGAAGCCCAGGTGCGTGTCATTGTCACGCTGAGAGGTTACTAGTGACACATTAAATAATCTGAATATTTCTTAAACTTTCGCTTCTACGCTTATACGACAAAGGACTATACATTTTTCTATTAACATTTTGTAAATACGGTGCTACTACCTACCTACATCTTACGCTAGACTAAATTTAGTGCGCATTAAATAAAACACAGTCCGTTATCGTAGATGTCGGCGTAGATTCGCTAAGGATTCGAGTAAAATTAAATTATCGCAGGTAGAGAAATTCCTTTCCTTTCTAGTTCTTCTTTATGAGTCATCTGCCAGTAGATTTAGACAAGTATCCGATGGAATCAATGACTCATTTCCCCGTGTTGTTGTTGAACCGAGTGGTATAGACTCCGCGTGGAACAAAACCATATTCTGTAATGTAAGATAATGACTTCACAGCATTCGTTACGTAAAAAAACGGAATGGTGATGTAATTTCCACCATCTTATCTTTGTCAAGAGAGTGCAGTATAGTATACTGAGTATACGGTGCGATGAAAGCACCTAGACAGGAAAAAATAAGGTGTTATCATCAGTCTATGCTCGTTGCATTGTTGAGCAACAGGACCCCTCTTCCCAAATTTTGGTAAACACACCTGTGTGTTTAAAGAGTTAATAGGCCTTGGACTAAGGAGTCCTTGATGTCTCCTTAGCTGCTATTACCTATTGATGTAGCTTGACAGATTCACGTAAACTACACATACTCTAGGTTATTTTGAGATATCTGCAAGTGTTATGTAATTGATAAATGCGCAAAATTATCTTTCCGGAATAAAGTACATCCTACATAACAATAAAAGTAGGATTTTAATAACCACTGTTATCATTGCGATTATTATTATCATAACCTTCAAAACATGCGCCTTTAATTGAGTAGCACTCACGTTTTTATTAAAAACTGATAGTATTTTAGTTTCCAGTTGAGACTGTCTAGGTGACCTTCGGTTCTATGCTATTGTGACTCACTCCAGTCAGTACCTACACAACTGAACAAACTAACATATATTTTATTAAATATATCCATGTATATTGGTATTTCAAAAACAAATACACTTTGTCTTTAATATTCTTTTCATATCAGTTACTTATTTGTCGCTAGAATTTTTAGGAACAATTGATTTTGATTGTATTGCACAACGCATTATTGTATTTCGTGAATGCTGAAAGGCAATGCTTACTGTCCTTCGGTACTGGTTGTGTATTTTTAGTTAGGTAGAGCCTTTTGCATGGTGTTGCATGTTTAGATAGATGACGAAATATATTTGAAATGGATGGTATTTGGTGAAATTAGACATCATTGCATGGTGTTGCATGTTTAGGTAGATGACAAAATATGTTTGGAATGGATAGTATTTGGTGAGTTTATTACAAAGGATTTTTGTAAAATGAAATGAGTATACTTACTTACAAGTAGTGTACCTAGTATATAATATAGTATAGTACAAACCTCCTCGCCGCATCTGTCTGTCTTGTCTGAACTAAACACGATAAAATCACTCTATTTTCATGCGACTTTCATTTTCATCACTCATTTACAGGGAAAATTTCTGTACTTACATTCATTTGTACCGGAGCCAAGATATGCGTCGCCGCTATACTTTGTAGTATTAAAAACTATTGGAAACGTATTTTTTCTTTTGTTACTTAAACAAAAAATGACGCCGATACAGTGCGTTGAAATGTTGCGTGACGTCACGCCGCCACTCCGAAACTTTTATCTTTATCTTTGTAATTTTTTATTTATTTTGTAAATAATTTGTCAAATTTTTTTTTATAATCTAACATTTAATTAGAATTAAAATGTTGACCCAAACATCATCCCTATTCATTGTTGGATACTTTCTATGTAATTAGGTCTATTCGGAGTAAATAGGAGACTCTCATGGTAACTGCTCATGCCGTAGAACATAACATAATATATAACATTTGGCCTCAGATCAAATTGGAAAAAAAGATGGAAGAAGAGAAAGACCGGTTTCGTAAACATATGTGCATGGCGTACTCTCTCTTGGGCTTTGGAGTATCTTTCGCTTCTTCCACATCCATCCACCTTTTCTTACCTCATCTGTTTACCTTTCAACTGTCAGTATTGCTAAATATTGTCATCTATTGCAGGCAAGGGCGGCCGAAAACGGCGCCTCTCCCAGCCCCAGCCAGTGACAGTGCAATCGAAAGTGCAGAGGCCGACTGTGAAGCTGCCCACTGCGACCGTCCAGAAACCGCAACTTATCGTGAAGGCGCAACCACAGAAGCCTGTCAGAGTATCCAACATCCATGTGATCAATCCCCAACCGAGGGTGTACTGCAAACCAATAGAGAGTGTCACGCCACAGAGGAAAGTCATAAGAGTTGCCCCCATGAACGGCAATCCGAGATCGATCCTCCTTCCAGTCACCATAAAGGATATGAAGGACCTTAAGTCGATAAAGATAATCAATGCGGCGGACTTGAAGAACGCCTCGAATATCAAGCTAGCTGCCGCCAATCTGCTCTCACAGAGTAAGCTGAAGGATTTCAAACTAGAGAGGAGTGACTATGAATATGACAACAACTGTGGTAAGTGTCGTTTACACGTTCTATTTACATTTGATCACTTATAATTGATGTTTACTGCCGACTTGATTGAAACTATTGGACGCAATTGGGTGGATACCTAATCGCAATGGAGATGGGTCGACGGACCCATCATTGGAAAGTGTAGTGTTGAAATTATAAATGCCTGACGCAATTGCTAGGTTGTCTCAAGATAGTCAGGCAATTTGTTATACAACATTGTTTGCACTCTTATACCCTTGGTTGTTTATCTTACTGCTGTGTTTATATAATTTTCATACATCGCTACAGGTGTATGAGAATGTAAACGTCACGCTTTGACAACACAACGATAATAATATTATAATTAATATCTATTATGTACTTGTGTTAATGAAATAAATGTCTACGATGTGACCGAAACTTAGAATTTAAATTTAATTGTTCAATGTTTGTTTGTGTATGTTTGCACCTATTCCAATGTATGTTTTATAATTGTTTATAATGTTAGGAAATCCCCGTTTCACGATATGATATTAGGCCCATAGTAAAATAATGTGTAACAGAGATACGCCCGGTTCGTAATCGGGAATAACGTATTACGTAAATGAAATCATTATCGGCGAGTTATACTCTTTAAGCGTAAACAATTTTACGTAGACATTTCGTGACACTGGCGGATAACCCGGTTCTTTGATATGTCCCTGACGTTCATCTTGAAATGGTAATAGGTAATCTACCGACGAAATGCTATCTATATGGACCGGATCTTTTGCGAATAGTAATGATTCTTGAACTCGAAGCGAGATATTATCCGCAGGAAACGTGTTTTTAAATCGTATTCTAAATGGGCAAGGTCCTGTCGAAGTAATGCCCTTTAACTTTAATTATTTTTAGTATACGCTAGGTAGGTAATAGGTATTTATGAATATCGTTGAATACTCGGAAAACTACAGCTCCGATTTGAGACGCTTTGCGTCATTTGGGCCGACAACATGGAGGATAATTTGAATAATTCCGCACACACACTGCCTCCACTATGCAAATTTGGTTCCAGCCAATATTGAAATTACTCGTCAAAATTTGTTCAGAGTATCTGCTGATATCGACTTTGCTCTCGACACGTCAATGAAAGGAGACGCAGCAGACCGTTCAGCCTTTTCATTGAACCTTTCACTTTTTAAAAGTCAGCACTGCCCGGCTGGCTAACATTTAAAATGTCGTGGTGTTATAGTTACTTCATTTTACACTCACGATCCAAGTATTGACGTTTAGGTGCGTTGGGTTAACGATACGATGCGTTGATAGACATTGGGTCATTAATTGTTATACTATCGTCTCTGACTCGAAGTCCTAAGAGCGAAAATCGCCTGCAAAAAGCGATGCCGACTGTAGAAATATTCTCGCGGCGACTTATGTAACAAGTAACGTTAAGCGAGTTAATGTTAAGCGATTTAATGTTCGCAACTCGTTTTTGCCTGCGATTTCGTTCGCGCGGACATCGACAAAACGTGACTTTTATCACTCTCTGCCCTAAATTACTTTTGTTAAAAGTTGTTGCACCGGTGTGCATGGAACCATTACAAATGAAACAACAAGCATAATCGTTTTTGTTGGTTAATTTAATATGTACTTTTTTAAATTAAAAGCAATCAAAGTAATTATATATCTACCTTACTAGCTGGCCAGCGCGACTTCGTTCGCGTGTTGTCCTAACTCTTACCCTATAAACCTTCCTCTTGAATCATTCTATTGTGTATTATTCATGTATTGTGGAAAACCGCATGAAAATCCGTTCAGTAGTTTTTGAGTTTATAGCAAACAGACAGAGAGTCAGACGCGGAGTGGGATTTTGTTTAATATGTACTGACAATGGGTTACGAAGTTTAAATGTTACCGAGACATAGTAGCTATCGCTAACAACTCCCGGTCGTGTCGTACAAGGCGACTATTGTCTTAGTATGGATCGGCTAGGAACTTCTTAGACTAAGCAACCTTCAAAGACTAGTATCATGGATCTGTATGACAAATTTCTCAATTTTTGGACGGAGCTTCGGTACAGCTACGAGCTATTGACCTCTGACTTAATAGATAATCGAAACCTTAGCCCGCGGCCAGACAAAAAAGACGTAAGACGCAGACACGTCGCAGACGCAGCGCCCCATTAATTTACTTTCATACAAAATATATAGAAGCGTCGCCATGCAAAACACAGAACATTCACATACATACATAACGCCACGCGCTTTTCGCGTAGGGGTAGGCCGAGACCACGTCGTTCCACTTGCTACGGCGCTGACAGATCTCTCTTGCTACTTCCACATTCATTACTCTTTTTATACGTGAACGTAGGTTTAGGGTTCTCTTGACCTGACCTTTCTTTTAAATATCAACAATTTAATTGTGATACGTATGTCTCGGTCTTCTCCTTCCGACCATTCCATCTCATCATTCATAATTAAAGTTCAAAGTATCATATTTGTACCTCCTTAACGCATACACGCCATACAACGGCTCTTATCACTTCCATCCCTCTTTCAGACGACTCCGGCAGCGACCACAGCGACGACGACGACGACCACAAAGACGTCCAAGTGAACGACGGCCGCAACGGGTATCCCCGTCTCGTTCTAACTGCCGAGGAGAGGCGGTTGCTCACGAAGGAGGGCATCAAGCTGCCGACGAGCTACCCGCTGACGAAGCACGAGGAGCGGGAGTTGAAGAGGATACGGAGGAAGATCAGGAATAAGATCTCCGCACAGGACTCTCGTAAACGCAAGAAGGAGTACGTCGATGGACTTGAAGACAGGTGAGAACGACTCTTGCATCAGTTTGAACTATGACATATTAAAAGGTATCATTTGAGGCGTTATGTGGTATATTAGACGTATCATGAGAGGGGAACGCGTTGGTGACGCCCCTGGTTTTTCTGATATCCTTAGGCGGCGGTGACCACTTTCCATCAGCTGGCCTGCTTGCCAACCATATAACATTTAAAAAATAATCTTAGCCGCAGGACGCCCACTGTTGAACATAGCCCTCAGCTCTCCACGCCTTCCACACGGATTGGGTTTGTGCTTCTTGGGTCTGCAGGGACCTTTGCAAGGTCGTCTGTGCATCTCGTGGGGGGCCATCCTACGTAGCGATGGCCAGTATGCGGTGGTCACCCGAGAACCTTTCCGGTTTTTAATTACTTCTTAACGCGATATAATATTACTTGTTGCAATACAGTGCTTTCTCCTTTCAATAAATAATGTAATGGATGCTGAATCGTGCACATCTCATCACAATATGTAGCAAATTTGTTTACTGGTTATGTCTAAAGACTAATTTAAACCATTATTTTACTATTTTCAATGAGGTTCTGAACAATTATCCAACAAAAATGGACTGTTATCAAATTCAGTGCGATCTTTACCAGGTCGTCGGTCCACCTTGTGGACTTACCCACGCTGCGCTCAACCCAGCCCATACTTCTACTATTTCATTTGTTTAACACAGAGTCAAACAATGCACAGCGGACAACCAGACTCTAATAAGGAGGATTAAAATGCTACAAACGCAGAATCAGTCGCTGACGGCACAATTGAAGAAATTACAGGTAATTATTTCTGTAATTTAGCTGTCTACTGTGACAATAGCAACGATGATAACGTACAGTAGGTACTGGGTAGTCTTGTCTTATCTTATCTTTAATATGAACAGCATTATTTCGCAGTCCGGAATAGGTCAAGACTAAGTCAATATAAAATACCTACTTTAAGTTTGTATAATTAATATTATTCGTATAACGCTTTTAGATTCTGTTATATTTTCCCTTACTTGTCCAATATGCACTGCATTGCACTGCTAAACTTTACTTTGTGTAATAAATAGGACAATTAAGGAAAACACACTTATATAGTAATTTACATTGTCGGGCTATAAGGAATGTGGCCTTAACCGCTATAAGTAGTATTTGTCACATTTTGGCAGAATGCCAAGACACCTGCAAAAAGATTATATAATTTGTTATCAGTTAGTATAATTATCACTACCGGTTCTATTGGTTCATGTTACCAGAGATTCAAATGAGTGTCTAGTAGTGCCCTATCTCTATATATCTTTTTCAAATACAGAACTTTGTATAAAGAGTAGCAGTCTTCAATAGATAAAAAGTAAGAACAAAGTTTATCTGTCTGGTAAAAATCTCTTTAACTGCTGGACGAATTCGAGAGATCGTTCACAAATATTCCTACTCTAAAAATCATCACGCATGATTACACAATATCGGTTATGGTTCCCAGTTGAGGGAGTTGAATCGGTGTTGGTAATACTGTACGGTAAATGTTGTTGACTACTGTCCGATCGGTTTACACCACTGTACTTACTTACTGTAGTTATCAACTTTGCTAAACACTTGACCAAAATAAATCGGGTATTAGAGACAGTGATTGTCCACTTACGAAGTCGCTAAAAACCTCTCTCGTTCCCCAGAACGTGCTACACAGCGTGACTGGAGCCTCTGGCGGCAAGTCCGCGCAGCCAGCCACCTGTCTGCTAGTTCTGCTTCTCTCCGTTGCGCTGGTGGCGCTGCCTTCTATGCGAGAGGGCCCGCGGAGGACGCCCCCCGCACCGCCCGCATCGGCGGTCACACGCACCCTACTGTCTGCCACCAGTATGGCCAGTGAGTTCCCGATTTATACATTGTAGTTTTTAAGATCTTCGTGTTAATATCTCGGTTGTGCTTTTACGTACTAGGGCCCAGGGTCCTCTACCAAGGGAACCTGACCAGATTGGATCATAGTTACATATGGTACATTGTAGTCAGCAGCAATAACATGTACCCCAAATGTAAAACTTTGAGAGGCAGAACGTGGTCTTTTTAAGGTTTGTTTTTAAAATTGAAATATAACAAAGATATATCTATTTTAGATTTAATAACAGTGAAACTAGAGCTTGTCTAAGCTGAAATGACACGCCCCACTACTTAATTAGTTGATTTGGATTATTATTATTATTTTTTTTTGCGCCCAACGCAAAGGAAATAGACTCGCCGAAAAAAGACATAGGCGCATACGTACTAAACACCCCCTGGGAGCACCTGTAGCCGGGAAGGCTTTTCAGGTTTCATCGGATGCGACACCCCGTAGGGCCGAGGTGCGCTCAGCGTCACTCCTCACGGAGCGTACACTGGAGAAATTATAGCGAGACCCCAGAAGGGGTCGCTGCAACTACTTTAATTCTGAAACAATATTGTTCCTATACACATTCAAAATGACATATCAGAGAAAGTAGGCGTCAATAAAACATTGTTGTCAGACAGCTATTGTCATAAGATTAACCGCTTCAAACCTAGCTCTGAACGAGTTCTGGTTCTTTTCTTAACGATTTCGTGACGCAATTTCAATCTTGTTTCATCCGCTGTGCCCATGCTTTGCCGCCCGAGTGACAGAGCGGCTTATGTAACAATTTTACCATGTTGCCAATTTATCCAGGTCACCGGATTTAATGTCTCGCAACCGCAGACCGTTCATGCTAAGACGCGACCGTCTTGGAATGACTAAGAGGAAAAAACATTTCTAGGTCTATACCTATAGCTGTCATAGAAGTCATTGGGGCTTGTGCCGCCCTTGAATTTGTTTAGATTACGATAATTCAGACAAAAGCTATATAATCTGATATAGCTATATTAAAGGTGATGATAAATAATGATACTAGCAATCATTTGTAAATAGCAGTTTTGTAAATACTGGAATAATTATGTAATTAGTTTGAAGATTTAGGAATTCGATATTATTTCATAATCGTATCAGAATTACTTACTAGTTTTATGATGGTGATCAAGTAAACTTATTCGTACTAGGCATAGTATCTTATGCCTTCAGCACTAGCTCTATAATAACATACATGTATCCTTGAACGTCCAGAATCCACAATGGTAGGCAGACTAGCGAGTGCCACAAACTACGATCCTAACACCTCTTTTGCCTCTTCCCCATTCATACATCTTGTCACACATTTATGCTGGGTGAGGGTACTCCTGACCTGTAACAGATTATGCCAAAATAACCAGTTACTTGGCCGTGTGGTGTCCGGCAGAGTAGAATAGCACCAACCCCTTACATTCATGGGTGTCGTACAAGGCGACTAATGTTTTCGAGGCAAAAGATCAAGAGTCTCCGTAGTCTGGAAAATGGGCAGCAGCATTTTCCATTATTATATTTAAACATTGCGATCTCCAACCCGCTTGCCAAGCGTGGAGATTATGGCAATAACCTCCCCTTTTGTGGGAGAGGCCCAAAGTCCTGCAGTGGACTGTTACGGGCTGAGGAGATGATGAGAACCAGTTACTCCTGTAACAAATCAGCTGAAAGTAACCCCTAAATTTTTCTTCCAGAGCCAGTCCTAGACGAGGCCGTGATCGACGATGGGGAATTCAACATGGACGAGCTGATCACGTTCAACCGCCCACATTCAGACCACGACTATCAGGTCGTGAAGAACATGGACACCAAGATCCTGTCCGGCGGCTATGTGGATCTGCCAATAGACGAGGACTGGCCACCGAATCTGAAGAAACGGATGAAAAAGGTACTTGATAATCCGAGAATTATATAGCGTTCTTAGCTTCGGAACATGTATTGTTAAAATAAGAATAAACAAATATTTGTTGAGTAGGACAATATTTGTTTCAATCGACAATGGAATAGTGATAGAAAGAAATATTTATTGAGTAGGACAACTTTTTAAATCGTCAATTAGAAAAGCGATAGGAAAGTAGGAAGGAAACACACAGGGACATATTAGTCGTTGGCCGCCCCACAGCCAGAGCACGCCCACCCCATACAACCGTGAAGGGATATTTGACTATACCGTTACTCATAAATTAAGGACAAAAGAAAACAGATGTAGTAATAACAGGCAGACAGCAAGGTAAGTGATCACCACCGCCCATGGAAATTTGAAATACCAGGGACCTAATCCATACACTGTGAGATCTCGAATTCGATATTTTTCTAGCGACATATCTCCATTAATAATGGCATTGAAATGTCTATTACAGGCAAAAATAATTTTCTCAACTATCTTTGACAGTCGTATATTGTTGACGATCAGTCACGAAAATGTCGAATTTGAGATGTCACAGCACGAGAATCCCTAGGGCGGTGGCGAATGTCTTAAAAAGTGTGGGCTCGTTTTTTGAAGGCTCCAATTTCGTACCACTCGTGGTAATTAAATACTTGTTAAAAAATCGAATTAATTTCCTAACGCATATACGTTTATTTACAGGTACATTTCGATTTAGACGACGGGAAGGATTACTTCCCACCCATCATCAAAGAGGAGAAATACGAGAGCTTCTACAAAGTGGAGCCGAAGCTCGACCGCGAAGATACCAGCTTCTTCGCAAACACTTTGCTGTCCACCGGCCGGAAGCTGGGGGAGTTGTTGAGTGTGTTCCCGCCTATACCAGTGAAAACAGAAGACATCCTCGTAGAGGAAGTATCAGATTATGACGACACAACCAACATAACGGAAATCAAGAGCTTCGTCGTCGACACACATGGCACTGAAATATAATTTCTTGAAAACCACTTTTGCATATATATTGTTATTTTTTATTTTTACAATGTTTTTTTTTTCAAATTGTATATTTTTGTCTTGTTTTACACTATATTACAGACTGTTTACTCTTACCTTGGCTAACTGAAATTATTTCCATTAGATTTTATACGAAATTGTGTTTTAGACATAAAATTAAATATTGTATATTTTTATAATACTGAGCCTACATATTGTGTATCGGTTCATTGATAATTATTTAAAATATTCTATGAAATAGTGAGATCATGTTGTATGACTTTTATTTTTTAAGATAGTATTAATTTAATTCAGAGTATGAATTGTTTTAGGGAGATGTCAAATGTTATATTTATTTGAGACTTCAAAATTAATATATAGAAATAAGATATAATTATCTTGAATTTATTTGCATTCTATTGTTGCGTCTTAGGTTAAAGCTATGTTACGTTGAAGCATTTTCGTATTTTTGAGGTGCAATTAGTTAAGGCTCTACGTCACTGTTAGTTACAGTTAGCACATAATTCATAGGGTTTGTTTTGAAGTTGTTCGTTCCTTTAGCCTACTTATTAATTTTATTTCCGAACAGCGCCTTGGGAACGTTTGGATGTAGGTAATGCAATGTTAGTCGAATAAAGAGTATAAGTGAAAATGGTTTTTCATTGATGACATATTTTTCCTAAAACATCTACCGGATCTTGCGAATTAACTTTACATTTCGACTTTGTACTATGCTAATATGAATCTTGTATTATGTATTTTTAGTTCAACAAATACAGGTTTTTATTGACACGACAAGTAAAAAATGTCCTTGCGTGCAGTCATATACATTATAGTACATGCGTGGATATCTTCTATCGTCTGATCGAACCAGCGTGTTCAATTCAGCCATGAAGGTAGCTAACTTTCCAAGATTTTGGGTAAATATGGACCTAATTGGCATTGAATTTCGGGCAAAATTATTATATTGCTTGTGGGATGTAAGCTACAACATTGAAAATTCTCATGAAAATCCGTTGTTTTACAATTACAGTGCAATTGAAATTGGTATGACGGAGGTATAGTGGAGCAAAACCACACTGACGCGCGTCGGAACAGCAAATATCCGCCGCGAAATAGTAGTTTTTGCGACTGTCTATAATACCTAATTATATGCAGTTGTATACACGACTTTATATACACTCATATTTGAATGTTAAAATTTAGTACCCATAATTTTTTTTGTAATGAAAATAGTATCTATAGAAAATGCTGTATCGAAAAGTAATTTTTAAAATTTTTATAAATTGGCGTGAAAAAAGTGTATCCTTAAACAACTGTTTTCGAATATGTAATTGGAACATTACACTATGAGTGTAGATAAACTATAATAGTCTGAAAAATTATTAAAATCACACTAAGAATCTCGGATCTCGGCATCTTTGCGTGCGGTTACTCCTCGCCACTCTATCGGTCTGCGCTGACCTACCTATACACGCTCCATTGAAAAGAGAACATAGATATTTTACAACGTGGACAAAAATCACCATTATAGATGTTGGTCGTAAGTATTGAACTTCCTTCGTGTAAGTATGTACCTACCTAGTAAAAAATTCTAATGCAAATGGAATTCTCATTCAGGAAGAACATGGACAAGATCAAGGAATTTTAGAAAAGTATGGTCGCAGAAATATAATCATGATCCACTTTGAAACTTTGAACAACTTTGTTGTTACAGTAAAGTCTCATTTGCATAAACAGTCACGTCTTTTTATTTTCAATTACTTTGACAAAGTTTATGTAGACGTAGAGCTGGGTCATGATTCAGTTTCATCATCAACATCCATTGCTCCACAATTTTGCAGGGATTGCCGTGATCTTCAGGCTTGTCAGGCGGGTTGGGGCAATGGGTATTAGAAAATACTAGTCAAAAACTGCTCATATTCTGATAACGGGCAATAATAAAATGGTCTCCTCTAGGTCGCCTTACGATAGTCAATTAATGGATATGGTGCTACATTCACTCAGACGGCCAGTCAGTTTCCGGAACTGGGTTTTACCCTCCAAATAAGGCACACAGCATAGTGTTAAACATTCCATCCAGCCAACGATTTTCAACTGCATATTCTGAGCCCTATAATCATTATCTGTGGTATTTCCGTGCGCTTTCTGCTGAACCTTCTGATACTACTGATACTTGTATAAATTAATATTTACATAAATGAGAGTATGTAATTTCTTTAGTCATGATAAATACTTCTGTTATTTTTTGAGTTATACAACGAATGTTTTTTTATTAAAACTATTAATTAATTAATTAGTATGTCATCTCTGGTGAGATGTCTGACAAAAAGCGTAGAGTTTTTGCCTTGTAGAAAAGTTTTGTAAAGTTCATTGTTAACATTTTAAAAACCATGTAAGTAAGTATTTAGATTGGGAAATACAGAACATACCGAGATCACTGTTCGTTCATTTAAACTTTCCGTCTCGGGTTTATTATACACATCTTTTAGGTTAGGTCTTAGGTTCACATCGTGCAACGAAACATCCCATGAACAGCTACGCTAATGATAGCGTCGCATTCTCATTAAAATATTTTAAAAGCAACAAAATTACTCTGAAGCAATCGTTTGACGCCTCACTATAAAAACGTGTATTGTAGTCACGACATGGACCCACCGTATCATTGACCTTTACGAAATCGCTTCATCACTTGAACGTTCAATAAAAGCGTCACCTACGTAGGTTTTACCATGTAGGTACGTCAGCTACCCACTCATTACCATTCAATTTCATTGAACTTTATACAACAGGCTGCTCGCGAAAACAAGCACCGGACATTAAAACCGGTCGCTTAAGGGCTAACAGGTTCTGTCACACGCAAAGAATAAAACCAATTTCTTATAATAAGCTTTATTTAATTATGAGTTAACAAATATTTTCGTATTTTCGAACAGGTTGTGACCTTAACTGAATACAAGTCAAATTGCGTTATGCAAAGTTTTTTTACCATACATCTTACAGAAAAGAAAATAAACACTGAGAACTGTTTCTATGAATATTAATTATGTATTTATTACTTACAATAAGAATTCAATTCAGTTTTCAAAAGCATCTTGTATTATCATACATAAAGTTAATAATAACTATAGCTCAAAAATCTTTCCCGTGCGTCCTCAAGCCGACTGAAATGACCTTACTCAGTAAGCGAACTTTAAAAATTATAATTTAAATTAACTACACAGTACGAGCGTCCGCGGCGAGGCGTGCGGCGCCTCACAATAACATACCTTACACATTTTACATAGCAGCACTTTCAAATCAAGAACAAAACAACGGTGCTCCATAATGTTCAGTGATCAAGCTTTAACATGGTCTGTCGCAAATCTCTCGCCTGCTTCCAGTCCCGGCGCGGCGCCCGGTCGACGACCGCCACCCACGAGATCTATATTATCCGCACAAACTCTAGCTTATCCATAGTTAAAAGACTCATTTGACCGAATTGTTAAGGTGTATTATGATCACGAAAATTCACTTCTCAATACTCCATCTAATTTGATTATTCTATCTAGCAAATAGAAAGTAACAATTAGGTACAACTATGGTATTAATCATTTGTTTTAAAACTTAGGTTTATTTATTACATTCGATTATACTGCATTGATGTACAATTATGTATTTATTTAACGATTTTTTTAACGAGGAGAATACTTTATTTGTTCACAATAATTTATCAAAAACATTTTTAAGGAGTTCATTTTAAAAATCCCTTTTACATATCGACAATATTCGCATTATCTATACTTTCTCTAAAAATATGAAAACGACACAACAAGATGTTTTTTTATGTTATAGAACACTTCAAACATACTTAGCCCAAACGAATAATTCCTAATGCTGGGGATACAATTTTGTGATGACTACATTATCTGTGACTAATCCGAAATATCTTATAAAATGCCGTTCTCGTATCCGCTTCCGGGTGGCCGGTACCATGGCATCCTTAAGCCATCTACCCTCGCGTCTCGGTCCTTGCCGCATAACCATTTCCAAGCAAAAATATACAAATGTTTTTCCCTAAGCTGTACAATTTTTACACCATCAACGTTGTATCGGCGCCTGGGAGGCGGGGCGGCGCCCGCGGCAGCGAGTGACGCGCCGCCCGATGACTTCAATACTCAGTCTATTCGCAGTTCGACTTCAAACTCTCAATAAACTACTAGACCGGCGTTTTGGGTCTACAACTCCGCTAGAATACCTTCTGCGTAGTTACGCAGTGTCAGTATATATTGAAGCGTGTCCAAAGAGTTGTATGGACGAGGCGTCATAACACTTAGAAAGGCTGCAGTGCGAGCGACCGCCCCGTCCGACCCTTATCATACCTCACCTACTCTAATAATGATATAACGTCGCCGCAGACACGGCCTTCCAAGAAAATCGAATTGCAACAATATTAAATTGACATGAGCCCAGAACCGCGTAGTGGTTTGTACACAATTTGAAATGTTCCAATCAGTCTTGTAGAAGATACATAGAAGCCGGGACTCGACGGGTTACATCAATTGAAACACGTCATTTTTTTGTTTAATTTACATTATTGTAATGAATTTTTTACATAAATTATTGCACGTTAATAAATAACATACTATATTTCTTTCGACAAGTGATTAACCAATGTTTAAGTTCATACTGCAAAAGAACATTGTAGTCGTCACTAACTTGTTATTTCTAATTTTTACTTATTGCATAAAATTGCATGAAGTCATTAATATCTATAACAATATAGAAGGCATTAAATAAAGATAGGAAAGTAGGTACGTGGCGTCACTATAGGAACGAAGCCAATTTAAATAATAATTATTATCATATTTGTTTCTCGCACAAACTGAACTTAGGTATAGACAATGACTAAATAAAATTATAACCTACAATATTCATACTATCAATGTTTTGAATGCTGCAAAGTGCGTTTCTAATAATGTAACACTTTCATTACAAGTAACTAATAGTAGATAGACGAATAAATACATAAAACAAGCTCTTTAGTTACACTAAACATGTAACAGATCTTTACAGTATATTAAATATTTTAATGGTAGCATCCAGCAATCACAACCTGTCATCGAAATTATAACTGCAAGGAACGCCTTCGCAGCACTCAACGCATCGAA
This sequence comes from Blastobasis adustella, assembly GCA_907269095.1. NCBI lineage: Eukaryota > Metazoa > Arthropoda > Insecta > Lepidoptera > Blastobasidae > Blastobasis > Blastobasis adustella. Next base: position 9,254,068 of record OU026128.1, on the reverse strand, counting down.
CCGAACGCACTATGGAATCCAAAATTGTCACTAATTATCAGAGTTACAGTACAAACATTCCGTAGTTGACGATATATGAAAATATATCTCGCAATACACTCTCATGTATTTGTCGAACATTTTAGATTTCATTGGGCAGTTCTCGACAAACAACTTAGCATAGTCACGACTTTCCTATGTTATTGGTAGGCGTTACATAAGGAATCATAGATACACATCATTCGTAGAAATTAAAATCATCGAGGGCGTAAAAAAATAACGTTTCATTGCTTCACTAATGGGACAAAGCGAGACGATAATATAACTAGTAAGCGCTATTCTAAGAAGTAAACTTAGTGTTACCAAAAGCATGTTTTATCAACAAAATAATAAATGATAAAACAGTTTGATTAACTAAATTTAATTCTGGAGCAGCTCAAGTATTTATTTTAAAACTACAGTTGGTTATCATAATGAATGATCAATGACTTAATGCACAAATCAGCGGATTTGTTCGAACAAAACATGTGTTGGAATGGACACAAATAATAATGCGAGTGAGTTGATGACCAAGACGTCGTGATTCTGATATAGTTATAGCCTAGTTAGGATCAGTACGGTACTAAAATGCTTGCATCTGATGCATTCGCTTTTACTGAGCTGTGCAAGCTACATTCTATAGAAGATTGAATGAAACTGACCACCTACAGTAAGCTTTCGGAAGATACCGGTGAAAATGAAACATAAGTTACTAAGGACGGGAACATAAAATGAAACATGCTATCCGCACCCTTAATGAACATTGGGCCATGGCTTTAACACTTATTATCACTTCTAGCAATGTGGGTCGTCTGCTTTTTTGAGTATCGCAGCAATTGCAGGCACCCAACGTACTTCTCTATTGCTTACTCCAAATCAGCTTATAACAATATTAATGTATGTATATTTATATAATTTTTTGTATTTGTTACAGCGTAGCAAGTTGTAATAACCACAATAACAATGGGGACAATGGTGAGCCTCAATGGTATGAACTGATTGCATAAATCTCTAATTACAATATTTTTAGTGATCACTAAACGCGGAACCAAGTTCGCAGTGACTATAGTAGGCTGTTTTATAAGACTGACAGAAGTATTTGAAGCGCATTAAATTGAATTTATACTCGTGTTAGAAATTGTAACTCAATTTATCTGGGTTGGATGTGCATAGCTGGCTTGTGGTGCCGAAAAATCGATAGTTAACACATGAACAATTGTTAGTGACAGCGTAGTTTCAAGTGACACGTCACACGATAAAACATGAGCTACAGAACATCACGTGTTCAGAGATTACGGTCGGGCCTCTACCAGTGTACTAAGAATTGGACGTGCTTACAAATAAATCCTACTAGTACTCCGGCGGTACGTCATAACCCAACCTCGGACATTGCGAGGATTCGGCCTCAACAAGTCCTCACAAAAATCCAAAGAACGTCTACGAAAATCATATTTTACGTAACGCCGCTACATACCGCCGGTGTGGCTCGAGTGAATACGTTGATGACACTTGCAAGTCTGGGTGAACTATCAATTCTGCGGGTATTTCCTGATGCGGGGGCGAACAGCGGGGCGAGGGGCGGGTCACGAACACACGCGTCACTTGCCTGCGCGCGCGGCGCACTTCTTCTTTTTGCGCTTGAAGAAGCAACAACATCTGGAATAGACGGATTGTCTGTATGAAGATTTAAAACGTCTGCCGTTGTACTGGATGTGGTTGGTTGGTCGGTAGGAGTGGGAAGTAAATTAGGTGACAATTTTATTACTTGAATTATATCAAAATGAATATAGGTACAATAAGGGTGCTTGCGATTTCAAAATCCAGCAGATGACGCTAATTATGCGTGAGGTCTGCTGCCCAAATCATCAACATAATCCTTGCGGTCAATCACGGGTGATGCTAGGGTCCGCTTTTCTACTGTTTCTTCTCCACTTCACCCGGTATCCAAGCGTTACAAGCCATTGGCTCTCGAATCCAACTCAGCGATGTCAATCTTGGGGCCTCGTTTTTGTTACGAAAGGCCACTATTTCCTACGCAACGTAACACACATGAGGTGCAGCCGAGCCTCAACCAGCTCTCGAGCCCGGCTAGTTAGAGAACCTACGTTCAGGGTGGTGATGGGGAGCTTTCTGGCACACCAGCTCGCGCGTGGCGGTGTAGCCTTCGCCCGTATTTCGCATGTGTAGCACGATATCCCTGTGCGCCTTTATTTCGATGGAAGATGGAAAACCTTACGCTTCAGTAGCGGCATCTGATAGATTTCTGAATCACGGTCTCTTCACCACACGGTCTGAATCACCCTCTTAAGATTATTTTCTGTCTCATATTGTTACATAAAACAGAACATGTAACCGATAAGACAAGAAGACGTTGACATAAATCATGCACAGATAGATTTGACATACATTTTACATAACATGTAAGAATAGATATACATTTAAAAGATGAAACAGCATTTATTCAAAGAAAGAAATAGTTTGCGCGTTCTTCTGGCCAACTTTGGGAACGCACTATGAAATATCATAATTTAACCACAGTAATAACAGAATAATGAACCCATTGTGAAAGTGAGGTATTATATTTCCCACATAAAAAAAATACCAACGAGATTTGTACAAAAATACTCTTTCATAGTAATTACCGAAGAGCCAGTGATCAAAAAGAAACATAAAATTACATTTGCACGTTACCGATTCGGCGGCGAGCGAGGGCGCCACATGTGTTTTAGAAACTGAAAAGGAGTTACACAACCCGCCAACGAATTAGGTTTTTACCACGTTGTCCCTTTTGTTAAACAATTAATGATGAAATATATAATTGAAAGCAGATTTCAGTGTAGCCAAGTCAGCATCAAACTAGCTCATTACATTAAAATCTTTTGCAGGATTAAATACTTGTTATTATGTTGGTAGATACGGTGACGGTGACGCTTTTGTTAATAACAAAATAACATTTCAAAATGGTGACATTTAGTTCCAGTTTATGCCGCTGTACTGCCAACATAATACCTTAGGTATTCAATACAGCTAAGGATTCTAGGTACACGTTCAACAGCTTTTCAACTGTTCAATTTTGTCTGACGTAAATCTGTCACATTCTGTCAGGTTTATCTGAACGTGTATGAGTCACATTAACTACTTTTGATGTTTAGGACCATCTCAAAATAACTTTGATAAATCAAAGCTACAGAAATGTATTTTAAAAAGGTTAACATTGTAATAAAATGAATCCCTACTAATGCTGCTGGCTACAACATGTATGTTAAGTTTTATAATCACAAGGAAAAACGTGGTATATGTGCAGACGAACTTAAACTAAAAAAGAAAAGAAACGAAATACGATGCATACAGTTGGAACACTGACTTGGTGTCATCAACCACGTCGACCTCGTGATGGGGCTGCGTTATGGGCGTATTGCTATGCCCAGCAGTGGGGTCGTCCGCTCCCAGCTCCCCGTTGGTGGAACTCACCACCTGCGCAAGAACATCGCATGTCAAAATCTGAAATTTTATACTTATAGTTACGAGTACACAGGTTTTAGGACAGACATGTTCTCTGCAGACGGGATGATTTATTTGTAAGATCTTTGTAAACAGATTTATATCCTGTGATAAAGATGATAAGGTTCACAGTAGTATGGAATACAATCACCCCCTATCTGGACAGAACGTCTTATGATGCAGTATTTATTCCATTATTGGGACACATTACAAAGAAAAATCACAAGTAATGAGAGGCCTTCACATGAATATATTCATAATGAAACGTTTGCAAATAAGGATATAATTTTAGTCTTTTAAGACTAATATTATATCCCGATTTTCACACTTAATACAGGATTTTATTTTAGTCTAACAGCATACAAACATTTTGTTGGCAGTTTTACTGCTTTATTTTATTGATTGTTTATTCGATTTCAAAAAGGAAACACAAATATAGGTATTGATGAATAAAAACTCTAATGAGGTAATTGTGTAATGTAAACAATTCTAATATAGCACTTTTTATATACTTAGTCAAATATTATTACGGTGTCTAAACCCTACTCTATAAACATCCAAAATGCCTACGGGTTTTGTATTTAATCGTGCGGCGTAAACCAGATTCTAATTTGTTTTAGGGTCATACAGAATGAGAATCCGAGTAATGATTTATGACGACATACAAACACACACCAAGAGCGATTCTTTTCAGTTAAAAAAATCTACTTTGACTGATAAACCACCACCCCAGTTACCACCAGGTGAGATGGCGGTCAAACAAAAAAAGTTCAAGACCGTATTCGTGCGAATACGCAATCAAAGTGGGACTAGCCATAAACTTTATTACAGTCCGTGGCAATGTCTATGGTTGGTGTAGGAAAAAGAAAGAGAGAAAGAGACGCAGGTAGTGAGGGAAGAAGTAAGACAGAGAGTATTGAGGTATTGAAAATTACAAGGCGGTCAATCATCTCACCTAACGTGACCAGCATGGCTATCACAAGTATGTTCGCGACACAGCTCGTTCCACGAGAGAGCGTCTGTTTCCTTCTCGTTAATGGAAGGGTTGGCGATAATTTCCACTCTGCAACTAGCTGCTTACTAGATAATTTAGATAGCCTCCACTCTTCACTCTTGCCTCATAAGACAATACTTTTGATCGGGGATCACCCGTAGGCAGGGACTATTTATTCCTTGCCTACCCACATTGCAAATGTAGACGTTAGATTGAAAGAAACGAAGATATACTACGGACTATATCATATCGGTCATCGATCATCTTGGTGTTAATGTCCCGGTTGTGCTATCGCGCGCAATGGCCCGGGGTCCGCCTTGACCATAATCCAGGATTTGGCAGATCAGGTAATTACAGTGGAGCGCCTGCCATCTGACCTCCGTAACCCTGTTAACAGGGGAACCTGACCAGATTGGATCAATATCATATACAGATATAACATCGTGTGTATATGATAATATACACTTTCACTACATATTATCGGGTTTTTTACCACGGTTAGGTTTGGTGGTTTTGTTGGTTATAGTATTGAAAGTGTAGTAAATAACCATGAGTCTTCAAACCTATATCTTATCATATACACAACTAAAAATCGGACGTTAGACAATAGACTCACTGAAAATCGTATGATGATAAATACATAGCGATATTACGACTGTTAAGCATTTTAGTGAGCAGTAATATTAATGAAAACAAAATCTCATGCTTTCATAAATAAGAGTAGAAGCTATTTAATAATATAAGTAGATAGAATTAAAAAAAAAACAAAAAGGGAAAACTAAGTAATATTTAACACTGGCTTATTAGCTGTTTTCAAATAAACATGATGTAATTAATTTGTTTATAAGGTGATATGTATCAATTTTTTCTTATTCCGTTTAAGATCTTGCTGTTATGGCTGATTGGTACATTATAGATTAATGGATAGCATTAAACATTACTTTAGTTGACTTCTGACGTGTGTATGGACCACCAAGTATTTTTGATGTTTTATACAATTCGTATATCAAAATGAATTTGTAATTATTATAAAGCACGTCGACTCTATTTTGTGCAGAAAGAAAAAAAACCTATAGGTAAAGTTGGTCAAACTTCTTCAATTTACTTGAATTTATACAAATTGAATAAAATAATTATTTGAACCGGGGTCCTTTAAATTAGTTGCCTTTCAGAGAACAGCTGCCGTAATGGTATCCAAGGGACACGCCAGAGCGAAACGAAATATCTCCAATAAGTTAAATCAAAAGTAAAATGAGTCTTTCTTAAATGATCTCAAGGTCTATTATGATTTACAAGCATTAAAGTACCTATTCAGCCATCACACAAACTAACAATAATATGAATGAATATTGGCAGTGTTTTTAAGCGTTCAGAAGCACACATATCTAAAATCGGTGCAGTCACAGCACAGTTTGCAGAAGCAAGTAATCGTTTTCATTCGGCGCGATTTCGTTCGCATGTTGACCTATCCCTAACTACCCTACTCCAAATCATCATCATCTTGGCACTAATGTCCCGGATGTGCTCTCGCGCACGAGGGCCCGGGGTCCGCCTTGACCATGATCCAAGATTTGACCGATCAGGTAATTACAGTGGAGCGACTGCCATCTGACCTCCGTGACCCTGACACCCTACTACTAATAATTGTAGGTATTTGTACCCCATTACATATATAAATTAATGAGGAATAACATTCCTTGCGGCAGAAGTTTAGTTGGAGTCAGAATGTAACGCCTTATGTGGATAACTTATACATAAAACTATTTCTCCTAACAAAAGATTTCATCGTAGACTCAACAGAATAGCTAAAGACAGCATAAAATTATAAGAACATCGGTTATTATACTGTCTTTCTTCTGAAGTACTTCTCACATAATATAGGGCAGTGTAGACATGCTCTAAGTCAGTCCCCGACCTACACCCTTATCTTGAGAATACTTGAGCAGTCTCGGGAGCCGATTGTGCAATAATTGACGATATATTATTATTAATAGATCACACAGGCTACGAGAGTCGCCTGGATAATGCTCAAGGCGGTCCCCGGGCCCTCGCGCACGATAGCGCAACCGGGATAGGATAGTGACGCCAGGATGTTTTATAGGCTACGAGCGAGAGCTCTGCAAACAGTACTGTGTGAATGCCGGACAAAGCACCATGCAGACGCTCACAAAAAATACGTCGCAAAATTTAAACTGACCGTTGACACGGATCCCGGAAATTTGACATACCGAAAATGCTTATTCTTCAACAGCTAAAAAATAAATACACCAATATACATTCACAGTTTTAACACAAGACGAAAAATAAAATGTGTACGAACTCGACATGGAAAATATTACACACGTAACTAAAAAACTACTACATCGCATGCCATAAACTATGTATAACTATAAATGAAATACGATAAATTGATACAAATTACTGTTAAACATTTACCGCCAAAAGTTGCTAGAATAACACCAGATGCATGGGGACAGATTACTGCGACTTTAAAGTGGCTCTGTTTTCGCAAAATTACCAGACTTGGAGTGCAAAACTGAGAAGCATTGGACGCTACTTTCGACTGTGCAAATAAATACGTACCTAATTCATAATCCTCTATACTTAAAGTACTGTATTTCCCTACTTGCGCCAGTTTTATATCGCGCTTACATAGAAACTAAATAAACTACAGTTGCGTCACCGGCCAGGAAGGTCTTTTAAAACATAGTCGTTTTATTGGCTACTATCAACTATGAGCGTTTGTTTCTGACCAATAGCACGACGTATTTTGATAACAGCAATATAAATTAGGTGTTTGCGATTGCAAAAACTATTGTCTAAGGACTATTTAATGTCAAATTCAGTTGGCAACTGAATTTGACATTTAATATTTCTACACTACGTCATCTGTGTTAGCCACTGGCTATAGCGTCTACCAAATTAGAGCGGTGTAAGATAATTTTATGTCAAATTCAGTTGTCCACTGAGATAGCCAATAGCCCCGCAGGTGGCGTTACTGAAGCGTTAGTTCTGCTGTCAAAATGAAGCAGTGAAACTGGCTGATCTAGGTCCAATGGGTCCGTCATTTTCTGGTTGTTGCGTTTATCCAAACGCGGCAGTATTTTGACACCAGACCTTACACCTCAGTAGCGACATCTGGTTGATATTGAAATCGCAAACACCCTCATCAACACCCCCCTCCCTCCCTACTCCTGTCCCGCATTTCCTCCCCTTCTCCCTGTTCTACCGCTTTCGTTGTTTACTCACTTGTACAGAACCGTGTCTGTCCGCGGGCGTGAGATGGCCAGCCGTGATCGGCGTGGCCTTGCCACTGTGCGGCCAGTTGCCTGTGTTCGCTGTGCCACCAGTGCCGCTGTCTTTCACACCCTAGTTTGAATAAAGCACTGTTTAGTTGAGACCAAATAAGCACACACTTTGATGTTGAGTTAATGGCGAAACCCGAGGTCAAACTACATTTTTTAAACGGTTGATTAATAATTCAAACTGTTCGGTTTAGGTCTAGAACAAATTAGTTTGTCCTAGTTTTAAGGCCTAACTAGTTCGTCATGACTTGTTCAGCCTAAGACATACTATTTTAGCCTGAAATCGGGTTTGACCGCTAACAACCTAACATTAAGTACCTACAGCTGTATCTGGCGGGAAATAATACATATCGACGTTTAATCATTGTAGACCATTGTCTCACGTCATTCGTAAACGCTCACGGCTAGCACAAATGTGCCAGCGACACATCTCGCGCCGCGAGAGTGCGTTTGTTTACTTCCCACAATACTAAGATGAAAGAGATAGCAGTATCTCTGTCGCGCCCTTTCTGACTAATCGCGCGTGAGAGCCAGCTTGTGCTAGCCGAGCAGTTTCATTAATCAGTCGTTTCATGGGTCGACGCCGATGTGTAGGTAATATTTTCCGCCATCCACAGTAGTTGCTGTACTAAAGCTTAACTCATATTATATACAGTATAGTGACACCTATATATTTCATCTGCTAAACCAGTTTTTCAAATACGCAGTTCCTCGCATAAAACAACAATCCATAACAAACATAATTCGTTGGTAAAAAAATACAAACAAAACTATAAATAAAATATAACAAAATACAATAAAACATGGGGAAGTATCTCAAATCTCCAGGGTTGAGGGGTAAATCTCACTACAATCTCAAACTGATAACACATGTGTCGGTTAGGGACCAAATGGACCTATAAGCTTAGCATACTGGAAACATGAGCCACTTGGAGAAGTAGGCATCTGCCAATTGCTGCTCTGTTATATATAAAACGCTTCGGAACAGATAGTTAGAATTCTTAGATATACTTTCATAATATTTAACTGACTATGTACATTCAGCGATCAAACAGGGTAAGTAACTTTATTCAGTAATATTCTGAAACTTTATTTTATGAATGCTTTTGAGTTAGTCTAAGGCGCCGTCCTAATTGGTAACAGTCGTGTGACCATGGTCATACGACGGACGTCACCCGACCAATAGGAGAGCTCAAAACCGCCCGCCGCACGAACATGGTAGCACGACCGTTGCCAATTAGAACAGCACCTTACCCCTAATATAAATTTTTGCATAATTATCGAAAATAAATAAATAAATAATAATAAACCAATGTAGTAAATAAGACATGTAAAGTTCTTAATGAATGAACAAATAACTGTAAAAACAAAGCAGCAAAATCAGCATAATAATGGCGTAAATGTAGAGATTTGAGAACGTGTCGCATGACATGGTAGGGATAGCGAACTAATGCGATAGTCCGGGAGTGCGTGGCTGAAAATATAGATAGGTACACTCACAAAAAACTAAGAGATTCAGACTTAGTCTAATTTTGAGTAATGAAAACATACATCTTTTAGCAACTATCTTGTTGTAGAAGATAGGCGTCTCCATTACTCAAAATCAGGTTGCTTACTTGTTGAATTCAATCTATCTTATAAATTCCCAAGTCGGATTACTTTTTATACATAGTCTACCACCGTTAATTTATGTTTTCTTTGCCATCCACAATACTATTTCTTATTCGCTGACACTTACTACATTTAAGCTGAAGACACTGTACTAAAATTTTAACATTATCTCTCGTCTTTTGGCAGATAAATCTATTCAAATACAGAGAAGTAATTATAACATCGTAAATTCAACGATCTCTGAGCATCTTTACTTTCTGTCCTGGGGCAACCAAATAAAATCCAACTCGCTTTTTAAAAATGAAATCCACATTTTTGTGTGTGTATTATTACCGCGCTCTCCCGCACTACATTTAGTGAGCAACAACCAGGGTCTCGTCGTTAAAATGTCAACATTAAAAAGGTGGAAGCCGACCAAACCTCTCCGGTAATAAGCGCCGCCTCATCGTCCTCAACCAAACCAATCATATAATCACACAAATCATCCTGCACCGACAAAAAAAGCACTGTGAGTCACTTATATGGTTGGATTGTCAATATTCATTTTCATTTCGTGTTATTATGCTACGCCATACTGACAAGTTCGCTTAGAGCGTAGAGCCCTAGAGACTAGGTAGGCACCTAGGAGGTAGCGAAGTATGCACGCTTGGTGGCACGCCTGTTGCCTCGCTCTGTGGTTTCCCAACCGGCTAGGTATCCACTACGCGCCTAGGTGCTAAGCAAGCCACCTGACAGTGAGGCCGTAGCCTTAATGATTGAAAAGTAAATAATCCCGACGGCATACGGAGCTCGAAAGGTATCAGAACAAATTCGGTTGATTAAAAACCAAGTTCCCAGATTCGCGAATTTTACGTGAGAGTAGTTACGATTTCTCAAATTATATCAGGTGATTCTTTAGTCAGATCAAAGTAAAAAGTAAAAAAATTAAACTGAATCAAATAAATATTGACAAAGCAACTCTTATTTTAAAATCAAATGGGATCCAATTTTGATTTGTGGAAAATATCGATACCTAAATAAACACAATTATAAATAGCAAATAACAAATTTATAAACGTATAACGTTACACTTGTAACAGTTGTCAAAGTAAAATGTATTCTACGTAACATGAATTAAGGTGTTATTTACCTTGTGGAAGGGTTGGTGTCTGTCGCGATTCGGCGATACAACGATCTCGTGGCCGGTCTGAATGGACCCAACTGGAGTGGACTGAAATCATTGAAACACGTAGAAGTATAGAATACATCACGAAATATATAGTAACACACTTCTATCATTACGCTATGAAATCGTCAATAGTACAAAATATGAGAATCTGATAATTGTAGCCATGAGATGTGATGAGACTTGTTATGTATGTGATAATAATACAAAATTAGTGGGATGAAATATATGAGCTAAAACTACTACAGGTCTTTCAAAATGAATCTTGTAACTGCAAACAGAAAAACATTATTATGAAATATCACTTCAGGACCACTTTCTGCTAAGACCACGTATGGTGCAAATCTACTCTCTAGCTTGACAGACACAGACTGTATGTGCAGAAAATTGTTTTAATCTAAATACCACTATACAATATCTATCAAACACACTGTCCGCAAGCCTAATCTAGAATACTAATATACAAGAAAACCGAGCAACATTTACCACATAAACTGCCAGTGGCAGAGCTCCACACCCTAGCCGCTATACCTTCCAGATTCAGCACTGACCTTGGCAGATTTTGTCTTAGCAATGTTGGATGGCGGGGCGTTCCTCAAAATCCGCATCACATGGATATTAGAGGGCTGCGACGAAAGCGCGGTATGCGGGCATGCGTCAAAATTCGACAATCACCATACATAAACTATATGCAATTTGTGGGAACAAATCTATCCAAAGTGTCACAGCAAAACATTGATTTTTTTACAACATTTTGAGACACAACTTGAGCTGACAAATTTGTGATAGATTTCTTCCAATACCCTAAAAAAAGAATCTAAAATTGGAATGATTTAATTTAGTAGGCAATATTATATTGTCTGTTATGGAAGGAAATAAGCAGAATAATTAACTGTGACTTATTGTATTTGAATTCTGTGCTATTATGAAAAAATTACATGTTAGTCCTATGAGACCAGATTGTATATAAAATAAATAAACACCCTAAATCTTAGTTGCCTATTATTGACATTTGGACGTCCGTAAACTTTAAGTAAAATGTCCTTACATCTGTATAGCTGCAGATATCTACAGAAACAAAATCAAGCCACTACACAAAAACACACACATTCAGGGGATAAATTTTATTAAACAAATATAATAAATATCATGTAATTTATACTAAAAGCGAGCAATTAACGATATTCTAATTTATCCAACTCGTCATTTAATCATTTTCAATTACAAACCTAGCTTGGGTTGACAAAAATCAAAATAAAAAACTTTACAATCGAAATTAAAAGCATTGCAACAAAGTTCAAGAAAAAAATTACCAAATTGGCATAAAATAAAATGGCATCAACCTGCTGTGCGGTTTAAAAATGTTAATGTCACATTTACCAATCCGCCGAAAGGTCTCCCGACGGAACGCTTGTGAAAACTGTTAATTTTGCTCAACGAGCGGCGGCGATAAGTGTAAATGTCTCAGAAATATCTTTACAAACATTTGCATATAATACTTGCATTGGGCCCACATAAAATATGTATAGGAAAACTTAAGTACCTACTTTAGGAGAAAGCGTAATTGTTGCGATTACGTACGAGTGCAATTTTCATGAACAAAATAAAAAAAGAACATCAGTTTCGTCACATCACAAAACACACACACGTCACAAAGGAAAGTAATAAAGAAATAATGAAAATATCGAAATCAGGGCTACAACGAATATAAACATATGCATTATATGCATAGGATATTATGAAATTTTTAATTAAAAGAAAAAGGAAATAATTAGCATGAGATTTTTGCTTTTTCCATTCCAAGCTCACAACTCCATACTTAACCACAACAAGATGAATTCAGTTTTTATTAAATTAGTTACTATACATTCTTATTTTTCCTATTACGACCTGTTCTTTTTTCGAAATCCATGTCAAGAAAGGCACGATGTTACTTATTTACATGTAGGGTGACAAGCCGTAAATAAACAAATGGAATTATTTATCAGTCTTGGTAAATTATTATGAATACATATTATGGTTACTAGTATAAAACACACGAGTCATTTAAGGTTTAGTTTATTTACGCCATTTACAAAGGTTAACTAAAGCTTGCTTTGTTTTTAGTGGAAGCACCAAAATCACCAAAAGCACTGATTAGCAAACTTTTGCACAAGTATACATTATATTCTCGGGGGCCAAGACTTTGGGGTCTCTTGTGCCCTGCAAATGAGTATGCAGATTTTGCATACAAAACTAATGGCCAATTTTATATGAGATTCAATTCAAAAGAAACCTTATGCGATGTTTTTGTATTTCGGACTATAAATGTACTTTTAGTGAACCTTATTTAGATTTTCAAAAAACCACCCATGTGAATTTTATGTACTTCTTTATGCTTTGTTGGAAATGCAAGTCTTGGTGTCCAACATGCACAGTTTTTCTGTATTGTCTATTTTGCATACAACTGTATGCAAGTATTTTACCATTTTTGTAAGGCTCCAAACGCTACATTATTTAATATTTGATACTGTCTTTACTCTACTAGACTACTTGACCTTACTCACAAAAATATCTAACCCCTGAGAAAAAAAATAAATATTGGACCATTTTTAAGATTGAATCTCAATCATTGAAAAAAATAATGTCATGTATAAGAGTGCAAAAGTCAAGCTAATCCTATGACATATAAACACAGTGAGAGCTAAAGGAAATCGCAAAAATCTAGATAGAATGTGGTTAAGTTCAATGGTACACAATAAGTAAGTATATGTACTTGGAAAATTTTCAGATTCTATCTCGATTTTGAAGCAGTTAATTGTGCGAATAGACAAAAATAGCAGGTGGAAAACCGAAGCGTAAGCTCTGATTATACAAAATCTTTAAAATTAAGTTATAGTCAACGTGCAAACAAACATAAGTGAATATTCGGCTCAGCCGCCTTGCCAGCCGTGGCAGTCTAATGTCGCTCCCTACGTCTCCGGTCCGTAAAAGAACAGCACCCAGCTAAATAACACTCATCATGAAAGAAAATTAAGCCATGCTACCACATGCACTGTTGGTAAGGTACAGACATTATGAGAAGTTATATATCTATAAACTAATAATTTCGCTCAACCCCAAACCCCAAATTTAAACCCCAAATCAAGTTAGAACTAACAAATCCTAACTAATATTAAAATTAATGTGAATGTGCAGTTGCTTGTCTTCCCGTCACGTCGAAGCGTGAATATCCGAAGAATGAAGCGAGCCATGACGGAGAAGCTACCCCTGCCCTTTTATTTCTCTTCCGTGCGGTCGAAGCCGCGGGCAAAAGCTAATATAGATCCGAAAAAGATAGTCTATTGAAAACCACAATTGGTAGCATTTGGAACTGTAAAGAATGTATCGTTTCGCGAGTGTAAGAGACAAATACCACCACCACATACGGGCGCTATCGCTGGCGGAAAGGGACTCAAGCCGTTTGCACCGAGTCGTTTAGCGAGTCGCCCGTACCGATCGCCGTTAGCAAAGACGGGCTGACTTCCATAGCTCGCACCCTGCTGGGGGCTGGCTCGATCGCACGTCTACACGGGAAGAAAGGTCGCAAGCGGCAGTTGTTGAGGAAACTTTTCACGCCTTGGAGCATAGTGGAGCACTGTCCCATGCAGCTCGTGCCGGGGGCGCAACGGGCGTTCGAGGGTGACCGGAGCGTGAATGTGTCGTAGGAAGCGGCACTAGACAAGGTTAACATTCAGGAGACAGAGGAGTTGTTTACCATGGTCTTGCCGGTCCAGTCGTACTCGCCGTCGTCGACGTAGCCGCGTCTCTCGAATAGGTCGCGGAACATTCGCCGCAGCTGGTCGTAGTCGGGCGTCTCGAAGAAGTCTAGGCGCCGCACGTAGCGCAGGTACGTCGCCAGCTCCTCTGGGTGGCCCTCGCATAGCACCTGACGGGGTTCATACATTGCTGACTCATTAACTCATCAACGATTCTCCCATCTTCATGTCATGGTCTCCTACATGGAGTAATTTAACAAGTGGAGGGAGACTCAGCACATTTTTGTTTTTTTAGGGCAACCGGTTTTGTGCTCACCAGTTGGCGCCACTGGCGAGTAAGGTCTTGACACTGTCAAAATACCGCCGTCCTATTGGCTGAAATCCAACTATCAACTATTGAGCGTTTCATTCTAAACAATAGCGTATTTTGATAACAAGCCTACGGGCCGGGACACATAAACACGATACGACGTCGTGTCGTACCACGATGCGGCGTCGTTTCACGATGCGACGTCGCGTCGTGGGAATCTACGACGAGCATCGTAAAAAACTACGTCGCGACATCGTAACGTGCCACGATACACGGCACGACGTCGCGTCGTAGAAACTCGCGATGCGTTCCTGTGTCAGTGCCACAGTTGTTATTCAAAATTCAAAGACGACGGACGCTATTGAGGTCGATCATTTAATAACGCTAGTCGAGCAGCGTCCCGTACTATGGGACAAAACATCTGAAGAATATAAGATCCATTTCTCGAAATTAACTGCGACAATTCACCCTGCATTGTTTCGACGGCGTCGTGCCGTGTATCGAGGCACGTTACGATGTCGCGACGTAGTTTTTTACGATGCTCGTCGTAGATTCCCACGACGCGACGTCGCATCGTGAAACGACGCCGCATCGTAGTACGACACGACGTCGTATCGTGTTTATGTGTCCCGGCCCTTACTCGCCAGTAGTGTCATCTAGTGGAATTGCGAACTAGCATAAGCGCGGCGTCGCTGACTACCTAACCTAACCTGATGTTAAGTCAAGTCAAAGCGTAGGAGGACTCCGATCGACGAAAAAAATCTTTGCATATACTAAAAAAACTAAATATGTTAGCTTTCTCCACTGGGTTAAATTGCTCTATGACTCCTACCGATCTCGGTCATATGGACCGACCGAATCACGGCAGACATGCAGATACGCGATATATAACATCGCGTTTGCCATCAACATCCAGCAATAAGTTGTCCTGCTTAGCAATATGAATAATACTTACGATGAATTTGTATGTCTAATTAGTTTAATATCAATTACTGACCTCGATTGGTGTTGCCCGCTTGGTGTCACCGATTTTTTGGTATCTTTCTTTGAGTGTATCAGCTTTTAAACCCTGCCAGGGTAAGGAACCACGTAAAAAATACATAAACATATGCCCGAGAGCCTCTAAGTCGTCGCGTCGAGATTGTTCTGAAATTGGAAAACGTAAATTTTAGTATTAATTAGTTAAAAAGTGTTTAGTTTCATTTAAAGATTTAGATAAATGATTAGCTGGTGTCCTCACCTTTTCCTAAATGTGTGTTTATTGACATGTATCTCGCGGTCCCAGTGAGCGACTTGTGCTCCCGATATGGAATATGTTTGTTTGTCTCTAAGTCTATATATTCTTTGGCCAAACCAAAATCTGTAATTGAGACATTAAAAAAATTAAAGATTGTAATTATTTAATTATATAAAAATTTAGGGGCTGATAATGCAACAAATAATGGGTGTGCTTCAGGCTTTATTCGCGGTACTGAAGTGACAGCACCGACACAGAAATTGCTAGATCAAAATTAGCCATCCCAAAGAAAAAAGTGTAAGTATATTCGTTCTTCCTTCACGGCGGCTAACGTGCATTTTCACAACATTTCATTGCACGTTGTACATTGACGGTCTGTCTTCAGAATTTTAAGCTGCAGTAGCAGTGGCCTGGCTAAATCAGCCGTAGATCCGACAACTGCTGGACTAAATTCTTGAATGGAGACCGCGACTAGGTAGTGTAGGACGCCCATCGGCCAGGTGGAGTGAACATTTGTGACAGGTGGATGCTGGCTGTCGGTGCATTGGTGCTCAATGGGTAGGCCTATGTCCAGCAGTGGACTAGTATAGGCTGATGATGATGATGACGCTCCGTCCTCACTCGTTGTCAGTAAACGAATGACGACTCAGTATTTCCATAACACGTACATGGTCTACATATCCTTCTTCGCGAGCAAAACTCATAATTATTACAAACAATATGACTAAAGGCATCGTAGTGAGATAAAATTAATCCAAATTTAGCCAATCAATAGTTTAATCTGCAAGATTAAGTTTCACATACGCTTTCGCATCAACTGACTGATATGAATAAATTGTGATGCTATTCAGAGTGTATAACGTTATATGGATGTGGCAGAGTATCGTTTCATTCCAACCACAGAGCTTGTTATATTGAAGTGGGTATTGAATTACTTTGCTACTTTAGTCGCAGGACACTAATCCTTAATGACTGGTTTACAAGTTTGAAGTATGGCCTTTTATAATATAAACATAATATTTTATAATACATGCTTGACTCGCGGCATATTTACTCACCAATGATGTGGATGATTTTTTCCCTTTTAGTTGCAGTTCTACCTATCAAAAAATTCTCAGGCTTTACATCTCGATATATTAGGTGTCTCGTATGGACATACTCGATGCGATGTAACTGAAAAAAGAAACGACGAACAATTTACTACTCATCACGTTACAAAGTAGGAAGCGTTCGTTTATAATAACCCAGGTTAAACGGGACTTTCTTTCATTATAATTACATGGTCCAATAAATTCACGGTTGAGCCCGCAACATATTAGAGAAAGTGTCGGCGGAGTTACTGTGACGAGGACTTACCAGCTGCATGGCGATCATAAGGACAGTCTTTAGAGAGAACCGACGACCGCAAAGGTCGAACAGGTCTTCTAGTGAGGGCCCGAGTAGCTCCATCACCAGCGCGTTGTATTTCCCGCAGGGGCCGAAGTAGTACACCTCCGGTATGCCTTCCGCGGACGACGGCGCTAAGGGAATCAAGGGAGTCGGGGCGAGGGGAAGGGGAGGGACAAAGAACCACATTCAGTACTCACAGCGCAAAGCGAACATTGCTCTCGTCGCATCCGGAACGCACTACACTGCAGCCGATATCACAAAACGCAATCACAACCAAACACAGCGAGAGCAATGCACGCGTAAATTAATCCGATCCAATAAAACCCGATTAGAGGACACGCAGATGATACTGGCAGACCGTTACAACGACCACGGCCCGAGCGATTGCCCTCGCGGTGCGGAGTCGTGTCGACTGGTGTCGAGTCGCGGTCTTCTCGACTGTGGGCGACGAGCG
This sequence comes from Blastobasis adustella, assembly GCA_907269095.1. NCBI lineage: Eukaryota > Metazoa > Arthropoda > Insecta > Lepidoptera > Blastobasidae > Blastobasis > Blastobasis adustella. The sequence continues at coordinate 9,236,347 of OU026128.1, read as the reverse complement.
CCAAATGTCGATTCTCAATTTGGAATATCGGCTACGGTGCTATCTGACATCTGATCTACCATTAGGTATCGATTGCTGTCACTTACGAGCTGCATAGCAATCATAAGGACCGTCTTGAGCCTGAATCTTCGGCCGCAATGCACGAATAGGTCTTCAAGCGAGGGCCCTAACAACTCCATGACCATGGCGTTGTATCGGCCGCCACATGTTCCCAAGTAGTAAACTTTGGGTATGCCCTCTGAGCAAATTTTATTGTCAATATTATGATACCTAATCTCGTGAGCACAAACAAACGTACATGCCATATGTTAGAGCAATGTACTCAAGTTGGTGCCCAACTCTATAAGACATTATCATAGTAGTTATACTACAGCCAAAGATAATGTAATATGTCCAACAACTTTCGGTCATTGTCATGGATTCCGAAGTGATCTTGATGGACGAAATAACTAATATTACAATACGATATGGCTGAGGCATAAATACCAGAACTGAAATTACAGACAAAACTACATGTCAACCACTAAGTAGGTATTTTCTTACGACGGCGTTGAACAATGCACATCGGCTAGTTTCGGCTTCGTATTTACTCACACGCGTGCGACAGAGACGACGCTCTACGAAGCCGAACTAGCCGATGTGCACTATTTATCGCTGACATCTGTACAGGTTTCTACGTTATAGAAGCGGCACGGGAGGGTGCGATGACGTCAATTTATTGCCGCGAGCCGTCAGTCGGGCAGGCACATACTGTTACGTCAGATTTCACCCCCGCAGTAGCGCTTCTACCACTCACACATGCAGGAAAACCAGTGTAGCATGACTTGTCGCGCGCGAAAGTGAGCGAGATAACTCTAGCTAACTCTTTCAATTTGTTTTGAAGTAAGCGAGACGTCGTGCTACGCTGTTGCTTACGACTTAATCACTCGAAATGTAAAGATCGTTTAGGTATAAATGTATTTGTAAAAATAAAAACTTGTCAGTGACGCTAGTATAGTAGCAAAAAATATATCGATGTTCTCACTCCTGCATAAATAAGTAGTAAAAAAAATTTCGAAACATCCGGGTGCTTTATATTTCTGGTCCGGCTTTACGTGTTAATCATATCAACAAGGTCGCATGATTGTTAGCTAAAGCGTAAGGAAGTTCGCTGCGCTAAGGGATTTTTTAATCTTGAAAGTTCTATTTTTCCTTCCGCATCTATTTAGGGCTTCAACATCTTTCGTCAATGATGGGCACCCGTTCGGAGTGAACGTTCGCGCCATACTAATCCTGTTACCCTGGACTTTGATTTTATAGGTTTTTCACAGAGATTTATTACGGTTTTCTAGGCACTTATTTGATTTTGTTCAAAAATACCGAACGCAAGAAATTTCTGGATCACCACTTAGCGCACCGATCTTCTCTCAGTTATTAGCTTAAGATGGCCTAGATCAACACGACTCTTAAATAATAAATAAAAAGAACAAATGGAATAGCAATTCAAGTAACTTTTAATGTACATTACAATTTACATGCCCTTATTGTCTTATATGAAACGACACATGTCGCGACTAATTGATGCGTTTGAAGCTACTTGCGACACGTGTGGTTTCATGTAGTAGAACAATAGGCTAGTTTTTAATTGTAGCGTGTGTTCTAGGCCTAAGGCTCTTCATTCACCGTAACTATCTATTATAATGATGTTTAAATTAGGTTTACAACTGAAATTCTAGAATTATTCGAGAAATTCCCAGTGAGATATATTTATTCAAACCTAAAGACTTACGGTCTTATTCATAAAAATACCTTTAGCGTTAATACAAAATACAAAATACAATTACCGTAGGTTCAAAAAGTTCATTAGCTTTAGCTTCGTAACACTCGATTCCGTAACCTTGGTTAGAACTACAAATGATCGATTTCATTTCAAAGTTATGAAGCCGTTATTGAGCGTTTTGCACATATGTTAGCAAGCTAAAATCTTCTATAAACTTCCCATAACATTTTATGAATAAGACCGAAAGCTATATAAGGGATTTTTATTACATTAGAGCGAGGCAAAAGGGAAAAAGCAGCGGATTTTTGGAAAAATAAGTAAATAATGATTACATTTCCCACCATTGCTATATTGTGGCGATTTATCAGTGGGGATTTCTGAAACTGTGACATATGTATGTATGTAGTGATATGTATTTATTTCTAAAATGGCAGAAGCCGGGATAGGCCACTCCATTTATATTTTTTCTTTTTGTGATACCACTAAGGTGGCAAACAAGCTTACGTCCTGCCTGGTGATAAGCAGTCACCGCAGCCTATGTATCATGAATGTACTTCCGAACTAATTCAAACTACGATAGTCCAACGCGTCTACGCTGTCCTCCAGACGTATTCTGGTACTCGAACTGTGTATAGTGCATTGTTATCGTGCGTCTGACATCGTAAAAAGTGACCTAGCACTCTTCTGGCGTATGTGGAGGTGGACACATCCGGCGCGTAAAATGCTAACGTGTGTTATGCATGGCGGACAAAAGAGTTATAGCCGATATTTATAATCATCGAACACCTATATAGTTTACTTTTTGATTTAGTATGTGTGACTATGTGTATCAAATAAATATAAGTACAGTTCGCTACTGTATGCTTAAGCCGTTTGTCACATCGACTCGTCATTTCGAGTTATAGAACAATGCATCCATCATGGCTGTTTGTCTGTATGCGCGCGATTGGCCACGGAATTAACGTGAGGTATTTGTCCGGGTTTTCATTGAATAAGCTGTCAAATGAGGAAGAGTATGTACGGTGACGTCATACGACGCCTTACGACGTGAAATGCAAATAACGATGAAACATTTATTGAGAAATCGGTAACGCATTATATGCAATTTTACTTTTGTTATTTTATTATTAAATTCTGCAAGTGTAGTTTATAGTAGATACTGCATAAAACGCAAGTGCAATGTCATACAATAATGACAATATATATTTTATTGCACCTTAGGAAGAGTTAGGTATACGATACCTTAACTTAGTACAAATACAGTTAGTAGAATAGAATGTCCCTAAAGATAACAAAAATAGAATATCATAGTATCCTCGAGTATCTTTTGGTAACAGAGAGGTTACGCCTCATCACGTTATTTGATAGGTACAGACTGAACCCAAAGTCATCATCATTATTATACCTTCAAGTAAGTCATCCCGTACATGTGTCGGTGGTAAGCAATGCACATCAGCAAGTTCGGCTTCGTAGAGCGTCCTCTCTGTCGCACGCGTGTGTCTAAATGCGAAGCCGAAACTATCCGATATGCATTACTTATGCCTGATTGCACTAAACTTAGGCCTCAAGATGCTCCTAAGAATTTAGGCTTCACAAAATCAATGTCATAAAGTTAAGAGTGACTTGACGAGTATAGTTTTCACCAAGGTTGGTGATTGGTGCAACGCTTTTCTCGTTTGCAATATCTGAAATAACTTAGGCGTCGATTAAAGTTCAGTGCAATAGGGCATTACCGCCGGTTACTGAATACCTACGTACATTTATTTACAACCGGGGCGGTTCGCATCTTTATTATTAAAATAAACACATGCAATGCAACGGCCGTATTATACGTACGACAACCTACTCGTACGTATAATACTTCAGTTCGTGCAAAAATGTGTCACAGTCATTGGGGTTCTAACGATTTTCTGAACATTCTTGGAACTATCCACGTCGCGAAGTGTACTTATAGGTAATTTTGAATTGAATATTCATTCATAACGAGCCTGAGCCGAACCGCTACCACAACCGAACTTTAGCGTGTGTGGTGTGTGTGAGACGCGTGCGTGGCGTGTGTGGTGTGTATGTGGTGCGTGTGTGGTGGTACTCACCATGTGTTCCCAACAGCTTGTAAAATCTGTACTCTAAGTGCAGTTGCGGAGCCTTCGACTTCATCGGCTCCATCTTAATCGCCACATGCTCATTGTTGTAGAGATTTTTCCCTGGAAACGAGAAAGCAGTAATAATTAGCAATTAAAATTTCAAAATCAACAGGCAAGATTGCATTTTATTTCATTCGTAACCGTTGTGTAAAAAAGTGTTTAAATTCTATCATACAATGGAGTTCCATCAAGAATGCACCACTATACAAACTATTAACTACCTAAAAAAATGCGGTTGAATTGAATTGATTAATTTATTTTTAGCAGGTAATGTGGAACACAGTTTATTGTAACAAGTCTTTGTCATAACAAGTATAGGTTCAAGAGGTATATATATAATATACCTAGTCCTACTGTAGCTCTATACTATACCATTTTTATAATCATAAACATTTAAGGTAGTGGAATCCTAAATGTTAGTAACAGGTAATGATGACCTTTGCACTTAGACAACTATTCATCGGTACCGTTAGTTACCTACGTGAATCATCGGAAACCTAATTGGGTGATAATACCGGAAGGAAAAAACAACGTTTTGACGTATGTGATCATCGTCACAGCCCGTAACAGTTCACTGCAGGACTAAGGGCCTTTCCCACGAAAGGGAAGGTTATTGCCATAATCTCCATGCTTGGGCGGCGGGTTGGAGATCGCAGTGTTATAAATATAACAATGGAATACGCTGCAACCCTTTTTCCAGTCTACGGGGATCTTTTGTCTCGAAAACATTAGTCGCCTTGTACGACACGACACCCACGAGTGTAAGCGGTTGGTGCTATTCTACTCTGCCGGTCACCACACGGTCATATGTAATGCATGACGTATCTGTAAATAGCGTTAAATCCCGGTTTCGCTCTCGCGCGGCACGTAGGGGCCCAAGGTCCGCGTAAACACCTGACGTATGTAAACAACAATGGGTGAATATAGTAGTCTACGTTATTTCCTGCTAAGAAAAAGATCACTAAAAGAGTCTGAATTATACTCCTTTGAAACACTACAAATGTGAAAGAGGCTTGGGGCCAACAGTTGACTCTTACGGAATGTAGACGTAATGTGAAAATTGAGTTAGCCGTATGAGAATCGTACATCAACAGCTTCGAGTAACGAGTCTCAAAAAAGCCGACAAATGTCTTAAAGGCTAACAAGGACCCATACCGCCCAAACAATAGCTTTCACTTTTCTCGATCGCTCCATTCGAGGCGCCTTTCGTGAGTGAACAAGTTGGCAAGTCATTGGCGATCGTATTTGAGTTAGGCGATCGAGCCCCAGCTAGGGTCTTCGTAGACTAGAAAACAGGGCAGCAGCATTTTATGTCTGCCAAGCGTAAAGATTGACCTTGGAAAACCCACCACGGATGTGTACGAGGCACGGATGTCTAGTGCAGCTGGCGGTAATGTGCCATTGAAATTGATGATAATGAAAATGGAGTCACAAATAATTGGAATGATTATATTTATACCATTCCAAGAACGCGAAATACGATAATATCTGCACAAAACCTCAATGTCGCCGCAAAACATGAACATATCAGAAGTCTATTGAGGTCAATGGTATATTTTACCTATTACAATAATGCCTGTAATGCCAGTAGTGACGTATATATGCCAGGTAGAAAAGCGACTGCCTAGGTGCTCAGAACGTGCGTTTCCCCATTTCCCTGGCCGTAAACTTTATCGAGTGGCACGATACAGTGACGCAGGTATCGGCCGGGTATGAATTATTGTCGCATATTTCTGCCATTCATTATAGATTTCGAGATGATACGCGTGTGACGCAACAATCGGTATTGTTCCCTTTATCAACTATATATCGCTGGCTATACTGACTGGTTGCCGGTGTAATCTATTGAGATCAGCTGCCGTTGAGGGAGTTTCGACGCACACTTGATATACTCATGTTAAGTGATACCGCACAACGGCGCCTGGAGCAATTAAACTGTTGAATACGTGGGTATCAACAATATTTGTAGATCAACTCTGATACAATCGGTGGCAATTGTGTATATCAAGATATTTTGTAGCTCGTGAGCGTCGATCGGCTAGTGGTGAGAGGGTCCGACTCGTAAGCGAAAGGGCCCGGGTTCGATTCCCACTGCCGCCATGTATCAGTGACTGTTTTCTGTGTTATGTACATTAGTTGGACACTAACCGATGCTCTTACGGTGAGGGCAAACATCGTAATAAAACCTGCACATTCAGGCAAGTGAATGTGTAACTATGATCCAATCTGGTCTGGTTCCTCTGTCAACAGGGTCACGGAAGTCAAATGGCAGTCGCTCGACTGTAATTACCTTAACTTCCAATTCTTGGATCATGGTAAATGCGGACCCCAGGCCCTCGCGCGCCATATCACAACCGGGACATTAACGCCAAAATGTATTTTTTTATTAAAGATATTTCGTAGCTCAAAGATTTAACATCAATAGCATAGATTGCATTCACTTCATGGACATCTGTGAAGTGGCAACTAGCAGGTAATCAATTACTGTCCCAATTGGCATGTAATGCCGGCACTTGTAAGGTTTATCTAGTTTAGTCACTAATTAGGTATTTAGTGTTCCCGTCAAGTCTTAATTAAATTACCAACAGACAATGGCTATTGACAGATGCTAGAATTCGCTCACGGATTCGTCAGCGCCGCCGGTCGGATACGCCGTCGCCATAAATGGATTTGCAAGTTTCGTTATACTTTGCTTTGTTATTATTTTGTATCGTAGTTTGCAAAAGTCAGCGGCTTCCCAAAGTCGGCTTGAGACAACGTTTGAGGTTAATTCAATTATTGACATCCACACAGTCAATGTCACAAGTACATTTATTGGCCATACATCAAGTATTAAAGCTAATTGGATGTCTTCCTTCAGACACATTGACCTTCTTTGGAGTGATCTATTTAACGCTGTAATTGCCACGAAACTTCTGACTATCTTTGTATTTTGCGATATTTTTTTAATTTCCTCTCAAGGTCGAAAGTGTGCACGCTCTTGCTTTTCCAGCTACTATTCGTTATTATAATACCCAAAAATATGATATACCTATATTAGCCGATTATTAATTGAGAGATATAATAACTAACCAAGAGCCATATCTAGTCACAGATATGATTACAGTTACAGTGTTATGTACTACGGACGATTGGTTTCGTCCATTAGGTACTATGATTCATTAGAGAGAGGGAGACAGAGGTAAGCACTAAGATTGATAATGAATACAACTTCAAAGCCTATACAGAAATAAATGTAATTGTAATGTTTCACGAAATATTATCGGCTTGATGGATACTGATCTCTTTCTTATCGAGTAGCGTGCGATAAGGAGCTGATACGTCAACTATATTAACTCCCTGAGCTCTCTCAATGCACCTGCGAGGGACACACTCGACAAAACTAGTTTTGAGCATACATTCTTATTGTAACCGATTGACAGAGACCATTCAAAGGCTACGGCGACGGTGGATACAATTATGACGCTTGTTACTCAGGTAATACGTCAACCATTATTCACGCCTTGGTTTTGAACTTTAAGTGACCATTAATGTATTTATTACGTACTGTAAAATATGCTGCCATTATTATTTGAGAGCAGATAGCAGTTTTATTTCAAGCTGAATCCTAAGCAAGGTAAACCTGAACATTGGGAATCAGTGGAACATCCGTAGCGCCAATAACACGAATGACGTTTGATATCCTGTCTACATTATATAATTGGCAAGTGTAAGCAGTTTTTACTTAAACTTTCGCCAATCCGTGCAGTTCGAGATTAGTCCCAAAAAGTGTTACGTTAACGTTTAATTTCCAACGCCAGATGGAAAGTGTTGCCGCATAACATTTTTATTACATCCTCAATACGGAGTCGATTCAGAGCGGCCATATGTCCCGTTAAGAGATCGCATGTGCCGCACAGTCGGCGGGTAATCGCTTCGACCTTCACTACAGTTTGGAAAGTGAATTATGTATAGCCTATAGGCTGCCCTAAAGTCCGGGCCGTCACACGTGGACTACCGCCCGGCGATAACGTTATATTCAGTGACGCGGTGAAGCCGACTCCCGCAGCCATATAATATCTGTGACAGTTCACAAAGAAACCCTATACGCGACCCTATGGCCCACAGAACAAGGCTCAGTGCCATCGGACGCATTAGTAAACATTGCTCTTTTGATGCCTACTCTGACTCATCAAATATTTAAGTTTATCTGTCAACGGGCAAAATGTGTTTTACACTTACACTTTATGGCGTGAGTAGTACGATACACTTTTTCAAATCAGATGTCGGTGAGTACGTGAAAGTTGAAATATGAAAACAAACTAACCCAATGACATATTAGAAATTACAGGGAAAAATAAAGTCATGCTATGTCATCTTTTCCTACCGCGTTGGTAAACAACCAGTAGGAATCATCTCAAGGAAACTATGGGCTGGTAAAACCTTGCGAAAATCCTTGGCTGTATGCAGATGACTGTTGAAAAGTTTGCTATTAAATTGTTTTCGTTAGGTGTTCAACGCTATTTGTTTACAATGCGTCAAGTTTTCTTTTCCCGCTTGCAGAAAGGCGCTCGCCATATGTTCGCTGCCATATTATTACGGTATACCCTATTGCCACAATTACGTATAGATCCATCTATTACACGAAATTCGTTCAATAGTAAAGCATCGTTTTACACTTCTTGCCCTCATAAACATTAGCGTTTAAGCGGCGGCTACTTATTTTTACGATTCTAAACTGTGTCGTAAATGTAAAGTGTATTGAATGCTAACCTTGTGGGAATATTACTAAAAGACTCTTTCCGAAGTGCGTCGGGGAACTGACATTCAATAGATGAGTCACAGTGTTCCACTATATCGCGTGTCTTTATTGTGAACTGTTACTCGCGCTGCACATTGGCACACAATTTATTAACTTTCAAATGTTTGCTAAGTTATAATTATCGTGATGATTTAAGTTTCGTACGTAAAAATAAAACTATATACCTACACGGTTTCGATCACTTTATATTATCAGTATCTACGGATGTGTAATACGATGTAATTAATCAGATTATTTAATATTCCTTACTACACACATATTTTATTACCCCTTATTAATGTTTAATACGTAACTGCCTATTCTACATTGTGACTTGTGTGTTTTCTTGCTTACAGACGTTCCTCTTGAATCACTATTTATTATTGTAAACTTGTTGTTTATAAGATCTAAGCGTACACATACACAGACGGCGGGAAGCGAGTTCGTTTTATACTATGTAAAACGGTTAACAATACTAACCGATCCCATGCCAATTAGGCAAAACTTGAGAGATTAGTCACAATGGAAAATTCCAATTAGATTTACAATTAAGTACTACGGATATCTAATTATCTTGGTCAAACAGCGCCGCAATCAGGCTACCTGCCCCGAAACATCCGAACATTCGCCACGTGTGTTATTCCGATGCGTTAACCAAAATACGATTTGTTTTGAATGAGAGTAAGGGCTTGGAGCGGAGATAGGTGTTTATTTATAACCCCGAGTGGAAATAAAGCCGGTGGCTCTCGCCCTAATTAAATCGTAACAATGCTAACAACGATCGCGCGGTCGCGGTGGCCAATAAACCGTGACGGATGTAACACAGGCGGTGTTGCGGCAGTATGAATTCTGGCAACCCCTTCCACTGCCGGGTGGTGTAAGGCGACTAATGTCGAAGGTCTGTCGCACTTAGATCTGTCAGGGGGCGATTCTCGCGCTTTTGACATTTTCTCTAGACACAAATATCTATTAAAAAGCCACTGAATCTCTATTGCAAAAACTTATTCTCAAGGGTTTTCGCTGATCTTACATTGTCGAATATCATTTTAGCTAGAAAAAATGTCGAATTCGAGTGTCACAGCGCGAGAATTAGGCCCCTGTATTCGTACGAATCGCACGACCGATCCTGATCCTCCTGGCTCTATGGCACCTTGCACACGGGTGCGAGTCATACATCCCATTCATATCTTTCGTTCGTCTAAGTATGTATCTCATTTCTAAAATTATCGGATATTATATGAAATGTATTCGTATTGCATTTGTATCCTAGATTTAAAATAAACGGGTAAGTAAAACGAACAGGTTTAAATACGAGAATATTAAAAAAACATCTTAAACTCGTAGGTATTTACTTTCTTTGGTATTTACATAGTAGAACGACAAGGATATGTTCCACTTTGACCATAACGCTAAGCAAGTTTTTTGTTTTGACAATTCATAAAGAATTGCTAATTTGGTTTGGACCCCTAGTGAAGCCTTGAACAAAATTTTACACTCTCAAGCTTTTCTATCATCAACATTGTATTAAATAGGCGTGAGGCTTTCCATTTAATACCTACATGCATGTATATAAAGCCTTTATTAAATAGAAAGCCTATTAAGCGCTGCAGATCATCACACTCTCTCATTATCAACTTTATCAAACTGTGTAACATGCTTTTCCTCACAAAATATTCCATTGCTAATATTGATAAATTAATGAAACAAATTGCTCTAGTCGATTGTCATTATTGACACAATTCTAAACGAGTCTAAATTTAGTTTGCGAAAATTCTTGAGCGAAGAGAAAGCTATTTGGGAATCGCTACTGTTGGGTGACAAAAATCTCACTAAACTAGTATATTACCTACTCTTCGTTGGTTACATACGATGAACTATACAAGGACTTTTAAAAATAGTCCGCCCGTTATCTAGGACGATGACAGTGGCAACGATACTCTACGCTCAAACATAGATTACTTAACCAGATTAATCAGAACCATGGCTTTATTGACCAACGCTACCGATATTCAAATTTTTATCGAATTACATCAACAGCCTATAATAGTAACCTGCTGGAATTTAGCTTCCTCTGCATTACAATCGCCAGGGTAAGCAGGGTTGATGGCATTGTTTAAAATGCACAAAATGAAATGCTGTTCCTCATTGTCTGGGAGGTCCTAAGACGCTTTGTATACGACACCAGCAAGTCGAAGGGGTTGGTGGGTACCGCCGTAGCCACGCGTTGCTATGATCGCGGACGTGACCTTTATAACGTGGGTCCCAAGGGCTGCATTCACACTTGAGTGGCAGCGGTCGGCAGTCACGTCCACCGATTGATTGGCAAGTGAGACTGCCAGCGGCAGCGGCGCCGCTACGTCTTGGAGCGCCATATTCGTATCGCTGTTGTGTCCGGCGGAGTCTTTCCAGCAGGGTTCGAAGTGATAATTGACTTGATAATAAGTTACTTTACGAATATGCGGATGCGATTTGCCTGTTCTGAGAGTGCGATAAGTGCCAACTTTAAAAAATAAAATTGTTTCCAATTTGTCTATACGAAAATGCCTATACTATGAATAGACTGAAGTTGAATGCATTGCAACAAAAAACAGCAGTTTGTGAGCAAGATGCTTCAAAATAATCGTGAGATCCTATCTGAGATAATTATCTGATAAATATCCGCAAATTAATTATCAAAATCATTACCAGAGGAAATATCTATCTTGATAATTCCGAACCCTGCTTACAAGCGATACTATGCATATCCGGTAGCGATACTATGGGTAACGGTATGACAGTGAAACTGCCGGCCACTGCGCTGCCGCCCGCTGCCACTCCGGTGTGAATTGAGCCTAAATAAATATAGTTAAACAGGTACTTAAATAAAGACATAATTAGATAATCCACCACCGAAATGAAACAGCAAAAATCGGTCGAGTCATCTGCTATAACCTATAAGCCAGGGCAATGAGCTAGGATCATCATCATCAGTTCAACGCACCTACGGTTTTGCATTTTTGGAACACACAATGGAGCGTAATGCATGAATCGTAAATGTTTTGTGCGATAGTTACCTCTCCATCGAATAGGTTAGCTCGGTCATTGGGATAGCTCCTAATTGAATCTCTTTCATTTCCGTGTCGAGTGTTTGTGTGCTTGTCTTAGTGACCATGTATTTGTGATACCTATAAGACGCAACGTGGGTAAGCCTCCCACTAGGTGGACCGACGATCTGGTAAGGATCGCAGATACCAGCTGGATGCAGAAGGCACAATACCGGCCTTTGTGGAGTTCTCTGGATGAGGCCTAGGCCCAGCAGTGGGCGTCTACCGGCTAATATGATGATGATGATAACACACGCAACCCTAGTATGGGGTAGTAGTATGAGCGAAGTTCGAGCTTGTGAGTATAGCAAAGAAGCTCAGCAGAAGGAAAATTATACATTGACCTATTTCTACCTGTCTCTGTTGCACCCGCGTAAATATATTTGCATCACGCTCGCACGATTCAAGGTCACGACTCTGTGCGAGCGAGATGCATTACACCGGAGCAACTGAGACAAGTTAACGGGTCAATGTACGAATTTATTTCTGCTGAGCTTCACTTTAGCATAAATACACCCCTAAGTCTACATACCTTCTCAAATATTTTCCAATCTGCTTATCTGATTCTTAGCAGATCATGCTTTCAAATTATCAATAAACCACCTCAATTAAACTAAATAATAACCTGACCGACAGAAAAAGTCGGATAACCCCTGACCAGGTTTCCTTAAATTTGATATTTTCTAAACAACTGAACCGATTTTAATTAATCAAAGCTAAGAACCATCTCGATTAAACTGGCTTTCAAATATCTAAAACCCCATCCAATCGTTTAGGGAGCTACAATGCCACAGGCAGATACACAAAGCCACAGATACACAAGTCAAAGTTATAACACCCCTCTTTTTTCGTCGGGGGTAAAAAAACGCACTGCAATAGGCCAATGTTTTCAAAAGCTAAGATGCCGAACCGACACACCTATGTGTGTGTGTATGGGTCTATACCCGTTAATATAAAACCACACCACTCCAGAGACACTCAAAGTAAGTTCGTGTACACACCGAGTCTCAGTTCGCCAAAGTTGCCGCAACCGATCTTCTTGCCGACCCGGAAGTTGGGGCCCACCATCAGCACGCCCGAGGACGAGGTCACGGAGTGCCGGGAGGTGTGCATCGCGCTGCTGCCCCCCACGCCGCCGCGGCCGCCCACCGGACCGGTCACGCTGCAAGTGAGGACGCCACTTTAGTATCCAGCTGTTGTGGGCACGCGGCTTTAGTATCGGGATGATGTGAAGCCAGCGGTCGATATCGGATGCTAGAACCCGCTTTCCTAGTAGGAAAACGCTTTCAGATTTATCAATGCCACCTTTCCTTAAAAAATTGACTTGTTTTCACTTTTTATGTGCAGCGACTCGACTACCATCTGAACCGCACAAACCGTTAGGGAAATGTAATGGTGCTTGTAGATTTCAATAAATATGAAATCAAAATGAATGATCTAATTACTATTATGGAGGGTCAATGATTTAATTCATCAAGTATTACTCCTACTGGAAGGGTTCTAGCCGTTTATGATTGAAAAGCAAATACAGTCACCTATTCACCTATCTTAGTCTCAATAAAACTAAAACTAAATTATAGTGTAACACTGTCATGTATGACATTTACTAGAAACCTAATCTTATTAACCAAATAGAATCTTAAGTCACATTGGAAAGAAGTCCTTAATCTTGTTACAAATTATTTGTCGGCAAATCTGAGATTAACTAATTAGAAATGTTACAAATAACAATATGTCTGAACATATTAATAACTAATGATTTTACTTTTAATGATTGTCTTTTCAATGATAATTTGAAAACACTAAAAAAACAAGTATACCATTTCCAAATAAAATGATTAGTAAAGTCACTTAATATTATTACTTAATGTACAAAAATACACATGGCATTTCAAAATTAAGAGTAAGAATAATAATTCAATGCATGGTGTAGAAGCTGCCTTTAGATGTCAGCAGTGAGTGAATCATACAGACAGACCGTTACTGGCATTGAGTCTAAAAGTGAAAGTTAATGCACTTCAGCACCAAAAGCATGGCAAAAACTATTACAGTGTCAAATCTGCAAACTACAGAAATCACACATCCATGCCACATTCCCATTTTAATAAAAAATCTTATAAAATATCACAGAATAAATAAGGAAGCATCCCAGACGTATCAACCTAAGCAAATTACTGATTTTAAAGCCAAATTTTACCATCAGTAATCAGTATAGTATTTTGATAGCTAGAAGCATGACGGTGAAAATAAACATAGGTAGATGAAAACTTTTACTAAACAAAATACACACAGGCTGTAATGCAATATGACCTATAAACGGGACACTGTATATATATCAACACAGTTCCAATACATAGATAGAAGAAGTGACTTCTTGTTAGGCACAAAAGTGGAGGTTATACTTTTACTCTTACTTACAACTTTCTATGCATTTCAAGAAGGATAATGAATGCATAGGCAGTAAATGGCTTCCTTATGCATTATTGCTGTAAATATTACTATATTGTGTATGTTATTCAGTCACTTGTCAAATTTGTCGACATCCCCTCTGAGCACACTTGATTTTTGCACATTACATAGTTACTAAATAAATGTCAATATATAGACAATGAAGTTAGTTGAACAATTGAAACACTTCAAAAGCATTGCAAAATACTAATAAAACAAATTTACTTTTAGATCACAAGATCATTGGTCAAGAAATTACTGTATTAATATAATGTAATACAATGGTCAATAGCTATGTAGAAATTGTGAATGATAACTTATGTTTTTATTAAGGAATGTTATCAGGAGTATTATGTGAAGATATATACCTATATAAGATGTTTACAGTTGTGATTCACTAGCAATAAGTTTATAAGTGATTGTTATAATATTGGAAATAGTATAGGAGTGAAATAATGTACAACATTGATAATGAAAAGGTTAGTAGGTAATTGAAAACATATCGAATTACAAATTAAAACACCTAAGTATTTGTACCTATGAAGAGATTTTTACCGCCTATAGGTAGATAACACAAAAATTAAAGATAAGAAAGGGGTTGATCTTATCTTAAAACAGAAATACCAATATATGACAGCTATTCACACAGCGCCATTTAGCCCCAAAGTAATCATAGCTTGTGTGTATAATTATTACCACATTTATTTCAATGACCAATCATAACCAAGACATAGTCCATCCGACAAGTCCTAGAACCTAATGAGTACATACTATGATTCACTCAAGTGGTATTTTAGATTTCGACAACACTAACCTAGTTTTATGCCAAGGATAATATTTCTGCACCACTAATAAGAAACAAAATTTTTTAAGTATGTATAGTTATTTCCCTCTGTCACACAATAAAACAAATACATTTTAAGCTCCCTACTTTTAGTCATTGCTTTTTATCTCTTTTTGAAAATTTTTCATTTTTCGCATTATACCTAGAAAAATTAATGATGGGACTCTGTCAAGCCTGAGGTGTGTGTGGGTACCACCACCTTATCTATTTCTGCTGTGTTGCAGGATAAGGTAGTCAGCACATAAACAAGCTAAGCATGTCTTAGTCCTCATAGTGGCAATACACCTGTGCCAGCATGTTTGTAAATAGGCTACTAGATGGACTATATTTTTATGTGATTGTAATACTGTCATATTCACCACTTATAGAAAGCTTAACATTGTTTGGAAAAGGAATAAAAATATGCACTATATGGCTAAAACAACAATAGAAAAAATAGCTGGCAAAAATAGGTGGCCTACAAGGCCAGCCACTGTAGTGCAGCCACATATTGCAGTTTAGAAACCCTTAAGTTATGAAATGAAGTTTTATGGACGACAAGTATTGCTTTCAATGGAGGGCAGTTGTCACTGACTAATATAAAAACATAATGCTACAGTTATCATATGCTTCTAACATTAACAGGATTGTAGCCCTGACTAGGCATAATAATACAAAATTCTAATCTAAACTCTATGTGCTTGGCACACAATAAAAGCAGAATGGTCAATTATATTTCTATTTTACCAACAAAGAATGGCTAAGTTACAAAACAAATCCACTAAGTATTAGTCATGAACAATTAAAATGTTGATATTTTATTTAAATCAAATACTAGTGTTAAGTATCATTCCAACCTAGTGCAAGTAACAGAATCAAGAAAGAGGTTAGCAAAGCAAGGCGTGATAAAGGTTCTTACTTGGATGTTCTTTTATCTTCACTTTGACGTTCCTTGTCCTTGCTGTCACGCTTATTCATTATTCTAGAGTTGTTGTGCGGGCACTAGGCCAGCACCAAATCACTCCCAAAGCCCAGCGGCAGTGGGGGCTGCACCCCTGCCCATGTCAACACAGCCACTGCGGAGCCTCTCGGACTAGGCCACCCATGCCAAATAAAACACCACAGCTCACAACACTAACACTTTTGTATATTGCTTTTTTTTGGTCTATCACTGATAACCACTTCACTGATAGAATTTTATCTCAAAATCATTTTTGTTACACTGCAAACCACAATTATACGATTAGCATAGAATGTTTCGACGACAGTTGCTTCCAATTACTGAAATATTGTAATCAACAATAACAAAAATATGGTTTTAGGTGAGCAGTAATGTCTGTTGATAATTCTAATGCAATTTACTAGAAAAGGGAACCAGAATGAATAGAGGTCGCCGTGCCAATGTTATGCTCATTGAAGAGTAACAACATGCAATGTGGGTGTTAGCTGCTTTAACTTTTACCAACGCCAAATTGCTTCTTCTTGCAGCTTAAGCGAGTAGAACTAATAACGATTGTTTACCGATGTCGACAACGAAATAAATGAATTGGGAAATTCTAACAATTGACAGTTCCTGGTGGGATCAAGAGAGTCAACCCCAATAAAATCGTCGGTCGGCACAAATGGTTTCGAAATACTGCAAGGATTATCAATTCTCAACTCCACAACACTTGCAAAATCCCAACTAATTAGCAGGTAAAGGCACGGTACGCGATTTTCAATTAGCTTTCTGTAGGATTAGTCACAACGTCGCCGAAACATCAAATGGACATTTGTCCTGATAAAAAAGTTTAGGTTTTGTAATGGCCACCAATGTTACACTTTGAACACTTTTTTCGTACAATTTTGGAATTTTGATATCAGGATAATTTATTTATTCTAATAATTTACACAATTACATAAATGTATTACCGACTAACGATTAAATTTCTTATTTATAAAATAACTAACTCAAAGAACAGTCACAGAATAATCGCCATTCGGCGCATGCGCAAACTTGCAGCAGTTTGTATTGCCAGTTCAAAATATTAAAAATTTCTTAAGTATATTTTTTCTGAGTAAACAATATTGTTTTGTAATATATTGTACATCCAAAATTACTATTACATTTAAATAAACTATACCTGTAGTACCACTGTAAAACATAATTGTATTTGCAGATAAATCTGTTCGTACTAAAATAAATATTGCAATATGGCAATACCGAACAACAGCGTTTGGGATGCGTTCAGTCACAAGTTTATTTAGCACCAGTTTGGATTCATTCGGATTTCATTTGAGTTTCCTAGTTTTCAAACATTTTCCTTCCTTTACATTTACAACTAGCGACATCTGTTAGCGTTATAAATTACCACATGACTGTGTGAATCTTTAGTTTCAGTAGGTCAGCTGTGTTGTTGGGTCAGTGGTTTCAGTACTTTCAGTTTCAATTTACCAGGGACGATCGATGGATATTTATGAGTAAGGTATACTTTGTAATTTTTCTACCTTATTAATCGGCTATGTTTACTTACAAAAAATGCATTACGTGCGTAGTCAAATGCTAACATGGGTCTGTAGTGCTTACAGATTAATCTTCAATGACGCCTGATGTAAAGAAAAAGCAATGTTTCCTTTCAGATCTTAATATGTACGTAGGTATTTAAACTTGTCTGATTAATGTAGTAGTAAGTAAAAGCCTTGAAACCGTATTATTACTATGCCCTTGTTGTTGAAAATGATGATTTAAATGTAAACATTCACTTCACCATCTTGTCGTACCGGCTAGGTAGGTTCGTGTACCTACAGTACATCCACAAGTCTAAATCGTAAAACTGGTAGCGGGTAATGGTAAACTCATTCTGTGTCAAGATAGGGCGATAGGTATTTACAACTAGAGCTCTTTTCATGATAACGCTAGATATCTACCTACTAACAATATGAGTCTTACGTCATTTACTTAAACAATGAGGTAAACTACCTAAGCGTATTTTTTTAACCGGAGTCCTGTATCTCAATAATGCTTATGACGCGAGGCAAGCCCGTGCCAAATGGAGAAAAATGAGTTGGAAAGCGAAGCGGGACAAACTGCTTTCGGGCCTCCTTCGGTCTCCAAGCCAGCCTCCTTTGTGTGCTGCAATCAGGTCATTGACAAAATAGTCCCAAATACCTCGTACAACTACCATCCTCTTACTGCTTAATTATTCATTTACTGCATAATCATGAAAGTGATAAAAAGGAAAACAATTTCAGCGAATTCATGTCCATCCACTAAAAATATCTCTAAATCTCTCCTCGAATATTAGCTTCGAGGATCTCTACGACCATCTTGAGACCGAGAAACCGCACCTGCTGTTCCTCAGAGAGACGCAGATCAGATGTCCAGCTGACGCGGCGTACCTCAGCTACCCAGGGCATACTCTCGAGCACAGATTCGTCCCTCGTGCCAGAATCTGTGAGTACGCTAGCGAGGATATCTGTGTTCGGCATCTCAGAAGCTTTGTTAGGTCTGGTTTTTCCTTTTTGTGGCTGCTGGTGGATACAGGTCAAGTGCAGATCCTATATGCCTGCATTTATCGATCGCGCAGTGGAGATCAGTAGACGACTCATTTATGTGACCATCTGTCATTGAAATGGCGGATGAAACCATAGTACGTTACCAAAATGCCTCCCTCCTCTCAATTTATCGTAAGGTTCTCTCTTTCGAAATGATTACCCAACGGCCCCTTGCCGTATTGTTTACTGTACCTCTAGCCAATACAAAAGAGTTCAACGCGAGCGACGCCCTCGTTAATGTCTTTTGTAGGAACGTTTGCTATTGCTCTAATTTAGGGCATTAAAGGGTTAATGTTATTGTTTTACGTACGAACACAAATACATACACAATTTATATTTCTGATTACGTAACAGTACGTAACAGTAATGTATCAGTTTTCTATTGCTGTAATTTTGAGTTCGGTCATAGGGTTAATAATGTTTTTGGGGTTCCGTACCTAATCGAAGGGTGGGGTTTCCCGTAAAGATCGCGTGCGGAACGCTCACATCCACGGTAGTCTGCATGTCCGTGACATCGCAGATAAGCTACAAGAGTGTCGCCTTCGATGGTACGGCCACGTCTTGCGTAGACCGGCAAATTATGTGGGGAACAGATATCTGGCCATGCCGCCCAAGCCAGGCACAGGAAGGAGAGGCCGGCCCAAGAAGCGTTGGCTGGACGTCGTTAAGAGTGACATGCGTGCCAACGGACTCACAACTAAGGATGCCGAAGACCGAGCAAAGCGGACTAAGAATAGCAGGAAGGCGGTCCCCGGGCACTCGCGTGGTGCGCGGGGGCGCAACCGGGATTTAACGCCAAGATGATGATGATGACCCAATCCAAAGGTGGAATAGGAACCCCGGTACTAAGCCTTCGCTTTCTGTTACTCACTGTAAAATCTGTATAGCAGCCAAAATACCTCAACGGATTTTGACAATCATTTGTTGTCAGTGACATTTCCTATACACATTTGTGGCTAGTGATAATGTCTAAATCGGGATGTCACAGCGCGAGAATCGTCCTTCTGGGTCTGAGGCTCGGAGAGGCTGGACTTGGTGCCCATAATGGATCGTGCTCTGTATTTGCAGGATCTCACATACTGCAAAAGTAGGTATTGAATCGAATTTTGTATTTTTAACCGGTATTATACGGAAGAGTTATACTCTGAAGCATTCGTCTGGATGGTTTTGCCGTATTAACTGTTTCTTCCGCCATACAAAAAGGTTTGCATTACAGGTATTTGCATAGAATAGAATAGAATAGAATAATCTTTATTGTAAAAAACACTGACATGTCCTCTTAGGTTATCTTGGTTCCATTTTGTTCAGTGAAACATGAAATCTAAGACCAAATCATGTAATTCAAGTGGTAAGCAGTTACCGTCGCCTAATGGACGTTTGCAATATTAGCAGGAATATAAGGAATCTCTAGTGCTTTTCCGATCCTGTAAAAACCTTTCTGATCCCACGAAATAAACCAATGTAGTAAATATTTTATGAGTATTTTACCATTGATCTTTGGCGCCACACAATTTAAATAGATATTATATGCTATGAAATGAGAGTTTGGAAGTCTTTCCACCAAGACTGCTATATGCTCGCCTGTTAACATCTATTAAAAGAATTGTTTGGTCAACCTATGCGTTACTCAATTTCCATAGGTCATCATAGATAAATCAGCAGTAAAAATGGCATCCCTGGCATGGGAATTCCTTTGCCTTTGCCCACAATGTTTGAAAAGATCTGTTAAATTTTCTTTTTTTGTAGTTTTGACTGCAATAAAGAGCGTATCTATCTATCTATCCTCTGTTTTCAAGCTAGCTAGGATATCTAGGCATCTAAATAAGAATCCTAAACAGTATCTACCTAATCGTCAGCTGATGCCAATAATGATCTCGACGCAAGTCTGTTTCCGATTAATTATAATGTCAATTTTTGTGCCATTACTTAAAGTAGGAATTTAATGTTTGTTGTTTGTTATTGGATGTAGTAGGAGTATCTACACTTAGTCAGATGAGTCAGACGCAAAGCATCTGTAATTCTATGACGACGTGACAGTTATCGTTTTTATCAGCTGGATTGTCTGTTCGTGTTGGATCATAGTTATAAATAATCTGGGAGAACTTATAGGTAAATAAGATATTCGTACCAAAAACATTTTTTTTTAATTATTTTGTTTGTTAAGAACATTAACAGCTTAAATAACAATTAATAGTTTAAAGGTGTAAACTGAGCCATTGAAGGTGTTCGCAGATAGGAGTGACAGAAACCCTAGCATAAAGTTTTACATATATAGGCACATAAATTAGTTCTGAATTATTTAATCCAAAAGTATGAGAGATTCATACTTTTATTTTTCGCAACTCCTCTTCTTATTTTTCTTAATCAGCATTTATCTAACTCTTTTCATCAATCGACACAAAATTTCTCCTATTTGTTCACCTCTTCCGCTCACCTTGTACGCTTCTTTGGTGATGTGATATCGTCGGGCCATCTTGCCTTAAGTCTTTCAGAGTTTCTAATGGAAACTTTCGATCGCCTCACGAGCAACCGCATTTCCTTGTGCAGCATATAATTTTTTTTATAATTAACTAGGGAAACATTTTCGCCATCTCACCTGATGCTAAGTGACGATGCGACCGAAGGTGGTACTTGAGAAACAATGAGAGGAAGAAGATTGACGCGTTGGAGATGATTATGCTAGAGAAGGGTGTTGAACCGACTTTCGAACTAATAAAGCGATATTGAGGAGAATGAGCTATAAAACATGGCTATGGTTTTCTCCTGTCACATTTGAATAGCTGATAAATAGGCAATGTTGGATGTGTGCGTTGTACATCTCTAGTCAAACCGTAATTAGGGATAGTGCCGCCGTGACGATATACATAGAAATAAACATGTGGAAATTGAATATCGCGCAGCGTAAGTCTTCCTCCGCTCAGCTTTGCATCCTAACTTTTTTCGGCAGTGTATCGTGGCTCGGCGATGGTTCCACTGAACGTGGTGCATAAATCCTTGAATCGTAGATGTTATGGGCCACAGTCAACATCAGGTAACCATACCATAGACTTACCATCAGGTGGGCTGGCTACTCGTTTGTCACTGAGTAGCTTAACATCACATACGTCTCGTATAGGGCAGGACAAGGAACATCCATTCCCTCCATTTCGTATCGTAAATTCTTAGCTAGCTACGTAATTGGAATAAAATTTCCTATTTTGAAGTCAGCTACCTAATGGTGCCCATGCGAAACCCATTCATCCGAAGCAGAAGTAGACGCTCCCAAGACCAACGGCATTGTGACACACATTGTCAACCAGAAATTGACGATTAATGAGGTCGTGCTAAGTGATAAGAGTGTAACGAAGAAGTGAAGAAGATGAAAGAAAACAAGCCGCCATTCGTTACATTCGCACACGCTTCGACATCATGTACCTACGATATGTAGGTGTCATTAACATCACCATGATAATTGTGTAGATAGTACTCGTATGTAGGCCTTCCGTATTGGCGATACGATTGATAATATTTTTTATTACTTATGACTTTTCTGTGATAACATGTGTTTATTGGACGTAGATTAATACTGTTAGAAATAAGATTCAAGTTTAAACAGTTAAAAGTCAAGGTAATGCCCCCGGCCTTAAATCAAATGGCATAAGATGGATGAATGATTGTGCGAAAGAAGACTAGTAATTTTATACAAAGCTATGCAAAATATGAAAAATGTAAACGCTGTTGGGCCAGATGGTATACACTGGTATACCATGCAAAGGGGATGGAAGTCACTGACCTGGTTTGTATATGTTGTAATATGACGTATGGTAGTTACCTACAACTGTACGCTGGGGTGACGTACAGGTTTGTAACAACTATTAATAAAATAATCATCTTAGTTGTGCTCTTGCGAGCGAGGAGCTTGGGGCGCCGGATGGAACTCGGTACCTCTCGCTTACGACAAACATATAGGAGAGAGGAAAGTGAAGTATGTTGTGCGAAATGCGGGGTTTATCTAAACGAGATACATAGACAATATTTAAAGACGCTATAAATAATCTCACTTCGTCAGCTGTGCGAAATACAGACATGTATAATGAAATATATAATTTGTTGACATCGAAAATGCGAACGACTGGGTTTCCCGTATGCTTCCGAGGTGTAGCATAAAAGATAATAGAACAAACACTCATGAATGTCCGGTCTGAAACCGTAAGTTTTTGTGTGAAGTAGTAACAAACATCTAAACATAATTATATCCTTATTAACTTTAATCATTAGGAAGATAGCAGGATTAACATGGGATTTACGGTAGAGCACACCCTGGCGTATGCTGTTCGCTGACGACATCTTGCTTGTCGACATCAGCAGATGGGGTAAATCTACGAGGCGATCATTAGAACTGGCATACCCTATAGATCTGAATGTAGGAATGTTGACCAACCAAAGGTAAACTATATACAGTCACTTAAAATCATCATCATCACTTTCATCATCGTCCATTATCTTCCTACTCAATTCGTATCTAACAATTACATACGTATTTATTACCATGCCAGTACACCGGATTATCGCGTTGTACTCGTAGGTATCTATAGATAGATAGGCATTGTCGAGACTTTTGTTGACAAACTCTCGCGCATTGCGACAGTACGTTTTTCGCTCATCGGCGCCGGTTGGCTGGCGGCGGCCCGCTGTGTAGGTAGTGTCCAGTTATCAACAGATCGCGGCTCTCAACTGACGCATTCGTGAAACCTGTTGCCGCCGCGCGCGCAACATAACAGTTGACAGTTGGTTCAGTTAATTCGAGGAATTGCTAACGAAATGTGAGTTCTTTTGTTTTACAACTACTTAACAGCCTTCGTTACCATTGTTCTCCATTTCAGTGCTAAATGTAGTTGAGCGCCGGGTCATAGTACAATTGCACGAAGTGGTTTCGTGTAGAGAGGTACTTATTTGAAAAAGAAAAACCTGTTTGGTTTCATATCCGGACATGTTAGATGTGGCTGTGAGAACCTGCGTAGGTACTCTACGGCGTCATCGCTTGTTATTAATTTTGACTAAGCGTAGCCGCGTATGCCAGAAATAGATGTCCCTAGGGAAACAGAAACATATGAATTATGTCCATTGTTAGTACTTTAAAACTATAAATGGAAATAGGCAGATTACGTGTATCTTAAGTAATATTATTAATATTGACTGTCCTTTCTTTTAAATATATAGTCAATATAGGTATAGTCTTAGGAAAAATCTCAATTTTCTCGGCCTACATTTTCTTGGGCTTCTCCACGCCTTCATCCGCGTAAAATTTGGTGATTCCTACGCGTTCTAAACATTGCATTTTGGTGTAAAAAGTATCCTTTGTTTAATCCAATAAAACTGTAGATTTATGAGATTAAAAATGCTTGGTCTAAATACATATTACTTACAGTAAGGTACAAACTTGACTTAAACGCGTGCTTCTTACTTTAACATTACGCACACGTGCGTAATAGTAAAGTAAAAAGCACGCGTACGCAATATCCTTGATTATGTGCTCAAAAGTAATACTTATAATTACATCCATATTACGAGCAAGTGTGATGAAAAGTATGTTGTTTGCCAATACACAGCGGTGGATTACAATCAGCTCACGTACTTAGTACAGCGATCGATCGAAACATATTACGATAAATTTAAATATTTCGAGGCAATACGTACTATTGGAATAATTACATATTATCTGTGACGGTACTAAAAATAGTTGCTATATATTATGTATATATGATGTCTTTTCCTTATTAAAAGCATTTATCTAACTGTTTGAAGAGTGGATATTAGCTACCTAAGTAAAGTAAAAAATTAAAGTATTATCATCATCATAGCCCAATCCACAACAAGCCACTGCAGGACTTAGGGCCTAGGTTATTGCCACAATTTCAACGATTGTCAGGCGGTTTGGAGATCGCAGTGATATAAATATAAGAATGGAAGACGCTGCTGCCAATTTCCAGCCTGCGTGCGGAGACTCTAGATCCTATGCCTCGAAACTATTAGTCGCCTTGTACGACACCCACGAGTGTAAGGGTTTTGTGCTATTCTACTCTGCCGGACACCACACGGCCAAAAATTTAAGTATAACTAATAACCTATAATTAATTTTAACTTCAATTAAAAGTTAACGATCGGTCATTTTCCCTCAGTGACCGGTGCTCAACAACGCTTTAAGTTTAACTGCCGCCAGAGAATTTCCGCTTAATTTTACTTTAACTATATCTAACTCTATTTTACCCTAATAACGTAACCGAGTTTCTAGCAACCGCACCTTGTAGCTTAAATAAAATACAGAGAACGATGAGACAAACTAAACTTTTTTATTTCTTTATTTATTCATTCTTTGTATGACATCACAGTTAAAAACTAACGCGTTGTACAAATTAGGTAATAAATTACAGCTACTATACTAACTAGTTATTACTTAGGTAAAATTTACAGGGAACAATTCAATTATTTTATGAATATTCACTAGAGCATCGGCAAACAGATTGCAAACTTGCCGTACTTATCGTCCTTTTTACGTTGGGTACACTAATCATAAAGGTCAATTAGAGTTAAGTATTAGGTAGGTAACTCAAAGTCCCTACATTATACCTCTTATCACTAGGTTTTAATGTCAATGAGCACTTTAGTTGCGACTGTGGCAGGTCTACGTAGGTACCTAGTATCTACCTTATTTTCCTTATTGACAATGCAAGTAAACTTAGCTATGTTTGCGGAAGTTGTAAGCAAAAAATACGTACTTTGGACATTCCTATATAGTGAATCAACATGAGATTTTTCTGTGTCATATCGTGTGCTATCAATGGGTAGATAAGAATGTGAGTCTGGCCGCAAATGTACGAATCACACCATCTTGGTGTCAATATCCCGGTTGTGCTCACGCGCAGGCCTGGGATCCGCCTTAATCCAAGTTTTGTCAGATTAGGCAATTGCAGTAAAGCGACTGCCATTTGACCTCTGTAACCCTGTTAACAGGAGAACCTGACCAGATTGGATCATAGTTACACGTTGAGTCGCATGAATTCCGGTTTGCTTACGATGTTTTTCCTCTACATAAGAGCATCGGTTAGTGTTCAACTATGTACATTACTCAGAAAAAGTGTTTGGTAGATACATGGCGGCACTGGGGATCGAACTCGATACCTCTCGTTTACGAAGCCGATCCGCTAGCCATTGGGCCACCGATGCTCTTTACGAGTCACATTGCTTGCCAGTATTATTTCGAATAAACATTGATTTAGGTACTACTAAATTACTCGTCGTTTGCTAAGCAATAAATGCTTATCGTCTGCAATATCATGCCAGACGGAGTCATTAGTATTTCGTAAAGACTTTAGGTAATAATAATGCAATAAGGAGGCATTATCATACAAGCGTCGGACGCTTAATACGGACGTCGGTGGCCGAGCGGTTAGTGTATCCGATTCGTAAGCGAGAGGTACCGGGTTCGAATGCCGCTGCGGCCTTGTATAATTACTCTTTTCTGAGTTATGTACATTAGTTGAATACTAACCGATGCTCTTACGATGAGGTAAAACATCGCGATGAAATCTGCACATTCAGGCGACTGAATGTGTAAACTTGATCCAAAATGGTCAGGGTCATGGAGGTCAGATGGCAGTCGCTCCACTGTTATTACCTGATCTGCCAAATCATGGATCATGGTCAAGGCGGACTCCGGGCCCTCGTGCGCGAAAGCGCAACCAGGACATTAACGCCAAGATGGTATCAATCCATACAAGCTCGCTTTATCAAGTCATGTCAAAAGTTAATGGTCACACAAATATGGGCCCACATTGATAAACATTGTGTTTGTAAAATGTCCCAATAGGTCATGCAGGTTAGTTGTTAGTTCCGGGTTCGACATAAAAAATGATCTTTTTGTTATTGTAGGTATTGTACAGAATTTATATCTACATATATTATTTTTATTTATTTAACAGTTTATTGTGCACAGAAAATACATAGGTACACGATATGACTACAAATAGTAAATGGCCCAAGCATATTAAAAAAAAGAAAAAAGAAATTTCTTCCAGCAGGCCTTCGAAAGGGTGTTGTGAATGTAGGTTAGGTAAGGAAAATGTGTGCAGCCTTCTGGGTACCATGCCTCGTGGGGATGCCCTGGAGGTTTTCTATCTGTACATATAAACAAATAAATAAATTTATTGGAACAAAAACAATGTACATTAACCACTATTGTACGGTAACAACAGCATTAGCTTTCACTGTGTCGCTGTCATTAACGCCCGCCTCCTCTTCTCAAAGGCATTTGCGTTCCAATTAACACATTAATAATACTCATTTATAATTAATATAAAACAACAATTCAATCAATTTTTAAACATAGTATTTAGGTTTAGGGTTTAGGTAATATGTTGTTATGTTTGTGATGGTTGTTTAGATAAATAATTACATCGTACGCAAAAAGCTTGTAAATTCAGCTTGTACCTCTAATCCACGAGTCATCAGAATGGGGTGGAACCTTGTCTAAGTAAATAAACCTTCATTTCGATTTACCTCGACAAGGTTTCATCCCATTCTGATTGGGCGTTGTAAAATTCAAAAGAATAAGAATGTCATTCACAAACATTTTAAGAAAACAGTACAATTTTAGCGCGGTAAGTAGTTAGCAAGTGCTTAGAAAATGAATGAAGTGTGAAGCGTTGATCTATGTTAAGGTCTCTAGCGAATAATTATGAAGGCATTGTGTTATTGTGTTCTGCTTTAAAGGGCAAGGTGGGGCAGTGTAATTACTAACTATAGACAAAAGGTTCCTTGGCATCTAAGAGCCAGCTCGCGTAGAGGCAATACGCTCGTTGTTCTATCGGTACTAAGTACCTACTTATTGTTTTAATTAGTCTTTATAATTAGGAACTGCATTACTGAACCAGTCGTATTTCTAGTGACAGAACGAAGGTCTCGTTGCTCATGTAGACCTGGGGCTCTATTTTTAAACCGGTAGCCTAGAGTCGAACAATTTCCAATATTGATTTTCGGTATAGAAAATACAATCGTTTTTAAATTATATTCGCAACATCGAAGGCGAACGTATTTAAAAATAGAGATAATTATCGTCATGCATCAAAATATGCTTTGAAACTCGACTAGAGGCGAACGGTTCAAGAATATATAAGGCCCCGGATGTTTTTACCTTGTTTTGTGTCTTCTACCTTATACAACAATGGTGTTGGTTCCAATGGATGGTTTGATGTTCCCACGGCCATGCTCTATCATTGCACTTCTCGCTTGCCATCGACTAGGTCTTCCTTCATATCCACTACGCTTGAGCTCCTGGGAGGTGTTTTCTGGGAAGTATAAGATGGAGCCCGTGATAAGAGTCATATTACAAAATTACATCGACCATTGTAACCGCTTAACATCAGTTGTTTGCCGTCTTAGTCATAAATCATTATCTAAGCGGCCAATACCGGCCCGCTCAGTTTTCCAATCCCGCATCTATTTCTGGATACATTCCTACTGTACCTTTACATTCTTATTTTATAGTGTTTTTGCCTTTTCTGGTCACAATCCGTTTACGAAAAGCAGAGCCAGAGCCCCATATCCTTTGCTTAATTTTGCCACATTAGTGGGAGGCAGCGCGCAGATATACTGCTATCTGAAACCAATCAATAATAGTGACGATATTATAGAGTGGATATATTTTGGCAAAACCCCTCAGCTGTGGAGTAGGCTGATCCCATGTAGCGGGCAGGACTAATTTGACGCCACAACTATTATTTGAATGGGTTATCTCTCTCAATTATGCCCGTTACAATATAAAAGACAGTTCCAATACTCCATGCTACAAAAATCTAACCTACTTGTAGGGCAGAACTTGACAGTTATCTAATAAAGATAAGCACGCCTATGTATTTGCGGTTAATCCACGTCACACACGTGAATTACAAGTTTAAACATACGAGTACTTCGCAGTAACAGTTATCTATTATTGCACTGGTTGACTTGGCCGTGGCTTAATCTTGATACAAGATTAAGCTGAATTTAAGGGATAATAAGTACTTTGCAGCAAGATCTTGAAAACTTAGCATGTGTAATCAAACTTGCCTCCGTGCTGGCCATGGAAAAATAAATCTGTTTTTAAATAAAAGAAAAAGAAATTACTGAAGAATGTAAGTAATTTTAGGTTACAACACAGGTAGCAACACAGATAAACGATATCTAGTGTATGATTATTTTCATGCATGCTTTATCATTATGTGGCGCACTGAGCATTGCAGGGAATAAGCAATTTATGCCCATGATACGCTGTTGTAGACAGTAGGTACGACTAGGACAAAAATAGTCTTAACCTTCCTGTACCTACCTACTTGAATGCTATAGGTAAACGCAAGGTGGTGCCATGCAATGCTAAAGTAGGTCAGGTTTCATAACTGTGGGAGTTATTAAGTTTTTATTGCATTAACAAGGTCCAAATATGGGGTTAATTCATTCAATTTTAGGAAGGACCTAAGTACTTATTAATTGGTAGATGGTTATTTCGGTGTTACTATTACGTTATTACCTACTTAGATAGGTACATTTGTCGTAACACGTAGATAATTTCCAAAAAAATCAACTGGACGGGAAAATCCAGGATCGTAAGAGAGTAACTTAATTTTTGTACTTAATAATCCAAGCTATTTTTAAGATTTGATGCTATAGCACCTCCCTATAATAGGTAGGTAATAATGTTTATTTCAAAATGTAAGCTTGTTCGCCACCTTAGTGGTATAAAAAGAAAAGGTTTTCTGTTCTGTTCTTGTCGACCAAGGGTTTTCGCAATTTTTCGCGAATAACCTTTTCTATTATTAAAAGTAGGTACGAGACTAATGCCCGTTGTTTGTTTCTTTTCACGACGCAGTATAATATTGTTAGTGGACTGCTTCTATCAAAGCATTGTAGTCAATAGTCTTGTGAACCATAAGAATGCATTGTCCCACAAGCAGTCACAGTTGTTTGACGAAATGAATAGGTAGGCATTGGCAGGTAGGTCGGTATTCATTTGAATCAATAATTCCATTATGGTTTGGCATGGCATGGTAAACAATCACATACCTAGGTACTCTATATAGGCTTTTGCCTGTCATTTCTATGCAACCTGTACAAAATTAATCGAAGCACCTATATATGATTCCAGATATGTGTCTGTCTATACTTTGTATTGGGGACGTAAAGTCTATCAAGGTATCAAGAGGGAGCTACTATGCTGTTGCCATTGTAAGAACTGAGTTCTATAAAAATTCAGTATAAAGGCGCTACCTCTATATATTCGTGGCCAGACTATCATATTTAATCTGGGTAATTTGATGGACTTACAAATATGCAAACTCAGTTACTAAACCTTTAGGATATCAATGATGCTATCTATAATTA
Source organism: Blastobasis adustella (assembly GCA_907269095.1). NCBI lineage: Eukaryota > Metazoa > Arthropoda > Insecta > Lepidoptera > Blastobasidae > Blastobasis > Blastobasis adustella. The sequence goes on along the minus strand of OU026128.1, from coordinate 9,206,385 downwards.
AAAAAAATTATTTACGCCAATTTCGAATAGGTGTGTCTTTAGCACTTAATCTGATATAAGAACTGCGATAAGAACTCTGTCGCTACATGCACAAGTTGTACAAATACAAATACTATATTGGTAAAAATTTCAAAATGTCATGAATTAATCTTATCTATTAAATAGGTACATTACAGGTAAAACAGTCGTAACTTATTACAATAATAATAAGAAATAAAAATAGTCCGGTTTTAAGGCAATAACATAAATTAAACTACACCTTTTGGTGTGTACGTTTCAAATTGACAAAATCGACAAAGTCGTAAAAGGATTGATCCAGTAACCACTTCTTTAGTTTAAATTCAAAACATTCTTTTCGTGTTCCGGGAGTTTATTGAAGACAGTAGGCCCCAAAACATACACCGACCGTTCGGATTTTGTAAGCTTATGGACACTGGGAGAAGTTGGTCCTCGTCTTTGTTGCTTCTTACTTAAGTACTAAGCGTTAAAGTAATTCAATTAAATTAAATTTGTTTTCAGATTGGTGCCCTCACACCATGTCGGGATCAAAGGTTCCTGAGGAGATCCAGCCGCTACTCCCGAAGATGAGGGCGTGGTTGAATAGCCAGCCGCATCTGCCTAAAGATGTCGGTAAGTTGTACAGATCTCTCACAATTTTTACATTTCTTTTTGTTATAAATAAATAATTATATTGGCGTTAATGTCCCGGTTGTACACTAGCGCACGAGGATTCGGGTTCCGTCTTGACCATGAACCAGGATTTGGCAGATCAAGTAATTACAGGAGCGACTGCCATCAGACCTCCGTGACTCTGCTACCAGGGGAATCTAACCAGATTGGATCATGGTTACACCAGTCGCCTGAATGTGCTGGTTTCATCACGATATTTTCCCTCGCCGTAAGAGCATTGGTTATCATTCAACAAGTGTACATAACTCAGAAAAAAGTCATTGGTTCATGGCCGCAGTAGGATTCGAACCCGGTACCTCTCGCTCACGAGTCGGATACCTTAACCGCTCAGCCACCGTCGCTATATTTCTATTTGTTGTGGGATAATAATTATTTTATTTAAACATTAATTATTTTTCAAGTTCAATTGAGCAGTATAGGTACTGTTAAAACTAATAATAAGGATAGTTCGATCGAAATAAATAAAACACACTGAAACATTCCGTAATCCGACTCGGCAAGTGACTCACGGGATCAACGGTCGACCTTGTGAGGGTCGAGGGGAGCCGATGGTAAATGGCATAATGCCGATCGGCGGGAGAGACGTCCTGCGTCTATATGATCAAGATGATTGATGATCATCAGGGACCTATACTAGGTGTTCTTCATGTACATGCATACACAGAGAATCACAAGAGTCATGATCATGTCATCTTGACTCATCGTCACATTTTTGGAAATAAGTTCAGCTCCAGTAATTACTAATCTTTTAATAATCATGCACTAGTTACCTATTGAAGCATAGAGGAAAACATCCGACCGTGAGTCGTGGAAGATAGAAAGGGAGGCCTTTGCCCTGCAGTGGGACATAAATGGCTAAAAATAGCAATAGTATAGTTACCTATTATTTTATTTCTATCCTAAGGAAATGTCTTTAAGTCGCTACGTAAATCTCGCGGTGTGAAATCGTTACAGGTTTTAACCGGGAAATATTTAGATCCAGTTAATTCCATTTTTGCTACTGACGACGACTTCAACTTATGATAAAAAATGATTGAGTTTCTTGTGCTTTTAAAAATATAACATTCGAAATTCAAACATTTATGAGAGGCCAGGACCGCAGAACACTCTATGTATGGCAGGCTTCTCTAAAGTTCATCCCACGGCAAACACCCACAAGTCTAGGTCACTGTTAATGAAATACCTAGAATTGAATACGCTAGTACCCATACGTACCTTCATATACTTGAGTGGTTTAGTTGGTTAACAAGCCGGTCGCCACACAGAGAGCCCGGGTTCGATTCCAGGCCGGGAAGAAATTGAAATGATGAGTTTTAATTTCTGTTACGGGCCTGGGAGTAATATGTTTAATAAGTATGTATTTAAAAAAAATGTTTATCAGTTGTCTAACACCCATAACACAAGCTTTGCTTACTTTGGGATTAGATGGCGCTGAGTGAATTTTTTCTAGCAAATTTATTTATTATATATCTTCTGATCAAAGGTTCTATTCCTTTCCAGATGACCAACTCCTGGTGCGGTTCATACACAGCTGTTACTACGATCTGGAGAAGGCGCAGACGGCAGCCGAGCTGTTCTTCACCATCAGGGGGTCGTCACCAGAACTGCTGGACAACAGAGATATAGAGTCACCACCTATGAAGAAGATGTTAGGAGTTCTGTGAGTTGCATGTATGCGTTGGTTTTTTGGGCACATACTTTTTGGGCATATTGCTTTTGAAGTTTGACCAGAAATATGAAACGCCTGGATTTTTCAAGAACATTTTTCCTAAGTAAACTTGCGGTCTCTATGGCTGGGCTGTAGATGTTAGCTTGTACTCGGGCGTGACCTTGAGTGTTAAAACTGGGCGTTGAGTCACTGCTTTAAGTTCTGGCTGTCAATTAGTCGCATTATAAAAATAGACGATTCGTAGATTCTCATATACCTAACAGATTCTCAAAATAGCAATAATTTATATGTCATACAAAATAGGAACTTTACTTTTTTTTATATACGTAAGACGCAAAATATTTATGAATGAATTTACAGAAGCTAACATAATCAAACAGTATAATATTTATGAGTATTGTTTTAACAAATTTGTTGTATTCCCTGTAGGCTAATTACGTAACTCTGTTGTTGCTGACAATTCTCTGATTTCAAAGATTGAAATTGTTACGTTTGTTGCAATGGAACTTTGTTAGCAACGGAAATCAGAAATTTCAATAAGTGATAGCAACAGAGTTACGTAATTAGCCTACTGGTCGGGCTTCAATTAGTCAAGCAAGACAACGTTAAGTAAGGTACGTTGCCGCGTTGTGAGAATTTGTTAAATACTTACACACTTATCTACCTACTTACTTACCTATCTACCTACATAAGGAGGAGGAAGCAGCAAATATACTTTCTCTATACTTTCCTCTGGAACCATTCGTCTATTTTGGATTAGCTATTACCCTATTTATAAAAAGCTACACCGAATTTAAATGTTAACAATATCGTTGTATCTATTTCAGGAAGTTGGCGCAACTACCGATTTCTGGCAACCGGTCCCTCTGGATATGGCAACTAAATGACCCAGGGCTTGAAGTCTTCGACTATCTCTTAGACGCAAAGGTCTTCCTAATGTCCACTGACTCTTGGCTGTTAGAAGATACAAATCTTCCGGACGCAGACATAGTCCTCATGGATACGAAAGATATATCTTTGAAGTTTATTACAAAGTTTAATATTTCAATTGCAAGGAAGATAGCGAAATATCAGGAGGTAATGTTATATTGTTTCTTTTTTAATTTTATGTTCTTATACGTGTAGGTAAGACTTATTTTATTAGTGCGTGTTAAGCACCTTTAGAGAACATTCAGAGAATATATTTTCTTTACATAGTATAAAACAAAGCCGCCATCTGTATCTAAGTACGGATTTTAATGCGGTTTTCAACAATAGATAGAGTGATCACGTGGAAGGTTTATACGAAAAATAGAAAAGGGTAGGTAGGAATAGGACGCAACGCGAACGAACTCTCGCGAAATCTTAAAGTTATTTTGTTGATGAAGGTAACAAGTTTTTAAGTACTTATGCAACTAGTAATTAACAAAATTTTTGTAGTATGTAAGGCATGCAATGGAGTAGAATTTAGACAGAGAACTAATGTGATGAAATGTGTGATTACAGGAAGCAATGCCGATTCGACTGAAGCAGATCCACATAGTCAACGCTCCGTCGATCATAGATAAACTTTTTTCTCTAATGAAGACAATTCTCAAGCAAGAGATCACCGATATGGTCAGTATCTACTACAGCAAATATATATGAGTAGGTATATAAACGCTATACACCATAACATCTGTCCAGATTGATTTGTCTTATTTGGTAAACAAATATGGCGTACTAGCGTCCAAAGACTTGGTTGGGGATTTTCCGCTAGTTTGCCACCGTCTTGTCAATCTAATTACCTAACCGACAGATCTTGGACAATCCTCGACAAGTATACTGAATATTTCCCAAACGAATGAAGCAATTTTAATGAAACAAAGTTAAGAAAAGAACCATCTTCTTGAAAATCTTCCGCTTTAAAAAATAACCTCATGCCAGATGCTACGATGCCACAGAAAAAACACAGACACACACGTCAGACATGTAACGCCCGTCTTTTTGCGACGGGTGTTAAAAATATCTTATGGTCCTACCCGTTTTCCTACGTCATAGCAAACACACTTACCCGCCCACCTACGTCTATATCTGATCGGTCGATCGATCATATTGGAGATAGTTCACTGACCTACTTTCTATTCTGCATTTGATGGCAAGTCATTGCCGCAACGAAACTGTTTCGTCTTAAGAATTGCCCAAATGTATTGTTAAGCAATGCAAAGAAAACCGTCGCATTTAGGCCCCGTTCTATTTCGAAGTCGTTTTGCGCGAACTTTAGAAAATGATTATGGCTAAAGTAGAAAGCTTTGAATTAAATTAATGAACAGTGTGAAAGTTATATTTCTAATCTTGGAAATGTAGTTGTTATATTTTTTCGTTCTGATATGGTTTTCCGGAAAATTTCGTTTAGAGTGTTACAAATGAGTTGTTACCTTAAAAATATGTTACATAAAAGTATCTACTGTTATCACTAGCGAATACTTTTTTTGAGACTGTAGCAGTCACTTTATGCAACATTTACACAAAATATCAGATTTTTTAATGTAAATTTGCCGAAATGGAAGCACCGAAATGTAGTTCATTTCTGTTGTTTTAGACCGAATCTCATATAATTAAATTATCTACAATAAAGTTCAATATTTGCTTATAAGTGACTGTTATTTTCTAAATTAAAAAATGTATATTTTGCCCTATGGGCTAAAATTAAAATTAAATAAAATTGCCAACCTATAATTACTACAGTAATAAGTACAGGGTGTCCAGTGGCAGATTTCAAAGTTTGAACAAACGTAGTTTCTGAACGCAACATGTGAGAGGGGCGCGGGGGGCGTCGTTGAAAGCGCAAGCGCTGCGGATTTTTTAGTAGCCATGGAACAGTGGAGTGGAGAGCACCGCGCTTTTGCTGTCGAGGCGTACATTTTGAGTGGTTTTTCGCTGTCTGAAGCACGCCGTCGATTTAATTATCATTACGGTATTCGTCGATTGCGTGATGGACCATCGATCAACCTCATTCAGTCATGGGCAGCAAAGTTCAGAGCTACAGGATCAACATTAAATAGACCCAGACCAGGACCTATACCAACGGTAGCCACGGACGAAAATGTTGAACGTGTTATGGTTTCTGTCACTGAAAATCCCCGTTTATCACTTCGTGCACGTTCATCGATATTGGGAATTACGAAATCAAGTTTACAGGTTATAATGCGAAAAAAACTCAAGTTCCATCCGTATAAAATTCAAAGCATTAAGAAAAACTTACGCGGAGGAGATGTTGTTGAGATTTCGTACTGCTACTCGGATGGGTAACATAATCTTTAGTGACGAAGCCCACTCTCACACCGGAGGATATGTGAATAAGCAAAATTTCCGTTACTGGGATGTCCGCAACCCAAGACAAATGCATCAAGAACCTTTACATAAACCTAAAGTTACAGTCTGGTGTGCAATGTCTGCATCTGCCATCATAGGGCCTTATTTCTTTGAAAACCAACGTGGCCAAAGTGTAACTGTGAATTCGGAGAGATATACCGAGATGATAAATGACTTTTTTAGACTGGAACTACAGAATAGTCCATACTTCAACCGAAACACGTGGTTCCAGCAGGACGGGGCCACAGCTCATACTGCTAATGTGTCTATGAATGCAGTGCGGCAGTTATTTCAAGAAAAAAACATATCCCGAAACGGCACCATACAGTGGCCACCTAGGTCACCAGATTTAAGCCCATGTGACTTTTTCTTATGGGGATACTTAAAATACGTTGTTTACAAAACAAATCCGAGCACTGCGACACAACTTAAAGACAATATTCGAGCCGAAATCAGCAGGATCCCCCAGCCTCTCTGTAAACGCGTTTTTGAAAACATGCGTGCTAGACTCGAAGAGTGTGTCAGGCTCGATGGCCGCCATTTGGAGAACGTGGTTTTCAAAAAATGAAATCCGCATTTGTTGTTTTTAAATTACAATAAACATACTTTGTATTAGAGGTGTAGTTTTTTTTTTACAACTTTTCGAACTTTGAAATCTGCCACTGGACACCCTGTATCTTCGTGGCTAGTAGACACGTTGTTAAGGCGTGGCGGTGAAACGCTTTCTACTAAATCTATGTTTTCACGCTAGAATTAGACCTCTGCCTTATGGAGCACGCAATAAATTGAACTAACGAGCCTATCGCTCGTAGGTAGGTTTTAATACTATCACTCTTATTCAAAGATAGAATTGTAGGTACACATTCTGATTGAACCTATGACGTGTACATAAACAGTGTACATTTTTTGCAGTGTATTTTACAGATTGTTTTGTATTCTACTGACATCTATTATAATGTATTTATACCTTTGAACAATTTGTGAGCTATTAAAGTTAAACTGTCTGAAATTTTTTAATTTTTTTCGGGGTCTTAATCGTATTAACTAGTAGCATCATCATCATCATCGTTACGGAACGATGTCATCATACGTCGAAATATCTGGGGCCCTATTTTTTGTAGGTACCGCTCGCAGTATTAATATTTAATTCAATATTTAATATTTTGATCCGCTGTCTTTCCCTATTTTTAAACCGTTCGCTGTCGGTATTGCCAATGTAATTTTTTAAATAATAAGATTATCTTGCCCAAAATAAAAATTGTAAACCAATCTACTCCAAAATCCAAAATAAGTTAAAAGTTATGGCTCTGGCTACTCGTAAACCGAGGTACGCGTTAAGAAATCCGGAAAATACCTATAAAATGTTTAATAATAGCCGCAATAGTCACGTTTTAAATAATTATTACTGCTGTTATTGTGAACTCTATCTCAAGATACATTTCTGAGATACTCAAGTATTTTGTTGTTTTTTTTACAGATTCATTTCCATACAGCAAAATCTGATACGTTATACAAGTATATCTCAAAGGAAGACCTGCCGATAGACTTCGGTGGCACCCAGGGCTCCTTGGAAGAACATAATGAGAAGGTCTTAGCACAATTGAGGAGGCATCGGTAATCTATACTTTCCTTTCAATTAAATAAATGTAGGTGGTATTATATAATTGTAGGTGGTATGAAACTAAGTTTATCTGCTTATTACAATTGGCTAAATTCACTATGATAGACTAAGTCCAAAATGCCAATCGGCGGATATTACTTTGTTTAATTAGTGTTTTCTCTGTAAGTAATTTTATAAGTTTTTGGAGAAAATAAAGTTTCTTAAACCGTAAATTCAGAAGCAAAAAGCGTGAGAGCAAATCAAAGTTAAATGTGTTGCCCATAAAATAAGGTCCATTTCTATCAAGGCCTTTGAAAACCGGAGCAACGCGTAACATAAGTGATACAAAAATGGACTTTAATCTATGAGCAATGTAAATTGTCATAAATGTCATAGTCAAATATAATAAGCACATTAATTCTAATTAAAGTAAGTATGTAAGTACAAAACATATTTTCATTCAATAGAAATTTACTATCAAGAAAAATGCAAATTTTTATTAACGTAGACCTTATAGACCTAATCTATGTTACTAGGATGCCTACTTTTAATATTTTTTTCTCATGCGGCAAACAAACAGGCAAGCGGGCTACTCGATGGAAAGTGGTCACCGCCGCCCATAAACATTTGCAACACCATTGCATCGGGTATCGCCAATGCATTGCCTACCTCTCAAACCTCGAAACGTGATGCTTTAGCAGCAAAAAGGCAAATGACGACACGCTATCAAAGCCACGGTTCCTCAAATCCCCACCCCATGGAGCACTGGTGACCTTAGGCATCCATTACACCTTTGCTTAATCCAAGAACCTAAGTCATCAGAGAGCACATCAAAACGTAATGTATGCACACAGAATAAGATCCATTTTTGTATCACCCCTTTTGGAAAACGGTGCGGGCTTGTAAAATATATATGTGATGATAAAAAGTAAAGTCACCGCTGACCTTTTTCTGTTGGTCCTAAGCAGCTGCCTTGTATGACACCCGTGAAGTATAGGCATCTATTCTAGATTCTTGACTTTAAATTAACGTCTTCCAGTATTGTAAGTCTGTAAAGTGTCGCAAATTATCTGTATAGGAGCTAAATTAGGAACTACGACCGCCATGTTAAGATATCATCAATTTCAGTTTTGCTGTTGTCTAAGTTTAGATATTCTATCTCGCCTGAAGCATTTACTTTCAGCTTTATTTTTATGTTTTTTCCATTTTACTTCTAGGAATTTTCTTTCAATGTATTTATTTTATTTCCAGAGAAAAATTGAATACCCCGCTGTGGAGAGCAACAATCATGGACAAAAAATCCAAGAAGAAACAAAGTGTAGATGAAGTGACCGCGTTTAGGAGTCTTGCTATAGATTAGAAAATAGTAAACAGAAAATTCTTCTACAGGGTGTATGCAGGGGAGATAGCATCAAACATTCCATGTCATTTGATAACCAATAATTTTTAATAACCAAAAAGTGTTTCTGGACTACCTGGCAGCTGAAATTAGTTGCGTTTCAGAGGGGGTTTAATCTTTTTAATTCGATTTGTATGCAAACAGTTCCTAGACAAAAATAATGTTTTTTTTTTATATCATACGATAGGCAAACAGGCAAGCAGGCCACCTGATGGAAAGTGGTCACCCCTGCCTATAGACATTGGCAACACCAATAGTATCGCTAATGCGTTGCCCACCTCTATAACACGATGCTCTAGCAGCAAAAAGGCAAATGCCCCTCAGTGGAGGGGCCACGGTTCCCCAAATCCTCACCCTATGGAGCACTAGAGACCTTACTCACCGGCAGAAACACAATACTATTTAAAAGAGTATTGTTTAGCTGCGGTATTCTGTAAGGTGGAGGTACTTTTTCAGTCGGGCAGCTCCAATTCGAACGGGATACCCCGCTATGCCCTACCTCCCTTAAAATAATCGACTCTGCTTCGTGTCAGGGTTAGGCATTTCACTGTACGAGAAGAAAAGTCTGGATAGCAGAAGTAATCAAATTATTGAGCAAATTTCCTCATTATTTTTCGTACAATTGTATGAACAAATTATTTTCCCCCCTTCGTGGATCAAATGCAAGATTCACTTTTTTGCCCTAAAAAAATGTATTGAAAGGGAAAAAACATTCATAGATCCACGGGTGAGGCCTCGTGGGTAGATCCTAGTTGGAGTGAGGGAACGCAACTGCGCTCAATTGCTGCAAGACTATCATATTGGTAGACCAAAAATAAGTGGCCAGAACCACTGACCTCTTCTAATATTACAAAATGTACTATATTAGAGGTCAACCCTCATTTGTTATCTAATAACCTAAGATTTTCAACGCCGTCTCCCCGTCTATATAATATATAATAGTGGAATTTCTATCTAAATGATATTGAAAACAGATTTTTAGACTTAGGTACTTTCAAAGCTCAAATAAAAAGTCTTTTGTCGGCATATCGACCTACGATGTAGGTATGTGCACAATAATATTAAGTTTTTTCTATTTGTTCAGATACACGAATTGTTGAAATTGGGGTTGTAATTGTCTGCGTGTATATTTTATAGGGGGTAAATTCTCACCTATGAACTGATTAATAATTTTTTTCATCATTACAAACGTTCCAGATTGTCTACTAGCTAGACAGCTTACTAATAGGTAGGTACTGGGAAAATCTAAGGGTCGTAATTTCGTCACACTTAATATGCCTAAATCATGTTTGTAAAACAACAAAAAAATATTTACAAATATTTACGTCTACCTGTTTGATGTTGCTAACAATGTTTGGAAGTTCGTCTCGAAAACTCATTTGGCCTCCGTGATCTATTCTTGGCTAGGTACTTGTAATGAACATTTCATCATCTAGTGTCGTTACAGATGTACAGGTTACTCTCTAAGCACGTAATTCGTCATGCGTATTTGCGAAGGTTCAGCTATGAAGGTATTGAGTTCAATTTGATAGCTTGACGAATTAGTCCTAGCTACTAATAAGTAGGTGTTCTGGTTGCTCCAAGGGTCAGTTTTGTCTGACAACCACTTTCAACATACGACTAAACCCAACTGTCTAGTCTAGGTTAAGGTTCCTCACTTATGTGAAAGGTATTAACTATAAATAACAGTCCATATTATAGAAATGTATTAAAATCTTAGGCATTTTTAACTACGTTTACAGTTTTGGTCATTATTGGTACCTCGCGTCAATATTTATGTCGGCTCGAAAGTTAGCTGTGAGCGCCATAAGAACATTGCAAAAACCTTAGATGAAACATGATGAATATGCATAACTTTGCATTTTACCTATTTTAAATTATTATTGTTCCTGTGAAGTTATTAACCATCATAAAGCACTACACTTTGATTTATGCTGCATTTGTAGGTAACTTCCGAGCCGCCATAGATATTGACGTAAGGTGTGCCTACATAATAGGTTATAAAATATGAATTTTTCCCTTTTAGGCAATCAAATTTACGGGGTAAAAAGTAAAAACGTCCGTTCAATTCTATTCAATCCAATATGGATGGACCGAAAAGTTAAAGGAACACCTTTTTTAAGGTTAAAGTTCTAGTAGACTTGAAACTATTGGGTGGTGGATTGTTTAGTCATTGGTCACAGTGAATACTGTTCTTATAACACCATTAATACAAACCTGTGTTAGTGTACTATTACTAAACTATTTACCTTAGCCGTCCCTATGAACAAAAAAAAAAGAAATTCCTCTAGACACTAGGTACGCTACAATACATGATAGGTACGTCAAATCCAATTAAATTGACCCTATGTCCATAGGTAGGTCATAGATTACAGTAAAGTTGTTACCATTATATTGTGAACGTAGGTTTATAATGTTAAATGTGATAGATGCTGTGCTGTTTGTATTTATTTGGAGATAATTGAAAAGACATAAATTATATTCTTTTTAATATTGTTGCATATGATCTGACAATAAATTACTTTTACACAAAATAAGCTTTTTATTTTTAAAAATTATCATTTACGTACATAAGTACACTAATTCAAATGTCACTTGTTGATAAATAATATGGGTCATAATCATCCTCATCCGCCGAGCGGTCATCATTCAAACTACCAGAGTCTACTTTTCTTCTATTTCGACCGAATCTGACCAGATGGGGTCATGGTTACAAACTAAGTCGCATGAATGCGCAGGATGCCTGACGATGATTTTCCTCACCGTAGGAGCGTCGGTTAGTGTTCACCTAGTGGAGGTACATAGATCAGTAAAAGTCGTTGGTACATGGCGGCACTGGGAATCGAATTCAGTATCTCTCGCTTACGAGCCGGACCCCGATTAGGCTACCGATATTCTGTTTCAAACTACCATTGAACAGCACATCCTTCAACGACATCCTGGTTTCAAAATAAGAAAGAAAGAAAACATTTATTACAAATAACGCCACGACATGATAATTTACATTTGACACAATTTTTTTTTTACATAAAGCACGTAGACAATTATAGGGTTCCCAGTGGCATTCTTCGTGGGCATCCAGCGTAAATGGACCCTCCTGAGCATAAGCTTGCTTACCAGTGCTATTCAAGGCATTTTCGGTAAATAATGAAGGCGTGTCCGGAATTGGGGCTAAGAGGGCATCCAGCATAACACAAAATAGGAAAGGGCTCAAGACAGAACCCTGATGAACATTAGTAACCGGGAAGGGATTAGTATGGCTTACGATGGCGTTGACTGTTGACAATAGCTCACCACTCCTTACTATCAGGAGATCATGCTCTGTTGCCTCCCTATAAAAATGGCTTTTATGGTAGCGTACAAGATTAGCGAGTTGAAATAGAAATCGGCTGGTCTTGTCAAATGAAAAATCGACAAAGGCTGGGGTAAACGAGTTCTTCGAGTGGACACCGCGACTCGACAAGATAGTTAGGATGCCCTCCTGCCAGATAGGGGGACGATTAGCAAGTAGTGCAAGTCTGGGTGTGACAAGCCAAGGACAGGGTATACTGGCGATCAGTGGGGGAGGCAGGAAATCCAGCGGTGGACTATTCGCCGTAAAAAGGCATGTAAAGGTTTTGAGAACTTCAATATTGCACTCCCAGAGTCAGTTAGGGTCATTTCAATTTGTCTGTAACCTTGCTGATCTTGAGTCTGATAAGCCTACGTCACGGAACACCTAAGCTTCACATCCGCTTCAAATTAATTGAATACGTCCAAGCATCACAGTTATAATACCTACACGTAGGTATTTATTTATATTTGCAAATTAACACGTTATTATATTTATCTTTGTCGCCACTGTAGTACATACGAGGTAATTGCCCTAATCATTTCACATTATCAATGTTCGTATATCTTTATGATTATACAGATCTATATAAACATAAATAGTAATATCTACGTGCACGTATTGATATGGACAAAAAATATCAAAAAGTACGATTGGTATGCGAGTATATGGATAACAAAGGGTGTGGGTGTCCGGCAGAGTAGATACACGCCAAATGGAAGGCGGGTGTCCTAAAAGGCGGCTAATAATCAAAATTACCTATTTCCTACAGCTGGTTAAACAGTACACCATCTGCCGCGGGCTAGGTACTCATCCCCATTACGTAGGCCCTCTAGTGGTGACAACGCGAACATTTGAAAGAACGTTTCTCGCTCGGACGATTCGGATGTGGAATGAGCTTCCAGCCAGTGTTTCGTTCATGAGGTATATTAGAGGTCTCCTTAGAAGCGGGAAAATCATTAGTAGCGCCCCTGGTGTTGCTAATGTCCATAGGCGACGGTGGCCACTTTCCATTAGGTGGCCTGCATGCCTGTTTGTCTGCCGTATTACATAAAAAAAAGAATTAAAAATGTTAACTTCAGTTAAAGAAGTGATGCGTTATCTCTCGAATGTCTTCAGCATTACGATGCCAAGCGTGATTATGGCATTACCCTCAACTAATGTGGAGAATGCTCAAGCCCAGCAGTATACTATTGATGGGCTACAGATGGGCTATTGATGTCATATAAGCAAGCCATCACATACATAACTATATATTTAAGGATATCTATCTTTTAACGGTTCCGGACGAACGGGATCGTAGTGTAACGATCACTATGTACCATGAGCTCTTCACCGTACTATTTATTTGTATATCGTATGTTTATAGTTGGTAGATTTAGAAATGAATACGTATATCATCATACACAGAGCAGAGTGTGGTTAAAATGTAGTTTGCTTATCATGATTTCTTTTAACAAATGCTCTCACATACTTAACCAAAACTTGGTTTTGTAATAAACTTAGACAATTTATTTGACGTTAAGCGTAATCTTTTATTTCAAAAGCACGTAATAAATTTACGCTATTGATTAGTTTGAACAACAGGCAAAATATCGTGAATATCTTAAATATTTGGCGTCAAATTATGAGACCCATGAAAAAACCCACAAGTGATGGTGATGTGAATATACAAATACGTTTCAACGAAATATCGAAATAAATAAAGGAATTAAAGCACACCTAAATATTCAACGAGTCTAGAACTTAATTTTAATCTACTTGTTTGATCACTCAAATTTATTAGCTTCTTAGAAATTAAACCTCTCTATACTCGGTCTAATTTAACATTACGTCGTGTTTATGGTATCTAAAATGTCATTATATTGGTTACTTTCCTACACTATAACTTTTTGTCTAAAGGAATTCCACATCGAATTTATTTGCTTGCGTAATACTTTGCGTTGTTTAAATTTAATCGACTCGTTGAATAAGTAAAACGTCGTAGGTAATACATCCCTAGCTGTTATAACATTTAACAATTTTCGGTTTATCAGTAACAGTTTAAAATTTATGGATGTGCGAACGTTATAAGAACAGTCGCTTAGACCTCATAAAATTTGAAATATTTCATTTTTTGTTTGTTTGAAATATTGGACTGTGGGAATTTTGAAGATAAGGAATCCAAGCAAGGTGGCCAGGGTAGTAGAAACGGGTCAGTCAGCCCCTGTATCCATTTCCGTAACTAAGAAACCCCAGGTTTTGCAAATGTCCACAGGAAAATTCATTACAACTTGCATGTGATTTGTTAAATTAATTTGTGCTTAATTACTTTGTGTTATTTTCAGCTTGTGACGTTTATTTCGATCTCTATCTATGTCTTTATCTCCGTAGTGTCAGTGATTTGGTTTGTTTTGGTCTAAGTTTCCAAAGCGTAAATTACATTCCCATTCCTTTTGTGGTAGTTAGAGTATTTATTAGGGCTCTTAGAGATTTCAATATAAGCGTGAAAAGTGATTAAAACACAAATTTAAAAGAACAATATTACCAAATTACATATCATCAGTATTCACCCTCACTGAATAAAAAACAATAGAAACAAACCTGGGACACAGGTTCGGATGTGACATCGAATACACTCTAAGAGAATGAGTTGGCGCACGAACCCGACTTTGTCTTCGATGGCCTAGTCGCTCTAACTAACTCTACATCTAGGTTTGCCGCCGAATTCTGGTACGATTTAGACCCATGTTCCGATGCTGTAGGCCTGAGATGTTAGGTTGGATGGGAGTCTCAGTTTTATCCTATCGATTAGGTAGGTTTCCGAGACCTAAAGGTCCTAATTCCATATTATTTAGGTAACTGTAGGGTTTCGCAAAAATAGGGTTAGAGTGGCCACAGAAGAAAGAAGAATCCTGTTTGCCGTTTCGAGAGCTGTCAAAGCTAAGTCGCATGTTTACTTTATACCTTGTTTGATTTCTTGTGCGAAATTTATAAATTGTATGACTATTTCGATTTGCGTGGATTACATTTTAATCAACTTATTTACGCGGATTTATGTTTCATTTGTGCGGATTTTGATATTTGATTTTACTTTTATTTATGTGAACTGAATCTTATTTATTTGAGAATATTTCCGAATATTCATGCGGTTGATTTACAGAGTATTGCTATAAACTTACATATTCCTTGTGACGTTTTTCAAAATTTATCAGACCGTAATGGTTCCGAAAATTTAAATCGATAACTAGACGATCACTTGCTTACGACCAAATCACAATATGTGAAATTATGTTTATTATGTCTACTCTTTATAGGTAGATACTCGAATATGTGTATTTATACAGATAAATACGTATTAGGGTGACTGAAGAGTTACAGTAGGTACGAATCTACGTATTCATACAAAGGATTGTAGTTGTTCTGGCGGCTTTTGTTGACAAATGCTAGCGCGGTATATCTACGATATAAGCACGTAATTCGTACATAGATTTGGCCCCAGAGTATCTAGTTATCAACGAATCGCTGTTCTTAACTGACGTGTTCGCCCAATTTGTTATCATTGTACGCGCAATAGCAAACACGTAAGTAATAAATAGTTTACAACTAATTCAGTAAATTAGAGGCGTCGACAACAATGAGCTTAAGTGGGAAATCTTATTTCCATTCATGGATATATTACGTTTTCTTTTGCGCTGTGTGAACGTTGCATGTATTATGGTGTCGCTGTGACGTTTCTACTTATTAGAACCAATCTTAAAACTGCTAGGGCTCTGGTTTTCAACACTGCCTTATATTCTATACCCTGTACTTGTTTTTTAGACTTTTTTTTTTCTGGCAATCTGTGCTTTTTTCTTGGCAAATGTCTATGCTGTGGGGACGAACATACTAGGTTTATAACGCAACCAAACACGGTTAATATTTGTAATGAGCATCTAGAAGGAAGTAGGAAAATCGTAATCAGTGGCTCCACATCATGTCCGTGACCCCAGCGGGACCCCGGCTTCAAATAACATAATAGCTTTGAAATGATGCCCGTCATTTTGTATCTTCAGCGGTTCTATATAAGGTTCTGTATTCTGTATAGATAAGTATTTATTGTTGATGACGACCTGATTAGTTTAGTTGATCCACATCCCGGTCTGCCACGAAGAGATCTCGGGTTCGATTCCCGGCCGGGCAGAAATTGAAATGATGAATTTTAATTTCTGTTACGGGTCTGGGTGTTATATGTATAAAAAGTGTGTTTAAAAATATATATAAGTTGTTTATGAGTTCGCTGGCACCTGTAACACAAGCTTCGCTCGAAGCATATTTATATTAAAATTTATTTATTTAGTTGAATACTAACCGATGCTCTTACGGTGAGGGAAAACATCGTGATGAAACCTGCAAATTCAGGCAACTGAATTTGTAACCATGATCCAATCTGGTCAGGTTCCCCTGGTAGCAGGGTTACGGAGGTCAGCCATCTGTCTCTCTCGACTACCATTAGTCGCTCCACTATAATAACCTGACAGCCAAAATCCTAGATCATGGTCAAGGCGGACCCCGGACCCTCGTTCTCGAGACCACAACCGGGACATTAACGCCAAGATGATTATTTTTATGATTATTTATTTATATTTATTATGCCGGGTGTGTGGGGTAGAGCGAAGCGGAGGTGTCTCACTCAAGAACATGGTCTTCAAATCTAAATAGCTATTTATCAAGATCAGGCTGGGACGCTCAAAAACCGTTCGAATTCGGTTTCTCACACATGCCGATCATTATCTAGGCACCACCGCCAGCACCGCGGAGGCAATACACTTCATCGAACAAAATACTTTGGAAAATACTTCTCGGACCAGATAGACCCTTTATTATTGCTCACTTTAAGCTAAGGCGGTCTTTTCTCTTTTTTTTGTATCGTTATTCATATTCTACTGCTTAATAATGTTCTAAAAATAAAATACCTACACAAACAAATCTACATAAAGGTGTTGTACGTGTTTACGAAGGGTTATTATGCGTTGGTCAAATATATTTTTGACAAAGTCTAGTTTTTGCCAAAATCGGAAATAGAAAAAATTTAAAGAAGTTGAATATGATTAGTTGTAGTCACTAGGTATGCATATTTTTAGACAAGTCATTGTTAGCATGCAGGAAATAATCAATTTATGATAATCATACGCGCTTTTGTAGATAGGGCGATATTCGAACTAATTACGTACCTACAACATAGGTAAATGCAATGCTAAAGTAGTGGTTCTAAACTGAATACTATCCGAGGAAGCCACAGACTGTGGCTGTGGCATTGGAATCACCTATTTTGTAGGTACATAATTACCGGGTAGCGAGTCGGAGTTCGATCCTCTTTGACGCCATGTACCAATGTTTTTTTCTGGCTTATGTATGTTAGTAGCAAATGGCGGGAGCTCTCAGCGGTCACCTGTGACCCTAAAATCTAGATCCAGCTCAAGGGGCTACCATATAAGAGCATAGTCAGATCTTTGCGGCTGCGAAACCTGGCCGGCGCTGACGAAGCACGTCCACGAACTCCACGCCAACGAAATGAAAATACCGCGGTGGCAGATAAGGTCACGTATTGCGTAAGCCCCAGGGATACGTGGGATATAGGTGCCTAAATCTGCCTGTATCAGGAAAGAGGTCCTGCGAGAGACCCAAGAAACGATGGATTGACATCGTTTCTTGGGTCCGATGATGCCGATGCTCTTACGGCGAGGGAAAACTTCGTGAGGAAATCTGGAACCTTTGCCGTTTCATAGATTCAAACGCGCTATCTTGATGCGACTCACGACATTAGCCTCAACCGTTGTGTCGGTAGAGCATTGAATCCGTAACGTAATGTCATGTCATGCAATCGTTCTATGAAATGGCCCAGCCATACTTTTTGACCAAACTGCAGTGTTTGTAGAGTTAGACTTTGTAGTCTTTGGCTCTTCATAAGATCTAATAACTTTTGGAACCATTTACATGAAATGTTTACGGTAGGATTATTTTGTCTTTTCGTATTTAACACACTCATCTAAGTACTTAATTTATAAAAAAGACTGATTTGACAAATCAATATTTTTTTCGGTATAGTAACCAATTGGTGCCATTTAATCGCATAATCTGATATTACGACATTGATAAACCTCGCCCGTTACCTACGTATCGAAATACGATGTACCTGATAATAATTTTTAATAGGTCATTATCGAAGTATTCATTTCGTAAAATTGCATATTTTCAGTTTTGCTGACCTCACATCATGTCCGAATCCAAGGTTCCTGAGGAGACCCTGGAGCTTCTTCCGCAGTTGAGGTCGTGGCTGAACAGCCAGCCTCATCTACCTAAAGATGTTGGTAAGTTTAGCATCTATAAACCATACGTAATAGTACAGGAAACATTTTGTCCGGAAGTTTATAATAACTAAACAATTTCTGTACCAATATATTCAGACAACCTTAGAGATGACCCTAAAAAAGTCCCACTCTTAGGTGGGAGACTCGAAATATCATATAAGTACTGGAATACATCGCGTGATTGAATTATTACGTTTATATGTTAATCAGACGCAAAATTGCATGCTCTTTAAATTGTTATGTGGTACATTTTCACTGGGATAAACTGTATAGGAGTTATGAGCGAGAAACCAAAAGTCCCAAAAGGGAGAGTCCAGTACTTCCAGGATATTTTAGTTCACCCACCTGGGATCGAGTGACATTATTTTTGGATCATCTCTAGAGATTTCTGAATACATGATGCAAAAATCGTTTAGTTATTATAAACCATGGATTGTATGAAAGCCACCGTATCATTCCTATACTATAAGGCAGGGAACATCTAAACTATAATACAGCTGCATAGTAGCCGTGTCTGTACATTGAAGATATTCTCGGGATAGGGTAATATGTAAGCAGACCCTATTTTTTATATTATTGTCTGTTTGTCTGTCTGTGCGCGTATCACGCAAAAATCGATGTAGTGATTTTGATAGAGTTTTCATAATTTTATAGCATAGGGTCCAGAATCAGAGATACAGTTTGATCTCTCCGTAGTACTATCATCCATTTACTAAGAAGGGTTATTTAAACATGGCGCCTGGGTAAAAGACATAAAAACTATTACGAAGCGGACGAAGTAGCGGGCACATCCACCTTACCCTCCGGATTTAGCACCATGCGATTACAGGGTCTTCCCAAAAAAAACCTAGTTAAAACGAAATCGTTGTGATACAGAGCAGCTGAAGGCTCTTACGAAAGGAGCCTTCCAGAAATGCTTCCAAACATAAGTGCGTATCACTAGCGAAGGAGAGTATTGTAAGGAGATTAAACAGCATCTCTTTTGCTAGTTTAATGGCATTAGGCATTCTGCATTGGGCATATGGAGGAAGACGCACACCTGTTAAAGGCAGGTTTTAGCTTGATACGGACGGCACGTGACCGGCCCTCATTGAGATCTCTGGGGGAGGAGCTTGATATGATGACAATGATGATCTCTATTGATTTTGCATTACAGATGATCAACTCCTGATACGATTCCTCCACAGCTGCTACCACGACTTAGAGAAGGCGCAAGCAGCGGCTGATCTGTTTTTCACCATCAGGGAGACGATGCCAGACCTTCTCGACGATAGAGACATGGACTCAGAGCCCATGAAGAGGATGCTAAGTGTTGTGTGAGTAAGGTTGGATACTAAAATTAGTCATGCACATCTTAGCTAATTGTCCCGGTTGTGCTCTCGTGAACGAGAGCCCGGCGTCCGCCTCGACCATGATCTAAGATTTGGCAGATCAAGTAGTTACAGTGGAGCGACTGCCATCTGACCTCCGTGACCCTGCTGACAGGGGAACCAGCCCAAATTTGATCATGATTACACATTCAGTCGCCTGAATGTGCAGGTTTCATCACAATGTTTTCCCTTACCGTAAGAGAATCGGTTAGTATTCAACAAATGTACATTACTCAGAAAAGAGTTATTGGCACATGGCCACAGTGGGATTTGAGCCCGGCACCTCCCGCTTACGAGCTGGATACCCTAACCACTCGGCCACCGACGCTCCCATGTTCACAATTAATTAAGAATTTCTGGCTCAGATTCTTGGAAAAAAAAATTACCTTAGTACATATTATACCTGCTAGCATAACTATATGCTTTTGATACGGTCCTAAATAAGCACTCTCGTTTTTCCCCCCTTTCGTCAACCTTTTCATGCATGCTTATTGGTTTAGGATACTCTTGACCTTCCTTTAAAATATCTCCGATTTGAAGGTGAGATTATGTAGGAAGGTCTAGGTGTTCCCTTTCAATCAAAAAGATTGGACAGTTAGCTACCTTTTGGTAATTTTTTTTGTGGTTTACAAAACATATTATATATCAGCATGTCTTTGGCTGTGGATTTTTTATTAAACCGCAAAATCTCTATGGGTAGCGGTTTCAGATCCTCAGGCAAATAAATAAATATGCTTGGACAATAAACAGCGCCATCTAGCCCCAAAGTAAGCAAAGCTTGTGTTATGGGTGCTAGAAAACTGAACTACTTTTATAGTCTTTTAAATACATACTTATTATACATACTACACCCAGACCCGTAAAAAACATTAAAATTCATCATTTCAATTTCTGCCCGGGCCGGAATCGAACCTACTCTGCGTGGCAGACCGGCACGTTAACCAGATAATCCACTCAGGTCGTCCTGTTGCGTGAGGTCCTGATTAGTCCCTTCCCTTAACTGAAAACTTTCGGCTCACTTTCGGAAACCAGCACCATCTTTTACTATGTTGTAAAGTGTGTTATTCTGAATAAAAAACAGCCGGGAAACAATTTCTAAACTGCTTGGTTCTCTAGCTGTGACGTCATCAACATGGTCGCCGCCGCTTTTTGAAATTTGTATATAAAACCGAGTGTATTGCAATGGCATCATGTGTGGGGAATCAAAATCCGTTAGCCTCCTTAGCGTTATTAGCTATACGGCAAATGCAGCCGAACTTAACCTACTAGCCAATGATTCAATATGTGAGCCCCATTGAATTTTTTAATCTATATTAACGCCTAAGAAAGTAGTTTTCTCTACCAACTCAAGTTGCGTTTTATCTAATATAACATAACCTTGATTACTTTGTACATTAGGGAGGCAAAAATAAACGCATTTTGTTTTTTTAGAGTTTAAGACTAAGTTATTAATCATAAACTAATAAAGTATATTCTGAAGAACACAGTCTACTACGTCTATATTATTATGTTTCCTATTAGTTTTAAATATCAGTGAAGTGTCGTCAGCAAACAAAACTATACCAGTTTTCTGCACCATGTATGGAAGGTCATTTATATAGACAAGAAAGAGAAACGGTCCCAATATTGATCCTTGTGGCACTCCAATGCTTATTCCCCCCCTGCAGATAACTCTCCATTAACATTTACTTTTTGAACTCTACCTTCTAAGTATGATTTCATAATTTCAAGACTATCATGCGTAAAACCGTAATGTTTTAACTTTAGTAATAATGTTGAATGACTTACACAATCAAATGCTGTAGACAAATCGCAAAAAACACCTACTGCATTATGATGTTCTTCTCATGCGCCAAATATTTGTTGAATAAGGCTAATACCACCTTCGGTAGTATTGCTGTGGATTTTTCTACGATATGTTTTGAGTGTGTCATTATTAACGACTTTTGTTTCGTGTGTATTTAAATACACACTGCTTGGTCTATGGATTTACATTATTTATAAATAATATACACAACCTGGGTCATATTTTTGTACCATTTGGGAATATAGTATCTATATTCAAATGCGCACTACTTACGATCACAAATAATTAAATCGTTAAGAGTACATAACCCATAATACCGCAAATAACATCTTAAACAAAACCCGCTTCCCCTAGCTTGCATGCTTTGGTTTCAGATGATAAGAGGTCGAAAAATCCTTGCTTTGGTGCCTAAAATCGGAGTTAAGTCTGATGAAGAATCCTGTGAGTCCTCAGAAGACGAAAATGAATTGTTCAGGGCCGATGAATCCAATAATAGTTCCCCTCCACCATCACTGCCATTTTCTGTTGAAAATTTAAACATTTCCAATAGTGATGATGACTATGAGATGAACCGAGCATTTTTTACAATTGATACTCTCCATGAAGAACCAAGATCACAACATATAACTGTGGATTCTATCCCAGCCTCCCCTTCTACTCTTCAAAATGAACCTGACATAATACCGCCATCACCACAAGGTTATATTCCACCATCACCGTCTATAGACTCAAACTGCAGCCCCGCATCTGTCGCACCAACTGCTCTACGACGTCGTGTTGGTCGTTCTAACAAAACCCGCGTGATCGTAAAGAAAACTATTCTGAAAGCGACCAAACTGTCCCCTAAATGGACAAGACAGAAGTTTTTGGGAACAGCAGAGATAGAAGACACGTTATTTGAATCAGCCGATCATGAGAAGTCACCACTTGATTACTTTAGATTATTTTTCTCGGGTGATATTTTTGACTTAATAGTACATCATACTAACCTTTATTCTGTGCAAAAAAAGGACCCTTCAATTATTGTGACCAAAGAAGAAATAAAAGATTTCCTAGCGATCAATATCCTGATGGGTGTTGTGGATATGCCGGCGTATACTGACTACTGGTCCAATGACTTTAGGTACAGTAAAATTTCTGATGTAATGACTTTAAAACGTTTTCAGGCTATTCGACGCTACATACATTTTAATGACAATATGAAAGACGACGGTGACAGATACTTTAAAATAAGGCCCTTAGTGGAAAAAGTTCGTCATAACTGCGTGTCAAATATTCCAGAAGGGAAACGATTCAGCATCGACGAGATGATGGTGCCCTATAAAGGCACCAGAGCCGATAGTCGAAAACAATATGTACGCAATGAACCCAAGAAATGGGGTTTCAAGATTTTCGTTCGTGCTTCACCATCTGGCCTCGTCCATGACTTCATAATATACGGAGGAGACGACACTTTCCGACTCCATACTTTGACTGAAAAAGAAAAAGGCATGGGTCTTGGAGCCAAGGTTGTAATAGCCTTGGTCAAATCCATAAAACATAAACCATGCTCCATGCTATATTTCGACAACTTTTTTACGTCGATTGAATTAATGCATTATTTACGGAATGAATATGGAATATTTGCTTTAGGAATAGTCAGAGCAAATCGGCTTCTAGGAGCAGAAAAGAAATTACCATCTGATAAAGAATTGATGAAAAAGGGAAGGGGGGCATTGCACAAGTAGTGACAAATGAATACAACATCGCTGTTGTGAAGTGGTTTGACAATAAGTGCGTCTTAGCTGCAAGTACTTACGTTGACTCTCACCCAGTACAGAACATTATGCGCTACAATAAAGAAGAAAAAAAGAAGGGACCAGTCACATACCCAAATATAATAAAGCACTACAATGCAAATATGGGTGGTGTCTATTTGGCCGACATGTTGGTTGCTTTGTACCGTACGAATTTGAAAGGACGTCGTTGGTATTTACCTCTGTTTTCTCAGATCTTGGATATCTGTGTGAATAATGCCTGGTTGATATACCGTCGCGAAAACAGTAGTAACAGTGGTAAACAAAAGCTGATGCCTCTCAAAAAGTTCCGCGTCGCGCTGTTTAGACTACTACATTGCTTGCATAGAAATGTTCAGCCTTCGACTCTACCCAACCCTTTAAAGAAGTTAAAAAAACCAGCTGCGAAAAGGCCTGACGACGCTAGTCGTTACGACATGGTGGGACATCTTCCTACTTTCACGGCGAAAGGCAGGTGTAAAAACTGTATCAAATATCAAACAAAGTTTTGTTGTAACAAATGTAACACAAGGCTATGTATAACTGAAAAACGAAATTGCTTTATGAAATTCCATCAGAAATAGGTTTATTAAAATGGTTAATTTGTTTTTGATTTTCTCAGAATATTAATATTACCTTACAGAATAATATTACCTCAGCTAAACAATACTCTTTTAAATAGTATTGTTTTTTTGCCGGTGAGTAAGGTCTCCAGTGCACCGCAGTGGGGATTTGGGGAACCGTGGCTTTGGCAGTGGAGGGGCATTTGCCTTTTCGCTGCCAGAGCAACGTGTTATAGAGGTGGGCAACGCAATGGCGATTCTCTTGGTGTTGCTAATGTCTACAGGCAGTGGTGACCACTTTCCATCAGGTGGCCCGCTTGCCTGTTTGCAATAAAAAAAATTGTGACTAAATTAACTAAAGATGGATATTATAATGTTATTTTGTTCATAATTGATGTTAATGTTCCTGAAATATCTCATAAATAGTCATATTTTATTTTAAAAACTTTATGTTATTGTTGTTTTGGTATAATATTTTGTATTTTTGTTTAACCTGGCAGTGTGCATTTGAAGACATAAGCTTTCCTATTGTTTTATTATTGTGAACCTGGCAGTGTGAACTATAAGACACCTAATATATTCTAAAACCTGAAATTCATGAACGTTTTAATTTATTTTTCCTGGTGTCCTAATAGTCCTACAAACATAAAAAATAACAAAATCATATTTTTATTAACTTTAAATTCTCTGCCAAGTATAAGGTCATCACTTTTTCAAAGATTGTACTGAAAACGGGCAGAATGGACACCGGTCTAAAATTATTCAAACTATTTTTACAACCAGATTTGAATAATAGCGCCACTTTACTGATTTTCATGAGATCGGGGAAATCTCCTACTTTGACACAAGCATTAAAAATGCAAGCTAAATACGGTGCTAAAATATCAACAACAGTACTTATAACTCTGACTGACATTCCCCAAATATCTTCCGTATTTTTCAACTTAATGCTTTTAAAAGCTTTAATGATAGTCTTAGCATCTACTTCGGAACTTAGCATTTACATTCAGACATTCTCAATCTGGCTAACACTTCCTTTATATATTTTTCTTGATCCAACATAACTTTATCTTCATATCTGGTTATGTGTAAACCCACACACTGACTGACCGGGCCAATATCTTTCATTTCAAAGTGCTGCATTAATTGTTACTTTAACAAACGTTTAGATTCTTGATTAGTGAATAAAATTAAATCATCAACCCAGACAGCTATGAAAGTGTTTTTCTCTTCATTGTAGTACACATAAGGGTCTGTTTTTTTATTGTAGCATTCCTAACTCTAGTAGGACATTCAAATTAATATTCCACAGCCTGCTGGCTTGCTTCAGTCCATTTATCGATTTATGCAATAAACATACCTGTTATCCTTGTTTGTAC
Organism: Blastobasis adustella; assembly: GCA_907269095.1. NCBI lineage: Eukaryota > Metazoa > Arthropoda > Insecta > Lepidoptera > Blastobasidae > Blastobasis > Blastobasis adustella. The sequence continues at coordinate 9,181,140 of OU026128.1, read as the reverse complement.
TCTTCTGGCTGTTGCATGTAAATATCTCTATCGATTTCTTCTTGTAAAAAGGCAGACTTAGCATCCATTTGATCAATATTCATTCCATATTTGACCGCTTAGGCAAATAGATAGCGAATAGTAGTGTACCTACTTGAACACTGGTGAGTATATTTCTTCGTAGTCTGTGCCCTTTCTCTGAGCATAACCTTTAATTACAAGTCTGGCCTTGTAAAGGACCATATTGCCACACTGGTCAGTCTTTGTCTTGAATAGCCACTTATATGGGAGAGCCTTTTTTCTAGGAGGTAGCTCTGTCAAATTCCAAGTTTTGTTTTTCATCAAGGAACTGTATTCCTCATCCATGGCTTTCTTCCAAGCTGTGGCTTGTGGTGATGATAAAGCTTCCTCAGCATTCTGTGGATCAGTAAAGTCAGTAAACAAACACATATATCCCTTGTTTTCTTTATTGTATTCCTTATTCCGTTATCGATTTTGCCTAACTGCTTTTCATAATTTTATGCATTTTTGGGTCCAATTAGCGATATTCCTTGGAGTTATCACAATAGCCCATCAATATCATCCTCACTGATTTCTTATTCAATTTTTGCCGTTTCTCTTTCGGCACATGGTGGACCATAGCAGTAGAGGGGAATATTTTCATATGTGAAAGATTAGATGTTGTACCTTTCCACAATTCATATGAAGTAAGGCCATCCAATGACTTTGTAGGGGAACGGTTCACAACGTATGCTGCAGTGGCCAAAGCTCTTCTCCGGGTTAGCATAGAATAAAATACACCTTGCTAGTTCCACTAAAGCTCTGTTCATTCTCTCGGCCAAGCCATTTTGCTGAGGTGTATACGGAGTGGAGGTCTGGTAAAGAATGCCATGATGAGAAAAATATGTTTCAAAATTATTATAACAGTTCTCTTTGCCATTATCTGTGCATATTGTGATTCAATTCATTGCCCACTTTTGATTTAAAATCCTTAAATGTTTCCCAAATATTCATTTTGTCTTTGACCACGCTCTGCTACCATGTAGGAAAGTGGTATTTGTAGTATTAATAAAGAATTAAATACTATTTTGTGATAAATCAGCTTTTACTTCGAAAGCACACATCCAAAGAAAAAGGCGGCAAGACAGAGGGACAGTGACAGTGACAGCCACTCAAATGTCAAAATGGTTGCGTGGCATTATACAATCTAACATTATAGTCGAAAAAAATAGGTACCAACAGTAGCCAACGAAAAACTATATCTAATGTTACCATTCCCTAAATCAACACGCTAAGTCGCTACTCTAGGTAGGTATTTATTATGATTTCAAATCGGTGGCGGGGAAAAATTTAAATAACTCACATGTTTATTATCTGATTGCAATTATAATTTTTTTTGTATAGCTGAATAATGTGCCTTTATTATCTTAGTACATTTTTCTGTTCTAAAATTACTCGTTAAGTTGTTAAAAAGGACAAACGGATTGATTTTTTTGCAAAATTTTCATATTTCTCTCCAACTATAATTTTCATATAGTTGAATGTCTAAATAATATTGTAGCACATTTTATTCTGCTTCAGTTGATACCCCACACATACTTCTAAGTGAAATACAGTCTGTTTTAAAGGCAAATTTCAAAACGCGGCGGCGGCCATCTTGATGACTTCATAGCTGGAGAACCAAGCACTTTAGAGATTGTCTCCCAGCTGTTTTTTATTCAGAATAACATACTTAACAACATACTAAGCTAAGGGAAAGGACTAGATGAAACAGCAGCAGCAATAAGACTCGTACTGTCAGCTGCAGACTGAATGGACCCCCTAATATACATTAAATGTCTTTATAATAGTGATAAGAAATATCTCTTCATTAAACATATTGAATTTCAGAAAGCTGGCGAAACTACCGTTATCTGGCAACCGGTCACTGTGGATATGGCAATTAAATGATCCAGGTCTCCAAGTGTTTGACTACTTATTAGATGCAAAGGTCTTTCTATTGGCATTCGACTGTTGGCTCTTGGACGACACAAATTTGCAAGAAGCGGACATAATGCTCATGGACGCAAAGGACATTTCATTAAAGTTCTTAACAAAGTTCAATATGTCAATTGCAAGGAAAATAGGGAAATATCAGCAGGTAAAGTGGTAGTTTTATTAATAACTTTATAATTAATATTCTGTGAAGGCACTTGACCTTTGCAGAACAACCAGTTCTTTTGTCATTGAGGCTATCAAATACATCTCGACTTGACTTGTCGCGCAGCATGCAATAAAGGTGTCACTGCCTGTGCCACTGGTGGGGAGGAATATGATAGCTGATTGTGACCAACAATTATTGGACAATGGAATATATTGCTCCATAGTACTTGCTCTGTTATGTATTCAGCCCTTTCATCCACGTTCGTGCGTATTCACGATTGTTTTTCGTAAACCAGCTTGTAAACAATACTATTTTAAATTTTTGTAACTGGTTATTAACAAGAGTTATCATCTTGGCGTTAATGTGCCTGTTATGCTTTCTCGCACGAGGGCCCGGGGTCCGCCTTGGCCATAATCCAGGATATGGCAGATCGGGTAATTACAGCGAAGCGACTGCCATCTAACCTCCGCGACCTTGCTACCTGGGGGCTTGAGCAGATTAGGTCATGCTTACACATTCAGGCGACTGAATGTGCAGGTTTCATCATGATGTTTTCCCTCATCGTAAGAACTTCGGTTAGTATACAACTAATGTACTTAACTCAGAAAACAGAGTCATTGATGCATGGCCACAGTGGGATTCGAACCCGGTACCTCTTGGTAGTTGCATATCTTAACCACTTGGCCACCGAAGCTACCAATCATCGATCATCATCTCAGTTATCAAACAAAAATATTGAACCCATTTTCATAACTGTTTCGAAACCAGCAGCGAAACATCATTTTTTACACAAGCCTTTTTACCTTTCCGTGCTTTTAAATCAGAATTTGAAATGTTGATTATCATCATGAACATCTATGCTGCTATTACAGGAAGCAATACCGCTTCGACTGAAGCAGGTCCATATAATCAACGCACCGTGGTTTATAGACAAATTATTTTCCCTGATGAAGACAATCCTCAATAAGGAGATGACAGAAATGGTCAGTACCTACGGCAGATACCTATAGCAGAAAAGCTATCTAGAAAAATAACATGTAAAGGGTTGACTGCTGTATTAGGTCCTTACGTCCTTGAAATTGGCGTTGTGTACGGCGAATATGATAGAAACTGTAATTAGGATAGTAAAACGCCAATTTTATAGGTAAGAGCCCAATATATTGGTTATGCCTGCAGCTTTGCATAAGCTGGGACGACCTTTCCAAATTTGCAAAATTGTTATTATAAAAAAATTATTACTGATTTTGTGTCGTCGTGAGAACCAAATATCTACCTAAAACCTTTCTTCTCCCTAAAGGCTAATAAAAAAAACTATATTTATACTAACGTAAATGAGCTACGTCCTCAGTATTTTCACATCAGTCTCTGGGCCCTATTTTTAAACGGCTCGCATTCAAGCGAGCGCTACCCTTCTAATGCTTGTCTTTTCTATCTCTTGCAACTTACCATGAGTGTGAAAGAGATGGGTAGAGCAAGCGAGCGCTCGCGTGGATGCGAGCGGTTTCAAAAATGGGGCCCCCGGTTGTGCTCTCGCTTGCGAGGGCCCGGGGTCCACCTATAAGCTACGTCCTTTTTGTTAATTGTCTTTGGCGATTATGGCATTATTGCAAGGTATACATGATTATGTACAAAAGTCAAAATAGCTACAACAGGCCTAACAATTATATAATATACACATATATAACCTTTCTATAGCTGCGTGTTTAACATACCTAACTCATTCTGAGTCGCTGTCCTAATTGGCAATGTCGTACGACCATGGTCGTACTACGGGCGGTTTTGATGTCTCTGGTTTGGGTCTTCGGTTTTGAGGTCTGTTGGTTGGTTCGGCGAAGTCCGTCGTACGACCATTGTCGCAAGACTTTTGCCAATTAGGACAGCGCCTGATACTGCACTACTATAAAACTAATTACAAACTGTCTTAAATATTCACAGATTCATTTTCATGGCGCTAAATCGGATACTCTATATAATTATTTCTCAAAGGAAGAGCTGCCGCTAGACTTCGGAGGAACTCATGGCTCATTGGATGAACATAACGAGAGGTTCTTAGCACTCATCAAGGAATACAGGTATTACCATATACTTACCTAGTAGACGAACATGGACGAGAACCGAAAACTGAATTAAATGTGCATACATTTGTTCATAAATAGGAGACCTCAGAACCGCCCGTCGCACGACCGATACGATATGTAGCTTGGCACTATCCACCGATATCCATATCGAAATCCATAGTTTACTTGAAGACTTGTTATAAGTCAGGATGGGATAGAATCCTTATTCGGGTAGAAAAAAATCGATAAATTAGCTTTTGCTCGCGACTTCGTCCGCGTGGGCAACTTTTTACGTTGATCCGTTAGCATTGTTCTTCTTCACATCTGGAAATATATTTCTTCAAAGTGCTTACTGAATCCATTATCTATTCTTGGGAGGCCATCTAGCCAAAAATTAAGCAAAGCTTGTACTATAGACTATAGGTGCTAGATAACTAAATAAAACGAAATAAAGCAATAATCAAGCCTACAGATAGAACTCCTTCTGAGACCTAGGGTCTATTACTTGGCTCCACTGCGGGTGCTCCAGCTGTGGGGAAGGCTCGGCGGATAATATCGTTCAATTCCTTGTGCCGAGGTAAGCGCTCAGCGTTCCTGCTGCACGACAAGCCATGGTTGCTAGAGTTGGTTGATGCGCTTAGGAGGTTGTTTCGCATCTATCTACATATTCGTCCCATAGCCGCTGGGAACAAGAATTTGTTGGGTGCTCGGCTTCCGAGCACCCAACAAATTACTGATTACTACTACCAATGACTGTTTTCTGAGTAATGTACATTAGTTGAATACTAACCGATGCTCTTACGATGAGGGAAAACATCGTGATGAAACCTGCACATTCAGGCGACCGGATGTGTAACCATGATCCAATCTGGCCAGGTTCCCCTGGTAGCAGGGTCATGGAGGTCAGATGGCAGTCGCTCCACTGTAATTACCTGACCTGCCAAATCCTGGATCATGGTCAAAGCGGACCCCGGGCCCTCTTTCTCGAGAGCACAACCGGGACATTAACGCCAAGATGATTAGGGACTACGAACTACGCAAGAGGACAGAAAAGGTGGTAGGGACACACCTAAAACTTTCCTAATACCTAGACCTCCATACCGGATAGGCAATTATGCCTGGCTCCAAGATGAATTATAGATATTTGTGTTAAGATTTGAAATAAGTAAAGGATACGTGTCAAAGTGTTCTAGATTCTAGAAGCTCAGGATGTTTCCAAACCTGATAACACCGTGATAACAAGCTCATAAAACATATGTGAATTTTGGAAAACCTTATGGCATAGGCCATGTAGCTATTAAGTTGGAGGAGACTATTCAAAACCGTCGAATAGGCCGAATAGGCCAGTCGTATCGTCGAAATTGCAATGTTGCAATTGCGGTAAACTCGCATGCTTGCGGTAGAGAGGGATTAATTTGAAATAGTGACCCTAGAAGGTGAAGCGCGTCTAATGGTTTTCTTTTGTTTTCAGAGATAAATTGAATACGCCGCTGTGGAGAGCAACAGTTATGGACAAAAATACAATTATTAAACAATGAAAAAGCTAAATTGGAAAATGCATTCAAACAAACCGGGTTTAGTAATATTGCTATCGAATACAAAGTATGAGCCATGTTTATAGTACATTATAAGTACTTATTGGAGAATTTACAAGTTCCTGGAGCATCTTTTATTTAAAAAAATTTACGACGGCTAAGTTATTCAAAGTATATAACCTATAACCTATACCTATACCTACTCGTAAAGGCACAGAAATCTAAATAAACACATAGAAGTCAAAATACAGCAGTAATAGTAATATACATTCACTCTATAGAATGCTCAGCTCGTTTAAGCAATGTATAAAATATTTACATGTTCCATATTTTTTAGTAAAATATTTTTAAATATTATTATTATTTATTTTTTAAATTAAATAAAACACTAAATGGTTTGAAATAAAAAATGTTTATTTTATCCGTAGATATCCACGAATATCCATATTTATATAGAAGATAGAGTGTAACTAAGTATAATTTTCTCTTTTTGTGTGAAAATCAACGCATAAGTAAATTTTTTCAAACGTGAGTTGTCCATTAAAAATAATGTTGGTAAAATCGGACCGTTGATCATTTACCAGATTACGTAGACTTATTTAAAAGAAGTAAGTACTCGGTTCAAATCAAATCAAAATTTATTTATTGAGTAGGTTACATTGGTAGTACATTACATACCTCTTTCAATCGTCAAAGAGGAGAAGGTAGGAAAGTAGGAAGGAAACACAGTGACTTGTTGGCCACCCCAGGACTGGAGCACATCCACCCCACGCCGACAACAGCCGGACCGTGTCCAATATAATATATAGGATATATTATACTTAAGAAAAAAACACCTAAAACTACAGCCAGAGTAAGCCAGCCCACCAAGGTAGCACCCGTTCACGAGCAGAGCCCAGCCATCGTCCAATTCAACTATATTTTAAAGGAAAAAGGGCGACCCAGTCCCCACGCCACCGCCAGACAGACCTTTACGCTCCCACCCTACCCTTACCCTGCACACCCTACCCTATCCCTACCCTCCGCCATCCCAACGACCAAAAGACACCGTGTTTGGGAAGGGAAGGAAAATTAACGCCGCTTCCTAGGTGGTTCTCCGTGGTAAAGAAACGGCAAGAAACCCACAGAGCCTACAATAACTCTTTTATTTTATTTATACTAATACATTGTATTTGCCCTACATACATACATACAACTTAAAAGAACTAACAATTATTACTTGTATAGAACCGCAGTTCAGTCCCATGGACTTTTGTTATTTCCAGATTTGTCATTTACATATTACTTACATATACCATAATAACTTTCTTGACATCATTTGTTTTTTATAGTGACTTAAAATTTATTCATCCTTATCTCTCTAACTGTCTCAATTTATCTCTAAGTGAAGTTATAGGTCTCAATTGGGAAATCGCGCGAATAGCCTTTTTCTGCAGTAAAAATACATTATGCCGGTCGGCAGCGTGCAGGTTCTATTTCTATTCAAAACAATATAAGTCACTGGACCGGTATCACTCTCTAGAATTAATAATAATTATGATATAAGGTCATGGCAAATATATTGGTGCGGAGGGAACGTACCTAACTGATCAGTATTATTTACCGCTTAGCACTGTACTATCATAGAGAAAAATAATAGTGCTACTGCCAGTATGTCAAGGCTAAGGTTCCATTGCGAAGTACCGTCTCAACGCAAAGTTAAAATGACCAGCCGACACAATCGTTTTACTTTCGTAAAGAATCAACCTTGCTAGGGTTCCGCAATAACTAAGTGTGCAAACGCTACAAAAAGTAAATAGAGTCAATTATGGTATGCATTTCATTTACAAATTAATACCATGTGGGCAAATCGGTATTGTGGTATTTGGGCAGTGGTTGTCAGATTCTAACTGGGCCAATGAAGCTTTGTGTTGGGTTCTGAAGTAGATTGTTGCAGATAGGTTGATTTCGGGTCAAATGAAGATGTTTTATAAACTGTCCAATTATAGGGAGAACATTTTTCTCCACTAAAATCTATGGGACTTAAAGAATTGCTTCGAAATTTTACACGAATTTAAATTTTTAACAAGAAAATAATGTTTTCGCCCTAAGTACCTAATTAAATCATAATTTGGGTTACAATCGCTTACCTATAAAATATATATTTATGTAAACACCTATGTACTTGCTTAGGATGATGTATGCGGGTGCAGGTATCTACTAATTTAAAAATACTAAAGTATGTTTCAATAGAAAATAACAAAAGTAGACCACGTTATTGATAAGTAATATCGAGAAGTAAGATACTAGACCATAAATTGATCTAAATAAATATAAATAAAATAAATATGCTTAGACAAATTTACACAGCGCCATCTAGGGCCAAAGTAAGAGAAGCTTGTGTGATTGGTGTTAGATAACTGATAAACTACTTATATACTATTGTTTTTAATCTAAATAGTAACCACATTGAAAGCATTGTTGCCAAGCAATCGAAGTCATTGGATTTTCTTACGCGTGTAACAAAGAATTTCAAAAATGCCAAGACCTTCAAAGTCTCATATTGCGCATATGTAAGAAGCACCTTAGAGCACGCTTCTCAAATATGGAATCACGACGTTTACCAAACAAGATTCGAACGTGATCAGATGAAGTTTATAAAACACCTGTGGTATCGACTTAAAATTGATTATAAATGTGAGCTATATCTGGATTTATGTAAAAAAAAATATTTATTGCCATTGGATCTCCGACACAATATTCCAGTTGTAACTTACACCTTAAAAATAGCTTCTAGTTCAGTAGACTGGCCCAAATTACTCAACAAATTACAGTTTTAGGTACCGAGAGGTCATATTGGTCGTCGTAGGGTACCATTTTTGTATCCACAAGCCTTTACTAATTACAGGCAGAATTCGTATCTTATTCGGGCGAGTAGGAGTTTTCATTCATTATTGGAATCATCATCATCATCATCATCATCATCATCATCATCATATCAGCCAGAAGACGCCCACTGCTGGGCGTAGGCCTCCCCCAGAGATCTCCACAAAGGCCGGTCCTGTGCTTTCCGCATCCAGCTGGTACCTGCTATCCTTACCAGGTCGTCAGTCCACCTTGTGGAAGGCCTACCTATCATTATTGGAATCGAGCGTTTATATAATGTTTTTAATACAAGTTAAAAACACGGCGCGTAAACTGCTGAGTAGCGTATTCTTTGTGCAGTAGTAGTGGTCGAGATACGATAAAAAAAAACGCAAATCGATAAAAAAAAACGCAAATCGATGTACAGTATTTGGTACACGGGCACTTTAGGTTAAAACAATTATTTTGTTATACACACATATTTCCATGGGAGAGGGGATTAGTGATGACCTCAACAATTTTTTGTATGGGATTATAGAAACCTGTCGTGTTTGGTATCCAATGATTTGCGGTTTTCTATCAATATTTGCTTTGTACATTGTCCACTATAGGTATTGGGTTTGTTGGTGTTGTTTTGTTCTGTCATTGGGTTGCTTATTTGTTTATAAAGTGCTAAGTATTTTACAATTTTTTATTATCATGTCATTATTTATTTCTTGTGCCTACGGAATTTGCCTCGGTTATTTACCTACGATAAATTTATTAAACAAGATCTATGTGTGAAGATATAATATTAGCAAACAATTTTATAGCATTAAGTACTGATTTGTTTGATAAGCTAATGATCTTCCATATAAATAAATAAAATGAATATATAAGTCAATTTATTTAGATCATAATCATCGTCCTAGCGCTTCTCCCGGCCTCTGCCAGGGTCCGCTTTCCTATCCATTCTTCCCCACTTCGCCCGGTCTTCGGCCTCCTCGCGTCGTGACGTAAGTCGTTAAGTCACTTAATTAGATATTCGTTGATAATGTAGATTTACATTTGCTATTTTCTATTAAAACGTACTTTAGGTACCTACACCCGCAAGTCAATACAAAAAATTTAACATCATTATTGTTACTTATGATTTTGCGTTGATTGAGTTCACGCACATGAGCAAAAAACCAGTTAGCCATATATTACTTATATATAATCCGCTAGTAAGTATGTATTTGCCCTTCACTTGTCTTTCAATGGGAGGATTTCCCACAGCCGGTTAAAAAGAAAAAAATGTTCGTATAATTGTAATATATTTTTTTATACCACACAGGTGGCAAACAAGCTACGGCCTGTCTGATGGTAAGCAGTCACCGCAGCCTATGCACAATTGCAATAGCAGGGGGGACCCACGCGTTGCCGACCCTGTAAAAACCTTTTCACCCCTTTCTTGAAAAACTCTATGTTGTACTCTAAAGGGAAAACCTCTCCAGGTAGTTCATTCCACAACGTGGATGAAAGTTCCTTTGGAACCGCACAGTTCGCGACCAATTTGGCTCCTAGATGTAAAGATGAACTACCTGTTGGTGGCAAGCGGTGCGATGATAGAATGTAGCTGTAGATGGCGTTGATTAGACACGATTCTCTTAAGTGAATCAAAACGAGACAGTTAAATATTTAAAAATATAGACTGTTTGCACTTTTTGGCACTAAAGGTACTAAAAACTCAGGTACGTATCTTTGCACGAAATACCTTTCCGGATAACTTCAGTTATTCAATTCGATACCACACACCGTCACCGCACACTTAATTTTTACTTTTTAAATTTGCTTTTAGAAAGTCGCCCATTGCCTTCTCAGTTAAAATATGATTAGTGATCACTATGGCGACATTTACAAAACCTGCAGCTATAGCCACAATAACTTGGTACTTATTTACTGGGTGGCTCTATTGAGTAGACAAATGGATACCATGATATGAGGTCAGTGTACCTGTCTTCATCATCACCGTCCAGCGCTCATCCCGGCCTCTGCCAGGGTCCACTTTCCTACCCATTCTTCTCCCCTTCGCCCGGTCTTCAGCATCCTGGCATCGTAAGCCGTTGGCTCTCTCAACTGACTCAGCGATGTCAATCCATTGCTTCTTGGGTTGTCGACGAGGCCTCTTTCCTGATACCGGCAAGTTAAGGCACCTATTTCTTATATATCCTTGAGGCTTAAGCAACATGTGACCAAACAGGTAAATATATCTAAGTGCCTACACAAAATAAAAAACTAAACGTAAACAAAGGATAAAAAGACTAAATGATATATAGTTATGCTAAAATTCTTGTTCCACTGGTTTCGGCTGTAGGCTTATAATTATACTAATGTAAGTCTGGGTCTGCCTCATTGGGGTAATGAATAGATGGCATCTATCTACTTAGAGGTATAGCTTTTTTATGAAAAACTTATTAACAAACAAGCCGACAGCCTGAGGACAGACAGAGGTAAACGGTAACTGTCGCCAATAACATCATGCATTTAAGTTTCATGGAACAGAAATGCAGAACCACAGGTGCGTTATCACTGTAAGGACTAAGATAACATGACTAATTTCTGTAATTGCGCTGGCTACCTTATTCTTCAAACCGGAACACAACAATGAAAGCATTGTTGCTAGGCTGCGGACTCCTCAGGCTTCAAGCAGAGTCTTAGGTACCTTTCAGACTTGTATGATAAATGAAAAATAATAATAATTTAGTAGGTAGTTTTTGCGTGAAAGATTAACAAACATTCAAACCTGCATCTAAACAAAACATCTATCCTCAAATGTTCGTATAAATAAACTAGTTGTGCCCGCGGCCCATGCCGCTTGGTAGGTAGGTATTCGGAAAACACAGTAGCATAAGTCCATCCACAGGTCTTAAGCTTTCTACATACCAAATTTCATGAAAATCGGTTCAGTGGTTTAGCAGTTAAAAGAAAAAGTAACATACTGACAGAGTTACTTTTGCATTTATAACATTAAGGTAGGAAGTTAGGATAAGATTTTCTACTTTTTAACGACCTGAGTGGTTCAGTTGGTTAACATGCCGCATTCGCCGGTCTGCCAACCAGAGGACCCGGGTTCGATTCCCGGGCCAGCAGAAAATGAAATGATGAAATTTGATTTCTGTTACTGATCTGGGTGTTATTAGTATAGTAAGTACGTATTTAAAAAAAAGTATATAAGTAGTTTATTAGTTATCTAGCACCCATAACACAAGCTTTGCTTTCTTTGGGGCTAGATGGCGCTGTGTGAATTGGCAAAGCATATTTATTCCTTTTTTTTCTCAAGGTTATGATCTAAAAGACGAGCTCTAAAACTTAGTAAGTAAACAACTGGTTGGTTCACTATTCTAATAGGACAATCGATTGCTAAAACTCTAGAACATGATCTGGTTAATTGGAATTAGTCATTGTTTTTTCCTCTATTTTGGACTAAACAGTAATACAAATACAAATATTATTATTATATTTGTATTACTGTGTAATTCAAAATAAAGGAAAAAGCAATATGTCTAATCGCAATTAAGCAGATAATGTTCTAGAGCTTTAACATAAACAGTAATAGATTTAGAATAAACAGTAATACAAATATTGAAGTAAATTAAAATTACTACCGACAGACCTGTAGTTCCCTATTTATAGTAATAAAATTAAAGAACATGTATATTACTAGCAAACTTACTAAAGATATTTCGAATGTCAAGTCACTTACCATTATAAAAATTAACCATAACAGTCGAATCTTGACGATAACAAGTTCTTAAAGGTTCCTAATTAATTATTAAGCATGTCCATATCATCAAGTAACTTATCAATGATTAAATCATTACAGAATCCACATGCAGGTCAAATAAAAGTATTTTTTGCAAAACATGTTACATTCATCCGAGTTATTTTCGCAATATTAAGCTCAATTTTTCTACGGAATTTAATACACTAGAAGAAATCGGCTGACTGCACTCACGACTGAAACCCTACATTACAACAAATTTTACAGCAGCTATTTAAATACATATAAATTATAAAATATAATATAGTCTAGTTTAAAATAAAGCCGTTTACCGCATCCGGATACCTGTATATCCGCTAACTCAATTTTTATGCGGTTTTCAACATCACTTAGGTAAGTTATACGTAATAACGTATATAAGTGTTAATGTTGGCCGTATAATAAACTGTAAGGGCGGCGTAGGTTATTCTGCGTCATCGAGTACAAGAAAAAATACACTTTGTAGTGGTATTACCCGTTTAGAAGACCCACAAAAGTTTGGACTGCCCGTGCGCAACAGGTATAAAAATTTTATTTGTTGACCTATACATTGACTTTTCCTCTTAACATACATATCCTCTTGTGTGGGCTCTATAAGCAAAAAAACCGGCCAGTCTCACATATTCTTGGCAGTTTCGCGTTTCAGCCACATTAAAGTCATTTTTCTCTTTTGTGGCTCGATGACGTAAGATAACCTCCCTCGCCCTCACAGTCGATAACCACAATTTTGCAAATAATTCCCAGCATAATTGAATAATTCAAGAAAAACTGAAAGTGCTTGAACAAAAGGGCATACAAAATAAATATTGTATTTCGACCGGACTACGTGTGTCAGCCTATTTATACTAGATAGGTGTAACACCCTGTATAATAGATAGGTATCGATGAATTATACCTAGTATAAATGCTACTGCATAGATTATCCTTTTATAAAACGATGGTTAGGCAGGCACGTATCCATAATGAAAATGTATTTATACCTACCTATTACTGTTTATGGCAGCCTTTATAATTAGCATTAATATGGACAGTCAGCTTCAGAATAGTTTTTTATGGACTTTTTTTGCCGTAGATTTTCATCAAAGAAAGAAATATCATGTTTTGGGAGCAAAAAAATCACGGGTGTAATTTGCTTCCAAAAGATATTGATAACTACAAATGTATAAGTTTATTATTTATTGTAAAAGATCTACCATAAAAAAATTAAAGACTACGATTACGTAATTTTTTATATATTTTTATATGTTTATTTATAATATATCAATATTTGACTAGTAACTCATACCGGGTAATATATATTTCTACTCTAATAAAATAAATAGATGCTTAGGTACGTCATTTTAGTTTGTTATACAATTAAAATCAAGGTTTTAAGGCTGGGTCAACGATTTTATGTGTCTTAACAATCAGTAGGCGTTTGAGCTTAATCGAAAACAATTTCTATCCCAATTTTTGGTACCTATTTTAATTATACCTACCTATCTAGTAGTGTAGTAGCTATATTGTAGATATGAACTCGCTCGCATATCTATTGGTTTCGTGCTCGGAAAATACTATGGTGGTTCCATATACGCAGCTGTAGGAGGCATTAAACGTTTTGTACACGAGTGTACGTTCGAATCGCCATTGACATTGAGTTCCGTGAGTTTATTTGGCTGGGCACGAAATAAGTCGCTGGGCGCTGAGTGAACTGTTATGCCGTGTCAGTTTTTGTTAAGCCCCCGAAAGTAGCGGAAGTACTTTGCGCGTAAAAATAACTTTTCGTACAAATTTAAGAAAACATTTTTTTTTATACCAGTGAAGTTTTTTGTTATAAGGTAAGTGATTGTCTTGTAATAATAACTTGCAGCGCATCGCCTTTTAGGGTGAAATAAAAGATGAAAACTTCAATAATTAAAAAAAAGCCTTATTCTAAATAAATTATTTAAACTATAAAACTAGGTACTTAATATAAAAAAATTGTCCTAGGTTTTAATTTAATTTTGTTTTTTGTATTGCACAAAAGTGCCTAGAAGGCTAGCCGCGTTGCCCTGCTAGATGGGGAGATTTATACGCTGACCCAAATTGGAGCCAGCATTGTGGTCATTGTGGACTAACACTAATGTAGAACAGGCGCTTTGGTAGATCCCGATATAAGGAATGTGCGCCTGCTCGCAAACGTTTCCACGTGAAATGACGCAAATATGTAGTCGCCACCATGCCATGCATGCGTATTTGCACCGTTTGGCATTTTCAGCAGAGGGATCACCGGCCCCTGCTTGAGACGCAGTGGCTGGAACATGGTACGGCGCGAGAGTATCGATGCACGTAGCATCCCAGACCAGAGACCGTTGCAGCTTCCAAGGCCTGAGCGTTACTCTATCAGGTCTTTTACCATTATCACGGGCTAAACCGTTGGGTTCCAACACCGCGGGTGCACAAGCGGAGTTAAAGGCCCGACGGATGAAATCGTTCAAATCTGCATGACGTGGAATGCGTCCGGTGCTTCTGCTGCACGACAGATCATGGTGGCCGAGCTGGTCAACAGGACGGAAAGTGGTAGTGGTGCAGAGCGCTGCAGGGAGCGCCAAGGCGCAGGGTCGTGGCAATCCTGAATGTGACACGGTCGAGCAAAGTGCCGATGTTTTTGAAGGCATTGCCTGGAGCCAGAAGCCCGACTTCCATTCGCCAGCAGCCATAAAGTGAGCACGCTCTGCAGAATTGGAAGTTGCGTTTAAAAGTTTGTTTCGCGTCAACTTATACGGCTCGTCTCATAGCCGCTGCAAATAAATACCGCAGGTAAATCACGTTATTAGCAATTATTATTGTAGTAAAATTAATGGCTACAGTGAAATCTAACACAAATTAACGAAAATAAATTTATTATTATAATTTAGCCATATCCTGCGAAGTAGTGAAGTTTAAAAAATATATAATATTAATTAACACGTAGCGCATAATAGAGTTGGACTTGAGACTCCTCCGAAAATGCATCAAATTGAAGAAAAAAAATTTAAGAATAGCTAGCATTCGACACGGTTATAATTAACATCTCATCTGTATTTTCTGTTATGTTTTCTTGTGTACAAAAAAACTGTTTAATAAATAACATCGCAGCCCATAACGGAGTTGGACTTGCACCTCGAGGGCTCTTCTTCAATGGCAGACAGACAGAAAATGCGCTGCCCATTTTCTTGTTAACTTTATGGAGGTAATTAATATTGTCTACCTCTATGACATTCGCCTTTGAGACAACCGCCAACGGATAGGGTTTGTGCTATATTCTCCTGGTCACAACACGGCATGTATCTACATGTGTATACCATATATATACTTAAATTATTGAGAGAAAAGATTTGATTGCTTGCGATTTCAGTTGTTTGTAATGGATAAACTCAAAAACGACTTTAAATATTCTTTCACCTAGGTATAAAAGGCTACGTTATCAGCGAGTAACATAGAATATATTTTATTAAAAAAAAATTTAGATCCCAAGGGAAATTGCAATAATGTTCAAGCATTAAATTCATTTTTTGATGGAGAAATTTTAATGAAAACAACCATAACCTATTTATAATCTTGACCTTCTTAATTTGTCAATAAATGCATAAAAATGTGCGGATTCTACTTATCATTCAAGTCACGTATTGTTTTTTTGCGATAAGCTGAAGATGTTTCGTTTCAAGTCTATTTAGCGCCCCGCGTTAGCCTCACGTAGATTTAAACGATGCACGTGGTCAGCAGCAGATCCAGGAGTTTGTGAAGACCTCGACGTCAGGGATTCTGATGATGGTGATTAGGAATTTAGCAATTAAATTATAATGGATCTTTAAATTATGCCTGAATGATACGAAATGTCAACCTTGATTGTTTTGACAATAGTGATTTCATTCTCTGCCCTTTGAATGTTAAATATTTGCAAACTGCTTAGTATTCCTTAATCAACATCACACCTTATGTACCATAATAAAGAGGCCATAATTTAAATTTATACGCACATACATATGTACCTACTTATGACATAACTTCGTACCTCTAAGCTAATATTATTGAGGTAATAGTAGATTACAGCGTCTGATGTAGCAAGTCCGGAGTTAAATCAGTATCGCTTCACGACATTTTCGTTACATTGAGTAAAAATATAATTTGGAAGAGAAATTTATAATAACACGAAACACATTTTTTTTCTTTCACACTTTTCTATTTGCACAATTTGAGCAGTCTAAGGCCCTGCCTGGCCAGCCTAGTCTTTAGTCACATTGTTCGCAACCATGCCTTTTTATTTTATTTTTGTAGAAAGAAAAAAGAAAATTGTGGATTCTTGAATAAAGTCTCTTACAAAGTTTTTACTCTTTGCCTTTAGTTTCTCAAATCATTATACTACCAAGGGAAGTTTCATACCATATTATTTACCTTGATACACATTTCGACGAGACATTTTCGAGCAAGAGGTGTGAAAATATATATTTATTGTGTCACGTAGTAGACTTGGGCTTGTTGGTGTACCCGTGTGCGAAAAGTGTATTTAACATGATTATACATAAAAGACGATATTTTATAATCTGGTAAACATTGTTTTTTTTACACATGTAAACCCTTTTTACTTTGTTTAACTAAATACGTATTTAAATTTTTTTTCTATACGTATATATATACGTTTATGCAAAATACTGATCATTTGACTTCATTGAGCTATCATGTGTTGTTCCGAAAAAAAACGTCATGTAAAATAAGTGAGTTGTTACTATTGCTCATAGGTACATTATAAGGAATCCTAACCCGACGAACATGTATGAAAGGTTGATGAATGTGGATGAAGCTAGATAGGTTTGTCGCAGCACATAGTAACGATGTCGTATCTGCCAAGTCTATGCCTATCTACGGAAAAAGGCGTATGTATCTATTAAAATACGTATATATATATATATATTTTTTTTTAACCCCCTCACCTAAAAGAGGGCTGTTGTAAGATTGAAGTATATATCGATATTAACGCGGGTTTTTTTTATTTGAAAGTTGATTTAATCAATGTGGTGTGGTAGCTTTGTTTAATTAGATATGTGAGGAACTATTTTAGTATTTGTTGACTTTGTCGGGGGTCATTACATAAATGGTCAATAACCCCTATAATTTGATAGATATCGAATCGAATTTTACGTTTACTCTGTATTGTACTGGTTAGACATTTGGCTGGACAACCGCTGAATCGCTCGGCTCGATGCGAGCGGTATTCAAGTTTGGTTTTCGGCGAAACGATGTTTTGATGCTGTTTTTCCCTATTTTTTAAACCAACTTTTTCCGTGTTGCCAATGTGATTAAAAAAATATTGAATTTTTCCTGCCGAAAATTATAATTGGGAACCATTTGAATCGATGCGAACGAATAAAAAATAGAGCCCCAGCTGCCGGTTACGGGGTTTACACTTTGGTACAAACAAAGATTTTAATGCACATAGGTATTTTAGTTGGTGCTTGATTCAGTTTGTTAGGTTTTATCTTTTATTTAATGTACTTGTCAACCTATGAATTAGACAAGGATATTTAACCAAATATTTAGGTAAGGTTGTAAATTCGTAAATTGAAAGTTCAAAGGTTCACTCATTCTGCGACATTAAAACCTGACTAATCTGATTGATGTAACAATGTTGTTTAGGAGGAAACGAGTTCGATGGACATTATTAAAAAATTATTAGCGCTTGAACGCGTTGAATTACTTTGCCGGTAGATTATTTTTTCATTGTAAAGCTGTGGATGATAATTTCGCGATGCCGACAACTCGAGCAAAAAGTATAAAACCCGTTTTGAAACTAAACAAAATCAAGGTCATTTATAGGTCAATAGGTACCTACAAGTTGAATTTTGAGGATCTTGATCGAGTAGGTACCAATGAAAACGTCGCTCGCTCCAAAAATGCTTGGATTTTAGAGATAGGTACATACTTATTTAATAATATTTATAAAAGCCGTCGGCCGTGTGGTGTCCGGTAGAGTAAAATAGCACCAACCCCTTACACTCGTGGGTGTCGTACAAGGCGACTAATGTTTTCGAGACAAAAAATCTAGTCTTCGTAGGCTGGAAAATGGACAGCAGCATTTTCCATTGTTATATTTGTAACTCTGCGATCTCCAACTCCCCTGCCAAGCATGAAGATTAACCTCTTCTTTCGTGGGAGTGGCCCTTTGTCCTGCAGTGGACTGCAATGGGCTATGTGATGATAATTAATAAAAGCTTAAAAATAGAAACAACACTTACGTAAACAACAACATATTTTTTCGAAGGTTAATTAAGAAGACATTTTTTACGTAGGCATTAATTGCATTCAGAGGTGTTAAAGGTAAGGTCGACGTTTTGTTTGTCTAATTAGTTTAGTTATTTATCGATATGTCGTTATCGATGTGTAGAGTCCTTCTTTTTTATTGATTAGTAGATTTCTTGGTGATTCCGTTATTGCTTTTATTTTTTGTTATGTTTAAACTGTTACTTGTTGGTTTTAAATGAGACCTAAGGAAAAAGATTTATGACAGCTACGGCTTTCGGGCTTCACGACGTGAGGGTTCTGAAGACAGAGCAAAGTATAGGAGTAAAAATAAAAAATCTGACCCTCGCAAATGCCGGGATTGTTAGCTACGAATATCATCATCATCGTTCACAATACAATAGAAGCTGCATTTAAAACTGTTCAGAACCCATTTACTAGAAATATTACATAAACTTTCGGTGGAACCGTGTATAGAGACATTGAACCCCTAAATTGATTCGGCCTTGTATAAACTGAGTGCCTGCCTCGTTAGCGCGAGCTAACCTCAGATAAAAAAATGATCAATGTATCTAATAGACATCCAGTGCCATCTAGCATGATGTGTCACAACGAATGGATTCGTTACGTTTAAATATAATTTATATTAACTTCGCCTTAAACGAATCTAATATGGGACTGTAAATGTAGAGATTTATTTATTTACTTACTTACTTACTTACTGCGCTGGCTCAGCGACCCAAAGTGGATCTTGGCCTCCGACACTAGAGATCGCCACCTCATCTCCTGCCAATCGAGGATTCCTAGTGCGTGCAAGTCTTTCAGAATTTCATCCTTCCAGCGACGTCCGATTATTTATTTGACAATTACTTATTTGACTTAAATTTAACTTAATTTATTATTTATTTGACTTATTATAAATGAATTATTTATTTGGCTGTGAAATTCCATGTCGTAGTTCAGCTTGTGCCTGGTTCAGTGAATTCAGACCGGATGTTATTCTCCATAGCTATTTCCGTTAAGGTCAGCTGGCCACTAGTAATTACCAAAATAATTAAATAATGTAATTTTTTTCCCTGCTACTGTAACGGGTTTGTTTTGTACAATTAACGGTACAATATAATCAATGAGCAATAATGTTTAACTGCGTTTAACATCCGTTTTAATAGGTATCTAATAAAAATCGTAAAAAATATAATAAAAAAAAAAGTAAATAAATATGCTCGAACAAATTCACACAGCGCCATCTAGCCCCAAAGTAAGCAAAGCTTGTGTTATGGGTGTTAGATAACTGATAAACTATCGGTACACTTTTTTAAATACATACTTATTTGATATATCTACTACACGCAGACCCGTAACAAAAACTAAAATTCCATTTTTGCTCGGCCGGAAATCGAACCTGGGACCTCTGCGTGGCCGAGCGGCATGTCAACCAACTGAACCGCTCAGGTCGTTAAATTAAAAACGATTATATGAACTTTTTTGCCACAGCGATTCGAGAGTTGAATATAAGTTGTAGACTCTACAACAACTCTACAATGTAGAGTTTAAAAAAATACGGCCTACATATCGATAACGTTATTGGTCATATAAGGTAAATCGTCCGGTCTAATATGAAATTAAAAATTTCTTGGTTTTTTCCCACCGCAAGTTTTCCATGTTGCAGGATATTATGAGAAACTCTTTGTAGTCGCTCTAGTACGGACGATACGCAGCCGTTCAGGAGCAGGTCTAATTATGGTTTTGGGGTCACAATGATACCCGTCATCTTCCCTCATTTAACCCAACCCGCGGATATTCGGACCTTTACGTCGCTGTCGATGTACCCAGTAAGTACAGGTCCCAGTAGGCCAATTACGCAACTCTGTATGTTATGGGTTCAGTTGCTAACAAAGTTCTATTGCAATAAACTGAAACTATTAAATCGATCATACGTAATCGCAAAAGTAACAATTTCAATAATTGAAATCAGAGAACTGTTGGCAACGGAGTTTCGGAATTAGCCTACAGGTATCTGTCCTGATCCGTGCGCTTGATTTCATTCTAGCCAACAAAATCTGTTGCGTAGCATTTGCATGAAGAAGTAAGCAACATCCTTAGAAACATCTTTACAAACTTTCGCATTTAGGATGATTCACATATTTGTATGACATGACAACCATGTGAGTCATACCTATCTACTACCTATCAACTATAGCCTGCTGGCAGGCCATAATGCGACCTTACCGCGACCGCCGAGTCAGAATTCATAATCAGAATTGTCTTTATTGTGTAACCGGTTTCGATGGTGTCCATCAACGGACAACCTGTGCTTACATCATAAACACGTTTAATTTAAACCCACTGAACATAAATCTCTCCAAATTAGTGGCCGCTTTTGCAAGCTTGCCTTTATCATGCCGAAAATGCTATTGTATGGAGGTATAAACTACCTACAACCTTGTTGGTAAACTTGCAAACAAACAAATATGTATTTACCACTTCGTATTTTATTAGTAGTATTTTAAATAGAATTACTTAAAAGTACTTTAATGTCCAGTCTGTAATATTTATGGATCCAATTCAGTCACTTAATTAAATAAGCCATGGCAAGAGTTTTGCTTTCTCATAAAATAAATTGCAACAACCCAATTCATCTCTTAAAATACCAACCAAGTTTAGACACATAAAGTAAATGTGATACCAATCTATTAATTTTTTTTGTTGGATACCACTGGTTACCATGTTAGCTGGGGTCTAAAGTGGCAAGAATAAAAGGAGATGTATGATAAGCGTTGTGGATATATGCGAGGCTAGGGACTTATGTCAGGACAGAGCAAAGTGGCGGTCCATAGTCTCCTCCTACCCCACCTGTGGGACAGAGGCGTGAGCTTTATGTATGTATTTATACCATGTAAGTAGGTATCTATGAAAGTAAAACCGATCATACCAGGAAACCACAAGCCGTTTTAAATGTCATTGCATTCTGTCACTTCCTGTCGGCCATGGAAGGGTGGAAGAGCACGCTATCGGTCTCCTTGTGCTTTGGAGAATAAACTTAAAGAAACTTAAACTAACTTTAAGGGTATATTTTATAAGGATAGATATTTTTCCTTTTATTTGCTATTTTATCTGAATAGATATTGTGTTTTATAAAGTTTGCTTGTTTTAATTTGTAGATATGTTACAGGAAATGTACCTATGTAGTCCGTCATTATATAGAATTCCTAGGAAATGTAAACAACATCGACCATAAATAATAAATATGAACAATGCTTCGACAATTCACACAGCGTTATTTAGCCCCAAAATTAGCAAAGCTTGTGTAATGGGTGCTAGACAACTTATAAACAAATTATATATATATTTTTAATACATACTTATCATACACATAACACCTAGACCCGTAACAGAAATTAAAATTCATGATTTCAATTTATCCTCGGCTTGAAATCCAACCCAAAGCAGTGGGTGTGAACCCACTGAACCCAGTTTTACTAAAGCGGCTGCACTTTCTAAGGGAAAACTAGTTTTTGTGAAACCCTTTTCTCTACCCACTGGATACAGGCGTGACGTTGACAAATGACCAAAATATTTTAAAGTTTGCTACCTTCATGGTTAAGACTGGCATTTTTTTTTGCTCTGTGCAAATAATGACAAAGGATGCTGCTTACAACTAAATATACGACACATCGTACCTAAGTACTTCTCTACTCAGTAATTTCAGCATAATTAACTATAAACACCTAGTCATTTTACAGTGTGTTATTGCAACAAAGTAAATACCTCTATTTATAACAATAATAAAACTTCTAAATTATGTACGTTGATGATTATTGGCTCCTCAGCATTGTTCAATGGAAATGTAGAAATGGACGAAGGAGTTAGGGAACAAATAAACAATAGGTATTATATAATTTAGCTAGCTAGACTATTGCAAATAACCAAAATTGTAGATAATAACAATTGTACACAACACATATACTTACAAAAGCTCTAAAAATGCAAATTGTTTGTTTTGTTTCAGATGCCACAGGACGTGAGTCAAGACATCGCGGCTCTCCGCGAATGGCTTGCCAAAGAGTCATATTTGCCTCAAGATTTTGGTGAGATCTGCCATTCTCATAATTATATCTACTATATGTAGTGCTTATTTGGTTGTTTTAGTTTTATTTATTAGTTGAGCCGCTAAACTGGCTCCGCTATAATAAAAAAAAATATCGTCAATCGGCTCCTGAGGTGGTGTGCGTTGTCTATATTATATTGCAAGCACACTGCCGAGACTTGGCCATTTCATTCTCACTTCTTAGTTTTCCTAACACAATAAAAAACATAAATTATTATAAGTAAGACTCACTGCAATCTGCTTTCAATTCTTTTTCTTTTATATAAAGCAATATTGGTGTCACAAATAGGACAACCTTAAAAAAAATACAGTAAAAACTATAGAATTATATATCTTAGAACAATCATGCGTATCAAAACGAAAGCAATATATTTTTCACTGTAGTTAAATAGCCTAAGCACCTATCTATTAAGTGTTTGATTAGTATTAAACTATGACAAATATTTACGTACGCAAATTTGGTGTTTAGCGGAATATGTAGGTAATTGAAGGTCACATTTTTAAAACATAATTGACTATGACGAAGAGGTTTGCCATACGTATGTTTTAAGTAAACAAGTACGTATTTAGTGTACAAATCTACGTTACTTAAATTTGCAATTACTTAGTGTTCTGTCTGTCAATTTTTTTGAAAACAGAATAATTAGTTAACGGATATCCGCCGAACAAAAGACAGTCGAAATCCTACCCATCCGAACCGATAATCTATAGGTACAGTATTTTTTCTGACAACATGTTTTTTGTTACGTTCAACAATTTGTTGCATTTAAATAATAGGTAAGTTTTATCACTTAATTTTATTACTTGACTTTAGAAAAGTCATTGTTAGAGCAGCTATTATTATAAGTAGAATCCTACTAATGTTATGAATGCGAAAGTTTGTAAGGATGTTTGAATGTTTGTTAGGTACTCTTTCTCGTAAATAACTACTGAACGGATTTTGATTAAATTTGGCAGCAATGTAGCTTACAGCTCAGGATTAGGGTTGCCAAACCTACTATAAGAAAAGTATTATATTCTGTTGGGAAAATATATATCAACCAAATGTAGGTACTATATTTTAGCAATGCTGCGGCAATATTGTCTTCGGGTACGACTATAGGTATTTGTTAAAAAAATACACCATTTCTTTAAATAAAAAGTACTTACCTACGTACCTTTAAAAAAATTTACCAATTAAGTGTGTCCGGTAGAATAGCGAAGGGATCTTTGACAAGGGTGTCAAACAAATTGTAAAAAATCTGCTTAAAAATATAGTCCGGCAAATATGTGAAAGAATTGCGCATTTTATGATAGAAGCATACAATTTGGACCACATAAACTACATATATCAAGGTTTAAATTTGGATATGAGGCCATCTAAAATTTTGCCTTTTACACTAATGGCGGACATTTAAAATGGCAGCTTCAGAGAGTTTGATAAATGCTGCCTTTAAATGTTCTTGGATGATGTTTGATAAATAGTAATAGTAGTGGCAAATAATTGTTGTTCTGTGCGTAATAAATTTTAGTATAAAAAAAAATATAATCACATTTTGTACATAAATAACCCGGTGCGATTTCGTTCGCGTACACCTACTTTACCCCTACCTACCCTTTTTTAGTTACTTATAAACCTTTCTCATGAATCACTCTATCTACTGTTGAAAACCGCATTAAAATTCGTTGCGTAGTTTATAAAATCTAAGCGTACATAAATACAGACGTTGTAAGACGCTTTGTTTTACACTATATACATATAAATAGACATAGATACTTAAATTATAACATAATTTGTTTAATTAAAATGTTTAACGGAATTAGTAAAAATGCAGTACCAAGAAAGTGTAAGTGAAGTGTAAAAATTGAGAGTGGTTACTAACTAACGTTAAATTGTAATACATCCTATACGGTAATTATAAATGAAAAATTGTGTGGGAAACTTAATAATGATTTGTCAATACCTATTCAACGATACCCCACATGACATAGTTTGTCGACATAATTTTTTTAATTTTGCACAAAATAGCGGCTATACAAATAATAATCGTCAAATAACAATAAAACATTTGTGTATTACAGCATTCAGAGGCCGCCATTCTGAATGTCCACCATTGCTGCTATAGGGGAAATCAAAGATGGCCTCATATCCAAAATCAACCCTCTACATATGTAGTATACGTGTACCAAGTTGTATGCTTCTATAATTAAATGCGCTTTCTTACAAAAAATTTCACGAATCTGCCGGACTAATAGTAAATAAAGAATATTAGATATTTTAAATTGATCCTTTATTTTTACACCCTAAATGGAAATCTCCTATATTCTTCTTTAAATTTCTTGGAAAGCCTACCCAGAATAGCACATAGGTATAGGCTATAATTTATCCCGAAATATAATGTGGTTCCCGCGGGAGCGGGTCTGGAACGTTATAACCAATATTAATCGAATTTTACGCAAACGAGATTGCGGGCAAAAGCAAGGCTAATCTAAAAAAAAGTGGTCCTGAATGCCATATGTTCTATAACCGCGCTAAACCGGTTAGTTAAAAACTTAAATTCAATAGGTATGTTAAAATTAAAGAGCCTCATTTAAATATGTTTGGAGCTAGAGGATAAAAAAATACGTTCCGCAAAATGCCAAATGGTATTTTCCGTATCTGGCATTACTTAGCTATGAAAAGGAAAATAACGCTTTATCGAATTCGAAATTTTTATACCAGTTTTCAAATTTTAATACCTATATTTTTACCTACCTGGAACTTACTTTAACACCCGACGCATAAATATGGGTGTGATGGAGAAAAAGAAAGGTTGTGCCTGCCAGTGGCATCGTTAAAGAAATTATAAGTAGTTGTACAGATAAAACATCCGAGGGCATCGTAGGTACTCCCGCACGGATGGACCTCGGCCCATCCCATGAAAATAACACTTACCTACCTAGTTTGTTCACGAATTCGTCATATTAACTTGGGCAACATTTTGTGCCGCTGAATGCCTGAAATCTTATAGGTCCCGCTTTATTATAAGTTGGTAGACATTTGCGAATACCATTTCAGAATTTCAACGTCTTCAATATATCATAACAATTCACACAGCGCCATCTAGCTCCAAAGTACGCAAAGCTTGAGTTATGGGTGCTAGACAACTGATAAACTACTTATATACTTTTAAATACATACTCATTATACATGTAACACCCAGACCAGGAACAGAAATAAAAGTTCATCACTTCAATTTCTGCTCGGCCTGGAATCGAACTCGAGACCTCTGCGTGGGAGCCCGGATTTTAACCGCTAAACCATTCAGGACGTCCAATCCAGTTATTCCCGGTCGTACCCACAGTGGGAACGTATCCATTGATTAACCACAGACTATAAAGAACTCTATATCCGTGACACCGATTCCAACGTGAATAACAATAATAACGCCGAATTCCATCCACATGTTATGGCGTCGGCTAATCTACCTTGATCACCTTTGAATGATTACGAATTCAAGATCAGTGGGCCAAACTATAAATAAACTATCAAAGCGGATATGTCAGTCACCATATTTTCACGTAAATATGTCACCTATATGTCAGGAATTAGGGCAGACTAGCAGGGGAGAAATCCATCAGAAGGTATTTTCGGGTTAGTGTTGAAGAAATAAAGACTCAGCCGAACAGTTTAACAGTGTATTGAGACAGTAAAGCGATATTACAATAAAAATAGCAAACAATAATAGAATAGGATGAATTTAGAATAGTTACAGTAGCAGACGTAATGTGGGACTACCAAACCCTTGGGTTGCTTGAAGACCCGCGACCACCTCGACCGAAACTAGTGAGGTGCGCTTGAACGTCTTTCCATATAATTTGTAGGGCTTTCCATATAATTAGTTTCTGCTAGGCAGGGAATAGAACCCGGAAGCTAAATAAACTACTCAGGTCTTCGTATAACTGTAAATAAATTGTAGTCTACCTAAAGGGAACACTTATGACAGTGAACAATTAATACACGTTTAAAACACAGTACTTAAACAATAATTGTTGTTTTCAGATGCTAGTAAAATACATTTTAATTAAATGTTCTAAAATGTATATTTGTTAATTAAAAAAAAAATATATACAATGAATATTCAACATTTAAATAGGTATATTAAGTAGTTTGACGTAAATGTCCCTCATTAAACATCTTCCCGGTGACAATAACTATGATGGTATGATGACTATAATAAAAAGCTAGAAAAACTGACAATAGGTTGTTATCAAGTTTCGTTTTTGCCACATCATAATTAAGTGCTTCAAAATGGAAATTGTATCATTACAGTAATTGACGTTTATATTTCTTTTTACAGTTCGAAACTATAAAAAAGATTTTTTTCCAATTTAATGAAAGTTATGGTCAAGTACCAACTACCAATCGATATCCGGTCAGATATTGGAAAATATTGTCAGGGACAAAATCAGGGCCACATAATAAAAATGTATAACACTAAGGGCGGCTTGTACTAAAGTCTTAAACGCATTTAAGCTGATTCTTAAACAAAAACTTCATACTAAAAACGTTAAACGTCTTTCATAAAGATTTTTAAGAATTTGGTGCATGCCGGGCTTAAAGCCGTATCGAACGCAGTGCGTTCACTTAAAATTTTCGAGTTTTAATAGTCGGACTTGGCAGCTGTCATAATTTCCTTGTATACACGACATAAAGTTAATTTTCGATTAAGCGCAGTCGCGCGTTATTGAAAATGATCAATTTATTTATTTATTTATTTAAAACTTCATGCACTGTTACGTACAAAGTCTATGTCGTGCGTGTCAAAATGGAACGTTTACAAGGAGATGTATAGCCAACGAACGCTGTGAGAACGCATAGTAATGCTACTATACTTTGACATATAATATCAGTAAATCCGGGTGTAAATATATTTCCAATCTCTTAACAATAGTGCAACTAATTCCATCAGATGACTTAATGCTGAAGAAGTTCCTGCACAGCTGCTACGGAAGTCTGGAAAAGGCAAAAAGGTGTATAGAGAAATTCTCATTGGGACGCGCTAGATTGATAGAGGTTTACAGCGATCGGGATCCGCGATATCCAGCTCTACAGACAGCAATGTCTATCACGTTAGTACCATTTTTTGTTTTTGCCAAATTTCTGTTGCTTCACTACAATTGTCTCTTAATATTTTGATAAAGTTTTCTAATCTGGCCAGGCTCCCCTGGTAGCCAGGGTTTCGGGTTTCGGAGGTCAGATGGCAGTCGCTCCACTGCAATTAACTGATCTGCCAAATCCTGGATCATGGTCAAGGCTGACCCCGAGCTCTCGTGCGCGAAAGCGCAACAGGGACATTAACGCCAAGATGATTATATTTAGATAAAGTTTTCATTTCATTATGTACCAGCTTCTGTCCGCGACTTCGTCCGCATAATATACGTTTATTACCTTCAGGACCCGTTCCTGTGGGATCCTGTTGTTTTCCGGAAAGTTGTGCTCTCGCGCACGAGGGCCCGGTGTCCACCTTGACCATGATTAAGGATTTGGCAGATCAGAAATACAGCGGAGCGATCCGTGACCCTGCACCTGGGGAACTTGACCAGATTAGATCATGGTTACACATTAAATCGCCTGAATGCAGAGGTTTCATCACGATGTTTTCCATCACCGTAAGAGCATAGGTTAGCATTCAACCAATGTACATAACTTAGAAAAGAGTCATTGGTATATGGCCGCGACAGGATTAGAAACCGGTACCTCTCATTCATTATGAGGAGTCCTAAGTTTCCACAATGCAGCAATTACAAGTTTAGGGCCGCACAGAGCGTAACTGAGCGACTGTGGAGCGACGCGTCGCGACTAATACTATTAAATCAAATCAAATCGAAATTTCTTTATTAAGTAGGACATTACATATCTCTTTCAATCGTCAAAGAGGAGAGAGACCAGAGCACATCCACCCCACGCTGACAACGGCCGGACCGTGATGTCCAACTATACAAGACAGGGCCGGGCAGTGCCCGACAATGCCAAGCAGAGCTGGACCGCGTATTTGTATAACTATAAACAAAATGTGTATTTTCCTGTGTCTGAGTTTATATTGATGTAGGTACATAATGATGAACCCCGTTCTATATTATTTACAGAAAAGTCGTAACATATCTGACCGAGGAAGACGAAGTGCTGATACATCGACTGGATGATCCCGAGTTGGAAAAATTCGTTTTTTACGACGTCCTTAAGACCTTCATCTTACAGGGAGAGCACTGGTTGAGAAAGATCCCCAATTATCCTAGGGGACACATTATAGTGCTCGATGTGAAGTGTTACACCTTAAAAATAGTACCAAAATGCAACATCTTGTTTTTCAGAGATTTCATAGTATTTTTACTGGTGAGTATCTATCAGTCACTATTTCGTAAAGGGCAAGAAATCTCGGAAACAACTGATTCAATTTCGAAAGTTGTTAAACTGTTGCCATAGATATGTTACGAGTTGCGAACCGCGTAACTTTGTTTACGAGTAGCCCAATATTTCAACTGCAATGGCAACTGAACTGCATCATGATGACATCTGCATCAGTTGCCCATTGCCATGAAAGTTTACGACTAACCCAATAGGGTTAGTCGTAAACTAAGGTACGTGAGGTAGGCAACCCGTAACATACCTTAAAAATATGTGATAAAAACATTCAAACAAGTTTCCATATAATACTGAAATAAACTTGGACCTTGTAATTGCTTAAGAAGTATTTTTTTTATCTACTTGACACAAATATTCTTAGTTGATTGATATGTTGATGTCAGGAACTTTCCACAAACAGTTCCAATAAGTGGGTAATAAAAATTTGTCTTAGTACTACTCAGCCAGTAGAACCAGTACCAACACAATTTAGTATTTTAATAAATATGGTTTATTGATAGAATCACAGGCCATAAAATGACCGTAGATAAATAAATATGCTTGGACAGTTCGCACAGCGCCATCTAGCCCCAAAGCAAGCAATGCTTGTGTTATGGGTGATAAATTACTGTAGATCAAACTAGCACCAGTAGAACTAGAAATGCTAGTGTTCGCTTTTCTCTTTACCCTGTATAACTATTTCTCTTGTATATAAACGATTTTGTACGTTTACACGCCACTCGTTGGGTCAAAATCCAGGGGCCCTATTTTTGAAACCGCTCGCATCCACACAAGCCCTCGCCTTCTATTCCTAGCGCGCTTGTTTTTTCTATATCCATCAACTTAGCACGAGTGTGAAAGAGATAAGTATCGCACGCGAGCGCTCGCATGAACGCGAGTGGTTTCAAAAATAGCGGCCAAGTATTGCAAAATGCCAGAATTGTTATTGTAATATTAATAACTGTTACAGGAAGCAATGCCGGTGCGAATAACTCATATCCACCTTGTGAACTGCCCGTCGTTCATCGACAAACTGTACGCCCTCGTCAAGTCAGCTTTGCCGCTCGCAATACGGAACATTGTGAGGAACTTACATACTTACAACGGCACTCCCCTTTCTCGTAGAACAGGCAATACCACATTGTACCCCTTGCTACGGTCCTGACAAATCTCTGTCACTTCTACAACATTAATCAACCTCCTTTTGGCGCACTGCAATTTCTTGAAAAGTCAATTTGAGAAACGTCATGTACGCCTCTTACGTCGGTGTAGGTACTCTTGACCTGACCTTTTTTAAAAACTTATCTTTTGAGGAACTCACGTTTACACAGTGGTTAATTATTTATTGTAGGTACAAATTAATTTTTTAAATTAAAACAGGAAACTATTAAGCCTGGAAAATGTCAAAGTATTTACATGTCTCACAATCTTTACCCGCTAATTTTAATCTGAAATCGGAGCGGATAATGTAGAATGGAGCTGGTCGGTGCTTCCTTTTATATTTATTTAACAGTTTATTGTGCACAATAACAGGTATACAATATTGACGTAAATAAAAACAACACAACAGGTACTTAAGAAGTATAAATGGGAAAATACTGTCCGTTTCAGAGTGCATTGACGCTCCTAGCATACATTAAATGTAGGTCAAATGGGGGTCAGTTCACTCTGCAGCTGACCGTACATGTCACCGCTAAACAATTTTGAACGGTATTGTTGAACGTCCTCTCCATCCCAAGAGTGTGTCTTTATAGCAAGAGTATAGCTGATGTGAATTACTTACCGCCGCTAGTGTACTTACTTGTCCATCGCTTCACCAACATTAATATATCGTTATTTTAACGCAATATCCCTTGTATGCCACTTTAATTCGTACAGTGCAAGGCAAGGGAAGGTCAATTTGGGTAGGTCTTTGCCCGGCGGTGACATTGTCCGAGTACCTACAGTCGAACATCGTTAAATATCACGGGTCGTTTCACAATCCAGTGTGGATTAAACAAGGTGAATGACTGGAAATGAATAATAATGAATAATCATCTTGGCTTTATTGTCCCGGTTGTATTTTCGCTCGCAAGAGCGCGCGCCTTGACCATGATCCAGGATTTGGCAGAACAGGTAATTTTAGTTTAGCGACTGCCATCTGAACTCCGTGACCACGTTAACAGGGGAAGCTGACATTCGATCATGGTTACACATTCAGTCGCCTGACTGTGCAGTTTGTCAGCGCCTTATGTTTTTCCTCAGGTAAGGCCTGATTTACATTGGTCAAGCTTTTAGCGAAGTTGACAAGTTGCACACTGTCACTAAACCGACTGGACAGTCCGTACAGCGTACTGTGAATATCACTATCACACGCCACTGTCTTTGACCAATGTAAACATGCCATAAGCCCATCCATAACCCAGAAAGGAGTCGCAATGGGGTAAAGCGATTGTGTTGATTATCGATTTATCCTTTCGAACCTGGTACCTCTCGCTTGCGAATAAATAATCATCTTGGCGTTAAAGTCCCGGTTGTGCTCTCAATAACCCGGGGTCCGCCTCCCGCTTGCGATTCGGACCTGTTAACTATTTTTCCACCGACGCTCTAAAGTATTAACAGTTTGCTTCCGTTATTTTAAACATATTTTTATACATTTTTCAGGTGCAATTCCACACAGACGCGGAGGGGCTTCACCAATACATAGACAAGAAGTATTTGCCGAAAGAATATGGTGGCGACGCGGAGTCTATGGCCGACCAACAAAATAAATGGGTGAAGGCGATGGAAGAACAAAGGTAAGTTCGAAGTTCGACTCATATGGTGTACTAATATAAGTATTTTGTCATAAATGACGAGACCCGCAAGTAAACAAAGGTCACCGACCTAGCCCTGAGGATTGCCAGGCTAAAGTGGCAGGGGGCATGGCACATAGCTTGAAGAACAGATGGCTGGTGAGGCAGTAAAGTTCAAAAGAAGCAGCGTGGGTCTCCCACAAGGTGGACTGACGACCTGATAAAGATCGCAGGTGTCAGCTGGATGGGGAAAGCAAAAGACCGGCTTTTGTCTTTGTATTTCTGAGGGAGGCTTATGCCAAGCAGTGGGCGTCTTTCGGGTGATAATACAAATGTGATGATGGTGATAAAAATAAGTATTAAGGAAAACTTAAGTGGTTGTTTTTTATAGCAATTTTTATAAGCTGAGTAGGCCACATGAGCGGCTTTGCACTTATTATGACAGAATGTAATAGTACATAACTATGTAATTTAATATCCACGTTGACCTTGTCTGGTGCTAACGTTGTGGCTAGAGATAGAGCACATTTACATATTGAATAGATCCTCATGTATAGCGACTATTTATTTATTTTAGATTGATCTATAGACCTTTTGTACGAAATGTCAGTAGGTACAAACAAAATGTTTTATATTTACTTTATTATTTTATTTCTCAAACATGATCTTTAATATTTTCTCACACTATCTTTACAAAGAAAAACGGCGTGGGCCGTTGAAAATAGCAAGCCGATGAAAATAGCAAAGGGTGGCCCTTGCTATTTTCATCCATCATTTTCAGGGATCAAAGTATTGCTTGAGACTATTATAGCAAATAATATATCTCATACTAGCAGCCCCCTGCGGTTATCACCCGCGCGCATTTCGGATATCCGTAACATTCAACTATCCCACGGGATTATTATTTTTCCGGGATAAAAAGTAGTCTGACACTTGGGAGTAATGTAGCTTCCTATTGGTGAAAGAATTGTCAAAATCGATTCAGTAGTTTAGGAGATCACCCCCAACATACAAACCCACAAACATACAAATGATTCCTCTTTATTATAACATTAGTACCTGTAGACAACAGCGTGCTACAATTTCAGAACAAAATAAAATACCGGCCAAGTGCGAGTCAAACTCGCATACAAAAGGTTCCGTACCATTAAAAAAGTCACGACTTTGATGCCCGAGCAAGGGATGTTGATTGATACTGAATATGAAATATTTATGAACATAATTTGAACATAGCCTTAAAACTATAACAAAGATCTTACAGTTGATTGTCCGTCTCCTTCTCAAAAAACGGAGTTTACTTATATTTAAATGTCGATACTCAGCCGTGCCGTGTAGTGTCTGGTAGAGTAGAATAGCGCCAACCTATTACACTCGTGGGTGTCATACAAGGCGCTAAGGTTTTCAAGTCGAAATATCTAGAGTCGTTCGTAGGCTGGAAAATGGGCAGCAGCATTTTCAATTTTTATATTTACAATACTGCGATCTCCAACCCACCGGCCAACCGTGGAGATTATGGCAACAAACTTCTTTCTCATGGGAGAGGCCCTAAGTCAACCATGATAACTCAACCATTATGTCACGGTTGAGTATCGCCCGCTCTCTCTTATTAGGAATTAAAACGTTCATATCTCGCTTGTATTCAAAAACTAATATTACTTTTCTATTTGTTAAGTTAAACGCATTAAAAAAAAAATATACCGTCATGATGCTTATTGTTCAAATTTTTCTTGTAGCGCGAGTCCGACTCGTGATTGACCAGTTTTTAGTATGAAATTTGTTAAATGTTATACTTTAATCATACTAAGTTTGGTGCTTGTATATACAATAGATATCAATCCAAGCGCAAATAAATTCATCTCATGTTTAATTTCAACACAGAACTAAAGAATATTAATACTAACGTAAACACAACAAAGAACCATTTTAATCCTTTCCACTGAGTTCTTACATTTTATGACCCATATATTTCATTTATCTTTATCATATTGTAGATTTTTTATTCTCTTTAACACGTTTAGAAAATGCTGGGACTTTACTACACACTGCATATGTAGCTTAAATGGAAAAATTGCTCACCTTTAACATTCCATAGTGCAGCTAATTTTCCAAATACTGATACGAGAAAATCTACGTATTAATAAAACAATATTATCAACATAATAAAACAAGTTCTCTTAAGTGACTGCGTGTAGTAGCTATAAATACATAATAAGAAAATAAATAAACTTAAATAAAAATAGATTAACACAGAATTCTTTACTTTATTTTTCAGAGATTGGTTCATCAATGAAGATAATTGGAAAGTCGACATGATTAAGAAACCGAAGGACTGTGCTGTGCAAAACACCATGAATGGATCCTTCAGAACATTATCTATCGATTAATATATTTTATTATCGCACTGTGTATTATACTTACATAAAAATCTTTAGGAAGACTGATGGTAAAATCCGCATCAAAATCCGTTTCGAAGTTTAGAAGATATAAGCGTTCAATCAAAATCGATTTAATCTTGTCAGGTTTATTTATTTATTCGTATGGCAAAAATACAATATACGAGAAACACATTCAACTACAAATTTAAATCAAGCGAAGTCAGCCATCTTGTCAGGTTTCCCTGGTAGAGTCACGGAGGTCAGATGGCGTCGCGGCGTAAGTACCTGATCTGCCAAACCTGGATCATGGTCAAGGCGGGCCTCGCTCGGCAGCTCGCCCGCGAGAGTACATCCGGATTACCAAGATGATTGCTATTTTTATAAATTTATATATGTACTAAGTTAAGCGAACCATTTTACTGCTCACGCTGCCCATACGTATTTCATTAGTTATTATTGTGCTTTTTTTCTTTCTTCCTTTTATTGCTATAAAAATGTCTTTATTACATAAGGAAATAATGTCAAATACAGGGGCAAATTTCTTTTTTGGAAATCTCTATCAGCTTGTTCTAAAATTTAGATCATACTCAAACAGGCTGATTATAACGCCATGAACGTAAAATTACATAAACAAATATAGTAAATCTGTTCGGCGCTATGTGTGCGTGCGCTTGTAAATATACAGCTTTCATTTATGTGGCAGTGACGCGACCACTTGGCGTGCCAATGGCGTGGCGTCATTGTGACGTGTCTGGGTTACCCACACATAGGGCCGCGCGCACAACTGAGTTGAAATATCTATACAAGCTTACTACAACATGAGACTAAACGCTGGTGCATGACACTGTAGTTGATTCCCCAGTACAATAATACGAGCTTTAGGTAACGGTAATTTCTATATTTTATTACTTAACTATATTATAGAATGAGCAAAACTAAACTAGATGACGCCACTGACAAATAATGTTATTGATCACTCTATCGTTCAAATTTAATGCCAAATAAATGCGCCTGGTTTACTGGTCCCTACCAAAGCATCCCCCATGGTTAGTAAGAATGGAATTTCGATCGATGAGAAAGACAGTGGACGTCTTGCGGCTCAGACGATGATGATGAATTCTCAAAGTTTATAGTTGATTATGTAGTGAGAAGACCTTCGTAGTCAGTGGCGCCAACTTGTGAGCAAATATACGCCAGCCCCCTTAAATAATGTTAAATTGAACAGACACATTTAATTGGATGTACACTGGTTACTGAGATTTTAGTAAGGGACATTAGTGCGATATTTTTCAATATATTTTATTTATAATTTTATAGGTTAACATAGGAAAGATAACAATATTAAGATTGTATAGATTAAGCTTGGACAAGCTTCTGTGATAATCTTATTAGCAAAATAGACACAATAATAATTTGTGATTGCAATTAAGTATCTATATACAAAAGAAGAGCACAAGTGCATGACCACCTTAAGGGTCATTTTGCACTATAATGCAGTTGTTAAACAGATTAAATTGCATTCAAGAATTAAATTTTAATGTTTTACATGAAAATATACCCTGGGGGCAAAGGACGAGTCCTTAGTGCACAAAGGACAATGAATACTCCCCTCTTTTAGAAAACTTATTTTGGCTATAGATGCACCAAATACCGTGAATGTTTTTGTAGCGGCAAAGGAAAATTTTCTTGAAGTGGCAATGTACTTATGCGAATTGTGCGAATTATGATTATAATATAGCATTTACCTAATGTTTATTTAAGTAATTTTAGTCACGTTAGGGTCATAGGGCTAAAAGCAAAATCGGTGGTTGGAGCAAATTGCGTTGATTGATTTGGTGGTGCCATGGAGTGTTTGTTTTAGCTAGCACCTCAAATCGCCTCATCGAAATAATAGTAAACATTATTTCAATGACAGACAAACACCTAGCTAGATAATAGATTAAAGTCATGTCGAAATAAAAATGAGAATTTTGGTATGTTCAGTTCTGCGACAGGATTTCTCTATAAGTAATTTATTAAGTTACACTATTCGTAGGATACTAGTAGGTACTATAAATGACTAATTAACAATCATAGTAAGCAACATATCTACAAGAATATCTCCTCTGTTTACCTGTTTACCAATCTTACTACCCGTTGTAATACGGATCTCCATTATAGAGCAAGTACTAGTACTACTAGTACTTAAGATACAAGTACTTAAGTACAGTTAGAGTGGACCCCCTTTGCATAAATTTAATGTAATATAAAGGTCAGTTCTCTCTACAGCTGACTATACTATTTTTATAAGTTAGCTTAGTTGAAATTTGTAAACATTATATTTGTTGTAAAAATATTTTATTATTCTTAAATAAACTGTATTTGGTGTGGATAATGGTTTTATTGGATTTTTATTTTTACGTATCGTTATTTGCAATGGCAATCATCACCATCCCCCTGTGCTAGGTGGGGTCGGCCCAATCTGCTACTCAATCTGTTAAAAGCTATGTATGGCAGGCAATTCACACATACATACATACATAAAGCACACGCCTGTGTTCTACAGGTGGGGTAGGCAGAGACTATGGACCGCCACTTTGCACTGTCCTGACACAACTCCCTTACTTACAAAAATATAATACCATCTATGCTATCTATCGATCAACTCTTAACAAATCGGATCGACATCTAAATTCGCCCCCATCCGAACGGGTCTCTATTATTGAACTCCTTTCGCCTCAAGTCGTATGGTCTTCAACTTTAATTTTCATAGGAATTTTAAACTCCCAAATTCAAATCAGTTTAATCCCTTGGAAGTATCATACAATTTTATGTCCCTTTTAGTAATGATTTGCTGTACATAATATTATTGCAAAAGTAGCCCAGCCCTGTCGTGGAGATTGAGTAAATCAAACTTAATTTACTGCGATATTTCGTTTCTAAAAAGAATATTACAGATCCCACAAATTAATCCAAAGAATATCCCGTTTCAACAAACTACCCAAACAACAAACAGTTAAGTTTTTCATAATAGTACCTAACTATGGATATGGTACAAAAATATAATTGACTAATGTACCTAATAAATTGTTTTTAAATAGCCAAGCCAATTAATTTATGACTATTATAAGACTATTAGCACCTCGTGGAATTTATGACAAATGACTAAGATATATATTACTAACGCTTGTTGACATGTTCAGTTAGAAATAGTAGAGTAATAATTGTACGAATGTCATAAAATGACTCTTTGGTTCACTGGCCACAGACCATATGATAATTATTGTGACGGCATTGTCTTGTGCAATGTAGACAGTGAAGCTGTTATTATGTTTTGCAAAAGGATTAAACATTAACAATGATTTTATATTAACAAACTAGTGGACCTGGCGCGACTTCATTCGTGTACAAATACTTTACCCCTACCTACCCTTTTTTCCTTGCTTATAAACCTGTCTCTTTAATCGTTATATCTAGAATTATTGTTGAAAACCGCATTAAAATCCGTTGCGTATTTAAAATATCTAGGCGTACATAGATACATAGGGAAAGACGGTGAGATGCGACTTTGTTTAAAACTATCTATAGATTACTGTCACCTCGTGGTCACCCTGATGATAGACGACGACCTGAGTGGTTCAGTTGGTTATAGGTTAATGCCTCGCAGAGGTCTCGGGTTCGATTCCCGAAATTGAAATGATTAATTTGAATTTCTGTTAAGTATCTGGGTGTTGTGTGTATAATAAGTAGGTATGTATTAAAAATATATTATAAGTTTTCTGGCAGCCATAACACAAGCTTTGCTTACTTTGAGAGTAGATGGCGCTGTGTGAATTGCCCAAGCATATATAAAAAAAAAGACGGACGAGGCTATGGCGAATCGGCTTTTCCCTAAGGCGTTGTACGGGTCAAGTAAAAAGCCAAAATACTCAATACAAAAATCAAACAGAATGCAGACCCCAAGCTCCTCCATCTGAAAGAATCCACCCGGAAACAAACCTGGGGACGAAAAGAAATGTAACTATCTCTCTTCCTGTGGAGATATATTTAAAATAAGGCGTATCCCCGAAAACCGCGGACTACTTCGTTTCATACTCGGCGTGGCCTAAAACTTGAACAATGGAAAACTTTAGTCGGATAAAAAAACACGTGAGGTAGTTACTGGTTAGTTCCGTGTTTATCATAAAGCCAGCCAAGTACCCAGAGTCCATAGATGGATATGACCTCAGAATGCAGGAACAAAACAATTAACGATTTATAGATATTACATGAAACTAATCAAATCACAAAACAAAATCTCAGTATATTTATTTTGTAGCCCTCTAAATAGCACATTACGGTTGTACGGTGGATCCCCAACTTTTAACACTCGTGGGTGTCGTACAAATCGACTAATGTTTCCAAGGCAAACGATCTAGAATCTCCGTGGGCTGGAAAATGGACAGCAGCGTTTTCCATTTTTGTATTTACTACACTGCGATTTCCAACCCGCCGCAAAACAGATTACTTATGGCAAAACCTTTCCTGGGAGAGGCTTTAAGTCCTGCATTGGACTGTCAAGGATATTTTGTGTATCTAAAGGCCCCTACATGACCCAAGACGTTTGTTAGAGTGAACTATTTTAAAGCGATATTTTATTAACAATAAATGGTAAATGGTAAATGGACAATAAATGGAAAGAATAGACAACACACTGCAGCACTTAATAATAAATTACCTATGTTCTGTAATCGCATGTCTTTAACCGTTGCAGTACACAGACAGATCGGGCGATATACACACGCGATATCTGGTTTTAAGTTTTAATTTAGAACCAAGAACTGTTCTCTTTGTTTCGACAGTGATTAAGTAAATTCTACTATTGTGTTAAGGTAAGCATCGCTGTTACATTTCAAGTTTTTAAATATAATTGGTACGAGTGTGTGTGTATGTAATTTATTGTAAATGTCGCTTAGCACTTCCGTGATCCGAGAGTGGCAGAAGAATGTAAAGTCATACACATTATAGTTAGCTGTAGACGCTCTATTATATACCTAACAAGAGAGTCTATGAAAGCTTTTTATTTAAATTAAAGTCAATTGTCGAAGGAAATAACTAAATGTTTTACACTACGAACATTGTAAATACTGTCGGACATTGCCCAGTAGGTATTATTTTGAACGAACAAGTTTTCATTTATATTTAATGATAAATATGTAAATCATTTGCCTTTAAGCTCGGTACTTTAAATAATATGTTCAAACGAACTTACCTGAAGTACAGTACCTACCCTGGGGGTTACATTTGAGCAAAGTAAGTCGCGGCTAAATTCCCATGTAAAATAACTAGTGTCCAATGCCATAACCCCATCTCTATATCGATGAGTGGTAGGTTGGTACTTTGCATCCAGTGTGATAAGATCATCATCATCATCATCATGCCCATAACAGTCCACTCCTCGCCTCTCCCACGAAAGGGGAGGTTATATCAATAATCTCTATGCTTGGCAGACGGGTTGGAGGTCGCAGTGTTGTAAATATAACAATGGAAAATGCTGCTTGCTGCCCATTTTCCAGCCTGCGGAGATACTAGATATTTTCTTGTACGACACCCACGAGTGTAAGGGGTTGGTCCTATTCTACTCTGCCAGACACCACACTGCCAACGAGTTTATTCAACACCCTTTCGTACTTTTCGAAACGCACCAACACTAGCAAGTAGACGATACATTTTTAATCATTTAAGAGCCGGTAGGTTTATGCTAATAATCAACCATCTGTAAGCAGCACCTGTAAATATTTACGATGATCAAAACATACCAACTCCAATGCGGATTTATGAGAGTTGTGTCGAAAACTTTGGTAATAAAAGTAACTTAAAAACATAAACGAGCTGTAAAGGTGACCACAAATCCTCAGACTACCTATTATACAAACATTGTATAGTATAACACTCAGTTATTATTAAAAACAACTCGACGGTGTTACGATGTAACTTGAGTATTTACTTATATTTAATATATTCTTACGATCCAAGCAATGTTTGACGATCAGTATATAAAAGTTTCTTTATGTGGTATCCGTGCCTTTAGAGCCATGTTGAAGGTTTATCGATGTCAGAAGGTGTGCAGGCTCAGTTTTTTTATACGTCTGTCAATGTCTCTACTAAGGTTTTTACTCTCGTTACAGGAGTAATTAGTGTTCTTACGCACAAAGTAGTACTCTACGGAATTATTAACTTATGAGAAAACAATACTTAACACTTGACGATGGAATTTTTATATGACTAGAGTTGTTACGATAAAAAAATATCCTGGTAAGTTCGAGTCGGTCTCGCCTGAAAGGTTCCGCACCATTAGTATAAAACTTCATGAGAAACATTCAATTGCAACTTGTAGGTTGGTAATTCATTAATTCCATTAATTTTGAAACCTAAGTACTTTACCGCTTAGTAAGTACCAGTACCAGATAAAGTTCGAAACTCACCAAGGATGCCAAAGACAAAGAAAGACAGAGTGCGCGACAAGCAGACCGCGGTATCCTCGCGAGTCGCGCACAACTGAGATTAACGCCAGAATGATGATTAAGTAAAGAACCCCTTTTCTACCTAGAGTTTAAATGAAACCTCTCCAAACTAAATTTAATCGAAATCATTCAGGAACTCAGAGGTTAACGGGTCCGACTCGTAAGTGAGAGGTACCGAGTTCAATCCTTAGTGACGCTATGAACCAATGACTTTTTCTGAGTTATGT
This sequence comes from Blastobasis adustella, assembly GCA_907269095.1. Lineage (NCBI taxonomy): Eukaryota > Metazoa > Arthropoda > Insecta > Lepidoptera > Blastobasidae > Blastobasis > Blastobasis adustella. The sequence goes on along the minus strand of OU026128.1, from coordinate 9,140,237 downwards.
ACATTAGTTGAACACTAACCGGTGCTCTTACTGTGAGGGAAAATATCCAAACCATTACCATTCCAAACCAATCCAAACCAAACCATTATCCAAACCGGGATATTGACGCCAAAACGATATTTTTTGCAGTAATTCAACAATCACTTATAATTATTAGAAACACTAATAAAAACACAACATAAAAAGTAATTCGTAGTTCAGATAACCAAGGCCATCAATGATCAGTCATATCATCGTTGTTTGATATTGTTTAAAGTGTATTTTGAGAGTCCCTATGATTCATTGGATCTCAAATAATGATTAATTAGCTTCTCCCTTAGGGTTTCCTGAGGATGCTCCGTGTAGGAGCGAAACACGTCGTGTGTTAGCAGTGATTGTGTAATGGTGGCCTATTGACTGGTGGGATAAACCTAAATCTATAAATAGTATAAAACAAAGTCGCTTCACGCCGTCTGTCTATACGTATATATGTACGCTTAGATCTTTTAAACTACGCAACGCTTTCAATGCGGTTTTCAACAATAGATAGTGTGATTCATGAGGAACGTTTATAGGCAAGAAAAAAGGGTAGGTAAGGGTAAAGTAGTGTAAAGTGTGCGCGAACGAAGTCCCGCCGGGTTCACTAGCATTCTATATTTAAATTCGTCCAAAGAGTTTTTTAGTTCAGTTTTATATAAAACTCAGCGACAAACAATCAGACAGCCTACCTGATGTGGTATGGACGGAGGTGATTGTCGATGATACCACTTCCGATGATTGCAATTAGGTTTCGTGAAACAAAATGCAGAAGCGCAGAATGTTACTGTGAGCTCATGGTAGGTATGTTTCTTGCCCGTGGTTACGATGACTTTATCTTTCAAATCGGAATACAACGTAAGCATTATTGCTTGGTGTTAGAAATAGCTAAGGTGACAGTACCCCTCCATCCAGGTTCCTAAGCCTAGACAGAGACTTACCATCAATAAACCCATGTAACCCCTGCCTGTCCAACATCAGTACAGCCTATAATTATCCCACTGGCAAATGCTACGGTTTAAGCGTTAATGCCGGTTGGTATCAATTCACAGAAACGTCTCCTTGGGTGGCACGACACTACCACATTAGAAGTTGACATCTCACACATTGAATAAATTCACTGAACCGTTTACAATATGATTCATTCAGGATACCTACATGGTTTATAATAAAGGTAATGTATTTGCTGTGCGCATCGGCAGTGCTGCGCGCTTTGCCGGCGTGTGCATTCGTGCGCGCTGCATTCGTCACTCGGCAGTCGACAATTTCCTATAGCCATGAAACCTTTGTTACTTAAAATCTTTATAATATAATTTTTATTTTATTTATTTATTTTATTCAGGTAGTAAACAGTCATGTTACATTGCATGAGTTTCTAATTATATAGCTTGTAGACTTACAACTACCCTAAATTACAATTTTTTATAGCACAGAATAAATTTTTTTAAACTTATACAGTATCAATTTTACTTAAAAGCACCTACTTTGTATACAATATTAGGATTTACAAAGTGCTACAACCATACCCTGTTAATTCCACAATTTATCCTAGTGTACCATATACATTTAACTTCAGTGTTGATAAATGAATGAATTCGAATCATTCATGCATATTCTTCTAGTCCAGAAGTGGACTAAAGTTCATAAATCAAATCCTTGAGAGCGAATAAGAGTCGAATAAAAAGATGAAAAATGATTATACGGTGGCCGTACAGTATTATGCATGGTACCCACCTATTATATGTACGCACGTAATATCGCATTCGTATCGCTTACGTCTATGCAAATTACTGATCATGTCCAATGGGATTGCATTTTCCGCTTCCGCGTGTAATAAATAAATGTTTTACGTCACGTTAGCAGTAGATATGTGCATTTTTCTTGGGAATTGGAAAAAATATATATTTCACAAAGTTCATAATACTGCAGTGTCTCAAGACGAAAGTCTACTTTGACGAGTGTGTGATGCCAGTGATGACTTATAGATGTGAGATGTGGTGGCTCACGAAGAGTCTCATCAAAAGGCTCAGGATCACTCACTCGGCGAGCGATGGACTGTGTTTGTCTACATGATAGGATCAGAGCCGAAGAATTAAGGTCAACAACATAGGCTCTAGAGTCTTAAAACTGAAGTGGCAATGGGCAGGCCATGTAGCTAGCAGAACCAACGGTCGATGTAGCGGAAAGGTTCGGAGTGGCAACCGTGTACCGGAAATCGCAGCGACGGACGGCCTACCATGAGATTGACGGCCGACCACGTGAGTAGGGAGCTGATGGTTTCATAAGGCATGGAGTCGATCAGTGTGGACGTAGGGGAGGCCTATGTTCAGCGGACATCCTGTAGCTGAGATTATGAACTTTTATAGAATACCAATGATTAACTTTTACAGAGACCGATGGACATGGGGGATCCGTTATGTTTCTTGTTTTACTTCAGAACTATAGAGAAAATCTCCCGGTGATAGTTGCTCAGTAGTTAGTACTGCAGAGATTTCCTTTCCCTAATTTTATTTTTATTTTCAATAGATGTCGACAACCACGCCTAGTGACGTCGTCGCCATCAGAGAATGGATGAAAAAGGAGACTTACCTGCCTCAGGACTTTGGTAAAAAATATGTTATGTTTTATTTGAGAGCTTTCATTCACAGCTTTTGTGGATCTGTCCACACAGATCCCGATACGTTTCTCGTTTATATCCCATGACAAATATCTAAATGAACAAAAACAAACCTTTCATATTTGGAGGGCTACTTGTGGAGTATTTTTTTTGCACCATTAAAAAAAAAATTGTTCGTCAAATACCGATGTAGAATTAATTACATGTTGACTGACACATAATAGTTATTGTTGTCTATTTTATTCACAGCACATTATACTCACTTTAATAAATATGTTTATTCGTGATCATTATATGTATCAAAGCTTTCGTGAGTGGTTCAGTTGGTTAACATGCCGGTCTGACACGCAGATGTCCCGGGTTCGATTTTCGGACGAGCAGAAATTGAAATGACAAATTTTATTATCTGTTACGGGTCTGGGTGTAGTATGTAAAATAAGTATGTATTTTAAAAAAAGGTATGTCGGGTATCAGTTATCTAACACCCATAACACAAGCTTTGCTTACTTTGGGGGTAGATGGCGGTGTTTCTCCAAGCATATTTATTTATTTATTTTATTTCTTCCATCATTCGTTATAAATAATGAGTTGTGTATCAAACGTATTTACACGTATTTATTACGTTATTTCCAGATGACAAGCTGATCAAGAAGTTCCTTCACAGTTGCTACGGTAGTCTGGAGAGCACAAAGAAGTGCATAGATAAATTGTGCACGGCCAGAAGCCTTATGCCTGAAATATTTACTGATAGAGACACCTGTTCGGCTACAATAGAAACGGCTTTTTCAATAACGTGAGTTAATTACTGGTTCTTATCAAGATCTTCGGGTTTACAGCACTGCATTGATAATAGACATGTTGATGAATTTTTGTATTTTATTTCATAGCGTTTTACTTATTGAATAGAAAAGTAAAATTAGTTCTTAAATATCTTAGAAAAATAAGCGCAACATGAACGTTTGAAATTCCCAATTAGTTAAAAAATATATATTTAAAAAAAGCAAATTAGAGAGTATGATAACGGTCTGTGACGTCACTGTCCACTATCGCTATTTAAAATTATGCAAACTCCGTTTTGCGAGAAAGAGGCAGACAATCGATTTTATAAATCTTATGTTATTTAACCAATTTTAATTTCGCATTCAGTGTTTGTTATAGGTAGTTGTGAAGCCATTTTCACATTTTCATTATCAGTCAACATCCCTATTATGTTATTAGTTCGCGTTTTTGTACCTTTATCTTTAGGTAGATTGCATTTCTGGATTGGCCAAATCTGGCCGATAGCGCCTACAAGGTGCCAAGTTCTCCTTCAGTATTTCATACATTTGAAAACTGGTGGAAACCGCTGGAGAATTTGTCTATAAATACATATAAATAACATTGCAATGCGATCAAGAACAATGCCAACTAATTTATCTTTTATTTCCAGAAACGTAGGAAGCTACCCCGCCGGTGACCAGGAACTTCTAATCCACCAAATCGATGATCCTCAATTGGAGAAATACTCATTCTACGACGTGTTGAAAGCCTTCACTATCCAGAGTGACTACTGGATTAAAGAGAGTGAATTTCTTGCAGACGGACACATTGTCATTATGGACATAAAGGAATACACTCTTAAGATTCTGCCCAAAGTGAACGTGATGTACTACAGGGAATTCTTGGTTTACATCTTGGTGAGATTTTCAATTTCTGATTCGTGTGGCTGTAAGCACCAACCACGTCGATTCACGAGTATCGTACAGACGAATAGTTGGCCTGATGACATCCAGAGGCCAGGAAACGTAAAGCAGCATTTCCGGAAGTGTAGGTATTAGGGCAAAGTGGTCTTCAACCGTAAATACAAGTACAAGCATTACGTCTATGTCGTTGTACGGTAACTACCAGTTAAACGAGTTGGTGCTTTGTTTTATAGGATAATAATTACTTAGTTACCTACTATTTGTTTCCAGGAAGGTATGCCGGTCCGTGTGAAACAGGTGCACGCAATAAATTGCGCCACTTACTACGAAAAACTGTTTGCTCTCGTCAAGCCTGCGCTTCCAGCGCATATCAGAAACCTGGTATGACAAGTTTCAGTAATCACCTATACAACGTATAGGTTAACTTGATTTTTTAATAGATAACTTTTTATTATCACTGTGTGAGTTGCGTACATGGGGCACGAACCGAAATTCTCAGTCTTAAGGTTTCGTAGGATTTTAATCGCAGTCGAGTATTTACAATTTTTTACAATCTTTCGTCTTTGTAAAACTTGAAATTCCTATTGTTGTCTGTTGATACCAGGAAATATGTCCTGCGAGAGTTATTTTTGTCTAAGAAGCTATGGGCTGACATCGCTGAGTCGGATGCAAAAGCCAACGTCCAACAACACGCGGATGGCGAAGACCGAGCGATGTGGAAGAGTATTGAAGCAGACCCTGGCAGAAGCTGTGATTCACCGCTTGAATGATGATGACGTTTTCGTCATCATCATATCAGCCGAATAATGCCCAGTGCTGAGCATGGGCCTCCCCCAGAGATGTCCACCAACACCGGTTATGTGCCTTTCGCATCCAGGTATTACCTGCGTTCTTTACCAGGTCGTCGGTCCACCTTGTGGGAGGCCTAGCCACGCTGCATCTTCCGGTACGTGGTCGGCACTCGAGAACTTTACTGCTACATCAGCCATCTGTTCTTCGAGCTATGTGCCTACTGCCACTTTAGCCTGACGTTTTCATGACCAAAAATAATTTTACACGTTTCAGATCCATTTCCACCCGTCAGCTGATGGTCTACACAGTTTTATAGACAAAAAATATTTGCCAAAAGAGTTCGGCGGGTATGCGGAGAGTTTGGTCGAACACAATCTGAAACAACTCGCGCTTATAAAGAAGGAAAGGTACGTGTATGCGAACATTTGTGTTACTGATCCCTGTGTAAAGTATCTTAGCAAACATTTTTTGTCGGATAAAATTTTATAGGTAGCACTATAGCCTATATATATAAGCCTGAGGAATGCACATATATACCACCTCGTTATGTATTTCTACCAAACAACAACGCTATCATTGTTGAGTTCCAGTTCGAACGACTAGGTAGCCACATAAGGCCGGTCTCATTTTAAAATTAAACTTTTTGCTTGTGCATTTTCTAGTTTGTCGTGTGATGCCCGGTAGAGGAGAAAATAGCTGCAACCCCTTAGGCTTACGGGCGTCGCACAAAGCCACAAATGTCTGAGAGGCTAACCAGTTAGGACTTCCGTAGATCAGAAGAAAATGGACAACGTTTTCGATGGAGTATTTTCAATGCTACAATCTCAAATCCCTACTGCCAATCGTGGAAATTATGTCAAAGCCCTCTGGCTCGTTAATGTGAGTTTTAAAGTACTGTGTTTTGAATTTCAGAGAATGGTTTAAAGACGATAGAAAATGGAAAGCCGACCTCACGAGGAAGCCCAAGAACAACGCAGCAGACACCGCTATGAGCGGATCTTTTAGAACTTTAGTTATAGATTAGTTTTACTATTAGTTTGTAATTGCATTGTAGTATTATTTTATCATACCTATAAGTATTAGAGCAATACGGGCCACTGGCGAACCGGAATGCCGACCGTGAGGGAGGTTTTGGTGAAATGATTGTTTTGTATCTGCACTAGGAAAGGAGTAATATCGCTTGAGATCTTAAGCGCACGCACGTTTTGGCAGGATGGGGCAGTGGCCCCTATATACAATTAACAATTGTGATAGAGTAAGACACATAAGCTTTTTCGACCATTCTGTGCCTAATTTATAGGGTTCCTTATAGGTATTCATTTGTAGGAATACCAACAGCTGTATATTTCAATATATAAAGTTCTATTATAAAACAGTAAGCCAATTATAGGTCCTCGCCAGTAAAGACAGCATATGTAAAAAGCTAAACAAACACGCAGTAGCGCATAGGTATCTCATCATCATCGTCCGAACGATCAATCCCGGCTGTTGCCAGGGTCCGCTTTCCTGCTTGGTTTCCATCTTTGCCCGTTCCTCGGCATCCTCACGTCGTAAGCCGTTGGCTCTTGCTTCCGACTCGGCGATGTCAATCCAACGTTTCTTAGGTCTCTCGCGGGACCTCTTTCCTGATACAGGCAGATTTAGAAACCTATTTCCCACGTATCCCCGGGGCTTACCTCTTCGATCTTATCCGCGATGTCTCTTACGCCAAGGCTGCCACGGATGTACTCTATAGGTATCGGAAACCTAAGGATTTAATATTTAAAATCATTGCGAAAATCACTGGCAAAATAAGAAACTCGTTGGTTATCTAGTTTACTTTTTAATTTCAGTTTGTCAATATTATAATTATCAACTCGATATCATTCTAAATACAGTGTAAACGTTTGTATTACTAAATAGGCAACTATTTAAATACTAATGTTCTATATAATTTCAGAACTGTCTTTTTAATACCGTTCATCATTCGTATTCCTTATACCATTGGTATCACTACCTAACGACAGAGTGCCGACAGTAAAGTTTTTAATAGTACCTATTGAATAAGCAGAAAACTAACCCAACATACCTCTTGTAGGTATAAATTATAACATAACAAACAGAAATATTTTTGTACTATCTAAACACTTAAAAAATATTTTACAAGCCTAACTACATAGTTACTTACCCCATAGAACTTAGTCGTTAGTCTGAGACCTACAACTTTACATTACACATCTTTTAAATGTTTTAAAGTAGTTTCACACTTGTTTAGCTACTAAATAGCGTTACAGCTTAAAATTAAGTACAATCTTCTGTAAATCATTAATCACTTAAAAATATGGGGTGTCACGCTACGAAAATCCGTTGCAATTTTTGAAAAAATATCTTGAATACCAGAATAATTCTCAAAAGTTTGTGATGATCTATATTTAAATGGCGCCGTTTTCATAATATACATTTTTTGCAAAAAAAATTATGTTGCTCTTCAAAAGCGTTCAAATTTGACCCGCTACTAGTCGACACGCCAAGAAGAAGAAAAGCGTTGTCTAACTTCCATTTTAATTCCTGACGCATCCATAAGCTTCTATTACACGCATACTAAAGCATTCATAACTTGAACACGGACGTGATATTGCGCTAATTTACATAACGTACAAGATATTAGAATTCAAACTTTATTTGCAGCGTTAATAAAATCAAATCTTGAATTCACACACAAACTTTAGTACGATATTAATACATAAAGCATTAGTATGATCTCAGACAGCACCTGAGAACTCGATCTCACTTCTGCCACAAAATAAAAAACGGTCCTCTTCTGCGTTCAAATCGAGTGCGATTTAGGCGGGCCATACTTTCGGACCATTGTTCCACGTGTTTAGAGTAGCTAGACTCGAACTAATGACATGGATGTACGGGACTGGATTTTCGGAGCCTAGTATACAAAGTACCCTAATGCAATTAATAATACTAGTAAGGATAAAGTTAAATCTAGTCCAAGGCAAGGGAACGGAACGAGCCGGGCAAGTCGCGGACTTTGTCGAGGCGATCGTCGTCAATGCAGCTGGTCGGTCGCATACTCTCGTCCACCGCCCAGCGCTTGTCGTTGGTCATGAACCAGTCCCTGGATGGAAGGAATACAATATAATGTTTGTACAGATTTTTCAACTTATATATGTTTTTTTATTGACTAGGGAGGCACACGGAGGGATGGTCCACCTGATGGGAAGCGGCTTCGTCCAAGACATCTGCAACCGGATGCGGTACCGGCCTTAGGTGTGCTGGCTGTTTAGCGTCTAGCTGAGTACAATATTGCACTGACCAGTCGACTATCTATATCTTAAAAACAGATATGCTGATCCTGCGTATACCAGAAAATATGCCGCAGCGTTTTCTTTCAGTCGTGTAGGTATCTCAATATGTACTCATAATAATTGACATCTTGGCGCCAATATCCCGGTTGTGCTCTCGCGAGGGCACGGGGTTCGATTTGTCATATCAAGTCATTACAGTAGAGCGAGCCATCGATGTTAACAGGGGAACCAGACCAGATTGGATAATGGTTACACAGTCAGCCGTATGAGGTTTCCCTAAGATGGTTTCCCTCAACTTAAGAGCATTGGTAGTGTTCAACTAAAGTACCTAAAAACTCATTGGTACATGGCGCTCCGATTGGCAGACAAATCCAATCAGAACGAACCGTTTTTTGTGGTAACATAGAATAAAAGCGCAGACGTCAATAGCAAGACCAAAATTCGATTGACAGGCATTTATACCTCTTAGCTTCAATTTTCTTGATCCACTGCCGCTTGATCTGATCCAGAGGGCCGGCTTTGCCACCATACTCGTCGGGCAGCAGCTCCCTGGGCACGTACTCGTACAGGGTTGTGGAGTTGGGCTCATGGAACTTTATCTAAGGACAGACATGAATGTTATTTATGTGTAGCGCTTAGCTCGTAGCTTCCTGCGATGAAGCCTTGCGGGAGAGAGTGAAATATGCAACAGCCATCGGAACTTTTCGCGCGCTCGATTTAGGGTCACTTGCACAAGTCGACGGTAAATACAACGGTTAATCCTTATGCTCCACCTCCCTGACTCAATAAAGCTAATTTTTTTTTCAATATACTCCCTTTAGCACTAATACACCTTTTCAATAGCCTCGAGGATGAAAGGTTAACCCTCTGAATACACTCTTGCATAGTGGATATCATCTCTTGATTGTCAGAAAAATGGTTCTAACGTGAATGTTCCTTTAATTATGCGAATATTATGTCGATAATCAAGAAGATACCGGGCACCTGGGCTCAAAAATCAAACTCACTGATAAAAAATCAAAACAGCACAGAAATAAAAATTCTGGAAAAGTTTATCGAACTATCTCTTGATCACCACTTGGTGATATCCACTGTGTTAGAGTGGTTTCAGTAATCGAACCAAAATGAGTGTATTATTTACCGCCATGTACTGTAATTAAATTGACGTCGCTGAATTTAGTTGCCGGAAAAACCTATTTATAGAAGCATTTATTTATTGAGTTTTTTGACGTAGTAAGGTAAGACTTGCACACACATTTGTATCTATGACATAAGTGCTACTGTGCCAAGGTCAAGAAATTTGTCAGGAACTTAAATACATACCTACCATCCTGTAACGAACCAAATACTTCCCATCACTATTATTTGATAGGAATCTACTGATTTACAATGTATCGACAGTTTCTTTGCCCCAGACATTACATTACAGAGTTACTTACGAGCTTGGCGACCTCTGTCTTCAGGAAAGGTTTGCACACGCCGTGTATCTTGCCGATGTAGGACGGCGCGTTGATGATGTGCACTTGTTTTAGCCTAATTGGTATCGCCTCCTGGAATGAGCAAAATTTAAATTCAGTGTTTGTCATGTCAAATTTCAAATACCTTTATGACGAGGGTATGATACAAAAAACACGATAAAGATGCATTTCGCCTGCCCACTGTAGAGATTATGGCAATAAAAAACCCGCATGGTGTGCCAATTGGCTTCCGAGACCATCAATAATTATGGCAATGTCCTCCACTAATATGCAAGAAGCTCAAGTCCAGCAGTGGACTGTTATGGGCTGTTGATGACAGAGAACCAAAGTTAAAATGACAGAGAGAAAAAGTAAGGCACAGAACTAGCTGGTTGAAGTGGTATTGGACTGATCTCATTCTTTTTTTATACCACTAAGGCAGCAAACAAGCTCACGACCTGCCTGATAATAAGCTGTCACCGCAGCCTATGGACGTTAGCAATACCACGGGTATCCACCCACGCGTTGCCGACCTGTAAAAACATCTGCCGAAGAACCTACAACCACTGCGGTAACAGTTCTGAAGTGGAGACCGGGACGCGACAAAAAAATTACAATATCCACTCGTACGTACAAGATAACGTAGAGCTACAAAACGAACAGAGCCCCCGACAAAAAAAAAGCGCCTTTTGCGCGTTGGTGTCGCCAGGCGACACCAACGTTGCGTAGTGTGTAAGATGCATATTAGCAAGTTCACTCGCTTGGCAAATTTCGTTTTCCTTTTTTATATAACTTTTGATGATATACCCAGGTACCTGCATAGGTGCGGCTAAGTTATGGGGGTCTATTCTCGCGCTGTGACATCTCAAATTCGACATTTCTCTAGCCAGAAATCTATGTAAAATGACACAGATATCGATCTTCGACATTATACGATTGTCGAAGATAGTCGAGAAACTGTTTCTTTGACTGCTATAGATATATCAATGTCAATATTTATGGAGATTTGTGGCTATAAAAATGTCGAATTTGAGATGACACAGCGCAAGAATAGGCCCCATGTTCAGCATTAACAGTGCATTAGGTACGCAATGAAATAGAATTACGTTTACATGTAGCTACGTAATTAGATACCAAAATTAACTAATCACCTATCAGGTATTACAACTTTATTAGTGCGAGGCTCGACAACCAAGACATCTAATTTTTTACCACAAATATGATATCCTCTTTACACAAGGAAATGTATTCTACATTGAGATTGTAATGTATAACGCATAGGTGTTACCTACAACTGGAATTTCCATTTTATTGTTGACTAGCAACAGCCTACCTGCGGTACAATAGAGATAATAATAGAAACTTTGCGGTATAATAGAGATAATAATAGAAACTTTGATTAAAATACTCCCAATTATGGTTAATTACTATTTCGTACCGATTAAAAATTCGACATTGTGGTTAGAGGTAAAACCATTTACGTCATTGCTAGATGCCTAGATCCGTAAATTAAAAAAAAACGCAAGCAAAATATGAGCGATAACTAACCATGACCTTTTTGTTTTCAAAAACCGCTTTAGCCATCTAAAATTAGATGATGACATTTTGGCGCCAATAAATTTGGTACAAATCCAAAGTCATTGGCGCTAGAAATGCTTAACCATTACGACGTCGTAAAATTATGCCCACTAAACTTAGGCGACTACTAAGGTGATGCCATAAAATGTTCCTAAGCATTAAGGGTCACCAAATCGATGGTGTTTTAAGAGTAACTTGGTGAGCTAAGTTTTTACATTAGGTTGGTGTTCGTACAATGCTTTTTCTTGTTATGTATTTTTAAATCAAGTTCTTAGTCGCCTAAAGTTTAGTGCAATCGGGCATTAGGCGCTGTCCTAATTGGTCCTAATTGACATCGTCCAACGGACGTCGCCCGACCAATAGGAGGCCTCAACACCGCCCTAGCTCGACCACGGTTTTACGACCGTTGCCAATTAGGCACTTTGTAAGTTATGATACTGCAATAAATTAATATAATTACAAAAATTTTGTAATTTTCTATGATTTTCTTACGTTAGTTAAGTTCGAATAATTTAATGTAGATAGATAAGATCGAGTTAACCTATTTACCTACTGCACGTCATTCACAAAGTTAAATGCAACGTAGGCCAAGAAACTCTTAAATAAACTAGATTTCTCAACACCGAACCTTCAAAAAGCATAAATACAAACAATAATAAACATTCGAAATGTAAACGAGAGGAGCCCTTTACAGTTTCTGATGCAAATGCTATGAATTCTTTACTTGGGTATGAATATTTATTTATTTTAACGTAGGTATGCAGAAACACGATTCTTAGAAAATATTATGTCGTATAAATAATAAATATTTAGAAGGTAGGTAGTTCGAGAACTTGAACTAATGTTATGTTGTGACTTGAACTAGCAGAGGAATCATCTTTTAGTGGAAGCAGTGGTCAGACAAAGGCTTCTCCTAAAGGAGTTCACAATATTGCCACATCGATTAGTTTACTCTTCTTCCCAGAGAGCTGGGAGAGATTTGTTCTTCTCCCAGCTTCTACTTCTTCCGAATCGTGGTCGTCGCTCACCCCATATCTTTGGATAGCAGTGCATCCCATCCCATCGGTTTATAGAAAAGTTTGCGGATCTTCTCATGTATTTATAAAACAAACAAGGAGACAGTCCGTCTGATGTATAATTTTTTCGATCTCAAAGAAAATATCTGAATTTTGTCAGCTCACGTCTATCATTTGAGCTACTTTGAGGCTTCGAGATTTCTTACAGTCAGTGACTGACTCTATCTGCATATATATAGAGGTACATTATCATCACAGCTCATAACAGTCCATTGCAGGACTGAGGGCCTCGCCCACGAAAGGGGAGCTTATTGCCCTAATCTCCACGCTTGATAGGCGGGTTGGAGATCGCAGTGTTTTAATATAACAATAGAAAACGCTGCTACCCATTTTCCAGCCTACGGGGACTCTTAGATTCTTAGCCTCGAAAACATTAATAACATAGTACGATACACACGAGTGTAAAGGGTTGGTGCTATTCTACTCTGCCGGGTACCACACGGCCACGTAGAGGTACATACCTGTGTATAAAGCATGTATTTTCGCAGCACGGATAAGTTGAGTTTCCCGACGAACTTCAAAGACACGTTACCGGCGTCAAAAACGGGTATTTCTCCGGCTGGTATATCGTCGTCCTCTGTAAGCCTGGTGTCAGCCAGCATGAAGAATGTCTTTACCGCGTCGACGAATGTGAAGAGATCCAGGTCAGGGTTGTTGAGCCGATATAAGAATACTTTGTAATTTTCTTTCGTCTTGTTCGGGAGAGGCAGCATGTCCCTGGAACAAAATTGAGTAGTTGAGTATGGAGAAGCAAGAAATCTGTATATTTTGTAAAGGTAGGTAAGTAAGAGTGTGGTAAGTATTTATGTCTTCTGTTAAGCAAGGAATTAAATTTCAGAAATATACTATAATTCTTCCACTGCATAATTAACTACCTACACGTCACGGCCCTGAGCCCCTGATACATCGCTTTCGCTTCTTCCACATTCATCAATCTTAATATACAACATGCTTGTCAGTTCAAAGCACCATACATTTAGGCATTCAACTATTGGTCACTGCTGTCCGGCTGAATAGATTAAAGGACCAATCCCTTTCACTAACGGGACGCTTTGTACGAGGCTAGGTACTAATGTCGTAAAGACAGCATATGCTACATATAAGCAGCGGCGTTGCCTATCGTATATTAAATTACAATGGTGAGGATGGTGCTTTATTCTTTATTCTATTCTATCCGAAATCACGCGGTCGCCTATTTATTTCACATAGTAGGCAAACAGCTAAGTGGGCCATACACAGAGCATAAAAAAATTTGACAGTCTTAACCATGGAGATAGATAACTTTCCAATCTTTTTGGGGCCATACCTGTCTATGTAAGTAAAACCGCTATGTAGATAATACATTGATTCACTTCGGCACCGCCAATTACTTTTTCTTTTTCCACACTATATTTATCAGATCCGAGATTGATGTTTAAGCTACTAATTGGAACATAGAGTACTTGAAGAAATAGTGTGTGAAAACTTGGTTTTTAAGAGGTCGACAACACGGTAGTGATACCTTTCAAACATCCATGGGCTACGGTAACTGGTTACCATCTGGTACAGTACGCTTTTTTACCTCTTTAGTGGTATCATTATCATCTTACCGTCTATCGCAACTTTTAGAGATTGCTACCTAAGTGTAATATAAAAAACCAAATAAAAAACCTAACAAGAAACCAGCTAAACAATATACTAACGTGATCTCGAACACGCGACGTATCTCCGGCGCCCAAGGGTCCCGTTTGCAGAACAGCTCTGGAGCCGTTGAGCGCACCGTGAAGAAGAAGTCGATGGTGCGCTTGGTGCGCTCCAGGCTGTAGCTGCAGCTGGTCAGGAAACGCTTCAGCAGCAGCTCGTCTGGGGGCGAAGAGCAAAATGTAATGCACTTCGAATACGGGACTGTTCACAAACGACTGAAGTTTGATTCGGCATTCGATGTCTGGTCATAGCGTAAGACGCGCTGATATACGGATGGCCTGGCAAAGTTCGTGGAGAGCCCATGAAAGCAAGAGTCGATCAGAATAGAAGTAGGCTTTTGGTTGGCAGAGGACGTCCTGTAACTGAAATGATGATGACTAGTCAGACACGTCGCCGACTCGACGAGACAGTGGTTCTAAAAAAACTGCAGTCAGGTTTTTCAAGCTTTATCGCATGTTATTAATAATCTCCATGCTTGGCAGGCGAGTTAAAGATTGCAGTTTGTGAAATACACTTAATTTCGCAGAATACTCTGATTTCTGAATATTTTGTAATTGTCTGATCAAATCCTGTATCGTGGTTAAGACGGACTCCAGGTCCTCGCCCCCGCGAGTGCACAGCCGGAATATTGACGCCAAGATGATTATTTTTATATGGAGGACATAGTAAAATGTCAAAGTAAAATGGAATAAGTTGGTGACTGTTGATTACCCTTAAAGTCCAGCGTGGATATTTACGGTCTGGTGATCGTAATGATGTATAAAGTAAAACAGGAATAAAGACTCTCGGTTCAAGTTTAACATGCACATAATCTAAATTAATATCGTAAAAGTGAAAGTATAGATGTTTATTTATACTTCGGTCATACTGAAATACAGCTTTCTATTCATTGTTACCCTAGATATTTAAGTTTGATTCCATGTAATCAATCCTAATTTTATGCATTATGGATAATTCAAATTATATCTATCAATTGACCATTTCAGTCTTGAAACCCCGGCTTCTTGTAACCGAAGTATTTGTTTTAGAAGGTGGTTAATTAATTATTTAACGGACTGTATACAAGTAGAATACCTATAAGTATGTGAAATTCTACTAATGGCTATAAAAGACAAATTTTTCGCTAATAAATCTAACAAATTAACAAAATAAAATAAAATAAATGTGAGACAGCGAAAATTGGTTAATAGTTTGCAATCGGATCTTTCAAGGATTTAAAAAGTATAAAACCGGTTGATGTGCATCGGATACAGTTTGACACAACTAGCATACATAAAAATAAATAATAATTATCTTGGCATTAATGTCTCGGTTGTGCTCTCGCGCATGAGGCACCGGGGTCCGCCTTGACCATGATTCAGGATTTGGCAGATTAGGTAAATACAGTTGAGCGACTGCCATCTGACTTCCGTGTCCCACAAACCAGGGAAACCTGACCATATAGGATCATGGTTACCATTTAGTCGCCTCAACCTGCAGGTTTCATCGCAATGTTTTCACTCGCCGTTCATCATCATTGAACCGAGCATCATCGGTTAGTATTCAACTAGAGTACATAACTCAGAAAAGAGTCATTGGTACATGCCGGCAGTGGGATTCGGACTCGGTACTTCTCGCATTGCGAGTCGGATACCGTTACCACTAGGCTACCGACACTCTGAAGAACTAGCAGGCATAAAGTAGCTAATAAAAACAATAAGAAGTCAGGTCACTCTGCAACTGACTGTATCAACATCTGTTAACATGAAACCAATTCCAAGACTGAACTGATCAAATGACTGACCTATTTATTTACTTTGTGATGCTATTGTTAATAAGTAGGTAATTATATGTTCGTTCTTCATTTTAAATAGGAATGCATTCTATAATCTCTACATAAACATTACAATACCTACTTAATTAAAATTTTTGAATGTCTGTCTTAAGTTATGCATGATCTTACGACAGGTTTATCAACATTTGATGTTATTAATTATTTGAATTTATTATTATTTTATTGTAAAACGTGATCCTCTAATCCGGTTTTAAAGACTTTGGGCACGTGAATAATATTCAAATTTTGATTGATCACATATACAATTATTCATATGTTGACATATAATGGGAACTTTGATCACATCATATATCACATTTTGATCCATCACATTATAATGTTTACCTAATTAATTTTACGACTACTTATTAGTTACTTAATTAAATGAATTCCAACTAGATTTTCTCGATTAAAGTAAATATATCTATACCGGTCAGCCTTGAAAGTCACGGTAAACTAATGTGTTTTCTAGATTACTAATTAATATAAAGTAATTCCGAAAAATAAATTAATATTAATATCAGCCATGGAGCCTGTTTGTTATCAATTAATCATTTTTACAGGATATGTGTGTAACTTGTGAGTGACGCAATTTTAAGTGTAAAGAACTTGTACAAGGATCTTTTGGCACGTGGATGAGAGCGTGGTTGCCAAACATCAACTCTAGCTATCAAAAGTGAAGCTTTACAAGAGGGCGGCGTTAGTTCTAATTTCAGCCACGTGAGAAAATATCCTTGTTGGTCTTGTAACTAAATGCTTAAATTCAATTTTTCTGTCACGAGACTTCTGGGGTTCGTAGTTTGAACAGAACATTAAGCGCCTGAATGTGCGGGTTCCTCACGATGTTTTCCCTCATCGTAAGAGCCTCTTAAAACCAAAAATCAAAATAAAGCGTAGATAGATAAAACTATCAAATCTAATGGAGGGTGTGCGTCTACTATATTGACCTGAAATACTACTTACTTGTTTATTAGGTCCTTACCTATTTAATTGGCGTTTTATATGGCGAAAATGGCGTACCTTGTAATTTTCATACAAGCAAAATATTAAATATCTTGGAAATGGCAACGCCAATTACATTGAAACTTGGTAGATATAATCAGACAATATTAAGCTTACTGGTGCATCACATTTCATTTTGATAATTGGCCTTTTCATAAAATTACATCTGGTTATAGAAGTAAAACTGACGGCAATTGAAAATGGGTATATTTAAACACCTATAAAAATTTAAATTTATATTTTCTATTTCATTTTAAGGACCAGTAAGGCATTTAAGCATACTCTATTTTAGAAATAAAGTATTTATATTTGTTCAAATATGTTTTTGGGAAAAATACCTACCCCAATTACATAGGGGACCCAATATTTCAGGACAGTGGTCTACTACCACATGTTTTGTGAATATTATAATGTTGTAGGCAGGGGCCGACAGCGTCTAGTTCAGCAACTTAACTTAGTCTTTGAGACTAAAAAAGGGCTAAACTTTTCTCATTTACTTTTCTCATTACGTCCTAACCTATTTCGATAAACAGGCTAAAATAACCAAAAAGATTGGAATGTTAGCTACCTTCATTAGCCTTTCAAATTTATTTTTGCTCTTTGTACTTTGACGACATTGCTCAGCACTTTTTATCGCAACATTATTATTTTTCCCAAGTAAGCACACAATTTTCAACAGCATTCCAATTTATTACAACATTAAAGTAAATAAATCAATTATCACATTATTATTAATTTACATCAATTTATTATTTGCATACATTAAAAGACAACTTGCTTGAACTTGCGTAATATTTAATATCAAAGACACGTGGTGAGAATTTAAAGGTCGACAACATCTCCGCTACCTTAACGGTTAACGAGACCTTCGCTGTATGTAGGTCGGCGGGTGCGATGGAGCAACCAAGTTTAAGGAAAATATAAGATGCAAGTAATTCATTTTTAAACAATAAATGTACAGGATTTATTGATTCGACATTATAATAATCGACATTAAAAAGATTGCTTTCGAATTCTCCAGTAAAAACTTTTTAACACGCAATTATCATACAGTTTCAATTTTAAAGACTTTTTTTATTATTCAATCTGATTAGCTTGCGGGCACTCTAGCCCCCTGTGTAATCAGATCAGATTGGTAGATCAGGTAATTACAGTGGAGCGACTGCCATCTGGTATCCGTGACCCTGGAACCTGACCAGATTAGACATTCAGACACCTGAATGTGCAGGTTTCATCGCGATGTTTTCCCTCACCGTAAGAGCATCGGTTACAATACAACTAATGTACATAGCTCAGGGCAACAGTGTAATCAATATTTCTGCATAATCATTTATTTATGACAATCTTACGATAACAAAATAAAATCCATAAATAAAATTCACACATTCACTTTTCATATCTTATGATAGATCTACCATAAACTTTGACGATAAACCTTGAATTGTACACATGGTTGCTCAATTACTGTCACGCCACACTTGCAATAGAATTAAATTTAACAACCGTCATTTTCTATGAGGACGTTGACCTTTCAATTTCTACGTACAGTCGGTAGCAAAGGTTGCAACACGCATTTCTAAATTCGCTCTTACGATAGTCGTCATAGCGAGCTCTTATGTTCCGAAGTGAGTGACATCGGTTGGCTTGCGTTTTGCTTGGGTTTGGTTGGTTTGGTGTCCATGGCTTCGTTAGTATATTGTTGCCGTTGAATAGATTGACGAGAAAGTATAGTCTTTCACTTTCCTACGCTCCGTACTAATCTGTACGACACTTTGTAAGACAATGGCACAAACGTAGGTAATGCCTCGTGTGTTGACTGCCATAAAGATAAAGTTTCCTTTATAATTGAAATACTCAACTTCCTATGATGTTAGTGATATTTGTTAGACTCTTTTTTATGTGCCTAATATTAGATATTTGAATTAAGTACATTTTAATAAATTTTAACTAAACAGGACTTATCCCGGCTTACACAAAATCCTTAAACACGGTTAAGAATGACGCTTAACTTTTTGTATGAAGTTTTTTGTTTAAATGCGTTTAAGAATTTGGTGCAAGCCGCCCTTAATTTCTATTTCTGAAGTCGCAGACGTACTAAACTTAAATTGTGGTGGGGTCCAATGGAAAGTTAATTTTGTTACTAAATTGTGATAATACAGACTGTAACGACCCACTAAGGAACTCGTTGTAAGCTAAAATTCATAATTCATTATTTTCATAAAAGATGGTAAGTCCCTACACTACCTACTGTAAAATTTCACCTGAATCTGTTGACAGTTTTAATATCTAGGTAAGTATAGGTACCTAATAATAATTATAACAAACTTAAATCGCTACAAAATGGTGCGTTTGTAATATTACATACCTACATAATATTAATTCTTAACAAGGGATAAGAGGGTTTAAGATGGACATTTTGGTAATGTGGACATTTTGACACAATGGACCATGACTGTGAACGTAAGGGTTGTTTTGTTTTGAAGGATGTATTTTTGTATTTTAAACAATGAATCAGTAAATACCATGGGATGACTGTATAGGAAGACTCTTGAAACGTCAATTTATGGATTGCAAGTATGTTATTTCCTACTTTCTGACATTGCACAAGAAATTACAGGTACCTACTTAGGTAGGTTAAGGTTACTTTGCCTTTAAATTATTGTTTTCCTTATTCGTCAGAAACACACGGGGCAGCGTCATAGGTCACAGTAGAATGTGCAGCCTTCAGTAGCTTATAAAAAATTAACGACGTGTTTCAGTTATTTAAGTTTTGTATTGGGTCTCCATATCAATTTCTTTTTAAGTTGCTCCCTTACCTACTAAGATTTTCGATACGCATACCTACACATATCTGCTTAAAAAATATTTTCACATCTCTAGCACAAAAAGGGCGATTTTTGTGCGTAAAAACTCGCAGAGAATACGCTTTTTGTGGCATTGCTCCACCAGCCGTTCGCAGAGAGATAGCCAGTGCAGTTGAGAAACGCAAACAGGAAACGGACTCACGCCACCCTCTCTATGGTCAGGAACCTATTGTCAAGAGATTGAAAAGCCGATCCAGTTTCTTGGCGACCACCACTGCCTGTGAAAGTGACGCCCCCACAGCCAGAAGTAACCTGTGGATCAACAAATTTTCCTATCCCGCCTTTATCTCTCCTACTGAAAAGCTCCCACCCGGAAACAAACTTCCGTGGCCAATCTGGAAGGCGCTAAATAGGCTGCGAACCCAGGTGGGCCGATGTAAAGAGAATCTCTTTAGGTGGGGATATACAAAGGACAGTTCTCAGTGCGATTGTGGCATATCTCCGCAAACCATGGAACACCTCGTTTCATGCTCGGCGTGCCCTAAAACTTGTACAATGGAGGAATTGTTCAAGGCCAGTTCAAACGCTGTATGCGTCGCCGAATACTGGGCGAATAAAGTATAAGTCAGAGTTTAGTCCATCGACTCGATAAGAAGAAGCTGCGAGCGTGAGAACTAATTTCATAAAACTGCAGCTGCTGCACCTACCGCGAAAACACACCGCGAGAGTATTTTTTTTTTACTTATGTCTCGTAAATCACTAATTTGCTCAATAGTCTACTCTAGAACTTCGTTAGTTCGCTAGGGTTAGCTCTCTTTTTTGAACAAATAACAATTTTTGACTATTGACAATTTTGAATTATAAGTCAACCAAAAAGCAAAACAAAGCCAATTATTGCAAACATTTTGAAAAATAAGCCAACTGTCACTTTATTTTATTTACAGTTCACATAATTAAAGGTTCAAACCATAAACTTTATTTCTAAGCTTGGCATATTGTATATTAATTATATTAACATTTGAGATGACATAACCTCTTTTAACCATAAAATGTAGGTCCGTCCCAAGGCGGGCTTGAATTCTAGGCCAATTAATAGCATAATTGAAGCTAGGCAGCCTAGGGTTTAATTTCCACATAGCCTAGATCAAGGCATGTTGCAACGCGTAATTTAACTCTGTTTATATTGGGTACCGTATACTGCATCGTTCCCTTCACAGGAAATAGGTGCATCTATTTGATAAGCCAAACTGTAGTTCGAAATTAAGTCTCGCGTTAATAATTCTGCTTTTTATTAGTCTGGGATTTCGTCTTTAAAGCGTTTGTAATAAG
This sequence comes from Blastobasis adustella, assembly GCA_907269095.1. Taxonomy (NCBI): domain Eukaryota; kingdom Metazoa; phylum Arthropoda; class Insecta; order Lepidoptera; family Blastobasidae; genus Blastobasis; species Blastobasis adustella. The sequence continues at coordinate 9,119,093 of OU026128.1, read as the reverse complement.
TACTAAGTCTCTCAAAATTATGAGTCGACCCCTTTCGACTTAGTAATAATAATAACACCTTAGTGGAAAAAAAAAGAAAACGAACAAAAAAGTTAACTAGAATACCACGTGTAGCGCGCAGATACCTACTTTTTAGCTAGTAGGTGCTACTTACGTGCCAGCTTAGGCTGAGAAAGTTTTAAGAAACTTACATCTTAAAATTGCTTTCACATCATCCAATTCATCACAAGTTCACAACGGATTCACTGTGAAGAAATTATTCGATCTAATGAAGAGCCAAGCCCCTCTAATAAACTCTACATTTTGGTCAGAAGTAGGTATGCCTTGGCCGTCTCATAGAAATATTGTGTCACTCCATACAAATAGAGTACTGACTGATACTGCAACTGATAGGAAAAATCCTACCTACAAAGTAAAATAAAGTAAATAGTAAGAATTTAATTTGACTTACCAACTTCATGGGGCAAGTGGGGTTGCTTCGAGAGCCAGTCCTTTATTGAGACAAGGTCTCTGTCACAGACAGTCTCCAGCTCTGGCATGGTTCTGGAATAAAAAAAATGTTTTTCGATTACACTTCAAAACGTAGAGAGTACTGTGTTCTTTTAGTAGGTTCTTGCACTAATAGTCGTCTTGGTGTTAATATCCCGGTTATACTCTCGCGCACGAGGACCCGGGGTCCGCCTTGACCATGATCCAGGATTTGGCAGATCAGGTAATTACAGAGGAGCGACTGACATCTGACCTCCGTGACCCCGTTGACTAGGGAACGTTACCAGATTGGATCATGGTTACACAGTTAGTCGCCTAAATGTGCAGGTTTCATCACGATATTTTCCCTCGCCATAAGAGCATCGGTTACTATTCAACTAATGTAGTAAAAGAAGGTAGCAGTATGTGCTGGTAATCCTAAGTCCATAACGCATTTCCAAATGTCGACAGCGTTGGATAGTAAGTCATATGAATCATAAGTATAGTAATCAGTTGTAATGATTAGGGTTTAGTCCATCGACTCGATAAGAAATTTCAATGCAATAGAGCGTTCCTCAGCGAACCGCGCGATTTCTCACATGTCTGTTTCTTACCAACTTCAACTTGCACAATTAATAACGCAACATGCATGAGATAGTATTCAATAACCTATTTACAGAGGCTATTGAAAACAGTTTGAGAAACTAGAGGTGTGTCGGTGGGGAAATAATTCAGTGGAAAAATTATTTTAACGCGGTTGACCTCTTCAAGGATATGTTGTGTAAATAAAACGTTATGCTGAATCGCAATGCAACATTGTTCTAAATTAATTGTTTTTAATAAAAAAAATATATTGCCTAGGGTGGTCAGACGGACATCAGCAACCTAAGGAGAGTAGATACGGTGCCGACCCATAAAACCAAAGTTAAGTTACATTTAGATGATCATAATTTTAAAGACTTTAAAAAAAATCATACACAAAAACGTTAAACAATTTTCTTAAACGCGTTTAAGAATTTGGTGCAAGCCGGGCTTAGATGTATTAAATGATTGCCCTATGATACAAGGTAGACTGAAGGAGGCTGGAGTGAACTGAATCATAGGTACTTGATAGATGTTACGAAACCTAAACTAGGTTTAGAGAGAGATGTAGTGTGCTACACCACAAGCAAGGCTATTAAATACCTCCTACCTGCCATCTAGCCCCAAACTAAGCAAAGCTTGTACTATGGGTGCTACCTTACTGATATACTACTTATATACTTTTTAAATACATACTTATTATACATAGACCACCCAGGCCCTCAACAGAAATTAAAATTCATCATTTAAATTTCTGCCCGGCCGGGAATCGAACCCGGGACCTCTTGCAAGGCTGACTGGCATGTTTACCACTGAACCACTCAGGTCGTCAAACAAGGTGTTTATAAACGAGGTGTTTAGATAGTGACACATTATATCACTGTTCATCATACTAACTGCAAATAAACTTCTGCACGTACAAATAGGCGCGGCTTCAGGTCTGGAGTAGATAAAGAAAACAAATATGTACAAAACGTAAACATGAGCAGAATAATTTTTTTTATTTATACATTTCTGCACTATTAGGCACTATTTCCTTATTTCACCCACAGTGCATTTTTATTGCAACGGTATTCATGAAAAATATAAGTAGATGCACCATCGAAAGGCCACTTGTACTTACTTATAGGTACTTCGGATGTACCTATAAGTAAGTACAAATGGCCTTTTTAAAGTACAAAATAAAAATCTTGTACTTTAAAAAGGCCACTTGTACTTGCACACAAACTGCACTGTGGGTGAAATACCTAAATAGGTATTTATAAGTACGGTACCTGCTCCCATGGCACAAATAATTCTTGTATTTGCCCGGTTTTTGATTGAATATGCAATAGGGTATCCGTGAATAGGGCAGAGAGCCATCGCAAGCCCATCTTGTAATCCTAGGTAGGTATAGGTAGGTATTTTATAAAGACAGTGTTCTAAAATTGGAAGAACACAATGGAATACCTACCTATGCCCGAAGCAGATATGTTCGCCATCATATTATTCAAGCTACTTCTGACAATACGGACTGTGAACCAAATCGTATTGCACAAATTAATTGTAAGAATGTCATTGTGTATAGTGACGCAAAATCATATTTTCTGCAGAAACTGGTGCGACACACATCGGTGCGCTACCTAGTATAAAATACTAGGTATATGGTAACACTCTGAGGTTAATTATGCATATAAATAAAACACGAACCTTAGTTGATTTAATAATTTCTTAGTAAGTATTTCATCATTACAGCCCGTAACAGTCCACTGCAGGACTTTGAGCCTCTCCCACGAAAGGGGAGGTTATTGCCCATAATCTCCACGCTTGGCAGGCGGGTTGGAGATCGCAGTGTTTAAATATAACAATGGAAAATGCTGCTGCCCAATTTCCAGACTACGGAGACTCTTGATTTTTGGCTTCGAAAACATTAGTCGCCTTGTACGACACCCATGAGTGTAAAGGGTTGGTGCTATTCTACTCTGCCGGACACCACACGGTAAGTATTTACCTACCAGTAAATAAGAAGTTGGAAGGAGAAGCGTTGGCGGACCCTGGGCCCTCGTGCGCGAGAGCACAACCGGAACATTAACGCCAAGATGATTATTTATTTTGCTCTGGAATACTCTGGATACCATTACAAAATATTTTTTTGTATACACACGAGCACAACCAGGACATTAATGCCAAGGTGATTTTTTTATAAATAAGAAGTTATATCGTAGAAATTTATACATACCTCCTTATTGACAGACAAGTTTTAACAGTTTTTGTGTTCGCAGTTATGTAATACTTACTTAGATATGCCCGATTGCACCAAACTTAGGTGACGCTTAAGTTTTAATAATCAATAATGAAATCTTAGTCTATCCGATCGTAGACCTAGATTTATCTTATTGCGTTTTCTGTTCAATTTGCCACCACACCTTTCACTTCACTGCATTTTCTAATGCAGCAAAATAATCTGACTGATAGAACTCCAGCAAATTATGTATAATTCTCTACTTAATTCAGTCTGGTCACAGCGGTCACGTCATAATTGGCCAGACTTTCACTTTATTAAATAATTTAGCACCTTGTCTTTCAATGGATAGATAGAGAATTATTAAAGGATTTCAAAAAGTACACTGACAAGGAAAAATAACTCATGACATAAACTAGAGTACTAGTTCTTAAAGTATATAAACTAGTATTCTTACTCTAGGACTAGTTCATATATATATATAATAGAGAGTAGTTTATAAACTGCGAGCTTCATGGGACAAAAAGTCATTGAAATTATATTTTTTAGATAATAATCTAGTTATTTGTTTTAAATTACAACGTTCCTAAAATGCTGACGGCATTGCGACGTTGAATGGCAATGCCCAGACGCTGTGCCAAATAAAGCCCAATTTGAAAACAGTTTTAATTTACACATTAAACCTTTGATGAAAGACACTTTAATGTTCCTTCTTCATAGACGTATCATGAGTTGTTTATGACTAAAATATCGTCGTTTACTACCTAGTTATTTTTGCTCGTCAGTGTAGCATAGGTATTTTAATAGTACTTCTTATTCTTTTTTTATTCTACGTAGTGATCAACGAGCACACAGCCTACCTGATGGTAAGCGGTAACTGTCGCCGATGACATCTAGGATTCATGCATTTAGGATGCAGGTCATGCAGGCAAAAAAATGCAGAACGGCAGATGCGTTGTCACTGTATGGACTGATAAAATGCCTCATGCCTCTATTTTCCCTGGCTACCTTCTCCTTCAAACATTTAACATTTTTGTTTTATAGGTAAGTAACTAATAATCATCTTGGCGTTAATGTCCCGGTTGAGCTATCGCGCACAAGGGCCTGGGGTCCGCCTTGACCATGATCCAGAATTTCGTGATTTAGTTCACTCAATTACAGAACCAAATTTAAGAACAAACTAAATGTATACTCAGATCAAGAATTCGAAAGACTAAGTATGATTGGAAATGCAGTGACGAGGCTCTCAACATAGGATTTAACCTATTACAACAAAATAATGCAATTATTATACGTGCTTGCAACTATTTACATGTTGCGTTAGTTTTACGCAAACACCTAGGAATAAAAAAAATTTGCCACAACACATTAATAACTTATTAAACACAAGACTCGCAGAACAGATAATTACAGTGGAGCGACTGCTATCTGACCTCCGCGACCCTGCTACCAGGGAAACCCGACCAGATTAGATCATGGTTACACATTCAACTGCTTGAATGTGCAGGTTTCATCACGATGTTTTCCCTCACTGTAAGAGCATCGGTTATCAATCAACTGATGTTCAAAAATCCGAAATGAGTCATTGATATATGGCCGCAGTAGGATACGAACCCAGTACCTCTCGCTTACGAGTCGGATACCTTAACCACTCTGCTAACGACGCTCCTTTACAGGTAGGTAACTGTTTATCCTAAACTACGTTATTTTGTAGGTAAATAGAACACGTAATAAATTGGCCTAACGTAATAGAAGGCCCTAGTAAAGAAATAAATTGGCCTAAAGTCCTTGGCATGGACATACTCGCATTATATCATACATACTGTTTTATTACCTACTGCTTAAGCGTTGGTTTTTTATCTGTTTTTTGTTGATAATTAGGTAGCAATTAGGCACTTGTTTGGGCAACAATAATATTTAATCAGATACCTAATTCAATGTTACCCAAAACAATAATAATTAATTAGGTACTCGTATGTATTGTTAAATTTCCCTAATGGTTAATTGTAAATGGATGTTCAGATTTTAATCTAAATCTTACCCATCCGCTTTTGTTGTACTTTTACTTTAGTAAATGGATAATAGGCCTGATAGGAATCGTTTTGAAGAAATGTTGGCAGAATTTATTATAGGTGCCATGTTTGGGCAACCTTCTGCAGACGATGTGGACAAACGTGTCACTACATCGAGGTACCGTTTTGAAGACGTACAAAATTAAACAAACTGAAAAGTAACTGTTACTTGCATTCCCTTTCACATTGATTTCTAGGACAACGGTTCAAATGGCTGATACCAACATGCCTACACGTCGTATGGGTTTTATTCACATTACCAAACTTATGTAGTAGATAATAAATCACAAAATCGTAAAATCTTTATTGTTGTTGTTGGTGGAAGTACAGGATAGGTGTTTAATGTACATGCAGTAAAGTTAAACTGTTATTTCCTAACTAGGTAACTTTTAGAATCAGTTCTACTTTTGCAATGCTTAGAATTTTTGGTCGATACTAACATGTACACATTGTCCTATTTTATTTCGAATCCCGCTACGGCCATGTACCAATGACTGTTTTCTGAGTTATGTACATTAGTTGAATACTAACTGATGCTCTTACGGTGAGGAAAAACATCGTGATGAAACCTGCACATTCAGGCGACTGGATGTGTAACCATGATTCAATCTGGTCAGGTTCCCCTGGTAGCAGGGTCATGGAGGTCAGATGGCAGTCGCTCCACTGTAATTACCTGACCTGCCAAATTCTGGATCATGGTCAAGGCGGACCCCGGGCCCTCGTGCGCGAGAGCATAACCGGGACATTGACGCCAAGATGTTTTTTTTTTTATTACACATTGCCCTATTATGTGGACAGGGAACTGACGCACAACGTTACGCACCAGATCTTGTGGTAATTTTGTATTAAAATAGTATACTAACATAACCTCTAATATTCATACTAACAAAGACTTGACTGTAAATTGTCTTATTATGAACAAATACATTAAATAAAAAATCGATTACTCTTCTATTTTTAAACCAATCCAGCTATGTCATGTTTCATATACGAATACCTAAGTTAAGTCACAATTTATCTTGATATGCTGGTCATGCCAGAGCCGGAAGGCCCCGCGTATACTAACAGAATACAATGATCCCTATTACCTCATTAGTATGGCTTAGATATCGCTAGCACGCGACCTTATAGAACGCAGTAGTTCTGTTTGAAGGTAAATAAAATAAGCAAACATTCAAAATCATTGAAGACCAAACATATAACACTTCTGTGTTTACCTACAAGACCACTAAAGTGGCAAATAAGCGTACAGCCTGACGGTAAACAGTTACCGTAGCCTAGGCGTTGTTTATAGTGTTGATAACCAAGTACGATTGCCATGGACTTTAACACTCAAATAATCACTTACCTGACGACTTTTGACGACCTTAGTGGTTCAGTTAATAAACATCCGGTCTGCCACGCAGAGGTCTCGGGTTCGCTTCCCGGCCGGGCAGAAATTGAATTGTTTTTAATTTCTGTTACGGGTCCGGGTGTTGTATGTATAATAAGTATGTATTTAAAAATAACTGATTTTTGTAAAAAAAATTATGAAAAATATATGAGTTTATCTGTTTTTGGCACCCATAACACAAGCTTTGCTTACTTTGGGGCTAGACGGTGCTGTGTGAGTTTCTCTAAGCATATTTTTATTTATTTTTATGGCTAAATGCTTTTATGACAATGCGATACCTGCGTATTTTATAAGGATGAACCTACAGGCCAGACGTACGTGTCAAGGAAATAAATAGTCACTTTGTATTTTATTGGTTAGGTAGTTTAGTAGCGCAGTGGTCATCGAATAGGTAGATACCTATAGATATGCGGAAGATGAAGACGATCCTAGAGTACATTTTCGGCTAAACAGCAGTGATACCTACATTTTAGAGATTTGTGGATTCAGTTCAGCTGGTGCCTTGCTACCTACGTATGTTTTTTTATATTAGACTAGCCAGGCATTTGACCGCCATCTCACCTGGTGATAAGTGGCGATGCGGCCGAAGATGGAGCATGCCTGTCGAGAAACATCCTATTCACTCTAGCCTTGAAGGGGTCAAGATTATAATGATCAGTGAACACAATTGCAGGCAACGTATTTCATTCCGTAACCGTACGCATTATAAAGGTCGAACTAAAGCGGCTCTTAAGGGTAGCTGGAAGATCCACGACCATCCACACGTGATCCATGTGATCATCTAAACTTCGATTCAAGAAATATTACGAACGCTATTCATACGCTAGCGACGCACCCCACATTCAAAAATGTACTGTTGGTGGTACAGCATGAAGTCCGCAAGAGTGTTGGTGGCTAAATAGTTAGTGGGTTGGACTCGTAAGCGAGGTATCAAGTTCTGTTCCCAGTGCCGGAATGTAGGTACCTCTACTATGGCAGTCGCTCTAATGTGGCTCTAACCTGCCAAATCATGGATCATGGTCAAGGCGAAAGCACAACCAGGATTTTGAACAAGATGAACTTAGGTATTACTTAGATAAAAAACTAAAATATCATATGTGCACTTCTAGCTCAAAAGTATTAGGCGCTGTCCTAATTCGTAACGGTCATCCGACCATGGTCGTATCATGGACGTCGCTCAACCAATAGAAGACCTCTAAACCGCCCGTTGCACGACCGTTGCCAATTAAGACAGCGCCTATATGTCAATATTTACCACATTTTCGTGACGTATATAGCACAGAAATTAAAATTTAACAGCTATACTTTACACCTAGGTGTCACATAATTAGACAACGGCCTTAAATATGTCCAAAACAGCGTAGAACCAGTTTGTGGTGACCCGAGGTTTATTTGGGTTTAGTATTATTACTTAGTAGTAGAAGTTTAGAGGAAATACTTGCGGAAATGGAAAGTTTATTGTGCTCACCATGAACTCTTAAGTGCAAATAAGATAAGGGTACCTTGTATATTCTCGGAATTAAAATTAATATTGCTCTATAGTAGAGCATGTAAATCGAGTAGAAATTTGATGGTATCTCTCAGTTAGGAGGAGTAAGTATATACTTTAATTAAACAGTTTTCCACTCTTCAAATTAAAAAACTGAAGTAGGTGGCAAAAGAAAGTTAAGCGAGCTTGGCTGTGGTAACTTAGTTTAAAAGTTTTGACTGTACATATGTACATATTACAGTACACAATTAGAGCACACACCCACGCCCATAGAGACTATCGAGTGATAAGATTAGACTATCGAGTGCCATAAGCTACGATCCTGACACACCACTCTCACCTCGTCCACATTCATACATTCATACATCTTTTCGTGCATTTACGCCAGTTGAGGGTATTCTCAAGCTCCAAAAAGGGCAGCTCAGGAGTATTCCTGACCTGCTCTTTTTGGAGCTATGACTGTATGAAACTGGGATATACTTTACAAGCTTATTTAGGTAAGTACGTACTCGTATTTACATCATTACAACTTTTTATATAGGTACTGTATATAAAACTCTTTGATTGAACCTACACCATTTTGGATGTTAGGTACCTTTCGATACTACTTTCAAAACTACTCCGTCGATTCTAATGCATTGGATAAATTACAAGTTCTCTATTATTATAGCGAAAATAATTTCTGAACTGTATTTGAAGGAAGCTTAAATGTAGATATAATAGTTAGCGTATTCGTTCAAAAGTCGTAACTAGTCTTAGAACTTCGACTGGTAACGTCCAGTCCAGGTGAAGGCTAGCCACACAGCGTGCTGGGAATGCATGTGGCAACACCGTCCGCTGGCCAAGGCGAAGCAAAAAGATTTCTTATAAAATGAAAGCAAATTAAGAATGTAAATACCGTCTCCGGCGTTGTAACATGGCGAAAACACAAGTCGTGTTTCTAAAGCTATGTTTTGGTAGCGAGGTATTATGACCGATTGCACTAAACTTTATTTTCTTTATTTAATAGGAAGCCAACTAAATATGAAAACATAATAAAATTTTGTTTTTACACTTATCTACGTATTACACAACATTCATATTTCACTTACAGGCTCAACATCTATCTGAACATAGTATAGAACAAAGTCGCTTCCTGCCGTCCGGCCCTATGTATCTATATACGCTTAGATCTTTTAAACTACGCAACGGATTATAATGCAGTTTTCAACAATAGATAGTGTAATTCAAAGGGAATATTTATAAGCAAGAAAAAAAGGTAGGTACGGGTAAAGTAGGTGTACGCAAGCGATCGGGCGAAGCGGGTCCACTAGCGTAGGCATAATTTTCAAAAATTACTTAAAAAAATAACTTTTCTATCTAGACTAAGTTGATTCAAAATATTCCTAACAAGGAAAAGCTTTGCACCAACAACAACTTTAAATCGCCAATTAAAGTGTCGCCGATGTTTGGAAAATGAATTTTGCAAATATCGTCTGTTACCTACGTCATCGCACAGTGAATCCCCAGCCGTCTATTCCAAATAATTTTATAAGTAGGTAGTTCTTTATTATTCATTTCATTTGAATTCATTAAGAACGAAATCCCAAAGCCGGATAGGTATTCAAAAAGAACCGTAATCACCTGCAGGTAGTCTATTCATAATTTGAAAAGGCAAGGCCGTTTTTGTCTAATGTTTCCTAATATTTCGCTTAATACATTTAGATAAATTCAGTCGCCTAAATTTAGAATCAAAATCCGTGAGAGCAAGACATGCGGTCTATTTTCGTATCACTTAGGTTTAACTATATTGTAACACATCTGTCCGGTTTTCAAAATACAGAATACGCGTAATACAAGATTGGTGTAAGAATTCGCAAAAACGTGTAGAAACGAATGGCAAATCTATTTTAGCCTTTTGTAAGTTAAACATGTGGTAACCATTTTTTATAATTTTACTTAAACTAACAGCTCTGAGGCGTAATTTAATTACTTTAAACTAATATACATTGTTATGATACCTACAGTACGTACAAACTTTGAACAACCATTTATAAAACTGATGAAAAATGTTACCCAAAAAGAGATAAGTCAATCTGCAGCTCGAGCGGCTCATAACAAAGAGTCTGGGAGTTGGTGTTACAAGCTGGAGTATCGGCGTTGGGACAGATCATGCATTCCTGGCGACACCTCGACGTAGGACAAGGACGTAGAGATAATTTTCATGGTCAAGGTGCGCGTGCTATGTACCGCTCCCTCAGTAAAAACTATAACAAATTATAGGTACTAAATCCTTGCTTTGTTGTCGACATTTTATGGATGGTGTTTTGGTCAAAATACACACGTACACGCATGACGTCACGCTTTTTCCCCGTAGCGGTAGGCATCATAACATCGTTCCACTTATTATTTACGACTACTAAAACACATACCTAATTATAGATAATTTTTGAAAGGTTCCTACTAAGTGCGGGGACTTATCTAAACAAACAATAACATTGAACAACTGCTCTTCGTTGAGAAGCGAGAACAACCGTTACAAAGTTTGTACTTTAAACAGATTACGAGAATAATAGAATACCGACTTACCTACATAATCTTGAGTACCACAAAACGACAAAAATTAAAATAAACGAATTTTATATGATTAACAGCTCACAACAGTTCACTGTTGAACTTGAGCCTGATGCACATAAGTGGAGGGTATTCTCAATCATCGCACTTTAGTCTCTTTGATGTCGCAGTGCATAAAAATGCAAATCAGTATAAAATGGAGTAACGCTCAGCCAAGCTCTCTCAGGACGCGCCTACTTGCACTGGTCCGGTTTAACTCGATTTCGAAGTTTAACCCACAGTAAAAGTTGTTTAATACAGTGTTCACCGCAAACGGCCGTCTTAAATGTTTACCGGCAGGAACACAATACTATTTCAAAAAATATTGTTTGGTTACGGGATGCAGTAAAGGTGGAAAAACTTCCCAAGTCGGGCAACTCTAATCGAACAGGATTACGAGATATTCCACCATGCCCTACTTCATGTAATTGTACTCATACTACTCTGGACGCTCTGTTTTATAACCCACCTTATTTACCGTCTCAGATACTGAAATTTGTGAAACTGAAGTTGGTTCAGTTATATCAAGCACAAGTTCGATCTTGCATGGAGTACTGCTGCCACCTCTGGGATGGATCAGCCAAATACCAACTGGCCGCTTGGAAAAGGCCGCGGTGGAAAAACGTGCAAAGAAGTTAATTGGTGACCCGCAGTTGATTGAGGCTAAGCTGCAGAGCCTCGAGCATCGGCGTAGGGTTGCGCGTTTGTCGGTTTTCTACAGGTTGCATTTCGGAGAGTGTGCGAAGCAGTTGCATGACCTCATTCCGCCGGCCCCTTTCCGCCATCGGGAGATGCGGTCCGGGTCCGCTTTATCCTTATGTAGTGGATCTTCCAGCTATCCGCACGAGCCGCTTTAGTTCAACCTTTATAATGCGTACGGCCTAGGAATGGAACGCATTAGCCGCGAGTGTGTTTCCTGATCATTATAATCTAGACGCCTTCAAGGCCAGAGTGAATATAAAATCTAGATTTATAAGGCTTGGTTTTTATTTTTATTAACTACTGTGGCAACGAATCTATTTTCTCGAACTTCTGTTAGGTAGATACATTCGTTAAGTATTTAATCAGTTTATAAAAGAGAAAAAATAAATAAAACGGAACTTACTTTTAGTTTTACTTAATTCACCTTGTAGCGAGATCTATTATTATTATATATGTGCAATAATATAGTTGCACCATTCATTACACTAATTAATGTTTTTGAGCAATAAAGTTTAATGTTTATCTGTCTATCTCTACTTGCTACCTACAATGAATTCACACAGAAAAAACATTGTATATAAACGCTACAATATGATAGTTTAAACATCTAATAACGTGTTATAGGTTCACATTTGGCTAAAATATCGGTAAATATACTCGTCAATGAAAATATAATAATATCTACCTATCTGCATACCTACAGCCGAATATTGGACCTCCTCCGTTTCTCAAGTCTGTTCCAAATTAGCTGTTATAAGTACCTACATTTTACGTTCTAACTACGGTAGAGGAATTAACTAAGCTTGGATTAGTATATTTTGCACAATTACCCCATGTTTGTTTATGTTTTATTTAACCGGATGACAAACTTCAGAAATAACGCGCTAACATCCTCCGGGTCGCGTCAACTCGGCTTTGCTATGTGTAGGTGATACCTAAGCATACATAATTCTGTTTGCAAACACATTTAAGATAAGATAACTTATATTGTTCGTATGTTACCATACATTATCAAATAATGGAACTAAAGTATCGTTGGTGCTAAATATAATTTGCTATGTACTTGTAGTGAATTTGGGAACAATTTGGGAACGTAGCTTTTGTCTCGTCTCATCGTGGCTTTAATCTCCCGGTTGTGTTCTCGCGCATGAGGGTCTGGGGTCCGCTTGCCCATGGTCCAGGATTTGGCAGATCAGTTATAGTGGAGCGATTGCTATTTTAATTCCGTGACCCATTAACAGGGGAACCTGACCCGATTGGATCATGGTTACACATCAAGTCGCCTGAATTTTTAGGTTTCATCACGATGTTTTCTCTCACCGTAAGTGCATGGGTTAGCATTCAACTAATGTATGTAACTTAGAAAAGAGTCATAGGTACATGGCCGCAGTGGGATTCGAACCCGTTACCTCTCGCTAACGAGTCGGATACCTTAATCTGTTATAAAATGTTCACGACTTTCTTTTGCATGTGTTACATGCACTGTTAACGTTGCTTTTGTAAAGTAGATAATATCAAAACTGAAAAAACACAAGCTTTTCCTCTACACCGCGCTATAGCATTATTAAAACGCTTTTAATTAAATTCATAACAATCTAAAAATACCTAGCTTATTTAGCGGAACTAATACACACGATCGAATTAGTTCCTCTGTCAGATTATACCGGTATTACCCGCGGCATATGCATTTGTGGTTTCGAATATATTAAAAGCATTTTTTCTACATTAAAGGCTTTGTCCAAATCCTTTAATGGGTTTCCCAATGGCTTTTGCGTCAATGAAGTTATCGCTGACGCAGTGTCGGTTATGATTTAATTTTGCCCTGGACGTCTTCTGCATAATAATAATAATAATAATTATATTTGATAAGCCAGCACTATTAAATCTATTAATAGAACTTATGACTAAGTATATTATGGCCTATATTTTTAAATACTTACAAATTTTTTATGTCCCCGGATTCTCAAGCTAAGTGAAACTTGTGTTATTAGAATCAGTGAAATTGATTGACTTCTGATAGATAGATACTACTAGAACTGCAGTATAGCCTAAAAAATATGTAGACGACTGCGTCTACCTACGTGTGCCTACTAAGGTACAGACTATCAACGAACCATAGAAAAAAAATACTACTGACCATTAGTATTCATAAAAGTGGATCGGTGTGTCTGTCTGTGGCATCGTAACTCCTGAACGGATGGATCGATTTCAATGCGGTATTACTTATTTGAAAGCCAGTTTAATTGAGATGGTTCTTCTTTTATCAAAATTGATTCAGTAGTTTAGTAAACGTTTGAGTAGGTTTTTACTTGGTCGGGGGTTTTCCGATATACTTCTGTCGGAATTGTTATATTGCTTGGTACGGGTTGTTTATATGGTGGACGTTAGTAGCGCATTGTATTACCAACAAAGGCCGTCACACAGAAAGAGGATTTGAGAAGAAAAGAGATCACATCTAGCGACCTTTGCGGGATGTTGTGATGGTTCGGTTACTATAAGAATACCCATTGTACCCGATTGTAACCTACACTAAAGATAGATTATTTATAAAACATCACATCGTTAACATCGTTAACAAGTGATGATCCCTGTACCTATGTTTATGTACTATAATATTATATAAGTATAGTGTAATAAAGCCCAATGGTATGAAGTAAAAACAAACATAAAATAAAACCTTAATAAAAACACAGTATGAAGAACGCCTCAAAAGCAGAGTAAAGTTAAAATAATTACCATAACAGTTATGGTCGATGCAGCAGTCATTGTCATATAGGTAATGGTCTAAGCGACCACATCATTGTCACTAAAGGGTCAAGAGTTTAACATTTTAGTTGCCACATTACCTATAAAAATAAAGATTACGACAATATACTACTTACGACCTACGTTTAAGTAGGTACTTATTAACACAGTATTAACTTTAAGTACCATTCGTTTTAAGCAATAGTTTCGTTGAAATATTTGCGTAACAACAGTTGAGCTTCTCGCTTTGTTAGTTGTTACAAAGGTACGTATAGGAGCCGTAGAGGCATTCAGTTAGTGTGCCTGCCCCGTATGCAGATGAGACGCAGAATCATATCCCATTTGGACCCTGCATAACAATAGACTTTGTCATGGATCCTTAGTACAAAATCTGATTTGATGTAAAGATTTCAAATATGTATGCTACGTATTTTAACAAGGAAAACATAGTCATTGTGACCTCGGGGCATTGTTATCATCACCATCACATATCCTACTTCTGCCAGGGTCCGCTTTTTTGCCCTTCGTTCTTACATTTCATCCGGTCTTCAGTATCCTCGCGTCGTAAGTCGTTGGCTTTGGTATTCGACTCGGCAATGTCAATGCATCGCTTCTTGGGTCTCCCCGGAAAGAGCTCCCTTTCCTGATACCGGCACAGTTTAGGCAAATATTTCCCACGTATCCCTAGGGCTTACGCGGCATTTGACCAAACCAGCACAGCCGAGCCTGTTCAATTTTATCCGCGATGTCTTTCACGCCAAAGCTGCCGAAAATGTACACGTAACGCACTCGGTCAAGTCACGTTAAGCCGCACATAAATCGCTGCATTTTCATTTCATTCGCTTAAAGTTCGAGGAGTTTTGTCACTACGACGATGTACCAAATCCTGGATCATGGTCAAGGTAGACACCGGGCCCTCGTACGCGAAAGCACAGCCGGGACATTAACGCCAAGAAACTTTTTTTTTATTATGGATACCGTGTCGCTGTAGTAGGGATAGTATTTATAGGCTAAGCATGGTAACTGATTTTATGTATTTAAATGGGTAATGTTTTTGGTCTAACAAACATAGGTACCTAGGTCAGTTACAAATAAGAAGTAGGGAGTACAAGAGACCGAGAGCAATATCTTAATTTAAAAATAAAGGGTAAATCCTTTTCTTGCATGCAATATCTAAAATCACCTTACCTAAGCGTTGCCTAAAGTTTAGTGCAATCAATAGTCAATCCTAATAGTGAAGATATGTCGGTGTTGATACAAGGTTTTACGTCAATTTATAGTTTTTCTACTTTCACAAAAATAAATATTTTATAATAATAATTTAAAATATAATTGTTTGTTTGTAATGGTAGGTAGGTACTTATACCTATTCAAACTTATATATTACCTAAATACATTTAAATATCCCGTTAGGAAGACGCAGGTATGTAAAACATTTTAATATTTGTCATCCCTATTATTTTTAATTAAATTAAGGTACCACCGAAACAAACAAATTAAAAAATACATCTAACGAGTAAACATCAAACACACTTACGTAGTTTTTAAACAAAGATTGTCACTTTCAAAATTAAAAAACGATTTACGCCGGTACTTTCGCAACTAAAGTCTGTCACTGTGAGCAGATACAAGAACGCGGTTCAGTTTATGCGTCAGCGCAGCGACCGTAGCGCACGCCAGAATACTCGAGACTACCAGACCACACTGCCTGCGGTACCGCGAGATTAGAAAAGTTGAGCTCCGAATTGGGAGGGTTATTTTATTTGCCGCTGATATCCATCGGTGATGTACCATTTATTGGGTAGTCAGTGACGTGATGTATGACATCTGCAGCCTAGGATGAATCATAGTGTTTTGTTGAATTTTATTTCAATGAAATTTTACAACGGCAAAACAAAGCTAAACGTATTCAAAATGAAATGTATAAATAAAAATTTAATAAAAATGGGTTTGTTTAAGTAAGCATGCCTGAGAACAGCTGAACAGATTTGAAGGTAGTTTTAGTTGAGAAGATTGTAATGTACCTAGTAGTCCGAAAAAGCTTATTAGGAGCTGAAAAAACAATAGAGTTCTCCGCACACTTCGTAAAGGAAGAACCTTAGGAGAATAATTCTTTTTTCTACGATAAATAGTACGTCTGTCGGTTTGCCTAAAGTTGACACAAAAAGTCCCAAGTTCAACACACCTACGTACAAAATGAATAACATGCAAGCCCACTTCTTACACTGTAAGAGGATCTACTTACAAAATATACTTACTACTCTACCTACAAAATACATAAGATCTATCAACTGACTGGCTAAGTAGAAAACTATGGATAAGCATTTTATGAAATACTTCGCCCTGTGTCCCGAAAAGTGGAATTTACTTCGCACTTACATAATAATGTCATGCCTGTTTTTCCTGTAGGGGTAGGTAGAGACCACAATTTTGTAGCTGCACTTGCACTGCTTAGCCCCAAACTGTTTGAATTATTACGGTTAGGTATCATAAAAGCTGGTTAAGGCCGACCATAGCTCCGAATACTGAAAAATGGGATGCTACATTTCTGTTGTTTCTAGGTACCTATACCTACTTTCAACACCGCGATCTCCAATCCGTCTGCCAAGCGTAGATGTTGTAAAACTAAACTCTCAAATGTGGGGGGGGGCGAGTCGTCCAAAACTAGACTTAAAGGCTGCATCTAAGAGTGTGAATAACTCGATATGCTTCGTAGTGTCCAATACAAACATACCTACTTACAAACTAGGAAGAAAGTATAGATAATCATCGTCATCCAACTACTAGAGAGTAGTTGGAAATTCACTCGCTTTCTTCACCTCGCCGGCAGATAGCGAGTTTGTTAAGGTTCCTTCTATTTGACATACAACCAGCACATTTTCTTACATAACGTAAAAAATATTATCTTACGCTAATGTGTCCCCCAGGCATTCTAGATACAAAAGTTTTCTTGGTTCACATGGTCCGCTGTGTCAAAATGTCCACAGCATAAAACGTCCACATTAAAATATTGTCCTCTTCACCAAAATGTAACTCTACTGATACGCTCACTGTAGAGGAATGTTCACCGTACAGAAAAGCCCACTCTATCAAAATGTCCGCTCTATCCAAATCAGGTAATTATTTTGAATTTTTTAGTGGGTACTCTATAAACGATATGTAGTATGTAATAAATAATATAGATAATTCGCCGCGCATCACTTCGAAACTACTATTTACTACTAATAAATGAATTCAAATGAAACTTGGTATGATATAAGTCCATACTACGAGGAAGGGCATTGGATACTTTTTATCCCGAAATTCATCACGGTTCCCTTGGGTGACGGGATGGAATTGTCCTGTAAATATTTCAATATGATCGATGTTGTAGTTCAGAAATTACACCTCATTATCAGGTCTAAATAAATTTAAACCTGGAATGTACAGGAACCTTCGAACGTACGGCTCATCTTAAGCTGGCGTGTGAACTTCTATCTATACATATAATAAAACAGTAAGTATGTGTCTGTACATTTAATATATTCACAAAAAAATAATTTAGGACGGTGAAGGGTCGTACTGTACCTATAGGTATAGTTCAGTCTACGATACCTCTAAGGTGCAAATCTTTAGATGATAGGGGTAAACATACTAAATTTTCGCGTGTCTGAGTCGTATAGCTATCATAATATCATAATCATAAAATCTTTATTACATTTCCAGCTAGCTCAGAATCTGTTTACAAGAACTCAAAAAAATGTAGCGTCCTCTTAACCTTAAGTGTTAGGACGAAGCAGGAAAATGGGGGAAACAACAATAATTATCTTTTTGAGCATCAAAGACCGATTAGGAAAGTATGGCAGCAAAAACTTGTTTAACGTCAATATTACTTACTGACTGGGCTTTCCAAATGACCTTTTGATTGGGGTTTTTTGTAAATTTCATTAATGTTAAAATCTACATAACAAACTAAACTATCAATAACATATTTGTAGACTAGATCGTACTTACAAAGGGATTACAAAATTACTTTAAGCCTGTTATTGTGTTGTTTTGATGAGCTTATTCCTACCTACCTACTAAATTTTTGTTATGGTAGCATACTAGCTTTCTCTCTCGACTTCATCGCGCAGACAAGATTATTCTCATTCCCGTTCATTTTACTTCCCTAACAGCCAATATTGGGTCTAATATGCCATTACGAAACACTATTTATAGAAACATATTCCCGGATGACAATGTACGTTGGTTTGTTTCTGTCATCATTTTTACAAGTATAAAGTCGCGCACAATTGCAATTGGAAACTGGTACTTATTAATAATTTTAATTACATCCACATAAAAGACATCAACAGGGGCCTATGTCGCGTTGAACTCTTTTGTTTTGTATACCTACATTTAAAGTAATAATTTTAATGAGTGTGTTATGTGTAACAAAAACACAAACTTTTAACCCTTTAACTGCACTTTAGATTGGAGCAATATAACTAAAAAACATCAACATATTACGATCGCTTTGAACTCTTTTAGATGAAAAAATATTGTAAGATTGACACAAGAAGACCAATGGGTACTTCGTTATTCGATTTTGGCAAAAAAATTACTTCGGTGTATACCGCTTGGTGTAAACTTAAGACAAATAAGGTTATTTTACTTTCTTTCTACCACACACTGTGGACTTCGTAATTCAAGAAGGACCGAAATTATTGTTTTTTACAATTGACATTGATACAGTAGACCATGGATGTGCTCGATCATTAATATCTGGCTGGATGGCCGCTGTGCTTGTTCTAAAACATCGTAAATTTATCTATAGTAAACGGACATGTCATCCACATCTGTAAAGTGATCCGAAATGGAAAAACAAACCATTAAAAGACGAGCAGATGAAACTCTCAACAAGTAGGTCTTAAAATGAACATGGACAAGACGAAAATTATATAGAATGTCCATGTTGTGCCTACTCCAGTGACAGTTGGAGGCATTCCACTTGAAGTTGTTGACGACTATTCATACCTAGGACAAATAGTACAGTTAGGTAGGTCCAACTTCGAGAAAGAGGTCAATCGACGAATCCAACTCGGTTGGGCAGCATTCGGAAAGCTACGCCATATATTTTCGTCCCAATTACCGCAGTGTCTCAAAACGAAGAACTTTGACCAATGTGTGTTGCCAGTGATGACTTACGGAACTGAAACGTGGCCGCTCACTGTGGGCCTTATAAGAAAGTTCACTGTTACCCAAAGGGCAATGAAAAGAGCTATGCTCGGAGTCTCTTTGCGTGCCGAAAGACGCAGCGTGGGTAGGCCTTCCACAAGGTGGACTGACGACCTGGTAAGGATTGCAGGTACTAGCTGGATGCGAAAAGCACAGGACCGGCCTTTGTGGAGATCTCTGGGGGAGGCCTATGCCCAGCAGTAGGCGTCTTCTGGCTGATATGATGATGATGATGAGATGAAACCTTTGCTTCAAGAGAGATTTCAGACTATAGAGACTTTAGAGATAGTACCTACTCGAAAATAAGGTTAGTGAACTAGAGTAATAAGTAAAAAATCATATTTTTTTATGTAATGCGGCAGACACTCATTAATGCGGGCCACCTGAAGCAACACCAGGGGTGCCAATGCGTTGCCCGCCTCTAAGGAGACCTTTAATATACCTCTTGAAGAACGACCCCATGTCATAGTCTAAAGGAAACACTGTAGCTGGAAGCTCATTCCATATCCGAATCGTACGAGCGAGAAACGTTCTTTCGAATCTTCGCGTGGACACCACTAGAGTATGAGTACCCAGCCCAAGGCGGGTGTTGCGATGGCGGATTTGTGGTGTGGATGGCAGATCAAATAATTTGTCGGAACACTCCCCATTGTTCAGCTGATAGAACACACACAGGGAGCCAAAGTCCCTTCGGTCAGCCAGTGATTCCAACTTGCTTGTCAGTATGTCGACAATTCGTACGGCACGCCTCTGTACGGGGTCCAAATGATTAAGCAGGTCGGCGGTTTCGCCGGCCCAAAGATTGGAACAACACTCCATATGTGTACCAGGCGTGCTCCGGGGTGAAGTATTGTATGGACCGGTCAACCACGCCAAGTTTTTTCTTTCTTTCTTACAATCCATGTAACTCCGGAACCGTACGCCGTTCGATATGTCGACACCAAGGATCCCGATACTTTCTGACATAGATAGGGGTGTTCCTTGGAACTGCGGCACCATGACAAAAGGATCCTTTTTGGTGGAAAATGCACAGAGTCTTTGAGGGATTGAATTCGACCAGGTTCAGTCTGCCCCACTAAGTTGCTCCAAGGAGAGTTCAATCTCCGACACAAGTCTTATTCGGCTTTCTGACATCTCGGAACGAGCGATATTCGCTCGGCCAGTATAACGAGCTTCTCCAGTACCTGTCATCTGCATAGCAATGAATACTGGGAATATTCAGCATATCATTGATATGCAGAAGAAACAGCGTGGGAGATAACACTGAACCTTTTGGTACTCTAGCGTTAATAGTCTAGGTATCGGAGCAGCATCCGTCGACAACGACTTGGATGCTCCGTCCAGATAGAAAGCTGGATACCCAATTGCAGAGCCCCTCGGGGATACCGTACTTCGGGAGTTTTGTTAGCAGTGCCCTGTGCCAGACCCGATCAAATGCCTGGGCTATATCAATCATTTTGGCGTTAATCTCCTTGGTCTGCTTTACCCATGATCCGAGTCGCCGGGATAATAATTGCGTGCGCGACTATACCCATGCGCAGCTAGAGAACTCCGCGTTTTGTTCACCACTCGACTTAAACGCACTCCACATGTGGATAGAGCGCGCTCCACATGTGGATAGAGCGCGCTCCACATGTGGACAGTTCCGCGGGAACACGAGAATGTGGAGGCAGTATTCGCCTACATTCGTGTAGTCCCGTGCATGTTTGGCATGTCTCGCCTATTTCATAGACTAAGTAGAGATAGGTTGTTATCGTTTCGATTCGATCGATTTTATATTTATATTCCTAGCGCATTTTCGAGTAACAGGTTCGGGGTACCCTTGACCATAATCCAGGATATTAGTAGATCAAGTAATTACAATATAGCAGCTGCCATCACCTCTGTGACCCTGTTTAAAGCGGATTAGCGATATTACACCAATGAATCGATATAATGTCGACGCGTTTTGACACTCAGCACATCCCTAATAGGCGAGAATGTAGAGGGTCGACCAAAGTCCCGGCCAAAGTTTCGCCGAAAGTTTCGACGGACATGTGGAGTACGCTTAGTTCCGCGAGAACACGAGAGTGTAGAGGGAGTATTCGCCTATATTCGTGTAATCCCGTGCATGTTCTGCATGTCTCGCCTATTTCATAGACTAAGTAAAGATAGTTTGTTGTCGTCTCGATTCGATCGATTTTATATTTATATTCGGGGTACACTTGACAATGATCCAGGATATTAGTAGATCAAGTAATTACAGTAGAGCAGCTGTCATCACCTCTGTGACTCTGTTTACAGCACATTAGCGATATTACACCGATGAATCGATATAATGTCGACGCGTTTTGACACCCACCACATCCCCAATAGGCGAGAATGTAGAGGGTCGACCAAAGTCCCGGCAAAAGTTTCGGCGAGCATGTGGAGTACGCTTTATACATGTCGCGGCTTGTATAACCGGTTTCCATCCAGATGTCAGGCCAATAAATTTAAATAAGTCAATGTCAATTTCAGAGATCAGGTGATTTATAGGTTATGTTTTGTTGTGAAAACTGAAAATGCCTGTATTTGGCATAGAGTAAATTAATTAAACTTGGTTTTTGAACTCGAAATACTAACATTGAAAGTGACCTACACAGAATGTTCGCTACTAATTTACGTCGTCTATTTTTTGTATCCGATAAGGTAATAGTGCGAACTATTAGAAACAGAAAATTTCTTGCCCATGGAAATCCAGGATTAAATAAAAGAATTAATGTTTTTAAAGAAGAGAACCTAAGTGTTGATATTGACGATGCTGAAGAGTATTTGGAACAATCAGAAAGTGATTTTTATAAGGTATATATTATACTGGTCACCTTGGCTTAGCCTATACTAGCAACCCGTGCCAGCTAGTAACCTCAACAAATTATTCACCTAAACCTTCCTCATGAATCACTCTTGTAAACCGCATGAAAATCCGTTCAGTAGTTATTGACTTTGTCATGACCAAACAGACAGGTGTGGCGTGGAACTTGTTCTATAATGTAGTGACCTACTATATTTGTATTTTAGTTAGGTATCTACGTTTGATAAGAGCGAGGCTCTTAAGGTTATGATGATGATGATGTTTGAAAAATTCAATTAGCTATTCTAGTAAACGTTGATAACTCAATAAATTTAAATTTTAAATGTTTCAGTCTGGAGAAGTCTACAGTGAACATTTGAATGAAACTCTCATGGGCAAATTAGAAATACGAAAACATATCATAAAGGAAAAATATTTCAAGGAGAACATGCCAAATTTGTTGACTTGGAGCGAAAAAGAGCAAATAAGACACCTTGCTACTACATCCCCAGATGAGTGGCCTCCAGAGAGGATAGCGGAGAGTTTTCCTGTAACTGTACCAATGGTAAAAGTAAGTACCTACTCCTCACAATAACACTTCCTCTGCTAACTCAAATACCAAAAAGGCTACAGCAGTGCTACGTATTGTAGCGCTCATATTAAATGAACCAGCCAGATGAGTCTTTATGGCGGCTAGGAACTTATCTACAAATGCAATTGTTTCCAGGAAATTGTAGTGCATTTTAGTGGTTAATAACTTTACACAGGCCATAAGACATTAATTTAAAGCGCATAGAAATCAACATGCATATTTATCATCATTTTTGGAAAGTACAGCTAACTTCTGAGCCGCTGTTAAGATTGATGCAATATTGAAAGCTAAAATAGGGGTCAGAAAAAGGGAATAATAAAAATAATGTTGGTAAAGCTATGATCAATATGTCAGTAGGTATGATTTTATTATTGCATGTTAATTTAATACTAGCTACTGTATCTGCCAAAACTCAAAAAATAACTACTTTGCCCTCTCATAACCTCTAGTTATTTTTTTGTGAATAAAAGGAGTTCATAGTTGTCTTAAATAATGTAAATTAATCCTTTTGTTATAGAAACTTTTAAAATACCCATGGCAACCAGCTACTGAACAACGTATAGCACGTCATGATGCATCAGCTATGAGAAACTGGAAGGAACTCAAAGAAAATACTTTCAACATACCAGAAGATCTACGTAACCACTTTTTAAAGTTCTCAGAGAGAACCATTCCACCTCTGAACAAGAAATCTATGAAAATTGATGTCACTCCTACAGAAGATATAGGAGAATTTGAAAGAATAATTCATAAATGTGCAATGAGTGATGAGAAGATTGAGCATAAAAATAATTTTTCTCCTAAGGAAGAAGCAACCTTGGCAATAACTGAATCTGATACTCGTACAAAAAGTCATAGTTTCGAAAAAATCACCCTTGATGAGTTAACATCTAGAATTCGAAAAAGACTAGATAAGGGTGATGATGTTAGTATACCAGATAAAATGTTGTCAGAAATAAATTACTCTGAAAATAATGAGGCTACAAATGAAGAATTAAGTAAAGAAATTAAACTATTTGATAAAAGTGGCACAGGTGACCTTAGTACAGACACTAAACCTACAAACGATGCAGTAATAAAACCAATAAATTATCCATTGAGAATAAGGGTACCAAAAAAAGCTTATAAAAGAGGTGCAACATACAAAATAGATGACTGTTATTATGACCATGATGGCAAATTTTTGTATAGAGTATTAGGGATAGGTAATAAATCTGACGGACCCTACCAGTAGATAAATAGGGATGAAAATGTAATTATTTTGTAGGACATAAGATATCAAATAAATAAAAGATTTGTTTTCAAAGCATTACATATTTCTTTTTAGAAAAATTATATGCATTTATTTATTTGTCTATGAGAATAAAATAACTAACATTAAATTAACCAATAATTGAACTCCATAATGTGATTACACGATAAAAATAACATTTATATTGCCTTTTACACATTGCATATGTATTTTACATAGACAACCAATTCTAATAGCAAATAAAACTACAATTTTGATCGGAATCTTACCCTACAAATAATGAATTATTTTGTATTTCATCATATAAAAATACATTTGAGTGACTATCACCATTGTACATTTGTACGGAACATAAATATGGCTTGTAATGATCACTTGAGGCAACTAAAATAACAATAGTTTAAAATATGGGGTCTATTCTAATTACATTCTGTTCCTAAATTATTTGATTGGATACCATGACGAGAAAAAAATTAAACTTTCATACATTACAAAATACAATAATATGTAGGTCAACATAATCTATCTACTAACTACATAAAGTATATACCCATAATGTATCTGGCGACCTAATAATTATTTATTAGGCATGTTCAATAAATTATTTTGTATAGTTTTTAAATGGTTAGCATGAGTATTGATTATATTGACTATTATGTTGGCTGTTTACAGTTTATGTTACAATATTTTTATGTACAGTATGGTGTTACAAAACATGTATAAAAACGAAAATTACTTTGAAAATAATAATAATGCTAGAGATGTACATTTAGGCCTGTGATCCATATTTCACTTGATTGTAGACTTGTTAGCTATCAATAACAGTAGCCTACTTCTAGAAAGTGTTATGATATTGTCATTTATTTCTGAACTCTATACACCTGAGATATACACCTAAAAGGCTCCAGTAGAACACTCTTTGTAGGTACATACAAATTACAGTTGTACATTTTGTCGCTTTATACATAATTTATATGATTTCATCATACATGCTATTAGTAGTTAATATATTAACTTGACACATTTACAAATACTTTCGAATTTTGGCAGTCACATTATTTTCTGTCTTATCTTACGATGACATATTATTCAGGTTATCAACAAAAAACAAAAGAACATTATGAAAAACCAACATTATTTAATGCTAATGTGACTTTGCTGAACACAATCTAACATTTGTGAACAATTCAACTCGTTTACGAATTTAACTTTATCAATCACTTAGCTAACTGTAGAAACGGGGCTTGTTTTACTGCATCAGTATTTATACATTATTTTATACATCTAAGAAATCAAGTAACAGCTGAAAGTTACAATTAACCTGAGTTTTGACTTGAGATTGATAAAAGTAGTATACACTCTTAATAATAAAGTATGTAAATGTAACTAAAATATAAAAGTCTTGCCTCTAGAATATTGTTGTAACGGAGGCCTTAGTGGAGGCGGAGGAAAAAGTGGAAGTGGTAAAATTTGTAATTCATGGTTTATTGACATAATAGAAACTACCTACTAGTGATCAAAATTAAGGGAAGACAAATTATATTTCAGTTCAGTCCAGCGTCGCTGTTCGCGTGTTGTATTATAACGTAAATAAACCTCCGTTACAACTCCGTAAAAGTTTTGCGGAGGCGGAGGTATGATTTCTTGCGGAACCTCCGCAGTAACGGAGGCGGAGGCGAAGTGGAGCGAAGGGCGACAACCCTACTCTAGAATACATACTTGAAGAAATCCCCATGCCGTAAATCAACACCGTTTCTACAGGTATACAAGTAAACTCAAACATACCACTCGCAATCCTAAACTATATACAACAAAACTATGTACACCCACGTTTTTAATAAGTTAAGATCCAAATTACTTAACGTTAGCACCCAACGTTCTATAAAACTAATAGATATGCCAAGAATATTATGTTATACAAAATCTATACCCAATATGTTTTCTTTTAAATCAAAGTATGTCTTCCAAAAACGGTGCAGAATAAAGCTGAATACGTTAGGCCTATATTAAATTTAAATAGCAAACAAATATAATTGTAATGTATTGGATCTTCGGTCAAATTTCCGAAATAATTTGGACGGGTGTAACAGTCCTTCGCAATTATTCAACACAAATGGTATTGGACGGTAGAGAAAAATGATTTATTATGTATTTACAGGTAAACTACATTGGTTGATAAATTACAATACAACCCATTAAGGCGTCGTTGGATAACAGTAATTATATTATTGCAATGCATTGCTTGTAATATCTAAGTTATTGCTTTGATTGAATGGGGGGGGGAAAATACATTTTAACTTTTTACACTGCATTCTCAATAGCCATCTTCCGTTTTGGTTTTGAAGATTATGAAAACTGTTACATTTAGAAACATTAGGACTATCACCTATGCTATCACTCTGTCTCATTTTCATTAATTAAATACTTACAATCTACACACGGTTTCACCTCGTATTTCGGGGGCTGGCGTATTTCTTTTTTTGCTCACAAGATGACGCCACAGGCGTAGTCAAAATAACACCGTTTTATTGGCTAAATTCGACAGTCAACTGACCGAATGATTCTGACCAATAGCACGACATATTACGATGCCCTAGTAACGCCACAATTAGTGGAAATTTAATTTGCTTTAGCCCCCATTAAACAATTATAGTAAAGTGTTTAGATTTAATTTTGTATTTAGTGCAATAAATTAATAATTGTCGAAAACAGCTGGAAAATATATACTGAACTTGTTCATTAACTCAAAATTACTCAACGTAGTGCTGTCTGTCAACGTCAACCTGATTTTTAATCTGCTTATTCAAATTCACGCTACTATAGAGTAGTTCCAGCCTGGTTGGGAACCCCAAACCCAAACAGTCCAAAGTTATTGTAGTATGTACCTAAACAACGAATTCGTTGCACGTGATATATTTCACAGTACGTCTAAAAGTATATTTCATCTTTGCATTAGCTTCGGTCTCCTTTACAGTTACTTTATTTTATACTATCTAGTATTCTCAGTCTACTTTATAGTAGCCTCCGTCCACGAGTAGTCCCTACTCGTTCTACTTAGTAGACTCATTCAATCGAGCACACTCTACATTCAAGTAGTTTCTTGTCTATTCCTCGTTTAGTAGTTTCAGGCGTCTGAAGTAATGCCGGCAACACACCGCGGTGGTAGACGGAGGTTGGTCCTGGGGTCGGATGGCGCCTCCAAGATTCTCCAACGCCCGTGTATACTCTCGCTGTAAGGCTATAAGGTCTATATTCGATTCGCCCATCGCCGCTACTGCCAGGAAGAGGATGTCTCTGTAATAGTACATATTCATGAGCATCATAGTAGTATGTACGCTTATGTTATGTGTTGTCTTAGAGAATAATATTCCAGTGTCGTTTTCAACACTAGCTTATTTTGGGAACAGAGAGTAGAGTTTCAAAATTAGTTCCGAAACACTAAAAAAGAAAGGCAGTTTTACAGTTACAGAATATTTAGCCTTTTGATACATGTTTTTTTTTTATACCACTAAGGTGGCAAACAAGCTTACGGCCTGCCTGATGGTAAGCAGTCACCGCATTGCGTGATTAGCATTTCCGAAGTAATTACAGATTATAAACTACATATTTTGTTACATACCTGTACAACGAATAGTAGATCTTATTCCCGGATGTTGATTCCCTCCAAGTAACCAATTTCCGAAGAGCGTCTGTTAGGTTGTTACTCAGCAAACCATCCAGGACTGCTAGTATCACCCTGCAAAAATAGTTAGTGTTTAATGTGGAGTATACTAATGCATATAGGAGTCACAAAATCAGCGTCATAAAGTTAATATTAAATTACTTTAGGGTAAGATAAATATAGCCGGTTGAACAGAAAACTGTTTAACGCTCCAATCTTACTTTTTCCTTTTTGAATTAGTTGTCAGAAAACCGACCGACTTTTCTGTGGAATTAGATAATATGGTCGCCTGGTTGAGATATCATTCGACTATCCGTACTATCTTTTATCTGGTGGTAGGACTCTGTCATGCTTGAAGAGTCCGCTTGGGTGAGTACCACCGCTTAATCTACTTCTGCTGCCAAACAACAATGCTTGCATTGTTGAGTCTTGGTTTGAGGGTTAAGGTAGCCAGCGCAATTACAGGCACGAGGCATCTTGACCCTCACAGTGATAACGCACCCGCGGTTCTACAGTTTTGTTGCCTTTAACCAAAATGCATGAATTGTAGATGTTACGGGTGACAGTTACCGTTTACCATCAGATGGGCTGTCTGCTCGTTTGTCACTGCGTAGAATATATAAAAAAATCTGTGGTATCTTTGTACGTTTGCGACAGTGGCGACAAACATCAGTTTCGGTCACAGATCGGTCGATCTCTCTCTCTCTCCCTCCCTCTCTCTCTCTGCGTGTGTGTGTATGTGTATATGACTCACAGCTGCGCATCCCGCCTCTCCGCGTCGGTAAGCAGCAGCGCTTGCAATGCGCGGGAGTGCGCCGCGGCCGCGCGCCGCCGCCGCCAGCGCGCGTACAGGGGAGGGTTGGCGCCGTGCAAGCGCCAGAGGTCCCAGCCGCAGTGCATTTGGCAGCCTGGGGGGTTGATATAGAATAGTTTATTAGATATAAAAACATAGTGAGTCATCGTTTCTCGCCAGCCTTGCCCCGCAGTCTGGGAGAGGGGAATGTCATAGCATAGTTCATTCGCCATAAGAAAATTGTGAGTCATAGTTGTTAGACCAATCGGGTCGCAACAAATTGGAAAGCTAAGTTCACAGTGTTGACGGCAGATAATAATAAAAATAATACCTCGCTGGTTGGAATAAACAGCAAAGACTGGCTGCTAAGAAAAAGGATATAATGGACTTTATTTTTAATTTGAGACATGAAGCTGATTTTTATCCATTACTAAACCTAATATTTTTTATATAAATTGTTTGAACTTTTACTACACTCTGAAAACCTTGACCTTTATTCACTATTTGCTTAACGCGAATGGCCTTGAGTATGGGTGGACATACATAAAGCCTCCACCGAACATAGGCGATATAACGCCCATACAAAAGGTTAAAACAGTTCAACAAAAACTCATACCGACAATTGGTAGGACTCCCTTTAAAAATATATCCATGCAACTATATCCCTTACATCCGTCTTCGCTTACATGGCGTTACGGTCGAAACTCACCTGCGGCATCGACGTCGCTCCCGGCCTCATACCGTTGCCGGAAGTCCGGGCACAACAGTTGCGGTAGGTGACTGTCCACGTTGGCACGCTCCAAGAACCATACTAGGTTCCAGTAGATGATCGGATGCGATTCGACGAACTCCGGCTCGGAGAGGCACGAGTCGCCTTCACGACCTGGTAGATGGTTAGATAAAGATTAGATTAGATTACTTTATTTATAATTGAAATTTACATTATACTTTAATACAATTCATAATACAAGCAAGTCACAAAGATATCGTCATAAAAAATTACAATAATGTCATAGAATAATAATCTCCAAAATACATTTACACAAAAACAAACAATACGTAAAATAAAATGTCAAGCAATTAAATATAAATTGAAATAATTAGCCATTAGAAAAGACTTCTACATACAAGCGTATATATAAATCAACGGTCGTTAGTCAAGTTTTCATAACAATATGAAATAATTTATGAATGGCAAATAGTATTTTTGGTATACAAAACAGTATACCAACCTTTGGTGGATGGGGGTTTTTACAACTTAAATTGTATAGTAAGGACTTCCATACATATGGATACAGTCGGGAGACTGAGTAGAGATGCCCGCGGTCATATGTAATTTGGCAGTTGCGTGTGTTATACTTAGAAAACGGTTTAACCCACGGATTTATGTTCTACAGATATTAATTCATAGGTAAAATGGTAGTAATGGTAGTAGTAGTAATAGCAGTCATTTTATGTGGCTTAGAAGAGCGTGGAACAAACTGTCATGTGCATGCATAAAATATTTGTTATAAAATAAGCTAAATTTCACAGTTTTTTAAGGCCGCCGGCGCCGGTTGCTTTTTCTTTATTCATTTGTTTTTGTTATAGTTGTATAGTTATAGTGTATAAGTAATAAATAATTTTCAGTCATTCTTTTATTTTTTATTTTTAAATAGCCAGCTAGCTTGCAAATAGATTTAAATCTTTGAGAATTTTATTACAAACACCATTGCATTGTTCATCGTAACAATTTATGCGAATGGCCACTTACCCAATATCGATTCGAACTCTTTTCTCAGCACCAGTGGGTTCAAATAAGGCACACTTATTGTTTCTGCTTGCGTCTGACCGGTTCTCATGATCTAAAAAAAGAAATTAAATATTCAAAATACACCAAAATAATTACTTAATGAATTCAGAATTTGAAAACTAAACATAAAATGATCATCATCATTCCTAGCGCTTAAACCCCGTTTCTGCCAGGTTCCGCTTTCCTAGTAGGAAAGCGTTTTTGGATTTATTGAGGGGCCTTTCATGAAAAAATATACTATTTTGGCGTTTTACATGCAGCGACTGCCTTCTGACCCGCACAACCCGTTAGGGAACCAGAGCCACGCCTAGTCAAGTCGGTGGGGAACCACTAGCAGATGATGTTGTGCCATAATAACCTTGACTTTGACGAGCGTAGGTGACCTAATGGTTGAGGTGCCGACTGGTAAGCGAGAGGTACCGACTTCGATCCTTATTACCAATGATTTTTTGTGAGTTACGTACATTAGTTGAACTAAGTGATGTTATTACGGTGAGGGAAACATCGTGTTCGTGATGAAACCTGCACTTTCAGCCATGATCCAATCTAGTCAGGTTTCCCCTCTTATAGGGTCACGTATATCAGACGGCAGACACTCCACTGTAACTACCTGATCTGCCAAATGGAACACGGGCCTAGGCTCTCGCGTGCGAGAGCACACCCGGGAATTGCCAAGACGATTTCGACGTTTCTCGCTCCTACGATTCGGATGTGGAATGAGCTCTCAGCCACAGGGCTTGGACATTGTTCAAGAGGTATATTCGAGGTCCCCTTAGAGGCGGGCAACGCATTGGAGCACCATGCTGCTGCTGTCCATAAGCGGCGGTGACCACGCCCCATCAGGTGGCCCGCATGCCTGTTTGTCTGCCGTACTACATAAAAAAAAAGATAGCTGACTGACCTTGACAGCCAACAACGGCACGGTGAGTTTCCCGCAGGCGGTGCACCGCGTGTTGAGGTTGGAGTCGTCGGCCGCCCAGCCCGCCATTATGTCCTCGTCGTGGAGTAGGGCGAGGCACTGGTGGCATTGCGAGCACGACGACACGTGCACTACTACCGAAGGGGAGGTGGAGAGGGTCTCCTGGGGAGGGGATGAGAATACAAATGTAAATCGTGCTAGAATTTAAGGTCAGTTGCATCTCGTAAAGACGATTTTCCCTTGCAATTATATTTTGTTAGTTAACAGTCTCAAACTTGCGCGATGGCAAGACGGTCCTATTGCCAGGATAGTAGAAGACCGAACCAAACCGTCAAAAACGCACCGGTATTTTGAGCTACGGTAAGGACTGCTCGTGTCAAAAACGCGACGCATGAGCTTATGAGGCCCGTATACGCAACCAAATAAAACCTAAGGGCGTATAATTTGCTACACAATCATTTATTGGTGGGCGTACCAAGTTGAGGTTGACTTTGGTGATGAATGAAATGACTTTGGTTGATGGTATGATAGTTATAATTCTTCTTCTAAAAATTTAATACTTTGATGTCATACAGCTGTTCTGATCTATTCTAAAATATAGTACAAAAGGCGATAAAATAAATGGTCAACACATTTCGCACTACAATAAATGGCATCTAAATATAAACACATACGGACGTAGGCTTACCTGTATGGGATAGAGGTTGTCTGGCAGATGCGAGAGCAGCGTGGCGAGCGAGCCGCGCTCCATCGAGCACGCCAGCTCCGCGTCGCTCGACGCGCGACGGAAACCCGACCCGAACCATTCTGTGGGGAAATTCACATTTGTTTGAGGAATGAGTTGACATGAGAATTGGCATCACAATTGTTGTGGGTATTCTTCTCTTTTTTTATTGCCTAATGCGCTTATTACATTTGACTAAATTCATTAGCCTAAATTCAGAAGCAATAAGCGTGAGCGCAATTTGAAGTGGAATGTACTGCTCATAAAATAAGGTTTTGAAAGGGGGGTGATGCCTAACATAATATAAGTGATACAAAAATTTACCTTATTCTATAAGCAATAGTACTTTGATTTTTTCTCACGATTTTTGCTTCTGAATTTAGTAAAAATGTAATAAAGATCTCGAGTAGCGACCACGTGCCGGAAGACGCAGCGAGGGTAGGCCTTCCACAAGGTGGGCCGACGACCTGGTAAGGATCGCAGGTACCAGCTGGATGCGGAAAGCATAGGACTGGCCTTTGTGGAGATCTCTGGGGGAGGCCTATGCCCAGCAGTGGGCGTCTTCTGGCTGATATGATGATGATGAATAAGCGCATAAGGTGGCACATATTCAGATGGTCCACCTGATGGAAAGCGGCCACCGTCGCCCAGGACATCTGCAACGTAAGCGGAGCGGGTGCGGTGCCTGTCTTTAAGTGCCTCTATACATTTGAAGAGCCCCATGTTGTACCAAAAACTAAAGACTTCTTTTTATTGATGTGCAAGTAACTTTATTGTCGATAAACTTCGGGACAAACCTGTGTTTTTCTGATATATAAATAGATAATAGAGATAGATAGACATAGATCGGTTGAGGGTGCTTGTGGTACTCGATAGTCTCATGAGTGTGTTACATACACACTCATGAGACTATATTTATGTATGCACTGCAAAATTTCATTAAAACATTTATTTTGCGCCAAAAGTTCAAAAAATTAAGTTACGTCGGTTAACGACATCCTTTAGAACGTTCGCGTTTTTAATAGTAGTAAGAAGTAGCTCTACTAAAAACGCTGCTGCCCAATCTTCTTCAATTATTCCACCACAACGAATTCTTACCATCAGGATTGACTTCCGAAGACCCATCAGTGGAGTCCTCCTCAGCAATGAGGCTCGAGAGCGCACTGGTCGCGTTCCCGATGGCCCCTTTCACGGGCGTCGAGTTCGCCGATATCACCTCCTTCATTTCGTCGAACTTCTTCGCGACGCTCGTCGCAGCGGACTTGAGGCTGCTGAGACCGCTTTGTAGGAGTTCGTTGGACTTCTTCCCGGCTATACTTGTTGGACTGTAAGGGTAAGGGTGGTGTGTGTTTTTTAAACTAGACGCTGAAAGAGGGGTGTTGTAAGTTTGATGTGTGAAGCTGTGTGTCTGTCTGTGGCATCTCATTAATGGCTGGACCGGTTTCGAAGCCGTTTCTTTCATTTGGAAGCTAATTTACTCGGGATGATACTTAGCTTTATGTAAAGTAGTAGTGTAAATTAAGTGCAAGAATTGTATAGATGTTATGTATGAGCAACAGTTACTGCTATCGATCGGATGTGCTGTCTGTTCGTTTATCATTGAGCAGTACAGCCTGTGAGAAGTTAGCTTAGTAAGTATTAACCACCAGCCGTCATATGTAATTTGGCCGCGTTATACATAAGAAATCGATTTATCCTTAAGAGTTACGTTAGTTAATGAATCCATGAGTAAAATGATATGACAGTCGGTAATATTTCATAAATTTTCGAAATCGGTTCAATCGTTTTGGAGTACATCGCGTTCAGACAGGTAGACAAGGCGGATGGACTTTGTTTTATAATACGTGTGTAGACGCTTTAACTGGCAGTTCGTTAACTTATCATAATACATACAATCTCCTTTTCATACATGCTCTTCTCTAACATCTAGCACGAATTTCATGCATGCATCAACGTGGACAAACGTGCAACCAAAATTTCTTAAAATTAATATGAGAAAAATAAAAAAAAATGGTTTGAAGCATTACTTACCTGAAGTAATTGTCGATGATCGCTTTGCTGATTTTCATGTTCTCTTTGCGCAAAGACAGTCTGGCGGGTGAATAGCGTCTAAAGAAAAATAAACAGGCAGCTAGCGATGTGATTGGGGTGCTATTATTTGCAAACAAAACGTCCTTACCATTACAATCGAACCCTTTCTCGATTTGCCTTCGACAAATTTTCCGTTTCTTTTAATAAAATTTCATTAGAAAGAAATATAAATGTCTGCCTAATGAATTTACTCTCCTAGAGATTACTAAAATATTACTTTCATATTGTTAAAGTGCTGATTTCATATAGTAAAGCCCTGAAATGCGGTAATTGGAATATTTTTATACTATCGCTGTACGGTGTTAGTGGCGAATGATGCCCATCGGCTAGCTCGGCTGTGTAGAGCGTCGTCTCTGTCGCACGCGTGTGAGTAAATGCGATGCCGAAACTAGCCGACGTGCATTATATACCGCCGACAGGTATACATTGTATGCAAATACTCAATTTTCAAGATATTGTTTGTTACCCAACTTTGACCACTGGCTTGACAACATTTAGTTGGCAAAATCATGAAAAAACACAGGGTGCGGTTTTAATGGTAAAGCCAAATAAAAATAAGGTATGAATTAAAAATCAAAAACTTTATACATACACACCAGTTATTTGAGAATTAGGACCGATATTAATTCACTAAAATAAATTTCCCAACACAATTTTCATAACTTTCTAAATAAATTTCTTATTAGTAATAAATAAGGGTCCCAATTTTAATAAATGCAATAATGAAAAATGAAAATATTATATTTTATAAAAAATTATAAAAGTAATGACATCCTCTTTTAAATTATGAACAGCAATGTATTTGATCATGCTTAATTATTTTAGAAAACAACCTTTCTTATGCAAGGCACTCGCATATAAAAAGTTAAAATCAATGAGAGTTTTCGCGATTTAAAAATCCACCAGATACCGCCACTGAGAAAAACCTCCCTAGTCAAAATACTGCCGTGCTTTATTTTCTATTGGACAGAAACAACTGCTGTAATATAACCGATCAACGATAATCTGTCATTAGCTCGGCTTTATTTTGACGTCAGATCGTACTTCTTAGTAGCGCCATCTGGTGGATTTTGAAATCATGATAACCGACATTGGTCAAAATAGGAGTTTGAAGATTAGTTGTGGGCCGCCAATCTATTTTGCCTAAATAATTTTGCACATTTAAAACGTGAAATATATCAACATAATTATGTCCACGCGAAACACTCCAGCGACTTATAAAGGTTTTTAAGGAGCATAATTTTTCGAAAACCAAAATGGCGGCCGGGCCATATGCAATCGCCCACAGAAAAATCTTCAAACTACTTTCTTTAAAAAACATCTAAACATCTAATTTGAAAACGTTCCAATGAAACAAGTTAGACAAGTTTCAACGAGCAAACATAAAATCACATTTAAGATATACTACGACAACTATAAAAAATATATCTCTGTATTTAATCTCCTATTATCTTACCCCTGTGGGATACGAGCACAAGTATGTACGAGTATGTATATCAGTGGACTCACCCAAAGCTGATCTTGAGCGTGTTCCCGAGGCTGGCGAGGCTGGACGACACCGTCCCAGCGGGCACCGTCTCACTCCTATGCAGTTTCCTGCGGACAGGAAACCATCGAGGTTATCTTGCTCGCGGGTGACGCGGGTATGGCTAGCGGGCTACGGTTAGCGGGTAGGGTGTTACTAGCGTACGTGGGTACAAGCTTCGGGTAGATGAAGAGTGTGTGTTTTTACGGCAACTTGTATGTCCTTGGATAACGCATGCACATAGGACCAAGTTTGGAAAAAGGAAGCCGAAACCTAAACCATGTCCCTGGATAGTGTAGTATCAAAAATCTATAACGTAATCTACGTTATGTGCATAAGCGGATTTCAACTTTATATCCCAGAGACAAACGAGCTTCCACTATAGAATATGGCAACTAACGGCCTTATTGAAGATGAATTCTTAACCCACTTAGTTGTCAAAATTCATCAAAAAATCCAAGTACTTGAACCTAACAATCAAATCATTTAGATCTCATTACGTGCACCAAAAATGCAGTGCCGCAGGTGCGTTGTCACCGTGTTATGTCACTGTCACACGGGCTACCTTAACGTGGTGTACTCGTACCCACAAGGCTTCTCAGACTTGACAGAGTCCTACCACCGGTAAAAGCCAAGTGAGAGGGGTATATTGACACATTGATTCCGAAGCTTGAGTATCACGTAATGCTTGTTAACTGCGGGGTGGAGCGAGCGGGTGTCACACAACACAACACAACACTGGGAGGTTTTCATCGTGCATTTTTTTATATGCGTTAATATAACACACAGAAAACTATACAACATAACTGGCAAACAAGCGTGCGCTCCGCTTGTAATTAGACAGCGTGGTTAGGGTAGGGTAGGCCTCCCACAAGGTGGACCGTCGAACTGATAAAGTTCGCAGGTACCAGCTGGTACAGGATGGCACAGGTCCGGCCTGTGATATTATGAAGATGATGATGATTCCACTAGTTTTTAGAAAACGATTCAAAGACCTGAGTGGTTCTGCCTGACATGTCGGCCTGCCACCAAAGATGCCGAAGACCGAGCGAGGGGGGCCAGGAGTATCAGCATCTGGGCTCTCGCGTGCCGCGCGGGGGCGCAATCGGGACATAAGGCCAAGATGATGATGTCCATGAATTTAGAGAGTTTCTGTCAGTATTTTTTTCAGGTCCGTGATAACCTTTATCTAGTAACCAGTCAGCGTTTACCCTTGTGTCTCCTCAGGCGGGTCGTCCTGGAAGCTGTTGCTGCGCCGGTGGAACAGCTTCGGGGAGACCGTGAACTCGTGCCTCGGCGGCGGGGGGGGCTCGGCGGGCGGCGGGGGCGAAGGGGCGGGGGGCTCGGAGAGTGCCCCCAGCGGGTCGTCTGCGAGCACTGGCGTGCGGGGGGACAGTCTGGGTGCGGGGTTGGCTTCGATTAGTTCAGCATCATTTAGTGGCACTCGGTGCCTTGAAGACTTGCCTGCATATGACGGGCAATGTCGAGAGAGATGAAGCTTTGTGTCTCGCTTACGAAAACGCTCGCTAGAGGTATCTTGCAAAAAAGCCCGTCATGCTACACCGGCTGATTTAACCTGACGCTATCTTTTTGGCTGTAGCTGAGCAACAGTCAGTTGCAGTTGCATCCAAAAGCGACTTTGTTTTATACGCATTATAAAATAAAGTCGGTTTTGGATGCGGGGGACGTGGTCGGACAAGGTCGGCTCGCCCGCGCATCCAAATTAATCCAAAAGCAACTTTATTTTGTACCACATAAGGACTATTATCGACTAACTGACGATTGGTTGGCACTAGCCAGAACCGAACGTCTGTTACTAGTTATAACTCCAACACATAATATTTGAGGATTACGTCCTTATGTAATGAAGGGGTATAGTGCGTTTCAAACAACTTAACCCAAGATTATAAAGCGATAGACGTTATACAACATTTGTGTTGCTTATATCACTTCTCGGCAGCATTTTATTAACACCCAGCCTGCTGAGCTGCTGGCACCGCATGCGGTACATGATGATGACATATTGTCTCACCTGGCACCAATGGTCACAGCAGACAAGGAGATTGCTTCAAAGTTCGAGCTCTACAGGTGGACACAAGGACAGTGGCGAGTGATCTGACACTCCATACAGCGAACTGAGACATTGACACCGACCGACTGTTAATGTGACAGTACGCTGTACGGAGTGACAGTTCACTCGTCACTGTCCTTGATCTTGACCAATATAAATCAGCCATTACGGACTGTTGATAATTTATTCTATACTCGAAAATACATACTTGAGTGGAGATCCTTTTGTTTCAGTTAAATTATTACTAGCTGCCTCTTCCTTCTCGGGGTCCTCGGGGAAACTGAGCGTCCTCGAACACCTTGTTTTGGTGTTCGGTGGACCTGAAATAAACAATAAATAATATAACGTTGTCTTTAAAAGTAAAGTGTGACGGGCAGCAATGCATGGGACGCGCACGCCGCCGATCAATAACGGTTGCAAAAATTTACAGGTCGGTCACTATAGTTGCAGGTCGGTCACTCTAGTTGCAGGTTGGTCAATATAGCTGCTGGTTGGTCACTATGGATGTTTTTTTTTTTTTAATATTTTACAAGACAGGCATTTGACCGCCATCTTACCTGTTGGTAAGTGGCGATGCGGCCGAAGATGAAGCATGCTCGTCTTGGAACAGCCTTTTCACTCTAGCCTTGAAGGCATTCAGATTATATTGATCAGGGAACACACTCGCAGGCAACGCGTTCCACTCCTTAGCCGTACAAAGGTCGAGCCAAAGCGGTTCGTGCGGATAGCTGGAAGATCCACGACATAAGGATGAAGCGCTCTCACGGATCCCGTCTCCTGATGGCGGGAAGGGGCCCGCAGAATGAGGTCGTGCAGCTGCTTCGCACACTCTCCGAAATGTAATCTGTAGAAGACCGACAGACGCGCAACCTTACGCCGACGTTCGAGGCTCTGCAGCCTAGCTTTAACTAACCGCGGGCAGATTAGGCACTGTAATGCAGGTCGGTCACTATGGTTGCAGATTGGTCGCTGAAGTTGGCCACTATAGTTGTAGATTAGTCACTGTAATTGCAGATTGGTCACTAGTTGCAGGTTGGTCTTTATAGTTGCAGGTTGATTACTACAGTGGCAGATTGGTCACTACAGGTGCAGGTTGATCACTATAGTTGTAGATTAGTCACTGTAATTGCAGATTGGTCACTTCACTACAGTTGCAGGTTGGTCTTTATAGTTGCAGGTTGATTACTACAGTGGCAGATTGGTCACTACAGGTGCAGGTTGATCACTATAGTTGTAGATTAGTCACTGTAATTGCAGATTGGTCACTTCACTACAGTTGCAGGTTGGTCTTTATAGTTGCAGGTTGATTACTACAGTGGCAGATTGGTCACTACAGGTGCAGGTTGATCACTATAGTTGTAGATTAGTCATTGTAATTGCAGGTTGGTCACTACGATTGCAGATTGATCACTGAAGTTGGCCACTATATTTGCAGATTAGTCATTGTAATTGCAGGTTGGTCACTATACCTGCAGATTGGACACTGAAGTTGACCACTATAGTTGCAGATTAGTCACTGTTGTGCAGGTTGGTCACTATAGTGAACTATAGTTCCCTTTGTTTTCCATTAGATTTTTGACGTTTGAAAATAAATTATAACGTTATCCTAATTCAATAATTATTTTTCCATTTCCATTTTCATTAATAGTTGCAGATTGGTCACTGAAGTTGGTCCCTATAGTTGCAGGTCGGCCACTATAATTGCAGGTCGATCACTATAGTTACAAGCACTATAAAACATTCGCCCCGTCCCCACTCACCAGTGTTAAACGCTAACCGCTGCAAGTTCTGCACGATCTGCGCGTCTCCCGCGAAGCTCTCCGACCGCGTGAGGATGCGCAGGTCCGACGGACTCTCCGGACTCACGTGGATCGTCTAAGACCGGGTACTGGCATTAGGATCAGGTGGTAGGACTCTGTCAAGCCTGAGGAGTCCGCCTGGGGGACCACCGCCTTATCTATTTCGGCCGTCAAGCAACTATGCTTGCATTGTTGAAGGTAGCCAGCGAAATTACAGGCATGAGGCTCTTAGTCCTCACAGTGAAAACGCTCCTGCGGTTCTGCATTTTTTTTGTATAAATTGCAGATGTTATGGGTGACAGTTACCACTTACCATCAGGTGGGCTGTCTGCTCGTTTGTCACTAAATAGCATAATAAAAAAAAGTTAGAACTGGCTCACCGAAGAGACTTCGGCTTCGTACAATGGGGAGTTTTCTGAGAAACTTTATGATCGCACCACCCGCCGCGGGCTGGGTACTCATACCTACTACGTAGACCCTTTGTTGGTGTCCACGCGAAGGTTCGAAAGAACGTTTCTCGTTCGCACGATTCGGGTGTGGAATGAGCTCGCAGCCGCTGTTTCCTTTGGACTATGACATGGGATCGTTCAAGAGGTATATTTGAGGCCTCCTTAAAGAAACTGTTTTAGCCATAGAACACAAGAATGTTGCTCTTCAGGCTGCATAAGGATGCGCAAGCCCGATGGTCTCTTCGGGCTCAGATGGATCGTCTCGAAACTCTGAGACCATTACATAGTATCAACATCGACAGCCTCCACTGGTGGACTTGGCCTTCTCCACATGAGGAATGGGTGGTTTCACCATTATCTACACGCTTGGCAGGCGGGTTTAAGATCGCAATTCTTAAATTTAAAACACACAAAAAACGCTGCTGCCCATTTTCTGGATTTAGGAACTGTTTTACCCATGGGTACCCATAGAATATAAATCCATGAGTAGAACAGTTTTCTATGTAGGTATCACCATCATAAATTTATGAAGCTCTTGTCGGGGGAGCTATCGCCACTTTTTCCTCTTTCTTCCTATATAAAATTGCAAATGACAAGCAGTTAAATCTGCCGACTGTGTGTTGAAACTACATATTTTCATACGATTAACGAAATAAATTGGTTATGAAAAATACTATGTATACCTGTCGTTTCTCTGGTATAGTTATTGGAGCACTAGTCGGCTCCTCACTACCCAAAGAATTGCTTCTTGGTCGTGACGTGTCACTTAGGTCTGGATTCGAGGGTAAGCCTGCAACAGCACAAGGTCAAAATGTTAAAATTTAACATACTGCCAAGCTTGATATATGGAAAATGAATTTATTTAAATAGAATATTCATTTTAAAAATATGGGCATATGTAATATCAAGAGAGTTGAGAAACTACACTGCGAACGCAGAGGCCACCACCTGTTGCTCGCGACGCCCCACTGAATATTCCCTGTTGGAGCGATAGCTGTCTAAGGCAGTGTTACCGGAGATGAGTATCCCAGCGGCGGTGGAGAGCGCCTGCGGTGGGCACGCGGCGGCGTCTCTCAAGATGGCGCCGCGCCGACACAGCGTCGCGAACGCCGACGCCACGGCTTCCTGCTCGCGACACCCCATAGACGAACCTTCCCTGATTGCTAGGCACTGCTGTTGCTAGGCCCTAGGGTACCCCGGCCCTGGCTTACCGGAGATGAGTATCCCGGCGGCGGTAGAAAGCGCCTGGGGTGGTCGCGCGGCGGCGTCTCTCACGATGGCGCCGCGCCGGCACAGCGCTTCGAACGCCGACGCTGCGGCCTCCTGCTCGCGGCTGCCCGCTGGGGAGAGTAAGAGTTATAACAAACTGTAGGGATACTTGGTATGTTTGATAGCCAAATCAAATTACACATTCAACAGTGCATCAAATCTGGCATCTGTGTTTTATTTATAATTAAATTATCCTATCCTATCCTATCCTATAGTCCTAACCTATCTGAGCTTTTTTGAGAACTATGTTGTGCATAATGTAAATGCAAGCTTAAATCCAAGTCTTAGACCTAGAGAAACGACAGGGTCATTGTTAAAAATTAAAAGTCACGAGATTTTGGGACCTTTCCTAATTTTATTCTTGTAACTCTAAAACGACGTAGCAAAAATGTTCTTACACTAATGCAATCTACATAAAATTCCTAACCGTTTACGAAACCGTAGCGATAGAAAAAAACCCTTTTCTAAGAGAATGCTAATGCATTTTAGCTAGACCTAAATGGTTACAGCACTTACAGCTAGTTATTCTTACCTTCGTCGAGGCTAGTGCGACTGACGGCGGGCGCTGGCTCGGCTAAGCCGGCTAAGCCCGCGATCTCGGCGCCGTCGGGCACGGCCGCCGCTGAACGCACACGCGGGAGACTGTTGCCTGAACAGAATAGATAGGTTAGAGGAACAAAGCGATAGACATCTCGACATTCTTCTAGCCACATATATCTCCATTAATGAAGCTCACAAAAAATATTATCTTAACTATCTTTGACAGTTTTATAATTATCATCATCATATCAGCCAGAAGACGCCCACTGCTAGGCATAGGCCTCCCCCAGAGATCTCCACAAAGGCCGGTCCTGTGCTTTTCGCATCCAGCTGGTACCTGCGATCCTTACCAGGTCGTCAGTCCACCTTGTGGAAGGCCTACCCACGCTGTGTCTTCCGGCACGTGGTCGCCACTCGAGAACTTTACTGCCCCATCGGCCATCTGTTCTACGAGCTATGTGCCCTGCCCACTGCCACTTCAGTCTGGCAATCCTTAGAGCTATGTCGGTGACCTTGGTTCGGAAGGTTTTATATTGTCGAATATCAATTTCAGTGACATTTAAATACAGTTTCTTGGGTAGAGAAAATGTCGAATTTGAGATGTGACAGCGCGAGAATCGTCCCCAAATCTGTATAAAAATGTTACTGAAAATGGTCTTCGACATTAAAATTTTAAAAGTCGACTCCATTAGGCCCATTTACAAATCTGACCTACGACGCCGATAACTCATTTTGGCGTCTTATTTATGCCGATGTCGATGTCGAAACGACCTTACGTCGTCGGGGGACATTTCCCCGTTTAGCCCGGAAAACCGTGAGTTGCGTTAAAAAGCAGCGAATAGGTGTAAGTTGGTATAGTGAGAATAGGCCATCAGATTTCACTGCATTCTGAGGAGAATTCAAGGTTTGAGCGATTCATACGACATCATTTTCATTATCTCTGCCGCAGGAAGTCCACTGCCGAACATTGGCCTCTTCCCACGCCCTCCACACAGATTGACGTTTGCCCGCATCTGGGGGCTTATTTTGTTAAATCGCCGTATTCCCGAATCTTTCACGGACACAATTTTTCGTTTCATGTATAGACAATTTTAGCCCTCGGAACTCACACTTCTACCTTTATGACTCACACACACAGAAACTTTACGGTGATACGATTGACTCGCCTTGCGGAAACGAGCGCTCGGAAAAACAGCTGTAATAAGAGAATAAGCCCCCAGGACCTACGATCTTTGCAAGGTCGATCAGGACGACATACCATACAGTGTAATATTATTACAGTGCCATAGAGAGAATAGTATAGTGTAATATCATAACATACTGCCAGTGTTGGGCACGGTGACGCTGGCGGCGGCGCGGCCGGCGCGTTGCGCGCCCGCCTGCCGGAACAACGCGGCGCCCATCACGGCGATACGCAGCTTGTTCCACAGCAGCTGGGACCCGCTAAGGGAAGGGATTTTCGTTATTGTTTATGCCAGTTAAAGTCCTGGCGAAATATCACCCACGTGGATGGAGAAGGTAGAACAAATTTCCAACAGGCTGATTGTTGTTTTATTTTATACATGTCCACTTTATAAAAATGTCCCCATCCTTAGCCAAAAGCTACGGCCATAGCTACGGTGGGGTTTTTTTACATTATAAACAATTATCATCTTGTTGGGAATTTGTTCTATCTCGTATTTTAATTTTACTGTATTATCAGTGATAAACGAGCAGATAGCACACTTGTTGGCTTTAAGTTTCATATGACAAAAATATAGAACTGCAGGCGCGTTGTCACTGTAAGATGAAATGAAATTGATTCCAATTACTTATCCCCTAAGCTACGCTGTATACCGTATTAGACACCTTTACACACCATTACACCTATTACACACAACTATTCAAAAATTATTACTTGGCGGTAGACAGGGTTATTATTACTATTATGAGTTCAGGTTATTATTATTTTTGTGGTTGGTTGCTATAAATCTTTCGTAAATGATCTTGACAACCGCCTTTTAGCTGGATCATCTAAAATTATCAAAGGATCAAAGCACAACAGAGCTGCATCATCATCGCTTCTTACACCTCCTTCCAGTATGAAGTTAAGCTTGTCCCAACTGTTTTCTCACCTGGGCATATCCGTCGGCCACGTGGCCTCTAACACGCAGCGGTTATAATAGCCGTAGGTGAGAGCATTGGGCTGCAGACCAGCCCTCTTCATGAGGAACAGAAGCCGCACAGCCAGCACCGGTAAGGAATGTACGCCGCAGAGTTGCATCATCACGCGGTAGCACACCTGCGGGCAGGATAAAACTAGTCACAAACGTTCCGTTTTGGCTACAGCCGCCCAACCGTCAGTTGCAGTCGATACTAATCCTGACGAAGTACAAAATAAAGTCGCTTTTGGATTAATTTGGATGTGCGGGCGAACTGACCTTGGTCGGGCGTCCGACAACGTCCCCCGCACCCAAAAGTGACTTTATTTTTTACTAAGTAAGGATTAGTATCAACTGCAATTGACGGTTGGTCGGCTCCAGCAAAAACGGAACGTCTGTTACTTGTTTAATTATAGCGTCAGGTCAAATTAACCGGCGTAGCATGACGGGCTTTTTTAAAATAGCTCTAGCTAGCTCTTTAGTAAGTGAGACACAAAGTTACATCTCGCGCGACATTGCCCGTCCAGGCAAGTATTCAAGGCACTGAGAGCGACTAAACGATGCTGACGATGACAACTGACGTCAGTAACATCACATCGTCAGCTCTTCAATGCTTGTTAGCGGATGACGGCTTTTCCAAGACTCATGT
Organism: Blastobasis adustella; assembly: GCA_907269095.1. Lineage (NCBI taxonomy): Eukaryota > Metazoa > Arthropoda > Insecta > Lepidoptera > Blastobasidae > Blastobasis > Blastobasis adustella. The sequence goes on along the minus strand of OU026128.1, from coordinate 9,074,551 downwards.
TGTGATACATAGCCGAGTGAATATTAAAATAAAATAGCTTTGTTGGCCTTCACCCTAAGTAATTATTTTAGACATAGACATTGTTTATTGGTAACTTTTCATTACACGTCATAAAATTATTATAACATACCAATTATCAACTTCATTAAATGAATTACCATTTTAAGTTACATAATAAATAAAATGTGATACAAAATTGTATTAATTAATAGAATTACTCATACAAATTTATAAATGTCAAGATTATAAATAAGCATAGTAATCAAAATGTCAATAGTAGTTCTATCTAGTAGACCATGATCCAGGATTTGGCAGGTCAGGTAATTACAGTGGAGCGACTGCCATCTGACCTCCATGACCCTGCTATCAGGGGAACCTGACCAGATTGGATCATGGTCACACATCCAGTCGCCTGAATGTGCTGGTTTCATCACGATGTTTTCCCTCACCGTAAGAATATCCGTTAGTATTCAACTAATGTACATAACTCAGAAAACAGTCATTGGTACATAGCCGGAGCGGGATTCGAAACCGGGACCTCTGGCTTACGAGTCGGATATTGTAACCGCTCGGCCAACGACGCTCCAGATAGTCCACCTGATACCCAACGGTAACTGTCACCCATAACATCTACGATTCATGCATTTAGGTTGCAGGCAACAAATATGCAGAACCGCAGGCGCGTTGTCACTGTCATGCCTATAATTACACTGGCTACCTATCCTTCAAATCAAAATACAACAATGCGAGCAATATTGTTTGTGGGCAGAAATAGATAAGGCGGTGGGCCGGTGGTACTCACCCAGGCGAACTCCATATTCTTGACAGACTCCTACCACTACTAAACTTATTATTTCTTAAGATATTTTCTGATATATGTTATTATTTATGTAAGTTATGAAATATCCAATGTTTGAAATTGTCAAAGCACAAAGTTTATCTAAATTAAAAAAAGTACCTCGTCACAGGGCACTCGAAGTTTGGTGGCTCTCTCCAGTAGCTCGAAGGCGGCTCTGAGTGTTGCGTGCTCCTTCCCTCTGTTGATCATGAGCCGACAGGGGAGCGAGAGAAAGTATAGTGAGTAACACGCCCCCAGGAGGCATTTCGCCCACGCCTCGGGTGACCGGTTCGCTTTGTGCGCCAACCTAGAACAATACAATAATGCCTTTAAACAAGGGGTCCGTGAACACTTTTTAAATAATTTGTAACACTCAAAAACGACGATGAATTTTTCATAATCGTCTCCTGTGTACTTGAGGTTGCTATTTTGTTTTCCCTTTTCTTTCTATTTTCATAGTATTAGATTTTTTTTTATAATTGGACTAGCCAGGCATTTGACCGCCACCTCACCTAGTGTAAGTGATAATGCGGCCGATGATGGAGCATGCCCGTCTAGGAACAGCCTATTCACTATAGCCTTGAAGGCGTCTAGATTATAATGATCAAGGAACACACCCGCAGGCAACGCGTTCCATTCCTTGGCCGTACGCATGATAAAGGTTGAACTAAAGTGGTTCGTACGGATAGCTGGAAGATCCACAACATAAGGATGAAGCGCTCGCCCTGATCACGTCTCCCGATGGCAGAAAGGGGCCGACGGAATGAGATCGTGCAACTGCTTCGCACACTCTCCGAAATGCAATCTGTAGAAGACCGACAAACGCGCAACCCTACGCCGATGCTCAATGCTCTGCAGCTTAGCTTCAATCAACTGCGGATTACAAATTATCTTCTTTGCACGTTTCTCCACCGAATCCACAGCGGCCAGTTGATATTTGGCTGATCCATCCCAGAGGTGGCAGCAGTACTCCATGCAAGATCGGACTTGTGCTTGATATAATTGAAGCAACTGCCTTGAAGTGAAGTACCGCTTGACCTTCGAGAGGATTCCAAGTTTTTTTGGCTGCGGTCTTGGCTTTTGATTCGATGTACTGTCCAAAGTTGAGATTGGTTGATAGCTCAACACCCAGTAGGTTGTCGGTAATTTCCACAGATACATTCCGGAAAGTCCGAGCTAGATGGAATGGACTCCGTCAAATAGATACAATATTACCTATATATAGGATCTGAATTAAAAGCGTCCTTCGTGAAATTTCTATTGTTCATCACCTGTCCAAAGTATTTCTTAACAAGAAGATAAGTATAAGTACGTACTTCAGTCAAACTAGGTAATTATGTAACAAAGTAAGTTTTCTTTATGGTGACTATAATGTGGCTGAAACCCGTAACTGCCAAGAGGAAGTGATGCAGATACATTTTTTTTACTTCTAGAACCAACACAAGAGAATATGTTAATACTAGCGCTACGAAAGTCGAATTTTGGGTGATTAAAGAAACAGTTTATCTCGGACTTAATACCAGACCCGTTAATTTAAAATTTAAGTTGGAGAACATATAGTCGTTTTTTTTTTAAATTAACGACATTTCAAAACTTTTATTGGATGATCTTAATTTTATGTCAAACCCGGATTTCTGAAATGAGTTTTAATTCGTTTCCTAAAAGAAATATGTTCTGAATACAAGACTAATCTGATAAAATTGGAATTAGGTAAAGATTTCGCGACTGGCGCAAATATTCTCAGAGCAAACTGGCGGTTCATACTCTCTGCCTACCACACCTGTGCGACAGAAGTGTGAGCTTTATGTATGTATGTATTTCTAAAGTCTCGTACCCAAACACCTATACCATCTTGTACAAAATGCACCTTCTATTCTAGCCTAGGTATTTTAGATGCCAAACAAGCTTACGGCCTGCCTGCTAAGCTTGCGGTTAGCAGTTGCCGCAACTTATGGACGGGCTTGCTCACGTATTGCCGACCTAAAGATAAGAAATAAACGATTCATACAAACGTTATTGGTCATCACTGCGGTAGACCAATATTTAATTGAGGTCAAACTGAATATTTTATTTATTAAACGATAGCTTGCTCTACTTGTATGACTCAGATGAGTGTTAATCATTGCGTGGTGTTGCGCGATCAAGGCCACCATATCGACTAGGAACCTTTGACATGTGTACTCTACAAGTGCGCAACTAATGCCACAGAATAAATAGTACTAAAGTACAATTTTGGAACGCCTTTGGAATCTGGAACGTCTTCGGAACAACTGCATCAGGTTCATTTTCGGCCTGCGCAAGTACGATCACATTTCCGAATTTCGTGCCAAGCTTAAGTGGCTCCCCATCCGCCAACGCCGTAATTTAAAAATGATATCTTAACTTCATTCCATCTTATTCGATTCGGCCATCCCCAACTACCTTAAAACTAAATTCAAGTTTCTTTCTGACACCCACGACCGTGACTTTCGCTCCTCGAGCAACCTTTTATTAAATCTTCCTCTCCACCGTACGGGTTTTATCTCTAATTCTTTTGTACTGAGGGATGTAAGGCTCTGAAATTATCTCCCTCCCGATCTTAGATTGCTTTCCAGCAAATACTTAAATGTAAGAAAGCTGTTCGTGAGCTGAAGGATCTTTTGTGTTGGGGCTCACGAGTTTGTCTCCTATCTCTCCCTTGTTTGACTGAGCTTCTCGTTTTCTGTCTCCTTTACTCGTGTAGTAATTATATGGTTATGTATTGTTGCTTTTTTACCCACTCACTCACGTCTATTTCTAGCTTTATTATATTTATATTAATTTATTTTCAGTTATTTAGCTGTACATTACGTTGTGCTTTTTCTGATCGATGATGCTCCTAGCTGGTTTGCCTGTAAGTCAGTCGTCTTGTATTTACTTATGTATTACATTCTGCCCGCCGGGCCAATCCGTGCCTAATCACAAACAACACTAACCTAACCGCATGTATAAATATGATATCAAATGTTTATTAATTTACTCTGAGGGGAAGAGGAAGGCCAAGGATTGAATATTGGAAGGATGTGCCGGACAAAGTGAACGCAGTTGATTACAAAGAAGTGAAGAGGTTAGCAGATAGGCGAGAAGAGAAAAACCATACATCCATCGAAAAGAGTCCCAAGTCTTGAATTTATGATGATGATGATGATTACTTTATTGATATAGGTATGTTGATCAAGGAACCAACAAAATAATAACTAACAATAAGTAAAATATTTAACCTACACTCCATAAAAGTAGCCAGTGCCGATAGCAGAAACAGCGACAGGCACTGCCAACAGAGGGACTCCAGAAACTATTACGCACAGCAATCCAGACTCAAAGTTTACCAAAGGAACTTTTACAGTAAGGTTTTGGAATGAACTACCTGGTAAGATTTTCCCTTGAGAGTACAACATAGAGTTGTTCAAGAAAGGGGTAAAAAGGATTTTACAGGGTCGGCAACGCGTAGGTGATGCCCCTGGTATTGCAAACGTCCATAGACTGCGGCGACTGCTTACCATCAGGCAGGTCGTAAGCTTGATTGCAACCTTAGCGGTATTTAAAAAATAAATAAATAAATAAAGAGCTATATGATGCAGTCTCAAAAAAGCTGGGGTCCGAAGTGGTAAGAATAAAAGGAGATGTATGAAAAGAGTTGTGGATATATGCGAGGCTAGGGAGTTGTGTCAGGACAGAGCAAAGTGGCGGTCCATAGTCTCTGTCTACCCCACCTGTGGGACACAGGCGTGAGCTTTATGTATGTATGTATGTACTCGGGAGTAAAATTATTAAAACTTTGCCCAACAGTGGGTGCGACAGCGTAGGCTAAGAAAAATAATCGTCATTATAAAAGCTTTACTATAGAAGCGACGCAATGTGTTTCGATGAAGGAAATGGTAAACAAACAAATAAATTCATGACTCATTACTATTGATAACTTCATTGGGGAAGTAATAATATTATCCATAATAGTACGTCAGCGGTAGCCAAATGATAGTGTTGTCTTATTTATAACAATACAGAACACAGATTATATAGTAAAAGACGCGAAGCTCGTATTCAATTAACACTGACATGAGTTAAAAACTCTATTCAATAATAATTGCAAAACCTACAATAGGTATAATATATTTCGTAAACTTCTCAGTGCTTATTGACATTTAAAAAAAATTTAGGTTTTCTTTTCTTGCCTGCCGCAAATCATTGCCCTAGCCAGTTCGCTTCACAATATAATTGAAAATTAAACGAACTTACGTGTAAAGTTCGATTGCAATTATACGAGGGTTCAAGCGAAGAGAAAAACATGTAATGTCAATGGCCGCATGAGGGCGCAGGCCCGGGGTAGGTGCGAGTGAAACAGAAGATTAACGTTTATTTTTTAGGTTGATAAACTTTAAAGGTGTGATTGAGGCAGCATGATACGTGTACTGCTGCTTGTAAATATTGTAATCGTCTTCGCTTGATACCCGAAGTATAATTGATAGTAACTTAGCTGACTACTACTACTACAACTACTAGTCGGTTGGTCTTATAAAGTCGATTTGGGAAAATAAGAATATTTCTCGTTATTATTTTTTGTTTTATTTGTTTGTTCGGTACGCCTAAATCGATGAATGTATTACACTACTACTAGTACAGCTAGAGTCAATCTTGCAAGACCCTTTCTCGGTTATAGAACGTGCATAATAGTCACAGTACTTACAGTACTAGATACTGGGTTGATGCACGTCTATAGGTTATCGGTTCAAACTTATTTGACAGGGGTTACATTTGAAAAGAGGTTATCTTATTGCAAATTTCATAATAGCCTTGGCCATAAACGTTGTAGGCAGTAGCAGCGTTATTTCAGTTAAGAACGTTTCGCGTCTTGGTCAGTACACGTGTTTACACAATGCTTTTGATTTTGGTTGCCGTAATTGTAATAGTTATTGGCGTTATAATCGAGATTATTAAATGGAACAAAAGCCATGGAGAGATTAAGAAAATACCGGCGCCAAATACTTTGATGTTCATTGGAAACGCTCTAGAAATCAATGCTGTCCCAGGTCAGTAACACCGTAATATTGATAAATTAACATGAATATTTCTAATGCCCTAATTGAGTTACTTACATTTTTCTATAATATATAGCTTCTGTGTTCGTATATAAAGTTATTCAGAATCGTAGATCTTTCGATGAACTTTTTTAAAATTCTATTTTATTTCATATCCGATAAAATTAAGCATTTAAGGTCGTGTTTCAGTGGAGCTTTTTCGTAAAATTCGGAATTACGCAAAAAAGTACGATGGAATATACGGACTGTGGACAGTCGGAGTTAATACAGTAAATATTTATAACGCCAAGGATGTAGAGGTAAGAATAATCACATAGTTACGGATCCCTTTATTTAACTCTCTCACCTATCCCCTTGTTACCGCTAATAGGCAACTTATCGGTACTGGAAAGGACAGCTCAATGAGGCAAATTTCCTATCTGATATTGGAAGAGTGGAGAAAATGATGCCTGGATGGCGGGATTATGTCTAACAGAGGTCCTAGAGGGTTGGTTAGCCTCTAAAATCCTTACACAGCCTTAAACAAACTTGGAATGACCTGTACTTAATCAATTATAAAATCTTTCACTATTTTATTATCTCTTCTTACTTAACTCGGCTTGTATTTAATTATAACCTCAAAAGATTTTTCCCTACAAAAATATAACGGTTTAATAGAAAGATAACTTTATTAAAACTATTCATCCAAATTATAGACAGTAATATCAAGCGCGAAGCACAACAGTAAAAGCATCATATACAGATTCTTAAGTCCTTGGCTGCGTGAGGGGCTTCTTCTGAGCAGCGGTAAGTTGATAATAGTAGTTTATGCAACTGTCATATAAAAGGGGGTATTAAAACATGAGTGTCTGTTTATCATACGAGGCGTAGCCGAGTATGATAATAGTTTGACACGAGTGTTTTAATACCTAATTATATGCAGTTGCATACACTACTTTATCTACACTCATATTTTTATGTTAAAATTTCGTACCTATAAATTTTTCAACTTTGCTGGAAGTAACTGCGAGTCAGTTCTGTTGTATCTACGCGTCGAGGATATCAAGCGAAATTTATTTCATTACTTTCACTTTTATCTATTTATTTGCTTCAAACAAGAAAAAACATTCACAAACACAAATTACAACAATTAGAAAAAATATTCTGTTTAGCGGGAAAATCATTCCAAATGTACACAATCACAACCACAGACTATGAACTGATCACAAATATAAACAGGAATTTTGAATTTGTTGAAGACATTTAGGTATTCAGCCTACATTTAGCCGTGTCCCGGCGCCCGACAAAAATTTAAAAAAGAAAAGTGTTGCATAATGATTAAAAAGTTATTTTTCGATACAGCTGTAATGAAAATAGTATGGAAAATGCTGTATCGAAAAGTAATTTTTTAAATTTTTATAGACTGACGTGAAAAAAATGTATCCTTAAACAACTGTTTTCGAATATGTTATTGGAACATTACGCTACGAGTGTAGATAAATAAATATTACAAGCTTTTGACTGAATATCAGAAGAATAATAGTTTTCAGTCGTATCTAAACTTCTATTTAATGATATTAATTTGAGTAAAACAGGTGAGGCCCCACGTTTCTTAGAGCGTCAGTAAAATTAGCAAAAAGTAAAAAATAATTTAAAAGGAATACAATTATGAATGAAATACCAACCCCAATGTATGTAAAACATGATGAAGACAAAGTACAGTGTTAGTTAAATTAGGCGAGAAAAACTAACACGTGAAATTAAAACTTTGTTATAATTTCTCTACACCTGGACAAAAGTGTACGAAACAGGCTACTAAATAGATTTATAGGTAACTAAATTACACATTTCTATTAGGTTCGAAATGGCAACAGCGCAGGAAGATTTTGACGCCAACGTTTCATTTTACAATATTACGTCAATTTTGCGGCATTTTGGAGGAGAACAGTGACCGATTAGTCGAAGCTTTGACAAAGGTGGAAGGCAAACATGTCGACATCATACCGATGATTTCTGAATATACACTGAACAGTATTTGTGGTATGTACAGTCGCAAATAATAAATTTATAAGAAAATTAATTGGACTAATGTTTCAAAGAATAATTTTGAATTATATGATAAAATTTCCAGAAACTGCAATGGGTACGAAATTACACGAGTCAACTACCAATGTGACGAAGTCTTATAAAACAGCGATACATCAGTTAGGACATATAATAGCAGAGAGGAGTTGCAATATACTTCTTTTCCCAGATGTGGTGTTCTACTTATCACCGTTGGGTCGTCAAATAAAGAAAACGTTAAATACTGTACATTTGTTTACAAAAAGCGTAATAAAAGAAAGAAGAAAACTTGTTAAAGATAATGGAATAGTGAATAGTGTAGAAACTGATGATGAAATGTATACATCTGGCAAGAAGAGAGTTGCTATGCTTGACCTACTTTTATCGGCAGAGAAGAAAGGTGTCATAGATAGCACAGGAATACAGGAAGAGGTTGATACCTTTATGTTCGAAGTTAGTATTCATCGTTATTAGGCATGAACCATGTCTTATTTCCGTTGTCACTATGAAACTCTACTATTTCGTACTCTTGAAATTGATGTTAACGCCTGCGCCAATTTTACATTTCAGGGACACGATACGACGGCTACAGGATTAACATATTGTTTTATGCTACTTGCTAACCACAAACAAGAACAGGTACCCAAATATTTTATTCAGAGCCAACTTAAAATAAGTCAATTCGTAATTTGTATAATTGTGAAATTGATACACTCAGAGAAAGTTCGAAATTAACCTCAAAAAAATCATAAACGTTTTTAATCCTGTTTTAATTCGGTGGTTCAATATAAACTACACCCTTGTATACATCAGCAACTTTCTCCCTTTTTAACATACGAGTCAAACCAAGAGTTGCTTTGAAATGTTCCAGGAGAAAATAATAGACGAGCTCAACGACGTTTTCGGAGATTCTAATCGTGTTGCCACCATGGAGGATCTGTCGACACTCAAATACTTGGAGTGTTGCATTAAGGAGTCCCTGCGACTCTACCCGCCAGTGCCGTTCATCGGGCGAACTCTGAGTGAACCGACTAAATTGAGTAAGTTGTTCAATAGGTTATCGCACAATATGAAGTCGTAAGGACCTACGCTTCTGTAAATTAAAAAATGAGGTGTGTCAGGACAAAGAAAAGGTCACGTGGCGTGACATAGTATCTGCCTACTCCTCGGGGCATAAGCGTGAGCCTTATGTTTGTAAGTATCAAGCAGAAAGATTAAATATTTTATAAGCTTTTATTTACTTTCACATGACCCCGTCTTTGTTCGCAATAAAATCTTGCAAGTTAAATTTGACCCATTTCCCGGTTTCCGATTGAGCTGAAATTTTGCATTGCTCGTGTAAGTTCAGTGACAATTAAAGATTAGGATACCATCTATCTGATCTGATGTTGGAGACCGAAGGTGGCCAGGAACTCCTAAACTACCCATCGAGTTTGGGCTCGTTTGATTAGTCTTGACAAGTACTCTGGCTGATCATAGTGAACATGCGATACAAGCTTGATATAAAAAAAAAATTTGAGAACTTGTCTAAATAGCTAACAAACCATTTACCATTAATATTCGTAACGTATTCAGGTAACTACACGGTCCCGCTCGGCACCCACGCCCAAATCCACGTCTACGACCTGCACCGGAGGGAGGATCTATTCGAGAACGCGCAAGTCTTCAATCCGGACAGGTTCCTGCCGGAGAACTCTGTCGGCCGGCATCCTTACAGTTACATACCGTTCAGTGCTGGGCCTAGAAATTGTATAGGTAACTATTATTACTTGTACTTGACTAAGGGCGGCTTGCAGGAGTTATTTAAATCTCGACTTACTTTAAAATAAACTAGACTTAAGTTTAACCTCCGTTTAACGTCTTGCACTTCATCGATTTAGCGTAAATATAAATAAACGTCATAAGTATTACTTTCTTATAGTTATATGTCATGTTCATGATTTCATTTGTATTATGTAAGTTGTAAATATTGTAATTCTGACCTATGGATATACAGTGCCACTAACTTATCTTTTATGTAATCTAATAATCTCTAAGAATGTCACTGCCATCACTTATTTGGAACGCAATTAAAAAGTTAACAGTATTGCACATACATAAAACATTTAAACAGACTGTTTCAATATTATACTACAAATATGTTAAAATCGCTACCAGAACTGGAACATTGCTTGAGATTATGTTCGAAGTTTATGTTATTAGGTACCACTAAGCAAATTCATAAAATGTCCGTTCAAAATCCGATTATATGTGTCAATGGAGCGAGTATTGAACGGGTAGATCAGGCCAAGAATCTTGGTATCAGTATGGATAATCTGCTGCGATTTGACAGTCATATAATCGACTTGGTGAGAAACTGTTTCTTTCGCTTGAAAGTATTATACAGGGTCCGTAACTTACTCAGCGAGGAAGTGCGCGTTAGGTTGTGCGACGCTCTTGTTTTGTCACGACTAAATTATGGCGACACTCTATATGGCCCACGGTTGTTGTGTAAAACCCAGAGACTGATACAACGGGTTCAAAATACTTGCTGTCGCTTCTGCTTCGAAATACCACCTCGTAGCCATATAACCCCTTACTTAAACAATAAATCAATGTTAAATATGGCATCTAGGCAGAGGTTGCATCTTGCATGTGTCCTGTTTGATGTGATGAAGTTTAAGCATTACTTCACTTCAGGAGAAGTATGGCAGTAGATCTGCACGTATTCCTCTGTCGGTTCATAAGCATGGGTCGGCAGCTTTTAGGGGCAGTTTCCGCTATCAAGCAACGAAGTGCTGGAATAACATACCCCCTCCAATAAGAATGTTAGGCACAAAGTGCACATTTAAGAAACATTATAAAAGTCATCTTTTAGAAATCCAGAAGGAGGGTATTCCAGAGCACTTCTTGCGATAGCGGAACTTAACATATGGAATGCTTGCATAGGCCACCATGTCCTGTTTTGGGTTTTCTGACCATCACCTTGCTAAAAAAATTTTTTTTTTTTTTTATTCCAAATCCGTGCAGCGCTTTGGGCGTTGAAAAGTAGCAGACGAACAGACAGATGTCACAATTTTCGCGTTTGTAGTGTTGATTGGTAGTTGAAAATGTGGAGCGTGTAACTACACTTCGTTCACTTTACACACTTAATGTTTTAAAAAAATATTTCATTGGGTACCGCGTACTACCTGGGTTTTGGCTGAAAATCAGTGTGTTGCCCTTCAAGGTAATACTGTGCTGAGCCACAACCCTTTTGTGTTGCTGCAGCGCACACATACAGCCTATATATTAAGTGGTATTTCTTTTTTTCTTTTTTGTTTTCTTTGTTAAATTAAGATGTATTTATTTATATTTAGTGTTTAGGTATAAGTTGATGTGTGTGCATGCAGTACCAAATAAAAATCTTTCTATTCTATTCTATTCTATTCTAGATTACCAACAATATGGAAGCATAGAAGAATATATTATTAATGAATTGTCCCCAAATATCTAGCTAACTCTACACTCATTTACGATAGTTTTATAATTTGATAATCGGCTGTCTGGCTGTCTATTCAAATAGCCGCCATGTACACTTATTAGTCAACGCATGTATACTAAGAACTTACTCGCGCTCATTTTTAAGTGTACCTAATTAGAACATATGCTATGTGCCCCTCTAATGTTTGCTGTATGCCTATATCCCAGGTCAAAGGTTCGCTATGATGGAGATGAAGTCCTGCGTGGCGGGCGTGCTGCGCCGGTTCCGCCTGGAGCCCGTCACCAGGCCCCAGGACCTGGTGTTCACAGTCGACATGGTACTAAGGACTAACAACCCAGTCTACGTAAAATTCATGAAAAGGAATGTTTGAATTGAACACTGTAAGGGCAACATGAGACCGACCGTTGTGTGACTTTTCTCGAATAGTCGACGTATTTGATAAGTATTGATAAGTATACAGTTGATAAGTATAATGATTAATCTACGTAACAGGAATCTAGTCATATAAACATGTGCCTTAATTACTCAGATGTACAAAAGCATAAGTCCATAACCATTTAAGAATCATATTTCAGTGCAGTGCAAAAAGGGGATAAATAAACTTTTTTAAATAAAACGTACTTGTAATCGCTTTTCGTTATTTTTCTATTGCAACGCTTGTCTTATCAATTTTCTATAGAAAAGTAACAATGATTTTGCGAGTAAATTAAAAATGTTGTTGTTACTTGCCGTGCTACAATACTTATGTAATGAAAAATAATTTTGAGGCTATTTAATCAAATCTAAACTGGATGATGACTTTTGAGGTTTAAGGTTCAGACCATTCTTTCAAGCAATTCAATTTGGCTAATGATGTATACCAAAGAGTACGTTGCTGTAGCTGCAAAGGTAATTAATCTTTAAGTGATAATGCATTGCCGTTTTGGCGGTGAAGGGATATGGTAGCCGCCAATGTTGGCAAGCGAAGATGGAGAAGGTGGAAAAGGGAAATTACCCACCTGGCCGGGTGTTGTGACCAGGGGACCAAGGGTCCGACGGTTGATCGTCGGAAGTTGTATACATGCCGCGGAGTTGGCATATTCCGTTAGCGCGATGCAGGAAAGTTAACGCCATCTATGTGCGTATGCTTGCCAATCTTGTGTTCGTGTACTAGTAATGTGAGTACCGTTAACTTTCCCTATTGGAGCGATAGATGTCGCTACACCATGTATTGTACACTCATAATAAAGATACACCTTGAAATGGCAACATGGGAATCGCAATATCTAAAGCCTTCCATTTTGATTTAGCTCGTGTCACAGGCTAAAGTATTCAGAGTATAAAAGTGAACTTTACAGTACTCCTATTTTGGTATAGCCAGTAAAATATGATTCATATGTTTATTCTAGGCTCATAAAAGTGTATTACGTAATGTAATTAATTGTGATTTGATAATTAATAATACATAAATATTATTGACGCAACGATATCATTGTCACCTTTGGAATTACTGATAATTAGAGTCCGACTGAAGCTTCCGCTTGGTTTTGGCTTCGGCCACTTTCGGCCAAGAAAACCACCTTCGGCAAAACCTTCGACTTTGGCCGGAAAACACATTCGAACCCGAGGGTTCGCCGAAGGTATTTTTTATTATTTCTGACAAATATTATTGCAAGGTAATTTTTTTATCATCCCTAGATCAACTTCTAGAGATTATTTAAATTATCTTTATATATTATTCAGTCAATTTAAGCCAATAAAAGTTCGATATCAAAGTTTTAAAAACATTTATATTATTAATTATAGCTTGTCGCCAATCTTGAACTTCTTTGCGCTTGCCGATTAATCGGCTTCGGCTTCAGCCAGAAATTTACCTTCGGTCCGACACCCCTGATAGAGTACAGTAAAACTTAACCCTAGCTTATCTTTTTGTCATAATAATAGGTACTATTATTCTTCCCGCGTCTTCAGCCGCGCTGAAAAAATGTAATGTAGCGTATCATTTTACTTTATAATTATTACAGTTACATAATTATAGCTATATTATTTTATTATTTATCTAGATAGTGCTGCTAAGATATTAGTAGATACATTATTACGAAAATACTTAGCGTTTGTAGATACATATTGTTATATGTTTCTACTGGGAAAACTGAACTACAACACAATTATAATCAACAATGAAACCGCAAGAACCAATTGTTCGACCTAGTTGTGTTGAGCTTAGTATTCTATGTATTAGTTTGAGTACATATTTAAGTTATTAAAGTGTTTCATTCTTTTTATGACATACGGTAGGCAAACAGGCAAGCTGGCCACCTGATGGGAAGTGGTCGCCGCTGCCTATAGACACTAGCAACACCAAGAGTATCGCCAATGCGTTGCCCACCTCTATAACACGTTGCTCTGGCAGCAAAAAGGCAAATGCCCCTCCACTAACCAAAGCCACGGTTCCCCAAATCCTCACCCCATGGAGACCTTACTCACCGGCAGCGACACAATACTATTTAAAAGAGTATTGTTTAGCTGCGGTATTCATTATTATGGTATTCCACATGTGCGTTAAAGAAATATATTCAACGCTCAAAAAATAACGAACCAAATCAGATATTTTACAGTAGCATACAAAAATATATGTAAGCTGATAAACATACTTACATTACATTATTATCATGTCAATATGGTTGGATATTTCGACAAGTAGGTAACACCAACACATATGATAAAGCCAATGAGCGGTGATTAATCTAACGATAGTAATTGTTGTTGCGTTGAAAGCGTACTGTCGACTAGACATTCAGCTAGTCCGTATTCATACTACAGTAAGAATGATTGTGCCCGTTCTGTTTGGATTAGTGTTAGTGTTATTCATACTAGATAGAGTTTTCAAATATAATGCTAGATATGTCAGAGAAATACCGGGTATGCCAGAGAATTACGTAATAGGATGTGCTCGCTACGTTCTACGCTCACCAGGCAAGTTTTTGGGTGTTTAATAAAATCAAACCTACTAATTTATTTATTTGGAAGATCATCAGCTTATCAAACAAATCAGTGCTTAATGCTATAAAACTGTTAGCTAATAATAGACGAATGAATGAATGTTTGCGGCCAATAAATGGACAGCCACGTTTTCTGTTTTGGGCTTTTGAAGTGAATGTTTGTGAGGATGGCGTATTGACGTTTGTTACCTATTTACGTCCTAAAGTTGCGGGAGGGAACAACTTACCATCAGGCCGGCCGGAAGCTTGTTTGAAACATTAGTGGTATGGTACTTATAAAAAAAGCTACTGACTGGATTCCAATCAAACTACAGAATCGCCTATACATACATACATAAAGCTCACGCCTGTGTCCCACAGGAGGGGTAGACAGAGACTATAAACTACCTACCCTCGCATATATTTATCCAGAACTCTTTTCACACATCTCCTTTTATTCTTGCCACTTCGGACCCCAAGCCTTTTGGAGAATCGCCTATCTATACATAGTATAAAACATATATATGCAGTATGTACGTATCTATGTACGCTTAGATCATTTAAACTACACAATGGATTTTTATGCGGTTTTTAACAATAGATAGAGTGATTCAAGGAGTAGAAAAAAGAGTTAGGTAGGGGTAAAGTAGGTGTACGCGAACGAGGTCGCGCCGGGTCCACTAGTGTTATAATAATATGACACTTGACTTTATTAAACACATAGATGAAGTCGAGCGCAGAACCTAGTAAGTACAAAATAACAAAAAAAATTATCTCTACGGTAACACTTTTTTCCCTAAGCTTTTCACTTTCAAACCTAGTAAAGCGTAGTCCAAACTAAAAAACAATAAGAAGTAAATTTAATATACTTTTTAATTATTATATACTCATTATGGTATGGTTCGTAGTCTGGAAAATGGGCAGCAGCATTTTCCATTGTTATATTTAAACAATGCGATCTCCAACCCGCCTGCCAATAATGGAGATTATGGCAATAACCTCCCTTTTTGTGGGAGAGGCCCTAAGTCCTGCAGTGGACTGTTACAGGCTGTGATGATGATGATGATGATGGTTGAGAATCGCGATTCGTATACATTCGAACATTCTACGGATGTTAGATGCCTCTGCACTTTATTTTGAACTAGTGGCCCCGGCGCGACTTCGTTCGCGTACAGCTACTTTACCCCTACCTACCCTTTTTTTGTTCATTAACCTTCTTCTTGAATAACTCTATCTATTGTTGAAGACCGCATAGAAAGCCGTTACATAGTTTAAAAGATATAAGCGTACATAGATACATAGGGACAGAAGGCGGGAAGGTACTCTGTTTTATAATACGTATAGATGAATTTGACAGTTCTCTTGACACCGGATGCTTGGAGGACATCTTAGAAAGTAGTCCCCTGACTTCCACGGTCATGCAATGTTAATGGGGTGTTTTTTTTGTTATTTTCAGTTGGATTATTCAATTTGGGGAGAGAATTGGCATCAAAGCACAATGGAATTTACAGTTTTTGGGCATTACATGTTCAGGCTGTTAACATATACAATCCGGACGATATAGAGGTACGAATAACAATATAACAGTACGTATTACACTAAATATTCTAAAGACAAGACATCGTAACCTGTAATTTTGTTTTATTTCATATCAGACCGTTATTTCGGGGATGAGACACAGTGATAAGAGTCCAGTGTACAATATCTTGAAGCCTTGGCTGCAACAAGGGCTGCTTTTAAGCGCTGGTAAGTAAAAAATAAAATAATCATCTAGGCGTTGATGTCTCGATTGTGCTCTCGCGTACGAGGGCCAGGCTCCATTTGACCAGGATACAGGATTTGACAGATCAGATAATTACAGTGGAGTGACTGCCATCAGACCTCCGTGACCCTGCTTCAAGGGGAACCTGACCAGATTGGATCATGGTTACACATTCAGTTGCCTGAATGTGCAGGTTTCATCACGATGTTTACCCTCACCGTAAGAGCATCGGTTAGCATTCATCTAATGTACATAACTCAGAAATCAGATATTGGATATAAACAGATGTTACCTAGTTTAGGAGTCTAGTTAATGATAAATATAGCATGTATCTACTTAATTTACTTAGCTTAAATCACTATGTTTGTAAAAGACTTGAAATTATTATACTCATAATATCTTATCATAGGTACTTTTAAATTTAACCAAAGTACAATGTAATTCTAGACTTAAGTTTCGTGTATAAAATATTTATTTATTTATTGGCACATGGCCGCAGTGGGATTCGAACTCGGTACCTCTCGTTTACGAGTCGGATCATTTAACCACTTGGCCACCGATGCTCCACGCTGGTGAGTATAAAATACATGGAATAATGTTACATATAACAATATTACCCCGTACCAACGCAATATAACTAAACTCTTGCCCCGGGTACAAAATGTGATTTCGCGTAATTAACCTTAAGTACTGTTTATCTATGAGGATGTTTACAAGAAACAAATCTTATCATTTTGTTTTTTAAACACGAGTTAATTAACAAGAATGTACCTATACATAGGTGACACGTGTCTGACAATAAAGTACATACATTAAATATCAAATTTGAATGCACTTGAACGTTTCAAAGGTTCTAAATGGCAGTCCCGTCGCAAGATTCTGACTCCAACGTTTCACTTCAGTATCCTGAAACAATTCTGGCCAATCCTGGAGGAGAACGGCCAGCGATTGGGTGAAGCATTGAAATCCACCGGCGGCAAGCCAGTTGACATCATACCGGTTATATCCGAGTACACTTTGAGCAGCATATGTGGTAAGTATTGTTCACTCTAGAAACGTAGCTAAAAACCAGATTTCGGTATGCCGAAGCGTTTAGATAACTGTTTCGGAAAGACGTCTAGTGAGGAATCCATTTTCCATCGGATGGATTAGATACCATCTTATTTATATCCGCCTCAGAACAATGGCCCATTATCTTAAATCAGTACGCAGTTGTTAAAGTAGAACAGTTATAATTACAGACATGAAACGTTTATGTACCTTCCTCTTGACAATTCCTTCAATATCAACAAACAATTCATAAAGATAAACCTTAAAGAGGTTTACCAATGTGTTTGTGTAAATTGTATTGTGTTCTAATATAAATTAATAAAATTCAATATAAAAAACACATGTTATGTTTTAAAATGTATTTCAAATGTAATTAACAATCAATAATCTAAATGCAGAAACTGCTATGGGGACCCAGTTGCACGACGACATAACAAACGCCGGGAAAATTTACAAAGACGCAATATATAAACTGGGAGAGCTGTGTGTCGACAGATTTACAAAAATATACTACATATCCGATTTTGTATTCAACATGTCGAAGCTCGGACGGAAGTTTTATGAATATTTAGACGTGGTACAGTCTTTTACGAAACGAGTTATTAAGGAGAGAAAAGATTATATCGACAAGTATGGGCTTACGTTCGACGTATCAGAAGAGAAGTCTATGGACGACGTATATTTGTCGAAAAAGAAGAAGAAAATCGCCATGTTGGATTTGCTGGTTTCTGCAGAACGTGAGGGTTCTATTGACAAAGCCGGTATACAGGAGGAAGTGGATACATTTATGTTTGAGGTTGGTTATTTAAGTGCAATTACTTACCTACAATGTAACAGAATAAAAAATTGTATACCGGAATTATTACCCACCTACTAATAATAATTACCATTCACGTGATCATCATATTTATTGAGGTTTAATTAAAATAAGGTAAAGTGTGCAACAATGTTATACAAAAGTGCTTGCTAGGATGAAACTGACCTTCGAGAACGGAGAAAATAATTTTTTTATATTTATACAACGTTATAGTCGATAAGTTCTTAAATGATAAATATTTTTTCATAACAAGTTTTTATCGCGCGGTATAGTACTTATAAAGACCATTCCAAAGAGCCCAAACACGATAGGGTTATCTTTCGTAATTCTTATAACCACCTTCCGACTCCATCATCAGACCGGCACCATTGTACCATATTAATGCATTGTCATCCAAGTTAGATAGGTATACCAAACAGCTCAATTGAACACCGGGAAATGGGTCAAATTAGGCATGTAACATTTGCCCCGAACATACATAGTTACATACAAACATTACAAGTCAAATAAAAGCTTGAAAAATAAAGCGAGAGAGGTCAAGTGGCGAAAGCGTCCGCCTTGCATTAGATTTTTCTTTTATCGTTCAATGCTGCTTCTATTTTCGAGAGCTCGAGCAACCAGGATTGACACCAGGATTGATGCTAATTATTATGGTTCTATTTTCAGGGTCACGACACTACAGCCGCGGGTCTGACTTACTGCTTAATGGTGCTGGCGAACAACAAACACGTGCAGGTGATATACATCACCCATATAAATCCCCTTGCTCGTAAAAGAAATCAATAATTATAATAAGTTCTTACCTTAATTTACCTTTTAAATCCTGTGTGAGATAGTAGTACGTGTAATAAGCGTTATTAATTTTAGACTGAGAGGGCGCTGTAGGTACTTTAATCTGTCTGAAAAACGAAACTGTCAAGAGGATATGAGGCACACCGGTTTTTTTTACTTTTAGAACCCACACAGGAGGATGTGTACCTAAGTATTATCGCTATGAAAAGTCAAAGTTGTGTTAACAAAAAACAATTTTTTGTTCGCGGGCAGACCACCGTTTTGTGGATCTCCTAAACGTCTACTATCACTAGAAAGTAGAATTTTTCTAGTACTCGATGACGTAGGATAACCTACGGCACCCATACACTCTATATTTCTCTAAGGGAATAGGAGACCACAACCGTTATACGGGTTAGCCAAACGTTGGTAAACACAATGGTGGGGTATCAATTAACAAATGTCTTCTATTGTTAGGATAAAATTGTTGCGGAACTGGAAGATATATTCGGCGACTCCGACCGCCAAGCCACCGTGGAGGATTTGACCAACATGCGGTACCTGGAGTGTTGCATCAAGGAATCCCTGCGACTCTACCCACCTGTGCCTTTTATAAGCCGAGAACTGACTGAAACTACTGTTCTAAGTAAGTCACTTTCCATCAGGGCCCATGACGTATAACATAATAGGTTCTCAACTGAAAAATACTTTTTAATTACATGCTTTTCTCGCGCGGTACAGTACCTACTCATCAAGACCATTCCAACGCGCCCGAAAACTATGGGGTTATCTTATTGCGTTCATTAGTTCCTATGACAACCTTCCCACTCCATCATCAGGCTAGCTCCACGGTACCATAGTAATGCATTGTCATTCAAGTTACATAGGTATACCAAATTTCAGCTCCATCGGATACCAACAAGTGGTAGAAAAATGGTTTGCAAATTTTTACGGACAACTTACAAACATACATAAAGTTAAATAAAAGCTTACAAAAAACAGTATCAAACCATTATTTCTGCAGCACTTAATGACAATGAAGCTTCGGTCAAACCAACGCGTTCACTCTGCGTCCGCGGCCACGGTCGCGCTGGCGATCTTCTTACGATCAAAGCCAATTCACACCAACGCGATCTGCGACCTACGCGTTCAGTCCAGTCCATAGAGTTAGTTCAATATGGTGTAAAAACTCTATGGTCCAGTCAAAGTCCGCCTTCCGAAAAAGTTTATACAGTGCCACAAACTTATCTGTCCCGGTGGACAAAACTGGAACTAAGTATCGCCATTCTAAATGTCATTATGTTGTCTATAACAGGGACGCAGTGACCAGATCAGTCCTATTAAATTTGGCGATGGGTAATGGAAGATACACTGCCAGGAACTTATCTGACTCGGTAAACGCATTAGTTTGACTGAAACTTGGGTGATTTTCTGGCAGCTAGTTTAAATAGAACAAACTGTAGTTCAGCGTTTCTCACTAGGTGGCGTAACTTAGACACGATAGCGGTTAAAGGCCTGGCTTCTTCTTATAATAAAAACTCAAGCATATGAAAGGGATAGCCAAAGTAAGTTGGAAAGATATTTCGTGAACCTCCCATTCAAGAACTCTCTAGTTTCTACTCCGCTTTAACTACCAATTATTTAAATATAGCAATTACGAATACATGTATTATTTCTTTGTCAGGTAATTTCACTGTCCCCAAAGGCACGTCAATACATATCCACATCTACGATTTGCATAGACGAGAAGACTTGTTCAAGGACGCTGAAGTGTTTGATCCCGAACGTTTCTTACCCGAAAACAGTGTTGGCCGCCATACCTACGCTTACATACCGTTCAGTGCAGGACCGCGAAATTGTATTGGTAAGTGTTCACGAAGATAATGAAAAAAGGAATACCGGAGTAAAATAAGGAAAAGGAACCCAACCTTTATAATGCGTACGGCTAAGGAATGGAACACGTTGCCTGCGAGTGTATTTTCTGATCACTATAATCTGAACGCCTTCAAGGCTAGAGTAAATAACCGACAGGCATTCTCCATCTTCGGCCGCCTCGTCACTTACTACCAGGTGAGATGGCGGTCAAATACCTGGATAGTCTAATATAAAAAAAAATCTTTTGCATAGTAGATGCCTCCCAAACGAGCAAGCAGGTACCCGTGGTTAAGTGATCACCGCTATCTATGGACATCTGCAAGGCCCCATATTATCGTACCCGCTCGGAAAATAGAGTAAATAGACGGATTTATTCCTAAAAAAAGAGAAAATAAAACAAATGACTCCGAATGAATCGGATCAACTAATTTTGTCTCTATTTAATTTATGGAGGTCTCATTCTCAAAATCACTAAAGTTTCTGTATCATCATATAGCCGAAACACGCCCACTGCATAGGCCTCCCCCCGAGATCTCCACAAAGGCCGGTCCTGTGTCTTCCGTATCCAGCAGGTATCTGCGATATTTACCAGGACTACCAGGTCGCCCGCCTACCCATGCAGCAAAGTTTCTGAATACATGATATTAATTTACTTGATTAAGAATGTGATTCACCGTTCTTACCCCAGCGCATCTTACAATAAGTTGTCTCTCATGTACGAGTATTAAACACATGATCGCTCTCTTTATAAATACTGGTTTTCATAAAAAAAACAGTTATCATGAGCTGGGCCTCCAATTGTGGTTATAATAATTTACTCTAAACATGGGCTTTCCTTCCAGGTCAAAGGTTCGCGATGATGGAGATGAAGTCCTGCGTGGCGGGCGTGCTGCGCCGGTTCCGCCTGGAGCCCGTCACCAGGCCCCAGGAACTGGAGTTCATCTCGGACATCGTTCTTAGGAACAACAAGCCAGTTTATGTGAAATTCGTTGAACGTAAATAAACGTAATAATTAAAAGATTCGGTACGAATCGTGTTGGTACTTTGTTATATTAAACTTGTTTACTATTATATGTATGTATACTCAAAATTATTTCGATACTAAAGAATCGCCATAGTTTCAGAAAGTATACGATCCAATAAATAAGCGATCAAACAGACAAATAATATTTAGAGATTGCTCTGGATGCAAAAGCAGCGTTGGTGGCCAAGCGGTTAGGGTATCCGACTCGTAAGCGAGAGGTGCCGGGTTCGAATCCCATTCTTATCCCATTCGAAAATACATTACGTAAAAGGTTCTCAAAAGGCAACATACCTACGCAGCGGAGGAAGCCTAGGGCCATAATAGTTAGCACGATGTACTGTGCGTGGGTTAAGCGGAGCGAATTGTTATCGTCGTTCCCACGCCTTTTAATGGAATATTTATTCATTGATAACGTGTTTGAATACTGGCTATTAATTATTGTTTTTCAATTGATTAAGCAAACGGCGCGAGCGCCACTACTCGCATCAACGACGTCGCCGACGCAAAAAAAGCAATACAATCAATTGTTACTACAATGAGGATTTGTTTGTAATCTCTTTATTGCATAAAACATTGCATAGGGGAAGTGTAAGGTTCATTGTCAAAATACTGTCGTACTATTTATTGGACAGAATCAACTGCTATGTAATAATAAATCTATTCCAACCAATGACGGGGCTTCTTCTTTTTAGGTTGTGGTTTCCACTATGATGTAGTGATTTTGACAAAGACTACTAAAGTGACACCATATTTTGACAGAAGACCTTATGTCACAGTAGCGCCCTCCCTGGATTTTGGAATCGCGAAAACTCTTATTGTAATAAAGTGTTTGGCCAGCGGATCTTTGCACTGTATTGTTTTGGACTGGAATTTGTCCTTCCCTTATATGGTAACACTCACAGTTTGTCACACTCAATGACCACCTGTTAAAACAAACACTGAAATGTTTTGATAGCTCGTATGATTACTGGTATATGTTTTGTTACTCTTGGGTTATTTATTTTGATACAAAATTAAGGAGATTTTTTAAGAGGTAACATTTGTGGAATCGGAAAGTTTCGACGTAAACTCCGACGAATATTTCTCGTAATAATACTGTCGCGGTCACGCATTGGACTACATTTGCGCGCGCCGTGACTTATTGCGTCGTAATAAGTGTGCGGCACGCCAGAATCAACCTTATGTTCTGGGATATAAGGTCTATAGTTACTTTACACATCCGCCTGGAAAATACAACTTGGCGGTACACCAAATGCTTTTACTGTAGTACTGTTTCAGGTAGTTTTGACACTTTATGAGCAAATTCTTAAATAACTAAGCAACATACACTACACTTACACTACACTACGTACCTACTCACTTCAACGTCTGCGCGCTATCTTTAGTATATATAATCCGGCTGACGTGAGCGCCGTGGCCTATAGGGGTAGGTGTACGCTGGCAGCTACAGTCGTCTCGCTTGTAGGCATTAGGATAAAATATCCCTTGCACTAAAAATCGGTTCTATTACATAGGCTAGAGGGTCGAACGTCGCTTGCACCAAAGCTTACTTATCTGGCTGGGTCTAGAGTACGGAAACGCATCGCCGCCAGGACGCTGTCCAGCGTCAAGAATGTAATGTCTTACGAGCAAAAATTATACTCTATTGCTTAGAAATTAGAGTCAAAAATGGCTTACACCAACGCGTTATCCGGGCAACACCAGGCTACGGGGACGCCGTCCAGCGTCAATAAGTAAGCGAAAATCGATTCTTAGCCGGAGGTTATTTACAAATTCACATTTCTGGATGGGATACAAAAGGCAGTAACTCGAAGCTTACTTCCACGAAGTACTCACTTCTGCGCCTGCGTGGTCTCGTGTTTTGTTCGCCTCGCCATAGGTTCAGCGTCGACGAACGACTCGGCATGCCGCTAGCGCGGGGGATATGTTGCAAGTTGCATAGGCTTGCAAAAATAGCTTGCAATAAAGCTCACGTCTCTGGTAGTGTTCCGAGCGAAAATCCACCCTATTATGAAGGTAACATGGTCAAATATGTCTTGCCAATTCGTGTATCGGGCTGGGATCATCACAATCCGACCGCTGAATCCCAGCTGCTCCAAGATGCTAAACAACCAAGTAACCGAAAGTGTACTCACTTCTGCGCCTGCGTGATCTCTTGCTTGGTCCTCCGAGCCATCGGTTCGGCGTCGGCGAGCGACTCGGCGGACGCGAGCGCGGGCGCGGGCGCGGCGGGTCGCGCACCCAGCATGGGCCGGCAGCGCGATGCTAGGCCGCCGTCCAGGGTGAATAGCGGGTACGTGTATGTTGCGTCTGTGGATGGGAGGCGTGGTTTGGTTATGGGCTCCCTTTTTCGCATTTAGACTCTTTATAGGTGGTAGGACTCTGTCAAGCCTGAGGAGTCCGCCTTGATGTATTTCTGCCGCTAAGCAACAATGCTTGCATTGTTGTGTTCCTGTTTGAAGGATAAGGTAGCCAGCGAAATTACAGGCATGATTGCACGATGATGCACGCACCTGCGATTCTGCATTTTTGTTATCTGCAACCTAAATGTATGAATTGTAGATGTTATGGGCGACAGTTACCATTTACCATCAAGTGGCCTGTCTGCTCGTTTGTCACTGAGAAGCATAAAATAATAAAAGAAAAATACCCGTATTTATAAACAAGTTAAATATGGGATTCTTCTAGAGGCATATTAGAAGTCTCTTTAGAGGTGGGCAACGAACTGGTGATGCCCCTAGTGTTGCTGATGTCCATAGACCGTTTGCCTGTATGACTACCGTAAAAAATAACTAATAAGTTGGGATTTGTCAAGTAAAGACCACAATTTTCCTACCTCTTCATGATTAATTATGATTCTTAAACTTATAGGGAATAAGTTTTGATAAAGGTACTCTATGAGTATGACATGTCATACTCACAAAGCAAGTTTATCAAAACATGTATCGATAACATGTTTTATATAAACTGTTGGTACTCCAATAAATAAATAAATAACCTACAACCATGAAATTTGGCAACGAGCAAGGTTATATAGCTTAAATAAAGGAGAAAAAAGCAAAACTGTTGATTTCAAAAGTAACATAAATGTCATAAAAACACATGTACATGTGTCTCTCTCGTTTTAAATGTTTGGACAGTAGTGTTGTTAAGTGTGCCAGTAGCTTGTTATGCTTAGTTTCTTGTTCTCTCTCTCTCTCTCTCTCCTGTTATATTATCTATAAATGTTTTGTATTCTAATTTTAAATTTTATTTTACGTTTAGACTATTTTATGTTCTTTTTTCTTAAATTTTCTTCCTTTTTGTTGCACCGCCTTGTAATTTTTGTTTATTGCTCTCTGGTTGACTGGTAGAAAAAGCTATGTAGCTTTAAGTCCGCCTTTGTACTGTAATGTGCATGAAGTTTTAAATAAATAAATAAATGTACATTTGTGCGACATTTTTCATACAATTCCCTAAGAAACGGGTGTTTCCCTGCCATCCCAAACGAGAGCGTGTTGCTCGTAAACGAAATATTTGTAAAAGTATTTGAAAAAGTGCATAAGACAAAAGTTGTAGATAATTTCATAATAATATTTTCAAATATTCATTGAATATTTCATTTCAATGCAAGCTATTCATGGAATAATCATCATCACAGTTCATAATAGTCTACTACAGGACTAAGGGCCTCTCCCACGAAAGGGGAGCTTTTTGCCATAATCTCCACGCTCGGCAGGCGGGTTGGGGATCGCAGTGTTATAAATATAACAATGGAAAACGCTGCTGCCCATTTTCCAGCCTACGGAGACTAGATCTTTTGCCTCGAAAACATTAGTCGCCTTATACAACACCTACGAGTGTAAGGGGTTGGTGCTATTCTACTCAGCCGGACACCACACGCCAAGGAATAATACGTAGATACTATGTATATAACATAACCTTAGCGTAGTTTTTTCTAACATAATGTTTTGCAGTAAAGTGACGCAGTAACCACAATAGTCTTGCCATGAAGGTGGAAAGTGCGACCAACCATAGGACAAACTTATCTATGAAATGGCCAAATTAGAATCTTGAAACTTACAGCCTTATTGTACTGAGCTTGAAGGATTAAGGTATAATTGACACAAATGAGATATTGTCGCCATGATGATTGTTGTATTTGATCGATAAGCATTTATCGTTCTATTGACAGCTTCGTTCCTGATATGGATGCTTTCGAGAGCCGCGCTGCAGCCAGCCATGTAAGGGATAGAGGATGAGGAAGATGCATTAGCAATAATCAGTATTGTTTTATTATACTTAGGGCAAATTTTTCAATCCTCAGATAAAATTTATCTGTCCGATAAAGTAATATATTACCAAACTAAAACAATAATACCACATAATTAAGAAGTAACGATACAATTCCATTGTAGTCTCATAAAAACTTATCAGACTGTTATGTTTTATCTAGAGAATTGAAAAATTATCATATACTTAGGCTACAACAATATCATATACTTACTTGTATTCGTTATTAATCAACTATCAAAAAGTAACACAAACAAAAAACTTCGTTGCCGTAATTAGCCAGTGCTCGTGGGGTTTATATAATTACACTTCGGGTAATTAGAGACACTGGGTCAACATATAAACTTACAAAAATAAAAGCGAAAGAAAAGGTACTTCTGGTACATTTTGTAAGATATGTTTTTGGGGTAATTACGGACGTAAAGACATAGGTACTAGTCCGCAATTAACCCAATCGTCATTATTTGTTTCAAATTTATTTTTGAGGTGTTTTCAACAGATATAACACAACAAATAGCATACAAAAATTACAAAATTTAAGACAATAGGCACTACTTATTTCTAAGAAGAAATCTCTTGCAGCAGGCCAATAGAAAAGAGATATGGTAGAGTATAGGTGATGGGGAGGTTATGGTAGCGCATGTAATTATCTTTTTGTTACAGTTTAAACTTTAATTTTGTCTAATATAGTTTTTTTCAATAGTTATATGACATACGAATAAACAATAAAACGTTCAACCCCACATATGAGCCTTACCCCCTGATTTTAAGGTTTACCCCCTGATTTAGGTCTGGGCTAAAAGTAACGTTTCGGAAATACATCAATCACTGTTTAAACATGACATTTAAAATTGTCAAAAATTATAAGGAAAGACAAAAAACGTTTTACTAGTTTCCTTGAAGAGCCACTCGCTCTAAAGTTGATGAATGCATGCTACCGAATCATTGCAATTTCGGGGCTCGGGGTGGGTTCACCTGTCATTCACGACCATGTCCAGATTTACCCGGCGTCCGTGTTCGCCCCACTCTCTCCCTTACTCTGATTTGGCAACATTCAGCTTCATACCACCGTTTTCCACCACTACCTTCTCGAGTTTACACAACCTGTCTACTAAGACTGCTCGAGTGTAACTACAATGTCACCAGCGTATTCCATTAGCAATAGCGTCAAATGTTTATCATTACCTATTTCGTAAATCGTCTAAAGTCTACACTCAAATTCTTATGTCTTGGCAATAAATATAGGTCACACATTTTCTAAAATAAAAGACAAGCAAGTGTTCATTACACAAGCCCGAAAAATATTTAATTGTTCCTTCCAACAGTCCAACACAACTAGAAAAACATCAGGTACCCAATGTAAATGTATATAATGCATATAAACACAATAATATCTACTGATACTTAAATACAAAAATCAACTGTCGTTGTCCACGCCGTTCAAATGAGCTGTAAGCCAGTCGATGTATACGCTAACGGGAGTTAGGTAGCCGACATTATTCCCGCGTTTCCTCCAGTCGCTGGTATGGCAATCGATCGCATTGGTGGCGGTGTTGACGGCGACCACGCGGCCTTGGTACAGCGCCGGCCCGCCCGAGTCGCCGGGACACACGGCCGTCGTGGTCCCGCAGCGCTGCGCCAAACACAGCGCTGGATACGCAATATACTTCACCGAAGAATCACACCTTTTCGCTAACACCTTCACAACTTGCAAAGGCTTCTTCAGACTAAGCGTATCGTTCATCCCATTCGAACTGTTCATTTTCCCAAACCCAACCGCCATCAACTCGTAGCCGTACAAGGCGGAGTAGTCCACAGCGCTGATCTTGCCATACTTAGCCAAGGGGATATTTTTTGTTTTCACAAGGCCGATGTCATTTTTAATAAAGAAGCCTGCTTTTGGGGCGGAGAAAGTAAAATAGCCGGGGTGGGACACCAAATCAACAATATCACGTATGTATTTATCTTTCTTGCACGACGCCTTCGCATTTTTCTTTACAGGACCGTATCTGATAACTCCTTTTGCTCTCGATCCTAATTTTTTTAATGCGTTGTCTAATCCCACGTTACAATGAGCAGCAGTTAAAGTCCATACCTTAGTTATTACTGTACACGAACAAACATGAAGAGCTATTGCTTTATCTGCAGTAATATGCAACTCCATTCTTGCTACGTAGGGAAATTCGGATGGCCGAGCATCTCTACCGCTCAAAACTCGCAGTGATTTTTGGTATGAATATTGGAGTATATTAATACAAATAAGCAAAATACAAACATTCATCTTTGAAAAGGCTACTATAAAATGAAAGGCGAAATAAGTCAAACAATAAAATATAGTTTCATACCAATACATAATTTATTGGAAACCAATTGTTTTTTATAGCTATTATTGTGGGCACATGTGAATGTGCCGCAGAGCTACGCAGATTTCCTTGAGCTACGTCATACAAAGGAAATAAAATAATCGAAACATTCAACCGTAGACGGAATATAATATAGAGATGACAAACATACCATGCATGAACGAGATCACAACGAATAAATTCTGCTTGGAAAGAAAAGGACAAAGACATTTATTTTTGTCCTTGTCAGAATTTAGGTTTGTTCGTTGATCGCAATCTTCATTGCGACCATCGCTATTCGACCAAATTGGGAATAAGTTCAAATTGTCATTTACTGAACAACAGTCAAGCGTCAATCCGACATTTTCTGATACTTTTTATTTATACGGGTTATAAGTTTTTCAGGGATACCAGCAGAGGTACTGATAAATTACCTTAGTTGTTTATTATTTATATGGACCCTAAATTTATGGGCTGGGCGTATAGTGCTGTACGCTACATTTACAAATTTTTACAAAAACAAACTTTTTTAATTTTCCAACCGTTTACGATCAACACATTCTCGATTGTGGTGGTAAATAAAACATCTTTACTTAGGGAATTGTATGAAAAATGTAGCATTACATGTATTTTTATGATATTTATTATCGCGGCTTCGTATCTAGAACGCTCGCGCGCGCCGTGTCGTCACCCCAGTACTTACTGCGTCTTAATAATAATGATAAGTGCGCGACAAGCCAGAATGTACCTTATGTACTGAGACATAAGCCGTTTAGAATAAGCACGGATGTGTGTCGCGGCTATACTCAACTCGTTGTTTTCAAAACGTCGGGACTAGAACATTCTAGTATCGGGGTCGTGCGTGGCGTGGTCGTGGCATGGCGCAGTTCAGTTCAGTTTTGACCACCGGAGAGCTAATTACGGAGCAAATACCGAGTGTTAACTTGCTAGTACCTGCGACATCCTACGACTTCGGCAATACCTAAGGACTACGAGAGACCTACATTCGTGGAAGATCATCAGCTTGACGTGGAACCTTGGCAGAGTACAAATCTTAGGAACCTGTCATCAGTGTTTCACTTCAAATAACGAACCCTAATGCGTAACAATATTTACAAATTAACAGTTTTGGTTTTTCCTCTTTACTTGAGCCATATAAACCTTGCTTGTGTTCCTTTCAGAGTAAAATAGCACCAACTCCTTACACTCATGGGTGTCGTACAAGGCGACTTATGATTTCGAGGCAACAGATCTGGAGTCTGCCTAGGCTGGAAAATGGGAAGCAGCGATTTCCATTGTTATATTTACAACACTGCGATCTCCTAACTCGCTTGTCAAGCGTGAAGATTATGGCACCTCCCCTTTCGTGGGAGAGGCCCTAAGTCCTGGACTGTTATGGGCTGTAATGTGTGATAAGCATCCTATAAGTAAGCGGAAAAACTAACCTCCATCAGGCGGGTCCGGTGGCAACACGAACACTGTCCTCTCCGACGCGTTGTCCGCCCCCAAAGCCAACAGGGGCTCGTCAGTACCGGCCGCCACTCGTTCTATGCACTCGTCGAAGAAGGATAGACCTTGGTCGTCGTCGCACACGAACGATCGCTCCTCGATGAAACGAGTGAACATCTGTGTCCGCATCATTAGCGCGTAGAAGCGGTGGTAAGTCTGTGGAAAGGATAAGTACGATTTTTTTCTCTTATGCGCTTATTACATTAGGGCTAATTTCAGAAGCAAAAAACAAAAGAGCAAATCAAAGTGGAAAATATTGCTCATAAAATAAGGACTTTAACACGTATACTGTACTATTTGTGCATGAGGATTTAATTAATAAATAAACACACTTTTTTACAAAAATAAATCTTTAAATGGGGGATAAATATTATTACCACCGCGTTTTAACTATCCGGCAGTGCCTTCTATCGTCTGCTTTCTTCATAAATTTCTTAAGTTAGGTGCGAGCAAAAGCTAGTTACTTTTCGTATAAAGTCTAAAAAAATAAAAAAATAAATACCTTTTCCCTAGAGCTCAAAAAGGCTCCCATTTGAAACAGGGCGTGCGGATCTGTGGTCCCGACAGTCGGCGCTTTGGTGATAGGTATTAAGAAACTGCGATATCCCTGGAGTGTCACCGCCATGAATCTTAGAAATGCTTCTTGTATTTGAAGTTCTAATGCTTCCTGAAAAGGAAATTACACATATTTATTATACAGGAATAAATAATGTGGATGTAGCGCCCCTGGTGCTGTTGATGTCCATAGGCGGCGGTGACCATTTTCCATGGACCACTTGCCTGTTTGTCCGCGCTATTACTTTAAAAAATGCCATTTCTACGTTTAGAACACGTTTCTAAGTCGTTTTTCTGGCACTTACTTCCTTTTTTCTCCTTTGAAAATCCCTATCTAAACTTGTGGTCGGTTCCCCGTTATACTTTTTGCTTTCACCAGGTTGATGAACTGGTGATGCTGAAATAAAAAAAATACAACAAATTAAGTACCAAATAATTTTTCTACGTGATTAATAGTTGAATTGAGATTAATTTATAATTACAATAATATTTACAGAAGTGAATAAATGAAAGGAAAAGAGAATAATTGTTTTTTTTTTGTATTTAATTATTTGTTTAATTTTTAATTAGGCTTACTTAGGTTTTTTTAATTGAGCTTATATTTAAAGTATATTGAACTTACTCGGCCTAATATTTCCATAGAGTTCGTCAAGCTTTTGTCGTAACACCCTCGCTTGTCTCTTCGGTAAAAGTTTTATTGATATATGCCGTTGGGATTCGCATAACTGAAAGAACAAATACGAACATTATTAGTAAATATTTCAAAGAAGTGGAATTAAAACAACAAATGTCTGGTTTACGACGACACCACTAGGCTTATTACGAAGCTCTGTTGTCAACAATTATGTGATTTCAATTATTGAAATTGTTACTTTTGCGATTACGTATCATCGTTTTAATATTTTCAGTTTATTGCAATGGAACTTTGTTAGCAACTGAAACCATAAAATCTATTATACGTAATTGCAAAAGTACCAATTTCAATAATTGAAATCAAAGAATTATTGGCAACAAAGTAACGTAATTAGCCTACAGACGATGCTACTGTTGCGTAAGGTCTACCGTCACAATACTGCCGCTCCATTGGTCAGAGACGATGGCTGCAAGTTGACGGATCCATTCTGACCAATGACACGGCTGTATTTTGACAGCAGACCTCACGGCTCAATAACGCTATTGGCTTCGGAGCTGGATTGGTCTGGTCGCGAAAACCATTACTGAGGGTACCGTCCACGGCATTCCGGGAAACCCCCAAAACCAGATTTCTTCGCATACGCAGTAGAAAGAAGTGTATATTAAACCACCTGCCGCCATACTTTGTGGAGATATGGGAGACTGATCTCTATAGAGTGGTTTTCCCTGGAGAATAAAAACATGGAGATCTTCCAAAAAGGGATGAAAAGGTATTTACGGGAGTGATACCCTCGGTGATGGTTCCATAGGCTGCGGTAATTGCTTACCATCAGGCAGGCCTTAGTGGTATAAAAACCACTGTTTTACCCACGAATTTGTATTTAGAAGTAAAATTATTAAAGCACGCCCCGATGTAGTTCTTACAACAAGGTTTTAAATGAATTGAATCTGTAGTCCATGTCAGCACTCACTGTGATATTGTTGGTGTCCAAGTCGACGCACGTTACGTCAGGCGGCGGGTCGTACATGTCGAAGAACCGCGAGTCCACGCCGATTAGGTACGGCAACGGCGCGTGCAGTACTTCTGCTAGGCCTGGGAAATGAGGTTTTAAAAGGTTTTTTATAACATTCTAGAGAAAAACACAGCCCAACTGATAGAACGCAGTAATAGTAAATACACCTTTCCCAAACCCTAATGTTGCGGATGTCCATAGGCGGCTGTGATGATAACTTACCATCAGGTGACTTGCTTGCTCGTTTGACTCACTCTAATATAAAAATAGTCGATATGTATTATTTACCGCTAACAACTGTACCTTATCCATCAAACAGGAACACTGTTGCTTTACTTATATTGAATTACTAGTGAGCCCGGCGCGACTTCAGTCGCGTGGCGTCCTACCCCTACCCTACCCTACAACTACCCTATACTTACCCTACTCTACACCTTCCAGTCTCTTTTTTCTTAACGATTAAACGACCCCTGTATTATAAACCATCACAACAAAAAATATTATTCAAATCGGACCGGCCGTTTTATAGTTTTTGCGAGACTAACGCACCACAATTGATTTTTATATAATCGTCATTAGTTAGCAATATGATAAGCAAAACAACAATAATCGATTATGACTCACCTAAAGGACACAGCGGTATGTAAGGGCACTGCCATTTGAAAGGAAATAGCAGACTTGAAACAGCCTCGGAGACCGCCGTTAACGTGTCGGGCCTGAAACAATTATAGACTAAGTTTAATAATAATGATAATAATGTAGGTAAGTTCGAAATCGCGAAAACCCTCATTGAGCACTACTCAACTTTAAGGGAGGGTACTATTTACTTTTCATCGGTACAGTTTCCGCATTGGCGGCATGTAGTTCCATTTTACACACACTATAGTTCATTCGCGGTAAGAAAATAGTGAGTCATCGTTGTCCGCCGCGCTAGCCCCGCCCCTAGACCAATCGGGTCGCAACAAATTAGAAAGCTAAGCTTACAGTAACCAGTTGACGGCAGAAAATAATAAAAATGAAATGTTCGATGGTTGGAATAAACAGTAACCACTAGACCAGCTGTTAAGCAAAGTGATATCCACGGGATATCCTTAAATTTATTTTAATTTGAGACAATTAAGATGATTTTTATTCATTAATAAACTTAATATTTTTTTAATAATCTAAATTGTTTGAATTTTACTCCACTGCGAAACTACTTTTACTCGCTATTTTCTAAACGCGAAAGGGCTATAGAGCTGATTTTCCCACGGCTCTCTTTTGAGGCTTTAATATTAACTAAATATTAAGCCATTTAATGCATGTAAACAACGAATATAGTAACAAAATTAAACCACATTTTTTGTTTACATGTACTAATAAGTGTAAATAGATCACCACTGACCTTAACGAATGTATCAGTATCTTCTGTTCGGTGACGGCTAGCGCTAGCAGCGCTAGACAGTTGTCCGGGCCGAGGTTTAGCAGCAGCTGTCGGAAACCGGCACCGCTGCGGGCTAAAGGCCGCTCCGCGCCGCACGTCACGATCACTCGGTCTGAGGGGTTCGTCGGCGATAGCTGGGGACGAGGAGTCGCGATTATTAGGTGTCTTTTTTTGTGTAATACGGCAGACAAACAGGCATGCGGGCCACCTGATGGAAATTGGTCACCGTCTATGGACGTTGTCCAGCTCTAATATACCTCTTGAACGATCCCATGTCATAGCAAAGAAAACACTGTGGCTGGGAGCTCATTCCACATCCAAATCTTATAAGCGAAAAACGTTCTTTCGAATCTATGCGTGGGCAACACTGGAGGAAACCCTCTATCAGTAATGGGGTTGAGTACCCAGACCGCGGCGGGTGGTGCGATGGCGGAATTGTGTGTGTCTAAACCAAATATGATCACTCGGTCTTGGGGTTCGTTGCGATAGCTGGGGACGAGGGCCCGCTATTATTACGTGGTTAAACTATACACGTTCACTCGGTCTTGGGGGTTCGTTGGCGATAGCTGGGAATGAGTGGCCATAATTATTACGTGTCTAAACTAAACATGATCACTTGGTCTTCGGGGTTTGTTGGCAATAGTTGGGGACGAGTGCCCGCGATTATTACGTGGCCAAACTAAACACTTTATTTGGTAATAATTTAAAAATCGTCCTCACCTGCAATAGTATCCTTGGTTCCGGGAAAGGCACTTCTTCTAACAAATGTGTGATGTACCTTTCAACAGGTATGTTCAGCGGTTGTTTGCTCCATGACATTTCCTGTAACGAAAAATATTGCATTGTAAAATTTAAATAAACGCGAAGGGCGCGGGAGAAATCCGCTGAGAACGGCTAGTATAACTAAAAAATATATCTTTTTGCGTGTGTCACGACATGTGTGGTATACTCACAAGCACATAAAGCAGCCACCGCTCGAAGGTATCGCTGAAAGGCCACCGGGACAGCAGACACACGCACTTGTTGGCGTGTACGGAGTGGGTTGTGTGGGTGACGCCCGCGCGCCAGCCCAGCTGCTCCATCTGCGCTTCGGACATCGGGTGCGGGTAGCGTTCGTAGAAGGTTACCGCTGACCCGTATACCTGGGGGATATTCATCATCACCATCATCATCATCACAGCCCATAACAATCCACTGCAGGACTTAGGACCTCGGACGAGAGGGAGGTTATTGCCACAATCTCCACACTTGGCAAGCGAGATTTGTAACTGATCTAACTAAATGTTGCATGTTTTCCTTTCGGCATCTTAAGGCTGTCGATCTATGTAAATATCGGAAAATTTTATGGTGTGTGTTTCACGAGGCAATTCAAGAAATGCCCCCGCGAATGCGAAGTTATGACATAAGTTGCCCGATTATTTTTTGTTCATGTTTATTGTTATTTGTTTCATTATAGTGAACCCGGCGCGGCTTTCTTTGCGTACACCTACTTTACACCTACCTATCCTATTTTCTTGATTATAAACCTTTCTCTAGAATCATTCTATCTATTGTTGAAAACCACATTAAAATCCGTTGCGAAGTTTAAGAGATCTAAGTGTACATAGATTGATACATACATAGGTACATCGGGGCAGACAGCGGAAGCGACTTTATTTTATACTATGTATAGAACATTGCATATGAAACATTATGCCTTCCACCGCACTTGAGGGAACGAGAGACTACTTTCGCTTTCACTGGTCTACTTTCTCCTCATCATAAATAGGTAACCAGCACCACCACAATAACTGTTACTATACTAACAAAATCAACATATGTAACAGGGAATACTTGAGTAATACAGTGATTCAGAATTAAGTAAATTATTCGATTCTAACCATGTTCGAGAGAAATCCTCCGCTTTTCAATTACGTTTCAATAGAAAAATACATAACAAATGTGCGCGACAATGATTCATAATACTGACTGTTACGTACAAAGGAGCTGACATAGATACCTTTCAACGAATATAACTAAAGACGCAAAAATACAAATTCCGGATTTTATGGCGTTTCGCATTTTTGTACAATTGGAACCATTAAGATGCTCCCACTCCGGTGTTGAGACACATTTGTAAACTTTTTGAAACATCCGGTGGCACTACAATAAACAAAATGAAACTTTTGCAACATTTCTAAATATTACAAAGAAAGAAAGAAACATTTATTACACATGGACGCCACGACACAATAATTTTATAATATGATAACATAAAAAAAAAAAGTAAAGAGCACTGAGACAGTTATTAGGTTCCCAGTGGCATTGTTCGTAGGCACCCAGCGTAAGTGGACCCTCCTCAGCATAATGTTGTGGCCGCTTGCCGCAAACCACAATGCTCCACGTAATATGGAGATGTATTAATTTTCGAACATCGGTCTGGGCATATCGGAAACAAATTGAAACTGTTCGCAACAGTTGTAAACAGTTCAGAACAAAGCAAAAGGAAACTCTATGCAACAGCTGCAAACAAAGGTGTGGGAGCACCTTTAGATAATCCACACGGAAGAAATGACAACTAGGACCGTCACGGTCTTTATTATCGTAGTCGGTTTTGTCTCTTTCCATTGAAACACACTTTTTTTATACCACTAAGGTGGTAAACAAGCTTACGGCCTACCCGATGGTAAGCAGTCACTGCAGCCTATGGATGTTTGCAATACCAGGGGCATCACCCACGCGTCGCCGACGCCGTAAAAATCTTTTCACCTCTTTCTAGAACTCCATGTTGTACTCTCTAGGGGAATTTTACCTTTTCAGTAGCATCGGCCACGGTAAGCACGAAAGTGGAGAACACAGGGCGCGGGCACGCGGCCGTGTTGGGCCATAGCTCCATAGTCGCGCCCATGGGCAGGCAGAACAGAGGAACGGACGTGGGGTACGCTAGGCTGCGCCGGTCGGTCATTGGGTACCTGGGAAATTGAACCCTGATAAGTATAAAATATGATTACTTTTCTCGAGCGACCTATATAGACGATGGGAAGGTTCCAAACAATTTGAGTGTAAACAACTACACGCAGTTGACAATGTTTACTGCAACAGAGCTAAGTACATGCAGTTGTAGAAAGATGTAGTAGGTACATTTTTGGTGGGGGGAGGGTGTAATTTGCGCGTAGTACAATTATAGTATTTAGTATTAGTATTAGTGTAAGTATTTACATACATGTAAAACATGTACACACAGGTGCAAATATTGACGATATAACTAAAGTAAAGACAAAGTTATACTTATTTGAAAAAATATAACATAAATATGACTTCGTAGTTTCTAACTAGACTGAATGCGTACATAAAGACGAACAGTTTATTCACAAGCAAGTTTAAATTGGATTGAATATAATATCGCTCTTTGTACACTCTTTCTGTGTTATTCTCCTAATCCAACCCTTCACTTTGTACGCAAACAAAGTACATTCATTCGTTCATGCCCTCCGGAAGTAAAATGAATTAAAAAGTAGACAGGTACAACCAGATACGATCGACCGCAAGCGCAACACTAAAATTTCATTAACAAATTACAACCTTGACCCAGCAATTTTCTACACCACTAAAGTAATTACGTAGGCAACGGATTGTATGGGGCGCCGGTTTTAATTGTTACATTCGTGCCCCAATTCAATTCATATTGAAGTAAATGGGGCGGCGTGCGATCCACGGAACGCGAATTAAACGCCGTGCGTGAAAGTAAGATCAATTAGCGTCAATTTCACGAATTACCAACCTCCGCACTAAGCGATCTACTTAAAACGCATCGTGACTCACAGCCGAATAGCGAAAACAGGGGCCTTTCAATTCGGCCGTGTTACGCCATTACTTACCTAAATAATACTTCTGGTTTGTAAGCTATTAGAGGCGGACGGTTCATTGACTTCTTGTAACACAGGAATACATCGCTGCCCATTAGACCTGTAATTTTAAACAAATTATAAGCTTATCTTGACGGTCTTAGTCTCTGTTATGTCATAGTCTGATCTTTGGCTCTGTGGCGGCGAGACAACGATTTACCTTCAAGTTAATGACGCACACTGTACGTACACCTTGATAACACGACTTTCTCGCAGTTCAAGGTGGAGGATAAATAAATATGGAGTTCAATAATTTTTTCACGTACAGTAAATACAACGAATTATATGAATTGGTATAAAATTCTTCGATATTCCTTTAATATTTTGGATACTAGCTTGTGCCTGCGAATACCGGACCCGTTCCCGTGGGAACTGCATTGAATTTCGGGATAATCGCGTATTTGCTATTCTGGACTATAAGCTACATTACACACAAACATGATTTAAAGTCCGTTTAATAGTTTCTGCGTGAAGAAGTAACAAACATCGGTAGGATAGGATCTGCTATGAAAACAATGTACGTCGTTCATCTGGGAACATCCCACATCCTATAAATAAAGGAAATGATGGGTGTATGGAATCTCTTGTTTATGCATTGATAAGAAACACTGATGAATAGCATTATCGGTTATTCTGCGGTGCTGATACCTGGTTACGTAATCAAACACGAACACCAAACATATAATGTTTGGTGTTTGGAGCCACCGTTGTCATGATCACAGTCCATAACAGTCCACTGCAGGACTCAGGGCCTCTCCCACGAAAGGGGAGGTTATTGCCATAATCTCCACGCATGGCAAGCAAGAGATTTTAGCAATAATAAATGTAACAATGGAAAACGCTGCTACCCATTTTCCAGTCTATGGAGACTAGATTTTTTATCTCGAAAACATTAGTCGCCGTACGACACCCACGAATGTAAGGGGTTGGTGCTCTTAATTATTTTAAGCTTCGGCCATAGAAACGGCTCCTCGGAAAGTAGATTTATTTGGTTGAAGGGTTGCAGTTTTGACCCCCTACGACAAAACTTGGGTTTCGTATGTTTGATCTTACTGTGAGCTAGTTTGTCTGTAGCATCGAACGGATGGACCGACATCAAAGTATTAACTGAAACTTGTTTATTCGAGACAGTTCGCTATTACTGAATGTGGCGTAAAAAGAAACTAACAGGCCGCCCATAGGTAAACTATACAGAATAAAAGACAACTGACGACCCCGTCACGGTCCTTATAAAGGTGAACGCACATTCATCCGAGCCGAACGAACAGAACGAAACGAACGAAACGGATTTTAAGAATTTTTTGTATGAAATTCTATTAAATCTCGCACACCTGTCTATGCCGAATCACCCGAACCCAATAAATCCTAGACGAATTTGGGTGACGTCATCAGATTCAGCGCGTGCGATGCGACCGAATCGACCGATCCCTCTACGACACTAACAGTTGCGTGCAAGAGTACTGCTTCTTATTTCCTTTTCTTTGAATGTAATTACAGTGCGATAGGCAGAAGAGAAAAAGGGAATGATAAATTCTTTGCTGTCGATTCCATCAGCGCGGAGAAGTGTGCGAGGTGTCGTTGCCTCCAATTCGTTCGGTGCGTTCGTCTCAGATAAGTGTGCGTTCACCTTTATCGATCCTAGTTGTCGCTCTCAATGGTATTGTTGTTTGCTATTGAAACAATCTAAGAAGCAGCGCGACATGAAATCGTCTACTACTTCTATTTGACAGAATTATCATTTCTCTTTATCATCACTATCAACTCAGAGTAAATAATAATGGCGTCTATCAATGAGTACCCGGACGTCACTATCGACGCGATGCTCGGAAATGAACTTTCATTCATAATAACCGAACCGACCGATGTCGGAAAACCCTCGACCAAGACGTAGATTCTAATCAACCGTCTCGATTGAACTGGCTCTCAAAAAAGGCTTTGAATTGCATCGAAATCGTCCCATCCGTTCCCAACAGACAGACAAAGATATACACACGTTAGACATATAACACCCCTCCTTTTTGCGTTGGGGGTTAAAAAGACTAAAGCTTCTGCGCTTGAGGAACCAAAGCTCCAGCCACCAGCCAACTATCTGCATAGGTTTAGTAAGAGAAAGAGTGTAAAAATGAAATGAAATAGTTCCGAAAGCCGTCTCTATACTGAAATAAACCCGGAACTGCACCCGACCGAAAACAATGTATCGAAACAGGAGCATATCTTGGACGAAATTCAGTCACTCTTTACCATCCCCACCCTTGTAGAAGTACGAGACTTGCGACCTTCTAATTAGTTTGGCCACTTTTATCGGGTAAAGCGCTTTCCGCCGCGCACCGATACAACTCCTGTTTAGCTACGATCTACAGCGGCCCGAGCTACAGGCACGCACCAGAACAAGCTTACACTACCTTGGATCCCTCTACAATTTATTTTCATATACAAGAACTAGACAAGCATTTTGACCGCCATCTCACCGGGTGGAAAGTGACGTTGCGGCCAAGGATGGAGCATGCCTGTCGAGGAACAGCCTATTGAGTCTAAGAAGTAAAAGTTGTACGAAACTCACCCTTGTTAAGATTCTTGGCTATCATGCAGAACGCGTGCGGAGGCACCTCCCCCTTGCTGGCGACTATGACGCAGATATCCACCACTACAAGCGCATTGCAAGGCACGCCTTTATGCGCCCGCCGGTATGTGATGAAGGTCTTGGCTGTGGAGTTGTTGACATTGGCCAGCCGACCCCCGGCGGAGACCAGTACCATCTCAGCGTCGGCCATCAGACGCTCCTTGCCGTCGTACATTATACCTGCATAAAATTAAGAGAGTCAGCTCGGTGATGCTATGTGTCGCGAAGATAAGTCATATGACAAGAGTTCATTGAAGTTGCATATTGAATGTAGAATTCTATATGTGGTTCTAAAACAACAAATATTGTAGTCAGGGTTCGAAGTGATAATTAATCATTATCATTGATGTAATTATATGTAATTACATGATATTAATAAATATACCCTGATAATGTCTTGATAATAATAAAATATCGCTGTACTCATATGCGATCGCGATTTGCCACTGGTGAGAGAGCGAGAAGTGTCAACTTCCAAAAAATTGTCCCAAACTAATTAATGTCTATACGAAAAATGCCTAAGATTAAGACCCAGTTTACACTGAGTTTTAGTGCATTGCAACAAAAACAGCAGTATGTGGACGAGATTCCCGAAATAATTCTGAGATGTCTGAGATAATTATCTGATAAATATGCGATAATTATCCGATATATCAAGATAATTGGGTTTAATGCATTGCAACAAAAACAGCAGTTTGTGGACGAGATTCCCAAAATAATTATGCGATGTCTGAGATTTATTTCTCTTTCTCTTCTTGTAAAACAGTCAGTCAAATTGTCCACAAACATTGGTGCATGCATAAATTTTTGAAATATATTAGTTGGGTAATAATATTAAAAATAATTTTAGGCGCTGGAACCAATAGGCTAGGAGGTCACGGGAAAATTCAAAACGATCATAGTAACGAGTAGGTTTATTTTTAAGGGGTTGTAGAGTGGTTCCCCTGATCTGATTTATGTTGGTCTGCCTGCTCTCGGCGGTTGCGTCTTCGAGAATAGAACAGACACCAAACCACGTGTAACCATGATTCAATTTACTTAGGTTACCCTGGTAGCAGGGTAAAGCAGGACACATGGCAGCGCTCCAATGTAATTACCAGTTCTGCCAAATTCTGGATAATTGTCAAGGCGGACCCCGGGCCCTCGTACATGAGAGCACAACCGGGACATTAACGCCAAGATAGGTTCTTTATCACACCCTCATCGTCCTTACTATAACTTTTTGAAACCTGATCTGTATGACCTTAAGC
The DNA here is from genome assembly GCA_907269095.1 of Blastobasis adustella. Classification (NCBI taxonomy): domain Eukaryota; kingdom Metazoa; phylum Arthropoda; class Insecta; order Lepidoptera; family Blastobasidae; genus Blastobasis; species Blastobasis adustella. The sequence continues at coordinate 9,033,393 of OU026128.1, read as the reverse complement.
ATCAACATCATTATTTCCTTAAACACCACAACTAATTTCGTCTATTGGCTACGGTATTATTATTAAATTAAAATAATATTATCACACAGATTTTATCCACGCCGTAACAATTATCAAGTCAAGTAAAGTAACATTATGGTGTAGGTACTTATAGTTTATTGATTTACGCTCATAACAAAGTTAGTACGTCGCGTATTACCTAATCTTGCGTGACCGATAATATAAATTTAGACGGTGGCAATACTTCGCACGTAATAATACAGTATACCTACCTATACACCGTCTAGTGTATACTTTAGTAGTAACAGTACAGTCCAAAACTGTGCCATATTAGGAGATAAAGGTGTGGTGATGACGATTTGTTATCAATCGTCCAATATAAGAAATTACTCGATTCTGGTTAAAGTCAGAATTTATCTGTCACCTTATCTATATGTTGGGAACTGGATAAATTCGTATTTGATATCCTCCTTGGAAACATTGGTTGACTAATTCCTTTTCTCTAGGAATTTTGTTATTAATCATTTAGGAAATAACTTTCCGTCACTTTACTCTGTATATTTGCAAAAAGCAATTTTTATGAATTGCGGATATCTCTATGGTTGAACAATATTTGGATTAGAATGGAGAGTTTCACAATTTACGGTGAAAACATACTTTGTAAAGCGGTATTGTGGTTATTACGGCGATCTGATAAAATCGTATACCGAAACGAATTCGTGAAACGACGCACTAAAATCCAAGTTCATTGGCAGATCATTGCAGGGCTTTCTTCCGCAAAAAAAACCTGAGTTCGCGTCACTAAGCGGACGCGCTCGAGTGTGAAATGTACTTGGATGAAGATAACAAAAAATGCAGAGGCACGAGTCTGACAGATAAGACATAGCTGACCAAACCAACAGTAGTAGAGCAGTGTAACTTTTTGTTGACTCTTCAGGTCTATTTACGCTCTACTGCATTTTTGGGACAATTTTACTGGCGTTATAGCTATAAACTGCAGTAAAACATTAAAATTTAAGCTAAATTGAGCGAAAAACTGAGAATCACTTGCGTATGTTATATACAATCTGTAAAGTGCTACTGTCTGTGTCCTTATCTGTTACATGAATGGTATTACCATATTATTATGGATTAACCTTGTTGTATGTGGCACAGCGACTGAGAGGATCCGTTTTTAATGAAAAGTCGCACTGATAACGTGTGTGTAACATTATGCATAATGGAATCAAACTTTCATTTAAACTTGGTACTATTTTGAAAACGTATAGGTAGGTACATTCTGAGCTGGGGATTTCGACTATTTTTACTGAAGATTCCCCGGTTCTGCGAGTTTGGACGCCTGGGCGACGGCGCCGCCGCAGCTGTAGTGGCCAGACGGCCAGTAATTTTTTATCATCTCAGGATCAACTACTAGAGATTATTTAAAGTACCTTTCTATATTATACAGTCAATACAAGCCTTCAATATTAAAGTTTTACAATAATTTATATTATTAATTGTAGTTTGTAGCCAATCAATTGTATGTAGTGGCGATAGCTGATTAATCGGCTTTCGCTTCGGCTTCGGCCAGAAATTGACCTTCAGTCGGACACTAGTATTTACTCAGACAGATGATAAAGACGAAGCGACTTTTTAGAACGCCGTACTAGCCGATGGGCAATATTAACCGCCGACATCTGCATTCCACTTACCGATATCGACGAGAGGCGGCCGATCCCGCCCCCGACTGTAGCAGAGGAAACACTCGGGCGACCGCATCGAGCCATGGTTAAGGTCGGCTGGTAGTCCAGTGGGGGTCAGCTCCAGGAGCTCATAGCCACCAGGCACAGCCTCGTCAAGGCCGGGGAACACCACACCTAGACATGAGGGAATTGGTGGATTAAGACCTAATACTAGTAACAGACGCTTCGATTTGGCAGACGCCGACCAACAGTCAATTGCAATCGATACTAATCCTTACGAAGTAAATAATAAAGTCGCTTTTGGGTGCGGTGGACCAGGTCGGACGTCCGACCAAGGTCGACTTGCCCGAATTAATCCAAAAGCTACTTTATTTTATACATTGTAAGGATTAGTATCAACAGCAACTGACGGTTGGTCGGTTCCAGCCAAATTGGAGCGTCTTTTACTATTTGTACACTTTCACAGCAAGGAGGAAAAGTTAGGGTGTCCAGAGAGGGCCAAGTTTTCTTAACAGATCGTCGCCACAGGCCGGATATTACCTAAATCATTTTAATTTCGTTAATATTACTTGTATACAACTAGAGATATACAATACATACATAGGTACAAATTCCTATACGCCACACTTACGTCTGCATGCCTACACTGCATTTTGCTCCTTAAGGATGCTAAGTTATAGTTATTAATTTTTCAAATACACAATTACGTATCGATATCAATCCATGCCGTTGTTGTGGTATAAGAAAACATAGTAAAATCTGTGAATTTGATGTGCGTATAATCTCAAATCTGCCAACCAGTACTGGCAGCGCTATAGATTAACCTTAATGCCCTCTCACGTTAACCCTAATATCATAGGTGGATGCAGATAAGTCAATACTGACCCTTCTGTCTATGCCGCATATTGTATTATTTTCTGTGGCATCGATTATTTCATCCGTATTTCTGCTCCTGTACTAATAACCCGCATCGTTCGCTCACGATCCGAGCGGCCACAGTATATTGTTACAAGTGAACGTTCAATTTCAAACATTATTCTAAACAGGTAATGTGTTATAATAGAGAATAAACCAGATAATAACTGTGGTTAGGGAAAGCCATTATTCTTCATTGGGTTATTGACTGGCTGCGCAAGTCTGACAAGATAAACGGTCATATTGAAACGAATACGGCGCAGTTGAGTTATTTACGAGGCTTCAGCGAAGGCTAATCCCCAATTTAGGCTACATTCAAAGACTTTAAGGCTATATTTGCTGCTGTTGGTACTATTAGGTCCTAATAGTGGACTGATTTATTGGCAGTTGTAAACATGCGTACAAATGATAAATGCTAGAAGTTAAGAAGTAATGAAAGACCAGTACAAACGAATACCATAATTCTATATTCGCCTGGTCCAACTACATACAGAAATGAATCTTAAAACTCACTCTTCAAGCTTTCACTGTTTAAAGTTATCAGATCTCATGAAGAGCCAAGCCCCAAACTCTACAAGGTCTATCTATCCGAACCTTAATCCCAAAAAAGTATAATTTTGCGTACACAACGTACCTATCTAAGGAATGAGATCTCGGCCATATTTGCCGAGATTAAACACGGCCGAAAATCGAACGAGATCCCGCGAGATTAACTAGATTGCACAAGAATGTCTTTTCCGGCATATCAGATTCTCAATACAAGTCCTTTCGACATGTTAGATGGGGAATTTTGGTTTTTTAGGATGCTACTTTTCTATAATAGAGTGAGGCGAACGAGCAACCACGTCACCTGATGGTAAGTGATCACCGCCGCCCATGGACATCCGCAACACCGTTGGCGGATGCGAATGTGTTGCTGGCCTTTGAGCAAGGTGTAAGGCCTTTAAGATCTCGGCATTACCGAAATCTCGCGAGGTCAATATTCATCCCCTCATATGATTCCAATCCAATATTATTATATTATGATTACAGACAAGAGCATCACCGTTACTATTTAGGCATATAATTTGCATCAGTATACTCCGCTTGCATAATTCGACACGTTAACTAAGGGCCATTACATAGAACAGAGAAGTATCTCGTGCGTTACAACATAGCAGCAATTAGCAACGAAGTCCGCGCTCTCATAGCATACATACATTTCTTAAGCGATAATGCTTCGATGGCAATGAACTTAAATGTAGTTCGTTCAATCGTTCAATGCGATGGTGTCGATAATATATGAATCACAATATATTAGGGTCAATCGAAGAGACCTTTTGTCAATACGTATTGCAGCCCTTGTGATTGTAAGTGTCTACTATTCTTATATGGTTGATTGGCCGTGATACGATTGAAATAGCTATCTTTATAAATAAATCAACGTGCACCTGCATTATCGTCTTAGTTTCCTTTGCGTTTCTGTACTAAGGATACGTAGAACGACAGGGTATGCATTTTAAATACTAGTTCGTAATAGCGGTATGGTGATTGGTGTGTCTTATTAATGACAGCGATTGGACCCATTGAGAAATTATAAGGATCTTTTTTAATGAACACTTAGTTCGCATTCATAGGCGAATTAATTGTCTGGCAATCGCGATCGTAGTAACCGGCATAATCCGGTTTTCTTCTTACAAAACCGGGTAACGTACGAGAAATATTTGTTCTTCCTACAATACCAAGTTACATTACGGATTTCTTAATGGAAGAAGTGAAGAAGTCTGTCAAACCTGACGAGACAAAGCCAGGCGAAAGTCGGGCCCACTGCAATTCCGAAGGATATAGGGCATGCAGAAAATCTCACCCAAACCTGGATTTCCTCAAAGCCCATATCATTTCATTGAAACGGATTCCTATTGAAAACATTTGTGTTGCTATAGACAGGAAGAGAGGTCCTTTTGGATGAGCAATTTTTTCTTCTTATAACTAATGACATTTCATTAATGACGTTTCTAAATTACTTACTACGGATAACAGAATTACTTAGTGAGTGACTGACTGCAAAAGACTTAAATACTGCTACACAGGGTGGCCAGTATGGTCAAGTCTGAAACTATAAGACATACAAGGATCTGTTCTTAGGAACCATGTCATTGATTTTAGTGACAAGAAATATGTTCATCGGTTAAAAAAATTTGCTCTCAATTCAGTAATCAAACTAGGTCATATTGATATTCAAATAGAAATAATGTAAGTTTTGTTTTTCAATATGTCCGGGTTCGAATCCTGAACTGATATCCTATCTATCTCATTAAATACGGCTAATGTATTTTTTAAATGCTAAAATAATTTATCCAGACTATCACCGGTATTGGTATCACATAAGTAACACATTGTTACCCAAATTAGTTTTAGTAAAATATTACTGCTACTTTTCATATTATTTTATATTAAGAAATAAAAGAACACATTGCAACTACCTTTTTTTTAATACCTATTTCCACTTCCAAGTTGAAACCTACAAATATTCATCTCATTTACTTCAGCTAGCATTCTAGCAAAATCTATACAATTCAAATCAAAAGACAAAGTTGCATAATGTCAATCATCATACATACTTAATGTGAAAATCTCAATAAAGTTATTTCATTGTGATCAACGCCTATCAATTACTGTAATTTGAAGCTGGCCCATAGTCTAAGCTTGCAGATTGTCTATTGGTCAATGCATTCTTGGAATATGAGAACTGTGTAGCTCATACATAAGTTCTCTATACTTATACATGGATAGTTGTTGCTTATTTCTTAGGGCTTGTTACTATAAGAAATTTATAATACCTCGAAAAAGTTTGAAAGATCATGGTGTGTAATTGAACAGTGAAAATGTTGCATCAAAAGCAAAATTAGAGTTTTGAATTATTTAGTTGCTCAAATTCAAATAATGTTTGTTATTCAATACCCACTTTGAATTGTTCATTATGTAAATGTTTAGCTAGATATCCATATTGCCTATTTGAAAAAGCAAGAACAATTTTTATTTTTATTCCAAAAATATGTTGAACGCCTCATCAATTCCCATCACTATGCAATATCATTGTTATGTTTCAGAAACATTGTTGATTGATTCCATAATCTATTTATTTTTTCAAAACAATGGTATAATAACATCTCAATAATTTAAGTTGTATGTCCAAAAGATAATATATGGCTGGCTTGATGCGTAATTGAAAATAAATATGGCCTTGATAAATTAATTAGATATTCATAGACATACTTCCCTTAAATAGTAGTGTTTCTACTAATGAGTCCTTCCTCATTAACATAGTTCACAATAACACTAGATACTGAGTGAAGTAAATTATTATTATGAATTATTTTTAAAAACCATAACATGTGATAAATGAATTTGTTGCCTAAACACATTAGCTTAGATAAAACCAATACAATAAGTTCAGTTTACCTACCTCCACCATTCAATACAAAACATCTTGATTTAGTTTTTGTAAAATAAAAATATTTATATTGTTCATTCAAATACTCACCAATGTCAGTAATTGGAGCTTTGGTTGTATAATTCTTCAGGTGTTCCGAATCTGAATCACCGAGTAATTCGGGAGTATCTGGGAGTCCAGCCACCACGAAATAATCGGCAACCCTCCTATCATCCATACTTATCAATTCTTATTAGACTGTTGGTCAACACCTACGATAAAACATTTATTTTTAGTTCAATCATAAAGGAAATTATATAAAAAGCAACCTGATACTCAACCGCACATTTAACATACGGTCGAAATTACTGACAAATGAAAAGTTTTGAAATACCAAGGTGCATACATAGAAGCAAGGTGTAATTACAATAAACATGAAACCCTTGAAGTGAACGTAAACTTACCAGTTACTTTAGATTGCGAAGAGAATTTAAACAAAATATATCCATTGTTTATCAATACACAAGCGATCACCGCACAAGTAACTACGCCGTCACCAATAAATTATCATTATTTTTTATAATACTTTTACAAAGCAGCAATATCGTCCGTCGTTTACCTATTCACAATTCACAAAATGTCATTTCATTTGATTTCTTTTTTTTTTTCGGTGCCCTACCTAGAGCTAACGTCAGTAAAATTTATCGACAGGCAACATTATAGAAGCCTGTAGATGTAGCAAACCCATAGCGAAATACAAAACCAACACAGAATATCACATGGCTGTAGGAGCTTAGTACCCTTTACCTAACTTTTTAAATAATGGTTTGTACTTCCGGTTCTTTGTTCAAAAGTTTCTTTTGAAACTTTGAAACAACCCGCCAAACCACAAAAACCAAGCTAAAATAATTTGTTTTACCCATACATAAAGAACTTGAAGTGACAGCGGCACTGGTCTAGTAATAGCGTGCTTGCGAGACCCATTACCAAGGTTAAGCAATGCTCGCAGAACCCGGGACATAGTTTCAGGCTAGTCGAACGAACTTCAGAACGAGCTCGCCACTTGTTAACACTATTACTAACACAGTTGGCAAAGTGAGGTTGATACAAGGCCTTCCGCTGGGGACCGTGACTGGTTGAACAGTCTCAGGAGATTTACAACAATCATGTTTGAAACTAAATTTACTTTCGGTCTTTCGTATTTTTTAACTTGGGTCTTTAGTACCTACATTTAGTGCGGCTTGCACCATATTCTTAAACGCATTTAAGCTAATACTGGACAAAAAGCTTCATACAAAATAACGTTTAACGTCATTCTTCAAGAATGAGTTTAAGAATTTGTTGCAAGCCTGCAAGTCACTCCGAAATTTCGACAATACGAAAGGCCCGGCGTTGGATGGAATGGAATCAAGTGGTAGGAGTTGGTACTGGGCTGCACCAGCCCATAGGTGGGGGCAGTACTCCATTTGGGGTCAAAGCTTTATACAGCAATAGTCGATGTAACGGTGTTAAGCACTTTCTGGCTTTAAAAGGTACTCCAAGTCATTTTGAAGCCAGTTTGGTTAGCCCTCCAAGTGATCCATAAATTGAGCGTCATTCTATATGTCCAAGCCTAGGATCACGATATTCTTCGAGAGTCGCCGCTGCCGTCGCCGCCCAAACAGACGACGACCTGATGCACTGGAACGCGCAATCGGTCACGGGCAATCATCGCCTCCTTGTTAACTTTCTCAGGGAGCAGAACGTCGATGTCGCGCTCGTGAGCCAGACACACCTGCGCGTCACCGACCCCTTTAAGATCCCGGGCTACCTGGCGTACCCTCAGGACGAGGTGTCGCCAGAGGGGAGGGCCTACAGAGGCCTTTTCGTCCTCGTCCACTATCTGGTAGTTCACCAGGCGGAACCTGCGCAACGCATATAGTTACGAAGCATCGACGTACACGTTGGTAACACCGACATCCGCCTGTACGCAGTATATAGACAGAGATGCGTCGCTCTCCCTCCAGGTGCGAGAGCTACGAGACCTCCTGCTTCAGTCCCCCGTCCCTACCATCCTGGCCCTCAACGCCCACCACACGGCCTGGCATTGCGGGAACATCAGCGAAACTCATCACTCATCACTGAGAAACGTAGTCTGCGGTGGCTATGGCAGTATACCCGATGCCCAACCCTCAAAACCAGGCTCAACACCATGGTGGAGAGGGTGAAGGCAGCGCTCGCCGATCGCGCGGCCGATACCTGGGAGGACTGCATCATGGAGGCGCGAGAGCACGTGCTCCTTGCATCGCTTGTGCCGCCTGCTGTTCACCACACCCCAGCCTGTCCGACTACTGCTGGGCGCCGATGGACTCCCCAAGTAGGTACAAAGCAGAAGATAGGGCGGAAATCTTCGCCACGCACCTGGAGAGGCAATTCTCACCGAATGAGACTGAGGAGTCGAGCGCCATCTTGCGAGTACTTACTTGGCAACACCACTGCGGGTAGACGAACAGCCTCTGTTCGGACATTGTGCAGCGTGCTTTCAGGCGAACAAATCCCCTCAACGGGCGCGGACCGTATCACAAACGCGGCGCTGCGTCACCTGCTGCCGCGAGCTGTGTCTGTCGTTCACCCGCGTTTACAACGTGATACTGCGCACGGGTAATTTCCCAACATCCTGGAAGCTAGCGCAAGTTATCATGCTATCTAAGCCGGGGAAGAACTCTACACGGCCGGAGGGTAACCGGCCCATCACAATGCTGCCTACATTCTCGAAGGTGTTCGAGAGACTCCTGCATCGGTTTCTGACCCTATTTATTTCTATCTAAGCGTACCCCAAGAGGACTGCCTCTCGCGCGCTCTCTTCGCTGTGTTCGCCGGCGACATCCCAGTAGGTGACGACGTGCTGTTGGCAGTCCCTTCCCTTAACCGAAAAAAGGTTCACTTTCGGAAACCAGCACCATCTTTCAGTATGTTGTAAAGTATGTTATTCTGAATAAAAAACAGCCGGGAGACAATCTCTAAACTCCTTGATTCTCCAGCTGTGACGTCATCAACAGGACCGCCACCGCGTTTTGAAATTTGCATTTAAAAGCAAGTGTATTGCACTTGGAATCATGTGTGGGGTATCAAACGACGCAAAAAAAAGGATACTACAATATTATCTTAACACGCAACCATGTAAATATGATAGTTTCAGAGATATTTAAGATTATATTAAAAAAAAAAAAAAAAAACGTTTTCATTTTTTCACAACTTAACCGATAACTTTAGAGCAAAATAATCTACAAAGAAAATAAAGGCACATTATTAACCTATACAAAATGATTTTTATAATCCTAATTAGTTAATCAAGAAGCAAGATATTGTAATTTTTCCCTAGCAACGGGTATCCGTTCACTTGAAGCGCCATACGATTGTTTTAATTTGCGTAAATTAATGACTTTAAATAAAAAAGCAATGATTTTAAATAATATGTATGTAAAAGTAACGTATTATTATGTGCTATACAGGTGTCCCAAAAAATAGTGTCAAGCGAAAGTCCAGAGATAGAGCACCCCTTGAGGTATCCGAATCACCTCCATGTATATTCTGCGATTTTTATACTTTGGAGTTATGACGTTTTTTCTGAATTTTTGAGAATTATCGACTTACAAACTTAAAAAAATTCTTAAAGAAAAAGTCCGCTATTTTTCAAAATATTTCTTTATGCAACTGAATCATCTTGAATTGTTCTTTTATGCTTAAAATAATCAGCTTCATTACTTTGAAGGAAATCATGATAATATTGGTTTAAAGTGAAAAATTAAAAATTTAAACACGTGATTTCAAGGATCCTAAGTATGTTTCAAGAATTTTCCAGACTCTTAGCTTTCATAATCATTTAAAAAAAAGTAGCACTTGATGGGCTACTTTGGCTAAAATCGGCCTTCCAAGACTGCAAGAACTGAAATTAGCCAAATTTGTAATCAGATGATAAAAAATTTTTTTGTTCATTTTATTATTTCTAAGGTTCATTAGTTTGTAAACTTTCCAAAATTAACTGCAGGATCGCTACGATTTGAGTTTAAGAAATTAAACAATAGTAAATAATCATTATAAATTATTTATTTACAAAAAGTTTTCGAAAGGACGGCCTTCGTGCTCTATACAAATTCTGCATCGTCTAAGAAAGTTTTCTTTCTGTCAGTGTCCTACAATAAACGATTTCTATTCTATTTCAGTCGTATGAATGCTGTTCTATTACTTTTTATTGTTTCTTCTGCCGCTCTAAATTTAACTCGTAATTCGCCTACGTTACTTATGTCTTTAGCGTAAACTTATTCTTTATAATATCCCCAGACAAAAAAATCAATGGGATTCAAGTCGGGGGAACGTGGCGGCCAGGCAATGGGTCCTCCACGGCCGATCCACCTGTCTGGGTATTTTTATTTAAGTGCTCTCTTACAATTCTTGCAAAGTGGCATGGAGCGCCGTCATTTTGGAATATCATGTTACTGCGCGTTAGTAGATTTACATCTTCTAATAAGTTGTCAAGATCATTTCGTAGAAATTGCAAATAGGCTTCGCCGTTCAGTCGGTCAGGTAGTTCGAACTGTCCAATCAGCTCTCCGTTTAAGATGCCTGACTATAAATTGACGCTAAATTGGTCTTGAAAATTGGATTCTCGTGTCAGGTGTGAGTTTTGAATATTCCATGAATGATAATTGTGGATGTTGAAAACTCCACATCGCTTAAAATGAGATTCGTCGGTCCACAAAATGTTTAAAAAAAATCTACGTTTTCAGCTTGTCGCCGCAACATTTCCTGACAAAACGCCACTCTTCTCGGGTAGGCTACGGGCTTAAGCTGCTGAACTTTTTGTATGTGATATGGGTGAAAACTTTTTTGTTGGAGTATGCGATGTGCCCGTGATTTTGGAATTCCGATTCGACGTTCCATTGTTCTCACACTAACTGAAGGATCTCTTGCCACTTCGTTGAGCACTGATTCGACAGCATCTGGGTCATGCATTTGAGACGGACGCCCGGATCTTCTGCCTGGAAGGCGTCCTTCCATGTAGGAGTTATGCACTCTTAAAATCATCCGATGATCAGGCCAAGTTTCGGGCTGAGGTCCACCTCTGTTTTGTACTCGCTCCCTGAACAATCTGGCTACTTCAGACGCGTTTCCTCTTGTATAGCCATAAAAGTAATGCATAAGAGCATAATCTTGTGATGAAAAAGGCATCTCACCAAATGGATGTGCTCGAAAAGTCAGTTGAGAAAGCCAAATTTGTCGAAGTTCCGTATGTAATCACCAACCAAATCGTAATCGCACTCAAAGTTCGTAAAGAAAGCAAAGTTTGTCAGTTAAATTATCACAGAATCACAGGAGCGTATCGTAAAGCACAAACAAAGGCAGGCAAAGGACTAAACGCAGAGCAAAACACAAGTCACAATACGACCATTGCCCATACCGAACCCCCCGCCTCATTCCCTTGTCACTCAGGTAGTAAAGTCCATGAATACCATTCTTTGCAATCCCCTCTTTCCTATGAGAGTGAGAGAGATAGCAATAATTCGGTCTTTTATCCTCTCGGTTCATTGTTTGTTTGGCAGGTAAAAAAGGTAAGGTGCGCCTAAATGATCTGCGATAACTAATTGGCCATAAAAAATTTGTAATTATCTGATTGCAAATTTGGCTAATTTCAAGAATTTTCCACTTTGCAGTCTTTGAAGGCTGATTTTAGCCAAAGTAGCCCATCAAGTGCTACTTTTTTTAAATGATTATGAAAGCTGAGAGTCTAGAAAATTCTGTAGACTTACTTAGAAATTTTGAAATAACCTGTTTAAATTTTTTATTTCAAGTTGAAAATTTAGATCGTAATTCATCAACCGTAAATTTTTCACTTTAAACCAATATTTTCATGATTTTTGTCAAAGTTATGAAGCTGATTATTTACAGCATAAAAGAAAAATTCATGATGATTCAGTTGGAAAAAGAAATATTTTGAGAGATAGTGTACTTTTTTTTTTAATAATTTTTTTAAATTTGTAAGTCGAAAATTCTCAAAAATTCATAAAAATCATCATAACTCGAAAAGTATGAAAAATCGCGGAACATACATGGGGGTGATTCGGATACCTCAAGGGGTGCTCTATCTCTGGATTTTCGCTTGACACTATTTTTTGGGATACCCATATAACAATCAACGTATTATACAGGGTGTTTCATAATATATGTATAAAGCCGTGAACTGGGTGGAGTGCTACACGTATTAAAACGATAGGTACAATCATTTTTTTCTTGCGTGGAATAGTTAGCGAGAAAATGACTATCGAACTTTTTCTTTTTCAATGTCGATAATGACATTTTAAAAACGAAAGACCGCATCTCTAGAAATCAGTTGTAATAGGTTAATCAACCGCCGACTAACGCCCCGCCCCGCCACGGGCCGAGGCGAGCCGGCCTGTGGCGGTGCCTTTGATCTACGGCGCGGCTTCCATTGACGAAATTTACCTACTTTCGTGTTCGTGTTCGTTCATTCGATTTAGTTGTTCACTTGAAATAGAGCTGCGCTTCAACGTAGTCGATATGATTATTTTTCTTTAAAAACGAAGATTTTTTAATGAAAATTAAAATTCAATGTCCGGATAATTTGAAGTCGCTAGTGTACTCTTTGCAAGCTATACTTTAACACCCTTTCGGCTTTATACATGTATTATGTAACACCCTGTATTACATTAAGTATATCGGATTTATCCTTGCATGCGCAAGAAGTGTTGAGTTTAGTTCGTATTTCACGCACCGACATTTTGTGCACCACTCTTTGCATTTGCAAGACAGTTCTTTGCAATTGACGCTAGCATCAGGTAGTGTCTTCCATAACCGTTGTTATTATTTTGCCATCCCCAACTGCATGGATCCCGTACTTCAGGGTCTTTATTCAGACAGTGGGTCCAAATTTGGGCCTGTATGCCGCTCTTGTTATATGTTGGAGTGCGTCTTGCGTTGGAGGAATATTCATCCATTGTGTCACTTGTAAACCACAAATTCTTCAATCAACGCGAATTTGTGACTAGTTCAACATGGTTTCATCCCACAAGAGTATGCATGGATGCATGCAAAACTAAAAGCAAACTGAATGGAGCCTCTAGGTCTCAGGACAATAGTCAAGTGGGACTTGGTCAACGCAGTAACAGGACGCATCAGGAACATTGCCTGCCAGCTTTTTTCTGCCTCCGGCCAGCTAATACCCGTCCTAGAGGAGATATCAGTCACGATGTATGTAGGCGTGTCAGCATACATTCAAACGGTCATCGTTCCTGAAATTATGGACAACTGCATCTTGGGCCTAGACTACATGAAGAAACGTAACTGCAAAATCGATGTCACTAATGGAATTTTTAAGTGTGGTAATGAGAATTACTTGACACTTCACACTTGGAGGAACCAGTGGGAAAGTAACTTGCTTGAATAAAATTAGAGTACCTGCACGAGCACAGGCTCAAATAAAGGTAAAGTTTCCATTGGCTAGTAAGAACGAGCCGAATAGATGTGTACTGGTGAAGGATACGCCGCGCGCCCACAAAACAACGGCATGATAACTACTAACAGGAAGAACCCTTGTCAGTGGAAGCAAAACTACAGAGGTGAGGGTAGTAAATCTGGAAGACCACGACGTTTGCTTGAATGAAGGCGATGTTGTCGCGAAATGCGAGGAAGTGGTCTGGATGAAAAAGTGCCAATCAACACCTACCTCAGATAGGACGAACACTAAGAATAGTTCTGCTATTACCGAACTTCTTGATGGATGCAAAGAAAACCTAAGTTATTCGCAGAGCATGATCGCCAAGAGATCAGCTACGCTTCGCGGATATCTTCTCTTCCCAAGATGGAAGTTTTGGAAGCTCGTTAGTTCAATACAGGATCGACACTGGAAGCGTAAGACCTATCAGTCAGCGAGCAAGGCAAATACCGATTGCAAAACAAAAAGAAGTTCAGGAGCCATTAGAAGACATGAGAATAAATAAGGTCATAGAACCGTCTGAAAGTCCATGGTGTTCACCAGTCGTCTTAGTCAAGAGGAAAGATGACAGCACACGATTTTGATAAATGAAATCACAAAAAAGGACATCTATACCTGGCCTCGTATCGACGACACATTGGATACCCTAAGTGGCATGCACTGGTTTTCAAACTTGGATCTTAAGTCTGGCTATTGGCATCCTCATCCAAAGAATAAGGATGAGCCAGCGTTTTCAACAGGAAAAGGACTATGGCAGTTCAATGTTATGCCTTTTGGACTGTGCAACGCCTGCCACTTTCGAAAGACTCATAGAATATGTACGGGCAGGATTAGTGTAAAATACCTACCTACCTAGTCTATTTGGATGATGTCATTATCATGGGTCGCAATTTTGAGGATCATTTGCGCAACTTGGAACAAGTCTTAAGGAAAATACAGGATACCGACCTGACGTTAAACCCGAAGAAATGCCATCTATTTAGGAACAAACATAACTGAGTAACTAGCTCGGTCACTAAATGGAAATTCGGACAATCCTAGGGCTGTGCGCATACTACAGACGGTTTGTTAAGGATTCTCTTGCAAAGCCGCTATATCGTCTGACTGAAGACAAGCAATCATTCTGCTGGGATGAGGTCTGCAAGGATTCCTTTCAAAGATTGATAAAATGCCTTTGCGAAACTCCTATATTAAGATAAGATACCCAGAACACAGCGGCCAGTTTATCGTCAACACAGCTGCAAGCAACAAGTATCTTATCGGCAGGCAGTTCGTAGTCCGTAACGATCGAGCTGTATGTATGTATGTATGTAAACTCTTTATTGCAACAACGTAGTACATTTCAATAGGAAACAGTCTTGTGCAAGTGGCTGTTACAATTTAAAAATCTAACTAAACTGAACACAGAAGAAGGCTCCTGGAAATGCTCTATCAAGGAGGCCTTGCTCGGACGAATGTAAGCTCTGTGTTAAACAGGAATTGAAGAAATTTCCAGGTAGGCTTACAAGGGCAAGCCTTTTACGACCCTGGGAGAATTAAGATATGAGGGAAGTTCAAGAAGATGTTGAAGATATCTGGCTAATCACCGCATGGAAGGAACGTGGTACGGAGAAACCAAGATGGGCTGAAGTGGCACCTAGAAGCGCTACCACTAAAGCGTATTGGGCTCAATGGGACAGCTTGATATAAATAAGTTTGTTACCTATTAAAGAAAAGTTAACCTTCGCGAATTTATTAGCTTATAATATATTAAAAACGGACATTTCATCTGCTTCTAGGGACATTTTATGGAATTCAAATGATATTTTACCTAATTCTATTGACATTATACATAATTCTAGTGATATTGATCCTAATTCCAATGAAATTATACAAAATTCAAATGATATTATACATAATTCTATTGACATGAATCACAATTCTGCTGACATTGTATCCAATTCTATCGACAATTTTAACAGTACACTAAGTACAAATTCATCTACAAATCTGACTTTAAACTAACTAATTTGACAATGGCTAAACCTTGTTCTCAGCATAAACGTAATAATTTTAATTTAGTCCATCAGAATATTCAAGGTTCAGCTAGCAAAGAATTAGAATTAAGTTTATTTTTACAGGATAATAACATTACAATCCTGTGTGTAACAGAGCATTAGCTCACTGAGGAATCGGTGTGTCCTAATTTTAGTGGTTACATAATTGCTAGTAAATACATGAGACAGAATGCCATTCACGGTGGGTCACTTATCATGGTAAGAGATTATTTAAAATGTAAAGAGCGCAAAGACATAATTTGTCTCTCTAAGGAACAAGTCATCGAATTATCCTGCGTAGAATTGCCATCTTACACAATATTGTGTGTATACAGACCCCCCTCTGGGGATTTTCTAACGTTTGAAGGGGTTATGGAAGAGGCTCTAATAAAAATAGCAAATAGAAGCAAGTACGTGGTAGTATGTGGTGACTTTAATGTCAATATATCGGAAGATTCTTCGAAAAGCATAAGATTACTCTCCTTATTTAAATCTTTCTAACTTGACAACGTATTTGTGGAGCCCACTAGGGTCACTGAATCCTCTTCGACATGTCTAGATAACATATTCTGTAACTGTGACATATCCAGCAAGTTTACCCTAGACTGTCTGGGATCAGATCTTTACGGTATAGGAGTGGAAATGCTGGATCAAATTTAAACTATGCCAAGCATAGTTAAAAGCCGACCAGTGTCACAAAATCGGCTAAAGCTGTTTTCAGAAAATGTAAATAAAAAAAAGACATTATTGCAACTAATAACCACCGACCCTAATCATCAATACAAGGCAATGTTTAATGAAATAAATAATGAATTTCAAAACATATTCAAAATGAAAATGTTTAAGAAAAACGATAAGCTCAAACTCTGTGATTGAGCCACTACGGGCATATATAAAAGCAGACGTAAACTTTACGATTTATACAAAATGAAATCTTATAATTCATCTGAAACTTTTGCAAATTATGTTAGAGTATATTCAAAAACATTTAAAAGAGTTTGTTTAAATGCGAAAGTAATTTTTATTAAATTTAAATTAACCAAGCTAGTAATAAAGTTAAAGCCGTGTGGCAGGTAATAAATACCGAGATGGGCAAGGTCAGTAATCCAGATCGTCATTTTGAACTACGCGTCGATGGCAACATTATCAAAGATGATATAGAAGTAGCAAATTCCTTCAATGACTTTTTTTCCATGATTGCTACAAACACCACAAAAAATCTAAGCTCTTCTGCTGGTTCGGCCGAAAAATTACTTCGAGATCATCTTCCTGCTTGTTTGATTAAATTTGAATTTAGCCATATTAGCGAAGTAGATGTATTAAAAGCCTTTAGCGCCCTGAATATGAAGAAAACTGAGGATTTATGGGGTATGTCCGTGTATGTGATAAAATCTATTATAAAAAGCGTAGCACCCCAATTCGCAGCTATTTTCAATAACTGTGTAGATGAAGGGTGTTTTCATAATCTAATGAAATTAAGCAAAATAGTCCCTCTTTATAAGAGCGGCGAAAGACAGAACCCATCAAACTTTAGGCCTATATCAGTATTACCGGTTTTTAGTAAAGTTTTTGAAGAGATAGTCTTGGAACAATTGCTTTCACATTTCACTACACATGGCCTTTTTCACAGCAACCAATTCGGATTCACGAGAGGCAGATCCACAATCGATGCTGGTATCGGGTTAATTAAACATATTTACGATGCTTGGGAAGGATCACAAAATGCTCTTGGTATCTTTTGTGATCTTTCCAAGGCATTTGATTGTGTAGAGCATGGCATACTGTTGAAAAAATTAATGCACTATGGTATAAATGACAATGTGATTTCTCTACTAAGCTCATACCTACAAGATAGAATACAGAAGGTGAAAGTCAGTGATAGTACCTCACATGGATGTCCTGTTGATATGGGAGTCCCACAGGGCTCAATTTTGGGTCCCTTTCTGTTTCTTGTGTATATAAATGACTTGCCATCATTTATAAATAAGCAGTGCGAGATAGTATTATTTGCTGATGATACTTCTTTAATATTTAAGATTGACAGAAATAAAAATAATTTTGACGATGTGAATGATACTCTCTCGAAACTGCACAAGTGGTTTGAAATAAATAACTTATTTCTAAACGCAGAAAAAACCAAGTGCATACTTTTTCAGCTGCCTAATGTCAAAGTTGGCAAGATAGATATAGCTCTAGACAAAAAGAAATCAGCGCTTTCTGATTCCACAGTCTTTCTGGGAATTACGTTGGATAAAAAGTTGCAGTGGAAAACGCACTTATCTAAATTAAGTAAAAAATTAAGCTCTGCAATATTCGCAATAAAAAAAATTAAGAGCCTTACGAATGTGGAAACAGCGAGAACTGTGTACTTCAGTTATTTTCATAGTATAATGACCTATGGACTAATGTTATATGGTTCTGCAGCTGATATCCAAGATATCTTTATTCTGCAAAAGAGAGCTATTAGGTCAATTTATAGTTTAGGTCCGCGAGTCTCATTAAGAGATATTTTCAAGGAAATAGGTATTCTGACTGTCGCGTCTCAATACATCTACTTTAACCTAATTTACATATACAACAATAAAGAAAAATATTATAGGAATTCAGATAATCACAATTATAACTCAAGGCACAAGGACAGGTTGGTGATGGATCGCTATAGATTAAGTAAAGTTAAACGCTCATTTGTGGGACAATGTATAACTTTTTACAATAAGGTACCCGAGGAAATTCAAGGATTGCCTCTCAGGGAATTTAAATCCTGGATTAAGGGTAAATTATTGCAGAAATCATATTATAAGACAAATGATTTCATTGAGGAACAAAATCCATGGAGTTGAATTTATTTTTTTCCGACCAATCTTCTATGTTTCCTGCTGCGTTTCAGGTCGAGACAGTATTTTTATTGTTAATTTATATATTATACATTATGTATGTATTATAAATGTAATTTATAAATTGAATGTAATTGAACATGTGTTAGAATAATTTATATTGATTTATTTAACTTGTTTATTTAATGCAATGATTTGGTTGACTTGGGATTTATTATGTTGCAATATTGTAATTTTTCAATTTTTATGATTTGATTAATTCTTTATACTATTGGCTGAGAAATTAATGTAATAATTATTATCATGAATTCATACATTGAAATATTGACTTGACTACTAAGATACCTAAACTAGTGCCTAACCTGTATTAATCGTTTGTTATGTGGGTAGGTATTTATTGTCGACGTTCATAAGTGTTTCTTGTAAAGCTTAAATTGAATAAATATGTTTGAGTTGAGCTGTATCCTGCGGAACGGTATACTTAACCGAAAATGTAAAAAAGTCTAACGGCATGGAGTACCGCCTTTAGGTAGTTGTTCCACGGGTTAAGGTGCAAGACGTTCTCCAGGAGATACATGATGGAGTAGCAGGTGGACATATAGGGGTAAAAAGAACACTGACCAAAGTACGAGAAAGGTTCACTAGCCAGTTCTGCACATTTTCCCGATAATGAAGCCTCATTATCGGGAAAATGTGCAGAATTGGTGTCGCAAATGCAGTATTTGTGCCGCTGTCGATAACAGGCAGAGGTAGAGCAGTTGTAATATCCACCTCGGGGGCTCCGGCTTTACTGTCTTATTGTAGGTATATAAGCCGTACGGCACGCTGCGACTGGGGCTGACTGCGCCTGCGATATGTCCACCAGCATACCAGCATAAAGCTCCCTGTTAAATTGTTATCTACAAGTAAAGCCCCAAAGAGATTGGAACGTTAGCTACCTGCATGGTTAAAACTGGCAAATTTTTTGCTCTGTGGGTAATACCTACATATTTATCTTTGCTAGAAAGTTATCCTACTTATTATTATAGTCGAAAAAAATAGTAGGTACCTATATATAGTAGCAATGGAAAAACATGACTTACACGCGAAGTCGCTACTATTATAGGTAAGTATTTATTATGAATTTAAATCGGTGACGGAGAAAAATTTCAATATCTCACATGTTTATTATCTGATTGCAATTATAATTTTTTTTTTGTATAGCTTAATAATGTACCTTTATTATCTTAGTACATTATTGTGTTCCAAAGTTACTCGTAAAATTGTTAAAAATTACAAACGAATTTATTTTTTGATAATTTTTTATATTAACTTGAATATCTCTCAAACTATAACCTTCACTTAGTTGAATGTATGGAATGAAAAATATTGTAGCACACATTATTCTGCTTCATTTGATACCCTACTCATACTTCTAAGTACAATACAGTCTGTTTTAAAGGCAAATATTAAAACGCGGCGGCGGCCATCTTGGTGACGTCACAGCTGAAGAACCAAGCACTTTAGAGATTGTCTCCCGGCCGTTTTTTATTGAGAATAACATACTTAACAACATACTAAAAAATTGTGCTGGTTTCCGTAAGTGAACTATCCGGGCCATATTTGAGGCTAAGGGAAGGGACTATGGCGCTCTACGCCAACGACACGGCGTAGTACTTCACAAAGTCGCGCGACGCCGCCGACGCGGTCCACAAAATGCAACCCTCATTAGACGCTCTCACCACCTGGCTCGACAAGTGGCGACTAACGGTGAACGTAGCGAAGACATAAGCTATGTTCACCGGCATCTACCACTACCGCACAAGAGCTCCACCTCCACTGCGATAGCACGGACAAGACATCCCGAGGTCGCGCCTCACCATCGACCAAGTCCTCACAATGCGCGACCATGGCTAGAAGACGGTCGTCGCCACGGAGGTGGCCCGAACCAAACTGCGTCTGAAAACTTGAGAACCGGTCTATTCGTCTGCGCCCTTGCCGCAGAATGTCGCCCGCTCGCTGGTCGCTCATCGGGCCTCCCCAAACAGGTTCCCACTAAGGCGGGCTACCACCTTAAGGACGGCAAAGAAGCGCCGGCGAGGGAGCCGACTATACACAGACGCTTGTTGTGTAACCAAACAACATATGACTGTACCTGCTTCCCCGCATCACGGGGCGCACAGTCCAACGACCGGTGCGTTGTAACGGGCTGCGAACACAAACGCGTACACGTGCGTACTAGAAGATGACGACTGATTGACCCTTTTTTCTGTCATACAAACCCAACAAAAAAAGTTAACATTTACCAATTAATTGTAGATGGTGCCAGCAGCTCGCAAGTAGAAGATAGTTTTAATAAAAGCTTGTGGTTATTATTTACAATAACATTTATTAAATAAGCTAAACATCAATAACAATATCTTTCATGGCCTTTGATGATGGTTCCATAATGTCTCCTAAATCAGCACTAGCTGAAGCAACTTGTGCACCAGCTAATAAGAGATTAATGGCTCCTTCCAATTCACATACTTTTTGACAAACCTCTATTTCTGCTTTTAACTCTTTCTGGAGAGTATTATATAACCATAGATTGCGCTCAGAAAAGTATTTGACTTGATTTTCATATACATCAACAAACACATTAGCTGCATCAATGATTGTCCTTGTAAACCGAGTTTCTCCTAAATTATGTACAAAGAACTTGAGTAAACCTTCTATATGTTTGTCCTGTAAGCCATATAAAGCAATATGTAGAACTTTACGTCTTAACATTTCCTGTATTAGTGCTACAGCTTTTTCTGGAGTCTTTGAGGTTGTATAAGTTTTTAGAACAGTTGTAAGAGCTTTAGTGAATTCCATTTTTCTGAGAAAATTATCTGCTTCTGTGGTCTTTTGCTTTTTTTGCTTGGGTACAACTGTATCTACAGTTGATGTTTCCATTTGGACATGATCTGGAGCAAATTTAAATAATCTCTTTTTTTCCACTGAATGATGTGATAACTGTTCTCTCTTTCTGATGGAAATTACACCATCTATCATACCAACAGCTAAGATATCATCGTTATTCGATATAGCCATACTGAGAACAGCATTAGGAAAGTCAATGTTATGAACAACTTTAAAAGTTGATATATCATAAATCTTGACATGTCTGTCCAACGAAGCGGACATTAATCTGCTATTATTACTAGCGAGTCTTAATGTCGTAACTGTTTTATGGTGCTGAGAAATGTTAGCAAGTAATTTACCACCATTAAATATATCCCATACTTTTATTTCAGTACCTCCAGCACTAATGAAAATGCCACCAGACGGTAAAAATAATGTGGACTCAACAGGGCTACCATGGTTCACAGATAAAACTGTTTCATTAGACCTGCAATCATACAGTTTTACTGCATGGTCATAACCTCCAGATAAAATAATGTCAGGAGATATGGGACTTGCTGCTCCAGCCCTTACATAATCTGTGTGTTCTGTAAAAGTACTAATTTTCTCCTCAGTGGCAATATCCCATAAACATACACTTTTATCATCAGAGAAACTAAGCACTTTTACTTGATCTTTAGTGAAATATGTTCTGTGGACCTGGAAAAGGAGATAGGAATTAATTTTTCAACAATTAGTGTCAGACAGTTTTATAGATTATAAACAATAAAAGATATCTTACAGGAGCTGTGTGTCCGGAGAACACCCTGAGTACATTTTTAGAATGAGCATCAAACAACTTCACAGCTGCTTCCTCGCTACCAGCAACTAGAAGTTTACCATCAGCTCGAAAACATCCTCCATATGCTCCTTCCACAAATTTTGATATATTCTTCGCAACAACTTTAGTAATAGGGTCATATATCTAAAAAAATAAAGTTACATTTATTTATTACAGCCTTTTATTCCACAAAGTTATGACACATCTGGTGGGCCATCTATAAGTGTGCCTGCCTAGGCAATAGAAAAAACAAAGAAAGGATGACTTGAACATAAATGTGTTAGTTGGTTGGATGGGTTGTGTATGTGGTGAGCCATTGACAGATGGGAGAAATCTAAAACTCATATTAAAGATGTAACTGAACAAGTATTTTAATTATAATTTTTTTATGCAGTAACAAACAAGCAGACTGCGCCTGATGGTAAGTGGTAACTGTTACCCATTACACTACAAAAACCCATAACGTTATTTGGTTATAGAATCCTTAACTAGACTGAACTGACTTATCATGTAACTTCACACTTTTTACCTTATGTGTAATGTATCAGAAAATAACCTATAAAGTTATATACATTCTTTTCGCTTTAGTTGTGTCTTATCAATTTACACACTCCACTTACCTGAACCCTCACTGAACATGTAGCGGCAAAATAGTATGGTTCTTCAGGGCTAAAATCCAAATAATCAACAGCTCCAAATTCTTTTACTAAAGCTGGCAACTGAAATTATACAAACATTTGGGCTTAGTTTTGAATATTACATTTCACTACCTAGATCATTACTTATTGATAAAACATACACCAAGTTTCTTCCAATAAACAGAGTCTTCTGTGAGGATTGAAGCCGGTTTTTGAAACAAAGTTTTATTAGTTTTCTTGAATGGGTAGGATATATGGGCCATTGTGATAATATTAATAGACAGGTACTTTCTGGATAAACAGTTTTAAAATACACATAACATAGAGAAGGAAACGTTTACAACTCGCAAGCAAAATAAAAACACGTGCAAATGCAATGCAGTGCGTTCAGTCAAGTCAGAGACGATCAGACCACAAACTATGAACTATAAAACAGACGACCGACTTCATAGAAAATTATGTGCACAGTAGCTAAGCACGCACGGAGCACGCACACACGTGCGTTTGAGTGCACACACACAGTGCGTGTTGTTAAGGGATGCATCTGTCTCTTTCTAAAGAAAGAGAAAGAGACAGATCTCGAATTCGGCGGGAAGTGAAGAGTTTTCTGCAAGTAGGTTTTATTGAGCTTAGCTACCAAGGAGTTTCGGTTTTCAAGGAGACTGGTTTCCGATTCTCTAGTTTTTCCTAACCAAATACTGTTTAAAAATTCAAATGAAACAAGCAATATTTATTTCTAGAAATAATTTTATTAAAGAAATCCTACAAAATCAGATCAGTAATGTTCTTAAAAATGCTGGGGTCCGAAGTGGCGGTCCATAGTCTCTGCCTACCCCACCTGTGGGACACAGGCGTGAGCTTTATGTATGTATGTAATCCTACAAAATTACAAATACAGCGGATTAAACAATTGAGAACATGAAGTCGTTTTAGCACGATACATTTAGTAGGTGGGTATGGTATGGGTATGATATGGTAAGTGTCGATCACACGCGCTGGCGCATTTATAGATACGTAACTAGCTTTGAGACGCATTTTAGTTTTAGAACTTTGTGACAGAAATACAAAACCCAGCTTGCAACGGAATTCTGTCAAGCGGTCTTAATATCAACGTGCCATTATACATGATAAAATAAAAACTTATATCTGGTTATCTTATAGCTATTGTCTACGACAGCACTTTTGAGTTTTTGGCCCGCGTAGATTCGACTTAATAGCTCTATCTCCTGAGTGATTTAGGAGTTAGCGGAAATACATACAGATAGACAGACAGACGCGGAAAGCGATTTTAATTTATATTATCTATGGATTATTACATTATTATTGTCAGTCTAAATGTATTTCCGGTAAATTACGCAACGGATTTTGATGTAGTTTTCACCATCAGTTAGATCACTTCTTAACGATTATTTATACCTGTGTATAAAATACATGTTTAATATAGTAAAGAAAAGTCGAGAAAACCTGTGCGTAGCTAGTAAATATTATAAATATCGTTGTCCTTAGTATTAGTGCCAATTAATAATCTTTGCTTTACTATTCGTCGGCACTCACCCTTCTGGCGATTAACTTTATAATAATACTTTAAACAATAACAGTCTTAGCATTTCTACTTGTTCTATAACTAATCTTAATATTGTTGAATAATAAACAATCATATTGTACGGTGAACGTATGTTACAATACGTTTCTTGTAATATTGGCCATTATACATATAAAATAATTCATTGGTTGTAAATTATACAATTGATAAACAATTTAAAATAGTCAAAAGTGTCAAGACTAATTACAATAGTTTGATTTATTTTAACAATATTTAGCCAGTGCTTGTATTTTAATAGTGTTAGTAAACTATAAATAATTGAATCTAGGTACAACATTTAAAACGAAAACGAACACAAATTGTAAATCAAGCAATGGGAGAATTGTCTTAGTGTCTAGTATTGGTGGGACAGGTGAATAGCTATTATAGCTTTATCTAATTTGCAGTCGTCAGCAGTTGTAGAATTCCACCAGCGATGCTTCCGCAAATCTCACCTCTCGGGCGTCACCATAGTCGACTTTCACTGTTAACATAAGACATGTATTAGAATCGTCCCACAAAAACCCAGCATACACAGCAAAACAATTCTCTAAATCTGACCTTTTTTACTGTAACCCGAAATATAAATCTGTTTCATACATTTATTAGTAGATGCCAAGTTGATGATATAATGAGAAAAGAGAGAGCCTACGTTCGAAGGCGGGACACATTATGGGCTGATAAATAATGACGATGATGATCCCCATTTTATTTTGAAATATTCAAATAATGCTAATGTAATAGGCAGTAACTAGGCGTCTGATTTAAACCCACTAATCATAACGACCAAACACTAAATTGTTGAGTTATCGCTGCAGGGTGTTGACACATGATTTTTTGCAATACGGAAATGTCGACACACCGTTTTCGATAATCGTTATAACGAAAATCGAACCACCACTTTCACACTCAAATATGTAGGGAAACCATTCGAGGGCACCCTTCTAAAGCATTAATAAACAGAAGGCAGAGCATACTCACATGCTGCGATTGTTGCTCCTCATCGTCTTCCTCTTCCGTGAAGGCCGGCAGGAGCTCCTCGGGCCATGGCACTGCGCAGCGCGTGTCTCCATGACATCTGTTTGCGTTCAAGTGATATTAGTCGTTGAGGACATAGATATGGAAATTGAAGCAATTATTCATTTCATCGTGTGAAACCTCTGGTGTCGCAGTTTCGTGCTGCCCAAAAGGCCTCCGGTGTGGCTTATCTCGACTGCTAGCAATCGATAGCAATCGGGAACGACGGTAACACCACCTAACAACGTCATAAATATCATCAGCGGTACTATCTTAGTACAAGGAATAACTTCACAAGTTAGGGATATGAAATAAATAAACGCGGACCGCGCGAAGTTGCGGGCAGAAGCTAGTTGAATAATGAACTATATCTTACTTCATCATCACAGCCCGTAACAGTCCACTGCAGGACTTATGGCCTCTCCCACGAAAGGGGAGGTTATTGCCATAATCTCCACGCTTGGCAGGCGGGTTGGAGATCGCAGTGTTTAAATATAATAATGTAAAACGCTGCTGCCCATTTTCCAGACTACGGAGACTCTTGATCTTTTGCCTCGAAAACACTAGTCGCCTTGTACGACACCCATGAATGTAGGGGTTGGTGCTATTCTACTCTGCCGGACACCACACGGCAAACGTCTAAAAACCGAAAACCACTAACTTATCCGTAATACTCTCATCGAGATCCACGTCCGGCGACAGCATCCTGCGGCGTTCGCGCGCGCTGAGGTACGCCGCCGCGTCGGTGGCCAGCGCTGGCGCACCATGTACGCCACCACGGGGGCTAGGGATACGGCTTCCGTGTGGAACGCTGAGGGGAAGGGGGTAAATTAATAAGTAAATGTGTTTGGACAAATCCATGCAGCGCCATATGGCCCCAAAGTAAGCAAAGGGTTAGTAGACAGACCCCCACAGGCGGGTATGTATGTTATAAATAAATATGCTTGGACAAAATCACAGCGTCATCTAGCCGCAAAGTAAGCATAGCTTGTGTTATGGACGTTAGATATTGAATCAAATGAATATTCTAATAATCATTATAATTTAGACGCCTTCTAGGCTAGAGTGAATAGGCTGTTCCTAGCCAGAAATGCTCCATCATCTGCCGCATCGTGTGACCACCAGATGAGATGGCTTGATATCTTACTTGCGTGAATATTATTCCTGTGTGCAATTTCCAATTTCCTTCCTTATGCTACAAGGGGTCCGTAGTGTGCTCGCCGATCGATCGTGCTACCATGCTGCGATGTAGCCAACTGAAAGCCACATCCATAATGAAACCTTCAAAGACCTATTCAATTCATCAATTATAAAAAATAAATGAAACATCCTTACATCACGCGTCACACAGGAGGACTGGAGTTAGTCTTGTAGCGGTCTTCTCATTTAAATTATTTGTCTGAAAGAAAAAAAAATTAGTTAGTAAATATTAACAGCGAGATGATCCATTTACAAGACAAATGAAATAAACACCAAATGACGAAACAATCCATATCATTATTTTCGTCCATTTGAAGAAAAAACCACATGCAAACTAGAATGAAACTTATAATTTTCAGTAGTAGGTTAGGTACATAAGTACCTATTCAAATTAAATAAACAACTACATCCAAACATGAATCCCTTGTTAAATTTTCAGCATCTCATCTATTTTTTATTGTATTAATTAATATGGATTGATTCATACATTAACTAGGTAGTATAAAGCACCAAAAGTACATTATCACACAATAACTAGGTTGGTATATCAACCTAGTTATTATGGGTTAACTTTAAATAAATAAAAATGGGCTAAATAATGTAAATAAGTAGAAAATCTTATGCACACTATTTATACCAAATAGAATAATCTTATAGTTAAGAAAGCAATTTAACAATGAAGCAAGCATGCATGCCTTGTATGGAAAATTTGATAAGTACTTGTTCTAAACTTAAAAATATGTACTAATACTGACTGCAATTGTATTTCTGCGTAATCGACACCTATAACTATGACCTTTGGATACTTTATTCTTAATCAAATCTTCCATTTCAGCTGACTTAGGTCTCGAATCGACGTTGTGGATACGTCTATTAAAATTAATACACCATTGTCTGACTTGCATTCGAATCACATATAGCCAAAATGCTGTAATAAAATCTTGTTTGTGCTGAAGGCACGTAAACCACGAGATCTCAATATTACTTTCCAGAGCCTTGATGAGGTCTGGATAAATGTAAACACTACAAATACCCGGCACAGTTTTGTCAATTATATAAATAGAATGCCAAACCAGTGAACAGAGTTCCTTCGAGGGATAATGTAAGTTTTGCTTGCCAGAATTATATTCGCGTCTTTCAATTAAAGCATGGAAAGATTGTACATCTGCAGACAATAGTGCATTATTACAATTAGTACAATCACCACACAACAATTTAGGTAGCAAGCAACGACAGATTGCCCCAGCGATGTATGATACTGCTTGAGTCTGCATAACATTTTCACATGGAATGGAACTTTCAATCAAAGTTGCATTCTCTGTAATAATCTCAGAATTAAGTATATGACTGGAAGTTGTCACCTTTTTGGCTACTAACTTAGACAAAGTGCCTAACATTTTATCATCATCACTGGCGCAATTTGTGTATAACGATTTACCCGTTGAAATGTTATTGATTAATAACGTTTTATAGGCAGACACAAAGTGGCAACAATTGGGATTCGTATTGGCGCCACCTTGCGCTCTAATTTGCCCAAAAAAGTTTTCCAACGGGTCTTGATTTAGACGCCTCAGGCTTAAAAACTTAATCCCTTCAATTTTCCTTAAATCAGTCCAAAGATGTTTTACTGTCTTAATGACATTAATAAAATTTCTAAGGCAAAGGGGATTACTTTCTCGTGCATCTGGGGCGTCAAATTTCATTGAACTCAATTTTTTTAGAGCCTCATTCCAAAAATCTAAATGACCAGAATTGACACTCAGAGCTTGTTTTAACTTGCCACTTGTATGACCGAATCCATTCAAGGAATCAAATAAATCATTGACAAATAATAGAAGTTCAGCTGTAAAAAAACCATTTTCAATGTATGTAGTATTAGAAAAACCAAACCCATGCTCTTGATGAATCAAGAGCATATACTTCATGTAGAGGTCTAGCGATGTAGACACCTGCCTACAAGCATAAAATCACACACATGCATTAATAAAAATCATATTTAACTGCAACACCACATTCCCATAAAGCAGAGCATCCCATATAAGCCTACCATATGAAATCCGTCTCCATATGTGGAGCAGAAATCCATATGACATGGTTACTTACCTACTAAACACCTGTGCTGCAAGCTTCACCTGTAAATGTAAAAGATATAAACATGAATATTCCATTTGATCATTTATTTTTATTTTACTTAATTTGTTTAATCACAAGTTACAAAACTGCAGTAGTAAATATTATATCCTTTATCACATTAACACAGTAAAACTAGATACTAGACTAAGGCATAGAATAAGTGGTGGCTAAAATTTGAAGACTATATTATATAATTTACTAGTGACCTGCCCCGGCTTCACACGCATGTTCTCGGGATTTCTTTATTATAATAATTAAAAACCTTCCATTTTTCTTTCCTTCTATAAATGATAGTGAACACCGCATCAAAATCATTTCTATGGCTATACCACCAGTATAAAATGAGTAAAAACAATTAGGTTAGTACATAAAAACATAATGCATAATAGTAAACAATGTAAATACCTTCATCTTGTCGTATGACTTTGGGTCGAGATGCTTGTCAGTGAGACGGATGGTGCGGGCTTTGCCACCACAACCATCCGCCTTATACAGTGTCTTTAGAAAAGACCACTGTGCGCGCTTTCCATTAAGGAGCACATCTTTTTTCTGAAAATTATTTCGGAAACACTTTAATAAATGGGGCACATCATATATATGGTATATGTTATAGTTGTCTACAACATATTGCAGAATATTGGCATCATTACTATTGTTGTTACGCAATAGTTCAGCTCTAGTATCTGATATCAATGAGTTTATTGCCGCAACATTGGCAGATCCCTGGTCACTAATTGTGGCTCTAATTGAAAATCCACTATTTAAAGTACTTGAGATAATTTCTTTAAGGATATTCTTTAAATTACAGGTTTTCACACCATCTTTAACAAAATAAAAAGCTATTGGTATTTTCCAATTACTAAAGAGGCCACGTAACATGAAAACTAAAGCTTTGTCAGCAACATTTGAAGAACGTTTGCCGGACCCAAG
Source organism: Blastobasis adustella (assembly GCA_907269095.1). Taxonomy (NCBI): domain Eukaryota; kingdom Metazoa; phylum Arthropoda; class Insecta; order Lepidoptera; family Blastobasidae; genus Blastobasis; species Blastobasis adustella. The sequence continues at coordinate 9,003,837 of OU026128.1, read as the reverse complement.
ATCCTCAAAGCCTTCTATTACTCCGGTTTGAAAATTAAAAGATAAATTTTTACTAATGGCCATTTCATCAAACAACAAAACACACTGTTTGTCTGACTCAGATTTATTAGGTGAAATGTCTGCCAAATGCTGGAAAATAAAATCATTGATACCAGGTCTAAGTGGGATATTTGACAAGAGTGTATTGATAGTAGATTTGCTTGGAAGTGATAAAAAGTTACGCATGAACCTATAACATTTAGGACTTAATTTAAACAAAGAAAGAGCAAAAATTTTCTCAGCATCAGTATATCTACGTCCCTTAGGTGTGACACCAGTCAGGCGTAATTGGGAATCTACCAGCAATTTTCCCAAATGGTTTAAGCTACTGTATTTGGAAAGAAGACGCTTGGTCTTGGGGCAATGCAAATTACTTTTCTGCTTCAGTCGCAAAAATTTTGACTGTAAAGCACGTAATTTGTTTTTTAGAATATTGTTGCTCCTACGTAATTTTTGTTTCCTTGGAGAGTTGTCACATGGTAACAAGCGCACTCTAGGAACAATATCACGTTTGTTTCTGATCTCACGTCTGCTCCTACAAACAGGAGTAGTACACTCAGACAGAGGTATGGAGCTAACAATGGAAGGCCGCTCATGTTGGTCAGAGCTCAATACATCTGTAGATGTAGAAGGCCGTGGTGAACAGTAAACTGACTGTTCTCTCGAACTGGCTCCTACATAAAGAGATGTAGGTGTCGAGGAGTGGTCAGCTGAATGTTCATCAGAGCTGAATACACCAGTAGATGTAGAAGGCCTTGGTGAACAGTAGGCTGACTGTTCTCTCAAACAGGCTTCCACATCAAAAGATGTGGAAGGTGTTGAGAGGTGGTCAGCAGAATGCTCATCAATGGGGGCAAGTTGGGTTGTAGGAGAGCTTATCACATCAACATATGGATGTGACTCTTGGGGCAGTGCTTGTGCAGTAAGGTTGAGAGCACAATTGGATTTGAAAAAATCTACAACCTTACACTCCAATTTACCGTTAGAATTAAACGGGGTTAATTCTAGACAAAGCTTCTTGGAACTTGAAGGTTGAAAATAACGCAAATCCAAACAACTAGGCAAATTTACCGTGGGATATGTGTTGTGCTTAAGCACCGAACGTCCCTGCGCATTTATAAAAATATCGTCAGGAGTGAAATGGCGAACACAAATACGTAAATTATCATACTGGCTACGATGATAGTCTAGCAAGAATGGACAATGGTTTATCCATACTTGAAAACGAGAACTATTTGTGTACGGGATTGCAAACAATCTAGAATTAGATTGTCGGCTTCGGCAACCGGGAACTGCACAACTTCTACCCATAGTTGTTAAACGGAAAAAATATTGGATAAAATCAAAGGGAAATACTAGCAAAATCAAAATACATACAGTATTACAGTAGGGCCGTAAATACACTAATACGCACGAACACAAAACACAGAATTAAAACGCTAAACGCCCTGCAAATTTATCACTTCACACACAAACCTAATTTCACTAAACTCTTCAATAACTATTAGAAATATAAAATTGAAAATGCTTAGGAAAGAAAACAACGTCGGTCGCGTCACAGCGGCAGACAAAGTACACAAATTGGTTTGAACTAGTTTATAGTTGTTGGAATAATAACCGTCGATTTGCAAAGTTTGTTTTTCACAAGCAACTACTACAGTTGATTCTTATCCTTACGTAATAAAGTCGCAAGTTCGCATATAGTCTGTTATGCATATGCACGGGATGGAGGGAAAGGGACAAAATTCTTTTAATATGAGTAAGTGGAGATGGATACATCCCAGAGGTAACATTATTATTATTATTACTAGACATATTTAGGTATTGCCAGTTGGACCGCCCTGGATCAGACGACACAAAATGTTAAAATGACAACATTAAATGATTGACAAATAGGCAGGAATTTATTGACAGTGACAAAGACTGGAAACCCCACACCGAAAGCTCTATACTCTATTATCATTTAGGCCACCATCGGATCGGTCCACGCGGTTAAAGCTCTACCGCGCGACCGCGAGAAGGAACGTCGTGTCGTGAACGCAAGAAATTGATAACAACAGTCACTATTAAATGTGATCTATTAAATTTTTCCTACTTTAACATTTTAAAACTGAAATCATTAGTTAAAAACAAGAAGAAAAATGAGACTCGTTAATTTACTGTCGAATAGCTTCGTCGATCGGCCAATGTTTTGCCAATAGTAAGGGCCAACATGTCGAGTCCCCTTATAACAAGCTTTAGACTGCAAACTAACGAAACCTAATAAATCCATAGAGAAACTAGAAAAGTTTTTCAATCAATCAATCAATCAATCAAAGTCAGCTGTCAAATTGTGCGGACTTGTGTATATGGTTAGAGATAAATATTAATATGTATTGTTATTAAATTGCTTCCATTTTACTGATTCCAGCAAGCAAATACGATGTTCAAGTTACTGCAGCGTCAGGGCTGCCGAAGTGCTGTGAAACAGATATTGTTTTGTGAGAAATTTGAGGTTAGAAAAGCCAAGGTATTTTATCTCTATCCATCAGCATCTCATGTGAGATTTGCATCTACTGGAGGCAATGAAGCGGGCAAGACTCTCCCTTTAGTGGAATCCATTCCTGAACCTCCACCAGTACCGGATCCTGCCACATTTGTTGAAGTAGTAGAGAAGGCACAAACACTTGCCGCAAATGGGGAACCTGCGTTTGCAAGCTTAGGACTCGGAGGCTGGAGCCCCGTGGGTATAGTGCAAAACTGTATGGAGTATGTTCACGTCACTATGGACATACCATGGTGGGGAGCGATACTTATAGGCACTATAGTAGTGAGAGTTTTAATGTTTCCTCTAGTTATTAAAGCTCAAAGAAATTCAGCACTTATGAATAACAATTTACCAGAGATTCAAATGTTGCAAATGAAAATGACTCAAGCCCGTCAGACTGGAAATCAGTTAGAGGCAGCACGTTATGGTCAAGAGATGATGTTGTTTATGAAAGAGAAAGGTCTAAACCCATTGAAAAATATGATTGTCCCATTAGCTCAGGCACCACTGTTTATTTCATTCTTTATGGGGCTGAGAGGAATGGCAAATTGTCCAGTTGAGAGTATGAGTTATGGTGGATTGTGGTGGTTCCTAGATCTAACTGTGCCAGACCAGTTTTATCTTTTGCCTATAATTACCAGTGCCACAATGTGGGCTACCATTGAACTTGGAGTTGATGGAGGCCGTCTAGATGCCCAAAACATGGCACTGATGAGGTACTTCCTACGTGCTGTGCCTTTGATTATGTTACCATTCACAATTAACTTCCCTGGAGCCATCCTTGTATATTGGTGTTCGAGTAATTTCATATCTCTTATTCAAGTTGGAGTTTTAAAAGCCCCAGGTGTCAGAGATTACTTCAAGATTCCTCCTCTATTGAAACATGACTCAGCAAACTTGCCAATAAAGAAAAAGGGCTTTGTTGAAGGAGCAAAGGATTCTTGGACAAACATGAAAATTTCTAGAGATTTAGCTGAGAGGCAGAGAGTTGATGAAATGATTTTTAATAAAGCTGGCAAAGGGCCATTACAGAAGACATACAAATATGACCCCACAAGTATGCAAGCAAAACCTAAGTAGATGTACACAGTAATAGTTATATATTTTAAAGTTGTAATGTACCTTGTAGTATAAATTGTAATAAAGTTGTTGAACATAATATATTTTATAAGTTATTTGATTTTGCCGTCAAGTTTGTCTGTTTTATATTTTCCTGGATTATAAGCTATAACATTGTAAAATGTCATCAAAATCCATTCAGTTTTTGTGTGAAAGATAACAAACAGCTTTCAAAACTGTAAGAAACTATTACCAGGGAGCTTTTACTAGTGACTTTGTTAATCAAAAGTAGCGAAACATCTTATTCCAGGTGAGAATTTTTACAAAAACAAAGATATTTTATTGCAGTTTTATTAAAGTTCATTTGTTAGTCTCGTATTCCAGTTTTGTTTATAATTTTAAAGTGGGAGTAAAATAAATCAGACTATTGGAAAATGAGCATTGTACATTATTGTATGAAAAATATAGTCTCACTTTCCAACAGTGACACAATTCTGATTTATAAATTTGAATCAGTAACATTGTTAACATTGTAACACAGAAAAGTGGAAATTCATAGTCTGTCTATCCCTCCTGTGCGTTTGTTTAAAAAAACTTTTAAATTATTTATGGATAACCATTCAAATATATAATTAAATAAAATATATTCACATTTACACAACATTGACAGTTAACTATCCAGGCTGTTTGGGGCCTATCACTTAGCATGTGACCAAACCAGCGCAGGCAAGCCTCAACCTTATCTGCAATGTCTCTCACCAAAGCTGCCATTGATATACTACCTATAATATTACAAGTTCCTTTCTGTACCAAGTATGGTAGTGGCACTGGAATTTATTGTAATTTGACATATCAGCACTTTCGCGCGTGCACTTTTGAGCGCTTGCGTTTATCCATTGACGTCACTGCAGTGGGAAGACCTTCCTTCTAACCCAACCTAAAAGCCTACCTAAAGCCTGACCTAACCTAAGGACTGCCAGAACGCACATAGGTACTACAGTAACTACCTGTAGTAAATTTGTGGGTAGGTATGTAAAAGTTGTTTTTGTTTATTTTATTTTATAGCATGTTGCCACCTATGATGCTTACGTTGCGATTGGGTTCTACCGGGAATAATTGACTGCCCCACCACCTCAAAAATTATAGAGTGCTCTACCTTACTGGTTAGCGACTGGACGGGGACGGGGGCCAATCTGGCGAGTCCCCGCAGCTTCCGAATCAGTTACACCCATCTCTTCGAGCGGGAGTGGTGAGTACACACCTACCTATGTTCTCTGGTAGTCGGTGCGGCGCTTCGCCCAATTGTCATCGGTCATCCTTTCTCTCCAAAGTATGTAGTATATATATCCAGGATGCATCTAGGCTGTTTTACTTTAGTCCTTCAGGTGAAATGGCAGTCAAATGCTGGCTTTGTTTCAAATTTGCTTTCAAAGTTTGACATGACGTCATAATTTAGTAATTGAACCTCCTCCACATTAGTGGAGTATATTGTCATAATCTTAGCAGTCGGGGCATAATCTTAGCATAATGTTGGCAGTCGGGTTGGTGATCGCAGTGTTTAAAATACACAAAAAAACCGCTGCTGCCCATTTTCTGGTCTACGGACGTTCTAGCTGGTTAGAAAATCGAAGGGTTTGATAACTCATAACTACCTATCTAATCTGGCGGTCATTACATGGTTACCTAATGATTAAAAGTACTAGTACCTACAGACCTATTTAAAATTTTGTAGACATCATTCTTTTTCGTAAAAGAGTTGTGTAAAGAGTCATGTGTAAATGTCGTAGGTGAGTGTGTAGGTGAATACCTAAATGTCTGAAAACCCGCAGTCAAGTCTATGTAGCTAGCTAGGTAGGTAGGTAGGTACTCAAATATTTTCCAACTGAACCGACTCAAATGAAACAAGGCTAACCAAGGTTAGGCCAAGCCAAGTTGAATATCGATGTGGGTAGATGTATCGTGCAGTACCAGCCTCTCCGATAGCGGTGGCGGATCGGTAGCAAATCGTCATTGGCCGAGCGGTCAGGGTATCCGACTTGTAAGCGAGAGGTACCGGGTTCGAATCCCGCTGCGGCCATATCCAATAAGAAAAGTGTTTCTGAGTTATGTACATTAGTTGTACACTAACCTCTTACGGTGAGGGAAAACATCGTAATGAAACTGAATGTGTTACCATTAACCAATTGGTCAGGTTTATCTGGTAGCAGGGTCATGGAGGTCAGATGGCAGTCGCTCCACTGTAATCACCTGATTAAGAATGAAATTCCTTCAAGAGTATGCCTAAAATGTATGCAACACATGCTCAATAGCTCTTCATTGAGCCAAGTCAAGTGGAATATCGGTCTGGATGGATGGATCGTGCACCAGCCTCTCCGTTAGCGGCGTGTGACCGTAGCCTATCGAAAATTGTGTTAGCGCTTACAAAAGACGCGTTCAACCGTCCTGACTTCCTGACGTTCGTAGGTAGGTATATGCATCCATGGGCATGTGATTCGAATTTATGCATGATCTACCCATAGTATTAAATAGTCAAGTAGGTTGGTACAATGCAAGAGCATAAGTGGTATCAGACCATCGTAAAAATCATGATTAATTTGCACTACTGTGCAGTTGTTAGACGGTTTTTATAGCATTCACGTATTAAATTGTTATTTATTACATAAAATTATCCTGGTGGTAAAGGACTAATTCCCCCTTCTTTTAGTAAACTGATTTTGGCTATAGATGCATCAAATGCCGTGAATCTTGCTGTAGCGGCAAAGGAAAATTTTCTTGAAGTGGTAATTAATGCACTTATGCACTAGTACTAAACCTATGAGTAGATATATTATTAATATAGTCTAGTAGTCTATCTCTATGTAGATATTTCAGTCGGTACATATCGGTAGCAACGAAGAAAACAACAGGCGGCTATATCGCTTAAAGCGATTTCTTTCAGGCAACCTTTAGTTAGCGAACTATTATTGAACTAAGAGCAAGCCCGTTCAGTGAAATGACATGGTGGTGTATATTTAAAAACCAATAAACCTCATTATCATCATCTTGGCGCTATATCCCGGTCGCGGTCCGGTGTCCACCTTCTAACTCATCCTGGCCCAGTTCGCTCGGTCTTCAGCATCCCACTCTTAACGACGTCAAGCCATTGCTTCTTAGGCCGACCTCTCCTTCCCCTGCCTGGTGTGGCATGGCCAGATGAAGCGCCAAGATCATGTTGATAATATAACATTGTCGAAGTATCTAATTCGAATAAATGAAAATATTTTATTCCATTTATTACAGGGAGGTAGGTGGGTAACATTAAACACATAACTGTAGAAAGAAAAAAAATGCAACAGGTGGACTCATCGCTTATTATTTCTTTTAGGTACAAGCGATTTCTTTCTTCGAAATGACAGCTCGCGGGCGAATTAGCGTTCAATGGGATGAAACCCTGTCGAAATAAATAATTTCGGTTTACTTTCACAAGGGTCCATCCCATTTTCATTGAGCGCGGGTTTACCTAACTTATTCGCCTGTACCTACCTATCTTTCTGAGATACCTAATTATGGGTGATTGGAAAAGGTTATATGGACAGTACTTTTCTATTGTAGATAGGTGCCTATTTGGTATAGAGTAGTACGTACAGCTATAACGGTATATCTAGGTCACACAGAAATAGGTCACGGCTGAAAATACGCGCAAAAACCATAACTACAACGCTCGACAACTGTGTGTACCTAACTAAAATGAGTCATCTATCTATCATAACATAAAAACACTATCTGGCGGGGAACAAATACCGCGAAATATCGGGAAATATAAACGTATTGTTTCGCGGAGGCGTCGGAATGTTTTCGACGGAAATAATAATAAAGAGGGGAGAGCACATTGCCGTTTGAACAAAGCAGACCTCAAAGACTGAATGCGGACGCTATTACTGCTGTAGGGGCAGAATTACGCACAGCTTTATTATTATTGAGACTCGAACTAATTAATAATCAAGATGAAACCGGAGATATTTAACATAGAGTTGAATTTAGGATTGAACTAAGGATGGCATACCGGACCATCCTTCGCCAAAGGGACGTTTTGCTGAACTCGACGATTGGAATAGACAGAGTAGGTACATAGAGACGGCTTACCTATCATCCTTGAATGTAGGTAGGAAAGTACGTGTGTATGCTTGGGTCATTTCAAATGCTTTCTAATATCTAAGAATAGTGCAAAAACTCTTTTGATCCCAAATTATTTGCAGGTATCTAGTCTTCTCGATTCTAATCCCACTCGGGGAAACAGTTAGATCTCTGAAATCCTTTTCAGATGTCTATCGGTCTTTTGCAGATATTGCATACGAACATGACCAATTTGAACTCATCATCATCGAGCGATCAATCCTGGATGCTGCTAGGGCCCGCTTTCTTATTGTTCTTCTACACTTTGCCCGATTTTCGGCTTCATCATGACGTCGTAAGCCGTTGGCTATCGCGTCCGACTCGGCGAAGATAATGCATCGCTTCTTGGGTATCCCGCAGGGCGTAGGATCTCTATCCTGCCTGATACAGGCAGGTTTAGACACCTGTTTTCCACGTATCCCTCGGGCTTACGCAATACGTGTTTAAACCGCCCTCTTCGATGTTATCCGCGATATCGCTCACGCCATGGTGACCACGATCGATCTCGATCGAGTCGCGTTACGCCACACATCCACCGCAGCATTTTCATTTCGTTGGCGTGGAGTTCCCGGACGTCGCCGGCCAGGTTTCGCAGCCGTAAAGCATCACAGGCCTAATTATGCTCATGTATATTATGCCCTTGAGCTTGATCGGGATTTTAGGGTCACAGGTGACTACTGATTCAGGACTTAACATCGGTACTGATATAGCCGGACTCGTGCAGAACAGATTCGAGGTATTTGAATTTATCTGTTCTAATGATGCTGCGCTGCAGCTGGCCAAATACTCTGTTTTGACGATGCTCAGCTTCAAACCACTGTTTTCTAGCACTTCCTTCCATGAGTTACCCTGGTCTTAAGATCCTGTCTAAGCTTGCTCACCAGTGCTATATCATCAGCGTATTTTATAAGCCAAGGAGGCGCGTCCATAATTTCCGCTGAGAGGACATCGAGCACAACCACAGAATATCTATACCTACTAACGTAAGCACAACGCAAAACAAGTAAGGGCTCAGCACTGAACCTTAGTGAATACCTACAGTAATCGGGCACGGGTCATAATCCATAGCCTACGATCGTTTTGACGATGTGATGTCCTCGGTGTTGGCGAACGCACATGTCCTGGATAATATCGGGCGCAGACTTTGATTTCAAAGCCCAGCAGATTACTTACTCCCGGATGGGCACTGTCCAAGGACCTCTGCAAGTCGAGAAATGCGAAAGCAAATGTAAATTCCTATTTAAAAAAAACTACTTCTGAATATTTTGCATAAAAATTCAATACCGTGCATAATATTCCACTGTTGAGCATTAGCTCATTCATTTTGCAAAACAGTTTCGTAAAAATCAACACGGGACAAATTAAAGTTAGCTTCATTGTGCAACTGAGCCGACACTGTTATTAAACATGCATTTTCTATTCAAAATACCGTTCCATAATGGTCCAGCTAAATTAAGGGACATGGCAAAATTCATAACTGATAAACTAAGTACCTACCCGAGCCTAGCGGGTGTCAATTTGGTTTACCTCAAAGTTTCTTACAAGCTACTAAATTAAAATATAATTTAAGTACCTGTGTTGGTTTCAGAAGCAAAGTTAGTACCGCAACTTAGTTTCTACTTCAGCTTCTAGAAAACGACGAACGAAATTCTAACAAAAGTAAAGTTCCATCATTAAGTAAGTAAGTACTTACCTAAAATATTAAATCCTTTAGTATTGTGTTTTGTAAGTCCGCCCGCACATGTAACCTACTTACCATCAGGCAGGCCGTATAAAACCTTAGTAGTATAAAAAAAAACCGGCGGACCGGCGGTCCGGTCAGGTTGTCTTTGCAATAGGACCGAAGAAAAAGACACACTGCAAAGAGTTTGAAACAAATACAGAAACCCCATATCGTTTAGGAGTTAAGTTAAGCTCCCTATGCTTATTTATGTAGTCCTCGCCTTTTATAATCGTACAGCCTGTCTGCCGTGTTTTGGCCGCCTTTTTTTAACAGCAGGTAAACAGGCAAGCGTGCCACTTGATGGGAAAGTGGGCAACGCTGCCTATGGACATCAGCAACACCAGCAATACCAAAACTTTGCCTGCCACTAAAGAGACCTCTAAAACACTGGCTTGACCCTTTCGTTTCCAGGACTTTACATAACTCTCTCCCGTTAAGTTTAAACTCCGTCGCTGCTCTCGGGAGTTAACTTTAGAGTCCTTTGCTACGCTCAGGGTCCAGCCCACGATGTAGGATACTACTTTATCCCCTTGATATATACCTAATCTACGATATGTTCCGCCAACTACACCCATGTTTGTAAGAAACTGCACTAGACTGGCAGCTTTCTTTTTTCTTTATTTTTAATCTGGCCAGTCCGTTTGGATGGAACTAAGGCTGCGCCTGGCTGCGGGAGCGTTGGCGCACGAAATATGAGTATTATTCCCGACTTTATAGCGGCTGTATTTCATTTCCCCGCCAAACGGTTTCGTCCAGTGCTTATTTATGCGTATGTATATGGGCCAATGTATTTGTATTACCGGCGAATGTTGCAAACTCCGCTCAATATTTATTACCCACCTTCGCAGCTTCCTCGTTGTATAATTTTTCACGAGCACACGGAAAGTTGAACGTTTATTTTTGTGTGCTCTGCAGTTTAGTATTTTTAATTAGAATTTATTTTATTCCTATTTTATTAAAGTTTTCGTTTCGCTGCTCATGTGCAGGTTTCGTAATCAGTGATTAGTAATTTTAAACAATTTTATATTCTAGATAAATACTTTAAATAAGGTACTTTTTTAAATTCATCCAATCAAACCAGGGCGCTATTCGTGTTAGTCCGTTTGTAGATAGTTACGCATAGATATGTCGTGGCCTGATCATAGAATTGATCACTTTATGACGTGGCCAACCATTTCATAAAATATTTATATTTCACGAACAAGCCAGCTGATTATTCATTGATCTGGCTAGATCATATCATGCCAGCCGGCCACATAATGAAATTATTAATTCTAAGAGCTGGTCTCGACAGATTTACCTTTTCCAAAAATAGATAGAATGTCCGTCTGTTCCGCGAAGTCCGCGAAGTCGGAACGGTTTGAATATTATATATAGGTTACAGAAGCGCTAAAAGCCATCTTACTAAGTATATCGAAACATCTCCGCAATAAACAAAAAAGCCCCGCGTAGCCAAATACGGGCAATCATATCGCTTTGATGTCGAATAACATTTTATCTGCGGCCACTTCGCGTCTATTTCCATAACTATTGAGCCTTATCATGGACACGTAGCCCATGATTTGTATCTGGACCGTAATAACGATCCTTTGGGCCGAGATGTTATCTGTAATCGACATGAATATTGGACAATTCGGTCATAATTCTCGCATAGGACCCGGTTTATTCGACTAATTACCCCGCTAGGGGTACGGGACCGCAGTTCCGTACAACGGTTTCTTGGAAGACACCGTAATTGTTACACTTTGAACCCCCCGATTATAGTTATTACGGTTTATTAATAGAATAGTATTGTGTTCAATTCACGGGGCTTTCTCCTTGGTCGTATAAAGTCGTAAGTACGTAGGCAGTTAGACTATAGATAGGCCGTTCTCGTTTTAAACAAAGAAACATTGCTTTACAATACATATTTAGTAGATTTATTTCCCACATCTTGTATTGTCCCCCAGGAGCCTTTTGCGTGCATAAAAAGTATTCTATGAGTACGTTCGTCGTTCCGGAATGGGGTAGGTACTTTGAGATTAAGCTGTGAAGAATGGTCGGGACGGGATATTGCACGTCTATTAATATTCTTCAGGTTTGCTTTTCAATTTAAACGATTAGTTAGTCGTTTCAGTGTACCAATTTGAAGGACATACAAAACACTCAATACTTAGTAAGTGAAACAACTTTATTTGACAGTCACTTATCAACAGCAAGAGCTTCGAGGAAATATTTTGCAATACTTTTTGGACTTTGCTCTTTGTAGAGTTGTAGATGCGTCGCCTATTTCAATGCAGTTCACGTAATGGCCACCTATCGACCAACATCGGTAGGTGTATTTGAAAACTGTTTGACCAAAACACCATTACAGGCCACATTTAACCGCATTTAGGACGAGAAGCCCCACAAAGCTTCAATCATAGAATCTTCGGCAGACGATACCAACCTAATAAAAGAAAAAAAAGGAAATTAAACAAAAGCGAAATGAGCTACAATCATTTTTATAGGTCGTTAGCGTGACTTGAGCTCCGTTGGAGACTCTACAAACGAGTCCATTTGTCTGCCGGCATCCGTTTTGGGAGTAAATTATTTTCAAGGGAGCTGTTAAAGTAAAGTGGCACTACTTCCAGCAGCGCTGGGCCTGCTTACATTCAATGGGGTGGAAATAGTGCGTTGTTTACGCGAAAGACGCAAGTTAAAGTGACAATGTATGTTCCAATTTGAAAAAATGTTAAAGAAACGAACGTAGAGATATAAAGTAATAAATGATCATCTTGACATTAATGTTCCGGTTATACTCTCACGCACGAGGGCTCGGGGTTGACCATGATCCAGTATTTGGCAGATCAGGTAATTACAGTGGAGCGACTGCCATCTGACCTCCGTGACCCTGCTACGAGAGAAACCAGATCAAATTGGATCATGGTTACACATTCAGTCACCTGAATGTGCAGGTTCTATCACGATGTTTTCCCTCACCATAAGAGCATTCGTTAGTATTGAACTAATGTACATAACTCAGGAAACAATATACAATGGCACAAAAATCAAAACGAACGTAGATATACCCAACTAATATCAACAAGAGCACCTTTGCCCCCACCTTAGCGCAAGTGTTTCTATTTTACTCTCTGCAAACGTTTCAAAATAGAATTGCTATTGGTTCAATTTTTGTTCTATTTCGTTTCGCTAGTTTGCAGTTTTAAATGGAAAGCTTTGGCGCCTTGGTGAACTGAGTAACGGAGGTCTTGGTTAAAATTTCAGAATTTGTAGTGTTCTGAACCTCAAGAGGATATATGAAATCCTAATTGAAGCGCTGCATTACCCGTTTGTGTAAAAAGATTATTTCTTGATACGAGGGAGGCAAACGAGCCAGCAGGTTGCATTTCTCAGGATCAGGTGGTAGGAATCTGTCAAGCCTATGGAATTGACCTGTGAGAGAGTGCCTTTTATATTTGTAATTTGTGTACAATGATTTAATTATTTTGACTTTCTCAAGCGTTTGTTAAAAACCTAAACTGAATAAATATACTTTGATTTGTTTTGATTCATTGAATTGATTTGGAGCCAGTATGTCACTGTGTTTCCTTTCTACTTTACCACATATCCCTTTTGACGATTGAACTACTCAATAAAGAAAGATATTTTGATTTTATTTTAACTTTATTATTTTAATGTATTAATTCTTTGAAATAAAACCGAAAAACATGTCTTAAACTCTAATTAACACTAAATAAAATTAAACTAAATTTTTCAAAAACTACCCTTACGACAAAATTGATAACATTTTGATTTGATTCGAGCAAGGCGACCACAAGCAGGTGTGGTTGGGTTGGGATATTGCTAAGGCTCCACAACCCCCATTTAGCTTATAATTAGTACCTTTACAAGTCATACAAAGTAGGAACTACAAAGAAATAAAGAGTGTACTAAATCTAGTTGTACGACGCGTACGCCGTAAGTATTGACGCTGAACCTGCAGCAATAAAGGAGGCCGACAAAACAATTCACTTAGAAACGTACGCAGAGCCTGCCAAGTGCCATGATTGTCACAGTGGAAGCGTTACATCATTAGACCTGCTGACATTCGCCGGCTATGAACAAATATGCCCAGGGCGCACGCTGAATACGAATTAGGCGGTCGATGCAATTTGGCGGAGTGATGTGACGCCTTGAACGGTTTCCGAGAGACGCGAAGGGGACGGACTTGGGCTCCGAGTGTTTTGTTGAGTTTAAATATGGACAGTTTAGAGAAATATTTCTTAGGAAAGACTAGGGTAAGGTAGACAGCAAATGAATTAGTATTTATTAGTACACGGGAAGCAAGTCAGCTTAGTTCTCAGAGTCACTATGCACAGGCGGTTTTGCATTTCTGATACATCGCAACCAAAGTATATGAATGACAGTTGCCGCTTCAAAAGGTGTGCTTTTTTTCGTTTGTCAGGGTGTTACAAAAATAATAATAGGTTCTAAAAATTTACCGCATTGTGAGTCAACATAATAAAATACCGTCATAGGGTGTAAATCGATTCCCGAAACTGTTTAACCAGTCTCAGGTGCTACAAAAAGCGAGTATAAAAAAACTAAGTACATACAAGTTCACAGTTAAGTTTAAGGTTAAAGTTACTTAGTTATAACTTTGACGGCATCTGTGTATCGTACCTCTTGAACGGATAGACAGATTTAACCTGTTTAGTTTGAATGTGAGTTTCATCGAGATAGTTCATAAATTTGTTTAATTATAATCGCTTCAGTGGTTTGGAAATATTTTAAGTATAAATATATACCTAACTAGCTAGTACTAACTAGTGGTGTCCTACTCCTTCTCGACGCTACGCCCACTATACATCTATTGTATACCTACCATACACCTCATCATCACAGCCCGTAACAGTGCACTGCAGAACTTAGGGCCTCTTCATGAAAGGAGAGGTTATTGCCATAATAGGTTTTCCCTGGAAAGTACAACATGGAGTTCTTCAAGAAAAGGGTTAAAAGGGTCGGCAACGCGTGGGTGATGCCCCTGGTATTGCAAACGTCCATAGGCTGCGGTGACTGCTTACCATCAGGCAGGCCGTACGCTTGTTTGCCACCTTAGTGGTATAAAAAAAAATCTCCTCGCCTGGCCGGCGGGATGGAGATCACAGAGTTATAAATATAACAATGGAAATCACTGCTGCCCATTTTCCAGCCTACGGAGACTAGATCTTTTGCCTCGAAAACATTAGTCGCCTTGTACGACACTCATGAGTGTAAGGGGTTGGTGCTATTCTACTCTGCCGGACACCACACGGCAAACCCGGCCGGACCCTACGCCTACTCTACCCCTACCTACCTTTTTTACTAGTCCTAACAATAACACATCCATCAAAAAGCGAATTAGTTAAATAGGTGCTGCCATTCTGAAATTATGCGTGAACAGGCAACATTTTGATACTTTGGGTATTGCAATTTTCCTAGGCACCTCTAATTTGTTTGAAGACAAAATATTGCGTATATGTTATTCGCTGATAATGTAGCTTTGTATAGGTGAAAGAATTTTTGAAATCGGGTAAGTAGTTTGAGTTTATTCATTACTAGCCGTTCTCAGCGGCTTCCACCTGCGCGCTGTTGGGATCTCTGTAAATAATTAACTTTTCCGCGGGAATACCTATTATTTACAAAGGATAAAAAGTAGCCCAGGTTACTCAGTGATAATGTAGCCTTCTTTTAGAGAAATAATTTTTAAAATCGTCCAAGTAGTTTTTGACTTTATTAATAACAAAAAATAATACAAATATTTTTTCTTTATAATATCAGTACGTATAGATTAACCGTAAAAAATCTAACCCAATCCAATTAGTCCTAATCCTAATCTAATTTATTTAGTAAAAATAGATAAAAAGTATTAAAAACAAACGATTAGCTTGCTAAAACAAGCACTGGATCCTGCACTGGCCACAGCTGTGGAAACAGTCATCTGGAATTTTTCCATTTGGAAACGATTATTGAGCGTTACTATTCAGGTCTGTTATAAGCACAACTTCGCAGCGGCATTTTCGTCGGCGTTATTTGCCATTATAAGAATTTTCAATTTTCTCGAGACTTTCGTCTCAAATGTTTTATTTTCTCTTATTCTCTACAGAGGAACGACAAAGAATTCCAATCTATGTTGGGGCAAATGACACAGAGGAGATAACGTAGGTACGGCGAACGGGGGCGTAGCTATGAAGTTCTGTTCTACCAAGATTATTACTTCTAAATTAATTAAGCGATAATGAAGTCTCTTATTATTGTTCATTTAGGTACATTGTTGTCCCATAAGGTTTCCTTTTTATTATTCGTAGTTTCTTAATATTTCTTCTTTCATTCTTCCTTTCTCCTATTATTAACGTTAATTTCTTGGTAGATGCTGGGGTGATCATAATAAAAGTAAATCAAATGAAATATGTCAATAGACGGGCGAGCGAAAGAAGTCGAAATTTTTTATTGTGTTTAAAGGCGTAATTAATGACGAGCGAGCTCGAATTTTTTACATTTTGGCTCGATGATGATCGTAATGAAAGTAACTTAAATCAATGAATGGGTGATTGATTTGGCGATGACATTTTGGTTCTTCAACAGCTAAGGGTTATTTCTCATAAAAGTAATTAGCTCTGGACAATCAATGAATGAGCGATTTCAATGAGCTCTGAGGAATTTTTGGAGATTTAGCTCTTGATCGATTGGTGAAAATTTTTTATATTTTGGTTCCTAAAAGCTGCGGTGACCGACAAAATGGATGATTTAGCGAGGCTGGGAATTTTTGGCCTTTAGCTTACAAAATTGCGCCTGTACTCAAGTAATAAAAATAAATATTTTGATCCGTACAAAATAGGCCAGCGGTCAAAACCCGGACCGCGGTTTGTCATTTGGTGACCCCTGATCAATCAATGTATATAAAAATCAAATGCTATGCGTTAGTCTCGCCAAAACTCGGAATACCGATTTTAATAATGCTTTTTTGTTTTGTTCGCTATAATGCAGGAGTGGTTTATACGCAAGAAAAAAGGGTAGGTAGCAGTATAGTATGTCTAGGGTAGGCGTAGGGCAAGTATAGGGCAGGTGTAGGGCACGTGTAGGGCATGTGTAGGGCAGGTGTAGGGAAGGTGAAGGGAAAGTGTAGGGCAGTTGTAGGGTAGGGTAGGAGTAGTCGTAGGGTAGAGTAGGGGTAGAGTAGTGGTAGGGTAGGGTAGGGTAGCGTAGGCTAGGTGTAGGGTCCAGTAGGATAGGGTAGCGGTATTATAACACGCGAACGAAGTCGCGCAAGGCCAACTTTTATTGATAAATTGAGCGTACGATATCCCTGTTACGATGTACGATGAGTCTATCTTCTAATCATCTTGCCGTAAATTTCCCAGTTGTTCTCACAGCACAGCAGCTCACAGGTTCCCCTGGTAACAGGGTCACGGAGGCCGGATGGCAGTCGCTCCACTGTAATTATCTGATCCACCAAATCCTGGATCATAGTCAAGGCGGATCCCGGGCCCTCGTGCGCGAGAGCACAACTGGGACATTAACGCTATTTTTATTTATTCGCAAACTAAACTCGCCACTCTTAACTTTTATGACACAGATTTGTGTCGCCTTAATGCTTAATAACATCTTAACGCGTCTACTTAAGAGTCGCCTAAGTTTTGCGCAATTAGGCATAAGTAGGATAAGAAATGATGAAGGGCGTCGCCCCCCGCAAGGCGGGCATGGTGGGCCCGACATGTAAGGCGAGTGGTCGCCGGTGGTGTGGATGACAAAGCTTCAGCTGCTCTCATGACACCTCCTTTAGGAGATGGAGGAGTGCCACGGGATTTAGTGGGTACACCGCCGACTATTGGGAGTGTCACACAGGCCCTTCGTCCCTCCTACGGATGGTATCGTAAGTAACGCATTCCCCGCGTAAAAAAAAGGACGAAGCACATGTATCGGAAATGTTATGGCCGACAGTTACCTATTGGCTTTAGCTTTCTACATATTCTTAGCAATGACTAGTGTTCAAAATTCCCCCAACCAAACCAATTCTCGCCAAAACCCAGTCTATCCATCCCGGTGTCCTAGCCTCCATTTCGAGGCGGTCTGTCACAACTGCACTGTTTACGTTACAGTTACTATGGCAGGATTATATGATCTATGGCCCCTTGGAGCGGACGTATTCAGTGGAACGGTGACCACAGGGCGGCTTTGACAAATTACAGGGCCCGTTGAGTGCGGCCGCAAACAGTGGCAACTGGCCCTGTCGTTGGCACGCTATGCCAAAGATTGCCTTCGTATCTGAGTACCTACACATAAAGGATGTGTTGAGCAGAACATACCCGGTTTTAGGTTTTTCGGGTAATGTAACGGTCTTGCTAAGAGTAATACGCAAAGTAAAAAAATATTTAAGAAATAAGACATTTATAGTCTCCATTTCGGCGGGCATTTTTTTTGTCAAAATTACTAATACCGTGATCTCTTCGAAACCATAGCCATTCAGATAAAATGTTGTAGATAATATTGTAGATATAGACGTGAACTAAAAGGATTTATCAATATTTCCAGGATTAATGCGTAGGCTTCGACAAAAAATTGAGAATAGAACATTTTACTCAGCTCTACCTATCCTTTTATTTCTTACTTAAAAACCTTCGACTTGAATCACTCTATCTATTTTTGAAAACCGCATTCAAATCCGTTGTAGTTTGAAAGATCTAAGCTTATGTTTCTACGTACGTAGAAACATAGGGACAGACGGTCGGAAGCGACTTTGTTTTATACTGCGTATAACTAGCTAGTAGTGATAGATAAATAATTTATAAAGTTACTGTATTAACTGATCGTTCTGTCCGTAAGTACCAAATGTAGAATACCTAATCTAAAGCATAACCATTCGCCTCCATAATCTCTGACTAGGTATTCTGTGAGGCGCACTGTTTTTGTACAGTAATGCATCTTTGTGCTCAAACTAATCTGTTTTTGTTTACTCAAGATAACGTTGCCTAAACATTTCCAGTGAGCACATTCGTCTCAGCTAACACAGACTGGCGCAAAGTGTAGTAAGGTAAGCAAAATAAGCTGCTAAGAGTAAGAAAGGGTGTGTTTTAGAGGCGTAGAACTTTAAATTGAAATAATACAAAGAAAAATGTATTTAGCATTAGTGAAAATAGCTTTGGAAATATAATTTATAATTTTGTGGCATTTATGTTAGAATACGATTTCAGTCACGTGACCGTCGTGTGTTCATTAAGTTAATCATTCAACCAAGTGAGCTTAATCGCCGAACAAGATTTTGTATGGGAAAAGAATGAACATCAAGTAATAATTTCACGTTGGCTACCCAGATTGTGTTATCTAATAATCATAGTCTAGCCATATAATAATAGCAGTCTAACTGCCTTCAATATTTTCTTGGAGACATGTCGATGCACTTTTCTACATTGATAACCAGAGACGATCGAACATAACATTCCGCGAGTTATTAGCGAAATATGGCTGCAATTGTTACGAATAGGGCCATCTACGCGAAATTATATTGAAACATAAATGTCATATATTTATCTTTTCAGTAAAGCTAGTTTCACTGATACTAAATACTTTTTTCTTTGTTTTATTTCAATTAAAGTTCTGCGCCTCTAAAAAACATCCTTTATATGTATATTGTTTCCTTCCTCTCTAAAGCAAGAGTATCGCAATAGTAACGCGTAGCTCCAATGACAGTCGTCACTAACGTCGGAGTCATGCGATAGAAACGCGTGGCTCTATTATCCTCATTCTAGCAGTAAATCCCGTTTCAGCGGCCTGCGGTAAATTTGCAAGACAGCGTCCACTCTTCTAGTAGGAAAGCATTTTATTACCAGTATCCTTATTCCAGAAGTTGTGCTGTTTCCTTCCTAGTTTTCTATCAATATCCCATATGACATATGAAAGAGAAGAAATTTTTGTTTCTACTAATTTAAACATCGAGCGCTTGTTCGGCAGATGTTGGCCCGGCACCACTGAATCACTGGTCCTCAAATAGGGTAAAGCAAAAGAGTTACTTGCTTGTTTAGTCTAACGTGCCAAGGTGTCTCGATTCCACCCCACCCCACTCGTCCATCACTGCCATACAAACAGCTGTATCAAGTTTACTTTCAATTTCCACCACAATATCCTTATTCAGAGACTACGCCTAAGAGATAATCTTACTAAATTTCGATAATAGAGGAAAGTACCTAATATTATTCTAGCTTTTGCCCGCGACATCGTCAGCGTAAAATTCTGGTTGCTGATGGAACCACACCGAATTTTGGAATAAATTATAAGAACCTAATGACTATCGGTGGTAAGCGAGGGGTACCAGGTTCGAATTCCACTGCAGTCATCTACCAATGACTCTTTTCTGAGTTGTATGCATTATTTGAATACTAACCGATGCTCTTACGGTGAGGGAAAACATCGTGATAAAACCTGCACATTCAGGCGACTGAATGTGTAACCATGATCCAATCTGATCAGGTTCCCCTGATACCCAGGTCATGGAGGTCAGATGGCAGTCATCATCATCATCATATCAGCCAGAAGACGCCCACTGCTGGGCATAGGCCTCCCCCAGAGATCTCCACAAAGGCCGGTCCTGTGCTTTTCGCATCCAGCTGGTACCTGCGATCCTTACCAGGTCGTCAGTCCACCTTGTGGAAGGCCTACCCACGCTGCGTCTTCCGGCACGTGGCCGCCACTCGAGAACTTTACTGCCCCATCGGCCATCTGTTCTTCGAGCTATGTGCCCTGCCCACTGCCACTTCAGTCTGGCAATCCTTAGAGCTATGTCGGTGACCTTGGTTCGCTTGCGGATCTCCTCATTTCTGATTCGATCGCGCAAAGAGACTCCGAGCATAGCTCTTTCCATTGCCCTTTGGGTAACAGTGAGCTTTCTTATAAGGCCCACAGTGAGCGGCCACGTTTCGGTTCCGTATGTCATCACTGGCAACACACATTGGTCAAAGACCTTCGTTTTGAGACACTGCGGTAATTGGGACGAAAATATATGGCGTAGCTTCCCGAATGCTGTCCAACCGAGTCGGATTCGTCGATTGACCTCTTTCTCGAAGTTGGACCTACCTAACTGAACTATTTGTCCTAGGTATGAATAGTCGTCAACAACTTCAAGTGGAATGCCTCCAACGGTCACTGGAGTAGGCACAACATGGACATTCGACATAATTTTCGTCTTGTCCATGTTCATTTTAAGACCTACTTGTTGAGAGGCACTACAGAGGTCATCGAGCATTTTGCCCAAGTCTTCCAGGGTTTCAGCCATGACTACGATATCGTCAGCAAATCTGAGGTGAGTAAGGTACTCGCCGTTAATATTGATGCCAAGTCCGTCCCAGTCCATAAGCCTAAAGATATCCTCCAGTGCAGCAGTGAACAACTTCGGTGATATGACATCACCTTGTCTAACACCCCGCTGCAGCTGGATAGGTTCTGTGGTCTTATCCTGGAGACGAACTGACATAGTGGCGTTTTCGTACAAACCCTTCAGTGCTTCGATATATCGATAGTCAATTTGGCACCGCTGTAGGGACTGGAGCACCGCCCAAGTTTCGATCGAATCGAAGGCTTTCTCATAGTCCACAAACGCCAAGCATAATGGCCGGTTATACTCTTCGGTCTTCTGTATAACCTGCCGCAGCGTATGAATGTGGTCTATGGTACTAAAACCTTTTCGGAATCCGGCTTGTTCGGGAGGCTGGAAGTCATCAAACCTGCGTGCGAGACGATTCGTAATGACTCTCGAAAACAGCTTATACACATGGGTCAGCAGCGATATTGGTCTGAAGTTCTTCAAGAGAGCCTTATCACCTTTCTTGAAGAACAATATCACTATACTTCTGTGCCATGTTTCCGGCGTTTTTCCCTCGAGGATGACGGAATTGAACAGCTTCTGAAGGGTCTTAAGCACAGGTTTGCCACCAGCTTTCAGAAGCTCAGCCGTAATTCCATCATCACCCGGCGCCTTGTTGTTCTTGAGCTGTTTGAGAGCCATACTAATCTCGTACAGGCTGATGTCCGGGATATCTTCGGTGTAGTGTCGGGTCAACTTGGCTCTGGGGTCTTTTGCCATACTGGTAACAGGTGCCCGTGTTGTCGTGTATAACTGTCCATAGAACCTCTCGACTTCCCTCAAAACCTCGGACTTGGTCGAAACAACTCTGCCGTCATCCGTTTTCAGTCTTGTCAACTGGCTCTGTCCAATCGACAGATCTCTCGCAAAGACTTTAGAGCCTTGATGGCAGTCGCTCCGCTTTAATTACCCGATCTGCCAAATCCTGGATTAAGGCGGACCCCGGGCCCTCGTGCGCGAGAGCACAACCAGGACATTTAATGCCAAGATAATGATGACCTAATAACTATGAGTGATTCCGGACTATTAGCTACATAAATACTTCATCATCAACATATCAACCGCAGAACGTCCACATGCGTCCTCCCACTCCCTGCATCCATCGGCTCCTTAAGATCTTTACAAGGTCGTCCGTCCATCCCGTAAGGGAACTATTATACCCACCATCATACATACATACATACCTACATACTCTCTCTCTTTAGTCGGTCCCTCATGACTGAGGATCGTGGTCTGATGAGCACATGTTCGAGCGCCGAAATGCCTCCGGATTACGCACTTGCATCCTAAATGTATGAATTGTAGATGTTATAAGCGATAGTTACCATTTACCATCAGGTGCTCGTTTATCACTGGGTAGCATAAAAAAATCGTTTCATCTAGTTGGTGACCGTCCTCTTAACCTCTTGCCATTGCCTACTATGACAAGTTTTTTCAAACTATCATTACTCTTACTTACATTGCTAAATACATACTACTGTGAAATGAAATATTAATATTTTTGCCCTAGGCAGTCCCTTATACAACTTAATGTGAACTCAATGAAATCGCAACAGTCAACCTGGCGATTGAATGAAGTTTACTTTTTCACCGACTGAGTAACAAATGGGGAGGTCATATATCTCGTCTTGACGGATGTCTGCATTTGTCGGGGCCCCAGGTGGGCCGGCTATATATCACGCGACACCTCGCGCGCCGCCTTTTACGCTTTAGTCTAGGAAGGATTCGCGCGAAAAAAAATCGAGGTAGGTAAATATTGGCTGATGCATATTGAATTTTGAAAATACTAAAAATTTTATTCCCGACAATAAAATATTGTAAGTCTGACGTGTGTATCGGTGGATTTGTGTGTCTGTCTGTGGCGTCGTAGTTCCCTAAAGGATGGAACGATTTCGATGCGGTGTTCTTCATATTTTGAAACTCGTTAAAAATGTAATTTATCTATTTCAGACAAAGTAGTCCATGTTAACACTTACAAAGTCAAGCAAGATGGTTCTTAGCTTTATTTAATTAAAATCGGTTTAGTA
The DNA here is from genome assembly GCA_907269095.1 of Blastobasis adustella. NCBI lineage: Eukaryota > Metazoa > Arthropoda > Insecta > Lepidoptera > Blastobasidae > Blastobasis > Blastobasis adustella. Next base: position 8,980,957 of record OU026128.1, on the reverse strand, counting down.
ATACAAGAAATATACTAGTATACCTACCAAGACGACCTATGTGTGCTTGGTCGGGGGCTTCCCAACGTTTTCCTGACTAGGTTAGGTTATTAACACAGCGATCTCCATACCGGTGGTGGACTGTGTCAAATCCGAGGATTACGCGTGAATGGGTATTACCATATTATTTTTTGTGTGGCTGTTCTGTCCTGAAAGTTTACCCTTTCACCTCCCGTAGGCGAAGTATCAGTTGCTTGTTCACCAAACAGTCCAACCTGGACTTCTTTAAGGCCAGAATAAATAGGCTGTTTCTAGGCAGGTATGCTCCCACCTTCGGCTGCATCATCGCTTCCCATCAAGTGGCAGCGGCCGGCAGCAGCGGGCAATGTCCAGATCTGCGAAGGAGGCTGCAATCGGCTCCTTGTGGCCTCAAAGTCCGTTCCTAAAATATGAGCTAGGTTTTTGATGCTGTGGGAAACATACGTATAAGAAATTACCTAATTTTGTAAAATATTGGAGAAACAAGAGGCAGCTTTTGTAGGTACTAATATTTTTGCTGAAACGGAAATTGAAAGCAAACAACATTTAGACATAATAAAGCAATTCTCAGAGCGTAAATTGGAACACGTGCCATCATATTGAAACAAATGAATGTGTCGACATTTTCTAAAATACAAATTTCAATTAATTAAATAATGTTTTGCGTAAATAATTTGGACTACAAGGCAATAAAGGGTCCTTAAAGGGTCTATCGACATTAATTTTATGTACCGAGACGTAACGTTTCTGACATCAAAGGTTTTCAAAGGCATCTTAATTAATTGGGACATAAAGAACACAGAAAATACAAAACACACGAGATATTTTGAAACACTCGTATTACAGGCTGACGAGTACTCTTAGCACGGATGAAAAAAAAAAACACGAGAAGGAAGTACAAATTATTTAATGAATTCGCAATTTGCATTCCGACGTCGACGGTTAGAAAAAAATAAGGATATGCATTAGAGCTGTTACCACTTTCATTAAGTCCACTGTTAATTCTAGAATTTTAAACATATAGATAGCGGTAACTAACGCCATCTTACAATACGTTAATGAGTCACAGATCTGTATTCTTTCCCTAGTCTAAAGAGGATACTTATGCATCTACTTGGGTAGACTCTACTTAGACATGCTAGTAACTTTATTTCACTCTACATTGTAGGTTCTGTGAATTATTTTCTTTTACTCTATAATTTACTATATTCCGCTGAAACCTGGACCGTGTACCGCCGACACATCCGTATGCTTGATCGATTCCACCTAAGACGTTTGCGGAGGATCCTGAAGATAAAGTGGTCTGATCGCTTTTTTAATACTGTAGTGCTGCGACGAGCCAATGTGGGTGGCGTCGAGGCTTATCTCATGCGGCGACAACTTCGGAGGTGTAGACACGTGTTAAGGATGCCGGAGGATCGAGAGGCGAAGCGCATCTTCTACGCTGAACTTGAGGAGGGCAAGCGCAGACATGGCGGACAGTTCCTCAGGTACAAAGATGTGCTGAAGCGCCATATGAAGACAGCGCCATAGATCCCACTCGGTGGGAGGACCAAGCTTCCAAAAGACCGAAGTGGAGCAGTTTGGTTAAATCCAAGTCCATGACTTCGAAACTCAACGGTGTACTGACCTCGACATGAAGAATGACGAATTAAATGCCCGACCTGCGGCAATCAATTATAACTATAAGAACGGTGTGCTCACATGTCCGCAATGTGCAAGAATATTTATCATAAAGATTGGCCACGTAAGCCACTCGCGAGCATACCAACGACAACAACAGATGCCGTCGCCGTAGCCAAAACCGGCTAGGATATCGTCATCACAATTTGTAGTTAAATCATGTCTCATCACCTATAGGTATGAATATACCTAGAATATTATAATAAATATTTGTGTTACGTTTACTTAAGACTAGTACTTTGCCTATCGAAAATTGCGCTGTTGAATGACACACCACAATGATACCGTCACACCTAGCACCGACCAATCTATAGCAATCCAAGATGGCTGCGCAAATGTCGTTCAGTAATCGTGTCCGTTCTCTCCTATTATTGGTGTCCTTTGTCCCGTCTTAAATTAAAGATGACTTGACCTTAACTTTCCTCTGTTGCGCTCCTAATGGTAGGTAAGTCTAGCTGGAACTACTGTCGCCTAATGACTGGAGGCAAAAACTGTTATATCGAGGCAATAACGTTTGTCATTCGTAAAACTTAGGAACTTAGTTTTCGACTATAGTCTTACATGTATACATACCATACCTACATACTTAAAGCTCAGGCGTGAGTCTTATCACAACACTAGTGTACCCGACGCGACTTCGTTCGGGTGACGTCCTACCTCTACCCTACCCTACTCCTACCCCAAACTTACCCCTAACCTACACAAACCCAACACAGACTTTACACCTACCCTACACCTACCCTAAACCTACCCTACATCTACTCTACACCTACCGTACACCTATTTTACCTCTTACCCTTTTTTTCTTGTTTGTAAACCTTCGTTTTGAATCACTCTATCTATTGTTGAAAACTGCATTAAAATCCGTTGCGTAGTTTATAAGATCTAAGCGTACATACATAGGTACATAGGGAAACGACTTTGTTTTATACTATGTATAGATTAACATCGTCAAATTTGTAGTAGTAAGTACCTACCTATATTTTTTCAATTGGTCGAATCTATTTTTGTAATTAAATGACAAGAATTTCCTCGTCAGAGATAATAACCGAAACGAACTCAAGTTAAACAAACTTATAATTTTTTGTTATCTAATATAATATCCACCATTGCAAATGCTGTAGTACTAATTATGTAGTTAGTAGTATGTTATTAATTTCAGATGGAAAGGCTGTCTGAAAAAAAAACAGGTCAACAAGGCGACTCATTTGCACGTACATTCATAGTATTCAATTCATATGCTTTCCCTGCTACGCTGGGCAGTAACTGGGACAAAAATTCTATTACAAAAGAGAACCTTATAATCTTGAATATTTTTTAATACAATTACTCTCAATTACAAAGTAGATTATGTGAAACTTTTTACCACCAGATACAGGTGGTAACACCACCCAGGTCTTAATAGGACCTCTAGAATTAAGGATGGAAGAGTATCATGTTTAATAGTTGAGGGTTCATATAAACTGATGATGAGAAGTAGAAAAGCTCATTAATATTTTGCCCTAAATAATATACCTATCGAAATATAATACTAATGGACTCTGCGCGACTTCGTTCACGTACACCTATTTTACCCCTACCTACCCTTTTTTAACTTCCTCTTGAATCACTCTATCTATTGTGGAAAACCGCATTCAAATCCGTTTTATAGTTTAAAGGTTCTAAGCCTACATAGATAAATAGGGACACACGGTGGAAAGCGACTTTGTTGTATGCTATGTATAGATATAGAAGATAGGAAAGTCTTTATCGCACATATGTATAAGCAGTTTACTTCACCGAAAATATAACAGTTAAGACAACGCCAATAACAGTTAAGATAAAGCCAATAAAGATTCAAAATCATTATCTAGGCTAAAATTATAAATAAGGTTGTTAGTTTGTAAAATGAATTTATGTTTTATTTTATTTTATGGTTTATTGTACACATAAATTTATAGAAAAATACAAAGTTAGAATCAACACAACAGGCACTACTTATTTCTAACAAGAAATCTCTTACGCCAGGCCTAACATAGAGATGTTATGTTCTTAGGGGCGATCTTTTAATTTACTAACGGATTAAAAATACTTTGTAGGAGGCTAATTCCCGAGTGTCATCGGCTACTTTTAATCACGGAAATGTACGAAGGACCCGCGGGAAAACTGAAAGTTCAAAGAATTTATATTTTCACCCGTTGGGCTAGATAGCTACCTACATTTTAGCGATAATTTCATAAGCTTTCCTGTGCTTTCATAAGCTTTTTTCATACCTGATTTATTTTATTTATTTGGGAATTGTCGGGAATTTTCTTACACATTCATGTACATATTGTGTATGGGTGCAGAATATGTAGATAGTAACTACAAATGATAGATAGATAGAAACACTCTTTATTGCACACAAAATTAAAAAAAGGACATTTCACAGTTCTTTTCGAATATTGTGGGCAAAGGCAGCCTTATAGCTACAAGCAATTATCGCATTATATGAATATTTTTTATTCTAAAAAGTTTATCATTACGTTGCACTTAGTTATTTAGTTTGAAAAATGTTTCATAACTTATGTGGCGTAACTAAATTTTATTATTATTCGGTGGCCGAGTGGTTAAGCTATCAGACTCGTAAGCGAAGAGGTACTGGGTTCGAATCCCACTGCGGCCATGCCTCAATGACTCTTTTCTGAGTTATGTACATTAGTTGAACGCTAACCAATGCTCTTACGGTTAGGGAAAATTCGTGAAACCTTAATCATTCAGGCGACTAAATGTGTAACCATGATCCAATCTGGCCAGGTTCCCCTAGTAGCAGGGTCACGGAGGTCAGATGGCAGTCGCTCCGCTGTAATTAATTGATCTGCCAAATTCGGAATCATGGTCAAGACAGACCCCGAGCCCTCGTGCGCAAGAGTACAACCGGGTAATTAAAGCCAAGATGAACAGAATTTTATTATAATCTTAGTCATGATGGAAGAGTGTACTTAAATGGCTTTTCAGCGGTATCTAATCAATTTATGAAATCTATTTAAATAGTACCAATTACGCAATGGCCCCGTCTCTGGAAAAGCCATTTAATCACATAGCAATTTGTCAGTATAAACACAACAAATTCTAATTAAACGCCCGACCAAATCTAGGACGCGGAATCGCTGACGGGCACTAGTAACCAGGCATCTCGGTCAAAAAGGGAATGATTTCATTCCGTGCGATGAGCCCGGCGTACATTTACCAGTCGTATTAATTAAATGCAAGCCCCTGAGTCCATTTTACGAGCTCGGCCCGGAGTGGAGCCCGTTTCGTTTATCCTCTTCCACTCATAAGCAATTACTCGGTGGAAACGACTTTCGGAGAGCTGAACGTGCAAAGAAATTAGCTGCGCGGATTTGGGCGGTTCGCAGTGAAGGCGAACTATCTATATGAATATGGGGATCGAGGGTCGCTCTCCATGTGCACTCGATCGCACAACGCACTCACTAATTCAATTCGGTGTGCGTCTACGTTTTTCGTGCGATGTTTGACCGCCATTTTAATTGCGAACCGCTTGGGTCTCGGTGCTTTATCTTTATTTTGTGCAAATGTAATGGATCGCCCCATTTATTAGATGCCATCTCCCGCTTGTACGCTAGCGTAAGGACAAAGTTCGCCGATAAAATTTGCCATAAGCGGCTTGTCGTAAAATCAGTGGGAATTGTTTACGACTGTGCACACGACTGCCGATTAGACAGACTGACATAAAATCCCAACTTTACTGTGCAGAGAATTGAACAGCGCGATAGGATTCCAGTCGTAATAGATCGGGGTGTTCGCTATTGTTTTGCCAACAAAATTACGCACTTGACTTTTATTGCATTACCGAGTCGCTTGCCTCAGCAAACTTTCCAGTGTCGTCTGTAGCTCTTCCTCGTTATACTACTTTATTTTAAGTGGAAGCATGCATGCTTTATGATATGCTAGGTATTAAACCAAAACTATTGAATGTATTGGCGTTTTATTACCTAATAAAATATCCCAATCACATCTTATTCATTCTTGTTGGCTCTTGCACGGTCTGAGGCCGACATATTTAATTTTCATATATTTTTTACACTTTTTGCTTATTTTTACTTGATGTCCAAATTACACAATTTTTGTATATGGATCGATTGTTTTAGACAAACTCAATAAATACACTCAAGAATCACCGCGTTCGTGTGAGCCGTGAGTTACACTGAATAGAAAAGCGTAGGACCGCGCGTTTCGTTTATTTAACGCAGTGCCACTCCCCCGCCGCCCCACCCGCCTCCAACGCAAATTAAAGGTCAAAACAGCGAGCTGACTATATACGTTAAACAATGGCATTAGATTGATGTTTCTAATAGTTTTGCAGTTATTAAGGTAAGATGGTATATACCTTTTCGTTACGGTCCAGTTTTTTGGCTGGTTGGAACTCAGTGTGATTTTAAAGACGTTTCACGTCAAAATGTCCTATTTTTTTATGTTGGGGTACTACGGTAGACAAACAGACAAGCGTGCCATATTATAGAAAGTAGCAAGGGCGTCAGAAATGCGTAGACATCTAATATACCTCTTGAACGATCCCATGTCATAGTCCAAGGAAACACTGTCGCTAGGAGTTCATTCCACCGACGAGCCGAGCAAGCATCGGCCTTTAGAACCGTCCCGGCGCCACTAGTCATGTCGATTGTTGTATAATTTTGAAATAATTTTCTTCTATAAAAATAATAATCAACTGGGCGTTAATGTCCCTGTTATGCTCTCGCGTAAGGGTCCGGGGAACGCCTTGACCATGATGATTAATTACAAGGATCTGGCGGATCAAGTAATTACAGAGAAGCGACTGCCATCTGACCTCCGTGACCCAGCTACCAGGGGAACCTGCTCAGATTGGATCATAGACTCATTACACTTCTGTCGCCTAAATGTGCAGGTTACATTACTATGTTTTCACTCACCGTTAGGGCATCGGTTAGTATTCAACTAATGTACATAACTCAGAGTCGAATATCAACTTCTATTATAGGTACCTTATTAAAACATTTATTGATCATCATTATCATCGTGGCGTTAGTCCCGGTTGTTTTCTCGCGGGCGATAATAAAAAGGATTGGCACGGGTGCCTTCGAAAGAGGCGCCGACCGAAACCTCTCCAGATTTATTGTGAGCGAATGACCGTGATATTTAATACCTATTTCGCTTAAAAATATTTGGACTCGATTCTTAAATGTTTTATAAAAGTCGTGGACTGATATAATATCTAGGTACAGTTTTATTTTTATCTCAAGTTTTAAGTTTCAGTAGGTTATAATAGTTATTATGCAATTTTTATAAAATATACTATTGAATATATATTCTAATTATTTTACACGTTTTTGTCAGTAATCAGTATGGTTCCAAACTATTTTAGACAGTCCACGGAACCTATAGTTACCACTTCTGAATTTACGCCGGCCACTGAAAAAACCTTATCACTAGTACATAGAATGATTGACAAAGCAGTATACACCTACCCTAGTATCAACGGTACATCTCTAAAGTTTCCGTAAGCAATAGAAATTAAATTCACAAGCAACCATGCTCCATCTTCAGCCGCATCGTCACTTACCACCAGGTAAGATGGCGGTCAAATGCCTAGATAGACTAAACACAAAAAGAAAAAAAAAACCCCGTGTATAATTTTGGAGAAACAGGCCACTGGATTATACCGATTACTTTTATTTTATTGTGTTTTAATTAATGTTGGTAACAATCAATAGATAATAAAATAAACCACAAATATGTAGTACATAAAATAAAAATAATCATCTTGGCGTTAATGTCCCGGTTGTGCTCTCGAGAACGAGAGCCCGGGGTCCGCCTTGACCATGATCCAGGATTTGGCAGGTCAGGTAATTACAGTGGAGCGACTGCCATCTGACCTCCATGACCCTGCTATCAGGGGAACCTGACTAGTTTGGATCATGGTTACACATCCAGTCGCCTGAATGTGCAGGTTTCATCACGATATTTTCCCTCACCGTAAGAGCATCGGTTAGTATTCAACTAATGTACATAACTCAGAAAACAGTCATTGGTACATGGCCGGAGCGGGATACGAACCCGGGACCTCTGGCTTACGAGTCCGATACTGTAACCGCTCGGCCACCGACGCTCTGACATATATATACTACATATTCATGTTTCCTTTCCGTAATTTTGATACTACTTAGAGGAAATGGGCATTTGAAAGGTATGTAGGTATATGTATTAGTATGTCATTTTTGCAATTCGAAGTAATTAATTCACTTCAAAATTTTAAGACTCAATAATCCTAAAATCTGATTTCGTATCTATCTAGCTCCGTATCTCAGCTTACTCGTGATGTAATTCTTTATTCTAACTTCATTATTATAAGAGAAATGACAAAACGTTTCTTTAGAGATTTTTCGCAACGTTTTTGCGATTTTCGCGAAATCTCGGACATTTAAGGGGTATTGCGGCGCATCAGGGTATACGTATGAGTGAAGGATTTCTTACTTGAAACACAATAAAATAACTCAACGCGCTCTCCTATGTAATGCTATTAAAACTCCTGATTTTTCTCTTTCTAAGCTCTACAAGATTTTCCTAAGCTCTTTCTCTATGAAAGTAACACTGCTGTGGAATGGCTGAGCTGAAAATATATTCAAGAGAAGAAACGATCCATTTTTGTATTATAACAGTGCGTTTTGTTACAGTTTTTATTATTAGTTTGAGTTATGAATGTATGTGTTTTAAAATAAACTGTATCAGGCGGGCTGGATATAGTAATATTCGGACACACAAAAGCCGTTGCCGTTTTGAGGTCTAAGAAACCTCATGATTATCTGACTTTGAGATATTAATCGCCTTATGTAGGTATAAGGGGTTGTAATTCTGTCTACTCTACCGAATGCCAGAAGATTCCCTCAAAGATGGCCACAACAATGGTATTACGTAAGTAGTTATAGAATAGTATTTAGTCGTCTAGTCTTTGTCTAGTACGGCGGTTGCCAACGTGTTCTAACTAGGTACGTGTAATAACTGATATAACCCTGTACAATTTGATCAAAATAAAGATTTGCACCTATTCGTATTTTGTACAGGAAGTTGAGTATTTAAAAATTGATCCACTTAATTGTCTGCGCAGGGTTTGTCTTAACAACCTGATGTTGTGCCCGGGACTCCATCCGCGTGGATATTGTTTGTCAGTCGTTCTAAAACAGACAATAATTCGAAATCCTAGGCCTGCCGGGCCTAAAAAATTCTAGGCCTGCTTACAGTCGAGGCAGGGTACAGAGACGTAAGCAGGCCTAGAATTTTTTAGGCCCGGCACCTAAAAAATTCTAGGCCTGCTTACGTCTCTGTACCCTGCCTCGACTGTTTCTTTTTTCTGAAAATCATCAATGTATAGACACGGTAATTTCAGTTTTATCATAGTTTAAAGACACACAGAATAGTGTTGTATATACTGTTACTAACGAGAAACTGTAATTGGCTTGTTGGTTTTAAAATAATATTTATTATGTTTTATATGGCTATTGGTATTCCAATAAATAAATTAATACCTATATGGTCGCTAATTCACTATGGTACTTTTCTAGCGTGTCGATGCCGTGGGGACTGCTGTTGGTTTAATAGGTAACAAATACACACACACACGCGAGTGAGTTGAGTTGGATTCGAAACTCGTCTATAGTGGAGTTAAATTGAATTTTTCTAATGCTTTTCAGTGACAAACGAGCAGACAGCCCACGTGATGGTAAGTGATAACTGTCGCTCATAACATCTAAAATTTATACATTCAGGTTGCAGGTATCAAAAATACAGAATCGCAGGTGCGTTGTCACAGTAAGGACTAAGATGAAAATTCTCATGCCTGTAATGTAACACACATTCACACATACCTAGATCATGACAAAACTTCCAACTAATTTGGTGGAACTCCAGCACTGCAATAATAGGCGTTGTTTTATTTATTGTCGATCATTGCCTTCTCCTAAAAACAATAACAATAAGCAGTTACGAGGTGCCAATCGTCTTCCGAAACTGTTCAGAAAGACCTTCTTTATAACGTGTAAAGTAACTGGTAGAATACAGAGACTTATTCCGAAAATTATGCCGCTTATAAAACGAGGTATTCAGCGAAGCGTCCAGCCGCAGTCGCCACCCGAATAAAATCAGCTTCCATAGATTTATGGCGACCAAACGCCCTTGATATTGCAACAGTAAATAATATCTTTCGTTAAAGGACCCTTTTATTGGCACCCTTTCGCTTTTATGCCACGATTATGTCATTTTTATGAGCGCTCTGAACGCCATTTACGTATTTTTATTGACAACCAAACGGAGTTTACTCTTGTATAAAAACGAAATATCCCGTTTGCTCAGTTCGTACTTGTAATTGAAGCGAAGGGTTCCGGCTTTATTAATATGCTGATTTAACATCAGGCTCTGTGGTGTTACTGTGCGATGGAGTGGTTATTGAACTCCGTGGCAATATGATGGTTTTTGTTTATGTTAAGCACCTACTGACGTTTTTAGGTTTTCGTACCCTTTTTGTCCTTAAATCTCTAGCTTATTTTTTTTATACCACTAAGGTGGCAAATAAGCTTACGGCCTTCGTGATGGTAAGCAGTCACCGCAGTCTATATAAGGACGTTTGCAATACCTGGGGCGTCACCCACGCGTTGCTGACCCCGTAAACACCTTTATACCCCTTTTTTGAAGAACTCCATGTTGTAATTTCCAAGGAAAATCTCTCCAGGTAGTTCATTCCACAACCTTAGTGTCCGTAAGAAAATTTATTTGTTTTAATTTATTCATCTTTTCTTACCGTGCAGCTAACACAAATAATTTATTTATTTAACACTTTATTGCACACAATTAAACACATACCTACAGAAATATCATACACATAAACCATGCTACAAGAACTTTGTTTTAGATGATGAATAAAGTAATTATGTCGCAATAGATCAAGGCAGCGCTATACGTAAAAATAAATAAACCTACAGTATTCACATTTATGTCTTGTATCATAAATATGGATAATATCTATCCTGGTCCTAACGAGCCCTGTTATTACAATTGCGCACGCCCTCCAAAGTTGGCCACTTATCGCTTGACGCTCGCAATTTCCGACATTTCCAGTAAAGGGAAACGGCCAACTTCTCTCAAACGTGGCCAAGTTTCGTTAAAAGCAATAGATCAATTCCGAAAAATGTGTCGCGAGCGTCTCTAGGTACTTTTGTAAATATTTGTGCCAAGTTTACAATTTGCGCCGTCGACTCCGGGAGCACAATCCATCAACGTCACCGGCGGAGACATTACCAGACGCAACTCCCGGCCTACAACTTAGAGGCCTAATGTAATTGAGTCCTATAATTCAATTGTGCTGTCATTGTTTTGCTTCTGTGCAGTTTAAATTGGATTCTTGTTCCATGAGGGTAATATATTTCAATAAACACACGATATTCTTAGCATTACTTACTGCGCTTATAAGTACTGAAGAAGAAGCGAACGTAAAGTCACCTCTATGACATCACTACTGTGTCTCGTGATTCCGCCTGATTTTACTGATACAATAACAAAAGAAAAATTAAAAAGCTTTCGTTATTTTAAGAGACTAATGTATAGTAATTAGACATACTAACATGTTTATGAGCTTTGTACTTATTTCGATTTGCGGATTTTGGTCTAAAATTCAATGATGATTGATTGGTTAGTTGAAAGTAGTTTGTCAAGATCGTACCATACCTAGTACATGAAACAATGAATGTGGGCTCCACCTACACCTACTAAAAGTTGGCGTGACATTGTTACCTACGTATGTAATTAGCCGTGTGGTGTCCTGCAAAGTAGAATAGCACCAACCCCTACCCCCTACACTTGTAGGTGTTGCAAAAGGCGACTAATGTTTTCTAGGCAAAAGATCTAGAGAGTCCGTGTGCTGGAAAATGGGCAGCAGCGTTTTCCATTGTTACCTTTATAATACTGCGATCTCCAGCCCACTTGCCAAGTGTGGATACTACTTCAATGACTTACCCTCTCGTGGGAGAGACCCTCCGTCCTGCAGTGGACTGCTATGGTCTGTGATGATGATGTAATTTGTACTTATCCGTGTTGTTTGTTTCAATTTTCCAAAAGTCCATCCGAGCTTAGTTTTTCTTTTTGATTTGACTATAAAGCCACATCTCACTAAGACTCCATCATAGGCTCTCTCCGAACTTCATGTAGTCGTTCGTTCATTTTGTGGAAGACCGTCCTGCACGCTTTGCGGTACGATGTCGCCACTCAAGAAGCTTATGCCCTCGTTTGTCCCATCAGCCATTGCGTCTGCAACCTATGTGCTATTTGCTACTTCACTTTGTCACTGAAGAGCTTTGATCTTGGTTATATTAACGTTTCGCCATTTCTGATTTTACCTTATTTCTGATAAACTGCGACCATAGTTCTTAATATCGCTTCATCGTCACACCCGATAACAGTCCACTGCAGGGCTTAGGGCCTCTTCCACAAGAGGGGGTTTATGTCCATAATCTCCACGCTTGGCAGGCGGGTTGGAGATCACAGTGTTGTAAGTATAAGAATGGAAGACGCTGCTGCCCATTTTCCAGCCTACGGAGACTTTAGAAGTTTTGCCTCGAAAACATTAGTCTTAGCCTTGTACGACACCCACGAGTGTAAGGGGTTGGTGCTATTCTACTCTGTCGGAAACCACACGGCTGTTTCTATCGCTTCGAGTTTTGAATAAGACCCGTAGTAAGACACCCTGTTAGTTAACTATCAATATCACAGAGGCAATACGTAGGTACCTGGTTCCGACTCTGAGTTATTTGAATCTTAGGTACTCAGGATTATAGGCTTTTCAGCTTAAGGCAGCCTGCCTGTTGAGAAATAACAATCATAGCAATTTCAAAACTTCGACGTCTCCAACTGGGCTCGGCAAATTTCGTTCAAAATGGAAGTGTTGAAATTAGATCAATTTAAAGATTGTTCACGATTTATTATTTATTTGCATTGCTTTGAACACTAACCGATGCTTTTACGGTGAGAGACAACATCGTGATGTAATCTACACTTTCAGGCGACTGAAAATGTAACTATGATCCAATATGGTTAGGTTCCTCTGGTAGCAGGGTCACGGAGGTCAGATTGCCGTCGCTCCACTATAATTACCTGATCTGCCACAAACCTGGATTATGGTCAAGGCGGACCCCTGGCCCTCGTGCGCGAAAGCTTAACCGGGACATTAACGCCAAGATGATGATATTTTATTGCTTGTTCTTATTTAAGTTCTTTGTAAACGATTAAAAATATCCTTGTTGTTAAGAGCCAATAAATTGCGAAAGTCTGTTCTACCAAAAGTCAACGTAAAGAGAGATAGCCACAATATAAATATTCACTAAACCGTACGGTAAAATGATATATTCATCGCAAATCCCGAAGCAGCAACCTGATATATGTGTCTATCAGTTGCACGACAGTGGCGGTGGCGCGCGTTCGAGTGGGGTCAACCAGACGCCTCTTCTACTTACACTATTTGTCTCCAAACAGGGCCGCACTCAGGGCAGCACATGTACGGGGGTCAACAAAAATATTTATTTATTTAATAGTTTATTCCAAATTCCAAAAATGGTAACAAAGACATGACAAATATATACAGGCCACAAAAAGCACTACTTATTTCTAAAAAGAAATTTCTTCCAGCAGGCCTTCGGCAAAGAGAACGTGATGACTGAAAGCAGTAAAGAAGTGCAATAATTACATGGATAAATATTTCATTATTAAGACTAGATTATACTACCGATAAATTTCTACAAACCCATAAACCATTGTCCGGAAATGATAAGTATCCTGCAGTTTATTTAGAAAACTGGCAAAGGTTTAAATATCCTCTTAGGTTACAGACGTCCAGGATGGCCCGTGATCACTTTCCATTAGGTGGATCATTTTGACCGTGTATAAAACAGAGGTCTAAGAAGAAAGAAATCCAAAACATGTAATAAAGTATTGTGGTAACATCCCTTTATGATATCAATGCGGGAACTCCACCACTATATCAGACCGGTGTGTATCACAGGTGTTACAGCCAGAGCAACATGACTTTACGTTAAGTTAATAAGACACCTAAATGTAATTGCAAACATTGCTGTAATATGTGTTCAGCAGGTATTTACTTGTTGGTTGAGTGACGTTGGTGGAGGGAGTAAAAACTCTAAACTTATGGCAGCACAGGTCTCCTTATCCGATAAAGTCAATCAAACAATCGTAAAAATTAAAATTTAACTTTATATCAAAACAAGTAACAAATGTGCAGTCTTGTTTTATTATAGAACAAGTGTATGCACAGTCGTCCATAACACAACTGGTATAAAAATATGTATGTGTATTCAACCATTATACACGTGCCACCTTGTTTTTCCCGGTATCGCACTGTAACCTAGCTATGCACCCCGCTGCGCAAATCACTTTATCCCGGCCCCGTTCCTGTTTACCACCGAGCGCAGGAAGCCTCGAGACGGTTACAAATGGCAGATTACTTCGAGTTTACTAGATTCCCCCTAGACAAATGTCGCATCGACTCACTCCGCCCCTGGTAATGAATGTCACTTTGAAAGCGATATTATGCAAAGATCCATCACCAAGACAATGACGTATGGTGAGCCGGGCCTTTGTAACTGGGAAGTGACGAGTTGTTTGCAAAATCGACGAGCTTTGCTCGTGGACTTTGAATTAAATATTAAAACTGGCTTCTGCCCGCGACTTCGCCCGCGTTGACAAATTTCTTACCTATACCTAAATAGAGATACAATAAATTTTCCACAAAAATTGACATTCTTTATTGTGAAATTTCATCCTTTCAGATTTGCATATGTTATTTTGAGGAATCTGATTCGATGTAGGTATGTATGAGTCGATTTAGTACTTTCTAAATGAGAATGCATGTGTTACCTGTAGATGTATAGTTGATTTATGTTAATTAGATTTGTTAGTTTGTGTAGAGTCTGGCGAGGAGTGTGATAGTGACGTCGAATTCGTTAAATCAAATAGAAAGTTCGCTCCTGGCGAACCACGTTACATCGAATGCACGCTACGTCGAAACACGTTACGCCGAAAACAGATGATCTCGAAAGGAGTCCGTACAAGCCTTTCATAGTTTATTGATTATTTTTGTTCAAGTTCCGTTTAAATACCTAATTCTTACTTAAATTTACATTTACTGTTATGATAACAGCCCATAACAATCTACTGCAGGACTTAGGGCCTCTCACATAAGAGAAGAGGTCATTGCCATAATCTCCACGCTTGGCAGCCGGGTTGGAGATCGCAGTGTTGTAAATATAACAATGGAAAACGCTGCTGTCCATTTTCCAGCCCAAGGAGACTTCAGAATTTTGCCTAGGAAATATTAGTCGCGTAACACGACACCAATAAGGGTTTGGTGCTATTCTACTCTGCTAGACACCACAGGGCTAATTCATATTAAAACATTTTTATACCGTCATAACTAACGGCAAGTTCATTATAAGCTTGTACAAAGACACTAGTCTTTCTTTCGAGATTGATTGATTCCGGCGTAACATGTTTCGACGTAGCGTGCATTCGATGTAACGTGATTCGGAGCGGTGAACTTTCGACAAAGATATGGGATCTTTGCCATCGTAATGTGGGCATTGTTGAGTTTACCTATTGAAGCGATAGATGTTGCTACAAGTGAGTAGCAAATAAGTAAGGATAGCGGAAAATAATTTTGATTATTTTATTTTGACTAACTGCAGTTCTGATCTTTCTTTTAACCCTAAAATTTCCATTACACGAAGAATATCGCAATTAACTCTCTCAGTACAGGCATAACCATCGTTACCCGTCTCCAAGCAATTCATAATGGGCGTCCTAAATGAAATTTCGCCATCAAAACAGGCTGACTTACGTTATAATTCGCTAAATAAGCTAGGCTCGCACCTCTTCGCACCTTGTCATCGTGTTTTATGTTATTGAACAAATGTCCTTGCCGGGGCGGGCAAATTAGCCGTGGCGTGTGAATTGAATCGCAGGCAATCCCGCGAGCTAGCGGGCGAGCCAGCCCTAATGCAGGGTTGTCGTGCCGGCGTGGGTGGGTATTGACGGAGGTATCCAGATATAATGAGCCAAAATATGTTTAAGTACTTCGCCTGAAGCAGTCTTGAACATTGTGAAACGTACAATAAAGGTAAACATTTTCCTAAATAAATATTTAGAGAAATATAAGGTAAACATTTCCTTAAATAAAGTTTTCCAGAAATGTTTACTTTTATTGTAAACAAAGGTATGTTTCCTGCACTCTAATATAACTCAAAGTTTGGGGAAAGCTTTGTGAAAATTGCCGCACAAAATCGAACCTTCTAACTAAGCAAACATACAAAAATCCGTATTTACACAACCGTCATTAGGCTGTATGTATGGACTTGAAGCTTGGATGCTAACACAGGAGTAGGCACATAAGCTTCTTGTAGCGCAGAGGAAGATGCTACGTAAGAGCTTCGACCCAGTAAGAGGAGAACAAGTATCCGGAAGAACAAGGAATTGGAGCGCCTAATGGACTAGCCCAATATCCTTGGCGAGATAAAAGTCTACATGCTTGGCGCGAAGAGTGCATGGATTTCACGCGTAGGTTTTTATATTTTTAGTGTAGGTACTTGCTTTCTCTTGTGTAAAATATTTTTGGAACAGAATTTCTTATTTCCAAGAGTAGGAGAGTTCCGGAGACCGTGCCTACGATATGTTCATACATATCGCTTGTGCGGCGTGTGGTATTTAAGGCACGCACTGACGGAGAATCTCAATGATGACGGCGACATGGACTAGAGCCCTGGAGGTGTGGAGCAACTTGCTCGCACGCATGTTCACGGGTTATAACGTCGATGGCAAGATAGTACTGTATAAAGCATGTTGTCAAAATCTCTGCACGTGTCAACTGTGGGACGTGCTTACTCGACTCATAATCATACATACCTACAGCATCCTTATGAAACTCCCGAGATACTGCAGCGCCTCGAGCATGTTCGCCTCGGCCGGAATCCCGGATATCGTCGCGATACTATGCACAAGATTTGTCTCATTTTGGGAACGTATTTGTTGCTCGAATATCGTGCTTCAACAGCACGAAGAATGCTGGACACCGCTATCAAACACCGCTTCGGTCATCGAAGCAGAGTTCAACTGACTTAAGCTTATGAAATATACCTAATATCGACAAGCAGCACATAATTATTCACAAACAGCTTAACATCTTAGAAACCGCAACAAAAGGACTACAGTCAGAAGTTGAAGTACTGAACAGCAAACAAGACTTCACCGTAACAGCTCTAGCAGGAAACATGGAAACCCTGAAACAACTGCAAGATATCGTGCTGGAAACAATCACTGATATTTATCATAAGCTTGCATTTCTTGACTCCTACTGAATTGAAAAACGAAATACAAGTGATCAGCACCCAAATGTTCCAGGATCTCATGTTACCAATTAGCAGGATACAATCATCTGTGCAACAAATATACAAAATACTAAGAATTCGCACAAGAGTTACTACCTATATCATATTTGAACTGTCATTCCCACTCGTACATCGAAATACATATCAAATATACAAACTTATTCCAGTTCCAATACAACAAAATATTATTATAATATCACATACTTAGCTCATGTTACTTTATTGAGGACACTTACACGTGTATCACATTCTATAAACCATTTATACAGTAAGATCAAAATTAGTGTTACACAAAAGAAACGTATTTTTGTTCGATATACGTAATCATTTATATTAACTTGCCATTCAGGTGACTGAATAATTACAGGTCCCGCCTGATCCATATGTACTCACCGTAGCCTATGGACATTATAATAGGTACCAACCACGGTTGTCACTGGCAAGTAGCTGATAACCTTTTCACACCTTTTTTGAAGAACTCCATGTTGTAATCACTTGGGAAAATTTTAACAGAGAAGAAAGTTCCTCTGATACCGGACTGCACGTTTCGGTTCTATGCTGTAAGGGTCAACTTCCTGATGATCTATAATAGATATTCGAACTAAAGCCCAATATCATTTTAATTTAACTAAATTGTTTTAGTGTAGTTGATTCTTTGTGCTGTACATTTTTGATGGAATTCCATTATATTATATAAATAGATTAAAACACTTTTATACACTAGTTGCATTAATTGTGTAACCTATTGGATGGGAAGTGTTTTAATCTATAATATATTGTTGTATTTACGTACACAACATATCAAAGTCGCGTGGAATATATTGTAGAAAGTTTTGACAACCTTGCTAGTTCTACTCGTAATGAGTAAAGGGTGTGGGTCGTCTTCGGATTTATACTTATATGGCGCTCGTTACTCAATTATAAGTTCAATGAGGTTTAACGGCTCTTTACTGAACATAGAACTAGCTGTATATTGGCATTTACTATGTATATTATTGGGTTAACGTGGGAAATTAAGTTCACGATACCTTTGTATACTTTACTGGTTTTAATCGGAAGTATTTCGTAAGATAGTTGGTGAAGATGTTTAAAGTTACCATTATACTTAATTTTGACAGCTGTACACAAATAAATATATATCAATAAAGCTGGAACGACGTCCATTAAACTAGAGCCTACAAATGAATTAAGAAATTCAAAAAATTTTAGTCAATCAAGTGGTTTAGCGTTAATGCCTTAGTTGTGGGCCCGTGGTCCGCCTTTACCATGATCCAGCATTTGGCAGATCAGGTAATTACAGTGGTTACGATTGTTAACAGGGGATTATTCCCTCACCTGTGTTTGGGAATACTTAGAGCATCTGTAAGTGTTCAACTAATGTACATAAATCAAAAAAAGTCATTGGTACATGGCGGCACTGAGTTTTTAACCCGGTATGTTGGGGTACGAGTCGAACCCCTTTACCCATCACCGACCACCGACACTCGCTTACTAAAATTACTTAAGTATTAGTATAAAAGTACTAATTTTTTTTATATTATAAGGTGGCAAACAAGCTTACGGCCATTAAAACTTAAAATACTTGGACATTAAGGTATGTCTAAAACTATTGATCAACCTAACCGTCTACATTTTCTCTCTGCGTCGGTCACAAAAATCAAGTTACTCCTAATCTAACATCTCATGTATTCTACGCACTGAGGCCATTTCATGTGAAGGGATCTAGTTAAGTCTAGTTACGAACTCCCCAGGGCGTATTATCCGGTGCTCAGGACATGATAGAATAAGGCTCGGAACAACTTAGCCCGTTAGACCCTCTACAAAGAAAGGCCAGTGTCGACCTTGTAATCGTACCTTGTACCATGTCGGACCAGCCGACAGGGTTGATGAGATCAAAGTAATCCTGATGAAACACGGTTTATACATACACATATAACATGTCTACTGTAATTGGTGGTGCTTATAGTTAAACACCGCTTTGTAATGAGTATGTAAGCGTGATTTGGCGGTAAAGTAAGGGAAATGTTTACGGTTTCCAAGAGAAGTGTTTAATAAGTTCTCAAAGGAATATTTTTTCATAACAGGCTTTTATCGCGCGGTATAGTAGTCATCAAGACAGCTCCAAAGAGCCCAAACATGATGGGGTTATCTTGTGGCGTTTAGTAGTTCTTAAGGCCACCTTTCGTCATCATCATCAGATCTTGAATATCACCTAGTACACATATTGATCATTCCAAGGAGCCCAAACACGATGGTGATTTCTTATTACGTTAATTTTAGTTCCTGTGACCACCTTCCGACTCCATAATCAGACTAGTTTCATGGTACCATATTAATGCATTGTCATCCAAGTTCCATAGGTATACAAAATTTCTGCTCAATTGAACACCGGGAAGTGGGTCAAATTAGGCTTGCAAGATTTACCAGAAACAAACATAATTATATAGTTACAAAAATTGCAAGTTAAATTAAATCTTCGATATTTTATCTTCGAGCTAGGATAAGGATACGAGAAGAAAGGATATAGGAATTATCGAGGTAATTTTTATTTAATATTGTTTATCGTAAAATATTGAATGGATTATAAAATATGTAATGAGGATGTAAATGGTTTCTGGAAACAACTCATTTGTGGAAAATAATGTTACAGCTACAGCAGAGTTCGCAGTGCCGCCATATTTATACCGCCTTTCCAACAATACAGGTAATTCAATAATATAGATACACTAAGAGAATTAATCTGTAACAGTATTCCACCAAGGTTTGTCGCGTTTGTAGTTGTTATCGGTAGTTATGTGAACCTAAAATAAATAAGTTCGTGTAAAATATAAATTGTCATCAGAAGCAGAAGTGTTGTGGTTAGAGCTTGCTACCTTACCTTAATGACGAGGACCGAAACCGACTTTCATGGATAAAACATTATAAAAAGAATACTTACATACAGAAATGTAGTAGTTATGTGTAACTACGACTCCAGAGACTTAATTAGTACCGTTACTTGTTATTGAATTACAACAGAAATTTTGTTATTTTCGTAGAAGGGTCTGCAATTAGCAGAAGTAATTTAGGGAACCAATATGTATTTGTCAGTCGGGGTGGGCCGGTATTGTATTGATATTGATAATTGCAACCTATGGTTGGGTATCATTACACTCTTAGTTTTGCTATTTATATGAGAATGATTATTATTATTATAATTAATTATAATTGTATTAGATGTACCTAACTAATTAATATATTATTAGTAAGTCTTACAATTAAGTACCTACTTAGTTTTTAATTTGCAAATATCTTATCTTTTGCATTCATAAGTGTGTCTTCAAACGAAATTTAAACTGAAACCATAATTTTGAATTGAAGTAAATATAGCTATATTCTGCTTAGTGTTATTTCAATTTCTAGATATTGACATAGTTTTCTTCCGAATCAGCGTGCTTAGACACTTGGGGGTAATCTGTGTTAGACACGACAACCCCCGACACGCCGGCTGCATGCGGACGGCCGTTGACATACAGTATGTAATACCGTGTTTAACAGTGAAACACTTGGAAGTGACAGTAAATATAATATTGCAGTGACTCGTACGAAACTTTCGTCGGTAGATGTTTAGAGTTCGTGCATGCGAAGCTAGTCCCGATGTTATTTTACTTTTGGCAAGTCGTATCTGCATTTTACGACGTGCGAAGTATGGAGCAGCAGTTGTCTGCTGATGGGCTGCTGCCGATGATGACCATATGTGTTTAGTAGTGACGTCTCACTTTTTTACGTCTACTTGTACTATTATATTAGATTATATACATAAAATAAATACTTACTTACATACATAAAGCTCACGCCTGTGTCCCACAGGTGGGGTAGGCAGAGACTATAGACCAACATAAAACAAACAGTGAAATAAATACAAACAGTCGTTAAGCTTTATCGATGTAAGAAAGGCAGAGTCCGAAACCAAGTTGTTTGGTTTCACTGGCCTGCGACACACAAGTCACGTATGAATCAGGTTCGCACGCACGGACAGTCCCGTATCTTATTTACGCTTTTTTACCGATTTTCAAAAAGGATTTCTGTGGCGCGCCCGCCTCGACGCGAATTCTTTTTTGTAAGCTAAAATGAAATTACTCACAATACCGGGTGTGAGGTCACAGGCGTACAAATGACGTAGGCTTTTTGGAGAATGTGGGGGCAAAACGCGGTGTTGCGAACTACGGGAGTTGTTGGAGCAATTTGTCTAACTAGCCCTACTTCATCATCTTCAGCCTGTACTTCTAGTCCACTGCTGGACATAGGCCTCCTGCAATGAACGCCAATGCAACCTGTCCAGCATCCACCCGCAGCCCTTAAATTGCCTAAAATGCTGATCACTGTGGAGCTCCTGGTATATGCTATGCGTTTACAAAGAGGTCGTAGAGAAGCAAAGCGAACTGGCTGCTTAGGATTCGGTGGAAAAATATCATTCATCTTCGGCCGCATCGTTGCTTACTATCAAGTAAGATAGCGACCAAATGCCTGCCTTCCTAAAAATCTAAGGAGTTAAAGAACTTACAAAGGTCGAACAAAAAGACAAAAACAGCGGGTATGCACAAACACCAAGATTATCACCGAACACATAAGATAATTTCTGTTAATTGTTGTAGCAAAAAAAAAATTAACCAACTTTGGTGGAACGTACATTCCAGTCTCACTGGTAAGTATTATATTTCATATTCTGCCCAAGTGTTTTCTTCGCCATAGGACTATAGGAACGCCAACTTCACGGCTTATAGATCTGTACTTTCTCGGATTCGGATCTGATGTAATGGGTTCTAAAATAATTTCGAAGTTAGAGGCTAGGGCATTTAAATATGGAATTCTTAAGTCTTCTACTTCCTATCGTGTCGACTCGTGGCGGGTTAAATTATTTGCGATTACCAGTACTGCGCCACAGATACAGCGTTATCCGTGGCCGCGTACAAATTCTCGCACATGTAGGTGGTAGGGCACGCAGGACAAACCAGTAAATGTGTAATTGTTTGAGTATCTCCGGCCGACTTGGGTCCGGAATCTGTACAGAGATTGCTATGTGGGCCAAGGCAGGTCATGTCCAGGAGGTAGGGACTCAGACAGCGGGATGGATGACGCTGTGGGGTATCCTCTTCCCAGACACTAAGCTTGGCCTTAGTAGGCTCCCCATTCAGGAACCGGCACGTAGTGGCGTAAGGGGTGTCTCCAATCGGTCGCTTGTTTAGCCCGCTTCAGCAATTCAGTCACGTCTCTGCCAGCGTCGCTAATATGAAAAATTTAGTATTAACGTTTGTTTATTTTCAATACTGCGATCTTCCATCCACCATTATGTTGACAAATCCATGATTATATGAAGACTTTGACTATTAAACGTTGTCGACGATGGCGATAAACGTTTAGAAAACAGAACAAAACAAACCACTTACCACGGCCGCTTAATGAAAATATTAATTTAACCCGAACCCGTACCTCGCCGAAATCGTTTCGGCGACGCTGCAATATTGCAAAGGCGCGAAATAAATACACGAAGCCGTTCTAATCGAGCCGACAGGCGGCGGGCGCGGCGCCAGCGACCGCTCAGACAATTCACTTTATTATATTTGCATCCACACCAGCGACTGAAGTTTTATTTATTACGGTATTTCGACTATGACTGTGTCTCTGCCGGATCGAGCGTCGGGGAAAAATGTGAGGTTATTCGTAAGTTGACATGTGTAGTCTTGTTATACCAGTAAACATAACAAGGGTGGTTGCGTAATGGTATTTTTTGTTGTTGTGTTACTTAAAATAGAGGCAGAGTGGCTAGGAGCTCCGTAAATCAAATAAGGCAGCACAAGTGTATTGTAAACCAAGCGACTATCAGTCAACCCTTGGGCGAAACGTAGACATTAGCGTAGAATTTAGCAGCAAAAAGGTTCAAATTTGGCAAATTTCCATTGCCAAAGCCATGGTTGCCCGAATCCGCACCCCATGGAGCACTGGAGACCTTACTCACCGGCAGAAACACAATATTACTTTAAATAGTATTGAATGGAATTATTTTGTTCTACAATAGTATTAAATGACTGCGCTATTCTGTACGGTGGAGGAACTTCCCCAGTCGGGCGGTTCCAATGCAAACCGGATACCCCGCTATGCCTTACACACCTCTCTCACTTACTTACACACCTCTCTCACTCCAATGTTAATAGATGAGATATTTTAGTTAGATATCTACATATATACAAAGGCATTAAATTAATTCGTGATACCAAGTTGTATGTATGTGCCGGTGATAACAAACAACTTTTACTAATGCACCAACTCTTAGCTAAAATGTATGAAACAACAGATTTTTTTCGCAATTCCAGAGTGCCATAGTAAAAAATATTTGATATCACGAGCACTTGTATACCCTTTGGTATCAAGAATCAATTTAAAGTCGCCCCATGGTAGATACTATAAAAGTGAGAGCTATCTAAAAGCACGTATTATTGTCACTATTATCTAGTAGATATTTACATGTATGAGTATGTGTGTGTGATAGAATTTACTTTAAATCTGGCCAGAGCTAAATGTGCGCTAATGTGAGATGGCAGAACATTGGACCGAACAGTGGAGCTCGCATAATATGATCAATCGAGGCTAACTGACTACGCGCCACTGAAAGCATTGTGCTGTTAATAAATATTCACTGACGTTCAGTGGATTGAAGGTGAAATGGGTATTAAGAGATTACTCAGTGTATTTACTGCGGATCGCCGGGATTGGTGTTAAGTACTTACTGTTTGCTTCAACAAAACCAATCCGTATTGGAGTCGAGTCTTGGAGTTACCGTCTGTACTTCCTCTACTTTAAGGGGGGAGACTCATTATCAACAAGTATTGTTAATAGAAATTTGATTTGTAGAAATACAGTTGACGGGTTTTTGCCATAGGGTTTTATGTAACTGCATCAAAATATTGGGCTACTAGCGTAACCAATACCCGTCAACTATATTTATAATCATTGGTTGGTTATAAGAAGAAAACATACACTCCAATATTGTATAAACTCATCATCGTCCTAGCGTTTATCCCAGCCTCTGCTAGTATCCGCTTTCCTACTCATTCTCTTCCACTTCGCTCGGTCTTCGGCATCCTCGCGTCGTAGGCTCTCGCATCCGACTCAGCAATGTCAATCTTGGCCTGCCCACGGTGCCTCTTTCCTGATACAGGCAGGTTCGGGCATTTATTTCCCACGTATCTTTGAGGCTTACTCACGCCATGGCTGCCACGGATGTACTCGTTCCGTACTCGGTCGAACCGCGTAAATCCGCACATCCACCGCCGAAATATTGTATAATCTACTACACCGATTTTAATGAAACTCAAATCTATGAACCATCTCGATTAGACTGGCTTTCAAATAAAGAAAAGCACCTCGAAATTAGTTCATCTGTTCGGCTACGATACCACAGACAGTTACACAGAGCCACAGACGCACACGACAAACATATAACACCCCACATTTTTCGTCGAGATTAATAAAATTACATAACACCGCTGGCTAACACCCGTATTTACAAACAATACTTATCTGAAGTAAAGTAGAATTACTATGCCTTCTCACAGTACTCCTTAGAGGTTCTTTGTTAATTGATCGTATCGAGTTCAATATGGCTCAATCATTGGTAAAAATTTTGCAGCTATGCATTCATTTTGACGGACGTATAGTGCCAATCGCTACTCAAATATTGTCAGTTGCCAAACTGGGGGCGATTCTCGCGCTGTGAAATCTCAAATTCGTTAGTTTTTCTCTAAAAAACTGTATTAAAACGTCACTGAAATAGATATTTGACAATACGACTGCCGAAGATAGCTGAAAAAATATTTAATGACTACAAAATGTATTTCAATGTCATTATTAATGAAGATATGTGGGTTGAAATAATATCGAATTCGAGCGCCCGTGTGCCTTCTCTCATGACGTTGGCACGTTTCTTTTTCTATACTACGCAGTGGCAAACGACCCTGACGGCAAGCGGTAACTGTCGCTCATAACATCTACGATTCATGCATTTAGGTTGCAGTCACGTGCGTTACATGCAGGCATGCGTTGTCACTGTCACAGATGAAAGTATACGGATACGGAGATGAAATGCCTCATGCCTGTAATTGCACTGGCTGAATCGCATCTGTTATTGCTAAACTTTCCACAGAAAATCTCTGCAAGTACTTCACGCTATGAGTATCTATTACATAATATACGTACCGTACCCAATTCGCAGATACATTACACCGCTGAGTATCGGTTAGTGTCGGTGCCCCCGCGGGCCGGCCACAGTGGCCTATCACCCATCAATTACGGCAGCCATCTAACCCCGTGTCCATCTGGATCCCATTTGTAAATGTCAGCCTTGCTAGAGATGCCATCGGACCAGCAGATTGGCTTCAGTTTTAGTGAGTATTGGGTGTTTACTACGAAGATGGCAATCAGGCGTAAGACCTGTCTGATGGTAAGCCGTTACCGTTGCTTATTCATATGGATAATGAATGAAAAGCAATTTAAACGGTTGAACAGGCTTACTCTCAGCATATTTTCTTATCGTGTATTCCTGTTGTCAGTTTTCTACCCAAAAAGGTTGCCTGGAATAAATCGCTTTAAGCGATAAGGCCGCCTGTTGCTTCTCCTGCTGTTAATTTTAAGTACGCATTGAATTCTTTTAAATGTGTAATAAAGCGTTATTCATTCATTCATTCAATATAATGCAGATAAGAATAAAATTTACATCTTTATTGTAAATATAATAGAGATATGATATTGATGTGATAATCTGGACGCCTTCAAGCCTAGAGTGAGTAGTCTGTTCCTGGACAGACATGCTCCATCTTCAGCCGTATCGTCACTTACCACCAGATGAGATGGCGGCCACATGCCCGGCGTATAAGAATATACGAGCGTACATTAATAACAAAATATTTTTATGATCCTAACCTAACGTTGCTATCATCTCTTCCAAACAGCCCATAACAGTCCATTGTGGCGCTTCAGCATACTCCACATCAGTAGAGGGCACTGCCAGTAACAAATTATTGCCACTTTTAAGCCAAGATGTGGACGTAAAGTACAATAATAAAATTAGTATAAATGCTCAACGGATAACAATATAATAGCATATTTCTCTGTAATTAAGGATGTATGAAAAATGACTAGGAAAGTTATATTTAGCGTGCGAAAATATTTTAACTCACTCAATTGGTATATGAGAAGATGTGTGAATGTAAAAAAGGCAAAATACATGTGTCAGGATCGTACCCTGTGACACTCGACTCTCTCTGCTTACTCCTGTGGGGTTTGAGCTTGAGAGCATATGTTTATACTGAGTAAGAAGCAGTCATGCTATGATCAGGTCTTAGGATTTATCTCTGGTGGAAATAAATTTTAACTATTTTTAACGAAGCTATCCTTTTAAACACATATTATATTTACTTGTAAAAGTATATGAAGCACTCAGTCTCTAAGTGCACCTTCATATTTGTCTTACCCGCTGCTCTACGTCGCATATCTTGCTATAATCAGGAATATGTTAGTACTTGACGGCTTTCGTAGTGCACTTATCATTATACCTGTGTGCAGAGGACTTACAATACAAGCCATGCAGAAACGAAGGAGGGTATACTTTATTTTTGTCTGATTCCGAGCTTTGAGTCCATGTTTTTGTTTTAGGTACATGCCGTGAGGCGGAACCACAGTATGGGACTACGATTGTCAAGACATAATATATAAAAACCCCCTAGGGGGTAACCCTACCAAAACGTTGGAAAAACAAATCGAATAGGTACGTCGCGTGCGAGTCCCGTTTAACACAATAATACATATTATATATAAAAAACCAAACAACAGTGGTTTCGGTTTACATTCTAAACAATCTACCAGCACTATCAAAAAACAAATACTTTCGACTCAATTTGATATCGCTCTTACGGCACTCGTAATAGAGTCGAAGATTACAGCGCTACAGAAGATGGTAATCGGAGTGGCGGCGACAAAACAATCATTAATTAGTGGTGACGTTTGGCAAATCATTGGCCAGGCGGCCGCGGTGACAGTGCGTTTGCTTTATATGCGAGGGGTGATTACGGGAAAGAACATCTCGGGACATTCTTTCCTGTATTAAGGAAAGACATTTCAGTAATTCATGTAAGTAGGAACAGACGTGTTGCATATAGATTTGAATGGAGGATTTTGATGAAAATTTGCAGTGTTGTATCCTTAATACTAGAATAATACACATGATATAATTTATCGCGAAATTCAATGTTGCCACGAGAACGTAACCTAATTTTACGTTGACGAACTTAAGGGCAAAAGCTGCATAAATAAAGATTTTCCGCTATTTCCCCTGGTACCTACGGCAATATCCAATCAGCGCATTGGAAAATCACTGACCGTATTAATAACACTACACACACATAATATATGTTGATATTAAAACAACCATTCTAATATTTGTAACTAAAATGTTTTTGGGCGTAGTTTAGTACGTCCCAGAATCCTATCCCCGTCCAGAAATAAATCCATCTATCAAACCCGACCTTTTTTTTCTGAAATATCTTCAATGTAAAGATACAGCTTTTAAACAGTTCTATAATAGTATAGATAGATATTAGATAAAGAGATAGAGGTTTGGTCATCTTGGCGTTAATAGAAATACCGATAAAATTGTTGTTTTAAATTAGACGCACGTCTAATTTAAAACAACCATTTTAGGAGTTTACCACGCGCTGATAGCACAATTCTTATCTTGAAAGACATTTATGGCTAAACGAAGCACAGTCTCCAGTTTTAATAGCTATTTGCATTTTGATGTAGGTAATTGTGGTTTACTTGAGATCAAGATATACGGAATGGAGAGAGTGAAATTACTTTGTGCAAAGATTACTGTATGATTATTATGTATGAAACACCTTAAATATTATAGATTTGAGTTTTCTAAGAAATTGTCTTACTTAGATGAAATATTTGTGTTTTTATTAGTCAACTCAACTTGTGCTCGTACATACTACCTTCTAAGTTGTAGCAATGCTACGGTTCTGAGCTACGATGTAGCGCACGTAGCACATTTGTCGTTCTTTATGTAAATAATCTACATTTTGTGGATATTAATATATTTTCAGTAAAACCAAAATAATATTTCAATTTTGCTCATATTAAAAATCTAAATGACTTTAACACACCACCGCAAGAAAGAAAACGTAGACACTGTTTCAATATCGAAACACTAACAGCTGCGACGGGAAAACTCAATCAAACCTAAGGGTTTCTGATCCTGTGAACCTGGACACCACCCTAAGAAAAAACAAAAGCAATAAGACTGCTGAGTGAGCTTCCTTCTTCCGTGCATAGGAACGATTATCAAGCCGGTAACCATAGCACCACTCTCTTGTATAAGTCCTCGATTTCATAAGCCGCATTTTTAAAAGATACCTCCTCCTATAAGATTTACTACGACCTCCGTATTGTATGAATGCTAGTACTACAGGCAAGGTCAAGCTCGGGCCATGTACTATTAATACTTTTCTGAGTTATGTACATTCTCTTGTTATGTAGATGCATTAACCGATGCTCTTACGGTGGGGGAAAACATCGTGATGAAACATACACATTCGGGCGACTGAATGTGTAACCATGATCCTATCTGGTCAGGTTCCCAGCAGGTTCACGGAGATCAGATGGCAGTCGCTCCACTGTAATTACCTTATCTGCCAAATCCTGGATCACGATCAAGACGGAGCCCAGGTCCTCGTACGCGAGACCACAACCAGGATATTAACGCTAAGTTTATTATTTTATTATTTTATTTACTCACACGTGTGCGACAGACACCACGAATCCGAATGTAGATGTAATTTAAGCCAATGTACATAATTTATCGTTGACATCTGTACATTGAATATATAACAACATGTATAGAGTTATCTTCAGGTAACTCAACACCGCACACAGCGGTAAATCTGGATGTGTAATAAAATAACACTAGGATAAGTTTACAACACATCGGCCATGTTTCATTAAAACGGGTGTACCAATAGCATTTTGACTGCTGCAGAATATATTATATATTTATTGACATTTAAAGATATGATTAAAATGCACAAAATGCGTTAAATCATAGTCATCATCATATTTCATAGAGTACTCATAATCATTATATGTTATTCTTTCATAGCATCAGCTCGTAACCGTCCATTGATGAACTTAAGCCTCCTCCGCATTAATGGAGGGTTTTGTCATAAATTACCTGATCTGTCAAGTCCTGAATATTGGTCAAGGCAGACCTCGGGCTCTCGTCCGTGAGAGCACAATCGCGATTTTAGGTTCACTTTTTTGTTTTTTGCCATAATCTGTAGTATGGAAAACACACAGACGTAAACGCTTCTGCCCTAGTTTCTGGTCTAGATGGAGATCCCAAGGTCTATCTCTGAGACATTATTCGACTTGTATGACTAGAACCAAATGAATAGTGGACTGCCGAATACCACACGGCCATACACTATATGAACAAACATTTGACTACAGAGCCTGCAACACAGTCGCGATGTTTTTTTCGTTTGCATGGCAAATTTGGTAGCAGGAGCAGGTTGAGTTTAGAGTAACCAAAAATATTGGAATGTTAGCTGGCTTCCTGTAGACTAGCAAATATTTTATTTGATTTGTGAGTGTAACCCTCCTGTATATAAATTTTTTTCTCTATGGTGTAACCATGGAAAAAGAAAAATGAGTGTAACACTCAATACTCTTTTGATTGAAAGAAAAATATCGCTGTGTACTAACGTAACCAGATACCTAATTATTTTATTACTTTATTCTTTTTAACCAAATCCTTTTCTATTTAATATGATTACGTTAGTTAGATAATTAATGGTACTCGCATAAATACCTATAGGTTTTAAATCCTTACTTAACTTTTAACCCCATTTATCTCTATTTAGTTTGATTACTTTGAATTAGATGAGAAGCCATGGACACTGAAAATAGGTTAGAAAAATACTTCATAATATTAACGAAGCAACAGAAACACTAACCTTTTTTACAGAACAACATTTTTAACCTACTTACTCAAACAAAAACAGCGTCAAAATAAACTTAAAAAGAGAAAAGAATCTATATACTGTGAGCAAACTTAATATATAAATTACACTTCACGGAATCCAATGGGGAAATCGGAGAATGCTCTGCTGTTTTCATACGTTGGAATAGATTCGCAGCTGTGAGAGTGGGATTATTTCATAGTGGTTTTTTATTAATCACTAGTTTCAATATAAAAGTGAACTTACCTACATACTATAAATGTAACTACAAGTTCCTACTTTGTAAATACCTGAAACTTAGATAAGTCAAATTGTAAATATATTAATTATTTTCTAATTATCTTACTTAGATTTAATAATATAATGAATAAGTAGGTAATTATAATACTGTTGGTTATGTATAATACTTAGTTTTAAGTTTAGAAATTCCTTAATTGCAGTGGCAGCAACTTATGAACTATACTATACAACTTATGAAGCGAAACTTATGAATATTTAATATGTCGGATACTACTTTACTTACTTATTTTACTTACTTTAGCCAACATCAAAATACAATTTCAATATTAAATAAAGCTAACCTGGCTCTTAAAAGGCACAATCTATACATAATGAACCTTCATCGTAATACGCGACATTAATATGTTGTTTCTGTTACACGTGCTTTTTGCAAGCTTTTATTTAACTTGCGCTGTTCGTTTTTATGTTTGTAAATTGACCATTAAAATTTGCAACTATTTTTCGACCATTTGTTTGTATCCGATTGAGCTGAAATTTGGTACCTATACCTATGCAACTTGGATGACAATGCATTAATATGGTACCATGGAGCTGGTCTGATGATGGAGCCGGAAGAGGGTTATAGGAACAAATGATGGCAATAAGATAATAGTTAGGTAGGGCTCTTTGGAGCGACAAAAGCTTGTTATGAAAAAATATTTCTCATTTGAGAAATTATTTCTGTCCAGTCAACAGTAGTGTCCTAAATTATCATCCAAAACCAAAACGTCGTGAGCTCAACAAAAATAAGATCTTTGCCGCGGTCGGAATGGGATTCGCCTATTATCGGGCCCACGGAGGGTCGATCGGCCCGATCAAGGCCCTATAGAGATTAACGGACGATCGGATACCAACATTGTGATACCAATCTGTTGGAATTGTCGCTCGTAATGCAACAGCAATACCGATTTAGCCCAGAATCGATTGTTATTGTATGCAAATACAGATTAGTTACGATTCGAATAATGAATTCCGACAAAACATTCCAATCTGCTTAGCGCCGAAGATTGGGGCTTAGATATCGGCGATTGTTTCCTATTTATTGCGGTTTGAAACGTACTCGTATTGTTGGGTGTGTACTCGTGAAATTATATAGAGTACCTCGTGTGTTACTATAATTATATTGGTGTTTAAGTAAGTAAGATTTGGCACTGTCCACTGAATATGTCCGCTGTACAGACCTTAAAACGTTGTTTATAATAGAGTCGCTGTTCAGCAGTTTACATTCATATGGTGTGTGTTATAAAAGGCAAAATGGTAAAAATACCTATACTTCCTATATAGCCTTTAGATGAAACAAACACATCCAATTTATGTAGGGTGGGGTATGTAGGGTTTTGTTTCATCATTATCAGCCGTAGGATCTCGTTATTTGACTTAATTAATTGATACTAGCGGCGCTCTTTACCATACATATAAAAAATAGCTCATTACAACATAGTCGCAAATTGTGAAAAAGCTCTTTAAGGTTACAAAAAAGGGTAGATGAGAAATTTTAATTTTCTACCAACCAACGCGCCAATTATGTTGGCGCCGCGTTTGAACACTTTGAGCTAAAAGTAAAATAATAATAAAAATCATAGTTGTGGTATTTTACTGAATCAAATTGAAACGCGAGATATACCTACGTCTCCCCTCAAGTCTTGTTCATCATTCGGCTATATGCCTCGTCTTATTCATCGGTTCCTTAAAAACTGCACCACATAATCGGTTCATCTCGTGTGGGTTTGCCGCAAACCAAATTACGGAAATGAAAATAATGTTATAAATAATGAAAAAATAATTTAAATAATTATAATATCCCAAAATAAAATATGTCCACGAAAAGGAATGAACATCCATTCAATGTACGACTCAATGATTTCATTACAGATATTGCGAATGAAACCGTTCTGGCTGTAGTGGGAAATTAATTCATGTTTAACGGATCAAAAAATAAAACTATTTAATTTTATTGGATCTGGAATGACGCAATTCGCCAGAGAACAGCCATCATTTACCTATGAACTTACGAACTATTAGCTTTTGCCCGTGACTTTGTCTGGGTAAAATTCGGTTATCGTGTTTCGGACCCTGTAGGGTCTTGCCCTGCAGCTGTACTTACTGTTATTAGGACTCCTGTTCAAATAACTGTTCAACACGTTGACACTTTTATTGTCAGTTTTATACATATAATTGGTATATTCTTGGGTTTGGCCCTTCAGGCTCTGATTGCTCATAATCTTTGCCTGGAAAATTAGTTAACTGTAAATTCCGACTACGTTGTAATTACGTTCTCCAAATATTTTGAATCGAATCGAACTTCGATTAGAGTATTTTCTTTTGGGGAAATGATCTCTCGTTTCCTAAATATCCAATTGGTAAAAGTAATGAGGGTTTTTGGACAAATACAAGGGTATTGGGGTGTGTGTCTGGATTCTTACCGTTGTATCTTCTTGTTTTCCTTTGGTTATGAATCCACGGTTGCCCCCATGCCACGGGGGTCATTTTTCCATCACATTAGAAGGTTTCTTTCATGGCAAATATTATATTTTGTACGCGAAATATCACATTTTCCAAATTAACGTTAATCTTTTATTATTTTATTCTTTATACGTCATATGTTGTCATGCGGACACAGTTCATAGTCGGCGGAGATTTTAATCTTTTTTGTGCTCCCCTTATTCTAGATAATTGCTGGATCCAATTCTTCACCATGTCTTCATGGTTTATATCCTTGACTGCTAAACACGAGGTCGTCCGAAAATAAATATCGACCACTTCGGAAACTGGCTGGTCGACTATGAGTACTGGCCATCAAGACTTTATCTTCTTTTGTGCCAAATGCGTTCTCGAACGTGTTTAAGAAAAGACCGAGCCTTCGTTAGAGAGTGCAGCTGATGAGTGGGCAGAGTTCTCCCAGCCTTCAAACTAGAAGGTGGATCAGTATCATAGCTAGAAGAAGCTATCTTCAGAAACCAAAATGAAATATAAAGTGACCGGTCAAATTATGCACGTGACTGCATAAAAGTTTATCTTCGAAATTCTCTAATTAAATAGTCTGTCGAGTCAATCTGCAACCTGTACTTTTCGGCCATCAGTGTGCCCAGTGATCCAGCCCGGGCATAAGTTGTGTGGAGTGGACTTTCGTAAAAACTTTCGTACTTTTAACCTTTTAAATTATTTTTATAAATTTCTTGTTTCGTAGATTGTAGTTTCTGGACTGATTGTACATAAACCCATTACTCTGATATTCGTTGTTTTTCTTATTAACTGAGCCTGGCACTGTCCGTAGGACAGTGTTACGTTACAACCCATTCCCGAGGGTTTAGATGGAGGGATATTGAATTTCGAAATAAGTTATAGCTTATGTTCTACTCTGGGCTATAGCCTATATTACTGTTAAATTTCATCAAAATTTGTACCATGCGAATTGTCGACGAATCGATACCAACACGCAAGTTAGAGTCGTTGGCCCTTCGAAATAACTTCGGCTCCCTGTATGTGTTCTCCGGCTGTATAACGAGAAATATTCTGTGAAACTTTTTTATCTGGTGCACGTGCACGCGCGAGGATCTGTACAAGACCACGGATAATGCTGTATCTGTGGTGGAGACGCTAAGAAGAAGAAGCACAATTGCCGCCAAGTTAAAAAATAACCTACAAACAAAAATAATCCACAAAAGATATTATTATAGCAAAGTATAATCTAAGGACTTTGTTTTTTGTCAGTACTCATCTACGAAAACGCTTAAAACTATTTGCGCCGTCTAAAGAGATACAGAAAATGTCTACAACGTACGTTACCTGCCTTATTGGCGTGTCGCACTTTTATTACCTTGTAGTGGGCGTCTATCGTGGGAGTACTGACTGTGTTTTGCTACAAATCAAGTAGGCCCAAATGAGAAACGAGACTAAGGACTGAATATTGCAGCTGGTTGACTTATACCGCAAGGATATTTGAAGGTTAAGCCACCTTGAGTAAGTTCTTAAGTTGAGATTGCGACTCGGGATTAAGCGGCTTTAATTCCGCTAATTGTGTTGTTCTGCAATAAAGTTTGTAAATAAAATAAATAAAATATAAAAAGCCAAAGCCCCGCCAATACGGCATGTATTTACGCCACAGTTTATTCAGTATAATCAGTTTTGCAGCGAAATGTTTTATCTATTTCTACCAAAACGTACATTTATCATCCGAGCCCATAACAGCTCACTGCAGGACTAACGTCCTCTCCCATGAAATAGGAGGTTATTGCCATAATCTCCGCGCTTGGCAGGCGGGTTGGAGATCGCATTGTTATAAATATGACAATGAAAACACTTGCTGTCCATTTTCCAGCCTACGGAGACTCCAGAACATTTGCCTCGAAAACACTACTCGCCTGGTTCGACCCCCACGAGTGTAAGGGGTTGGTGCTCCTCTACTACGCCGGACACCACACGAACATGACATGTTTCGATTTTCACGTTTCGGGAAAATGTCAAAACACTATTAAATCAATTGCTGAATATAGTTCCCGGGGTTCGGTTGATACGATTAATCCAATTTAACTTTTCAAAATCCCATAACTGACAGCTGCAAATTAAAAGCGGCGAGTAAGAGAGCCTTTGTGAATTAATAATGGCGGTTTACCTAAACCAATATAATAGACTGGGTTAAGCCTAGCCCGGATATCGTGTTCTATTTATCTTTTGAACTGTTATATTCGATTTTGTTTCCATTACCTGAATGTCTGTACTTTGAAGATATTTCGGAAGAAAATCGTGGCAGTAAGCAGGTCGAAAACATATTTTTAAGATTTTTTATCTATTTGTTTGTCTCTCTGTGCGTGCGTCACACAAAAATCAATGAACAGATTTTGATGTAGTTTCTTCAGTTTGGTAGCTTGGGGTCTAACTTCAAATCTAAGCAATATTTCAACTAATTCGGGTGGGTAGAACTAGAGATACAGCTTGACCTCTCCGTAGTACTGGCGTAGTCGTCCGGGCATAAGCTAAACATTTACGGCGCGGATGTAGTCGCGGTCTAAAACTAGTTACTTATTTTTAATACTACCCACGTGCCATGTGGCACAGCAAAAACTAGTTACCTACTTATTTATAATACCACCCACGTGCCATGGGGCACAGTAAGGCACGTGGATAGTATGATAAATAAATAACTAGTTTTTGCTTACGACTTCGCCAACCCTATTTACAGAACACCGACGTAGAAGTGTGAAATAGCGTTGCTAGAATATGCATTAATTTTATAGCAATTTTCAGTTTAACATGGTTGAAACCCTGTCTGTTTGCGTTACTACGTACAAGGTATACTAGTTCTAGTGTTCACGCGCACAGTGAGACCTCATAGTAACGTTTCTAAATACGTGTGTAAATACTAAAAAGCCCTGTAGGCCAGAAAATGGGCAGCAACGTTTATAGTGGACTAGAGGGCCCAGCGCGACTTCGTTCGCGTACACCTACTTTACCCCTACCTACCCTTTTTTCTTGCTTATAAACCTTTAAATGTAGAGGCGGCTCAAGTCCTGCAGTGGACTGTTATGAACTGTTGATGATGGACGTCTTTTTTCACTACATGGCGTGACAAATAATGATATGATACCAAAGAAAGTTCTGAATAACTTTTACAAAATGTTAACAATTTGTCCCAGATTAAAGAAAATTTGACTCGTATTTCGCTTAGAAATACTTAAGTACATTAGCGTCTCTTAAATGTTAATGTTAAACCTTGATAAAAAGAATCTCAGACAACTAACAATAATCCACCAGTCGACAGTCATTTATCATTTGTTATTAATTCCATTGTTTCTAAATTCAATTATGCGACATCAAATATTTCTATAGCAGAACGTACGCGGTCAACTCGTTGGGTTAATCCTAAATGAAATTTCTTTGTTCCGGGACTAATCTGAGCTGAATGGCGGACACGCAAACAGGTTAAAACCAGATTAGCTGAGACTCAATGCTAACCAAGTCCCCTAGTGACCTAAGTTTGTCAAAGCGGTCCCGTACAAGGCACCGGTTACCGATCTGCAGTATGAACGAATGAACGAATGAATGAATGAATGAATGAATGAACACTTTATTGCATGAATACAGGATACAGTTGGTACATATTGTTTATGCTTACTTTCATCGGTTGTAGACTTCAGGGTAAGCAGGTTGAAATGATGAAGAGTGGACTGTATACTTAAATGAGTTTAATGCGAAGAGCAAAGCGATAAGTTACAATGGTAAGAGGGGCTGCTGATCCTCATGAAAGGTACTTGAATAGTGAATCGTTTAAATATTGGAATTTTGAATATGATTTGGGTTAAGCAAAGTTAGTAGCAATGTACAGCCAAAGTTTAGATACAATAATATGTAAATAAAAATGAAATGATTAATGTAAATTAATGGTTTTACTAAGAGCTGAACACATACACAAAGAAGCAATAGAGAAAACAACAAAGCAGTAATAGTGTTCAGCAATAGTATGTGTATATTTTAGTACCATATTACAGCAACTTTGGTTAAAGACGTATAAATACAGTAAAGGAAACTGAGTATTTAGCAAATTGACATAAGTCGGAACCATGTTAAAATTTTCCGACGAGTGGTTTTTCAGAAGGCGCTGTTTCTCGTTATTAGGAATTTTTCTTACGCTCGTGGGTGTCGTACAATTTTATTTAATTATTTGATTCGTTTATTAACACAAACAAGGCGACCAATGTTTTCGAGGCAAACGATCTAGATCAAAAGAGTCTCCGCAGGTTGGAAAATGGGCAGAAGCGATTTCCATTGTTATACTCATAACACTACGATCTCCAACCCGTCTGCCAAGCATGGAGATTATGGCAATAGCCTCCTCTTTCATAGGAGAGGCCCTAAGTCCTGGATTAGACTGTTATGGGCTGTGAGGATGATGATGAGCATTTTTTCTTAATCCAACTCGTAAGCGAGAGGTACTCGTAGCGAGGGTCCGAACCCCGCTGCGGCCATGTACCAATGACTCTTTTCTGAGTTACGTACATTAGTTGAATACTAACCGATGCTCTTACGGTGAGGGAAAACATCGTGGTGAAACCTGCAAATTCAGGCAACTGAATTTGTAACCATGATCCAATCTGGTCAGGTTCCCCTGGTAGCAGGGTCACGGAGGTCAGATGGTAGTTGCTCAACTGTAATTACCTGATCGCCAAAGCCTGGATCATGGTCAAGGCGGACCCCGGGCTTCGTTCTCGAGAACACAACCGGGACATTAACGCCAAGATTATTATTATTTTTATTATTATCAGTTATCTAATACCTATAGCACAATTTGCTTACTTAGGGCCTAGATGGTATTGAATTACTAATTTATATGAGTGATAAATAACGCCACTAGTATTGGCGCAGCGGTGGCATGTTAGTACTTACCTTTTTTATCCCACATTCATTATTGTCATAACATGTTGCCGATAGGGAAATTACTGATGATCAGACACTAACGCTCCTTTACGGTCCTTGTTGTCGTGTGTCCTTTATGTTATGATTTGATTTTGTAACGTCGTTCCTTAGTGGACTGCCGATCTCCTACTTTTCTTTTTTATACCAATAAGGTGGCAGACAAGCTTACGGGCTGCCTGATGGTAAGCATTACTTATTCGAGTGGAGTTAGCCAACGGTCCGTCCTATTTTTATTTAGATTATATGGCATTTACATATATTCAAGTTCTGGCCGAGTTGCAAGAGTTTTCTTATTTGAATTTAGAACTAATTTTGTTGATGAAGTGTTTTGTATGGGGGCACCGGCATTGGAATGCCAATGAATTGACGTACTATATATATATATATATATATATATATATATATATATATAGCAGTGCGTAAACGCTCTGACTTAATTTTCCACTTGCCCTAGTGCAGAATGGCGAATTTCACGCACATCCTCAACTTTTTATCGGTACTTACTGTGGACCGACTGTTATCTGACCTCCGTGACCCTGCTACCAGGGGAACCTGACCAGATTGGATCATGATTACACATTTAGTCACCTGAATGTGCCGGTTTTATCACGATGTTTTCCCTCACCGTAAGAGTATCGGTTAGCATTCAACTAATGTCCATAACTCAGAAAAGAGTAATTGGTACATGGCCACAGCGGAATTCGCACCCGGTACCTTTCGCTTACGAGCCGAATACCTACACCGCTCGGCCACCGTTTTATAAGATATAGTGATTATTTAAATAATACAACACTTCCGTTGATTGAAATATCCAACAAAGCAATAAAGAAAACGATTTATTATACAGGAAGAAGCCCTTCACATTATCCTATTTAATTACGAGGAAAAATGTTTGTTTACAACTCCGCGTACAAATTTAGAAGAAAACCTTCTAACGCCAATTAAGTTTCACTCAAAGATGTTTTTCTGCTAGAAATTGAAACTGTAATAACAATGAATAGCACTCAGTATCACAAGGAGTCCGCTCGTAGCTGCGTAGCGTCGTAGAGGCACCGTAGCAGCCGTAGAAGTTGTGCCATTGTTGTAGCAAACTGGGCCAGTTGTCTAGTTTCCACAGTTGAAATGGAGACGTTTATTGTGAATTTTACGTTCGTTCATACAAATCGGTGAAAACAAGTTTCTAATTTTAAAATACTATGTGTTGTGTA
The DNA here is from genome assembly GCA_907269095.1 of Blastobasis adustella. Classification (NCBI taxonomy): domain Eukaryota; kingdom Metazoa; phylum Arthropoda; class Insecta; order Lepidoptera; family Blastobasidae; genus Blastobasis; species Blastobasis adustella. The sequence goes on along the minus strand of OU026128.1, from coordinate 8,941,855 downwards.
CTTATATAAGTGTTATGACTTTGAACAGCATAGAGATAAATGTACACATGTTCCTTTCTCCCATTTGCGATGATTTAGTGGATTACAATAGAAATTTTCTGAGTCGTTTTTATATTTTGCACGTAAAGTATAAAAAATTCGATATCTTGATAGAAGTATCCGTATAAATGTAGCTCGAATAAAAGTATATGCCTATTTTTAGCTTTTGCCCAGGGACTGCTCCACGCAAGCACAATTTAAAAATCACGTCGAGCCGTGGCTGTTTACAAGAAAGAAAACACACACCATAGGCAATACCAACACAAACACATAAACACTTACACACACACAGTTTTTCATGTTTTAATGTGGTTACAGCTTAAATTGCTGTTGTTTGTTAAATAATTGTTTATTTGTTTTATTTTGTTTTAAATGACACTGAACGAGGATGTTGTGTCACCAATATGGGACTCATATTAGAATAACTTTTATGTAAACTGTTTATGATGTAACAATATGTGTTCTGCAGGTGTACCTTACCTACATAAATAAATAAATAAATTCTATAAGTTGAGTACAACCATACAATAATTTATTATGTATAGTTAATTAAGAAAAGGAATCTCCCAATACAGGCGTTAAATGCTTAAAAAGAGGTTCCTGCCACTTATTATAAGGCACTTGTTATAAACAAATAAAGATTTATTAATTTATTTAAATATTTCAATAAACGAAGTGCACATTTACAAATAGTAAGTATACTTACATAAACAACCAATTACAACGGAAATGGAAACGCTAATAGTCAACTATGTTAAACATGTTAACCATGTTTGTAACCAGAGTACAATGTGGTAAAAATCAATGCAAATTTTCATTAACACAATGTAATACGAAGACTAATTACAAACACTACATTATGAAATTGGCAGAATCGTGATTTGGATTAATTTATCATTTTCATTGGGCGATTTTGCGGATACACAGTCGAAAGTCACTGTCATTTTATTTTTTATATTTTGAATAAAGATTTACTTTGCACAAGAATGTAGTGTACATTATTTTACATAAAAGACCCAACAGGCGCTGTTTATTTCTTTCAAGAAATGTTTTCCAGCAGGCCTGCTTTATGCAATAATAATAATTATCTTGTTGTTCATGTCCCGGATGTGCTCTCACGTACGAGGTTCTGGTGTCCGCCTTGACTATGATCCAAGATTTGGCAGTCCAGGTAATTACAATGTAGCGCTTGCCATCTGACCTCCGTGACCCTGCTATTAGACTAATTTGACAAGATTGAATCATGATTACAGCTTGCTTGCGGTCGGATACCTTTACAACTAGGCTACCGACACCTGCATTAAGCATATTTTAATAAAATTTCGTCCAACAACCTGACAACAACGGTCTTCTGACAACATTAACAACATAATAATTACAGGTCTATAATGTGTGTCCTGCGGATGTACAGCCGAGGAAGCTGAATGTTTCCAAGTTTAGTTGTCTTCTTAATTTGTTCGTATTACTAGTTACTGTTCCTCGACTGTACATGGCGAAACTATAATGGTTCTTTGTTTCACTACGGGACGCTAAAAATTAAATTGCCTAGTTCAGTCAGTAACACAATGTTTTAAAAATAATAAGCGTCAGTTTCTAACAGCTTTTGCACTGCCATTTTGTTAAGACTGAAAGTTTTTGCTAGAAAGCTGTCTATCAAATAAAAGTAGAGCAGGGGTGGCCAAACTTTTAAACCGTGAGGTATGATCTAGTTTTAAACTAGAGTTAGAAAATATTTCTTTTGGTCGACTTCAGTTTACAAGAAAGTCATTAAACGTTTTTGTGATAAGTTTGGATGTATTTTTAAATATCAAATACTAAAATCGCATATTTTCCGTGTATTTCCGCTTTAGGTGTATGTTTTGGGTGTAGGTACGTTTTTGTACTACCCGCAATTCCATACTTTTCTATTTGTTTCAATTATTTGTAGCGGTCTACCTAAATCGCCTTCGCTATCGACTGGTAGATGTAGTAATGGTAAGGAATGGCCCTGATTTAGAGCGAATGCTTTATTTTTAGAACATGCTCATCCCCAGTTTGACAATAAATGGATCTGGACGTTTGATTCAAATTTTTGCATTTGCTAGAAAACCTTTAGTTTCTATTAAAGTGCTATATATTTGAAAAAAAAAGTGTTTCAACAAAAACCAAAATTATAAGTACATTTTTAAAAGTTTAATTGTTTTTAAGTTTTGATGATGGATGTAATCTCTGAACCTATGACCAGATTCGAGGTCGAGTAGGTAGGTATAGAAAACCCTGTTTAAATGACGTCTACCTATATAGTCCAAACAAGTCTTTGGGTTGAATTTTTAACTTAGATAACAGCAAAATATTACCCCAATAATAACGGTCTCACGAGTAATTAACTTTCTTGAATGACGTAAGAATTTCCCTACAATCGCCTTGAATTTTCCACGCCTCAATAACAGGATTTTCCAGGTAATTTTTTCTGTTAAAGAAACCTTTTTTTTTTTTGTAGGAGGACAAATCTTCTGAAGATATTACTTCACCTGGGGGAGTGACGTGGTTATGTGGGATTGCCCGAAAAAGGACCTTACCCACTAAAACCCCTCCGTGTATCCACAACCGCTTTTTATCGAAACATCACAGGACCTCATGAATAGTTTGCACTGTGATGTTTCGGCCGATACCCAATCTATGCTGGGTCTATCAGCATATACGGAAGACATCCTGATACACTAGGATGTCACCCAGTCATGTGGAACCGTGCAATGTAGGAAAAGAGTCCCCCGACTCTTCCCCACTGGTCCCACTAGGATGGTGGAATTAAATCAGAGGAAGCGTCTTCTTCCCTGATCCGCTCAGCAGCCTCTTTCTGCGTCATCACTTCCTCGCAGCAGATGGCCGCAGATTGCCAATTTATATCACTATCGAGCATGGCTCTTACTACAGCTACGAGTGAAAGGTCTCCTCCGCTAATTGCTAATTCTGCCCGCCGCTCTGATTCCCAGGCAGCGCACACCTCTAGGGTGTGCTGCGCCGAGTCTTCGGCAGCACCGCAGTGGTGACACATTGGAAACGATTCTCTCCTAGCTATCTGGTGCAGATACTTCCCGAAACAGCCGTGGTCAGACAGTATCTGTACCAAACGTAACGTCAGCACTCCGTGTTTCCTGTCCACCCATTCCTGAAGGACAGGGCGTACAGCATCGATAGTCCATCGACCATATATCAGGTTTCCTAGACTGTCCCCCCATCGTTCTATTAGGACATCTTGAGCTTGGCGCCTTTTCTGAGTTACCTCTTCAAGAGCCGGACGCTGCCCAACAGTTCTTCCAGCCACTTGGAAGTTATATACCGCCGCAAGAACTTCTGCATCCAGCTCCCAAGGAGGGAAGCCAGCAAGAGCGCAGGCGGCGCCTGTCGACACCGTCCTGTATCCTCGTATTGCTCTCACTGCTATTATCCGCTGCGGTCTACGCAGCTGAGCTCTATTATCAGCCGTGAGAGCATCCGACCATACAGGTGCACCGTAGAGGGCCATACTCCGTATAACCCCTGCGTATAACCTACGACATCCTCCATATGGACTGCCCAAATTCGGTAGGAGGCGTCCAAGCGCAGATGCTGCGGCTACAAGCTTTGGGGCTAAACGGCGAAAATGTTCGCCAAATCCCCATCTCCCGTCGAGTACGAGGCCCAAGTGTTTCATATGTGGCCTCACAGCAATGTTAATCCCTTCAATACATAATTCTGCGCCAGGAGGGGGACCTTTGCGGGGTCCGTGAAATAACAGGGCTTCAGTCTTGTGTATTGCAACCTTAAGACCCAGCATTTTAATGCGGTCGACCACTAAGGTAGTGCCCAACGTAGCTAATCGCGTAACCTCTCGGAAACTACTTCCCCGTACTATGACTATCGTGTCATCTGCGTAGCAAAGAGTGAGCATTCTCGGCAAGAGGGTACCCCGCAGAACCCAGTCATAGCCAATGTTCCACAGGAGCGGTCCAAGAACCGATCCCTGCGGAACTCCGCATCTCACAGGATACCTGATCATAGTACCCTGACTGTTGACAAACAGCACTTGCCTATCCATCAGATAGTCCTCCAACAGTCGCCTCAAGTATAGGGGAACTCTATGAAACCGGAGTGCCTCCCTGATTGTACTGAATGCCAGGCTGTTGAAGGCATGGGCGATATCCAAGGACACTGCCAAGGAAAGCTCTTCCCTGTCAACAGCCTCTCTCGTAAACTGCTTGAGGGCTACAAGTGCGTCAATTGTCGAACGCCCTGCTCTGAAGCCGAACTGTGACTCTGATAAGTCCGGACCAATTTCCGTAAGGTGTTTAATGACACGGGAAGCCAGTATTGTCTCAAACATCTTGCCCATGCCATCCAGCACAAGTGGTCTGAGCGCCGACGGAGATTCAGGTGGGCGACCGGGCTTTTGAATCAAGCACAGTCGGCCACATTTCCAGGGCTTCGGAAAACATCCAGTCCTTAAGGATCTATCGAAGACTTCACGAAGATTTGTCTGCAAATGCTTGACAGCTAAGCACAAAACACGGCCAGGTATCCCACCTGGAGCGGACTTTTTCCGGCGAAGCCTGTCCACCGTTGCTTCAAACTCACCATCAGTTACAGGTACAGCTTCTATAGTGTAACCATTGATGCCTTCAGGGGGGGCCATGGCCGGGGGAATATGATCAGGGGGATCTGGGAATAGCTCCCTTAGTACTCCATCTAGGATCTCCGGAGCAAGGGTCTTCGTTATGAGGGGCGCCTGTGTACGAAGTTTGTTCCGCACAGACCTGTATGGATGGCACCACGGGTCCCGATTGAGAACCTCCAGCAACTCCTCCCATGCTCTCGCCTTGGCCTGGCTGATGGCTGCCCGCAGAGCCTTTCTAGCTACGCTGTATGCTGCATATACTTCATCCGCCACCTCATCTGTAGTACTACGACGGCGATTACGCTGATGAGCTCTTCTTGCTCTGATGCAATTTGCACGAAGATCCGCAATCTCCGTCGACCACTAGTACACTGTCCGTTTTTGTGAACAAGGTTTTGCCTTGGGCATAGCCGTATCACACACGATCGTAAGGGCAGTTTGGAAAGATTCAGCTGCTTCATCCACACCCACTGGAGTTACAGCAGAACGGCACCATGCTTGGACGATTGCCGCCTCCTCCGCCAATTCCGAATTTAAGCGGCTCAGAGCCCACCGTGGGAAAACTTGGATATTTCTTCGAGGCTCCACAGAAGTAGAGACCTCAAAACGGATATAAACATGGTCCGACAGTGTCTCCACTTCATATTCATATTATTCATATTCATATTTATTTATTCTAGTAATGTACATACATCGTCATCATATAGGTAATTCATTGAGAATATACATAAAAATTAACAAAAGTTAAATTTCAAATAATAAAATCAAACATTCTAGTAAATAATTAAAATAATACAATGCATCATGTCAACAATATTAATATAAATAACAATATAAATGTCATAATTAAAATTCATTAATTTGCGTCAATAAACATAAATTCGTAAAGTCCTTAAATAAAAAATGTATAAATAAATTGTACATGTCAAAATAATCAAAGTACCAATGCTATACTGAATTGAAACTTCAGGAACTTGTAATTAGGTTCAATTAATTTAATGTCAGCAGAAATCACAAAAACTTCGTGGACAACTCGCCGATCGCGAACTCGGCGAGCGGCAACGGGGGTGGCGAAGGTAAGGTCCACCACCGACCCACCACGCTGTCGCACACAAGTGTAAGCTGTCCCTCGGTTTAGAAGACAGACCCCAATAGAAGCGGCCCATTCCTCCACAGCCATTCCCCGGGGGTTAGTTTGTTGATCGCCCCATTCACGCGATTTAGCGTTGAAATCGCCCATGATAAGTACTGGCAGCGGTGCCATTCGCCTCACTACTGAACTCAGTATATTTAAAAATATCTCAAAGTCTGCGAAAGGCCTGTTTGGAGAGAAATATATGCCTATTATGGCATATTCTTCCCAAGATATTAAGAGCGATAAGAGCGTCGGTGGCCGAGCGGTTACAGTATCCGACTCGTATGCCAGAGGTCCAGGGTTCGAATCCCGTTTCGGCCATGTACCAATGACTGTTTTCTGAGTTATGTACATTAGTTGTATACTAACCGATGATCTTACGGTGAGGGAAAACATCGTGATGAAACCTGCACATTCAGGCGACTGAATGTGTAACCATGATCCAATCTGGTCAGGTTCCCCTGGTAGCAGGGTCATGGAGGTCAGATGGCAGTCGCTCCACTGTAATTACTTGACCTGCCAAATCCTGAATCATGGTCAAGGCGGACCCCGGGCTCTCGTTCTCGAGAGCACAACCGGGACATTAACGCCAAGATGATTTTTTTTTTATGGCATATTCTCCCCAAACAGTTGCCACGTATCCAGTACCCCTCTCCTTCACCACAAGGGGCAAAGAGCTAACAGGTCTTGTCAAAATTGCTACGGAGTCACCAAGATCCCCCACCCAATACGGCCTAGGCGGGATAGAGTATGGCTCCGCAGCAATTGCGATGTCAACAGCCCACTCTGCCATTTGCTGCAGGAGTAGATCCTGCGCACCAGCCGAGTGGTTCTAATTCGTCTGTAGGAAGTTTATATTTTGTGAACCCATGACTCAGTCATTTGATTTTCCTGAGACGCTGGGCGCTGACTATCGCTAGAGGCAGCCTGGGTAATAGAGGCTGTTTTCGGTTTAGTGGGTGGTGGGTTACAGTTCCTTCCACCCATTATATTGACTTCCCGGCATCAGCGCAAACAGCACAATGGTATTGTGCATTGCAACTTACCGCCTTATATCCTGAACTCCCACATCTAAAACAAAGCTCGCTTCTGTCTTTCTGAGCCGGGCATAATTGTCGAGTATGCCCTACACCCAAGCACTTGTAGCAGCGCATTGGACGGGCCTCCAGTACGTGAACCCGAGCTGAACTCCATCCAACCAGCAGACGGCCAGCCTCCACTAACACCCTAGCCGCCGAAATATGTACCTTCAAAATGACAGTGCCCGTTCCACCAAAGCCGAAGGTCAATTCTCCAGCCCATATTGAATCTGTCGTGCAGCCACCTCGGGAGGATACTGCTAACACCACCTCTTCCTTGGTCAAAGAATCATCGAGACCTGTTATTCGGAGATCTACCCGCTTTACTGGCCTAATGACATAAGCGACCTCTGATAGCACCTCCTGTAGTTTACTGGCTAATTGCTCTGCGCTGGGTCCACTTTCAGCACCAGGAAGTTCCAGGATCCTGGCGCCTGTGGCTGTATGTCTTATTTTTATACCATCGATGCCAAGCTCCGATAGTTTTATAAACTCTTTAGCCTGCGTCAATGCCATCTTATAAGTGACGCCCTTCTCTACTGCTTGTGGCTGCAAACTGATTACTACAGCCGAGGTATATGGGGGCGTAAGTTTTACTTTCCTAGATTTTGGTTTAGCCTTTGCAGTAGGGGGTACTGGGGCAGTGCCTGGATTCATCATAGAAGCTGTTAAAGCCGACTCAGCGGGAGAAGAGGTCTTTTTCTTTTTCTTCTTTGCCTTTTTCCGACCTTTGCGTGACACAAGGGTCCAGCTATCCCCAGCAGTATTAGCTTCAGTCATTAAGACAGTCCGAAGCCACTTGGTTGGTGGCCTGGTTTGAGTTCACCCCAACGGCAGACTGTGTATGTCGGGGTCCAGTCGGTTGAGGTCTACTAGCTCGAGTCACTTCATTGGGGTGCAGCTGCATAGTGAGCCGACCCGCAGAGGACAAGGATAATGCGGGATTGGGAGAGGTAGGTGAAGACCTCCTCTGATCCGCAGCAAGTGGAGGACGGACTATCTGTTTCGGCAGTAGTCCATCCTCTATCACCGCAAGCTTGGCATCCATCATTTGCCCAACCGTCAATAGCAAGCAGTTTTTAATTTCCTCTAGCCATGTTGATGGAGGGGCAGACTCTTGTGACGGGGGAAATGACAAATCTACGGCAGAAGTTGTCTTTCTCTGGGAGTAGTCCCGTCTCAGCGCCCTCACCTCAGTTTTTAGGTCCTCAAGCTTCCTCTGTAGGCGAGATTTGTCCGCTCTAAGGCGGTGAATCTCCTCTGTTACTGTCCGCTTTGAAAGACTGTCCACAATGTCTTGAAGATCGCGGGCAGATGCCTTTAAGTCGCGGATTAAACCACCCTTGATGTTTCCTGGTTTGTGGACTACCTCAATGACTTTAGCAATATGTTGACCGGCTCGCACCCTCATTTCCTCTACATCAAGAGAGTCAACTTCAGAATCCAGTTCACTAGAGGCCATCGCCAGGTTAATGCAGGTTCTGACGTGTTATTGCAGACAGTTCTACTCCGCAACTTGCGGTTGAATTCCTCCTCTACATCATTGTCTTGAAGCCGCCTCAGTCTTGTTTTAGCTCTTGAGAGCCCCACAATATGTCCAGGTGCTGCGAATTTGCCTCTCCTGGCAGCAGGTGCCTTTCCAGCTACAGTTAACTCTGTCTCCGTCTCAGTGCCAGAGGACAGCAGCTCCACTGAAAGCACCCTTTTACGCCGGCTGCTACCAGCTATGTCTCCCACATCTGACACATATGCATCTGTTTGCATCAAATTTTCACCACACTTCTCGGGCCTCACATCATCTCCGCCTTTCTCAGGTATCTCATCATCTCCGCCCTTCTCGGGCTTAGCATCGGTTACGTTTTCGTTTGTCGTCGGTATTGTTTGGTTCACTCGTTAAATTGCCCCCCCCCCCCGTAAAAGATGGGGCAGCTCGAGTTCCCGCGGGAACTCAAGGAGGGATTCCACAGTTTCCTGGGACCCGGGGAGTTTTTTTATTTAGTGACTTTTCCATTGTTATTACGGCGCCCTTCTCGGGCAAACTACCCAGGCACGCAGACTTTTCAGCCCACGTGCCTTGACCGACATAGTAGGGTGGGGGAGCAGTCACTCCGCACGCCACGGAGATTATACTGCAGGGTTCCCCAGGTTGCAAAATGCAGCCCTGCAGGTTTTAACGTCTTCGCTGACGGGTTTTAAGAGTGATATTCCTTTCACGCGGCCTATCCTGAAAAGGACTGGGCCCCCGTTCCCGACCCCAGACTGCAAAACATGACCACAACCGGTATTCGTCGGGGTTATGGTGTGCCCCCTCATCTCAAGTGCCAACATCTGCGACGAGAGAGGGTCGGCTTCTCTCTCTCTCTCCTCTGCAAATAGAGGAGAAGGGAGAAGCGGTGTCGGGTTATGCGCCACTTAGCTACCAAGATCCCCCATGGGAAGCTAGTAGCCAAGCGCCCAGGATGCAACGTCCCGGTAATGTTATTCTTCCCCCAGGTCGTGACCCGAAAGAACCAATAACAAACCGGGCACACGAGGAGGTTACCCGACCCAGCACCCCCTGTTAACGAACCCTGGGAAGTTTATAAAATAAATTCATAGTCGATATTGAAGTGAATTAAGGATAGTAATCTAAGCACTCAGTCACAAACTTTTTAAATCTTTAGTTTAGATTTGATTAAAGTCAGTTCATTTAATCAATGCTAACTGTCGCACGCGACTTCGTCGCTATAAATTCGGTATATACGGGAATTCAGAATTTTGGGATAAATTATAATCTATGTCACTACCCAATTTTATCGAAATCCGTCCGTATAGAGACCGTATCAAGTGAACGACGTGGTCTCTGCCTACTGGAAAAGGGATTGACGTTATGTATAACATGTATATAGTATTCATGTCCTCAGCCCCTAATTACTACATAGCTAAACCTGGATCATTAATATACCAATATTAATACACTAATGAGATAGCAGATGACAATACAATGACACGATATCGCGTGCATTCAGACGTGTCATCTCATTGCGGCGCACCTGTGGATTGAGCTGGCATTAGCAGAGGATTACAACTACGGGCCATTACACACAATTATTTTGTAAACAAGCACAAGTGTTGCAAGCACCACTAACTATGTGATTAATACGCAGTTTGTGGCGTATGACCTGCTTTGTAATATTTACATATTTGGACTGTTTAGATAGATAAAACATGCTATTATTTTAAACTAGTGAACCCGGCGCGATTTCGTTCGCATACGCCTACTTTACCCCTACCTACCCTTTTAGTTCTTGCTTATAAACCTTCCTCTTGAATCAGTCTATCTATTGTTGACAACCGCAATAAAATGTGTTGCGTAGTTTAAAAGATCTGAGCGTACATAGGTACAGACGACGGGAAGCGACTTTGTTATATACTCGTACTATGTAAAGATTACGTTTTTACGGGGTCGGCAACGCGTGGGTGATACCCCTGGTATTGCAAACGTCCATAGGCTGCGGTGACAGGCCGTAATGTTGGTATAAAAATAAACCTTAGTGGTATAAAAAGAAATTGTCCGGGACAAGTTGACATGGCAATTTTCTAGTGACGGGACCTCACGTACCATGCACTTAATCCATGTCGATATTTTGTTTTCTCATAATTTTGTCTGAATCTTTCTCGTCATATTGTGACGTAGCTAATATAGTAATGATAGCCCATGTTTACACGAACTCACACGCTACGCTGCAGCAACGGAAGTGAGATTAAATATTTAACTTATTATTTAACTAACTGTAATCTTACTAACAAATAAACAAAATTAGAAATTATAATTTTTTTTTTTAATTTTTGGAATACCTAATGTGATGTCTTTAAGAAACTTTATGCTAAATGTAACGGAAAATTTAAATCAATCACAATCAGCATCTACATTTGCATATCAACGGTAGTAAGAAATTATGAAGTCTAGACAGACAATCTTCTTACAATTTTGACAGGCAGGACATATTTGGCACCGTATTTGAACTCAGTGAATTTCAGTAGGTGACCCCGCTGAAGGTTCTCCAGTAAATTATCTTATTGTCTCTCTAGGCAAACGAAACACATCTTTGCAGGCGTTCAAGTGATCGTTTAGAATTCTCTCCTAAGCCGATAAGCCAGTAAAAGGAGAAAACTAGTAAAAATACAGTCTTTTTGCCTTTTATTTCTTCGAACAGTACCCACACCTGTCAAATTATGATCCGTGAGAAGGTGTAGCATTAGTTAGTGAGTAGTAAACCAATAATGAAATAAATAAATGCATAAACGTAATAGTCACAAAAAGGTTACATTGACTGTATGGTTGGGTCATATGTACCCCGTTTGACCTTTGACCGCTTGTAACTCCCTGTGCAGGGGCATACCGACTGAGCTGATTCTAGAACCGAAAGGCGAGGGGTTTTAACTGCAGCTACTGAAAAGCACGGCAACTTCAAACTATTACTTTAAAAAATACGCGCGTTAAAAAATGTGGCGGGTCATTATGACCCAACCTGACAGACGCCGGGTTAAAGCATTTGGAGCAAATCGTGTTCGTCAGTATGGGCTCACTATTTAAACTTAATAAGCATTGTATTCTTACAATGCGGCTTGCACCAAATTCTTAAACGCATTTTAACTGATACTTAAACAAAGAACTTTATACAAAAACACGTTAAAGATCATTCTTAAACACGTTTAAGAAATTTGCGCAAGCCGGGCTTAAACATATATTTCGCGTCGTGACATGGGTACATACAAGCCGCCACCGTCGCCACCGCCTTAACCATATCGAAGTAGTTTCAGTGCCTTGTCACCATATTCAGTCGGCAAACATTTACCCAGAGTTAATTGCACTTTAAACAAACTTATTTATCCAGTTCCCCCTGGGGACGTAATTTCGTGCACTGTTTGCTGTTTGTGACAAATTGACAGTGATTTTCATAGCAATTCTGTAGGCACAAATTTTTATTATTGGATTATAGACTGGTGAATGGTAGCTTGTTATTGAATGATGTTGACGATTCGGCGAATTGTCGTTGTGATAATTATTGAGTGTTTAATGTTATTGAGAAAATTAATGGTACTTGTAGTTCGACTATATTAATATAATAAAGAGAAAAGATTTTATTGTTTGTTTGTCTATACTAATATTATGAAGAGGAAAGATTTGATTCTTAATCGGTTTGTTTGTGTATAATGGATAAACTAAAAACCACTTAATCGATTTTAAAGATGCTTTCACCTATAGAAAGCAATTATTAGCGGTATTTTTTCTGTAAAAAATTTGAGATTTCTAGAAAAATGCAATAACATAACCCAAATCAAAATGTTGTATGTTCGCGCATAATTTCAAAACGGCTGCGTCTACTTGGCTCAATCTTTGTATGAATAAAAGAGTAAGTAGGTGTAGGGTAGGGGTAGGACGCCACGCGAACGAAGTCGCGCTGGGCCTACTAGTTTGTTTATAATGGATAAACGCAAAACCGATTTTTGTAATTGTTTCACCTGTAGAAAGCTACATTACAGGGAGTAACGTAATGTGGTTTCCACAGTTCGGAACGTAGTATTGTAAAAAGTGTAGTGTGTCAAAAAATCTAGTAGTAAATAATTTATATTGTGATTGCGATATTCTGTACATTGTTTTTGTTTATGTTATAATATTGGACACATTCGTGCTAACTAGCACTAAAGGGTTACTAGTAAAAAAGTTTTTAGTGAATGCGATCCTCGAATAGTTTTGTCTAGTGTAAATAGGCCATATCGTCACTTACCACCAGGTGCAATGGCGGTGAAACGCGGTTTTCATAGTAAAATATCACCTTGGATGGACCACCGCGTAAATCGACAAAAGTGCTATTTTCATGGGTCATTTCGGACTACGATGCGAATCGCCCATTACCTTTTCTATGATGGGAGGGTTCAACCCACATTGCGAAACACACTAACCCTATTTTCTATCAGTGATCGGGATGTGTAATGCGGCTTTCATATGGTGAAAGAATTTTTTTAATCGGTTAAGCAGTTTTGAGTTTATCTGTTACAAACAAAGAATCTCAACTTTTCTCTTTTTACTATTATTAGTAAAGTAAAATCTCTAATCCTACAAACTTAAACATTATATACAAAGAACATAGATTAACATATTAAAAACTACTTACCAATAAAAACCTTACGCTAAATTACTTAAATAGGCAAAAAAGATAATCCAGGTTAGATCCCCTGATGGCGGAAATGTGCCCAGAAGGCAGGCCACATTGCCCCGCTGAATGGCGAAGCTTATACGCTGTCCCAAGATAGAAGATGAAGAAGAAGAAGCTGTAGAGATAGAAGTCTTTGAGGTCATTACTAATACGAGAAATGTTAAGGACTGACTCGCATATTTATACCTTCCAATTTTTTACGTTTTATGCACATTCACGAGTCGTAAAGTAAAAAGAAATCCTGTTTCGCCAGTTTGCAAAGCAAAGCGTCAACAGTGGGCGGCAGTGGGAATCGAAATGCCAACTGCAGCCCCCGCAAGCTAACCCTGCAACCGCGATCGTTTTTAAACCACGAGTGCGGTTTCAAATTCAGAAATATTTTTCAATTCGAAGCGTAACTGAGAGCTATCTGCGGGCCAAGTTGTCGGCAACAAACTGACCGACACAATTATTTGTATTCCATTGCACTCGACTAACAGAAAAATTAGAAGTAAATTTTGGTGTAAATCGTGAATTTATTTATCGAGGTTTATTCATGTAAGCATCCTTCTCCTGTCCTTAAACTTAAGTTAAACATGCATAGTATAAAAACAAAGTTGTTTTTCGCCGTCTGTCCTTATGTATCTACATATGTTTTTATGTACGCTTATATCGTTTAAACTACGCAACGGATTTTATTGTGATTTTCAACAATAGATGGAGTGATTCAAGATGATGGTTTGAAAGCAAGGAAAAAAGGGTAGGTATGCGTTATACTCGTAGGTATGTTACTTATGGTACTCGTTGTCTATTCCGCTCTTAATTAGAAACCCTGTCTCCACCACAGCCTATAACAGTCCACTGCAGGACATAGGGCCTCTCCCACGAAAGGGGAGTTTATTGCCATAATTTCCACTCTTGGCAGGCGGGTTGGAGATCGCTGTGTTATAAATATAACAATGGAAAACGCTGCTGTTCATTTTCCAGCCTGAGAAGACTGTAGATCTTTTGCCTCGAAAACATTAGTCGCCTTGTACGACACCCACGGGTGTAAGGGGTTGATGCTATTCTACTCTGCCGGACACCACACGGCCATCGGAAACCCTGTCTAAGTAAATCGAATGACAGCTCTCCGGCGAATTAACCCTTTGATCCAACATAAGCATTCAGAATGGGATAGATCCTTGTGGAAGTAAATCAACCTACATTTCGATTTACTTTACTACTGATTGCGCGAGAAATTTACAGTCAGCTGCAAAAAGAAATGCAGTCTCATCATCATCATCTAGGCGTTAAATCCCGGTTGCGCTCCCGCGCTGCATTCGAGGACTCGGGGTCCGCCTTAGTACTCTTCTTGGTCCACTTCGCTCGATCATCGGCCTCCATGGTGGAGAGTTTGTTGGCACGCGTGTCATTCTTAACGACGTCAAGCCATCATGCAACAAAAAGCAGTGAAAATGAATATTTTGTACTAGCAGACGTTTACCTTTCTCTGCTGATGAACTCGACTTAAGTACATCCTTAGGTACCTGCACATAAATCTAAAGCATAGTATGCTACCATCAATAAAATATCAAACAATAAATTCGATTGGAACTTACAAGAATAGTTTACATCAATATCTGCAGCTGCAGTTCTGCAAAAATTTCAAGCAAACAAAAGGATTTCTCTTTAAGAACTTTCCAACTGACTATTGGAAAACAAGTGCTCTCAGTAATATGAGGATATAATGTTCAGATGTAGCGGCGGATCGATCCACTTGGGCTGTTTCACTACGTACTTACCTACAAATAAGCTGCGAGCAATAATCAGAATAGGTATGGAAAATAGTAATACAGATTGACGACCTGAGTGGTTGAATTGGTTAACATGCCGATCGCCACGCAGAGGTCCCGGGTTGTATTCCCGGCGGAGCAGAAATTGAAATGATGAATTTTAATTTCTGTTACGGGTCTGGGTGTAGTTATGTATAATAACTATATATTAAAATAAAAAGTATATAAGTAGTTTATCATCCATAATACAAGCTTTTCTTACTTTGGGGCTAGATAGCGCTGTTTGAATTTGTCCAAGATATTTATTAATTTATTTAGATTATAGAGTGCCATGCTAAAGTGCCGGTGGGCAGGGCTCAGAGAACAGATGGCCGATGGGGCTGTAAAGTTCTCCAGTGGCGACCACGTACCGGAAGACGCAGCGTGGGTAGGCCTCCCACACGGTGGACCGACGACCTGGTAACGATCGCAGGTACCAGTTGGATGCAGAAGGCACAGCACCGGCCTTTGTGGAGATTTTCTCCTGTGGTCTTTGGGCTAAGATGATGATGATGATTAAAGTTTAGACTGCATAATATTAGATACTTACCACAAATAAATATCGGAAGAAATTGGATGCTTGTAAGTTTTAGTACTTGATATAATTTGAATTGAATTCATTTCATATTATGTTCAATATAGTTAACAATCTAATATGAATTTTGTTCTGTTATAGGAATTGGCTGGAAGTAAACAGAACGAATGTATCTTATGAAAAATTCTCTTATGCTCTTTAACAGTATCTCGTCCTACGTATATTAAGTTAGCTAACTGTTGCCGTTTTTATTATTATGTAATGTTTATTTCTTCGTGTTTAGCTATTTAAACATCTACCTGAGCAAAATGTTTTGTACCTACGTAATTAATAAAATAATACCTACGAAATATTTTATTTCATTTATCAAGTACATATTTCAGTTATAATTACCTTATGGCAAATAGCGCTGGTCGGTCTGCATAAGTACGTCGCCCCCTACCTGGATGACCTCGCTTAACTTTCCCTTTGCTTTGCATTAGCTTTTTGACGTTTGAAAAGAGGTTATTTAAAGAAATCCTTGATACTTTAAAACGTAATTCATTAAATGTTTTTTCCTTAAAACTTTATTTTCATTTTCTCTACGAGTAAAACGGACATTCGCGGTACCACTTCCGATGACAGCCGCATTCATTCCAATATTCCATACTGCTAAAACATATGGCGTGGAAATGTAACACAAATTCATAAAATCATTCGATGGATTTCCATTCGCTTTGCTCGTACGTACACGCGAGCACAATATATTGGTCAGAGCTGCATTGCCTTTTCAATGGGCTGATCCGAAAATCTAATTTTATGAATGTAGGTAGTGGCTTAACTGAATATTTGATGGGGAACAGTGTACTGGGAATTTCGAGGCACCACCAGTGGATTTCATTTCATAACCTCAAATTCTATATAGATATGCTCTCTTCTCTATTTTTAATGGAATAGCATAGCGGCTTGTTGGTCAGAGTGCATAGAATGCCACCAGCGATATTTCAGTAAACGCGATTATTAAGCCGCAAACTTGCGATGTAAGTTGTACACTAACCGATGCTCTTACGTGAGGGAAAACACCACGAGGTAAGGAAACCTGCACACTCAGGCGACTGAATGTGTAACCGCAAACCAATATAGAAAGGTTCTCATGTTAACAGGGTCACAAGGTCAGATGGCAGTCGCTCTACTGTAATTACTTGATGTGCCAGATCATGGTCAAGGCGCCAGGGCCCCCGCACGCGTGAACAAAACCGGGGTATTGACGCTAACATGATTATTATTTAAAAAGCTTAAAAGCTTGCGATCAGTCAATAAGTAAGAATCGTTTATGGAGTGAATGCCGTAAACTTACAATTAAATAGTACGAATCCATGCGAGGGAAAGGGGGCATTGAGAATAATAAGAAAATAATTATTTAACAAAAATAAAAACTCATCAATTGACTAATCTTTTAACTCACGACCATTTTGGAACTTATTGTTAATGGGCTGCGATCCTATTATGAGGCAAAATGTGGATGTATGCCATTATTTTGCCACTCTTTGGCTTACGGATAGTGGCGTGGCAGTATATCATATCTACCATATTTACATCATCGTGCCATTAATATCAATGGCTAACTTATGAATATTATTTTTCTTTTCTGAACCCATTCTCAACAAGTGTCTGATTATTTTTTGCAAAGTTCGTGCTGCAAATATCTAGCTTTTCCCCTTTTTAAAAGTCAGGAGGACTCACTTAATATGGAAAGGCACTTCCATAGATATGATCCAATCGAGGAGACCGAGGCGAGATTAAGGACGCTGGCCAAGATAGAGACGGATGGGGTCCATTCGTCTTGGCCCCGGCCTCGGAGATTGGAACTGCGACCGTTAACTGAGTCGTATAGACGGCAATTTTGTTTTCGAAAATTGTTTCGGTATTTGGCGCCTTGTCGGTGACAGCTAGATTAGGTTGCAAATTAGAATAAGAGCTTTTTTATTATTGGCCAATCATTTTTAATCTTTAAAGTATCAAGTTTATTAACAACAACACACACACACACACAAATAAAACACAAAATCTACTAACTAACTAAAACTAAATTACCTAAAATCCAAATATAAAAATCGATATCTACAAATGCCTCCGAAATCTCTACCACTGAAGGGGATGGTGGGGATGGGACTGCCCATAAGGGAGGCTGCATTCCCCCGTTGGATGGCGTTGGCCAAGGAATGAGCCAGCCCTGCGGTCACCAGTTACCACTTTAAAGTTGATTTTTGCCTAAAGAATCGACTTTATCACTAGCAATATTTAAAAAAAAATTGAGATCACGGTCAATTATACCTTGTATTACTCTAAAAAAACTAGTTGGTGGCAAATGGGTAGTTAATTGTTAAGCTTTTGATACGATTCTAGTCTTTTTACCTTCAACGTAGCGAGAAATTGCGTGCAAGCATCAGTAAAGTGGCGGGTCAGTTGGAAATATAAAACTAGAGTTAGATTATATCTGGCACGTGGTCGGCTCCAGCGGCGGCCGTGAGAGCTACGTGGGGTCTTTGTACAAAAGAGCACATGAATACAGTCGTTCCAGTCTAACGAATCTATTCAACAACACTGTAATAAAGAACGGTTCACTGAAACTGAAAAGGATCCACGTTTAAAGTATGTTTGACGTTAACTTTTTCAGCGGATCCAGTCTTACGTGAAAAATGGTCAGCGATATATCGCCGGAACTTCCACGGAAATCGTAAAAGAGGGTAACGTAACTGACATTTATGGGGATCTAATAGTAAAGAGAGAAATGTCTAATAATATTTCGTCATGAATTATTTTTAAGGCTGGCACTGCTTCCGCTTACTTAGGATGCTGATATTCTCGACGACGGTGGCCGCTTTCCATCAGGTGGAACGTCTGTCCGTGTGCCTCTAGAACAATATCTAATATCTAGGCTAAAAAACAATTGCATTATGTAGAAATCAAAGTAAAAGCGCATGATACAAATATTGGTAGCTACACATTTTATACATACATATTGCATACATATTGGTACATAATAATATGTTGATATTATAGTGTTTGATAGTTGAAGGAGGCGATTGAATTATATTCATACGAATAAAAATAATAATCTTCTTGGCGTTAATGTCCCGGTTGTGCTCTCGCGTACGAGGGCCCGGGGTCCGCCTTGACCATGATCCAGGATTTGGCAGGTCAGGTAATTGAAGTGGAGCGACCCTGCTTTCAGGGGAACCTGACCAGATTGGATCATGGTTACACTGATACAAATAAACAAATAAAATTCCAATTTTAATAACTATCACAACCAATTTTCATTTCAACATCGCCTGTCTAATTTGCCGTTTTCATGCAGATTTGAACTGCAAAAACGTGCCCAATTATCATTCAGTTACCGAAACTTGTTTATGAAAATTCGCGCGCATAATATCGTATTCCATGTGCCTGTGGGTTTTCGAAATCACTTTAGGGTAATTCCATTAAATTTTAGAATTCAAGAAAGTGTGAGTGGCGTTGCATTTGGCATTAAAGTGGAATTATGCATTTGCGGGTCGGCTGCTGTATTATGAGCGACGCGGTGTAGACTTTTATTACCCGCCGTGGAATATAGTTAATTTGACTTAGAACAAAGGCTGGCTGCACTGATCGAATCAGAACTCTGGAGTGGCATTTATATCGGGAAGAGCCTATCACTCACTCTTGCTGCAGCTCCACTCTCCATCACTCCTGTTTACCTGGTACCTACGCTCTGGTACAACGGCGGGCATCTGTTTTGATACTCTGTGCAATCCGAAAACGAGGTTAATCTACTCGTACTACTTGGAATCCTAAAAAAGTTTTAAAAATCGCAGTAGGAAACATTTTAATGGGACTTCCTTCTTCAAAAGCGTAAACACAAAATCGGTAAATTTATAGAAAATAAGTAAGTTATTTCAATCAATTTACGTTGGTTATTGGGTAAAAACATCCTTACACTAGTACTGTAATATCGTTATATAGTATTAATAAGCGTGACAAACACTATGCTATTGAATTAATGTTTACTTTCTATAATTAATAACCGTCACATCACAACCCATAACAGTCTACTGCAGGACTTAGGGTCTCTCCCATGAAAGGGAAGGTTATTGTCATAATCTCCACGTTTGGCAGGCGGGTTGGAGATCGCAGTGTTATAAATATAACAAACGAAAATTTAATAAAACCATTTTCCAGCTTACGGACACTCTAGAACTTGTGCCTCGAGAAACATTAGTCGAAGGGGTTACTGCTATTCTACTATGCCGGACACCACGCAGCCAAATATACCGTCACGGGGCACCAATCGACCTCTGAGACTCTGGCCGGCCTAAGACCTTGGTCAACCTTACATCGCCAACGGTATTAGGTAGGTACATCTAACGATTGGCGAGCTCGTTGCGGTGCTATAGTTCAAATAGCTTCAAATGGTCATCCATCTAGTTACAGATATCGGCATGATTCGGCATGATTTACTTATCTTTTGATATCGATCTAGCAAATACGGTGTGCCACTAGACAGTGGCTGCTGTAATGATTGTACCGTTGCTATTATTACATAACTTTGTGATAAATAAATATTGTCCAGCTAAAATCGAATATTCGTAAAAATTTTTAAACAAGAAAATTAAATAAACTAGGTACCTTTTTTGAATCTAATCCTAAATCCTTATTCACTTTTGAAAATAAAGTCAAGGAATATTATTTGCCGTCCGTTGGGGGGTGATTATTTCTGTATGATACGTATGATTTTGGTATTTTACTTTAGGGTGCCCATTTATTAATGTTTATACGTACTTAGGTTAATTAGTAATTGATAGAAATCCGGATCAATCTTAATTTTTATGTTCTCTCTTCGTACCAAGGTTGTCTGGAAGAGACACGTTAGACCGCTCATTGTACTGTGTCTTCTTGTATTTTCCTTATGTACATGTTCTTTGGTGTGCAATAAGTGTTATTATATTGTATTATGGTGTACCTACATAACAATTAAACCTCTACGTCATTGATATGCTACTACTGAATGTAACTAATGTGAAATAGCGAATGGGATCCAAATTAAACATGTTTGCACGGGCAACATTCATTGAAGTGATTCTCTGTGCGACCAGCCTTTATGCGGCATTAGTTAGGATAATCCAGTAATCCCGCTTTGACGCTAAAATATTGTCTACTAGCCATCATTTATATGAAGTGTGTTGTGTACAAACATAGGTAGATCAAAAATAGGCTAGGCTAATCAAAATATCCTTGTTTCAATTATTTACGTGTTCGTTAGTCTATTTTTTCTTTGTAAAATCAAAATCTAATCATAATATTTAGTAGGGGGGCGAAGTTGAATTACTTTTAATTGAAAGTTACAAGGATTACATTATCTATACATACCACCCAACCCGCCTGCCAAGCGTGGAGATAATGGCAATAACAGTGGACTATTATGGGCTGTGATGATGATGATGATATAAAGAAAATATCTGATAATGAGGATAAGCTTTTATTACTAGTATGTTATACTCATTAGCTGTCGAAAATAAACTAAAATTTAAAAAAAAACAATCAGTGTAAAACTAACATACCGCCAATACGGAAACTATATTGAACACTAGCGACCCGTCCCGACTTGGCACGGGTTTTTTGGGATTTCTCTATGGGTAATACATACCTACATGTATTAAAATATAAACCTTCCAGAAGAAATTATCTAGAATCTAGAGGACACTGAAAACCGAAAAACAAAGTTCGTTGCGTGGTTTATAGGAGTTAGCGGATGTAGCTAGACAGACTTTATTACAAGCTTTTATTTAGTTTCACTTGTCCCCATATTGTCTGTTCGTAATACAATCTTACAAGGTAAATGTGACCCATTTCCCGGTTACCGATTGAGCTGAAATTTTGCACACTCATGTAAGTTCGGTGACAATGCAATGCGATGCCACCGAGTGGATCTTATGATGTAGCCGGAATGCCATAGAAACTCCTTAACTACGCATGGTATACTTATCCAGCTCTATTAATAAACATGCCATAGTTTGACAGGTAGTCCATAAAAGTTTTTTATTTTTTATTTTTTTATGTTATCCGGCAGACAAACAGGCATGCGGGCCACCTGATGGAAAGTGGTCACCGCCGCCTATGGACATCAGCATCACCAGGGGTGCTACCAATGCGTTGCCCGCCTCTAAGGAGACCTCTAATATACCTCTTGAACGATCCCATGGCATAGACCAAAGGAAACACCGTGGCTGGGAGCTCATTCCACATCCGAATCGTACGAGCGAGAAACGTTCTTTCTAATTTTCGCGTGGACACCACTAGAGGGTCCACGTAATGGGGATGAGTACCCAGCCCACGGCGGGTGGTGCGATGGCGGAATTGTGCTGTGGGCACCAGATCAAATAATTCCTCAGAACACTCCCCATTGTACAGCCGGTAGAACACACACAGGGAGCCAAAGTCCCTTCGATCAGCCAGTGGTTCTAACTTGCCTGTCAGTATGGTATCGTCGACGATTCGTACAGCGCGCCTCTATATAGAATCCAAGTGATTAAGCAGGTCGGCGGTTTCCGCGGCCCAAAGATGGGAACAATACTCCATATGTGGCCGCACCTGTGCCTTATACAGCAACAGGCGCTGTTCTGGGGTGAAGTATCGCTTAGACCGGTTAAGCACACCAAGTTTTTTTGAGGCTAGTTTAGCCTTACACTCCAGGTGACTTCGGAACCGTACGTCGTCTGATATGTCGACACCAAGGATCCCGATACTTTCTGAGATGGAGAGGGATGTTCCTTTTAACTGCGGCACCATGACAAAAGGATCCTTTTTAGCGGAAAATGCGCAGACCTGCGTCTTAGAGGGGTTGAATTCCACAAGGTTCAATCTGCCCCAGTGAGCAACTTGCTCCAAGGAGTGTTCAATCTCTGACACAAGTCTTATTCGGCTTTCCGACACCACGGAACGAGGGATATTCGCACGGCCAGTATAACGAGCGTCTGCAGTACTGTCATCTGCATAGCAATGAATACTGGGAATATTCAGCATATCATTGATATGCAGAAGAAACAGCGTGGGAGACAGCACTGAACCTTGGGGTACTCCAGCATTAATACTCTTGGTATCGGAGCAGCATCCGTCGACAACGACTTGGATACTCCGCCCAGACAGAAAGCTGGATACCCAATTGCAGAGTCCCTCGGGGATACCGTACTTCGGGAGTTTTGTTAGCAGTGCCCTGTGCCAGACCCGATCAAATGCCTTGGCTATATCAAGACTGACAGCCAGAGCCTCCCCCTTGCTCTCAACAACCTCAGCCCACCGGTGTGTTAGGTACACAAGAAGGTCACCAGCTGAGCGACCATGACGGAATCCATATTGACGGTCACTGATCAGCTGGTGATCCTCGAGGTATCCAAGGAGCTGGATATTTATGACCCGCTCCATCACCTTAGAGAGCAAGGAGGTTGCCGCTATAGGCCTGTAATTTGATGAAGTTTCTATTGATAATCCTAGATGTAAAGTTACGCTAGGTTTATTAATAAGGAGGATAGAGTTTGGGCTTGTTTGGTTAGTCTTGACAAATAGTCTAACTGATCATAGCGAACGCACGATAAAATTATTGAATTGAACGCTATGAAAATAATAAATTGATTGATTGATTGATTGAAAAAACACTTTTCATTTGAACTCATTTTATACTATGTAGGCACGGATAATATACACCCTACCAGTCATTATTACCGTTTCAATTATATTTTGTTTTTCTCTATTAACAAAACCCACTTTAATCGCGTCATCGTTTCTCGCTCGTACGATTCGGATAAGGAATTAGCTACCAGCCACAATGTTTCCTTTGGACTATGACATGGGATCGTTCAAGAGGTATATTAGAGGTCTCTTCAGAGGCGGGCAATGCATTGGTGACTCATTTGGTGTTGCTGATGTCCATAGGTGGCGATGACCACTTTCCATCAGGTGGCCCGCTTGCCTGTTTGTCTGCCGTATAACATAAAAAAAAATCGTACGCGGTTCTTCCGACATGTGCTTGATACGAACCAATACATTAATCGATTCAAATATTCACACTCCTGGGTTTATTTATCGGCGACAGCCAATAAGAGGGGGAAGTACGGTTTTGTTTAGTTTCCGGATTGGACAATGACAGATAGTCCGCCGAAATAACTGGTTCCTCCACAAATATTTGCGAAACTTTGGCAAAGGATGCGCCCAGGACCTGTCTGAGAGAGGCGAGAGATACGTTTACGCAACGCTGGGGTATCACGGAACCTTTTTTTGTGAATATTTTCTCGTCTATTTTACAGAAGATGGATTACAGATCAAATCGCGATTGAATATATTGCCGCGTTCTTATTTAGTGACTGGGCCCAAATGAAATAGGTTTATACTAGGCCTGGTAGATAGTAACTGCGGTAACTTCTGGCGTTCTGAAAGGGTGGATTTAAGTCAGATATATAGAGTCTCTTTAATTTAGTTTCTAAAAAACTATGCTTCATAAATTTGTAGGTTTAAATCCCACTGCGACCAATGACTCTTTTCTGAGTTATGTACTTTAGTTGAATATTGACCGATGCTCTTACGATGAGGGAAAACATCGTGATGAAACCTGAACATTCAGGCGACTGAATGTGTTACCCTGATCCAATGTGATCAGGTTCCCCTGGCCACGGAGGTCCGATGGCAGTCGCTTCACTGTAAATAACATTCACTGTACTACCAAATCCTGGATCATGGTCAAGACGGACCTCGGATCCTCGTGCGCGAGAGCATAACCGAGACATTAACGCCAAGATTACTCTAGTTGACGGTATAGATCCACAGACAATTTCAAACGTTCCATCTTCTAATAGGAAAATCGGAACCCTCCAAGAATCACCGTGGTCTAGTAAAACGTAATTTGCCTAATGATTCCCCGAAAAAGTAGCGAACGAAGCCACGCACCCCGAAACCTCTAATAGAATTTATTCGCTAATTCCCAATTACAGAGATCCGATTAAAAAGTTAGAGAGACAGAGCGAGCGGTGCAGTTTCTAAATTCAAAACGACGGTGATTCTATTACAAAAATTCCAACTTTCCAACCAATAATTGAGAGTGCACAAAGCAGAATTAAGCAAAGAGGCGGAGCGCGTATTAGGCAAATTGCCGAATTAAGGAAAGCTAATTACGTACATTAAACTTCACCGCAAGTTAAACAAGAGTCTTATGAGCAAATGGGCGTAAGCTAGTGATGACAAATGGAATATAAGTACGCGTGTAGCTCAGACCATGACTCCATAATCCTCGCTCGCTATTAGCGGGATCGGGGTACTTATTTATAATTATAGAAGACAACCAGCTGCTTATATTTAATAGGAGCACAGAATTCTTATATAGTGAACTCATAAAGTCTCAGAAGAACTCAGAAGTGAATTCATAAATAAATAACATCTATACACAGTATAAAACGAAGTCGCTTCCAACCGTCTGTCCCTATGTATGTATCTATGTACGCTTAGATCTTCTAAAGTATGCAACGGATTTTAATGTGGTTTTCAACAATAGATAGAGTGATTCAAGATAAAAGTTTATAAGCAAGAAAAAAGGGGTAGGTTACTAATTCTACACAAACCATTCTGTAAGTATGATATATGTGATTCATTTTAGAAATGATATATCTAAAAATAAAAATATTTGCAACACATTTTGACATAGTTATTACACTATTACTAAATACTATGCGAGATCCACACTATTTAAACGAACTGCTATAATCAGTCTACGCCGCCGTTCCGATCTTTGCTCCGCTCTCCCTACTTGTACTTAGCTAGAGCTCTACTTTCAAATTACAATTAGGTAATTTCTTAAAACCTACCCACTCGCTGTAAAAGTTACCGCCACAAAGCCTCGTAATGAGTGTCAATTGATCGTATTAATTAAATTGTAAGACACCGCGCCGGGACGAGGTCGCAAGGTAATTCAATTAACATACGGTCTGAGAAAGTTAGTTTGTTCACCAAAAGATAACTTGGTAGGCACGTGTAATTGAACGTTATTATTAGAATAAGCCTCACATATTTATGTAAAACCTTTTTTGGTCGCGGCTTTATTTTATAGAAGACAAGTGGAAACGATGAGACTTCGTTCGCGGACACCTACTTTACCCCTACCTACCCTTTTTTCTTGCGTGTAAACCTTTATCTTGAATCACCCTGTCTATTGTTGCAAACCGCATTAAAATCCGTTAAGTTTAAAAAATCTAAGCGTACGTAGATACGTAGGGACCGACGGCGGAAAGGGACTTTGTTTCAGCTCCATTAATTCGGGTGAGATTCGACTCAATTGTGGACATGTAACATTATAAAGATTTAATTACTATTTTACTTTTCATCACCATCATCCTAGCGGTCAATACTGGCTTCTGCCAGAGTCCGCTTTCCTACTTTTTATTCGCCACTTAGCCCGATCTTTTTGGTCGCGTTAATCCATCGCTTCTTGGGTATTCCACGGGACCTCTTTTCTGAAACTAGCAGGTTTAGGCACCTATTCCATATCCCTGGGGCTTACGCAATACGTGACCAAACCAGCTAGCATTTTTCCAATATAGTTATTTAAATCACGTCCTCTCCACCCCTTTTCATGTTCCCTAGCTAGTTAACTAATTTAACTTATAAGGAAAAATTAAATAAAGTTTCAAGAATCCACCTACGGCGCCGAAAATATTCAAGAAAACCATCTCCGTTTCATTGGCTTGTTGGATGAAATTATGACGTCACATCAAACTTTGCAATTTATTACGTCATTGTACCGATAGCAATCCCCCATCAATGCTAAAAGGCATCACAAAAAGGAAACATAGACATTAACGTTTTACACCCAAAAGCTTTTAGCTCGTAAATATCGCAGTGGTAACACGGGTTTACAACACCACAACTTTTATATAGGTGAGAATATTGTCTATGTTTTAAAGTTACGATGGCTGTAGTCGCCTTTGAAATGTTGAGGAGAGTTCAGAATCTAGATACAAGTAATGCTTAAAGAGCTTTGTAACAAAAATGGAGTGTAAGTATATTTATTTAGAGGTTACTTCTATCGTTATTATTAAAAAAAGAATTAGGTTATTGCTTAGTCGAACTCGGCGATTCTTCGGCCAGATTTTTAGGACGGTAGATTCTGAGGTAGTCAGTTTTTTATTTACTCAGAAATGCTTATCACTTTAACCATTTAGTTGTATTAATGACATCAGACAGCATGCTAGCCTCAATTGGATGAAGTTCGCACGCGATAGAGAGACTTGGAAGATTTTGGAGGAGGTTAACTTCCGAAGTCAGACAACAATGTCATCAGACTTGTACGTACAAAGCAACATTTTCTTGTGTCACTTATAAAAACGCTTTACTTTTTTAATTTTACATCAATACTAGCACACTGCCAGACACATGACTGACAAAATGTAAGATACTCTCTGCAAAAAAACTCAGCCAGTGCCTCGAGTCCGCTAATTTACTTATCCGCTATATAGCTCTATCGGAATCGCAGCTCAATGACAGTTTGACGTTTTTGGTATTCTCCAACCTTAATATATTGATCACATTCAACTGATTATTAATTGATGTAACAATTGTCTGGTGCGCGTCGTACGCGCAACTTACGCAATCCTTGAAGTTCAAGGATTGGCTGTTTAAGCTAGGGCTTGACTAGGGTCCAGGCTTGACCCGGGTTGATAGATTAGATTAAGATCTAGTCGCACGCACTAATCAAGCATTGTGTGAGTTACGCGTTCGAGGCGTACCAATCGTAATACATTAGTATTTGAAAACCAATTGAATGTGATTGGTCTTTTAATAGTAGCAGAACACAAAAAAGTGCCAAACTGCTATCGAGCTGCGTTTGCGATCCAATTATAATTCGATCGACCTATTAGTAAATTAGCGAACTTGAGGCCCTGGCTACGAGTTAACGAGATAACCACATGTGTCATGTAATAATCAAATTCCTGTGCTTTGTTTAGTTAACAGGAAATCTTTGTTAAGTTACAGATAAAAAAATCTGTACAGGTTGTGCTATTCAATCTGATCACCCTCATACAAAACGGTTGCAAAATTTATCAGCAAACATGAGTTTGCTACTAATTGATACCTGATACCTATTTTAATTTTATCTAAAAATACACGCTATTAAAACATACCCAAATAAAATTATACTGACCATCGAATCTATTTGCTGAAGACTTATTCTAAAAAAGAAACAAAGCTCCAGCTTTCAAGTGAATCAATTTAACAAAACATACGGCGCGCAATATTTTCTTGGCCCCTTCACAAGAATTACTTAGACGATTTGACGCGAATGGAAAAGAGAAACAATCATTTAAAGTTAGTCGGTAAATTTTTGAGGGGATGCTCGGGTGCAGTCCACCGCGACTGAATGAGAGATAACGACCAGAGTTCGGTTATTTATGACTAACGAGCCTATTCACCCGAGCCGCCCCTAAATGGAGATTTATGAAACAGAAAATGTCTGGTAACGTATGTCTTGAGTGTAATTTGTAGGATACGCTGCCTGGCATGACTTTTGGATTCGAACTTCAAATATCATATTTGAGTATATTGTCTAATTACTTTACATTTACAGCTTTGAAATTTGATTAAAAACTTATTATCTATTATGCGCATGACATTAAGCTTACGATCCCCGCACCGCTCGCGTGAAGGGAGTTCATCCTCACATCTTAGAATCAAAATGCTCGCGTACCTCCTGTGAGGAGCTTTCTTCCACACACGTTTCCTGAACCGTCAATGGCTAGGTAAATATAACAAAACTCGTTGGAACTCCGCAACGAGGTACTTGTTCATCTCAAATCAAATATAGCCATCCAAAGAGAGACTTTAATGTAGCCATGTAGCATTGATAGCAGCTACCTATAGAATAACTGAAGATATTAAAATCCACAGGTAAAGGGGAAACGTAATCCTTATCAATGAATAGACTACCCAAGACGGAACGTTTTGGCTCAGAAGTGTGAGGGGCAATCCTGATATGTTTTTGATCTTGGTGCCTTTTAAATAAAATATATTTAGTTGTTTGTTTTGTTAGTTTTTAAATTTTCCACATGCTAAAAATGCTACCGCCCACTCGAACGCTTTACCGTGTTACTAATAAAAGTTTTTTGTACGTTGATAAAGCATTGAACTCTGGTTTAACGAGTGTCTAAACAGTCGTCAATCGATCTTCAAAGATCTTTTGGCACTTGGATGAGGGCGTGGTTGTCAAACATCATCACCTGTCAAAAGTGACGCTTTACAAGATGCCGGCGTTAGTTCTGATTTCGGCCACGTGCAAATAGATCGTTGTAGGTCTGTACTAAACCAGGCTTATTTTGACCCGGTGACAACGTCGCTGTTGTTGGGATTGGCATGACATTCCCAGTTTGGCCACCGGGTCTAATTGTTTGGGGAGTTATATAGGGCTTCTGTCAAGTTACACACGCGTCACCACAAACTTAGTAGACCAGGTGACCAAAACTGGAACTAAGTGTCGCCAATTGAAATATCATTTGACGGCTATACTAAATTGAACAACAGCGACGCCGTCTTTAGGCCAGATAAGTTTGTACAGACGCCGTGTAGCTATAAAGGTGTTCAACGCTTGTTGATCAGATATTTTTTTGTTAGTAAGACGGTTAAGCAAAAGAGTAAAGTGTAGGTATGTCATTTTACTTAACAGGTGTCAGTCTCTACTACGTGAGACTACTGGGAATGTCAGGTATAAACCACAAACCACGCAGGCGTCGCTAAAGGTATTAAAAAATATGGATTTAAATGTTATCTCATAGTAAAATTTTTCAATTTGTGAATTTTAAAATAATACAGTTTCCTGTTATCGATTTTAGGTAGGTACCTAATATGCGAATTGCGGATTTTCATATTAAAGATTTAAATTTTTTTATTAAAAGGCACGCCTCGGAACGGGCAAATAATTGAGTCACAGTCATTATTACACATAACCCTTGGAGGTGAGTACCAAGATTTGCATCCTCCTTTGATCTTAATTATTATATAAAATGATGTATCATTATGTAATGTAACAGAATGACTTTATCTATTATGACAAATTTTAGTTCCATTACATTTATCACGCAATCAATTACAATTAATAACAAATACCAACCGAGCTGGAGGGAACTACAAATACAGCTCCCGAACAATATGTGAAATGGGGTCCCGTATGGGGAATACATCGTGTGAATGTACTGGCGCTCCTCAGATTTGTAATATATCGATTTCATTTACCGTGTAACGTCGTAACCGACGGTCGGCTGAGGGAATTTCCCACTGGAGCTGGTAATTTTACTAGGTTAAAACAGGAATGGAGTGGAAAATTTGTATCAAAATCTCAATTTAGTTAATTTTAGGGGAATGAAATTTTGAAGCTAAACCTGAAGTTCGTCTCGTTCGGTATGATAAAAAATATCTTTATCTAATAAAAAGTCTATTATTATTTGCTGTTAGTAATTCACAAGTCGAGGAGCGTCAGTGGCCGAGTGGTTAAGGTATCCGACTTTGTAAGGGAGAGGTACCGGGTCCAAATCCCACTGCGGCCATGCACTAATAACTCTGAATTATCTACATTAGTTGAATGCTAACCGATGCTCTAACGGTGAGGGACAACATCGTCATGAAACTTGTACATTCAGGCGACTGATTGTGTAACCATGATCCAATCTGGCCAGGTTCTCCTGGTAGCAGGGTCAAGGAAGTCAGATGGCAGTCGCTCCTCTGTAATTATCTGATTTGCCAAATCCTGGATATTATTCAAGGCGGACCCTGACGCCTCGTGCGCAAGAGCACAACCGGGAGATTAACGCCAAGATGAATATTTTATTAGCAATTCGCAAGTCACGCTTACTAAGTTACTGTCTACAATAATCTTTAATAAGTAATCTTTAAGTATTGCATAATTAGATGTTAAGAGTTATTGGATGAAGCCAGGGTCAATTAAAAAATAATTGCCGGTATAGATCTGTTTATCTATTGCTTCTCCAAACAGGTGTTTTGTGGTCCGCATTTTTTATTATTTAAATACATATCTAAAGAAAGCCAATAATAATGTTCAATGTGACAACAAATTCGAAGAAGATCTAAGCGTCTTTAATGATTCCGAAATATTTTTGGACATTGCTTCAGTAATATGGTTTATGAATAGGCCGCCTACTACGTTTCACTTTGAATAAAATAAGTTTGAATCTCGGCATTTGTGTCAATGAATTCAGAAGAAAATACTCAATCACGTTAACAACATGCTCAAAATCCATCCTATTTTGTCATTATGGTGAAATAATATCATAATCATATCATACATCAAGTTTATGAATAAAGACAGAGCGTTTGCCGATCTAAGTACTTACGCGTTTTAATTTAGAACGAAGTCGGATCGTGAAAAGATTTCCGAGAATTTCCATCAAAGTATTGCGGTCAATAGATGTAAATCTTGGCGTTGAAAACAAAGCGGAAAATAGGACGGCCGCCGCCAACGTTAATCGGATGGAAAAAATTAGGTGCTTACGAAATAAAAATTGAAACAGAAACAAAATAGGACCGACCCACCGATCGTTTAATAGAAAATGACGAAATTCACCGAAGCAACAATGACCGGCAATTAAGGAAATCAAATAAAATTCAATAGGGAACATTTGTTGAAAATTGCAAAGCCCTAAGCCGAAAGGGCCCAATTTGCATTTTATTAGCATGAGCCCGGAATAAAAATGTGTTTATTCTGGGATGAAAGCGAGATGGTCCCCCATAAAGAGATCGAGTGGCAATACGGATAAAAAAGCAATGCTATATTTGAAATGGTATTCCAAAATTCAAATGCGTTTTTCATGTATCAAGCGCGTGAAATTTATGAATCACAACACTTTGTCGCTTCTGGTTTAACGACCCTTTTGAAATAGGCAGCTATTCACGGCGAGCATTACGGTCTTTGTATTTTAACCGTTCTTTATATTGGAATCACAAGTATAAGAAACATCTAAGTGGAATCGTTCTTATGTAATAATTTGCCATTTGCAGTACTTTGTGAATAAGGAGGCGGAAAAGAGTTTTTCTGATGTGTAAATAACCTTTGCTCTATTATTCGATAGCCTATATCGCTTTAAGCGACAAGGCCGCCTGTTGTTTTAACTGTTACCGTTACCGATATGTATCGACTGTATCCTATATTTATGCAATAAAGTGCTCATACATTCATTCTATACGTTGTTACGTTGAAAACAATTCTGGGGCCCGATTTTTGAAACCACTCGCATTCACGCGAGCGCTCGTGTGCGCTACCTATCTCTTTCGCACTCGTGGTAAGTTGCTCGAGGTGAAAAAGATAAGCATTTGAAGGCGAGCGCTCGCGTGGATGCGAGTGGTTCCAAAAATAGGGCCCCCTGTACTTTAACCTATTGTTAGAAAAAGTGTTTCACACCAGTTAATCACTGAAAAAAACTAAACAGTCACTCTTTGCTCCAAGCAAAGAAAAACATTTTTCTCTCGCTGAGTACGTGAAATCTCTACAAACTAAAACAAAATTGCGTTTTAGGTTTGCGAACTATGCATACAAAGATATTGGAAAGTTAGCTACCTTTAGACTGGAAATTTCTGTTTCTGCTCTGTCATTGTATAGCTTAAACTTTTGTACAAATAGGTAGGTCCTTAATAAAAACTTAAATTATTATTATTTTAATTATTATTATTTTAAATAATAATAATATTTTTACAAATTCTACTAAACTAGATCAGTTAGTCTTAGTCATTATAACGAGATAATGCAAATGAAATTGTTATACTAAATCACAGGTTTCACACAATTTATTTACGTTTGAGCGGTTTGATAGCCATAATAGGCTTGACTGGCTAGATTATAATTAAAGTAAAGATTGGATCTGCTCACGTCACTTCTCGCCGGAACAACATGCCGTCAATAGTTGCATTATTTTAGCTCATGAGTGCCCTAAACCGACGATCATGTATAAAAAGGGTTTTATGTGGAAAAACGAGCGTTGATTTTTTTTTTAGAAACAATGAACGATTATTATTATTATTTAGAAACAATTGGCATTTGTCCGCCATCTCACTTGGCTATAAGGGACGATGGGGCCGAATATGGTGATGGGGATTTCTGTGAGCGAGATAGATCTGTTAGGACTGTAGCAAGTGAAACAATGCGGTATGTATTTAAACAAAACTTTAATACATTGCCTATATTCTTGGGTTGATAAGAAAGTAATGAGAAACCATATTTCTAGCGATATTAAACTGTGCATAACACAAACTAGTCAAAAATACCGAACTCTATAATATTAATACACACTGACTTGGTAAAATTACTGTAGTACCCCGCTCCTCCACATTCAATAGTTACAAACTAATTCAAGGAGTTTAAGCTGAGTCACAACATCATTGGAAGATGAGCGTAAAGAATTTTCATCCACGTAAAACCGGATTTTCAAGGTCTAGAATTAGTTTAACGCCTCGCAAATATAAGCCTATATCTATCTATCTCTCAAGGGTATCTCAAGGGTTAGTAACCCATTCGTCTTTACGTATCCAGCTTGCTGGTTTACTTTCATCTAGTCTAGAAAAATATTTTTGTGGCTTATGCCCGATTTTACCAATACCCTCTAAGTTTTAGAGGACTTCCAAAATATCTGTCATATAGAAGTGTTAGAAGCCTCTTGAAACTTAGAGGATAACGGTTAAATCGGTAATCCCCCTAATAGATGCACTTGTATTCGATTCAAGTAACATACTCAAAAATTACCTAGAATTTATTCGCTGCCCGATTTCACCAGCAACAAGGACGTTTCATGAAAAATCTGTCACTTAAAAGTGTTAGAGGCCCTTAAAACTTAAGAGATGACGGTGAAGTCGGCAGAACCCCTAACAGTTGCACTTGCAATCCAGAATAGCATCGAAGCCATACTTCGTAAAAGTGTCTGAGTAACAACCCCGAGTACTTACTACACGTCTTTTTAAAAACTTGCCGTGCCAGCACATCTAGCTGCCGGAATGTCTGTTTACCAACAAGTAGAACTCTGTTACGCTCCACGTTGCAACCCGAGCAAACTTTATGCATTTCGCAAAGTGTCTGAGGAGCCGGCGTGAGCACTTTGGCGCTCAATCGAGAACCCTTTGGCACGCTTTATGTGTTCTGGGCCAAAGAAACCTGGTGAAATATGGTTTTTGGAATAGTAGTTTAAGAATGCTTGATGGTTGTGTTAAGGATTCATTGGCCAAGCACTTTCTGAGGTTTACTCTTACCTCATCATCATCTCAGCCCATAACAGTCCACTGCAGGACTGAAGGCCTCTCCCACGAAAGGGAAGATTAGTGCCATAGTCTCCACGCTTGGCAGGCGGGTTGAGATCGCAGTGTTATAAATGTAACAATGAAAAACGCTGCTGCCCATTTTCCAGTCTACGGGGACTCTCTTTCGCGTCGAAAGCATTAGTCGCCTCGTACCCATGAGTGTAAGGGGCTGGTGCTATTCTACTCTACCGGACACCACACGGTCATTACTCTTACATACAATAACTTATAGCAGTAATTAGCGTACCTTTTTTGCCCACTCTTATAAATCATAAAAGTGGTAGAACTACAAAGTGACAGTACCACCGCCTTATCTATTTCCGCCGCTAAACAACAATGTAGGCATTGGTTTGAGGCATTCCATCTTTGTCCTCACAATGAGAACGTGACAGTGAGTGAAAGAGACTAGAGTCCAAATATAGACAATTTAAAAATGAAATATTTCATTTTGATCTGCCTATATTACGTTGGCAGAACCAGTGACAGTGGCGCTGTTGTTGACAACAAAATGACATTTCAAAATAGCGACACTTAGTTGAAGTTTGTGGCGCTCTACTGCCAACATAACAAATACCTAGGTATTTAATTTTCAAACAAATTGTATCAACAAAAGATAATACTAGGTTTACAATTAATCGAGAGCTCAAGAGCTGTTTAAACATTTCAGCCCCGGTAGCAGAATTATAGTTTTTGATAAAAATGTAAACAACAAACACGACATATCTCGCTGTTATAATGCACCAAATATCGGATCAAGTGTAAAAGTATGTAAACATGCGGGCTGCCTGCGGCAGCGCTAGGCCCAACAAAACTGCTGGCACAGCCGTCAGCTGTTATTGAACACCCACAAAACTGCGCTGCTTTAATAATATTCAACTTGTTTTCGGAGTCCGGCTCGCTTGGCCGAGGTTTAGTTGCGCTCCCTTCATAGAGGATTCAGGTGAACAATTTATGCAGTTACTAGGTTTAGGAAGTGTTTTTCTTGTTTAAGCTGTCGGGCGGAAAATGTGCAACGTAGCGCAGAGCTATTCTGACGGGTGTTAAGCCAAAAAGTTTCGTTGTTCTTTGGGTATATTTGTAAATTAAAAAAGCGTCTTTTGGCGTTAAGGTTGTACCCTCGCGCACGAGGGCCTGGGGTCCGCCTTGACCATGATCCAGGATTTGGCAGATCAAATAATTACAGTAGAGCGACTGCTATCTGACTTCCGTGACCCTGCTATTATTGGAACCTGACCGGATTGGAACATGGTTACACATTCAGTCGCCTGAATATGCCAGGTTTCGTCACAATGTTTTTCCTTACCATAACAGCATCGGTTAGCATTCAACTAATGTACATAACTCAGAAAAGAGTCATTGGTGTTCGAACCAGGTATCTCTCGCTTACCAGTCGGAAGCCTTAACCACTCGGCCACCGACTCTCCATTAGCTTAGACCTTTGTTTTATTATTATACCTTCGTAATCATATTGCATTCACAAACAAATTGTTGTTATTGTGTATAAGAGTGCGTCCGAACCTCGCGAACGCCGCGAATGCGTAGTTGCAGCAACGGCTTGCGCGCCTTTCAAGCGTGCAAGCGGCGCGTGTCTACCTCTTAAATTGTTTCGTACGATGAAATACAACATGCCTCATGTGCGCTGTTGCTGCCATTGTTCGCGGAGTTTGGACATACTCTATCAAATAGTCCCTACCTACAACTAAAATTTGCAAATGAATGATCCAATAATATCTCAATCATTTACTCCGAAGTTCAACACATACCTACCTCAGATAGCAACGGCTTGGCTGCGCTCTTTAAAGCGAACTCGGCAATGAAACCGACTTCAGTTTTCGAACCCCCATTATTAGAGCATCTAGCTGATATTTCCAGCTATTTGCAGTTATCTCTAGTTCGCAGAGCCCGTCAGGACTGAGTCTTAATTACCCCCGACATCTGACAATTAATTTGTGGAGATTCTCCTTAGTGCAGCGTCTAGGAAGCTTTGATTCTCTCCATTTATTAGATCAAGAAGGGCCAGAGCTCAAAGAATTGATGAAGTCTAAAGTAACTCCGGAGTAAGTAAGCTTTATTATGCCGAAAGATAAGTTGCAATGGGGTTTACTTTATTTAAGAGAAAGTGAATGAACGAAACTGAGTTAATTCTGCTACCAAGCAATAATGCTTGCGTGGTTATATTCCAGTTTGCAGAAGGTAGCCAGCGTAATTACATGCGTGATAGCGCAGATGGGTTTCCGTGTTTTGTTCAAAAGGTATATCATGAAACTGTAGTGCATGAGTCGTAGATGTTATGAACGAACGTTATCGAGGGGTTTCTACTATGTTGGCTCTCTGCTGACCTAAATAAGTTCTAAAAGGAGTTTTATAATATTAATAATATTTAATTGACGTGGTTTAGTTGACAGTCTGCCACGCAGAGGTCCCGGGTTCGATTCCCGGCAGAACAGAAATTGAAATGATGAATTTTAATTTCTGTTACGGGTCTGGGTGTAGTATGTAGTTAAAAAAACATATAAATGGTTTATCAGTTATTTAACACAAGGTTTGCGTACCTTGGGATTTGATCGCGCTGTATGAATGTGTCCAAGCATATTTTTATTTTTTTATTTATAAACAACACATCTGAATCGCAATGCAACACATACCTACATTAAAAATCACGTACCAACCAAGAAGCAGCTAATAGAAAACCAAAGATATTCGCGGCGAATTCGAAACACGATGTTCCAAAGAAAAGCCATTAAACTGGAGTAAGAACTGGAAATTCTACACTGCCGATAGCCAGCCGTAAAATCAGGTCACCGTAGCGGAACACGTACAGTATTGCATTCACAATTACAAGGAGTAAAAACAAAGGAGCGGACCATTTATTTGAACTAGCATCCTATCGGATCCAGGTATGTTAACGACCACTCTTTGTTACGCAAGATAAATGTGGCCAGGAGAAAAATGGACATGCCCAAGTAGACTACAAAACAGGGTGCCTACATTTGCCGAGGATGTTACGGATGAGAATTAATCTATGTGTAGTGGAATAGCATTTGGTTTCGGACTTCATCAGCGGCACAAAGAGAAAATAAGGGTGTTGCTTTGTTATTATATTAGTGGGATGGTAGACGATAGTTATCAGGATAGCTTTGTTAAGTTACCTTTGAGAGAATTGAAGGATTTGCATTATTCAGATCCTAAATTCTAATAGTAAAAATTACTGTCGACGCTTAAGCCAGTTTAAGCGAA
The DNA here is from genome assembly GCA_907269095.1 of Blastobasis adustella. Taxonomy (NCBI): domain Eukaryota; kingdom Metazoa; phylum Arthropoda; class Insecta; order Lepidoptera; family Blastobasidae; genus Blastobasis; species Blastobasis adustella. The sequence goes on along the minus strand of OU026128.1, from coordinate 8,904,862 downwards.
GAGTTTCATTATTAATATATTAGGTAGTATCAATTGAATGTAGATCCCTATTAATAGAAGAAGAGAAATTGGTTTAGTAATTATTATAGGTATTTAAATATGGCCACTCCTTTTAGGGATAGCGCTGTGCTGTACCAATTCTAGTACAGAGTAAATATAATATGTAGTTAAATAATACTACTCGTATTGAACTTGTGTATTTCATAGATTTCTGCTAAACAAATGCGACAAGCTTCACGGAAGTTAAACAAACTCGAGTGGTAGCTTAATTTACAAATCTAACTGCGTAAGATGACGAAACAAAAATACAGGATAATAAACTAACAGACTGTAGAGTCTGGATTTATTTTAATTTAAAAACTGCAAACGCCTTGCGAGACGTACAGATAGTGTGACGTTGTTGAAGCTTTATTGGTTTTAGAAGGCCATGCAGGCTATGAAATAACCATAAATTGGGCATTTCGTTTAGTGGCGTTTTGGTACCACGGCTAGTTCCTCTAGTGACTGACAGTTTTTAATTTTTTATTAGTTTCCTTGGCAAAAATCACTCATTTAAGAAAACGGACCCTGACAGAAGTCGGGACTGACCGTTGGGATGGCAAAAATCGTTACACAGTCTCAGTTCATTAATTCAGTAGTTCCCTGCTGGGTACAGGTACAGAAATCTCCTCCAAGTTTTTCAAGTTGAGTGTCTTTTCTCTTTACCTTCTCTTTATACATATAACTTTGGACTATGGCATGGGATCGTTCAAGAGGTGTATTAGAGGTCTCGTCATAGGCGAAAAAAACATAAATGTTCTTTGTCAACCCTACGCGTAGAATATGAAACACTCATCACTTTTTTGTATTGAAATACATAATTTAGATAGTGATAAACGAACACCATTTTATGCACGATATTCTGCATTTATGATATTGCAGAACCCACGGTCAGTCGTAGTTAGATACAGATTCGTATCCTTAACTTCCCAGTGTCACATAAGCAGTTCACTAGAGCTGGGGACATTCCCGTGATCCCGCGGCAGCGTCCCGGGATTCCCGCGGGATCAGGACGGCAATCAAATGGATTTGCACGGGTGGTTTTGGCGAAATTGCAGGTATCCATTCGGCTACTTGGCATTGATACCGTGTTTGACGCTTTGTCTTGTCTTGCAAGGATGATTGCGGTGGGTATTGAAAAGTTTAACTGGTGAAAACGATGGTTTGCTGAATTATAGCCTACTATAATTTATATCCCATAGTCATAGTTATCACATACCTAGACAACGGAAAGAAAAATGGAGTTTCTTTGCTTATAATACACAACCTGCGAAAAAAAGTCCTAAAAATTAAAGTTCTGTAATGAAGTAAAATTCTGTCATTTTTTGCAGGGAACTAATACTACCTACCTCATCTATTAAAAATATGGTATTGTTTAAATTCTGAACTAAATAATTATTTTATTTAATTTATTTTATTTAATACCTAGCAGTTCGCTGCGGTGTTGTTAGTTTTACTAATTGATTGGTTACCTTACCAAGTAAATTGTATGCTTGTTTGTTACCGCAGTAGTAGCAATGCATATCAAGTTGCATAATAACGTTTTTCAATGAAGAAAAATTAACCACAGGACAGCCGATAATTTTGAGGAAATGCTGCCACAAGAAAAGCTTCGTCATAAATCTGCCTTCATTTTGAAAGTAATTTTACATTCCTATCATTGGACGCAGGAGCCTGAGATTCCTTGAATTTTAGTCGTCAAGTTTTTGCGTGGATTCAAATTCCTAAGAGACTTGAAAACTGGTAATTCAGAGGAATCTGGGATATACAAGTTTTGAGGCATTGCATAGCCTCATCCGAGATCGTCTTACAAAACTTTATATTCTGTGGAATTCATGAAGATCCCATAATAGTGTACTAAATATTAAATCGGAAATGCCAGGCTACAAAATAGGCGAACCTAGGCTATTAATAGCAGCGCATGAAAATTTAAGTAAATACATATATACATACATAAAGCTCACGCCTGTGTCCCACAGGTGGAGTAGGTAGAGACTATGGACCGCCACTTTGCTCTGCTCTGACACAATTCCCTAGCCTTGCGTATATCCATAACTCTTTTCATACATCTCCTTTTATAAAGTAAATAATAAAACTAAATATACATTATAATCAGACTTAAGTAATTCGTAAGTAAGTAATTTCATTTCCCCTCAGGCCACTTGGTCCGACACGTTGCGACATTATTTGTGACTTGTTTATCCAAGATAGATGTGATCCCACATGCCGTATTACAAGAAATTCAAAAACCCTCAGGCGCTGTCCTAATTGGCACGCGTGCCAACAAACTTACCGTCAAGGCTGCTGAAGATTAAACAAAGTGGACAAAGTAACGAAGCGAGGGCGCTACCGTCGATATAAATGACGACCTACATACCTAACCCTTTGCGATTTATTATCAACTTACTTCTTTGACTATGGCACATTGTTCATCATCATGATCTTAGCGTTAAAGTCCCGGTTGTGCTCCCGAGGACGAGGGCCCGGGGTCCGCCAGGACCATGATCCAGGATTTGGCGATCAGATAATTAAAAACTGCGGCACATTGTTACAAGATGAAATATTCAACGAAAACATCAGTCTTATGTGTTCAGCTGCATCACATTTTCCATGTAAATGCAGCGGCAAATCCGTGTTGAAGTCGGAATACAATAAAGCGCATGACACAATCCCCAATCCGTGTGCGGTTTCAGACCAAAACGCCCTCTGAATACCAAACGACCTGTCCATTTTCAAACTAAATCTGTATTCTGACCGATGGCCGGCCTGGAAAATAGTGAAAAACCTCCGCCTGAAATGTTGAGACGGAAGCCGCGCTTCACATATTGGTTTTTGAAATCAATCGCGGACAATTCATATTCCAATGTCGATCAGTGATTTTTAATATTATTACGTTTCCTCACTAATAAAATGATTATATGTTAGTTTGGTATAGTTAGTTAAATGATGTACCTACTCATACTCTCCCAAATTATCAATTACGGCACTGAATCAGCATTAATATTTTATAAAACTCATAATAATGACAACTAAAATGCTATGCACGATAAAATTGTTTACGTATGGGTAATAGACGAGTTGAGTAATAATCCGTTGAGGTTCCTATCCAAGAAAACTGATAACGGTACGTAAACCAAACGTTTATTTTAGGAAACTAACATCAAACATATCAAGTTACTAAAGCAAAAGAAGTACTAAGCTTGTAATAGTGCTCGCGTCTGAGCAATGAAAAAGAGATCAAAATATTCCACGAGAACTCTTATTAAATTCGTAAGTGCAGTGTGCGCACCGTGAAAGCCCTCACAGATGACTCCCCTGTCACGAAAGTACCTGAATACTGCACTATGATTTCCATTTATAAAATTCCACTGGAATCTATTTCAGTGGAAAGGTCCAATCTAATTTAAATTCAGGTTTTTGCACTGTTGAGACGTGACGTGACTAAACGAAAAACTTTTGGTGTTATTAAAAGTTTGTTCGTTTTTTCCAAGTCACGATTACAATTTGTAAGTTGGCGATAGGAGATTTTTAGTTTCGCTAGTTAAATGTTATCAGTATTGTCGATACTATTCTATATATTAAAGCAATATTTATGTTTAGAATAGGAATGTATTTATTAATAGAAGACCAATAGAATATAATATTTATGCATTAGTCAGGTTGGTTGGTCTTGGTTGGAGGCTAAGTGGTTAAGGTATCCGACTCGTTAGCGAGAGGTACCGGGTTCGAGCCCCACTGCTTCCATGAGCCAATGGCCATTTTCTGATTTATGTACATTAGTTGAAGGCTAGCCGATGCTCTTACGGTGAGGGAAGACATTATGATGAAACCTGCACATTCAGGCTAACGGTCCAATCTGGTTAGGTTCCCCTGGTAGCAGGGTCACGGAGGTCAGATGACAGTCTCTCCACTGTAATTATCTGAACTCCCCAATTCTGGATCATGGTCAAGGCCTTGTGCGCGAGAGCATGATCGGGACATTAACGCCAAGATGATTATTTTTATTTTTTTATTGAGATCTAAAACACAAAAACCCCAAAGATAAAACATTCAAATTGAGCAACTTCATCCCACAAGGAGAAACTCCCCCATCGCTTATAAGAATTCCTTACTTTATACGCAAAAACCACGTACACATCTCGCGTAGACAATCAAACATCCGCGTGTCCTATGAACCCGCAAACATTTCCATGGCTGCCGTTCAATAAGCGGAGCAATTCCAGTAAATAAGGCTGGGCTATTAATCCGAAATTAGTGCCATTTGTCTTTGGCACTCGTAAGGTGCATAATTTAGCGTAACGCGAGATCCGACCGTACTTAAAGTGTTAAGCCGCCGTGTGATAGCCCTCATTAATAACTTAACGCATCTAAGCAGCCGTTATTTATTCACCGGCCCCGGTTTATGACGTAGATACCTGAGGTTCTTTATGGCTTGTATTAGCCGTCCCTTTTGTAACAAGCACGCTTCAGAACGACTATGTCGCTCGTCTTGCATGGACTACAAAATTTTGGCAAATACCGATGCTTCGAGTAAAAAATTGGACGCAATTTTATCACAGGATTCATCGTCCGGCACGAGCAATGTCAATTAATAAGGAACTATCCCGCCCACCGCTGCGGTGTCCACAAAAAAATTAATCCATGTCCCGGCGTGACACCAACAAAAACAGTAATGTTTGCGCGCTCCCGCAAATGTGCCGAGTAGAGGTCGCGACCGTCGAAACCCGACAAATCCTTAAGTTTTTCCCGGGGCGCATTTATTTTTTGGCACCGTGGAGAACTCGTGACCGATATGAATGTGTTACAATTTGTCAGGTTTACGTGGTTATTTGTACGTGAGCCGTGCGCAGGTGTGGGCCGGGCGGCCGCGCCGTTCCATGGAATAATAATGACTGATTCGACTTGCGAAGTCTTAGCGGTTGTTGGCTCTGGCCCTTGCGGCCCGTCGCAGGTTTACCGACGACCGCTTGGTGAAGGTCCAGTGGTGTAGGAACACCGAACAAGTACGCTGTTGACATTTTATTTCGGACGCCCGCACGCCACCGTAGATTGTTAGTAAATATTTGAGCAGAACTCAATTAGCGACGACGCGCACGTTTCGTGGTTGTTTATTTGTAAATCATTAAACACGAAATGCGTTTAAACTTTAATTACAATGTGTTCTCGGGTTGTGTGAACGATTCTACGTTATAATAGGCAACGCGGCGTCGACGTGTTGGGTGGTTATGTTGTTCGAGTACTTAATCGTTTTTGTTATTAGTCGGCTTAGTTGTTAGGATTAGTAAAGTTGTTAATACCTATTCAAATTGTAGGTAATATATTATGAAACTTCGACGTAGACATTTATCAACATAACTGAGATGTCTAACGAGTTCCAAGGTTCTTAACCTTAAGTACTTGAACACTCTTGTAGTATTCTGTTATTTTAATTTAATAGCCATCATTTCCGCAGTCATAACAAAGTTAATGCCGTGCATAAAACGGCGACATCATGGCGGATTAAATTCAGCTCAACTGCAGTTTCTTAATAAAATTGGACATATTTGCAATGCAGATCCACCGGTTTCAGGCTTTCGCAGGATTACTTTGGGCGAGGCGAATGATTTCTTTTGGCTCGAGCGGTCTGTTCTTGCTCCAGATGAATGTTTCATGAGGAAATGAACTATAGTCTGTGCTAAATTAAGAATTGAATAAAACAGAACAATTCAATGGCTGGTCATTATTTACAAGTTATTATGGTCGTGTATTTTAGTAAAGTTTAATCGTCATACTATCTGATTTTATTAAGCTGTCAATATCACTGAATACTAAAAAAAATTATAATAAAGTTTCATGGCTCCCTACGCAGTGTTATACGGTGTTACCTGATAAAACCCGTGGCAGTGCATGCGCAGGGTTGTGGGTGGCTTCAAGGGCGCCATATCCAAGGCACAGTGCAGTGTTTCAAAATATTTACATGAGCTGACATGACGCCATGCTAAACGTTGCTTAGCTGTGCCTAGACGTCTGCGCGCGCTGAAGTATTTTCTGGCCTGATTATGTCACCAGAGGTAAAAACAATATGTCAAAGTGAAGTGAAAATTTTATTATTTGTAAATGTGAAGTGAAAACGGGTCTGAAAATACTTTTTTTTATAGATATAAGTGACTTTTTTTAGGGTATTTATTCTTTTCTACGTATAGTTTATGTAAGTGCCCCTTTTCCTTGAGCCCATTCCCATGCAACATTGTGCAGTATGTTTAAGATCATTCAATAGCATCAAAGGACTCCATATTCATCAATCGCGAGTTCATCACGCGCGCATCATTCCATGCCCACAATGTAGCCAAAGCCCCGGCTCCCAGACCAACAACACACCACTCACAAACACATCTACCCCCTTACACTTACTCCTTAGTCAGTTAAAACATTCTACAGCCATTGTGAAACGCATACCTCGGGGTGCCCGATCCTGCGTAGCTTCCGCTCTAGCCGAATTCATCAAAATATGCACACGCGACAACAATTTCGCGTCCTTGCATGACCTCCTCACCTTCTCATACAAAACACTACACGCCTCACTTGAGAATAAGATCTCCCTCACACAGCAAATTAAAAACAACACTGCTCCACACACATAATTACCCCAAGCGGCGCCCCGAAGGCCTCCGCATAGCAGACATAATAATAATAACATATTTCCTAAAGTCGAAGAGAAAGTGTTAGACGGAGACTTAAAGGGCGCCGCTCCACTACTATTCTCAAACGATACCATTGCACCCGACTCACCGGAGACCGCCGCCGCACTACAATCCAAACACCCCCCAGGCCCTTCCTGCCCCCCCCCCCCCCCCCCCCCCTTGTAGACCCCATCTGACATCGCAACATGTCTCCGCGCCAAAGAGGAAGATGTTGTTGTCGCCATCGCTACCTTCCCGGCAGGTTCGGCGTCCGGTTTGGATAGCATCTCCCCTCAACACCTCAAGGACCTCACCAGCCACGGCATGGCCGGCGACCACGTCATCTCAGCCCTGACCGGGCTGGTGAATGTCATGTAAGAGGAGAATGTGTGCCAGGAAGTGACACCGATCCTATACGGGGCTAATTTAATAGCCCTGACTAAAAAAGACGGTGGCGTACGACCGATCGCTGTAGGTTCCACCCTGCGGCGATTGGCTGCCAAAATTTGTGTTCGGCTAACTCGTTCTAAATTCCAGTCTCTTTCCCAGGTTGGCTTCGGAACCCGCGGAGGCTGCGAGGCAACTGTACATGCCTTACGTACCTTCACGCAAGACGATCTGTGCGAGGTTATCCTTAAACTAGATGTTAAAAATGCTTTTAATTCAGTAAACAGGGACACCCTCCTGAATAAAATTAAACTACACGTTCCGGAGATTTATAATTTTATGCTGCAGTGTTATCACTGTCCTTCAAAATTATTGCACAAATATAATGAAATTCTTTCGGCTGTGGGGTGTCAGTAGGGTGATCCCCTCGGTCCAGCGATCTTCAGTTTGGCCATAAATTCGATAATCAACAGTGTCAATTCAAAATTAAACGTATGGTACCTGGACGACGGTACCATAGCCGGGGACGCTCAGACTGTCCTAACTGATTTAGAAATGATAATACACAATTTTGACCTCATTGGTTTTTAACTAAGTTTTAACAAATGTGAACTTTACATTTCTGAGAAAATAGACACAACCTTGGCACAATCCATAGTCCAAAATTTTAATAGCGTAGCCCCAAATATTAGAATACTTACAAAAGGCAGTCTGAGCCTCCTTGGCTCCCCTATTTTCGGCGAGGCCATTCCACCGCTCCTATCAAGTTCGGTTTCTAAATTTAATGAATTTTCGGACCGCCTCCTTAAAATTAGCAGCCATTCTGCCCTTTTCATACTAAAGTTTCGTCTTTTCGTTCCAAAATTTACTTACCTGCTCCGCTGCTGCCCAGTGTGGAAATTCCCTGATCTAATCCAAGACTTAGATAATGTAGTAAAATTCCAAATTGAATCAATCACAAACATAAGACTCAGCAAACAGGCATGGACCCAGGCCTCCCTGCCAATTAGGTATGGTGGCCTGGGAACCCGTAAAATCTCTAGTGTAGCACTGCCGGCGTTTCTGTCCTCTATCTATAGCTCGTCTGACCTCACAGGAAATATTCTTAAAGCGCCCGTGGCTACAAACTGTGAGGTCGCGTGCTTGGCGGAGGCTGAAACTGCCTGGCTATCTGGACTGAGCCCAAATTTTCCTCCCACACCCAAAATTCAAAAGGCCTGTGATAACATTTCATCTCAAGTCATATACGACACTCTCATCAATAACTCACCTTCTTTAAAAGACCGCGCCAGGCTGGAAGCAGTTGCCAGACAAGAATCCGGGCACTTTCATCGACCCGACCACTCTCCGTCTCGCCATCGGTCTCCGGCTGGGAGCCGAGGTTTGTATCGACCATAGCTGTGCTTCCTGTAGAGCGAGTGTTGACCGCCTCGGCCACCATGGGCTTGCCTGTTCTTCGAGCGCTGGCCGCCTCTCTCGTCACGCCGCGATCAATGACATCCTGCGACGGTCTCTCGTAGGCGCCAACGTCCCCGCAATTCTAGAACCTCAACACATTGCACGGGACGATGGCAAGAGACCTGACGGAATGTCTATGATACCGTGGAGGATGGGTCACCAGCTGGTGTGGGACGCAACGTGCGCCGACACACTAGCTGCGACCTATCTTCCGGCAACCGCCAAACAAGCTGGCGCGGCGGCTGAGATGCGTGAGCACTCGAAGGTGGGCAAGTACAGTTGTCTCGGCGCCCAATACGACTTTGTCGCATTTGGTGTCGAGACACTGGGTCCGTGGCGCCCGGGCGCACACTCGTTTTTCAGGGAGCTTAGTAAGCGGCTCAGGGAGGCGACGGGTGACCCACGTGCCGGCGGCTTTCTCGCTCAGCGGATAAGTATCGCCATCCAGCGCGGGAATGCCGCCGCCATGATGGGCACCTTACCGCGGGGCCCTGGTTTTGTACATATTTTTTAATTTAGTTATAAAGTTAATAAAATATTTATAACTATAAGGTTTTAGTTTAGTCAATTTTATATGTATTAGTGTATATATATTTGGTATTTTAGATATAGGTATTAGTGTATTTTTTATTATAACTAAATAGATTAAACATATGAAAATTACTTCTTAAGCCGAGTAATGTCTTCGCACGAATGCATAGGGTTAGGTACAACTGACAATTTAGGATGAGTAGCGATCGGTACTATCGGTTTTTCGCTCTGACGATTCGGATGTGGAATGAGCTCCTAGCTGCAGTGTTCCTTTGGACTATGACATGGGATCGTTCAAGAGGTATTTAGTCCTTAGTATAGAGGTATATAAACCTCCTTAGTGGCAGGCAACGCATTGGTAGAGCCTTTGGTATTGCTGATGTCCATAGGCGGCGGTGACCACTTTCCATTATTTATTATTATTTATTTAACAGTTTATTGTATACAAGATATACATAGCAAATAACAGGCAAAGTAAAAAATGGCACAACAGGCGCTACTTATTTCTAAAGAAATCTCTTCCAGCAGGCCTTTGGGAGTGTGATGTGATCATGAGACGCTGATGTGGCCCGGATGCCTGTTTGTCTGCCTGTTGTATTACATAAAAAAAATAGAGAAACTATTTACTAGTAAGTAGTCGTCTAACACGACCGTAGTTCACTCTGACCGTAGGTGTGTCACAGACGAGAAAAAGGGTTGTAGCGATCTCTGCTCTGTTTTCATCACGAATATCTACTTCGGAAGCGTCGATATTACGATGCATCCTCTAACAAACAGAGGAAGGAGTGCTGATGATAAAATTAATGCTTTTTTAATATGACTTATATGCAGCCATTTAACGAAATAGCTGATCACCTATTTTGGCCAGGACCTAGTGTTCTTGATTTGGTGGCCAACAAGCGTACGGCCCGCCTAATGGCAAGCAGTTACCGTAGCCTGTGAACATTTGCTATATCAAGGGTATTATAGATAGTTCAACTCAGTTGTGCGCGCGGCGCTACGTGTGCGTGCGCTTGTAAATATACAGCTTTCATTTATGTGGCAGTGACGCGACCACTTGGCGTGCCAATGGCGTGGCGTCATTGTGACGTGTCTGGGTTATCCACACATAGGGCCGCGCGCACAACTGAGTTGAAATATCTGTACTAGCGTTGAAGACTGTACCCATCACTCTCATCATAGGTCACGTCTGCTCTTCATTCCCTTCGAAAATTTCTACTAATATTTTCAAGGCGAAAGTAACTCTGTCTGTCTGTTACGCTTTTGCGGCTAAACCACTGCAGTGATTTGCATTAAATTCGGTATGGATATAATTTAGCACTCATCTGCTAAACTATGTCCATCCTCAGGGATGGACAAAGACTACTTTTTGTTCCCCTCCATTCGGAAACTCGCAAGGTATTGGTACATACAGCGGGACCTCGGGTGGAAAGCTATATTATTCTTATAAGCACCGAAGTATATGCAACGTGTAATACTTCGATACGAATAAAGTTTATGAAATACGAGCAGCAAGCCGAGTGGATGGGAAGTTCTAGCGGCTGATTCAGTTTTTCAACGCCTCTGGCTGAATTATAATTAAGCCATGAGCTCGCTCCGTTGCTAGAGTTAATAAATAGAGGAGAGGTGGCTGCCTGCCGGCCGAAACCCATTCCCGAAATGAAGTTTCATTATCTTTCCGACCGTAATCAGGTCGGAATGGACTATAACTGCAGATTTTATGAAATAAATTTACAAATTGGTCACATAGATAGCTCTTAATACAAGTAAAAGATTAATAAAAGTAAATTGTAGTCTGCTTTCTTTTTCTATCATTGCGATGTGCACATGTCCTGGGGAGTTAATTAAAAATCGAAATGGACCGCCATTATGTTTTATACCTACTAATTTATGTGTGTCCAAAATAAAGATGAATTTCAAATATTAATTTAATTTATTTACATTTAGTTCTTGATAGTTTCGTGTACATATTGAGAAAGGATTGACATTTTATGACAAAAAATTGTGGTTGAATCGCTGCCGTTGCTTTTGCAGGACCTATACTTTTAACGTAATTTCGCAGTACTATTCCTAGAATCCTAAAAGTAATTATTCCCAAATAAACTTACATATCATGCCACGCCAGGCACGGGAAGGAAAGGTCGGCCCACGAAGCGATGGCCTAACGTCATCAAGAATAATATGCGTGCCAATAAGCTCTGGTGATCCAAGGATGCCGAAAACCGAGTGAAGTGGGTCAGGAAGAGTAGGAAGGCGGACCCTAAGCCCTTGCGTACCGCGCGGGACCGCAACCAGGACATAGCGCAAATATGATGTTGAGACTGGTTACGTTTATATACGTAGTTCTTGTTGGGGTAGGTACAATTAATAAGGACAGATACACTTGTGTACTCTCTTCCGGATTAGATTACTCTCATTTGAAGACTACCACTACCATGGTCCTCTCGTGGCGATGGAGCAAACAATTACTTCAAAATATCGAGGTAAAATAATTAAAACCGTGGTGACAATCCTGATAATTTTGACAACTCACGTGTACTTTCTAACAACCACACTTATTGCAACTACAATATTCGACGTCTTTTATGTAAGTACCAAAGGCACAGAACTTTACACAAAAAAAATCTAATCCAGTTTTTACACAATTTAAACAAGTTGCTAATAAGAAACAAGTACCCGGCCTATATAGATAAGTGCACCACACCACAGAAAATACCACACTAGGTGGGCTAACTGCTCGTTACAAACAAGCAGTTAGCCCACCTGATGGAAAGCGATAACGGTCGACATGATCATGAAACAAAAATGAAAAACCGCTGTAGCATTGTCACTGTGAAGTCTGAGATGAAATGCCTCATAGCTGTTTTATCGCTGGCTAATTTATTCTTAAAACTGGAACACAACAGAACCGCGTTACACACCCACGTAGATTCCTCAGGCTTGTTAAGTAAAAATTTATACATTTGGTTTATAGAGTCTAAAGAAGAGCTGTAAAATAGATAGACCTGGAGAGACGACATAGAAATCTTCAAGAAAGGGGTGAAAGCATTTTACGGGGTCGGCAACGCGCTGGTGTTGCCCCTGGTATTGCAAACGTCCATGAGCTGTGTTGCCTGCTTACCATTGTTTACCACCTTAGTGGTATAAAAAGAAATCCTGATTGGACACCAATCGAAGCCTCCAAATCGTTCAGAGACCGACTCCAGCTCTACAATTAGCGACTGGTCGTTGTAAGAATGGAGTTATTCCTCAGTAGACTATTGTTTTTAATTAATTCGCGTGAGTTGCGCCAGAGTTCGGAGTTACCTGCAGACAATTTCAGCAAACCTTGGACGAACTTCGCCGCCGGGTAACTTTCAATTCGTAAGCTTTTGCACGAATTACCAATACAACGCACTGAGGAGATATCGTTTACGTTTTCTATACGGTGGTGGTTTGAATTTTGAAATGAACATATCAAGTCAAACTAAATAGGTACCAACTGAGATTGTTAATAATTTTTTTAGTGTAAATACAGAGTGTCATGGTTAGAAGGAAGTTTTCCCTACAAATGTCACAAGTATTAAAAGTATGGGATTGTTTAAAATAAATAATGTTTAGTCAACGTACTTTCGATATTAATTTGTAGTGTTATAACTCACTTTTTGCTGTATAGTCGACTAGACAGGCAAACATAACGAGTATACGAGTACTCTGTACAACGGTTTTTACATAAATTAACCGAGCATATATATATAAGTTATAAATATTTCAGTAATCGACGATCGTAAATGAAAACAACGTCGAAAGGTATTCGATTTCGGTTTTGACTCTTTCGACAGGAAAAAAAAAATGTAAACAGAGTTTCATACTTAATCCTTTTCAGCCGATAGCTTGGTCGCATTCATCCCATAGTGGATCGAGTTCAGACTAATTGAGTACAGACAATTTAATCCTATTACTGTTTTGATTGAGCGGGGATTGTAAGTACAAATCTGCTTACTTATTAAAGCCGGGTCAACCGAGATATCGTGAAATATTGATTAGGGATTAAGATCCAATAACGACGGAGAAGTTCAGTCTTTGGTATGCAGTCTACACGAAAGTACCTAAATGATATTTTTGTTGGCTAATAGGAAATATTAAAAAAAAAATTCTTTTGAGATATTAAATTAGCCGAAACTAACTGTTTATAATAAGTAATTACGTTTATTCCACTCTGACACAAGGCACAACAAATAAAAACTATTATTGAAAAAAATAGAGATATAAATATTAAAAAAAATACACTTAATGCCGTGTGGTATCCGGCAGAGTAGAATAGCACTAACCCCTTACATTCGTGGGTGTCCTACAAGGCGACTAATGTTTTCGGCAAAAGATCTGCCATGTCCGTACGCTGGTAAATGGGTAGCAACGTTTTCCATTGTTACCTATATTTATAACCCCTATATTATAACTATTATGGCAATAATCTCCTTTTTCGTGGGAGAGGTCCTAAGTTCTGCAGTGGACTGCTATGGTGGAAACGTGGACGTTGTTGTGGAAAATGTTATGGGGCCACATTCAGCAAATTCTACGACAGTATAATTCTTACATCTTTTCTTTATCGTCTCTCTAACTTTATGTATTGTAAAAACCTCTCAGCAGTTACAAGTAACGGATGTGTTCTTGTGACGTGTAGGTACGAAACTAGGTTGAACGAATGGCTATAATTCGATACAATGGCTCCTCTGAGAGTCTTAGAGCCGTGCTGCTATTCCACTGTGCGGAAATGGGATGTAACTAGTATGTTACGCTTCTTGTGGAAGCTAGTAGCTTGTTAAGTTTGTGCTATGTCTAGTGATAAAAGCATTTGTCTGGCGATACCACTGCGGTCATGTACCAATGACTCTTTTCTGAGTTATGTGATGCTTTTACGGTGAGGGAAAACATCGTAATTAAACCTGCACATTCGGGCGACTAAATGTGTAACCGTGATCCTCTGGTAGCAGGGTCACGGAGGTCAGATGGCAGTCGCTTTATTGTAATGATCTGATCTGCCAAATCCTGGATCATGGTCAAGGCGGACCCCGAACCTTCGTGCGCGAGAGCACAACCATGACATTGACGCCAAGATGAGTATTTTCTATTTTTTATTGTCTGGCGATGGATAAGAAATGAATGAAGAAGGGATGGAATGGGTGGGACGGGTGTGTAAGGAATGCCTGAAGTTTTGCGAGATGATGAATGAATGAGACAATTTCGTAACGTTTTCGTGAGCGGCCGGCATCATTGATACGGGTGGCGGAGCGGGTGAGGTGACAGGCGGCTGGCGCATGACCACAGATTGATTGATCGTAATTTCTTTTTTGTAAGGATTGGTTTTTTACGGTTCTGGACTCAAGTTCTTTTGAGCCATGACTGATCATGCCACGATCATGCATAAAACGAACCTTTGCTGGCGCGATGATGCCAAGGCGCATAGGTATTCATTACTTGATTAATATATATGAAGCAGCTGCATGACCTCATTCCGCCGTCCCCTATCCGCCATCGGGAGACACGATCCGGGCGAGCGCTTCATCCTTATGTCGTAGATCTTCCAACTATCCGCACGAGCCGCTTTGGCTTGACTTTTATAATGCGTACGGCTAAGGAGTGGAACGCGTTGCCTGCGAGTGTGTTCCCTGATGAATATAATCTGGATGCCTTCAAGGCTAGAGTGAATAGGCTGTTCCAAGACGGGCATGCTCCATCTTCGGCCGCATCGTCACTTACCAACAGGTGAGATGGCGGTCAAATGCTTGTCTTGTTTAATATAAAAAAAAATTTAAAGTTAGAAAATGACATATTATGTTTATGACGTTTGAAAGATGATACCGCGTATCCAATTCAAATAAATATATCTTGATTGATTCTATTGTTGTAGTATTTGTTACAATATTGGTCGTCTATGATGCTGTAAAGTTTGTTTTCAGTAAATAAATAAATAGGAGGTGATTATTATTTCAGACAATGTTCGAGCTCAAAAACGATTTTTCTTAAAATACGTACATTTTTATGGAAAAGCCTTACATTATAGGCGGTCAAATTAAAACCAGAGAGCTTATATTTCCGACTTTGTGATATTGGACGTCCGAGGTTTCGTTAATTAATGAAATTTCAGCGAACGGCACTTGGTGGGCTGTACCTTTGATTGGTTGGTGTGCTATAAAGTTTTCTGTAAACATACAAAGAGAGAGAGAGAGAATAATCCTGTATTCTGTGAAATATAATTTCGAATGGGATATGGGATAACTGAAAAGTTAT
The DNA here is from genome assembly GCA_907269095.1 of Blastobasis adustella. Taxonomy (NCBI): domain Eukaryota; kingdom Metazoa; phylum Arthropoda; class Insecta; order Lepidoptera; family Blastobasidae; genus Blastobasis; species Blastobasis adustella. The sequence goes on along the minus strand of OU026128.1, from coordinate 8,889,518 downwards.
TTTCGCGAGTTCCTAGAAATGGGGATCTCTATTTTAAAAGCGAGTTATAATTGTTTTCTCATATGTTTCATATTTTCAGGTTAATAAAGTAGAAATTGGAGAATAATTTAAATTTTGAAGAATTGTTCAGTAGACTGTGTAAATGGAGAGGCAATGAAAATATTATGTTATTGACTCTATTCAAATCAGAGGGAGATCATGTCGGGACAAAATTATATTAAAAGGTAAAGTTGTTTCTTTACACTCTGTGGCAAGGAAAAGCTTAGAAAAGTTATTCATGCGAAGTAGATTATGAACAGAGCACAATATGCAGAATTATAGCGGCTTAAATAGAGGATAGAGATACTACTTTAAGTAGGAAGCCATGTCAAATGAAACTTTCGTAAACTAGTAGAAAGCTATTAAAGTCGAATGGTATTTTAGCAAATTTGAGTAAAGTTACAAAGCAAATTTTCATTCTATAACTAGTATACTTCAACTACGAGAAAGTACGAACAGATTACGTAATAAAACCCGACAATTCTGGCGCGTATATCGCTTTGTCAAAGAGTTAGCTCCCCACCAGACACATATTGTTCGCCGCGAACTCGAAGAATGTGCAGTTTCATACAAATAACAGGGCGAAACTCGTCGGTGACGTCACGAGTTGGCTCCGTTGGCTCACGAGTGGAAGTGGAAACTTCCGCTACGTTCCGGAGAGGGACACTTTGGAACAATATGGCAACTTTTTGCGTTTGCCGTTCGACAGTGAGCGTCAGCCGATCGGTGCGCGAACGATATTAAACGCGTAGAAATCTCGCATTACCGTATCGAGTACTGGGCGGTTTTGCGTGGTTTAGAGCACTGATTGCACGGTCAATTACAAACATATTAATTTGTAATGTAAAATAATACGATAAAGCCAAGAAAATGCAATATCCATTTTGTGGTTTTTTAATTGAGTTATTCTACTCGTATACTGTAACCGTGGTTAAAACAAATTTTCAGAAATACGCAAATTGAAATACTTCGTAAGTAGTAACTAAATTTTCTCTCGTACAGAGGACGACGCTTAAGTCCAGCAGTGTACTGTCATGGCCTGTTGATGAACTAAATTAAATCTTCATATCAGCCGATAGACGCGCTCTGCTGGGCATAGGCATCCCCCAGAGATCTTTACAGTTGAATTCTTTACCAGGTCGTAGGTCCACCTCGTGGGAAGTCTATATAGTCGCGTTGCGTCTTCCGGTACGTGGTTGTCACTCGAGAACTTTACTGCCTCATCGGCCATCTGTTCTTCGAGCTATGTGCCCTGCCTAGTGCCACTTTAGCCTGGAAATCCTTAGGACTATGTCAAATGAGCGATGACTGAATTAAATACCAGTATACTGACATCAAATTCAAAGTAAATAATTACACAAATAACTTTTAACATAGTCAAGATAAAAATACCTAGCCTTAGGTACATACGATGTGTAACAGAACAGACGTTAATTTATTTAATCGGTCCAGTGGTCCCACTACACACGAAAAGAGTGCAAATACGAGGATTAGGTTCGGGCCTTAGCTCACGTTAATTGCAATTTGCGGCCGTCCGCTGCAAGAAAGGAAACTTTGTTAAAATAAATGGTAAAACTTTAAAACACTGCTAATTCTCATTTACAGTGGCATCCCGTTGAAAACGGATCTTCGTTCGCTAAGTTGGTTGAAATTTATTTCGGCCTAGATTGTAACTGTTTAGCGTCCTAAAATATTGGCCAACTTTTTTTGTGATTACGGTCTAATTAATATTTCTGGTAAGGTGAGGGAATACATCGTGAGGAAACTTGCATATTAAAGCGACTGAATATGATGATGATCTAATTTTGTCGTGGGTGACCCAAAAAGCGATGGATTGACATCGCTGAGTCGGATGCGAGAGCCAACGGCATACGACGCGAGGATGCCGAAGACCGGGCGAAGTGGATAAGAATGTGTAGGAAAACGGACCCTGGCAGAGGCTGGGATAAGCGCTAGGACAATGATGATGATCTAATCTGGTCAACTTCTCCTGGTAGCAGGGTCACGGAGGTCAGATGGTAGTAGCTCCATTGTAATTACCCGAGTTTCCAAATCCTGGATCAAGGTCAAGGCGGAACCCGGGCCCTAGTGCACGAGAGCACAACCGGGACAGTAACGCTAAGATGACCTAATATTTCTGGCATGTACACAGTATTTTTAATATACTTGCTTAGAGATATGTTCCACAGCGTGCTTAAATAGGTCACAGTCAGTCAACTGTTCTAAAATAAAGAGCATAATTTTATTCCGTTGAAGCCAATTCTTATACCATACATCTCCATAGTCTTGCCTAGTTTAAATCAAATTGTCAAAGTGTCGATTATTGCTTAAAATCTATCATCTCTCCCTCTCTTAATTCTGGGTGGGCTTAAAACCAGCTCATGCTGCGCCCATACTTATTCCACCACTGTCCAAGATCTTAAAATATAATATGTATGTATTAAATACGAGTATGTACTACTACTTAAAAACTTACTCTCTTGCTGCATTTTGTGAGGAATAAATGATTTTGTGTCTATATTTGTGCATACATAAAGCTCACTATGCAAAGGCAGAGACTATGAACCGCTACATTAATCTGTCCGTCAGGACTACAACTCCCCAGCCTCACATATTTCCACAATTATTTTCGTACATCTTATTCTTACCAGTTCGGACATAGCTGTAAGAACATTACTGATCTGATCAGTGTATGTTTTTCTGGGTCCTTCTCTTAAGGGCTAGCTTTACATAGCTAGTTTTTGTTGAAAAGCAATAATTTTTAGATTTAAGTAATTAAGTTCTTAAGAAAAGAAAATCCTTCAAAAATAAACTTCATTAGACAGGGTTGTCCAATTTTTAGTACCAAAATAGTACGAATGAATCGTAGTTAGTATTACATACCTACTTAGTTAGTATTAAATGGACTGATTTTGTGGGTAAATATCAGCTATAGAATACTCAAATCTACCGCTGAATCAAAAGCCCCTTAGGATAACTGGTAGTATTACAAACAATGTAGGTATTGCCAAGGCAAGCTCAGAGTCCTTCTTGAAGCGACCGAGAACGTTGGTAATTCGAAACTAGTGTAGTACAAAGCAAATACCCATTTCATCTTCCTTTGTAAGTTGCTATGCAATTGTTTAGAACCAATTATTGTACCGCCGTATTAGCTTGTTTCACGAATAATATCTACATCTATCTTGCGCAATAGTGAATTATTTTTCTATAATTTGCTTATTATGGTATAATATATTTTTTGCAAGCTTTTATTGTAAGTTATCCGTCAAAATTTGCTAACAATTTATCGTGCATTTGTTGGAATCCGATTGAGTTGAAATTTGGTATACCTATGTAACTTGGATGACAATGCATTAATATAGTACGATGAAGCTGGTTTGATGATGGAGTCGGAAGGTGGTCATAGGAACAAATGAACGCAATAAGATGCATCGTGTTTGGGCTCTTTGGAATGGTCTTGATGAGTAAATACTATACCGAGCGATAAAAGCTTGCTAATTGAAAACATATTTTTCATTTGAGAACTTATTAATCTTAAGGTCGTGAGACTTTAACTTTCGTTCACATTGTGTCATTTGCACAATTATGATTTATTATTTTTACCTTACATATCTTGCTACTAGGTGTGTTGTATTTTACGGTGGGCAAACAGTCAAGCTGGCCACCTGATGGAAAGTAGTCACCGCTGCCTATAGACATTAGTAACACCAAGAGTATCGCCAATGCGTTGCCCACCTCTATAACAAGTAGTTGCTTTGGCAGCAAAAAGGCAAATGCCCCTCCACTGCCAAAGCTACGGTTCCCCAAATCCCCACCCCATGGAGCACTGGAGACCTTACTCACCGGCCGGCAGAAACACAATACTATTTAAAAGAGCGATAGCACACGATACAAGTGTTTATCGCTGTCAAGCCTTATACGGATGCTGTATTTTTTCATAAGAACAAAAGACGTGACGTACTTTCAACATCCTCGACCACAGCTGCCAGAGTTTTGGTAGATACTAGAACTTGCAAAACTCACAACCCGTAATATTTTCCTACAAACAACTTTATGTAGATTCGCTCAAAAATCAGTATGTGACCTACAATGGTTCCCACGGGCTCTCGTATTCAGTGGGAGCTGTTCACAAGAGCTTTGTGCGCTCGCATGACCCGTTTTATTATGGAAATATGGGCGCATACTGGCGGCTTGTACGCTCCTTCACTACTCACTACCTACACATGGGGAATAAGGTAGGAACGCGATCTCAATATTTATATAATTGCTTGTTATGCCGCCCCGGCTACGGTGGCTTACAATGCGCTTTCTGGGCAAGATGCGTTACTCAGTATATGTATACATACACTAGCATTATAGGTGCAGTGATCTGGCAGAGTAGTATTTAGCACAATCCCCTTACGTTGACGGTGGGGACCCTGAGACTGGTGGAACAGTCTCTGGAGTATATTATTGTTAATATGATAGAGACAGACCAGCTAGTTAGCTAGTATTATCTCGCAGGAGTGTCGGTGGCCATGAGTCGTAAGCGAGAGGCACCGGGTTCGAATCCCACTGCGGCCATGTACCTATAACTCTTTTCTGGGATATGTACAATAAGTTCAATGCTAACCGATGCTTTTCTCGGTCCCTCATGACTGAGGATCGTGGTCTGATGAGTACATCTTCGAGCGCACGAAATGCCTTCGCAGAATCTGTTGGATGGCGCAACCTTCTACTGGTCGGTCCATCTAGTTGGTGACCGATGCTCTTACGGTGAGCGAAAATATCGTAATGAAACCTGCACATTCAGGCGACTGAATGTGTAACCATGATCTAAGTCACGGACGTCAACATAATTTGGCAGTCGCTCCAATGTAATTATCTGATCTGCCAAATCCTGAATCATGGTCAAGGCGGACCGTAGGCTCTCGTGCGCGAGAGCACAACCCCCAGATGAGAGGCAGACCAGCTACCATTTCCGAAAACCAGAAAACGGGCGCCCGAATTGATTGATTGATTGAGTGATTCTACAGAATGAAAAATGAGGTAACCGCCACAAAGACTTCCGCTCGCATTCATCGGCATTTATTAATTATAATTATGTGTTATTTACGATCAAAGACTCAAAGCAAGTCAGACTGAAGCAGACTGAAATCTCAATAATAGGTAAGCCGGGACGAAGTTGATCTCGTTAAACGAATTCAAGCACACTCCAGCTTCAAGTGTTGGGCCCTATTTACAAAGATCCGAGTTTTTTTTTCACTACTTATTATTTTAATGACGTGCTTTGAATTCCAACTGTACTTATGAGTACCTTTCTCAAGGAATTTAGTGTTCATATACGAAGTGTTTTACAAATAGAATGAGATTGTCGCGCAGAATTTTATTTTGATACAGAAAAGAAACAGTAATTCGTTTATTGAGTCGTAATAATGAAATATCAATTTATCGCCTCGTCTGCCTTGATGTTAAAGTATTCCATTGTTTCGTACAAGAGTGTGTAAGCGGTAGCTATCGCCCATAAAATCTACATATCACGCATTTAGGTTTTCAGGCAACAAAAATGCAACCGCAGGTGCGTTGTCACTGTGAGGACTATGATGAAATACATCATGCCTGTAATTTCGCTGGCTACCTTATCCTTCAAACCGGAACACAACAATACAAGAATTGTTGCTTAGCGGCAGAAATATCTAAATAATGAAAGCAAATTCGCTGTAGTCTTCTATCTGTTTCTAAGCTTACTTTTGCTAAACCAATTAACGGATTTTGATACGCCTTTGACTATCATTTGAAGAATTTCTGCTGGAAGGTTTATATATTATAGTTGAGATAAGCCGAGAATATCTGCACGAAGCCAGGACTGGACGCTAATTGTTGTATAAACATTGTTACTGACTTCAGTTTATTTGTTTCATGAATCATGACTTTTGTAAAAGGTTAATTTGTATTGAGAGATTGAGATACGAAAATGAATTTTGCTCTACCAGGTGCAGATTGGATGCTGACATGAAGTTGCTAAAAATGGAGTGGCAACATTTGTATTGTTTATTTTTGGAAGGTAATATACATACATAGTTACACACTCCATCCCGTATCCTATAGATGTAGGCAGAGATAATGGAAGGAAATATGGCAAATCTAATTTAATGTGAGTTTGGTGTTATGTATACATCTTGTGGCGACATTAGGTAACTTCAGAGTTTTTAAGCGCTTCTGCCATAACTACGAGTGTAATTGGAAACAAATTATCAGAATCAGGTAGTAGGACTCTGTCAAACCTGAGGAGTCCGCCTGGGTGAGTACCACCGCCTGATCTATTTCTGCCGCCAAGCAACATTGCTTGCATGATTGTGTTCTGGCTTGAAGTATGAGGTAGCAAGCGAAATTACAGGCATGACGCATTTCATCTTAATCCTCACAGTGACAACGCACCTTCGGTTCTGCATTTTTTTTACCTGGAACCAAAATGTTTGAATTGTAGATGTTATGGGCGTCAGTTACCACTTACCATCAGTGGCTGCCTGCTCGTTTGTCATTGAGTAGCATAAAAAAAAAATACCTAATTATTCAAAGTCCGTAGTGCGTTGTTGTATGCAGACATTTATTGTTGTACTGTAACAGTAATTCAGATAAATCTCAAAATCGAATCTGACTTGTCACATTACAGGCACTTGTAGTTACTTTTGTTATTAACATTTAACCATAAATAATGCATTTCTTATTTGTATTTTTGATATTTGATTGTCATTTACCAATATTAACATATGTTTCATTTATTATTTTATTGAATATTTTACCTCCTGGGTAATTTATTAATTAGATGAATTTATTGACATGATTATCTCTATTTTTATATAAAACTTTGGATTATTTATTTATTTTGACATTTATAGATTTTTATGTCAGTTTTACAATTATGTAAATTTTTAAAATATTTTCTATTTATTTTGACGATCTCTTTTATAAATATATAGTGATAAATGTTATATTATTATGTAAACTGTAAAAGAGTAATAAATAAATCTAAAATCTAAAATCTTGCTCGTCAGCTGTGAGTAACTGACGAGTAAGTATTATAGTTGTATTTAAAATCGAAGTTACATTGCAGACGAAAGTTACCAGCGAATGTAACCATGATAATGAATGGTTTAAATACCTACCATATACAATGGTACGTCCAAAGACCTATATATACTAGGGTACGCTCGATTGTTTCGCAGTTCTATAGCTTTGGGCTCCGTACCGCCTCCAGAAATCAAATTACCGTCACTATTTCAATTGGACGCCGGCGTTCGTTGAATGCTATCAATTCCTCGTATGCAAGTGTGCTAGCGACTTCCGTGTAATACATTTTACGGGTAGCTTTAGAATTGACTTCTTACATAAGTACTGGGATGAGCATACACTACAGGTTTTAAGCTTTCGTGGCTAGTCACTACACTTTTACACGGGTTTATTACCACGGTTAGTATTGTTTTTACCTCGATATTTCGACGCAGTTGCAAGCGTGAACGTCACTAGTAGACTGGTGCCTCTGTGTGAAATTGCTCCTAAGGAGAGGCCTCATTCGGAAACGACGATAACTTGTGCTATGAAAATGTGATGAGCATACACCGCATTTGCCTCTTCCACATCAAAGGGATAGGTAGGAACATATACTCGATTTATAATTTAGTATTAAAATAAATAACATCTGTGCTCCCCTAACAGTACCTACAACCTCAACGTCGTTTCCTCATCTTATGAGATGGCGGTCAAATGCCTGCAAGTTTATTACAAAAAAAAATCTAACGTGAAAACTATTTTTTTATTACCTAGAGAGAGGCACACAGTCACCTGATAGAAAGCGGCCACCAAGCAGATACCGAGTGGACTTATAAAATATTCTTAAGTTAATCTATTAACTGGAAAATCACGCCAAGCAAGATTCCTAAGGTGAATTTTGTTACAAGCAGATACTGGAACGGCCAAAAATACTCGCCAAAGATATCGCCTCGGTAGGGTTGATCCGAATAGAAGTCATCAACTCATCAGTTACGCAATGTCAAAACAGATTACCGGTGCGAGGGCCCCCAGGTGGGACCAGAGGGCCAATCTCCGCGGACCCTCCCCCAGAAATCAAATTAGCTCCACTATTTCAGTTAAAACGGCGCGGCTAATTCGGGCCCTCCTACTGGGTGTGGAGCGTACCCCGCCGTGTCTATACGCTGTATGGCGTTCGTAATAACTATGAAGGTGTGAGATTGAAGAGATGTGGAATTTTGCAAGGTTATTAGAGAGATAGACACCCGTATTCTGTAACCCCGGGCGGACCCTGGGCCCTCGTGTGCCCTTATGGGTGCTATTTTTGAAACCGCTTACATCCACGCGAGCGTTCGCGTGCGCTCCTTATTAGTTTTACACTCTTGGCACAATGCTAGAGATAGAAAAGACAAACATTTGAAGGTGTGCGCTCGCGTGCGCTACCTATCTCTTTCACTGGTAAGTTGCTTGAGATAGAAAAGACACGCATTAGATGTTCAAGTTTAGGAGACATGTGCTAAAAAACTTAACCTTTACTATGGGTCTTAATAGTGCGCGCGAACGCTCAGGCACTGACAATATTTGAGTGGCGATCGGCACTATGCTTTCGTTTGTAATGAACAAAATTGACCAAACATAGAGCCTATTGACCGTTCAAGCGTTCATTTAGCCGACGTGAGTAAGTACGCAACCAATAGTAAAGCTACTTTACTTAGACAAGTATTGTTTGTCAATACGAGTGTATTTTTAATGTCGATCTCCGCGTAAAATTCGGCTACTACGTTCCGAACCCGTTCCCGTGGGAATCGCATTTAATTTCGGGAAAAACTATAGTTTGCCTTTGTTTTTCGTTGACAATATAGCATTCTATAGGTGAAAGAATTTTCTAAATAAGTTAAGTAATTTTTGAGTATATCCATTGCAAATAAACCGACAAATAGTCAAATATTTTCTCTACTACACGTTACTATTTTTAAACGGGGTGGCCACAGATGTACACAGAAGCATACATCCATATTGTACCTAATTCTCAGTCATTCAAACTTGACACGGGGCAAGTCTACCGCTCATTCATTCATAAACTTATTTCTCTACTTGACAGCGGTTCTATTCGGATTGACGAGCGCTACAATAGTATAGTTTTTTTTAAATAGCTGCGTATGACGGAAGCTGCGTGTCGGTAAATATTGGTCAGTTGACTAAAATAGGCTCGCAATGTACGCAATGTTAGTTTAATGATGTAGGTTGATGTTGACGTGAATACTGTGAATATTGTCTGTGTCTACAACATAATATGTATGTTTAATTATCTATCTATCCAAGCCCATGATGAAGCTTGACGTTTCCTCGAAGTCAGTGAAGAGCGGGGTGGTGAAGGGTGACGGAGCGGCGCGTTCAAACGCATTGATTTGTATTGTATTGGTTCCCGAAAGCAGCGGCGCAGTTAGAATAATGGTCGTAGCAAGCTATACGGAGAACAAGGTGGAATTTATATTCTTACTATTTTCGGTACTACTTAATTATCTTCAAGATGGGAACCATTCATGCACGAAGAAGGAATTTATGACGGTAAACCTACGACAGTAATATATAATGATCTATCTTCAGCCCATTATTTTTTTGTTGTGTTTGTAACTGGCAAGGCAAGATAGTAACAATAAATAAAAGAAAAAAGAATACAAGGTGAACAAGGTAGGTAGAGTAGGGTAGGGTAGGGCTAGAGTAGGGTAGGGTACGGTATGGGAGGATAGGAGTGGGTGAAGAGTAGAGTAAGGTAGGTGTAGACTAGGGTAGGGGTAGGGTAGAGTAGGGTAGGGTCGGGTTGGGGTAGGAGAACACGCGAACGATGTCGTGGCGGGCCAGCTAGTACCTAATAAAACAGCGTTACATTACCTATTCAGAACACGTAAAACATCAAACAGCAAAACCCAAATTCAACTTCATTCGATATTAAAAAATCAGTGGAACAAATAAACATTTCAATAATATTAATCCAAAATAGATACTCCAGTGTACACCCGTTTATGTGTGAAATTTACGGACCAATGGAATGGAAATTGACAGGCGTCCCTTTTGCGGGGCTCCGATTCTAATTCTGATCCAATTAGAGAGATTACGAGTAATCTGGCAAAGGTTATTCTAGTGACATGTGATATATGTACGATAGAGGGTAGAATCTACACCATGTACCTATACTATAATAAAATGTTATTATTATTTGTTATTGTTATGTGATCCTTTACAACAAATTTTTAATTTCCTTCCATGAAAATATTTATTGCGCTGGCCCAGCGACTGAATGAGGATCTTAGTCTCCGACAGCATATGATGACACTAGATAATTTAGGTGTTCGCCCGCATACAATTAGGTTAAGTTCCGGACCCATCCCGTAGGAACCACCTAGAATTTCGGGATAAATTCTTGCTTAACTACATTACTGCTAAATTTAATCAATATCCGTTGAGTCGTTATAGCGTGAAGGGGTAACATACACCCACATATCCTTACAAACTTTCGCATTTTTAGTAGTAGTACGAAGAATGATGTTAGTGTAGATGCAGTCTACGACGCAGTACACCTGTCTATTAAATACCTTTCACTCCTGCCATAAAAAGATCCAGGAAAAAAATATGTGCAGGCAGTGAGTGACGGGCGTTAAGCACCACCTTCTGTTTTAAATCAGTCTCAACGAAGACGTTTCTGGCAAGTATATGTTCACTCGAAGAATACGATGTAAAGCCATATAAAACAAAGTCCTAGTCTCCAAACTTGGACAAAGTTTCGAAGGAAATTGTCCATTTGTTTGTGCAATTAGTTGTAACTTCGCCAGACTACGCTGCCCCTGTCAAAATTACTACGCTGGGCGTTTAATGTCATAAATGTTATTTGATTTATTATGTAGCTAGCTTCTTAAAATGGGATTATTTTCAGTGGAACAGTTAAGATAGTTATTCTACGAATTCCCAACTGATGTAGACGAGACAGGCGATGACATTCGTACTCTGTAATTGGTACCTCATTTCAATATTTCTTAAAATATTTGAAAGTTGAAAGTCATCGCCTGTCTCGTCTATATCATTTGGGAATCCCAAGAAATGCAACAGAAAGTCCTGAGAGCAGCCTTATGTGCCGGTACATAAGTTTGGATAAGTCAATTAAAATTATGTGATGACTTGATTCTTACCTACTTGTGATTATTTATAAAAAGTGTGTTATAAATGTTATGCCAGTTTATATCTTAAATATTAATAAACCAAAGGAATTATTTTCTGTATATAGTGAGATAGTAACAGTAAAATGTTAAAATTGCCTAGGCAAAATTTAAATTTAAATATTTTTTCTATCTAGGTACAGATTTGCGGCAAGCCTCCTGGGACAATTCTATCTATGGGTTTGGTGATTTATTTATTTAGTTAAGTTGTATGAGAAATAATAATTCGTTTTATATTAGGTAAAAATTTGAATACTCTGGCTTTAGTTTTAAATATAAATTTAGAAGAGCGAGGGTGGTTACAGGCTTCGCTTCTAGTTCGTATTGGAGGTCTAGGCATAAGATCGATTGCCAGTGTTCCGGTATCATGTGTCAGGAGTGCTGGGCCAATTTCTCGCCACTTGAGCCTTAATAATATCACTCGCCGAGCCTTTACTAGACCTTTATGGAATGACCTTGATTCCGTGGAATTTGGGAAGGCCTCTGGTGTGGGAAGCTACTAGCACCAACATATTTGCGCCTTCACATGTTTCCAAAATACAGGGTTGGGCTGAAGCGGCGGCAGAGTCCGCTAAAGCTCTCAAACGGCTCAAATATAGTAAACTTTTGGGGTAGAAATACTGGGTCGATGGGGACCGGGAGCCTATTGAATATAAAGATATCCCATCACATCAATTTATGTAAAAATTTGCCAAGTATTGTGACTCTCCCTTAAAATATCTAAGGTGGAGCCAAGTCTGACAGTACTTTTAAACAAATATTCTGCAAATTGTACCGTAGTTCTCTTTTAATTATACCGAGTAAATAATAATATTTAAACTGTCGCGTAAATAATAATAAAAGAGCGTCGGTGGCCGAGCGGTTACAGTATCCGACTCGTAAGCCAGAGGTCCCGGGTTCGAATCCCGCTCAGGCCATGTACCAATGACTGTTTTCTGAGTTATGTACATTAGTTGAGTACTAACCGATGCTCTTACGGTGAGGGAAAACATCGTGATGAAACCTGCACATTCAGGCGACTGAATGTGTAACCATGATCCAATCTGGTCAGGTTCCCCTGGTAGCAGGGTCATGGAGGTCAGATGGCAGTCGCTCCACTGTAATTACTTGACCTGCCAAATCCTGGATCATGGTCAAGGCGGACCCCGGGCTCTCGTTCTCGAGAGCACAACCGGGACATTAACGCTAAGATGATGAATAATATTTAAACTAATGATCAATATATTTTATGCATCTCGATGTCCTTGTAGACCTTTATTTGATCTCATTTATAAAAATTATTTTTAATTTGGCACTCACGAAATATAAAATTTAATATAAAGTTTAGGCAGTTTCTTCAGTCAGTAACAAAGACATAAAGAGCTCGAAAATGCGTTGAGTTGTTTTAAGAAAAGGTTGTGCTTGTCTGCTGGACTTGGCGGGGGGGCACTACCGTGCCCCCTGATATCATTTTGTCTCGTCGAGGCAAGTTGTGATCAAAATGCTGCCCTTTCATTGGCACAGCGTTTGAGCATTGACATTCAGCGGTTTATTAGAATAGTTTTTTAGTTTTAGTTACACTATTTAGTTTAGACGCAGCGTGGGTAGTCCTCCCCCAAGGTGGACCGACGACTGGTAAAGATCACAGGTACTATTTGGATGCGGAAAGCACAGGACCGGCCTTTGTGGAGATCTCTGGGGGATGTCTGTGCCCAGCAGTGGTCGTCTTTGGGCTGATATGATGATGATTTAGTTTTTGTTGTTCTTAATAAAGTTCAATTTTCAAGTTCGTAAATATAATTGTTACATACAACAGTAAATTTAATTTGACATACATAAATAAAAATAATATTTAACATTTTTACAAATTCCAGTAATTATTATAAAATATTACAAAGTATCTTTACGTCTCTCAAGATTTGGCACTTATGTATTATAAAATCCATGCGCCCAGCGGAGTTATTCAACCTCATGCGGAAGCAAATTGATTCCTCGCACAACGCCGAATATGGAAACAGATCCTGTTCAATTGAAATTGAGGCATATCGAATCTATAAAAACAATTTTCTTCCCCGGCTTGTTGATATAGGAGCACAAAATAGAAGTGAAGGCATTTCGGATATACATTTCTACGGCATTTTGCTGGAAATTGTGTATGAAGCTTGTACGTGACTACACCCGATCGGGTTAGTTGGAATCTTGCTCGACGCTGCGAAGTTTTGCTGACTCTAGACATGGACAGTGGAAGTAAATTAGCACTTTTGCTACTTTCATCTAGGGTTATATATTGTAAGTATTACAATTACTAAATACTACGTAGAACCATACATGACAGTAGCTGCAATAAGCAATAACTGTCATCGTAAACCACTGGCATATTGATCAGTTTCGCAGCAGATATATCCTAAAGTTTAGAAATAAACAAGTGGCTTAAAAACTTTCACGTATCCCCCTGATCTCATACATTCTGTGAGGATACCGTACACTGATTCCTTCTATTTTAGTGAAAGCAAAAACCTGATGACATGTTTTAAAGCTAAGTCACTAAGTTGTATGTAAGAAATTATTAGTTTAAATAAATATTTCAAGGGTTTGTGAACTAAAAATCGTCATAGCAATGTAACTGATTTTCAAATTTAATAGTTTGCAGTGTACGTGGGCCAGTGAGAAAGCGGAGTTCGACGCAAACTACGGCTAAAGTTGCCCCCGCGACATGAAAAATGCATTTAGTTTCAGCTACGGACCGTCTATACAGTGCCTATTGGAACCCTAGTCGGTGAGCTGTATGAGCAATGTAATTTTTTTATTTGCATCATTTGATTAAAGTTTTCAGCATTGTTGCATTTTTCAATTACATATTTTGGTCAAGGGCACCTAGAGCTAAATAGCTTGACACCTCAGTTTACAGTATGATATTTTAATGTTTACAATTTTTACAATAAAAACTCATACAAAATCAAAATCATCAAATCTATTCTATTAATCATCAATCTATTAATCATCAAATTTATTTATGATTTATAAATTTTTAAAATCATTTATTGAAATTAATTCTTTTTGACATTTATTTATTTTATTTACCTATACTTTATTTAACATTGAGTAATCACTTATTGCATTTTCACAAAAAATTATAAATCTAATTTAATAATTGTATTTAAATAATCTTTAGGCCTTTTCCACATCTGTATAACATCTAATATAGCCATGGACTGACACCCAAAAGGGACTGCGCGCTTCTAAGACAACAACCGGTCCGAGCGAGAGTCACTATCGATAGTCATGTGTCCCTTTCTAACAGTGTAAACACAATGTTATTGGCATAATAACCGTCATTCTAAATTGACAAGTGTCATGTTTGGTGTTGCCATTATTGGAGAAATATCTCTACTGTGAATTTGGCATTATTTTGGGGTAATCCGTACAATCCGAAAAGTAATTGTCAATATACCTTTTGATCTACTGAACGTTTGTACGATAAACGTCGAGTCGACTTAATTATTAACCTACGACTTTTTGTTCAACAAAACAGACAAAAGAGTTCGGAAACGTTTGGTCCTACAACACTAGATCCTAAATAAATATGATAGTATTCGTCGAGGTCTTACAGAATACAGCAGTTGTGTTTCTGCCGGTGAGTAAGGTTTCCAGTGTTCCATGGGAAACCGTGACTTTGGCAGTGGGGGGGCCGTCGTTTCATATTCGCTGTTACTTGGCTGAGCGGGGGCGGTGTGTTGGCGCAGCGGTCAGGGAGACCTAGTGAAACGGCTGTCCGCTGGCCGCCCGCAGGCTTAACGGGCTCCCGAATCCAGGGAATACTTAATTTCCGCCCTGGGAGGCTGAGCTGCCAGTCTCGCGAAAAGTCTCTGGCGTAATGTTCGTGCCGGAGGAGGAGACCGGAGTGCACTCGGATGTTACGTCAGGGGGGGGGGGGACGACGACTAGGGGCCCATCAGCAAGAGAGCGAACGCTAGAGCAAAGTTCGCCTTCGATAGCAGAATTGGCAAGCGACTAGCGAGCTACCCCTCTGGTAGCCGGGCTTTCTGGTCGCTCGCCAAAGCTGCCGAAGGAAACTTTAGTCAGTCGTCTTTTCCACCACTGCGTTAACCTGACGGTACCCTGGCCCATAGTGCAATAGAGAAAGCCAACTTGCTGGGTGTTCTCTTTGCCTCAAGCTCGATACTGAATGATGGAGGTGCCGACCCGCCTACCATTCCGTTGTGCGGCAAATCAATGCCTGAAATATCCATTTCTCAGCGAAAGGTAGGGCGAGCTCTGTTCTCTCTAGATGTTCCAAAGTCGAGTGGGCCTGATGGTACTCCGGCAGTAGTGCTTAAAGTGTGTGCTCCCGAATTGTGTCCGGGACTAACGCGCCTCTTTGCACTCCCATATTCCACTGGGATAGTCCCGTCTTCATGAAAGACTGCCCACGTGCACCCTGTGCCCAAAAAGGGCGACAGATTAGATCCATCGAATTACAGGCCTGTCGCTATTACCTCCCTTCTCTCTAGGGTGATGGAGCGAGTTATAAACTCACAGCTCCTTAGTTACCTAGAAGAACACGATCTCTTGAGCGACCGTCAATATGGTTTCCGACATTGTCGCTCAACTGGTGATCTTCTAGTGTACCTAACACACCGTTGGGCTTTAGCTGTTGAGAGTCAAGGTAAGGCACTGGCTGTTGGCCTAGATATAGCATACATATCCTAGGTGTCGACATCTCCAGTGACGTCCAGTTTAGCAGTCATTTGGAAGAAAAGGTCAAGCTCGCATCTAAAAAGCTCGGTGTGCTTAATATATCAAAGCAATACTTCACGCAGGGACAACGGCTTCTCCTATATAAGGCTCAAGTTAGACCCCACATGGAGTATTGCTCCCATCTTTGGGCGAGAGCATATATATCAGCCTTGTGACTCGATCCAAAAGCGCGCTGTGAGAATTGTCGATGATACCATGCTCACAAGTGGTATTGAGCTTAGTCAGCGGAGGGATTTCGCCTCCCTGTCTGTGTTCTACCGCTTGTACAACGGTGTTTGTTCTGAGGAACTGTTTGACATGATGCCTACAACTACATTCTATCATCGCACCGCTCGCCATCGACAGGGGAGTTCATCCTCACACCTTGGAGCCAAACTAAAATAAAATAAAATAAAATAAATATTCTTGGACAAATTCACACAGCGCCATCTAGCCCCAAAGTAAGCAAAGCTTGTGTGTCTAAATACATACTTATTATACATACTACACCCAGACCCGTAACACAAATTCAATATCATCATTTCAATTTCTGCTCGGCCGGGAATCGAACCCGGAACCTCTGCGTAGCGACCGGCATGTTTACCAACTGAACTACTGAGGTCGTCAAAAAAAAAAAGATCAAAAATTCAAAATTGGTCGCGAACTGTGCGATTCCAAAGGAACTTTCTCCCGCGCACACTAAGGTTGTGGAATGAACTACCTGGAGAGGTTTTCCCTGGAGAGTACAACATGGAGTTCTTCAATAAAGGGGTTAAAGGTTTTTACACGTGGGTAATGCCCCTGGTATTGCAAGCGTCCATAGGCTGCGGTGACTGCTTACCATCAGGCAGGCCGCAAGCTTGTTTGCCACCTTAATGGTATAAAAAAAAAACATTTCGTATGACAGCAGTCAAAGTTTATTCTTTTATAACCCACTGGTTTTATAACCACTTTTATACCCATTGGTCCTAGAACTAATGTTCTAGGACCAATAGTTTCAGTTATTACAGTTTAAAGTTTGACAGCTATCATCCGAAATGTAGATCTCGAGGAGTGCTATCATTTCACTTTAGGAAGAAGTATTCTAGGATCAATTGTTTCTGAGTAGCAGGGTAACCTTGGGTTGGACCCTGGTGAAAATATGACCTTCAGGTTGCACCCAGTCTGGCTGTGCTTGGCCCTGATCGGTAGGTCGGTGTCCGCGCTAAGTAATAAAAGTAATTCGGAGTTTGCATCAACAATTATGGCAACACTAGAAAGGGACACAGGACTATCGATGGTGACTCTCGCTCGGCCCGGTTTTTGTTTTAGAAGCGCGCAGTCCCTTTTGGGTAGTAAGTCTATGAATATAGCACATATTTTAGCAAAAACATGTTTGAAAAGATTAAATTTGAAAGTGACAAAACATATTTTAGCTAAAATTTGTTTAAGAAACGTCAAATAACTTTTAATTAATAAGGCCATATACAGGGTGTCCCAAAACTCAACGTCAAGCCAAAACGGGGTGACAGGATTGATTGTAACCATCATGAGAAAAATAACAAAAAAAATCTATCCCATGCAGTTTGAAAATTCCTCCTTTAAAAAAAATTTACTAAAGTGCCTTAAAGTTTGCGCATTTAATCAGGATTGTAAAATGGTACAATACTTGTTAGTTTCATACTAAAAAAAAACGAGTAAAAAAATAAAAACCTCAAGTATTTTTGCTAACCCATTTTACTCAGTTCAAATGTTTTTTATTCGCACAAACTCTTGGTAGGTTCTTAATTTTACGGCAAAATGATGAGAGAGATGTCTTTATTTGCTTTCTTTTTTTTCTTTCTTTATCTTCTGTTTTTTTCTGTTACTGTCAGTCATGGTTTGTGAATGTATGTCACAAACATAAGTACTTAGATTTAATGTGTTCTCCAATATTTGTGTCATACATGTTACACCGCCCTATAATTTCTCATACTATCAACTCTTCGGTTGACTGGTAGAGAAAGCTATGAAGCTTTAAGTCCGCCTTTGTACGTAACAGTGCATGAAGTTTTAAATAAATAAATAAATAAATAATGACGCCACTTTTACCAAAGTGAACAAAAGTAAGTAAAATTAATAAAATAATGAAAAATCTTGACCTAGTTTAGTTTAGGTTTATTGGAATAAAAGTCAGATAGGGAAATAACATTTTTTATTACAATTGCCTGAACGTCCAATCCACCTTTTCCCCAGATTTAAATCCCCTGGATTTTTTTATTGGGGCGTTCTCAAAGAAAAGTTTATTCAAAGCCCATTCACCCACCCTGTATTTAAAAAAAAAAACTAGCCAGCCAGGCAAGCACTTGGGCCTCGAGTCCTCTAATTTAATTGCAATCGCAATCGCAGCTCAACGAAAGATTTAATTATAACAGAACACCAAAACGCGCAAAACTAAAATTAGCGGACTTGACACCCTGGTGGTACACAGCGTCACTAGGTTGTGGCCGAAGATGGAGCAGGCCTGTCTAGGAACAACCTATTTAGGGCGTACACATTACAATGATCAGGAAACACACTCGCAGCCAACATGTTTCAATATTTAGCCTTATGCATTTTAATGTTTGAACCAAATCATTAAACACTCTTAAGAAATATTAAATGGGTCCCGAAAGCCTTACCTACAATAGTTTCGAGGATAATATGACGTACAATCCCTAAATTCGGATATCTAAACAATTCGGACATAAAGTCTCCGAAGTCGGGCCATCTCTCATTAAATTAGTACGTCAACGTCAAAAAAGTTACATAATACTAGGTAGGTAAGAAGATCGGCAACGAAATTCAAAGGTAAGGCAAAAGAAAGAGGTTCAACAATAATATCATTGTAGATAGAGAACTGATGCGCCATCGTATCATGAACCGTCAGAAAAATTGTGGCAACCTTAATTCGGGTGTACTTGACTGCATCCTTCATACTAGTCAATGGAGGTTTAACAATAAAGTAAACATGAAACTCTGAAAGTTATTGATAAGCTGTATCTAATTGAAAATAGCAATTTCATAAAATCTGATATATAATTTCAAAGAATGTGCTACTAATGTCACTAAAACAATGCGATTCTTTTAATTTTCGTCGTCCGTCTTATTGAGAGTTTCTGCTGAAGTGACAGGTGAAGTGTCTAATTTAGTAATGTTTTGCTGAAGACTTTGGGAACTAGCAGAGCTATCTGTAAAACTACTAAATGTTTTATTAGATGCGCTCGCTCTTAATGTATCTTTCGACTCCGTCTTCAATGCCGCAAGATCCTGTTTTATCGATTCTAATAAGTTCATTCTACTTATAGCCAACAACGTCTGTATATCTGGTTCTTCTCCACTGTTTAAACTTGCAATATGTTTGATTTCACTTTCAGTTGATTGTGTAGATTTAGCAAACGAGGCAAAGCTTTCGACTTGTACCATCTCTTCTGCAGTTTCTGACATGATTTTTAAGCTGGGAACAGTAGTGAAAGTTTTATTAGATGTCTCATCAGATGAAATAGTATTCGATTTGAAATGTTTATCATCATTTATTATAGACATTTCTGATATCACATCAAATTTATTGAGAGTTTTTAATTTTGATTTTTCACGTTTGGGGGTGAAGCCAAGATCGCCCTTTGTGTAGAGTTTTGTAAACGAACAAATAGTTTCTATCGAGTCTGCACGTTGAATCTTTTTATATCGCATGAGTAAATCAAACAACGGTGTTAGTAAACACCTCACATCCACATTTCTTTCGGACTCTTCTTTATTCCATTGGTCTAGTTTTAACACAGCCATTGCCATAGTTGCAGCTTCTCGTAATAACTGTTTAAGTCGTCTGTTTTCTTTAATTATACTTGAAGTTTCCATTTTAGTTTTATGGATGTCATTTATTTTGAATTCTAAATTTTGTTCTAAAATACGGTTTTGTAGTAATAAGTCTTCGTTCCCCTTCTTTAGTTTTTCTATGTTTGTAAGTAAAGCTTCAAAATAATATTTTTCCCTATTATCATTAGAAACTTCGGCTTTCAGTTTATTAAATCTACTTGTTAAACGTTTAATAATTTTTATATAAACTACATTTTTATTGATAGCATCATCTCTTTCTACTTCAGCTACTTCCTTTGCTAGCATTGTTTCTTTATTACTTTTTTCATATTGTTCATTACGTTGCGATAAGTTGGTTTGGTTTTCTAAAATATTGTTTAGTTCATGATTTATTGCTATATTCTCTCTAATTACTCTATGTGTTGTGGCTGCAATTCTTAGATCAGTAGTATCATGAAAATCTTGAGACAGTTTTAATGTTCTTGCTTCAAGTTCTTTTATTAATTTATCTTTGCTGATGTTAAATTTTTTTTCGGTGGTATATATAATTCTTTGGTATTTAATTTCCTGGGCTTTATAATTTTTATCTTGCGTTTCAAACTTTTCCATCAAATCATCCCTTATAGCCCTGAATTCTTCTAATGTGTTTAATTTACTAGCCAGGATTCTTTTTTCAGATGTCAGCTGATTTTTCATTATCGAAAACTCATCTTCTAAGAGTTGCTTTTGTCTTTTAAAGTCAGCTGTTTCTTCCTCACGTAAATTTTCCAGTAACTTTATATTGTTATTCATTTCAGTTATTTCCCCATTTTTCGTATCAATCACCCGCTTGAGATATTCGATGACATCTGATCTGTCTGTATCAAGTTTAATGTAATCATTTTGTAAGTCTATGATACGCACTTCTGATTCTTCTAAAGTTAGTCGTAATCTCGCAAGTTTGCGATTGAGGTCTGCAATTTCCAGTTGATAGAACTCCTTTTCAGTCTCTGGAAAGGCAACATTTTCATCCTTGAGTTGTTTATCTTTAGGATCCATATTATAAAAAAAAATATAATTATATTTTTATTTGTATATAATAATAGATATTTATAAATCTTGTGTCAAAATGGTTGTCTAGTAGGCATAGCATACTAGATTTCAGGGTTTTTTGAAGACGATTAAACTATTTTTCCTTGATTTTTTTATTAACAATAATAAATAGGTTTGCTGGTGACCTTTTTGTATACCTAAATAAAGGTTGACATTGAAATTATGCGACACATGATAGAGACTAACGCGTGACAATAGTAACCAGGGGGTCTAAAAAGGCCACATAAGCGTTTCATAATATGATTAATATTAATTTGTCACAATCACACAATTATCTGCAGCGTCGCTTTTGTTGAATTCAAAATGGCATTAGTTAGTTCCAGTATTTGCCACCGGATCAGATAAGTTTGGGGCACTCTAATATGAAACGCTAATGTAGCCTCTTTAGACCTCCTGTCTTTTCGACCGGCGCGCGGCAGTTGCAGCCAAAGAAATTGGACTGCTTATGGTCCAACGTCTTTGGTTGCTACCTGGAGCTATCGCTGATTTACATTGGTCAAGTCATCAAGTGTTTGGCATAGTTGACAAGTAAAGTGAGCAACAACACCGTTATAAATCGTTTGGAGCAGCGAGTCCGTAGAGATACATCGTATCCCTATATGATGAGAAATAAAAATAAAATGTAGTATTCTCCCAACGTTAGTATTCTTCCAGCATAGCTTATAACGTTATATTTGACTCCTATAGATTACCGTCAAATAAGTTATTTATAAAACGATTTATTGTAATTATATTGTAAAAAATTGTTGCAGCGAACTTATTTCGAACGTATAATCTTTTCAACTAAGCATATAAAGTGATATAACCTAATCGCCAGAAAACGTTCGAAAACCTAGTACTTTAAATTTATAGACTTTTGCACCGATTTTAATTGAATGAAGCTTAGAACCATTTCGATAAAATTGCCTTCCCTATGAAGAAAACTGCATCGAAATCGGTCCATCCGTTCGGAAACTACGATGCCACAGATACACAAAGCCACAAAGTCACAGATAGACATGCCAAACTTATAAATAAGACTCCTTTTTTTCTTCAAGGTTTAAAATTTAAAATAGAGGGACAATTATCTTCAATCAATGGGAAGGAATTAATTAATTAAGTATACTACTAAATCAAAATTATTGTAAGCCAGAGAGAGAGACGAACTTAATCCTTTGCAATAGAAAATTGCTATAGGCTCACGATTGATTTTGTTTTTGTTTTAAATGTTTTGCGATTAAAAAGTTTATTCGTTTCATATTTTCATATGCATACTAACCGAAATCAGCACACAAAAACGGCAATATTGCTAGGCGATAGGAATGGAATGTACTCGTATTTTCTTTCAAAGGGTACAATTATAAAGCTATTTGCTTTACTTTGCAAAATACTCTCTGCGCTTTTTTTCTAAATAAAAGTCTTGAAAAACAGCAATCGCGCGAAACTAAATAATGGTTTCGCGTACTTTATCTCTTTGAAACTCTTACTAACAGGCGCGAAACGAGGCTCTCCCTTTGCCCAACTTGGCTAAGTAAACGCCCTTGTTGTACAAAGATGTTGAATTAATATTTTAGTCTAAGAATTATTTTATATTGGAGCGTCGGTGGCCGAGTGATAGTTGTTAGATTTATTTGTGTGATTATAAAATTTGTTCATTTCTCTATAGCTACTGAGCTAACGCATTATGCCACAGAAGGTGAATAAAATTAATTTAAATTCAAAATAAAATTTAATATAATTTAGGATATTTTATATAATTTATTCTTACCTTTTCTTTAATTTACCTAAACAATATTCACGCTAAATGTTCTGAATGTTTTTTTATTTTATAGGTACTGAAATAAATTATTATCAAGTTCCAAGAAACTGAATTAGAAAAAAATTGTAATATCTGCTTAATTAATCTCGGATTTTAGAGTTCCGTTTCTTGGGATTCGGATTAATTAAGTATTAATCCGGTTCTGATAGGTGGTCACGTGGCTCTTTTAATTGAGGAGTAGTTGCGACGTGTCGAGAGCCCCGATCCTAGCCGGGGGTCGTGCCAACACACACTTGGCACTGTCGCAGACCGCAGCCGTGTGACCGGAATATTGCAAATTCATTACAGAATCTGATGGGGAATAAAACTTAAATCTTAATGGAATTGAATTTCTTAACTGAATTTAGGTTTAGCTTATGTTAAACTGATTTAATCGCTGTTAGGTTTAGCAAGCGGTTTCTTTTAATTTAACCAAGCGAAGCACGTACCTTAAGGAAATTCTGGTTAGCTACATACTTAACGAAATATGTGATAGTCTAAATAAAATTATGAATGCGAAGGAACTCAGTCTGTCTGTTACGTTTTCACGCCTAAACTGACACACAGACGTCGATAAAAGAAACGAAGAAAGGACAAAGGTGCATGCAAAAACTAGTTTGGGAGTATCGAGAACTATATTGTAAAAAGACGTGTAAGCAAAGACTTTCAATGCGTGTAAGACTGTTAAGTATGTTTAATCATGGAAGTAACATTATACATGGACTACTTCAAGAAAAGACTAATAAAATCAAATAGTACATAGTCAAAATATACTACAAAATAGAAAACATTATTGAAGTACTGTCTAATACAAGTACCTACTTCCAGAATTGATCGTGAAAATTTCATTTCATCGTTATAAGATGAATAAAGCAGAGGTCCAAACTCAGCGGCCAATTTGTAAATCATTTATTCATAAACGTTTTGTATCGGGTATTCCCTCCGAAATGGAGACACCGATTTTATTCTTTAATTGAACATCCAATTTGTCTCAACTGGGCCGTGAAATTACACAGTGGTTAAATTTCTATACAAAAAAGGATTTTTTTTAGAAGGGAGTGTTCGTCGTTCTCTTTTGTCACATAAACGGTGGGAAAATAGTGTTTAGTATCTATATGATTTTGTATATTTTGTTTTCAGGCATCCAGGATTACCTATCACCCTACTGGTGAAAAAAGAGGGGTGTTTAGAAGTTTGACGTATGTATCTGTGGCTCTGTGCATCTGTGTGTCTGTTTGTGGCATCGTAGCTCCAAAACGAATGGACTGATTTGACTGAATTAACGTATACTTGGTTGATCGTTATCCGACTTTATCTGACGGTTAGATTTGTTGTTGCCGTTATTTTCTTTGACTATTTACTTCGTCTATTCTCGGATTTGGTGTGTGAGAAATCACTCGCACGTCAGCGAATTGCGATAACTAAGTGTTTTTGTTATATTGTACATAATTAACATTTACTCCTATTGCTATTTGAATCTCAGAAATGTTCAGATTTTATAAAAAAAATGGCTTGAAAAATAATGCAACTAGAGAAGCCAGCTCTATCACAGCTTGAGTATACATTGTGTTGAAGACGAGACAAAAACTTAATACTTTTGTGTAAAATAAATTTTCAACACCGTAATCATATTTTCTTAACTGTAGAATTAATTAAATATGCAATTAAAACTATCTACACAATACATATCTAGTATAATATAAAGCCGCTTCCCGCCGTCTGTCCCTATGTATATTGTTTAGATCTTTTAAACTACGGAACGGAGTTCTATTTTATAAGCAAGAAAACAGTGTAGGTAGGGGTAAAGTAAATGAACGCGAAAGAAGTTGCGCCGGGTCTACTAGTCTATACTAAAATACCAAAAGAAAATTATTTATTTCAGTAAATCAGTTCAATTTCCAATTAAACGTAATGACGTCGCCGGTTCTTGTTTACGTAATAATAAAATCCTTCGGAAAAATGATAGGTATCGAAATTCTTACTACTTAGCTGTACTCCTACTTTTTAAATATCTTTTACTTAGTTCTTGTGTTCTTATTATGTAAAAAGAGGCAAACTAACGAGAGATCAAGAATGCGTTGCTGGCTTCTTAGAAAGATTGCTTTTAAATGGGCCCTCATCAACAAGAGTTTTCAAGGAATAATAATAAAAATAAATATGCTTGGACAAATTCACACAGCGCCATCTAGCCCCAAAGTAAGCAAAGCTTATGGGTGTTAGATAACTGATAAACTACTTAAATACTTTTTTTTAATACATTCTTATTATACATACTACACCCAACCCGTAATAGAAATTAAAATTCATTATATCAATTTCTGCTCGGCCGGGAATCGAACCCGGGACCTCTGGGTGGCGACCGGCACGATAACCAACTGAACCACTCAGGTCGTCAAATGTATGACTTATCATGTAAAGAGAGGCAAACTAAAAAGTGACCACCCAATAGTAAGGATCGTGCTGGCTGTTATGAAAGGATGGTTTTTAATTGACCATTATCAACAAAAGTTTTCAAGGAAGCAATTTTAAATCAATTTATCAACCGACGGTTACAAAGTTCCAGCATCTGGTAGTAAGGCGCTAATGAGCTTACCGGGCGTCGCGGCAACGCAAGCACATATCTTAGGCTTAAGACGAAGTTCAGGCTTAACACAAACACAACGGGGACACATCGAATGAGAGATCGCCCCCAGTTTGCCATGTGGTCTCTTGGGTGTCTAGACCGCTTTCTTACCTATACTTTGAAAATATCGCGTGTTTGGCTATTACTTGTCTGGATCGCATGTTTGGCTGTTAGTTTTAATTTTTTGTTACTCAAATCCGATTTTACAACTTGGCAGTTCGTGGATGCATCATTGTAACGGGTTATCATGATAATCTACTTTGACCATTACACATAAGATACAATAACTTGTACCCATGTGTATTCATGTGCGTTGTTGTGTTATTGCAATGTTTTTTTATACCACTAAGGTGGCAAACAAGCTTACACCTGATGGAAAGCAGTCACCGCAGCCTATGGACGTTTGCATACCAGGGGCATCACGCACGCGTTACCGACCCCGTAAATACCTTTTCACCCCTTTCTTGAAGGAATCCAAGATCGAAGAATAGTTATAAACAAAAGGATATTTAAGTGTAGCCAGCGCAATAACAGGCATAAGACATATCTAACTCGTCCTTACCTAAAACAACGCACCTGCAGACCCTGCAGTACTGTATTTTGTTTCAGAAAACTGTTCATCGAAGGTGTTAAAGATTTCTATCAGGTGTATAATAAAGAAAAAAAGGAAACGAGCACGAAAAACTCAATAAACAAAACATTAATTAAAATAAAAAACATATTTAGATATTCCTTTTTTGGTTTGATCTAAGGATTTAAATAGGTATTTTTCTTTGATATTGACATTTGATATTGGTTTCAACTTTTAAAGTAGTTGATCTTCGAAAGATTAAGCGACTTCAAAATTAATTTACAAATGTTTTTGAACACCGTAGTAATAAATATTAACTTGCAAATTGATTTGTTTTGATTTGATAAATGAAGTTATGAAATTAAACAAGTTTGGAATTTGTATTCCGAACAATCAAGTTTGATTTTGATAAATAAACAAACTTTGCAAAGTTTTTTAATTTATCGTGTTTGTTCTTAAATATTAAAATAGAATCTCCTTTTAATCGTTTGTAAAGTTATGATGTAGGTCATGAAATGCTAGGTATCCCTAGATAGCGTTTTGACGAAAGAACTTTTATCATCTTCGCCATATCAGGCACCCACAGCTGGACAAAGGCATCCCCTAAACATCCCGAAAGGTTCTTCTTAATACTTGATGAACCAAAAACGGCAGTGTGTTACAGTTGAGTGCTTAAGGGTTAGGCGGAGGTTGTTAAAGAACCAATGTTTTTAAGGAATAAAACTAGATTGCATAGTTCGCAATACGATTGGGCATAGTACATTAATCT
This sequence comes from Blastobasis adustella, assembly GCA_907269095.1. Taxonomy (NCBI): domain Eukaryota; kingdom Metazoa; phylum Arthropoda; class Insecta; order Lepidoptera; family Blastobasidae; genus Blastobasis; species Blastobasis adustella. Next base: position 8,862,899 of record OU026128.1, on the reverse strand, counting down.
AACCTACTTAGGCTTAGGTATAAGTAAAATTGCCTGTGCGGCGTTAACTCCGTACATATGTCCTTTGCAAATTAAAAAGTAGATATTTATTTACTTCTGATATACCTAATTACCACAAATAAATATATTACTTACTATTTAGAAAAATACGTACGAATAAATTTAACAGAAAATAAGAGAAAAGACGTGTCAAAGTAAAGAGCCAACCCATTTCTTATCTTAAACATTCTATACTTAGCTATATTATTACTGATGCCGTCTTCAAAGCATTGTAGAATCTATTTTGTTTACCAGACCCCGTCGTTTGAAGAATTTTTCATATAAAAAAAAAAGAAAAGGATTTACAGGGATTTATTTTCATTGAAGTGCGACCTTTTGTACGGAAATCTTTTATGTTCAGAGCGGGAGGGAGTAGGCAGATTTTACGGCTTTCAGTTGCGGCTACCAAAGAGCGAGGAATCTCGGTTTGCCTACAGATGAACAATAGTGCAGAGGCCTCAAAGGAAAACAACTTTTGGGGGAGATTTTTCTCGTTTGGTCACTACATTTAGATAGATAAATCAGTTACTGTCTCTGTAATTGGAGACATATTGTACCTATTTTAAATTTCGGAACTTGTCGACAAATGGTATGGACATAATAAACGTCATCCGTTCATCCATTCATTTTTTCGCAAAACAATATTGGTACAAACCTGCTTGCAAAGGCTTTGGTGACTGCTTACCTGGCAGGCCCGTAAGCTTGTTTGCCACTTTACTGCTACTTTATTTTTATTGTAAAAGAAAACCATTTCCAACCAAGGCTTCTGTTACTAGCTAAGATTGTGGAATCGCGTCGATAAATAAACTCAAATTTAACAATACGTAGGTATTTGTCTAGACGACATCTGTAGGTATAACAGATTCCATGTATGAAACCCAATATGACAGCCGTCATAGAGGGCGCTAAGTTATTTATAAAATATAAAATCTAAGTATTTTATATTTTTTACCCGGTTTCGTGTCTTTGACTGTACAAATATCTCACTTAATCAGAATCTGACGTATTCCGAATCTGCCTAAATAAAAAACTGACCTCAGAATCTGTCGTCCCAAAAATCTGTCCTACATTGCCGAGTGCGTTGTAAGTATATATGCCGGATAACCTCAGGAACCAATGCATAACCAAACAGTACCTACCAACCGGCTGAGTATCTATAGAGCCCTGTTTTTGTCAGTGCCAGCCACTGTAAGGCAATAAGTGTTTTTACCAAAACTAACCCGCAGTGGATCGGCTGATATTGGGCGCGATCCATGTTTGCAAGCTCTGATATTGCGGGTGACGGCCAGAGCCGCGCCGTCTGCATTTTAGTCATTCGGACTACCGAAAATATTCTGAACTAGGTATGTGCTGTAACTATACAGCACATACTGCATGTAACTACACGACTATCTAAATGTAGTGACCAAACGAGAAAAATCTCCCCCAAAAGTTGTTTCCCAAAACGCCAATATTCTGAACTAGGTATGTGCTGTATCGTTACAGCACATACCTAGTTCAGAATATTGGCGTTTTGGGACGATTTTGCTTGCAAGTGGGATAGAATTTGAAGATGAAGACGCTAATATAAAACACTCTGTGCTACCTACTGTAACTTTTCAGTCACCCTAATACGTATTTATCTGTATAAATACACACATACACCTATGAAGAATAGACATAATAAACATCATTTCACATATTGTGATTTGGCCGTAAGCGAGTGATCGTCTAGTTATCGATTTAAATTTTCGGACCCATTACGTTGTGTATAAATTTTGAAAAAGTCACAAGGAATATGTAAGTTTATAGCAATACTCTTTAAATCAACCGCATGAATATTCGGAAATATTCACAATTGAATAAGATTCAGTTCACATAAATAAAAATAAAATAAAATATCAAAATCCGCATAAATGAAACATAAATCCGCGTAAATAAGTTGATTAAAATGTAATCCACGCAAATCGAAATAGTCATACAATTTATAAATTCCGCAAGAAATCAAACAAGGTATAAAGTTAACATGCGACTTAGCTTTGACAGCTCTCGAAACGGCAAACAGGATTCTTCTTTCTTCTGTGGCCACTCTAACCCTATTTTTGCGAAACCCTAAAGTTACCTAAATAATATGGAATTAGGACCTTTAGGTCTCGGAAACCTACCTAATCGACAGGATAAAACTGAGACTCCCATCCAACCTAACATCTCAGGCCTACAGCATCGTGGCTGGACTACATTTCCAGCTTACGTGCCGTTCCAGCGAAACCTTTGACATCGATCGACCCAATAACTTATTTTTAATCTATCACAAACCATCACACATATTCCGAACGTCTCGTCAAGCCTTACTATGGTCCTACCTATCGACTCACAAGTCATGGAGAGACAATTTTTTTGATTTTATTTAATTCGCGCGCGTTTGTTGTGTGCCTACTGTGAGGGACGCTAACGACTCAGACCAGGTTTCGATCCAAACTCGAGATTCATGTCCGTAAGCAAATGTCACTAAAGCTTTAAAAGCACAAAGGTACTTAAACGGAACATGGGTCTAAATCGTACCAGAATTCGGCGGCAAACCTAGACGTAGACTTAGTTAGAGCGCCTAGGCCATCGAAGACAAATTCTTCGTGTTTTTGTTAAGTGTATTCGAAGTCACATCCGAACCTGTGTCCCAGGTTAGTTTCTAAGTTTTTTGTTCAGTGAGGGTGAGTACTGATGATATATAATTTGGTAATCTTTTTCTTTTAAATTTGTGTTTTAATCACCTTTCACACTTACATTGAAATCTCTAAGAACCCTACTCAATACTCTAATTACCACAAAAGTAATGAGAATGTAACTTACTGTTAGCTTTCGAAACTTAGAAACAAATATAGAACCAAAACAAACCAAATCACTGACACTACGGAGATAAAGACAGATAGAGAACGAAATAAACGTCACAAGCTGAAAATAACACAAAGTAATAAAGCACAAATTAATTTAACAAATCACACGCGAGTTGTAATGAATTTTCCCGTGGAAATTTACAAAACATGGGGTTTCTTAGTTACGGAAATGGATAAAATGATGTTCACGCGACGCGCCCCATGGGTTGACTGTCTCGTTTCTACTACCCTGGCCACCTTGCTTGGATTCCTTATCTTCAAAATTCCCACAGTCCAATATTTTAAACAAACAAAAAATTAAATATTTCTAATTTTATGAGGTCTAAGCGACTGCTCTTATAACGTTCGCACATCCATAAATTTAACAAACTGTTCCTGATAAACCGAAAATAGCTAAATGTTACAACAACTAGGGATGTATTACACACGACGTTTTATTTATTCAACGAGTCGATTAAATTTAAAAAACGCAAAGATAAATACGCAAGCAAATGAATTCAATGTGGAATTCCTTTAGACAAAAGGTTATAGTGTAGGCAAGTATGAGTAACCAATATAATGACATTTTAGGTACTATAAATTCGACGTAATGTTAAATTAGACCAAGTATAGATAAATACCGAGGTTTAATTTAAATGAAGCAATTAAGTTTGAGTCATCAAACAAGTAGATTAAAATTAAGTTCTAGACTCGTTTAATATTTAGGTGTATTTTAATTCCTTTATTTATTTCGATATTTCGTTGAAACGTATTTGTATATTCACATCACTATCACTTGTGGGATTTTTTCATGGGTCCCATACTTAACGCAAAACATTTAAAATATTCTCGATATTTTGCCTGTCGTTCAACTAATCAATAGCGTAAATTTATTACGTGCTTTTGAAGTAAAATGTTATGCTTAACGTCAAATAAATTGTTTTAGTTTATTACAAAACCAAGTTTGGGTTAAGTATTTGAGAGCATTTGTTAAAAGAAATCATGATAAGCAAACTATATTTTTACTCCACACTGCTCTGTGTATGATATGCCTATGCATTTCTAAACCTATCAACTATAAACATACGATATATAAATAAATTGTACGGTGACGAGCTCATGGTACATAGTGATCGTTACAGAGCGCCCCTTTGATTTGACATTTTCTTAATTACTGAAAGAAAGAAGAAAATTGAAAATCACTACTAGAAAACATTAAAACGACAAAGATTCCTAATCGATCCCATCATATTTTAGTTATGCATTCTTTCTGATTCAGGTTAAGAATAAGAGAAGGGCTTATGTACATTCTGAATTTCTAGATTGATTTAAAATTACATTTATTCTCACTGTGCCCCAAGCACTCCCCTTTTAATAAATAAACTTATTTAAGCTTGCGTTTTACAATTCTTCGCCCCTTGCAGTCTTAAAAGTACATGTTTTGATCCTTTCAAATACCTAACCTAAAATAGAAAACTTATATTTTTGTCACTATTGAAGTCAACATCGCAAGCCCAATGTCACTCGCAAACTTTTTATAAAGGTCACAGTCACACCATCTGTGTCAAAAATTACCCTTTTTTTTCATACGCACCTGTTTTGGGGTGAATGACCGTGTGTTAGTTTTTATGAGTATTTTCATTTCCGGATTCCCCTTTTTTTTTTCTTGTTTACCATAAGGCGACAAGTAAGCGCGCGGTCCGTCAGATGATAAGCTTTAAAATCTCGTTATACTTTTTAAAATAGAAATCAAATAAAGCGCACTTTTTAATTACTCAATTATTTATAAGCAAAACGCCCCTTAATGTCTCACAATGAACGAGCAGAGAGCCCACCCGATTGAAAGTGGGAAGTGTTCCTCATAATGTACTGTTCATAACTTTCGGACTTCGGTTTAGTTTTAAGTTTAATTTATCGTCATAAACTAATCGGTGCACACTGCCAGCCAATAGCAGCGCGTTTTCTTTATTTAAAACCAATGGCAATCTAATATGTCAAGTGCTTTTGCGAGGAATGCGCGTCGCTTGGGCATCACTGCGGGGCGGCAGGACGCCCGCGCCGGTCACCGCTAGGATTAAAGAGGCACGCGCGTCATAATACGGTGTATCTACTTAACATTTACAATCATATCTGACGTTGAAACCGGACTCCTATTATCATTTCCACAAGAATCTAGCATGAGAACCTAAAATAAGTGAGAACACCCATAATCGATACATGTATTCACAAAGCCATACCCCTCTCCCGTAGTGGTAAACAGAGACTACTCCCGCTTCATGTTATTAAACTGAAGAATCGCAGATGCATTGTATTACGCCCCTCAATTTTCTGAATATTTTAAATCACACAATATTTTATAATTACCTTAACACAAATATGACTTTAACTATTATTATTAAATTAGGTATTTAAATTTTAACAAAAGTGAAGAGCTGAATGTTATTGTTCTACGCCCCTTATTTCTCTTAATGTTTTAATAAAGTAACACAAGATTTAATCACTTTAATCTTTAAAGTTTCCATTACCGGAATTTCAAATGCATATAATAAGCTACAGTTACTCAACGCCCCTTAGATAAAAAAAAATAAAGCTATCGGATAGTTTGTTTTAATTAATTAAAGACGTGGTTTATTAAACGAATACATAAATTTTAACTTCGTCAATGTCCAAATCCGAAATGATACAAAAAGGGACCCCAGCTGTTCTAACTGTTAAGTGACCCACATTTTTTTTTCAATAGGCAACAAAAAATGCATTCCTTGTGAAGTGCGAACGAACCATGATGTTCACACATGGTTAATATTTTTTTGTTTTCGCAGAAAAGCTAACGGTTATGACATGCTACGTTGTGTTTCATAGTAACCAGGTTCTTTTGTCGCGTAATTGAATCCATTTTATTCAATTTTTAATGACGCAATTATCCTGGTCACGGCACCAAATCTGTAACTTTTCAGTCACCCTAATACGTATTTATCTGTATAAATACACACATACACCTATGAAGAATAGACATAATAAACATCATTTCACATATTGTGATTTGGCCGTAAGCGAGTGATCGTCTAGTTATCGATTTAAATTTTCGGACCCATTACGTTGTGTATAAATTTTGAAAAAGTCACAAGGAATATGTAAGTTTATAGCAATACTCTTTAAATCAACCGCATGAATATTCGGAAATATTCACAATTGAATAAGATTCAGTTCACATAAATAAAAATAAAATAAAATATCAAAATCCGCATAAATGAAACATAAATCCGCGTAAATAAGTTGATTAAAATGTAATCCACGCAAATCGAAATAGTCATACAATTTATAAATTCCGCAAGAAATCAAACAAGGTATAAAGTTAACATGCGACTTAGCTTTGACAGCTCTCGAAACGGCAAACAGGATTCTTCTTTCTTCTGTGGCCACTCTAACCCTATTTTTGCGAAACCCTAAAGTTACCTAAATAATATGGAATTAGGACCTTTAGGTCTCGGAAACCTACCTAATCGACAGGATAAAACTGAGACTCCCATCCAACCTAACATCTCAGGCCTACAGCATCGTGGCTGGACTACATTTCCAGCTTACGTGCCGTTCCAGCGAAACCTTTGACATCGATCGACCCAATAACTTATTTTTAATCTATCACAAACCATCACACATATTCCGAACGTCTCGTCAAGCCTTACTATGGTCCTACCTATCGACTCACAAGTCATGGAGAGACAATTTTTTTGATTTTATTTAATTCGCGCGCGTTTGTTGTGTGCCTACTGTGAGGGACGCTAACGACTCAGACCAGGTTTCGATCCAAACTCGAGATTCATGTCCGTAAGCAAATGTCACTAAAGCTTTAAAAGCACAAAGGTACTTAAACGGAACATGGGTCTAAATCGTACCAGAATTCGGCGGCAAACCTAGACGTAGACTTAGTTAGAGCGCCTAGGCCATCGAAGACAAATTCTTCGTGTTTTTGTTAAGTGTATTCGAAGTCACATCCGAACCTGTGTCCCAGGTTAGTTTCTAAGTTTTTTGTTCAGTGAGGGTGAGTACTGATGATATATAATTTGGTAATCTTTTTCTTTTAAATTTGTGTTTTAATCACCTTTCACACTTACATTGAAATCTCTAAGAACCCTACTCAATACTCTAATTACCACAAAAGTAATGAGAATGTAACTTACTGTTAGCTTTCGAAACTTAGAAACAAATATAGAACCAAAACAAACCAAATCACTGACACTACGGAGATAAAGACAGATAGAGAACGAAATAAACGTCACAAGCTGAAAATAACACAAAGTAATAAAGCACAAATTAATTTAACAAATCACACGCGAGTTGTAATGAATTTTCCCGTGGAAATTTACAAAACATGGGGTTTCTTAGTTACGGAAATGGATAAAATGATGTTCACGCGACGCGCCCCATGGGTTGACTGTCTCGTTTCTACTACCCTGGCCACCTTGCTTGGATTCCTTATCTTCAAAATTCCCACAGTCCAATATTTTAAACAAACAAAAAATTAAATATTTCTAATTTTATGAGGTCTAAGCGACTGCTCTTATAACGTTCGCACATCCATAAATTTAACAAACTGTTCCTGATAAACCGAAAATAGCTAAATGTTACAACAACTAGGGATGTATTACACACGACGTTTTATTTATTCAACGAGTCGATTAAATTTAAAAAACGCAAAGATAAATACGCAAGCAAATGAATTCAATGTGGAATTCCTTTAGACAAAAGGTTATAGTGTAGGCAAGTATGAGTAACCAATATAATGACATTTTAGGTACTATAAATTCGACGTAATGTTAAATTAGACCAAGTATAGATAAATACCGAGGTTTAATTTAAATGAAGCAATTAAGTTTGAGTCATCAAACAAGTAGATTAAAATTAAGTTCTAGACTCGTTTAATATTTAGGTGTATTTTAATTCCTTTATTTATTTCGATATTTCGTTGAAACGTATTTGTATATTCACATCACTATCACTTGTGGGATTTTTTCATGGGTCCCATACTTAACGCAAAACATTTAAAATATTCTCGATATTTTGCCTGTCGTTCAACTAATCAATAGCGTAAATTTATTACGTGCTTTTGAAGTAAAATGTTATGCTTAACGTCAAATAAATTGTTTTAGTTTATTACAAAACCAAGTTTGGGTTAAGTATTTGAGAGCATTTGTTAAAAGAAATCATGATAAGCAAACTATATTTTTACTCCACACTGCTCTGTGTATGATATGCCTATGCATTTCTAAACCTATCAACTATAAACATACGATATATAAATAAATTGTACGGTGACGAGCTCATGGTACATAGTGATCGTTACAGAGCGCCCCTTTGATTTGACATTTTCTTAATTACTGAAAGAAAGAAGAAAATTGAAAATCACTACTAGAAAACATTAAAACGACAAAGATTCCTAATCGATCCCATCATATTTTAGTTATGCATTCTTTCTGATTCAGGTTAAGAATAAGAGAAGGGCTTATGTACATTCTGAATTTCTAGATTGATTTAAAATTACATTTATTCTCACTGTGCCCCAAGCACTCCCCTTTTAATAAATAAACTTATTTAAGCTTGCGTTTTACAATTCTTCGCCCCTTGCAGTCTTAAAAGTACATGTTTTGATCCTTTCAAATACCTAACCTAAAATAGAAAACTTATATTTTTGTCACTATTGAAGTCAACATCGCAAGCCCAATGTCACTCGCAAACTTTTTATAAAGGTCACAGTCACACCATCTGTGTCAAAAATTACCCTTTTTTTTCATACGCACCTGTTTTGGGGTGAATGACCGTGTGTTAGTTTTTATGAGTATTTTCATTTCCGGATTCCCCTTTTTTTTTTCTTGTTTACCATAAGGCGACAAGTAAGCGCGCGGTCCGTCAGATGATAAGCTTTAAAATCTCGTTATACTTTTTAAAATAGAAATCAAATAAAGCGCACTTTTTAATTACTCAATTATTTATAAGCAAAACGCCCCTTAATGTCTCACAATGAACGAGCAGAGAGCCCACCCGATTGAAAGTGGGAAGTGTTCCTCATAATGTACTGTTCATAACTTTCGGACTTCGGTTTAGTTTTAAGTTTAATTTATCGTCATAAACTAATCGGTGCACACTGCCAGCCAATAGCAGCGCGTTTTCTTTATTTAAAACCAATGGCAATCTAATATGTCAAGTGCTTTTGCGAGGAATGCGCGTCGCTTGGGCATCACTGCGGGGCGGCAGGACGCCCGCGCCGGTCACCGCTAGGATTAAAGAGGCACGCGCGTCATAATACGGTGTATCTACTTAACATTTACAATCATATCTGACGTTGAAACCGGACTCCTATTATCATTTCCACAAGAATCTAGCATGAGAACCTAAAATAAGTGAGAACACCCATAATCGATACATGTATTCACAAAGCCATACCCCTCTCCCGTAGTGGTAAACAGAGACTACTCCCGCTTCATGTTATTAAACTGAAGAATCGCAGATGCATTGTATTACGCCCCTCAATTTTCTGAATATTTTAAATCACACAATATTTTATAATTACCTTAACACAAATATGACTTTAACTATTATTATTAAATTAGGTATTTAAATTTTAACAAAAGTGAAGAGCTGAATGTTATTGTTCTACGCCCCTTATTTCTCTTAATGTTTTAATAAAGTAACACAAGATTTAATCACTTTAATCTTTAAAGTTTCCATTACCGGAATTTCAAATGCATATAATAAGCTACAGTTACTCAACGCCCCTTAGATAAAAAAAAATAAAGCTATCGGATAGTTTGTTTTAATTAATTAAAGACGTGGTTTATTAAACGAATACATAAATTTTAACTTCGTCAATGTCCAAATCCGAAATGATACAAAAAGGGACCCCAGCTGTTCTAACTGTTAAGTGACCCACATTTTTTTTTCAATAGGCAACAAAAAATGCATTCCTTGTGAAGTGCGAACGAACCATGATGTTCACACATGGTTAATATTTTTTTGTTTTCGCAGAAAAGCTAACGGTTATGACATGCTACGTTGTGTTTCATAGTAACCAGGTTCTTTTGTCGCGTAATTGAATCCATTTTATTCAATTTTTAATGACGCAATTATCCTGGTCACGGCACCAAATCTGTAACTTTTCAGTCACCCTAATACGTATTTATCTGTATAAATACACACATACACCTATGAAGAATAGACATAATAAACATCATTTCACATATTGTGATTTGGCCGTAAGCGAGTGATCGTCTAGTTATCGATTTAAATTTTCGGACCCATTACGTTGTGTATAAATTTTGAAAAAGTCACAAGGAATATGTAAGTTTATAGCAATACTCTTTAAATCAACCGCATGAATATTCGGAAATATTCACAATTGAATAAGATTCAGTTCACATAAATAAAAATAAAATAAAATATCAAAATCCGCATAAATGAAACATAAATCCGCGTAAATAAGTTGATTAAAATGTAATCCACGCAAATCGAAATAGTCATACAATTTATAAATTCCGCAAGAAATCAAACAAGGTATAAAGTTAACATGCGACTTAGCTTTGACAGCTCTCGAAACGGCAAACAGGATTCTTCTTTCTTCTGTGGCCACTCTAACCCTATTTTTGCGAAACCCTAAAGTTACCTAAATAATATGGAATTAGGACCTTTAGGTCTCGGAAACCTACCTAATCGACAGGATAAAACTGAGACTCCCATCCAACCTAACATCTCAGGCCTACAGCATCGTGGCTGGACTACATTTCCAGCTTACGTGCCGTTCCAGCGAAACCTTTGACATCGATCGACCCAATAACTTATTTTTAATCTATCACAAACCATCACACATATTCCGAACGTCTCGTCAAGCCTTACTATGGTCCTACCTATCGACTCACAAGTCATGGAGAGACAATTTTTTTGATTTTATTTAATTCGCGCGCGTTTGTTGTGTGCCTACTGTGAGGGACGCTAACGACTCAGACCAGGTTTCGATCCAAACTCGAGATTCATGTCCGTAAGCAAATGTCACTAAAGCTTTAAAAGCACAAAGGTACTTAAACGGAACATGGGTCTAAATCGTACCAGAATTCGGCGGCAAACCTAGACGTAGACTTAGTTAGAGCGCCTAGGCCATCGAAGACAAATTCTTCGTGTTTTTGTTAAGTGTATTCGAAGTCACATCCGAACCTGTGTCCCAGGTTAGTTTCTAAGTTTTTTGTTCAGTGAGGGTGAGTACTGATGATATATAATTTGGTAATCTTTTTCTTTTAAATTTGTGTTTTAATCACCTTTCACACTTACATTGAAATCTCTAAGAACCCTACTCAATACTCTAATTACCACAAAAGTAATGAGAATGTAACTTACTGTTAGCTTTCGAAACTTAGAAACAAATATAGAACCAAAACAAACCAAATCACTGACACTACGGAGATAAAGACAGATAGAGAACGAAATAAACGTCACAAGCTGAAAATAACACAAAGTAATAAAGCACAAATTAATTTAACAAATCACACGCGAGTTGTAATGAATTTTCCCGTGGAAATTTACAAAACATGGGGTTTCTTAGTTACGGAAATGGATAAAATGATGTTCACGCGACGCGCCCCATGGGTTGACTGTCTCGTTTCTACTACCCTGGCCACCTTGCTTGGATTCCTTATCTTCAAAATTCCCACAGTCCAATATTTTAAACAAACAAAAAATTAAATATTTCTAATTTTATGAGGTCTAAGCGACTGCTCTTATAACGTTCGCACATCCATAAATTTAACAAACTGTTCCTGATAAACCGAAAATAGCTAAATGTTACAACAACTAGGGATGTATTACACACGACGTTTTATTTATTCAACGAGTCGATTAAATTTAAAAAACGCAAAGATAAATACGCAAGCAAATGAATTCAATGTGGAATTCCTTTAGACAAAAGGTTATAGTGTAGGCAAGTATGAGTAACCAATATAATGACATTTTAGGTACTATAAATTCGACGTAATGTTAAATTAGACCAAGTATAGATAAATACCGAGGTTTAATTTAAATGAAGCAATTAAGTTTGAGTCATCAAACAAGTAGATTAAAATTAAGTTCTAGACTCGTTTAATATTTAGGTGTATTTTAATTCCTTTATTTATTTCGATATTTCGTTGAAACGTATTTGTATATTCACATCACTATCACTTGTGGGATTTTTTCATGGGTCCCATACTTAACGCAAAACATTTAAAATATTCTCGATATTTTGCCTGTCGTTCAACTAATTAATAGCGTAAATTTATTACGTGCTTTTGAAGTAAAATGTTATGCTTAACGTCAAATAAATTGTTTTAGTTTATTACAAAACCAAGTTTGGGTTAAGTATTTGAGAGCATTTGTTAAAAGAAATCATGATAAGCAAACTATATTTTTACTCCACACTGCTCTGTGTATGATATGCCTATGCATTTCTAAACCTATCAACTATAAACATACGATATATAAATAAATTGTACGGTGACGAGCTCATGGTACATAGTGATCGTTACACTACCCCACGGCTTCAGCCGCTTGAAGCAATACCTAAGTGCATTTTTCCCACACAACATTATCCCCGGTTTAACCCTCTTTGCGTAGCAAAGTTTTTGCAAATTGATAAAAAGTGTTTCTTCTTTTCAATATCATTATACCTACTTAAAATTTGGGTAAAAAGTTTTCCTAGGGTAACCACATTAAATTTTGGGATACTGAATCACCACCACCATTACAGCCCATAACAGTCCACTGCAGGACTTAAGAGCCTCTCCCACGAAAGGGGAGATTATTGCCGTAATCTCCACGCTTGGCAGGTGGGTTGGAGATCGCAGTTTTATAAGTATAAAATGGAAAACGCTGCTGCCCATTTTCCAGCCTACGGAGATTAGAACTTTTGTCTCGATAACATTTATGTGTATGAGGTTGAGTGATGGTACTGAATAATTAAAGTGAAATATTTTGTAGCTATGTGTTATTCTGGGTTTGGTATAATATTCCATTTAATCTAAATACGTTCAGAATAAAAATACAAAGAAATAGGGTCTTACCGATTCTAGCAGGAAGTTCGCAACAATATTGGAAAGTCCTAGTTTAGATAACCTACCTTTTCATTTGGAAAGGGTAGTTATATAATCAATCTTAACCTAATTCGACATGTTGGGCTTGGGTTTCCCTTTGAGAATTGGAAATGGTAAGATTAGAATAATTAAAATACTAAAATAGAATATATATTTATTGATGGATTAAGTTTGAGCTCTGTGTTATATCTGCTTACTAAAAGTAGTGAGCACTAAATTCAAGTTTCCGACAGTACCTATGCACAAAAAGGAGCAAGAATTAATCGAGGTTCGGAAGTATAAGAGAATATGTGGAAAAGAAGCGAGCTAGCATCAGCAAACTAAATGTGGTGGTAAAAAGCGACGCAAAATGTTGATAAGTAATAATACATTTGATATTTCCTACCGTTTCATTGTTTTTGGATGTTGGTCCCGAGTGTCCGTGTTTTTGTTATACCGCTGTGACTTATGGCTCTATTTTTAAACTACCAAAACGTTGTGATTATGTTTCTAATTTTATGTTTTAATTTATGGTTCATATTTAAATAAGAGAGTTAGGTAGAGTAAAACGGGGTATGCCGTCCGAATTGGAGCTGCTCGACTGGGGAAGTACCGCCACCTTACAGAATATTGCAGACATCAAAGAATACAATTTAGAATAGTATTGCGAGTAAAGTTTTCAGTGTCTTTTCAGGCACGTTTTAGGTTGCGGATTTGAGGAATCGTGGCTTTGGCAATGCCTTTTTGATGCCAGAGCAACGTGTTATCGAGGTGTGCAACTCCCGTGTTGCTAAAGTCTATGGGCGTCGGTGATCGCTTTCCATCAGGTAGCCGGCCCGTTTCAATACCGTAAGACATAAAAATATCATTTTTAGCACTTTAAAATTGACATATATGCATGCCATTAATATTTAATAGATGCTCGAAGCTTTTGCTAAGTAAAATATCGAAGCAAGATTGTTGTTTTGTATTTCCAATACGAGCTTTGCTTGATAATGCCTGGCAGGGTTAGTTAGTTCCAACACAATGTGCTGAAGTTGTTGGGAGTTGAACATACAATGCACGCTCATGTTTATAGGTCATAACATCAACTGAACACCAGCTGTGTATACTAAGTACAAAGGTATAACTTGTTTATGCACGTGAAACTAATCTGCAATGAAAATTTATAAATGGAATGTTAACAAAATATGATAGGTATTTGTAGTTTTTATTTGAATAAAAACGGGGAATTATTAACCTGGCAAATAAATAATATATGGATGACTGTCATTGAGATACTTTAACCCTCTGTAGCATAGTGTAGACTATGGGTAACATACCGTTCAAATGTCTCCAAAATTAATAAAATAGATTAGACTTAGAGAGACTAAATCGAGCGGCGTTAAGTTATGTTTGCGATAAATTAAAATAACTGGCAAAAATTATAAGTGACTAACTGCAAAATGAGCTACTAACAGTGGGAAACAGTAAAATTCCAATTGGCCAAAATAAATACTAAATTGGGCGAAAAAAATACTGAGTTTAGGGTGTAGTGCATGATAAATGCATGCATCGCGGGTTCAGGATGTTGAGAGGTTGCTACGCTACCAATCTGTTGATATTCTTATTTCGTAACAAATTAAAAATTAACCTGTCAACCACTTACGTAATAAACCACAATACTATATTGCGTATTTGCGTATTTATTCATAAGTTTAAAATATTTTTTCCTTGCGAAGTATTTACTTGATTGATATTAATTGAAACTGCTAACACGACAAATGCCAAATTAATAAGTCAACTGAATTAATACCACTCGCATTTCTATTATTCCAAGGCAGACCCCTTGCTAAAATCGTGTTGGGTCTTGGAATTTTTCTCACCACCATTTTTCTTGTATAACGTAAATAACGATCTCATAATAGCTTTTCCTCTAACATTTGCCGCCGGAATTTCGTCATTCCTCAGATGAAAATGATAAATAATTCATCATTCGAGCCTTACTTAGACTAAGTACACCATATTTCACATCCGTAGGCCCTTCTGTGGATGCGACATAAAATACTGGCGAGGTAATCCTATCCATCCATGATTTATGTCAAAGAAGGGTCAACGCGGAAATTCCGAAAGCGATATATCATAGTTTCATATGCAGAACTATAACAGAGATCCTTGGAACACTTTGTTCCAGTTAATTGTTACCTACAGTATGCTTCTTTGCTTGTATAAATCCTGATGATTCTTGAAACAGGATATGTATTTGTGTATGCTATTTTTAATTTTAAAGCAAAAAGCATACTTAAATCTAATTAGGTAGTTACCTACAACTAACTACGGAGGGAATGAGGGGACTGGGGCCCTATCACCATCCTTTAGGCCCACCCTCCACGAGATCCCCTGCTGGCAGTCGGGCGAGGCTCCGGCGATTCGGTTTTACTTAAAAGGTTGTGTGGGTCAGATTTTAGTCGTCGCAAGTAAAAATCTGAAACTCCACTTATTAATGGAAGTTCTTGAAGAATACAAGAAGAGAGGAGCCTGACAGAAGTCGAAATTGACTGCTAGGATGATGATTATGACGTAACACTATATCACACGCCCATCATATCAGCAGCCCTTATTTTTCCATAGTATAAAACAAACTCGCATCCCGCCGTCTGTTCCTATGTATGTATCTATCTACGCTTAGATCTTTTAAACTACGCAACGGATTTAAATGTGGTTTCAACAATAGAAACAATAACAAACAAGAATAGTTTTTCAAAAGGAAGGTTTATTAATAGGAAAAACAGTAGGTAGGGGAAAAGAAGGTGTACGGTAGGCACAGGGCCCACTATCTGTAGTAGATAAAGGGCTCGATACTAATTTTAGCGACGTAAACCGATATTGTTGAAATCTAAGAAATACAAGTAATCGTTTTCTGTGTTAATTAATTAGTTACGTTGTTTACGGGATGATTTGATGGAAATTGCGCTTAAGGACAAAGCTTAATAATAAATAATATACCATCTACATATTTATATCAACTCTCCTCAACCTACTCTGATTTGTCTCAGCCAAAGGAATAAATCATAACGGTTTTCAGGGGAAAACAATATTGACTTGTCAAATATTAAGCTGTCCCCACTTTCAATCAAAGCAAGCATTTTTATTTTGTCTATATTCCAACAAAGGGAAACGGCGAAATTGGAAATATCTTCCTTTGTAATTAAGGCCGGTAGGGCCGGCTTTTCATTTTCGTCAAGATGAATGCTAGTTCACGAAATTGAAATTCATGTTCAGCTTCCAACTTCACTGAAATTTTGTAAGTACGTCTTAAAAAAGTGTGGCGTTGGTAGGTAATAGGGTGGAACACGGATTGGTTGTAACTGCAAAAGAAAAGTGAAAAACGTGCTACTAAATATTTATTTTGTACTTACAAGTAGTGAAATGGGTAAGCGTATCTGCACCATAATGGCACAAGGGAATAGATGATAAATAGGTAATTATGAATGCTTTATATTAGTAGGACATCAATATCCGGCTATAAGAATCCTTAACCAAATAATATCCATCTATACATAGCTTGAAACAAAGTCGCTTTCTGCCATCTGTCCCTGTGTATGTATGTATGTATCTATGTTATACGCTTAGATCTTTCAACGGGTTTTAATGCGGTTTTCTACAATAGATTATTCAAGATACAAATCTTCCGTTTATAAGGCAAGAATAAAAAGGGTCGGCAGGGATAAAGTAGGTGTAGAATAGATGTAAGGTAGGTGTAGGGAAGGTGAAGAGTAGGGTAGGGGTAGGACGACAGGCGAATGAAGTCGCGCCGGGTCTAATAATATTACATATTCTAAACTCGTCTGACGTATAGACATAATAATTTTCAGAAAAGAGAGATTTATTTGACGGTTTGAAGTTGCAGAAACTATGAAAATGAGCGATTAAAATGGTTTCCTCTATACTGTTCGAGTGCGGTTGTATATTTAGGGGCGAGCCGCCTGAGAACTGTTGGCCCCGGGGGCTTGGATTTAACATAATGTTATAAGATATTCCGGGAATACAGCACCCTCTCCACGTAACCGTCGAAAAGTTGTTTACGCAACTTTTGATTGCCTTCTTTACTCGGCTTGTTTACTTTTTTACTCAGAATGGAATTATGACGAAACTTTTTTCGTTAAAGGCTCAAAGATACATAAATGGGTTTAAAAACTCGACGGGGCGCTTTTTCTAAACGGATATTGTTTGCTCTTTTTATAGACTCCGTCTTTCAATTCCACGTTCTCGGGTTAGCTGGCTGGTTCGTTCTGATAGTAAATTAAAAATAAATGAACTCGAAAAACGAATAAAGATTAGGGATCGTGTGGGATCGTTGTATCATTATGATATTGGAACTGGAATCAAAACGTATGTTTCGTTGACAGCGAAAAATTGCTGGTTAGTCACATAAATTGAATAAAAAACAGGATAATTAAAAAACCCCGTAAAACATGGTCTGCGAACGCTAAAAGCAAACTCGCCCACCGTCAGAGCAACATGACCCTTAGCAAAGTTCTCGTGTATTTTTACGCTTTGCGAATTACTAATCCCAAAGCAATTTCCCCGTTGTAGTGCTTTAATTACTTCTGTGAGTTTAGAGGGGAAGTGCAGCCTTTAAACACGCTAGGACCAGCCTTTTCACGAACATTCTAGGCCATTATTTAGAAAAGTTTATCATAATGAACACACAATTCTTGCTATAATACCTACATTTGTTGCTTTACGGTAATTTAACATTCGCAGAATGCATCAGCATGAATTCGCAGAAAAAATCTTTAAAAATATATGTTCTTATAAATGTAGAATATGCAGAAAAGAAATTGATGATACGAATTATGAAGTCATGTAATTTTGTACTTCGTTAACTCCGCTAATAATGTTAACGACAGGTTTCCGCTACAGGCTGAGTCGGGCGATGCTGGTAGCATTCGTATATTTACTTGAAGAAAATAATTTACCGTTAACGTATTTATTTATCACTTATCTAGCACACATTTGTCAAGGTGGACTCCGGGCCTAGGTAAATGCCTTTAAAAAGTGTCTATAGTCATATTATCAATTCAACATAGTATTAGACTTTATTTTGCGGAACTTCATAATTCAACTGCAGTAAGTCTCCTGGGAGATTTCTCAAGGCAAAGATTAGCTTCATACGTACTAAAGCTCAACCTGAAATTTTTTAGCAAACGGAATTTGCCACTGGCCAGGTTTAGCTTATGGAAATCGTATATTTAATCTTCGTAAAGCAAAGACTTCAGTCAAGAAACTTTGACTCTTTAAAGCTTCAGTTATATCTAGCTAAAATCCGATCCTGCCCAATACCAACAAGTCGCTTTAGATTCGTATAATTTGTGACCCTCTATTGATTGACGCTATATAAGTTGCAGAACCTTGAGCATTGATGTATGGTTGCACGTCTGAAGGTCTACAGGTTACATTTCGGGGAGAGTATGAGGCAGTAGCATGACTCTTTCCGCCACGGACCTGGACCTGGGCTTGAACCTGGACTAGAACAAGCACCAGAACCAGAACATACAATCAAGACATGGACACCTGGATCTAGTCGTAGACTTGGTCCTAATACTGTGTACTTTTCCTGGTCTAGACCGGGCCTGAGCTTGGTCCTGTACCTTGATTAAGATCCGCTCCAGTTTCAAGACTAGGTTTTAGTATATCCTTGAGTCCAGGTTCAGGTCCTAGTAATTGTCCTGGTCCTGTTAGTTTTGACTGGGAACATCTGCGAATGAAAAAATACTTGCCTTTGGTGGTTGGTTGGTTTCACCTACCGAACATAGAAGCAATTTTTCGGCTCTGTCCCGCTAATGTTGTAATAAAATGAATGACGGAATTAATATAGTCGTACAAGTTATTTTAAATATATTCTGTGCGTTTAAGTGCGCCCTAAGTTCTAACTCTATCTCTAGCCACAGTTTAAGATAGTTTCATTCAGGCTTGTTCTCTGATATCCAACTTTCTGTAACATGAGCAAAGCGACTCGCGTTATTACCGATGTCTCGAAAACGATGACTTGCGGAGCGATCCTTTTTAGTGCGAACGTGTCAGTTATGGAATGGTCCCCTCTCCGAAAGTCCTTCATTTGCACTACAACTTGGAATGTTTTAAGGCAAATCGATCTACTATACGTTGTACCGCACTGCAGCATTAGGCATGGTATACATTTAGAGGGTTACCCCAGGCATTAAAAAAATTGTCTACCTACCAACCTCTAGTATGATACCCCTTGTAGTTATGGTTACGTTTAGTTGCGAAAAGATTTCATTTCTGACACAGCAACAGCTACTTACTGTATCGCGGGGGGTAATTCTCGCCGCGGGCTCACGTCAGCGATCTGGCAAGGCGCAACATTCAATTTCGCGTTGATAGCTAATTTAAACCCCTACGACACTCCCTGACAGTTATAAAATAACATTATAGTGGTGATAGGGCGCTGTAGACCAAATGAGTCGTGTTATTATTACGGGTAGATTCAGGGGGTATACGAGCAGAGGCTGTGATTAAGAAAATAAATTATTAGATCGAGCCGGCGCAGTGGTTTTCAATGTTTTAGAGTACATTTTGCCGGGTTAGCACTGGCATCGAAACCGTGGTACCAACAGTTTTGGTGTAGCGACTTGTGATATTGTGTGCACTCTAGGGTTAAAATACAGTAAAAGTTATTAATACCGAATATACTCTAAATTTTTTACCAAATATTAAAGGAGACCTTTACTACTGCCAACTAACTGTGCGTATCTCGAAAATGATACAAAGTAAAACACGACAAATGAGTGTTTCGATCTTCGTGTAGCAGTTCTCTTGGTACTCTCAACCCATGTTGAGAGTTTTATTATCATCACTAAGTGATATCACTTAGTGATTTCGCGGTAAGGTACTTGACCGTGGCCGAAGAAGCCTGAAAGATGGCTTGCCCTAGCAAAGTTCCTCCATCCGACAACGGGTGCCAAAGGCTTTGGGACGAACATCTGCCGTCGGGTATTCATTCAATCACCTTTCTAAGACCTGCCCGTCATTGACCGACAGTGTTACTTGCAGCCTCAGAAAGGGAATTTGCAACGTTTGCCGTGGAAACTTTGGGCCTTTTGGCTGTGGGGCCCCGAAGCTAAAAAGCTAATTTCATTCGTTCCACTGGTGAGCGTAGGGCTGGCATATTTTTCGGCCAAAGTATAGTCTTACTGCATCCAGCGGGGAAATGCAGCCAGCCTTGGGCGCTATCCCCATCAATGTCAGTGATCTCCACAGCGACATTTGTACCATTTATAGATTAGAGTTTTATTTTATTTTTATTATATTTAGTTAGATAAGTTTTATCTTTTTCAAAAATCAAGCTGAATTAAAGTCATTTTAATAATGTTATCGGTAAGTATGAATATTTACCGATAACATTATTCTTAATATTTCCGCCTTTAGATATAAAGATATTCGGTAGGTATATAGATATTAAAATACATATTTAAACAGGATTTAATAATCTAGCAATAACGTCTTCCAAATAAATTCTTCTAGGAAAAAACTCAGCAATAATCTTTTTGTAATTTTCGATTGGTCAATTACCTGAATACTTTTCACGAAATGAAACAATGAAAAAATTCTCAGAATCACGCGGCTCATTCGGGTGCCATTTAGAAATGACAAGTATTTTTCTAAATATTTTAATAAAGTGCTCCATTTCACATAGCTACCGAACATTTAATAAAAGTCTTCAAGCTTTGCTTTTCGGGTTCATTTTGAAGTATTTAATAAAAATTCGTTGTACAACAAAGCCGTGAAAAATAATGAAGTGATTTGGTTTTTTTGTCAGAAAATGTTTTAGATGGTTGTGTTTGGGTACCTAAACTTGGATCCTTATCAGCAGTTTTACTATCGCGGGCGAACTCGTTAGTGTACTAACCGCGTCAATGTTGTTCTTGGGCAGGTGGGTACAACCGTAGCAGCCTTGGCATAAGAAATATCGTAGGTATATAGATTGAAGAGGCTCGCCTGCGCTGGTTTAAAATTAATGATATGAAATGATGTTATTTTATTTATTAAACCGTATGCAATAAAGGTGTTTCGTACATACATCATACAACATATGTGGAAACTAAGTGTCTAAACCTGCCGGTATCAGAAAAGAGGATTCGCGAGAAGCATAATAATAAGTGATGGATTGTCATTTCTAAATCAGATACAAGAGCCGCTTGACGTGAAGATGGTGAAAACAGGGCGAACCGGAGAACTTAGAGCAGGAAAGCGAACCCTGGCAGAACTAGATGATGATCCCTATCTGAACCATGCACAACTGGACCAGATATTCGTATGGTTTCATTCTCTACTGCGTCATTATAATTCCTGTCATGACTCTACAAAGAATTACTTTGAATTTCTAAATTCATAAACTTTAGAGTAAAGGACAAGTTGCCAACTTTTGCAGTATAGAAGACCTTGAAGCAAGCCGATGCGTTATCAGCAAGTTCTAATGTTAAGTCGGTCGGAAAGCATAATCTTCGTCGCTGGTGTCCAATGCTGGATTTGAGCTACTTTCACATCAGATGGAGCATTTCGTCACAAGCTCCATAGGTTGAAGATTGCAGTGTTATAAGTTTTACAGAAAACGCTGCTGCCCTTTTTCTGGTTCACGCCAAAACATTTGTTGGTTTGTATGACTTTCATCATATCAGCAGGAAGACGCCCACTGCTGGGCATAGGCTTCCCCAAGAGATCTCCACATAGGACTGTTTTGTACCTTCCGCATGCAGCTGGCATACACGTTGCCTGAAAGAGATCGCTTGCATCGATAAGGCCGCCTTTGCCCACAACTAGATTAGATTTATCTCTGTACTTTTTAATGTAATTATCTGTACTTTTTTATGTGATTATTCTTGTGTAAGCAATAAAGAATTTATCTATCTGATACCTACAATCTTTACCAGATCGTCGGTTTACCTATACTAACGTTGCGTACTCACGCATGATATAAGAAGGGGTATATTTATAAGTTGAAGGGGTTGTTGTAATATCCTCTTCTGCCGACTCAGCGTCGACTACATGCATACTAAAGGTACTCTGATTGAATTCGATTTTGCCAAGCCAATTTGACAGACAAGGAATTGTTTACATAAAATGTCGTTCTATTTTTTATTTAGAGGAAAAGGCCTTAAACTGCAGTTTATGACCTCATAAACCTAGTTAAGGTCCAAAATACACCGGGCTTGACTGACGGGTAACTGACCAATAAAACTGACGCACAAGCCTTATTGCTGTAATAAAACTGTTTCACCATTACGTTCTTAATAGTTATAAAAGGTAATAAGGTATTTATTGGAAAGGCTGTAGTGTTCTGTATCACGAGTATCTCACACATTAAGTTGGTACTTCGTTAGTTGACAAGCTTATTGGTTCGATATTACCTTTTTTAGATGAACCATACATCATTTGATTATAGTTACTATCGGTACTGATAGATGCATACTAATTTATTTTTTATCTACAAGAGTAATTCAGGAGGTCCCAGGTTCGATTCCCGGCTGCGCAAAAATTGAAATAATGAATTTTAATTTAAACATGTATTATTTAATATTATTATCGGTATCTATTGGTGGTTTACTGTATACATTTCAAATGGGTATAATTATTACAATAATAGTTTTGACTTTATCAACTATATAAAAAGTAGCAAGAAATAAATAAAATACCAACAATACAGTTTTCAGTTACGCGTTACATTTTACTATATTCCTTACAACTCAAGTATCGGAGGGAAAGTTTTAATTCTTTCAAATCCTAAAGCTGGTGGTAACTTTGTAGTCGGCAAACATGTTTAATATAAGTCCCGATACTGTTGGACGTCAGACGGCTTTCAACTTTTCACCAAGTCACGTTCGCGTTGGAAACAATTTTGAGAGCTTTAGTGCACTTGGGAGTTCGTCGGAATCTACGCAGTTTAATGCTTTTATTAATCTTCGCTTGTTATTAAATACTGCTTCGCCTTTACGTATACTCAGTACCTAAGTAGTTACTACATCTAGACTTCATCTAGTATCTGATAGTTAGTCTTACAAGTTTTATTAGCGTCTGCGTTATTATTAAAGTTTCTTAATAGTTAACATGTTTATTGCTATTACCTACTTTGGTCTTTGGCTTGGCGGTGTAGTTAGATGCCATAAAATAAAGAGGCTTTGGGAACTTTTACAATATCTTACTTAATATGTAGGTACCTACCTACCTACTTAAAGGCGAATACGCATGGATACAAGCATTTAGGTAGGAGTACAGTCGACGGCATATTTTATAGACCCACCCAAAACTACTATAAGAGGAGCTAGCATATTAATAAACGCGCATAGCAATGTTCATTTTTGTACGGGTATTGGGTAGGTAGAATTGCTTTCTTCTGTACCTACCGTAACAGAATACCAAACGGAGCATTTCGTCGTACACAACCTCGAGTATTTGCACGAATGCCTTTTTAAATTGAGTTTTTGCTTTTATTATGCCATTCGAAAGAATGTTCCAAACGTTACCTACGTTATATGGAAATGCTTGACTCAATGTCTCATGTATGTCTACGAGACAGATACAATGTAAACACCTTCCAACCTTTTCCAGATTTTTTTAGACAACTTACCTGGCGTTTGACCGCCATCTCATCTGATAAGTGACGATGCGGCTGAAGATGGAGCATGCCTGTCTAGGATCAGCCTATTTGTTCTAGCTTTGAAGGAGTCTAAATTATAATGACCAGGAAACACACTCGCAGGCAACGTGTTCCATTTCTTAGCCGTACGCATTATAAAAAAAAAAGAAAGCGGCTCATGCGCACAGCTGGAAGATCCACGACATGAGAATTAAGCGCTCGCCCGGATCGCGAATTCTTTATCAACTTAATACGTTTTAACTATATATACGTAGTAATTTTCATTTTTAGAGCATAAGATGATTATTATTATTTCAAGAAAAGATGGCCCAGCAAAGCCCGTCTTCCGTAGAAAAAGTAGTTTATTCGTCTTTGTAATCTAAACATGTTATCGAATCAGTGATCGCAAACTTTTGACTATGCTTAGGTATACTTGCTTCAATCTTTCCCTTATTAGCTATGGAAACAAACGCACAAACTTATCAAATTAGGTTAAAAAGTTATTCCATCCTCCAGTAGGCCGGAAACCGATTTAAGCTTAAGGATTTTAAGGATGAAAAGATCAGACTCTCAAGAATTACAAACAATTATTAACATCGAATTAAATTTTACTTTGAGGTTTACATCATTTAATAAGAAAATGAATTGAAACTATTATTGTAAAACATAAAATTATTAGTAAATTTTTGGAAAATATATAACTTATTTTTTTGGAAATCTGCACTTTTGTACATAACATAAAACAAACTCGCTTCTCCCCGTCCTCCCTAAGTAGCTATGTACGCATAGATCTGTTAAACTACGCAACGGATTTTAATGCGGTCTCAACAATAGATAGAGGGATTCAAGAGAAAGGTTTCTAAGCAAGAAAAAAAGGGTAGATAAGGGTAAAGTAGGTATACACGAACGAAGTCGCGCCGGGTCCACTAGCATGAAATAAAAATAAAAAACACTGCATGCCCTGCCCCCGTTATTAAAATCCATCAAAGCGAGCGCGCACTGCAGTAGAGATATCCGTAAATATGCAAATTGCATGTAGGAACCGTCAAAACTCCGTTAAGGGCCTCGCCGGGCGATCTGAACAAGAACGATAGGATCGCACGTGTGCCGAAGTGTTCTCGAAGCGATAATAAATTAGCTGGCTCCAGCGTTTACGGGATCACCGTAGCCTGTGAGACGGGCAACAGCCCATAATTACGTTGGGATACGTTGAACGTTTAAAAGTTCAACGCGGTAGGACGTTATTACGGATTTTAGGTAGTTTTCGACTATAAGATTAGCTAGGTGTCCAGCAGAAACGCAATCAACTTCTTACTATTATGAGTTTCATACAGGGCGACTAATGTAGAGGCAGATCCACTTGGGTCTCCGTTGGCTAGATGGACGGTGCGCTACATATATAAATCTTTCTGTTTACTAATGTAGTCAAACACTATGAAGTATCTATTGCAGAACCTAATTCAACTCCATTGTGAAGGTTAGAAGAACTAAGCGAGAAAGTAAATGGTCAAATGCGAATACCATCTTAAATGAACACATTGAGTGCCAGCTACGTCACTGGATATGTACCTAGTATTCATGAACATATTGGCATAAAAGCAGTACTTTGGTAAAGAAGTAGGTACATTGGGCTTGTAACCAATTTTTATCAACAAAAAAAAAGAAACTTCTAAAAATGGACAGAAGGTCGACCCGTTTTTGCATATCTAGGAAAACTACGTAACACTTTTTTTTTCTTTTTTCACTTTTTTTCTAATATTAAAAAAGGTATTTTATTCTAGGAAATATTTCCTCCTTTGAGAACAAAGTTTCACACAGAGAGGTTTGTAAGAGAGGTGACAGGAAAGAATACAGGAATTACAATATTTTTTAATTTTCTTTTAACTTGGGGTGGTGGCATTTTGCCTGACTACTGTTGGGTAATATATTTTGACTCACCTCTATTTAAATGCTCCCGCATAAAAACCATCGTTATATGGTTATAAAATCTTTATTTCTCTAAGAATTTTACAATTCACTTACGAGAAAATATAAGTATTCGTTAGTAGGTACTAAACAGTCCGAGGACAGCAATATAAGCTTAAAAAAATGTGGGTAGAATAGAAGCGAGACAAAACACTGTACCCCATTATACTAAGTAAAAAAATTAAAAAAGTCACGGAATGATAAGTAGGTAAGTATGTACTAACAATAATTTTTATAGTAGTAGGTAGGTAATAATTAGTGGACACAAGGTGGATGCGAAAAGCACAAGACCGGCTTTTGTGGAGATCTCTGGGGGAGGCCTATGCCCAGCAGTGGGCGTCTTCCGGCTGATATGATGATGATGATGATGAATAATTAGTATTTATCTTTTAGGATGTGGAATGTCAACAGGGTTTTGAATTTATTATAGGTTTTTGCTTGTTTAATATCGTTTGGCAAACCGTTGTACATCTGTGCTGTCGTACAAAAGATTCGTTTTACCATAGTTAGTTCGGGACGTAGGTAAATATAGATTGGCTTGCCTTGTTAATTGGTTTTTTGATTTGTATCCTTTTCGTGAAAGTAATTGTGTACTGAATATCTTTTTGAAGGATCTTTCTGACTAATAAACAAACGTAATACTTATAGGTTTGACGAATATTCATCAGTTTAGTTTCGGAAAAGATTTGACTTATTGGAGTTCTGAATCTAAACCCAAAAAGTGCTTTAATTAACTTATTTTGCATCCTCTGCAGTGGTTGTAAATTAGATTTTGCCGCACTACCCCATATTTCTATTAGATAATAGATGTGCGATTTATAGAATTTAATTTAATAATTTAATTTATGTTATAAGCTACATAAATCAAACACAACAATTAAAGTAACGAAATAACAATTTCTTTTACAATTATCCTAAACTCAGTAAATGTAATCAATCTCATTTCCTTCAATCCTGCATCAGATGTTAGTGGCATTTCGTCTTTATGTTTTATTTTTGTTTTCATATGTTTGCTTGCTCTGTTTGTTTGTTTTTTGTTTTTATTGAAGCATTTTATATATCTCAAAATTTTTTGCTTATTGCCTATAAACAAATTCTATTCTTGTTTCTGCTTCTTCTACTGCATTTTTCATCATTATTTCTTAAGGCAAAGGCAGACTTCGTTTTTTCTTCTATTTGTTACATATTCAAACATACTTTCCTTTACGTTATTTTTTATTATTCCTCGTAGTTTTCTTTTTATTATCAATAATATCATTAAGAGTTTTAGTTTTAATAGTTTTATTGCTTTCTTTCTATAAACAGTATTGCCTTTTAAAATATTTAATAGAGAATTAAGTACAGGAGCTTTTGTTTCATTTTTTATATAGTCAAGGGATATGTAGAATAGAATATGCGGTAGTACACAGGCTTGACAGAGTCCTACTATGTGGAGCTGATTACGTATTATTGTGACTAATACTTGACCAAAGTGTGTTGCCATTGATGACCTACGGAACAGAGATGTGGCCGCTCACTATGGGCCTTATAAGAAAGCTCACTGTTACCCAAAGGGCAATGGAAAAGGCTATGCTAGGAGTCTCGTTGCGGGATAGAATCAGATATGAGGAGATCGGCAAGCAAACCAAGGTGAACGACATAGCTCTAAGGATTATCTGGTTATAGTGGCAGTGCTCAGGGCACATAGCTCGAAGTACATATGGGGCAGTAAAGTTCTCGAGTGGCGGGTAGGCCTCCCACAAGGTGGACCGACGGCTTGGTAATGATCACAAGTACCAGCTTTAAGAAGATCTCTGGGGGAGGTCTATGCCCAGCAGTGGGCGTCCTTCAGATGATATGATGATGATGATGTGTAGTTAATGGTGATGTGTAGTAGGTTGATGGGGGCCACCGATTTTTGGTTTGGTGACCTCTATCGGCATTCAATGTCTTAAAAAAGCTTTAAATAAAAAGATTGATTTGTTTATGTTATACAGTATATAAACAATCAAGCAGGCCGCCTGATGGAAAGTGGTCATCGCCGTCTAATGGACATTAGTAACACCAGCATTTTTAGATATTTTTTAATTTATTCACTGCCACAAACCGCATTCGACACGACGTGGGACTCGAAATTGAAGTAGAAAAAGAAAGATAATTAAGTAGAAATAGAAATTAAAGAAAAACATGTAAAATAAACGAAATTATTATACAATCCTAAAACCTGGCGCTGTGGTACTACGAGCAGCATTTTAAATTAATTTACTTTAATAATACCCACGCTTTTTAGAGACATCTCTTCGCTTTGCCCTTTCGCGTAGACCCAAGAACACGACAACTTCCTTGCCGACAACTCTCTAAATGTAAAGCGAATGCAGACAATGAGACTTATAAAGCTACTACATCAACACTTATGCAAATGTCATCCGTTTAAATGTATGCAAACTAAAACAGTAGGCAATTTTACTTTATAATGTCACAAAGCAGCATCACGACAGGCGTCGGCGAGTGACGAGTTAGTCTTGGAGGAAATAGCTCGAGTCAAGACACTTGTCTTGCATAATGAGGCACCTACTTAACCCGTGACTTAGTCAAGTACCAATTTTAATTCAAGTTTTGTACTTCCAGCGTTAAACCAGGTTCATAGCTGGTTCATTTCTGGTACTACTGTCAAAAATGTTGAAATTAGGTAAGTTAGGCGTAGGTATTAGATGAAGTTAGTGCGTCGTCGTCGAGCGAAGTCTTGATAAGTTTTAGATCCAGATCCAGGCTATTTTTACAGGTGAATCAACACGCCGTGAAATACATGCCTATTACATGACGAACTTCTTTTCTTAGAATAATAAGCTTATTATTTTCTTGTTAACGATTTTATTAATGTGTCATAATGCAAGTATGTGACAGTAGGAACTTTAAAAGCCATACAATAAATAAATAGTGCACATATCTATTTCAATTCTACATAATTCAAATTATATCTACTTATAGGTGTATGCGCTGGGCCATGACGATTTTGAGAGAGATAAAAATCTTTGAGGCGCTCTTGCTTAATCTAAAATTACGAGGAAAGGGAACGAAAAGTACACTTGACTCTTAATTCGGCGATTCGTATTTCAGAAACTTAGTTGAGGTATTATCATACCGACACAATTCTGTTGCAAAGTTAGCCACCGGGTATCAAGGGATGGTAAGCCACGTCCGAAAGCGGGAATTATGGGGATAAACCCAAGAAATTATGAGGTACGCGCAGTGATTCCATTAAATCTTGATAATAGCGGCTGTGGCTACTCACAAAGCCAGAAGAATTAGAATTGAATTCTGTCTGAGGTATTACCGGAAATCTATTTGTATAGTAACCGGTTGGTTGTAAAAAGAAGCGAATTGCTTATTAATTTCTGAGGGATTGTATGTATATAGGTATTATAATGAAGTTTCACTTTCTTTATTGATATTCAATATAGAAAAAAATGCTAAAACCATGAAAAACCCATATACTACCCTTGTAAGAAACGCCACGCCAGCGCCACCTTGAATCTCTGATATGATATCTTATTAAAAGCCCAACTGAGGAAGGAAAAGAAAAAGCGTCCCGCTAATAAGTAACAATCAAAAGAATTAAAGAAGTTGCGGCTGCGGCCGGCGGCCCCGGGGCGCGGTGCGATGACAAATGCCCTCCCGGGCGCGTTCTGTGCGAAACTTGTAATTCCCCGCATTGCCAACGAACTTCGAGCCTAGTGGGGCACCTGCGAGTCACGTTTGGGGCCAAATAAACGAGATAAAACGTTTTTACAGTGCCGTAAACTTATTTGACCCGGTGGGCAAAGCTGGAACTAAGTGTCGGCTTTTTGAAATGTCATGTCAATCCAACAACAGCGACGCTGTCACCGGATAAGTTGGTTGCACTATAGTCTTTACAAACCATTGTCGACTAATGGCAGATAATGCGATTCAAAATTCCCCTAGATGGCGCTAGTGAGGTCTTTGTCAAACACGACCCGATAGGATACGACAGATTATAACAACCATAAGTGAGATTTTAGCATAATAAAACAGCATTATTTTACTGAGCGTCGGTGGCCCGATGGCTAACGGGTCGGACTCAAACGCCAATCCCGCCATACTTTTTGTGAGTTAGTTGAACACTAACCTATGTTCTTATGGTGAAGTAGGGAAAACATGTACCTGGGAGATCAGATGGCAGTCGCTCTGCCAAAACTTGAATCGAAACTTACAGCCGAATTCTGAAACGTCACTCAAATACTTAACGGCTACTTAAACGTTTGAGCAGCGTCCGAATTCGAATTTCGTATTTCTTACCTAAATGCTACTCATTCTCAAAATCGTTTACGGAAATGCTAATCAATGCTTGATCAACTGCCAAATCTTACACTTTATAGGAAATGTATACAATTCCTAGGTAAATTAAATAATTAATTATATGTAGATAGATATGTGCGAGAATCGAATTCATGTAACGACAAAGTGTGTTCATGGAATAATTTCACAAACTTTTAGTAGTAGTAGTTTGTTTACCCTTTGTAACTTTAATTGAAAATTACGTTAAACACGAACACTATAATAGGAACAAAGTACGAATTGAACAACGTTTAAAGTGAGCACAGCTCCTAAATCTAGAAAGATTAAAGGTTCTAGAGTAAGACGTATTAATCAAATTAAATTAATTAAACTAAAACACAAAACAATAAATCGAAAAATCAAAACCTCCATTTTTTAAATTAAATTGAAGCTAGGAATTATGACTAAAGGGACGTGCCCACGACATAGAATGATAATGCTTGTATAAATTTCAGCCGAAACCACACCCGTCCGTACCCTCTCTACCATTATGTTTCATTTGGGCGGAGAGTTTAATGATAAAAATATTCAACCGCAGCCGTATTGTTGAACGTTTTTATTGTTACTGTTAACTCTGTTTGTTGTTTGCAATGTTTACAACTTTGCTTAGTAAATTATGAGTGAATGGAGTAAAGGAAGTAAGCGATTAATATTTGAGTTAAAGATGATTGTACAGCATTAATTTAAGTTAGCAGAATAATTCGGTAAGGCGAATGTTAATAGGAAAACATACTTTTGAGAAAGAAGTCTGACTGTTATATTTTTTCATAACTACCCACCACGCAGTCCATTGAACGAATTTCAATTAAACTTTCATGAAATGAATAACAAACGAAAAACCATTATTTTCGCGTAAGGAAATCTAGTTTTTTTTGAGAATTAAAACATTATGTGTGTGTTCTAGACTAGTCTAGAGTGACAGTTTACTAGTGGCAGACGAGCGTGAAAGTAAATTGTTTGTGGAGAACGAGTATCATTATCTACTATGTCAGAATTTCATTGGAAGACCACGATTAAAACATAATATGACATTAACATCATTGATAATGTTTTTTACGATAACACAAAAAATAATGTTCAATGTGTGTACATTGAAAAAGAAATTACGTCATAGCGGCTGTACAATAATTTTTCAAGGAAGTGAAAACCAAGCCCAACTTTGAACACGTGTTACTCGGTCCGTTTTGTTCGTATGATGAAACTAATGTATTTCGTAGCTACACCCTTATCGGAAATCGGTATATAGATCCTCATTGCAATCATTTCAGAGTTGGGGACATTTCAACGTGTTTAAATAATTTTTTTTATAAAATTACTTTATTTAAAGTGAAGTAAATTCTAGAAACTAAGACAATTTCTGATCGTCTATTGAACCACAACAGCCTGACTACACTCTACAACGTTATGACATTAGCAACCATGACATTAGGAACCTCGGTACTTTCCAGTTGAAATCACGTTCTGTAGCTTCTCTATAGCAATGAATTACAATATTTTGCTATGAATCCATGAAACGCTTTGAGTATTATTAAAACCGTCTCTCGGCTGTCGCGGAAACAACTTCTGTATACAAAGCTGGAAGGGAAGCGTTGTTATTTTCATCAGATTAATGCGAAAATATATCAGCAAGGAAGCAAGATAAAAACTTTCCTTTACCACAAAAATCCATTTCTAAGTTAAACAGATCTTTTTATTCCCGTTTTTTGCTCATTGAATCGCTGGAAGTTTTTTTGTGTCATAATTTTTGGAGATTTTCGCTTAGCGTGGCTCTGGGGTTGGTGGGGTTAATTAGATTTTGCTGGGGTCAGAAGCCACGAGGGTAGATGGAATTATACTGGCCCAGCGGACTTACGAATTTAAACATCGCTCAGTCGTGAGCGACTCAACCTAATTGCGCCATATTTGGATGGCAGGTCAAGTGTGGATAGGGGTCTCAGATTTGATTAGTTATCCAATTACTTCCTTCAATTTTAAATAATTTTTAAACCTTCCTAAAGTTCCGGCTTGAGGATATTTTTTTATTGATTTTTTCAACGAAACACTCGGACAAAATAATATTGTAATAAAAGATTTCCCTTTGTAATAAAATTATCATCATCATCTCCTCCCCTTATTCTATCCTTATCCCAATAGGGGCTCGACCGCCTAGCTCGAATGCTCCATCTCGCTCGCTCGCGAAATGCGCCGCGAATGGAGCGATCGAGATAAAGTCATAAAGCTATCGCAAATGCTATTGTAAGAATTAGGCAGAAGAATTGCACAACATGACCAAGAGGACACCGGTCCTTAAGTAAATGTTTTGGGTTCATACAGTTTTGGGAATGCTGTTAAATACGTAATATATACCCAAGTAGGTATATAAAACACTAACGGAGGTCCTAGTTCTAGGTTAGCCTCTAAGGTTTTATCACCTTTTTGTGGAATTCTACACTACCCGAGGATATGTTCTAGAAATTCAACTCAAATTCTTTTTTAAATTCTTAAACTTAAGTTTAACGCTTGTCTTTTACTATGTAAAAACAAAACGACATAAGTACCATCAACCGTCTGTAAGGTAGACCCTACTATTATTATTTTCGTCATTGGATTGTTCAGGAAGTCCTAGTGCGGATATGACTGGTCTTGGTTTTAAGTTAAAACCATATTTTAGGCTCATGATTAAAACTGAAAACCTGAAAAAAATTTAATAAAAAAATAAAACCGACATCAAATAACAAACAAGTTCAAAATAAGCTTTTTATCATACAATAAGAGTAGATAACTTATAGACTAGACTGTTGGTGCTATCACTTTATTCAATAAAAGGACCTCAAGCAAAAAGACTCAGCATCATCATCAATTTTCGTATATTTTCCTAAATAATTTCAAAAGTATTTAATATGAAATAATAAAAAAAGAAATTGAAATCCTCACAATAAGCCATTTCATATTGATATGTCACTCGATGCAGTTTTTATTCTTTAAATTTTAGAACATGCTCTCCAAAAGTGCCCTATGTTCGATATTTGTCTATTCAAGTTATACATCCGCGTTTGGGTCACATAAATTGATAGATATATAACAAATTTCGACTTAATCGGTCCAGTAGATGCGTAGAAAATTCCCTGTAACAGAAGGACAGATAGATACACAGAACCCTAAAATGATAAAAAGATTAGTTTTTGCCCGTGACATAGTGCGCCTAAAGCATGCGATTTATGCTTTAGGCGTGAAAACAAACACACTGAGTTATTTCCACATTTATCAATGTTATTTTCACATTCTTTCACATTTAAAAAGTCAAACAAAACCAATTCTTCACTCTTGAACTTCTTTAGATTTGAAAACCAACAAGTTTGATTCATCTTATTCTTACAGCCTAGTCGCCTAACCTATTATATTTTCGAGAAGGAAAATCCACGTTAATATAAACGAATGAATCGCAACTTATGGTGAGAAAAATATGGTCTGTCTTCAGGCGGGAAGATTATTAATCAAAGCCGTTTGATACGAGAAAAATATGATTCCCTCCCTGTGAGGTCGCCGTCTGTTTAAGTGATGTTTTCTGTGAATAAGTAAAATAAATGATCCCGCAGCCTGGGCCCAAGTAGGTAAATAGAACTTGGTAAACAAATATTGGGTAAGTTTGGTGATTCTTAGAATTAGTAGGTAGATTAGTATGTATTAGTTAGAGTATTTTAAGTAATGTGTATATAAAATAAAATTGTAGTTTTAGGTGGCAATGTACCATAAAAGAAAAAATAACACTATTCATGGGCAGTAAATTGTATATTTTTTCAATAGTTGTATGTATTGTCTAGTTTTCGACTTGTTATGATTACGAGTACCTATTGTGTTTATAACTATAATGTACGCGTTAATGTCCCGTTTGTGCTCTCTATTGTAGCCCCGGGTCCACCTTGACCATGATCCAGGATTAGGCTTATTAGTTAATCACAGTGGAGCGACTGCCATCTGACCTTCTTGACCCTGCTACCAGGGAACCTGACCAGATTGAATCATGGATACACATTCTTCAGTCGCCTGAATGTGCAGGTTTCATAACGATGTTTTCCCTCACCATAAGAGCATCGGTTAGTCTTCAACTAATGTACATAACTAATGAAAAGAGTCATTGCAGTATACGTCACGCGGGACTCGAACCCGGTAGGTACCCCTCGATTTACCGCTCGGATACCGACGCTGCCTATATTGTGTTTATAACTATCCAATGCTAAAGTAAAATGATTCTCTATTTACAAAATTGCTATTTGTTTTCCTTGTGTCGAACACAAATATTTGGCCCTCTGTCTTATTAAGTTGTACCTAATAACTCATGGAATAAGCTCTCTGAAGACGTTTTCCTGGAGTTTGAAGCGTGATTTAAAATAATACCATCGAGGGGAAAGATTTTAATTCATTGTGTCTATGTTTATAATGGATAATACTTGGAAACTGCTCATCTATAGAGTCTACACTACTCCATTCGTCTAGGGTGTTCTAGGGATTTTTATACCACGTAAAGATAACCTTCGGGATAGTCTGATATTAGCAGAGTTTCAGGCGAAAACCGCGGGGGATCGCTAGTAATTTATAGGTCTATGAAGGGTGTGAAAAGGTTTTCTGTGGGTAAGCAACATGCGAATTACACTGACGGTCTTGCCTATGCTGTTGTAACTGTTTACCGTCAGACAGCTTGCTTGTTTGTTACATTAAAATCCATTAGCTGATAGGCATTTCGCAGAAATTCCCGTTTTGTAAATAACTGATGTTTTCATTGTTTCATGGAGATTTCCAATAACGTATCGAATAACATTGACTTTAATACCAGCACGTATTTGCACTTTGCTTACACACTTCATGTATACGATCCTATATTTAAAAAATTTCCTGTATTTTTTCCGTCAAATTCACTAAGGGTGGTTTACACCAAATTCTTAAACGCATTTTATGTGATACTTAGACAAAAACTTCATATAAAAACGTTGAAGGTCATTCTTAAACGTGTTTAAGAATGTGGTACAATCGGGGCCAAGTCTCGTAATACCTAGTAAGCGTCCTATATAATACATTGGTTAGAATTATCAAGGTGAGTTTTGAAGGATAAGGTAACAATTACAGGCAAAAGGCATATCTCCATTCTCATGACAACGCTGCAGAGCCGCTGCTGCATTTTTGTTAAGAAACCTAAGTGCAGGGGATAAAATGTCTGGCCATGCCACCCCAGCCGAGTACGGGGAGGAAAGGCCGACCCCTGAATACGACGTCTTGTCGTCCTCAAGGATGATATGCGTACCCACACACTCACCACCAAAGATGCAGAAGACCGAGCAAGGGGGACTAGAAGAAGTAGAAAGAAGGACACCGAACCCTCGCGTGCGAGAGTACAACCGCGTAAAGATCGTATGAGTGACAGTGTCTGTTTTCTATCAGGTGGGCTGTCTGCTCCTCTGTCACAGAATAAATTTAAAAATTATGGCCAAGGAGACTCTCAGCTTTGAAGGTCAGACCGCGCTAGGACAAGCTGTGTCTCTGTAATACATTGAATCGATTTCATAGAAAAAAATACCTGTCAAATCGTGTCCAACTCGTATTTAGTTTATATATATCGAAGGGTTCCGTATACAGTTGGGATTTATCATGTTAGTTTTACCTAAGTCTGATTTAGTTTTCTTATAACTATAGCAGGTAAGAGACACTCCGCACATGACGCGACAGCCACGCAACAGACACGCGACAGACACGCGACAGCCACGCGACAGCGACGCGACGGACACACGCAGGATGCATGCAGGACGCATGCAGCACGCATTCACTTCGAACACGACGCGGCACTGTCAAGTGACGGTTTACAAAGATCAATTGGCATGTAGCCGAAATCAGAATTAACGCTGCCATCTTGTAAAGCGTCATTTTTGACAGACAGCTGGAGTTGATGTTTGACACTCACGCCCTCATCAAAATGCCAAATGATCCTTGTAACTGTGATGCAATGAGGAAAGAAACAGCTCCTTTTAAGAGGAGAGAGCACAATGTCAAATAATGCGTGAAACAGATGTGCACAAACTAGAAGAACTATACATAAAATTCCATTGCATCATAGTTTATCTTATCTTGTACATACCTACACTCAGCAGCACAAAAACGTGTCCAAGTGCTTGTCGCAAATTTATAAAGAAACTATGGGTTATTTATGAGATGTTTAGTCGTGCGTATAGATTTGAAACAACTTGTTTAGTTTATCTATTTAGTGCTATGACTCACTTTTTCTAACAATCGGTGCCAGAACTGTTTTCAACGTTAATCCAAGAGGTAAGTTTATATGTGAGGTTTTTTTTATATGTGAGTCTAAGACAAATGTTTATTTATTTGTTAGAATTAAAACACTTTTTATACAAGTTCCACTATAATTATTATTTTTTATTTGTCACTTACTGTTACCCAAATTGGTCAGGCGGTCTTCTTAGCCAATTTGGGGCCAATTATCACCATATTATTTGCACTTTAAGAGGTACCCGTCACAATAGTACCCGTCACAGAGTATTTAACGCTAAAGTTGTATCGAAAATGGCTTACTATACTCTATTTTTTTCAACTATAAAGTACTGAGGCTGAATACAACGTACTCATTGGTTGATGTTACAAAAAATTAATCTAAAATATCTATACATATAATAAAATCGTAAAAACAAAAAGTCTGTACATTGAAGATAATCGAAAGAAAACCAACCAGAGCGACTTAAAACAACCACCTGAAAACGTTACGACAATTTTAAAATTTTATGTTTGTCTATCTGTCTGTTTGAACGCGCATCACATAAAAACCGCTGAACAGAGTTCCATTTAATTTTGTATAGCAAATCAAAACTTGCTTGAAAAATAATAAACCAGCAATAAAAACCTCTGGTGCGGTAAAAAGATAGTATTTTCAAGATAGCATGAGTGATCTAATTCCCAGTACATTTACAATAGCTAGAGAGGTCAACGTATTTTTGGCAGAGATAATAACCATTTATACAGTCTTACCACAAAAAAGTTAAACAAGGATTGGACATCTGTTGAACACATGTTTAGAAAAAGTCGTACCATAAAAGAGCTTTCCTGTGCTTCTCTCTATACCAAGGTTGTCTGGAAGAGAAATTAGTGATAAGACCGCCCTTTGTACTACCTAGCATATTATTTTTGTATCTGTACTTGTGTCCTCTGGTGCAATAAAGAGTTTTGTATTGTATTGTATTGTAAAAGAGTGTCTAACGGTTGTCTAGAGTTGTTTTAGCAGATGTTGGTTTAGCGCGTGTCCATCGAGCATCTCACATTTTTGGTAGCTTTAGTACAAAATTTGATGTATATCTGACAGAGATTGTAACAGGGCCGTTTACTACATTATTCCGTGGATAACAGTTTTAAAACTGCCATTATTCGTGTATGCAACACAAGACGTTGGACGAATTGTAGGCTAAAGCTGCCACAGAACGGGTCCCACGAAACGTGAAAAGGAGACGCGGTAGGCTCCGACGGAGATTGACCGGGAGAGACCACTTGCTGGTGAAGGTATCTTGGGCCTCTGAAGGTAGATGGTGGTGAGGCCCAATAACCTCCCGTAATGTTGTTAGGTATACTTACTATAAAATATACTACTAACTATGAAATATACGCTGAGCTCTTTAGCTATTGTAAATGTACTGGGAGTTCGATCAACCTTGGTTTGCTGGAAAAACTGGCTTTATTAGATCTTTGTACCGCACCAAAGATTTTAGTTGCTGGTTTATAATTTCTTTATCAATTTTTAGACGTTTTGCAGCCTAAATGCTGCCCCGGGATGTAATCTATCACTATCACAACTACTTATGGTTTTTGTCGGAACTCTTTAATGTAGTGTTTCTTGTGTGAGCAATAAAGAATTTATCTATCTATCTATCTATCTATGCCAAAAAATATCAAAATCTGTCAGTAGTGTCCGTATGATGCATGGTTAATAAAAAACCTACCTGTACATCTATTAATAATAGACAAGGGCAGCGACACCGTAAATCGAGGTTGGTCCCATAACTAAATTCTTTAAGTGCGTCCGGGCATCAGTTCACCTGCTTTACATTTATATTCAGTATCTGAGATGTATAATGATGAGAGCGTTGGTGGCCTAATGATTAAGGGGTAAGACACGTACCCCGAGGTACCGGGTTCGAACAGC
Organism: Blastobasis adustella; assembly: GCA_907269095.1. Taxonomy (NCBI): domain Eukaryota; kingdom Metazoa; phylum Arthropoda; class Insecta; order Lepidoptera; family Blastobasidae; genus Blastobasis; species Blastobasis adustella. The sequence goes on along the minus strand of OU026128.1, from coordinate 8,824,820 downwards.
AGTGCCGCTATGTACCAATGCTTTTTATAGATATGTACATCAGTTGAAAACTGACCAGTGTCCTTGCGGTGAGGATCCAATCTGGTCAGGTTCCCCTGTTAACAGATGTCCGTCAGATGGCAGTAGCTCCACTATAAACGCCTGATCTGCCAAGTCATGGATCGAGATGGACCCCGGGCCCTTGCGCGCGAGACCACAACCGGGATATTATCGTCAAGATGACCATCCAAGATGTATGGTTCATTCTAAATTGTCATTGAAGGATCGGTATTTTGTTTATGTTCAGAGGCCCACGCGGATGTAGTCGCGGGCAACAGGTAGTATATAATAATAATATGGATAAACGGCTGTCAATCGGCACGCTCATGGCCCATCATCGCCACGGAAACCATAACCAATTATCCTATCCTCTAGTTTTATTTGTCATTGCTGGGGGGCTATGGACAAACTCACTAGAAAAATGAATTTGTCATATAAAAATCTTACACTACTCTAATTTTGAAATACTATGGCCGTAGATAATAATGTAGATGACGTAGTGTAGAATTAGCTAATGTCAAATTCAGTTTGCTGAATGTACTTTCGGCATACCATTATCTCACGAACCGCTCAACCAAGCCCAGCAAACCAGGTGTCAGGTAATAGAGTCACTCGGCGCCCTTCCACCAACAGTAAGTACTAATAATTTTGATACCTAACTTACGTCAGTCATTTGGGCCAGAAAATTTGTAATTTTCCTCGTTAAGCCTAAATATCTCGGAACTGAAAGTCAGTTTGCGAAAATATAAAGTGCCTTGTGATTTTCAGAATTAAATCTCTCTTATAGCACTATCATTGTGTGTACCAGAAGCACTTACAAAATATTATAGCACCATTCACTTAGTGTGAAGAGTAATAATTTGACGAATAGGCACACACCAGCGCACAGAAAGAACCTGGGTTCGAACTTGTACCCAGGATAGTGAAAGTACGAAATGTCGGCCTGTTGTTGTACTGTCCGCCATTCTGATTGCAAAAATTTCACAAGTCCCGGGTTGGTGTTTTGCATTTGTGGCAAAGTGCGTGTTTCATATTTTACGTAATTAATTGTAAAAAGTCGCAACACGCAATAAAATCCCGAGTTGGTGTTTTGCGCAGGTGGTATTGTGTGCCTAATACGGTCCATCGTTTGAGACTAAAATCAAAGAAATCGGCCGAGAACTCAGAAAATAGCAATGATTAGAAATCCCCCAACCCCCCAAAGCGACTCTAATGTAGCGTACCGCTAGCTTCAAACTGTTATGACTAGAAAACTATTAGTCCTAGAAGACTAGTTTCTAAAGAGAAATAATAGTAATCGTCGAGATTTACATTTCCGATGACAGCTGTGAAACTTAAAACAGTTATAACTCGGAAACTAAAGGTCCTAGAACCCTAGTTGCTAAAGGGAAATGATATCACACCCCGAGATCTACATTTCGGATGACAGCTGTCAAACTTAAAATAGTTATAACTCGGAAACTAGTGGCCCTAGAACACTAGTTGCTAAAGGGAAATGATAGCACACCCCGAGATCTACGTTTCGGATCACAGCTGTCAAACTTAAAATAGTTATAACTCGGAAACTAGTGGCCCTAGAACACTACTTGCTAAAGAGAAATGGTAGTACTCTTCGAGGTCTACATTTCGGATGACAGCTGTCAAACTTAAAATAGTTATAACTCTGAAACTAAAGGACCTAGAACACTAGTTGCTCTAGGGAAATGATAGTACTCGTCGAGATCTACACTTCGGATGACAGCTGTCTAACGTGAAAAGTGTAATAACTCGGGAACTATTGATCTCAGAACTCTTGTTCCTGAAGAGAAATGATAGATCTGTGCCATTCTGTCCATGATTCCATGTCTAAAGGAGTGTAATAAAAAATAACAATATATTTAATGTATAATATAAGGAGTATGTGTAAGGTCATCATCATTGATAAAATGAGGAGTAATGTGATAAAAGTTCGTTAGGATGACTAGGATTGAAAGAGGTATGCTTGTGGGGAGGATGGCAGAAAAACAGTATACAAATGGTATCTATCGTATGAATGTGAATGGAAGGGTCGACAGAGCGCCCAAGAAGGACATTATATTTATCAACTAAATGACCAGCTCTAATAAGGGCAGGTTACCCTCAACCGGCGCAAATGCATGAAAATATGTATGAACGTAGAAGAAGCAAAGAGGTGTGTTAGGATCGTAGCTTGGGCACTCGATAGTCTCTGCCTACCCCTATGGGACACGGGAGTGAGTGTTGTATGAATGTAATAATAGTACCTATACATATATATTTAGGTTTACTTAATGAAAATTGAAAAGCATGCGGGACCAATTTTCATATCAGAAGTACCTTATTTCACACTACATAATATTTAATCGATGAGGGTCTTACATTTGTATACCGGGTCACAGCTTTCTAGTTTTTAGCTCCAATTAAACAAAAACTGGACATCCCTAGGAGACACGTATGCAGTGAGTGACATGTCAGTGTCAAGTTGCATGTCGTTACGATGTCGTTAGCGTGCGATGTGCGCAGACTAAATATATAATTTTTCTCTCACACGCGACATGCATCCGACGTGTAGGATGCATGCATCCTACATGCGTCCTTCATGTAGGATGCATGACGCGTCATGTGCGGAGTGCCAGAGCTATTTTCGAACGGCAAAACATATGTTTGTTTGTAAGGGTTTTTTTTATCAAATATCTCAAAAACTATGGGCTGGAAAATGGGCAGCAGTGTTTTGCATTGTTATTTTTAACACGGTGATCTCCCACCAGCCTGCCAAACGTGAAGCTATGGCAAAAAATCAGTGGCACGCAGCTTTGCACGTAATCAGTCCACGGCGTTATTGAAACGTAAAACAGGTAGTTTGCGAAAATTTCGTAAACAGAATACAATTTAAACGGGCTCTAGAAATTCGAAATGTTGGAACCCGGTTTCGTTCGGAAACAATGCGCGACTGCGCGGCTCGCGATATTAAATCCGTATTAATATTTCTGAAACGTCTCCCTGTCCACGGGGGAAAGAATAATGGCGATGAGCCAGCGGCGACAAATAAGAAATAACTTACCCACTACGTATATAAATATGCTGCCAGTTACCGAACGCGCAAGTTTCTTTGGGACAAAGGAACTTCCGAATGAGCGGTGCATTCTTTTTGTCAGTTCAGATACATTCTTCTATATACAAATATCATTATTTGCGTGGATAGGCAAATCCAATAGGTAATAGAGATCTTTGGGTAAATCGACTTTGTTCATTTGCACCACAAATTATAAATCGCAGCTTCATTTTATTCACATATTATTTATCATCATCACCTTTTTCTATTTTGCTTGCTTCATCTCTACTTTGCTCCTCGATCTTCGCCTCTTGCGTTTTTATTTTTAGATATGGTACAAGTTAAGATTGGTGTAAGTTTGTCATGTCTATGAAGTAGGTACCCAAGATAAAACTTAACCCATTGGACTGAGAGCTGAAATTTGGCAAGCACGCTATTATTACGTAGGATGGTATTCGCTAATAAAATATGTTTGAAAATACTTCTGGATAGGGAAATAAGATAATCTCAGTTTACGGAAAAAACACGTTTAATTTAATAAATGCTCTACAATTCATTTGAGTATAAATATAGGTAACAGTGTTTTTATTTCAAAATAGGTGATGGAAACAAGCAAACTTCTTAACAAGTCCTCTCCACATTGCACATGAAGTAACACTGAACCAAGTCGAGCTATTTAGCATAGCGGATTTTTAATAATAACCGTCACGGGGTACCAATCGACTCCTAGACCTAGACTGTTCAACAAGTCTCATGGTGCCCGCCGGAAGGTCTCCTCAACGTCGCTTCGCTAACGATTAGTAAGCACAGCTAATGAGTGGCGAGCACGTTGCGATGCTTCTCAAAGTACGAAACGGACACCCATCTAGTTTACGAACGCTGCATGTCAAGTCAAATAATTTTTATTCAGTTTAGGTTTACAAAACTCTTATGAACGTCATAAAATACAAAATTATGGATTAAAAATAAATTTAGAAGAATGGGGCTGCGGGCCATGGCAACATTGAGCCGGTGTGCGTTCCAGACGTTATTGGTCCTTGGATTGGACTGACTGACTGTCTGTCACTGTCACTTTGACAGTGACTTACCGCCCGAATCAACAGTGCATGGTGCCGCGCCGCGTGCTTCCCTTTCGTACACATACGAAGCAAATATTATACGAACACAAATTTGTGAAAATAAATAATGGTTAAATCGCAACCATACGTATTTTCCGGTAGGTACATACTGCATACCTGTGAATATACAACAATGTTACATTTTAATAAAGTGAACATAACCTAATTAAATAACAGTGCATCAATATTTTAGCTCGTTTATGAATGAAATACAATAAAAGGGAATGAGTCTTCCAATGTATGACTTGAGACTCCCGTAATACATGATAGATGACATAATGGAATTTACGCAAGTTTTCGTAAGTTTTCACGTTCTAATTTACATTCAAATTTGACCAAATACACGATTCTATGAATCAATTGATCTAACATTACAAATGTCAATAGTTTATTCACTCAGATTACAATACAATAAATAACATTGTACAATATTTAACTTGTACAATGGAGGAATTGTTCAAGGCCAGTTCAAACGCTGTATGCGTCGCCGAATACTGGGCGAATAAAGTATAAGTCAGAGTTTAGTCCATCGACTCGATAAGAAGAAGAATAACATTAAATTATTAAATTGAAACTACCCATAATGATTTAACGTCAAGATAATAATATATTTATGAATATCAACATGTAAAATTAGAATTAAATTAATGAAAATAATAATGCTCATTTCAGGTTCAGGTTCAAACTAAACCCAGGGATGTTTGTCTTCATTATAGTCATTTATTTTGTAATATGCTTTATTCAGTAATACTCTCTTAATAAAAGACTTAAACTCATTGAAAGGCAATCTCTGAACCTCCCCTGGTAACTTATTAAAGAAAGGAACACAGTGGCCAATGAAGCAGGATTTGACCTTGGACAGTCGAAAGCGCTCCACCGCCAGCCTGTTCCTGTGTCGAGTGTTATAACTGTGTTTGTCGGAGTTTTTGCAATAAGAATCAATGTTTTTGTAAGTGTGTATCAAATTTTAATATATGTCGTTGCGTCAAGGAAAGTGGTGTATCAGGATCATTGTCATCAGGGTGGTGATATCAGCATTAGATCGTATTCGTACAGATAAATTAAAGAAAGGGTTCACATTTACTCCACTGTATTTATTCCACTTCATTTTTGCACATCACTTATAATATTGCTTGAAATCAGAGAGGTATTACAATGTAGGCAGTTGAGGAAATTTACATTATTATTTCAAAGGTTATTTTAAAATCACTTTGTTTTCAAACGTAAACAACACTTTCTATAACCGAAATGTGGAGACAGTTTCAAGACGTGTTCACTCCTCGGCGGTTGGGCCAAGATGTCCGCCACTCCGCCCGAGTCGTGCCGTCGAGACTCTGTCAGCACGCCCCACCAGGTGGCGCACTCCCACTTCCGTTTTCTGCGTCATGAGTCCGTACTATTGACCACATGATTCCATGCTATTGACCGGATCCGTCACGGCCGTCCTGCTATACACACGTCCTCGTGTGTTATCTGAAACATGAAAACCATAGCACAGTACCATATTCACTTGGTCACTTCTGACCACAACACATCACCAAGGTAAGTGTGATTAGATTTATCACGACTGCATTAACCCACCAATACTTAACTAAATGCTATTTGTGTACACGTAAAATAAACGTATGTTGTCATTTATCATACTAAACTTGAGTAGATTGAGAGAGACTTGAGAGAACAACTTCATCTCGTACACAAATTATTCTTTATAAGTTGCCGACATAAATTCAGCTACGACTTCAATTTATTAGAGAGGCGTGACAAGATATAACACCAGACTGTGAACCGTATCACAATTACCACCAACGAAGAAGGTTTAATCATCGCCACCAGTGTTTTCCCCTTGATGCTCTTGTCCCCAATCATAAAGCTTGCGTATTGTCTCCGACCTCCATTACTGTAGGTACTTAGATTCACTACAAATATGTGACATTCCTACATAAAATTTTCAGTACTCAGCAAAAGACCCAATGTTACTTCGAGTGGGATTCGAAACACTCCTTTTTCATTTAATGCCATATGATTTTGGTCATCCGTCAGCGCCATCCTAATTTAAAAAATAAGAGTAATGTATACAGGTGAACCACCACACTGACGAACGCCACACAGGCGGACCGCCACGCAACCGGGCCGTCACGCAATTGGACCTGCACACAAGCGAAATACCACACAGACTAGGTGCCACACAGGCCGGGTGTCACTCTGATCAGTGCCACTTTAATCGTCAAACTATGAGTCTATTCATTCTATATCCTGTATCACGTCGGCCATACCACGATATAGGTAAGATGTCACACAAGGGTAAATGGCACAGAGGCGAAATGCCACACAGGCGAATCGACACACAGGAAAATGCCACACCGGTGAAATGCCACACAGGCGGAATGCCTCACAGGCTAAATGCCACACAGGCTAAACGTCACACAGACTTTACGCCACGAAGGCGGGATACCACGAAAACGGGATGCCACCCAGGCGAGATGCTCTACACAGGCGGGATGCCACCCAGGCGAGATGTCACACAGGCGGAATGCCACACAGGCGAGAGTCACACAGGCGGGTGCCACACAGGCGGGTGCCTTCGTCACATTTTTGATACCGGTAGGTACTTATAGACTCTAGTAGTACCTCTATCTATAATATAGACTGCACTAGCTGTATAACAGGATATATAGTGTGTAGGCACTTACTGTTAGACTATACAGTATACTTTTCAATATGAAACTGAAGAAATCACAAAGTAGTAACTTTAACACGCTTTACTTCACTAATAGCTGTCTATAACCTCTCAACTCGTGGTCAATCCTTTGACCAAATCTGAACTAAGTCAATCGTACGTAATACAGTCTATCTGCCATCATAACACGTAATAACAGTCCACGAGCCACACAACAAGTATTCGTCATAGACCTGAACAACCGTTCACGGCGTCATCCCTACAAAATCAACACTATCTCCACTGATCAACATCAAAACCAAATCAGGGCCTTAATAATGAAAAGCTCTAACGTCCATCTGATACGCCAGTCATAGGTAACAACAGTCCATCTGTTACCACACCAAAACTAAACAAGTAATCATCATCGTCATCGATTTTAACTGTTCGATCGAGTATACTCTATCTAGACTTTACGTTACGTTTAAGCTTCCATTTTGAAACGGTTTAACAATCCAGCCACCTTCCAAAAAATCACAAAATCAAACCTGCTATCCACAGCCACAACATCGACCTTCGGGGCTCCCAGCCCAACGAGCCACACACACGACTCACGGGCCACTCCAAGTCAGCCAAATAAATCAGAATGTTTGACCTTAACAACAATTCAGGCACTACCAAACCTGCACTGGCAGAAGGATATGAAATCCCACCATTGCCTACACTGCCTCATCTTACTGGTACAACAACAGAATTCGAAATAGTTGCTTGGTATCGGTAATCAAGGAAATTTTAGTACTCGTAGACAAAGTCAACATTATGTAACCGATCATTGAGCAATCACCAAAATATCTGGACTTTCTTATCATCATTATCGTTCAACATTTTCTCACAAAGCTTGAAATAACTACTACATCCGTTAGCTACGCTCCCATAGCCTCCATTAGGCCGGTAAGCAACCATAAAACTCTCCCATAGGCTCCATCGGCCCACCATCACTGACAGAACATAATCACCTCCATCCGGTGATGCAACCAATTTTGAGAAAACAAAACTATCACACAAATCTCATAAAAACCCTTGCTCGACAGTCGCCACGCGTTGAGCCAGCTTCACAGACAGGTATGGGGACTTTACCAAGACACACCAACATAGTTCAAATGGTTCTCGGTCAAACCAAGTCACAGGTTTATCTTTAGTCACTCAAAACATAATTTGAAACTATCCACCGTCAATCAGTTCACTTACTGGTATTTACTTTTTTTTTTTTTTTGATAACTTGGTACCAACCTAGAATTACGTTACTAACCAAACTACGTCTTTGTATTAAAAGCGACGTATATCGGTAATCCCAGTTTTACTGCGGATATCTTCTGTAACATTGGGAAACTACGACTACAATAATAAATATTATACTAAAATAGGGAAAATTTCGTTGAATAGAAATCGCGGAGATATGTACGGGGTCATTATTGAAATTTTGCACATTTGAAGCCTATGTGAAGCGTACTCTAAGACACAACATCCTAAAGTACACAGCTAATTATTCCACAAATTCACTGCTACGCCATCCCTGCCACACTGTTACTGTCAAATATTTAGTCAAACATCCGCAGCGGTCATTTTCTCGCCGAGATACCAACAACTTGGAGAGACTAATTGTAACCGGTACCGTGGAAGGCAGAAGACCAAGAGGCCGAAGCCCCAAGCGATGGCTCAACCAAGTGTCAGAATGTCTGGAAATGCCTGTGAGCGTGGCCCTGCAGGAGGCCACCGACCGCAGCTCATGGAGAACGAGAACATCCTTGCCACGTTAACAGAGTCACAATCTTCAACATAGAGGGACCGATTGAGAAGGAGTCAATTAGCAGCAGCACCACCATAACTATGCTTACGTACTCAATTTATAAAAATATTAGGACTATGCTTTCAAATATTTCTTATTCTTGTTTTCCGATAACTGACGTGACGTTGGTAATACGTAAAATCATAGCGTATCATGTTTCTAGATGGTAAAATAATCTTAGATTAAATGTCACTTTTTACTTTATACACTGTGTATTGTAACATTTAGAGGGATTTAACATAATTCTTACTATTGTTGTGGAGTGATTTTCTTTTCTCAGTAACAAACGATCGGACAGCCTACGTTAATTGACATAGGTACCCAAAAGCAAACATTTATTAAACTTGGCGGTAGTCTTTGACATCTATACCAACAAATGGTAACATTGACGGTAACTGACGTTATGTTTTGTTTACATTCTTTCTATTTGTAGTTTCACTAAAGAGCCAAATAAACCTGCCGATCTCTCTACTAAGGGTATCAATAGCGTTTCTGTCAGAATACTTTTCCGAATGATCAAAGTAAATAATTCCTAAAATCCGTATGGCTCCCCATGTTTCTAATCACCTTAGGTTTATACCAAATAATAATTATGTATAGGACTCACCAGATCGAGAGGAACTGTTAATATCACATCATTTCTCAGTCATGTAAGCAACACTCGCAGATTGTCTACTATCGTCCCACGTTGAAACAATCACGTTGAGGCTACCAGTCCATCGTTGCATTGCAATGTTGTTCTCGTAGGTAAAGTAAACCGTTGCCACCATTGTTATGCAATAGAAGAAAATAATTGTATTAGTAAACCAAAAATAAAACAATAATACATACTGTTTTTAATTGTTTGATTTAATTTTACCTGCTGAAATCTAAGCAATTAATTTAATTGTGGTGTCAAACCACACTGCTAAATGAATCTAAATCTAAACATTAATTTTGTAACTAAGCAAATTATTTAACTGACATAATTATCTGATAAAAAAAAGGTACGAAAATATTTTACATGAGTTATCCAAATTAAGTTACGCAAAAACAAAAAAAACTTACCAAATTGCCGTCCATACGGCAGTTTCACTCGATTTTTATTAATGGTGTCAATATCCCAGTGGTGCTGTCGAGGGCCTGCCTAGACCATGACCATTTACTTTATAAATCTCCCAATCTCTGTACACTGAAGTCTTTGTCTTATATCTCGGGGTGTTTGGACTCTTGGCTGCGCTCATATCTTGGGCGTTGAGTTGGTCATCACCGCTTCTGATGTCGTTGCGTCAAGGAAAGTGGTGTATCAGGATCATTGTCATCAGGGTGGTGATATCAGCATTAGATCGTATTCGTACAGATAAATTAAAGAAAGGGTTCACATTTACTCCACTGTATTTATTCCACTTCATTTTTGCACATCACTTATAATATTGCTTGAAATCAGAGAGGTATTACAATGTAGGCAGTTGAGGAAATTTACATTATTATTTCAAAGGTTATTTTAAAATCACTTTGTTTTCAAACGTAAACAACACTTTCTATAAACGAAATGTGGAGACAGTTTCAAGACGTGTTCACTCCTCGGCGGTTGGGCCAAGACTGCCCGCCACTCCGCCCGAGTCGTGCCGTCGAGACTCTGTCAGCACGCCCCACCAGGTGGCGCACTCCCACTTCCGTTTTCTGCGTCATGAGTCCGTACTATTGACCACATGATTCCATGCTATTGACCGGATCCGTCATATATATACTGGGATGCCACAGTTAGAATACCTATTTCTTTAAAAAGTTCTCTTAATGAGACGCGTGGACCCAAACTGTAAATGGACCTGATGGCCCGTTTTTGTAACACAAAGATATCTTGAATCTCAGCCGCAGTACCCCACAACATTAGACCATAGGACATAATGCTATGGAAGTAGCTAAAATACACGGTTCTGGCTATTTCAGTATTTGTAAGGCTCTTTATTCTTTTTATTGCATAGATAGCGGAACTTAATCTTTTGCCCAATGCAGCCAACTGAGTCTTCCATTGTAATTTGCTGTCTAATGATATTCCTAGAAATAAAGTGGATTCAGAAAATGACAGTTTATTTTTGTCAAGAAAAAGGTCTATTTTCCCAGTAACTACATTGGGCATCTGGAATAGTACACACTTAGTTTTATTTGGATTTAAAAACAAGTTATTAATTTAAAACCATTTGTGCAGTTGCGAGAGAGTACTATTTACATCGTAAAAATTTGTTTTATTTCTATCAACCTTAAATAGTAGAGAAGTGTCATCCGCAAATAGTACTATCTCGCAGTGCTTACTGATAAAGTATGGTAAATCGTTAATATAAACGAGGAACAGGAAAGGTCCTAAAATTGAGCCTTGCGGGACGCCCATAGCAACAGGACAGCCACCAGAGGTAGATTCATTAATTTTCACCTTTTGAGTTCTGTCATTTAGGTATGATGTTAAGAGTGATAAAGCATTACCAGTTACACCGTAATGCGTTAACTTTTTCAATATTATGCTGTGACTGACACAATCGAAAGCTTTGGAAAGGTCACAAAAAATGCCGATGGCATTTTGCGACCTCTCCCAGGCATCGTAAATATGCTTAACCAATTCAATGTCAGCATCAATTGTGGATCTACCCTTCGTGAAGCCAAATTGATTTCTGTGAAACAGTCCATGTTCTGTAAAATGCGCTAACAATTGCTGTAAAACAAGTTTTTCAAAAATTTTACATAGCACTGGTAAAATTGAAATGGGTCTAAAATTCGAAGGGTCCTGCCTTTCACCATTTCTTTCACATGCATTGCTGAACTATGGCTACCGGTATCCCAGATACGCTGTCGGCATTAAGGCTCTGTCTATACACTCAATTATATTTTGTAAAATTAATTTGTATTTACTGAAACCTGATTTGGTTTATATAGACATTCATTCAATACCTACCATTATTCTATACCAACCTATTTTCTATTTAACAATTATAAATTAATCGGCCGCTTAATCGAATACACCATGCGAATTGGAACTTGCGGTGTAGGGTATTATTGATGCTGAAAATATGTATAATAATTAATTTATAGTAATATTCAATTTGACAGTCCTGTCCTGATTATAGTAGATAAATATAGTGGCCGAGTGGTTGAGGTATCCGACTCGTAAGCGAGAGGTAACTACCGGGGTTGATCCCCACTGTGGCAATGTACTCCGAGTTATGTACATTAGTTGAATACTAAGCGATGAGATACAAAAACGAACTCAAAAATATGCCGTAATCGGTTGTCTTATCGTTATCTAATTTAAATGTCTAATAAGTAGTACATCAACTAAAAGCCGAAGACTGCTATAACAAAAAATTGTAAGCTGTAAGTAATATATTTTTGAAATCACATTTTGAAGACCTTTATTTTGGTACTTACCCCACTCGATTAGTGAGAAGAAGATTTTCGAAAGTCACAAAATGGCACCCAAAATAAGCTATTTGGAATATTATAAATTTTAATATACCCAGTGTCGCGCGACCAAGACGAATTTTATAACACCTCATACCTATGTTAAAATCCATTGAACCGTTAGAGCTGTAGCCACACATAGTAGCTACATACACACATACCTACGCTCGAAAAACAAAACCCTCCTCCTGTCGCAGTCGGGTAAAAATAAAACACTTTAACTCACTGATTGGTGCATTTCATTCTCGATTTCTTTTTAAAGTTATTTGCTTGCTGTAGTTACAGCTCCACTCAAACAAATCTACGTCTATGTTCATATAAAGATTCGATCGAATCAATGAGCGAGTTCGCAGAGAGATCTTAAAGTGTAGTCAGAAAGTAATCACTTGCGATCAATAGTCTGTTACAGATGTAGAAAATACGCTTTTCTCGATGTCGGGTGTGGGAGCTCTTTGTTCGCGCAACGTACAGTGGATTATCTCTGTCTAACCCTCTACGTATATGTCAAAATCTTTGTGTCTAACAGAATGATAAATGCAGCTTTTGTCAAACAAGTTTAACTTTTTAATAAAAACAGCTATTGCCCCGGGAGCCGACTGGTAAATATATACTAGCTTTTCCCGCTACTTCGTCAGTGTAAAACTCTGTTATAACGTTCCAGACCCGTTTCCGCTGGAACCACATTCAATTTCGGGATAAATTATAGTTTGTGCGCTGTTCTGGACTATGAGCTATATTCCTGCCAAATTTCATCAAAATCCGACCAGAAGTTTTTGCATGAAGGAGTAACAATCATCCAAACACACATCTAGTATGAGTAGTAGTTATTTCAGTATACTCGTAAGACGGAGGCTGCCGTGCAAGCTGGCAATGGCAAGTCTTACTATCGCCGCTGGACACTCGCATCAACAGAATTTGTATCAGAGTTCAGAGCTCGTTCATAGTATGATATAGGATGATAGAATGTTGTGTTCCGGTTTGAAGGATAACCAGCGCAGGCAGCAAAGAAGGTAGTCAATTACAGGCATTACATCTTAGTTTTCACAGTGATACCGCTCCTGTATTTTTGTTGCCTGCTATCTAAATGCATGAATCGTAGATGTTATAGGCGACATTTACCGCTTACCATCAGGTGTGCTGTCACCTGTTTGTCACTGTCTAGTATATAAAAAATACAATAACAATGGGTAGTACCTAGATGTAAATTAGGACTTAAAAGCTTTAAAAAAAAAGCAATAGGAATAATCCCTTGCAAACTCGGTTGGGTTTGTTATTGAAACATAATCTCATTTCCCAGCCTGAGTGGGGAATAAATTTTAGTTTGGCCGATACGGTCCAGCGCACGCATTGAATAAACTACGAGAACGGATAATTGTGTGCGGTGTGTAGTACATATAATCAACTGCAGGGTGAATGGACCTCCCCTTGCATACATTAAATGTATGGTACGGGGTTCTCTCTGCAGCTGACTATACCATGTACGTACCTAGCAAACTCATTAATTAATGACATGCCACTGACATACAAGTAGGTTCTATAGCATGTATGTCAGGAGTTTGGTTCATATTGTGAGTTGACACGACAATCTTAAACATGTTACGACGAGGACGAAGCAACAGGGTTTACGGCCTTACTTAGCAAAGAAACGAGAATTCCTACCGCATAAAGAGTCCGCCTGGAGGAGTAGCACCCCCTTTTCTATTTCTCCCGCCAAGCAATAATGCTTGCACTCGGTCTACGTTGTACGTGGGTTGTCGACTGTCGACTCTAGGAGCTTTTATATCGCGTCTATAGAAGTTAGAGAAAGAATTTACAGAATTTCTCCTCTGCCAGACATATAAACTAGTAACAGATTTTTCGTTTTGCCTGGAGCCGACCAATTGTCAGTTGCACTTGATACTATACCTTACGCAGTATAAAATAAAGTTGCTTCTGGGTGCGGGGGACGTGGTCGGACGTCCGACCAAGGTCTGCTCGCTCTCGCTTTCGAATTAATCCACAAGCGACTTTATTTGTACGAAATAAGAATTAGTATCGACTGCACCTGACGGTTTGTCGGCTCAAGCTAAATCGGAGCGTCTAGTAAGTAATTGTCATATGTCCAGCAGAGGGTAGAGCTAAACCCATTGATCGAAGTGTCATAGAAAGCGACTAATTTATAGTTGCAGACAAGCTAGTACCATCTGATAAATGTCCGGTGGATATGGAGGCCTGGAGACCTGTAGTACAGGTTATTACCTAGCATAGGCTCCAGTCTCCACTTACACATAATTCGTTGTACATCGTAATATCTGTAAGTCATTTAGAAAAAATAAAGACTATTTGAATTTGAGTTTGTGTAATCCAAAAAATCGGAATTAGTAGTATTTCTAATACTGTGATCTTTAATGACAATACCCCCCACTAATATGGACCAGGCTGAAGTTCAGCAGTAGCCAATCCCGTTAAAACATTTTCACCCCTTTCTTGAAGAACTCCATGTTGTACTCTCCAGGGAAAACCTCTCCAGGTAGTTCACTCCACAACCTTAGCAGCAGCTAAATTCAGCAGGGAGCTCAAATCAACAGAGTTTCGTAAAAATAGCGATAGTTTGCGTGTGGGTTCGGATCCGCCGGGCCATTTATCGGCTGGACCTTTTGAATCAATAATGAATCAATTTCCCGCAACGATTTTCGGTTTACAATCCCATTCGGATTGTGGTAAACAAAGCATGTAAATCTAAATTGCGACTTAGGATATTTTTGAATATATCCGGAGTACAAATTGTGGTGGTTTGGGAAATTAAGACTAAATACAGAGATTTTAAGACTTTCGAGGTTATTCACTACACTTTCACTACACATATTATCGGGTTTGTTAGCACGGTTAGTATTGTTTTTGCCTCGATATTTCGACGCAGTTGCATGCCTAATGGTCACGAGTTGACTGGTGCCGCTGTGTGAAGTCGTTCCTCAGAGGGTCGACCGATAAGTCTGTGCTTATATGTATGAGCTAAATGCTAGTTATTATGTGCCTAGTGTTTGTAAATATATTATAAAATAATATAATTTAATTTACGGATTTTTACCGCGTATCTGGTAACCGAGTAGCCTGATATTTCGGCGTAGTTGCATGCATGATGACTGATGCGGGACGATGAAATGTCGGACAATAACCGCGATAGTTCAAAACATTACATTAAATACAATCATTTTTCTCATAATAGTAGTATGTTAGAAGAAATGTATATTAAGGTACCTAGTTTATTTAATTACTTAACTTATTTTTAGTACAATTACTATAAGTAACAGCCCATACAGATGTACGCGGTATCGGCACGATTTGTCCCAAATGTTTATGCAATTTTGGTTTCTATTCTGATAGAAAGCTTATTTTTTTATTAGTCAGTTTTCCCTGTAAACAGGGTCACGAAGGTCAGATTACAGTCGCTTTAACTGTAATTATCTTATCTACCAAAATTTTGGATCATTGTTAAGGCGAACCCTGGGCCTTTATGCGGGAGAGCACAACCAGGATATTAGAGGTAAGATGCAAATATAGATATTATAAATAATTCCTCAATACGGAACGCAAATGAGGCGAGATCTATCTACTAACCGTAGAAAGTATACTTATGCGAGTCACAAAAATAAATGGAATACCTACTAACAATAAAATAAAACGATTTCTGTGTTCATATTAGGTCGAACCATTGGCTTTTATGTTGGATCTAAGCATTTATTGTAATGTTATGTAACCCTGAGGTTCGAAGTTCGTTTTAGTATCTAGGTATAATTTATTAATTGTGAATTTTTAGGCTTTCTTTTTTCATAATTATATATTGTTATATACAGTATATACGCACTTAAGACCTAATTAAAAATTGTACACAATAAATAATTAATTTTACAAAAAAAAATTTTTTCTGCTTATATGTTAAGTATGTCTGTTTTATATAAACTGGCAACGTTTGGTTAAATAGTATAAATATAGTGTTATAAGATATTACTTCATTTTTTTTTGTATACTAAGAAATAGTAATATCTTACGAAAATGTATATATAATATGTTAACATTTTATTTCTTATTATCAATCACTTTATACTTAGTTAAAATTGTTTGATTTACCTACTATGAAGTACTTACTACATTTTCTTAATTAATATCAACTACAGCGCGTTTTCTAGCAGCTATTTCGACCTAGCTATTTCGTCCCCGCTCCGGGCTTTTCATACCTGCACGGCTGATATTTCAGCCTCAGTATTATAATCTAAATTAAATATCTAATCTAGGTACTAATACAAAAGAGTTGAATTATAGTTTACATGTATACAATAACTTCCATAACATAAGAAAATAACTAAAGTTTCGAAGACTTTATTGGATTCGTAATTCTTTTTACGATAAAATAAAAAATCATCTTGGCGTTAATGTCCCGGTTGTGCTCTCGAGAACGAGGGCCCGGGATCCGCCTTGACCATGATCCAGGATTTGGCAGGTCAGGTAATTACAGTGGAGCGACTGCAATCTGACCTCCATGACCCTGCTACCAGGGGAACCTGACCAGATTGGATCATGGTTACACATCCAGCCGCCTGAATGTGCAAGTTTCATCACGATGTTTTCCCTCACCGGAAGAGCATCGGTTAGTATTCAACTAATGTACATAACTCAGAAAACAGTCATTGGTACATGGCCGGAGCGGGATTACGATAACAATGGGCAAATATGTTGGACTTAGGGCATAGATGGAGCCTCGACCTATAGAGAATGTACACAGTCAATCTGTCACAACACAACTCTGTATTTACAAATGACTTACACCCGGTTTCTTAATCGCTTGTCAACGCAAAAATTACGTAACAACTTGTTAATCAGACAAATGCAGTATGAGTTTCTGAAAGGCCAATTGACAGTTTTTTAACAGTTTCTTAAAAAATTGTCAATTGGATTGTCAAATCTCCAATTAACGGCCGATTAAGGTTATTTTGGGTTTCCGGAAAGCTTTTTCTCTTGTTAACTGTATGTTATTGTCTTGTTATTTAAATTAGCAAAAATCGACCAATTCACAGATTGTCAAAAGAAATTGTATTCGATTTTCCTGGTCTAGGTCTCGGTCCTGGCCCTGGTCCAGGTCCTAGTTTTGGTCCAAGACAAAGTCCAGGTCTAGGGTCCAGGTGCTGGTCCAGGACCATGATCAAAACTGGAACAGGTATCTGAAGCAATGCCTGGATATGGAGCTGCATATAAGATTGCCCATGAACCAGAACCAAGACCTGGACCTGGTTTTGGTCTTGGGCCCGAGCAAGGACCTTGATCACAATTTGAGCTTGAACCAGAACCAGGACCTAGACCAATGCCAGCACATAGACCATAAACATTAGCTGGACCAGGACCTGGTCTGGAGCCAGGAACTGATCAGATCAGTAATGTTCTCAAAAAAGCTGGGGTCCGAAGTGGTAAGAATAAAAGGAGATGTATGAAAAGAGTTGTGGATATATGAGAGGCTAGGGAGTTTATTTATTTATTTATTTAAAAACTTTATTGCACTAAAATTATTACAATTGGCGGACTTAAAGCCATCAGGCTTTATCTACCAGTCAACCAGTAGGGAGTTGTGTCAGGACAGAGCAAAGTTGCAGTCCATAGTCTCTGCCTACCCCATCTGTGGGACACAGGCGTGAGCTTTATGTATGTATGTATGTATATAAGGCCCCTAGGCACAGAGACCAATCTATGCGTTAGACAGAAACAAAACATATATGAGTGAGTGACTGTGACTGATTTTAGCAGGGGAAGCCAGACGAAAAAATGTATCACCTGTTAATGGTCGATTAGATAATTTTTGTTTGATTGGCCTTTCAGAAACCCACAGTGGTTTAACAGCTTGTTAAATATGACAGTCTGTTCAGCTAATCAATGATTTGACAAGCGTTTCAGAAACCGGGTGTTAATGTCATACAAAAAGCATAGAATACATTAAGATGACCAATGCCACAAAATTGACATTAGCAGTGGTTATAGAGGGATATTTGACAACTTACAGCCGTTCCTTTTAGACACGTTATATTATGCACCAATAAAAAAAGGAACAAAATATATATTGTGACTTCAGCTATGAGCAGGCTCCTTCTATGCCTCCATGTCCAATTTCTTTAAATTTCAGAAGAGCAACAAAAGAAGTGTAATGAATAAAATCTACAGATAATGTTTTAAACTATCGCTGTTATTATCACACATTATAAAGATATGTTAAGGGCTTCCTACCGCGTACCATTGTTTACGCGTTGCCCGATATTTCGACGCAGTTGCATGCATAATATCGGGCTACTCGTAAACAAAGGTACCTACGCGATAGGAAACCCGGAATATACCTTCAAAACCTGAAATCTACAGATGTCCCACGACGTTGAAGCGACAATTTGTTCCGTCTATGAGGCCGCTTATATCCGTGCACTTGCACCCGAGTTCGTTCATTAGCACCCGGGAATAAGTCCGCAACTTTCGACTAAGTTGATTACGCGACTCGAAATTAACGCGTTTGGCGAAACGCCGTCTCCTTGCTAGGGACGTGACTGATTTTATCTACTGTCGACGCCGGAATGTTGCGTTGTAAATTATTTAATATAATATTAAATGCTTTTGTAGGTATGTACGAGTAGGTACTTCAAGTCTTCAAGTTTGCTTTGCTAATATGTATCGAATCGAAAATAATGAGGGTAACGTTATTGCGAAAAACATATTGCATTCTTGTGCTTCCAGATTGGTGTAAAGTAACTTGTAAACATTTAGAGACATGCGGTGTTTTAGATAAAAATTTTACATACAAAATAATTTTTTTTGGAACATTTTTAAATACTGGTATGGGAGAACTTTAGAACATAATTTCTTCACAAATCAGGTAGTAGGTACCTTTATAAATTGACTTCATCATAAGCGTCAGCTGATCATAAGATGTTTAGTAATGAACTATATGTCTATGAATCTCTAATTATCTTACATAGACCGCCACATTTAAAATCGCCAACGTTTTGTAATTACACTATGAAGTTTGTAGTTTGCCGTAACAACGCCATTTTGTACATCATATCGCTTCCGGTGTTCTGTAATCTGGCTTGCCGCTTTGCAACATGCCTGCGTGGGACATACCTCAAGATTTAACGTTATAAATAAAGCATATTTATCTTATAGACATGATATCACAAAATGTTGAGCGAGCAATTTTTGTAATTACAAGA
Source organism: Blastobasis adustella (assembly GCA_907269095.1). NCBI lineage: Eukaryota > Metazoa > Arthropoda > Insecta > Lepidoptera > Blastobasidae > Blastobasis > Blastobasis adustella. The sequence continues at coordinate 8,805,463 of OU026128.1, read as the reverse complement.
CCAATGTAGGGAAAATTAGCTTTGTAAAATTACTTAGTACCTCTTGAGTTTCGGGGGTCACCTTTCTCTGCTACTGACTGTACTGTAAAGTTGTAAATACTTACAACTTTTCACTGAGTGCAGCATTTTCCTTGATTGATGACGCAAAGTTCAACTTGTCATCGGTCGATATAAGTTTACTTCCGTAAATCCATCGTGGGTTCGTAAGTTGCCCATCCCTATATCTAAAGAGACGTTCCTAGGCTCTCAAATTCTAAGTCTTGTGTTTATTTAATTTATTTGCCATGAAGAGTTATGATAGCGTTGAGTGTGTGCTTATTCAACTTGGGCACGTGTGAGATGAAGATTCGTATTTGTCCTGTATTATAATTAATTCGCTTCAGTATAATTAAAATAATTGGACAAAATATTAAGTCTACTTAGTCATTTGTTTAATTTTCTCATTGCCGAGTTCAAAAGGCTCGTTCTTAATTCAAAGAAGAGGATAAAGGGTACAATGTGTTTCTAATTAAATAATTATGTGATATTTGTATCACATTTTCTGTCGCTAGAATTGGATAGGTAAGTGATGTTTGTAACTATTCTTGTTCATATCAGAATATTTTGAAGATTGTAATTTTATGTGAATATGGAACACTGAGAGGTTCTTAATTTTAAAATACTTATTTACTTACTGCACTGGCTCAGCGAACCAAAGAGGATCTTGGCCTCAGAACCAAAAGACGCCACTCATGTCGATCCTGAACGGTTTCCTTTCATCTCTGCCTCTGAAGATCCGTGAGCACTTCATCATCCAGCCTCATATCTAGGTCGTCCCACTGGACGTTTCCCATTCGGACGTCCTGAGTAGGCTCTCTTCACGTCGCGATCTTCTTCCATCCTATCCACGAAACCGAGTCAGCCCAGTCTCGCGGCCTTGGTCTCCCCGATTATATTGGGCTAGCGCTCTGGCTCCTCGATCTCCTTATTCGTTCTGATCTTCCAGATGATGTCCTCCCGTTTGGTGGTTCCCAGAATTGTCCGCAACAATTTTCGTTCAGCCACCAAGAGCTTATTTTCCTTATTATAAAATATGTATTAAAAATTATAAGGAAAAATAATCACCGCCATAACTCCACCTACTAAACCACAGCATCTACACAATTTTATGTTCTGTTATAAAACAAACACTGCGATGTTGTACTGTCTGTCAGATAGCAAAACCCTCTAAAAGTCTCTCATTTTCTAAAATTGTATTATTACTGATTTTATACGTAGCTCAATGCCAGGGAAGTTGTTTCTAATGGCATTTAGGGACAAAAACTCATCAAAGAGAATCCTGTATAGCTGGTATCATGAATTTATGCGTGGTTTGTAAACTTCGCAAGACGAACAAAGATGTGAAAGCCCATTGACGGTTGTCACAGAAGAAAAGTTATTGGCAGCCAGGAATAAGTCTGGAAATTAAAAGGGAAAAAAATCGAGATTCCATTTGAAAATTAGATTATAATCGTGAACTTTAGCTGTTGACTTACTGACTACTGTGACATACAATGTGAATCGCGAATGCGTGGCCGGCTTTGTAAGTTAGTCTATATATGGAGGTTTCATTGCCCTTTAAATCTAGAAATCCTGCTAAAGGAATCTCGTTCCAAAGCGTTTCGTGAATATAATATGTCAGAGACGGTCATTAGTCTAGACATCATTTTGACTCAGAAACGCAACGGCGATCGAAGCGCCACCTCGCGGATGTCTGAAAATTCTTTTATCAGTAGAAATCTATTATTGACAAGTAAGAATTTGCGAAGAAAGTGTTTCCAATAATTTAGCAGAAAAATTTCAATAATTTACGATACGAACAAACTCATCTAGTGATGTTTGATGCTTAGGCAATCTCCTAATTGGCAACGATTGTGTGCCGGGCGGTTTTGAGTTCTCCTATTGGTCGTGCGACGACTGTCGTACGACAATGATCGCACGACCGTTGCGAATTAGGTCAGCGCCTTATGCGAGGGTCCAACTCGCAACGATTATTTTAATCAATCATTCAAACAAGGGGAAGACTGAGACAATTTTATTACATTGTCAAATTATGAAGTTTTAAATTTAAAAGTACCCACAATAGTAACTAACAGTTCATATAAAGAATTCATCTTTTTGATTTGTTTGCACCACAGACTGTTGATGCAACTTTCCAAGATACAACTTTCTTTTGTCAAAACGTTTTTTATTTTCCCTCGTATGAGGGCAGTTCACCGGGAATAGTACCTGTTCAGCTTTTATATCAGAGAATGAGCCTTTCGCATCAAAGTCATGCTCCATTCCCAGTGAGTGCAGGATCACGTGGGCTACTTCCCCAGGCAGCGAACATAACGGTGTTATAAGCGTCATCTGTAAATGGTAATGTTATGTAAGTAGGTAAATAGTTATAGTCAAAGTTCATCATCATCTTCGTAACAGCCGAAAGACGCCCACTGCGGGGCATAGGCCTCCCCCAGACATCTCCACAAATGCCGGTCCTGTGCCTTCCACGTCCATCTGGCACCTGCGATATTTACCGGGTCGTCGGTCCACCTTGTGGAAGGCCTACCCGCGTTTTTCCGTACGTGGCCGCCACTCAAGAACTTTACTGCCCCATCGACTCTCTGTTCTTCGAGCTATGTGCCCTGTCCACTGTCACTTTAGTCTAAGTTAATAGAGTTTAAATGTAGTGTAATTAGGACGAGTGAGTATCATTGGTGTATGTACTACACCGTTGTAACCTTCCCCTCCTTCACTACTTTTAAACGTTCAAACTCAAAAATGCCTCAAAAATTTTCAATTCTTGCCGATAGCAAGAAGTGACATATTAAAATCTTAATTATTTAATTTATGTAATACCTACTTTGCAGATGCATCTTAAAATAACGGTGTTTCCATACTCTACGTTCACAGTCTACAAAGCTTAGCCGCAACTAGCTGCAGAGTGCCGTAACAAAGTTTACTTCGACTGGTATCCAGTTCCTTTTCGCGCTCCTACTGAAACGTGTACCTCTTTGTGTAGAGAATGAGTTATTAAGTGCGTGCATCAGGCGGGATGCGTCTTTATATGAGCATACCTTTACGAAAACCATGATCATGGATAAATTTCTTTTTTGTGGATATATTTTACTTACCAGCTGAACATAGCAGTGTACCACGGGTCGGGTGTGAAATACCAGTTTGGTGGCCGCCAGAGTAGACTCGCACAAACCCTTCGACTGAGTTTCGTAAAACGCTACTAATATCTTAGACCAGACAAATGGACAGCGGTCTTTTCTGATATGTACCTTTTTAAAACAGTGTGAGCTCCAAATCTATTTTGTGGATTCATAATATTTAAGCATAGTGTGATGAGATTTACTTACTCTTCTGCCGACTGGTTTTTTCCAGATAGGTATGCAACAATGCTCCAAAACGCCAGAATAGGTGAAAAAGAGGTAAGTGAAGTTTTTCATCTGTGCTGCCTTAATTGGATTCAGCTCTATAAACTTCAAGCAAGATCGTGCTTCTATGAAATCGACGCCTCGTTTTATCACATTTATAAGACGCTTCACACCTGTGGAATTTTTAGGTGAATTTTTAGGTGGTAAACTAAGCAATATGCATCAATACTGTTTGTAGTTTTGCGACAGCTATTTGATAAGTAGATTTTGGTCACCATATTCGAGCTGTAATTTTGCTGCGGATGGCCATGGGCCGTGATCATGGCCACCATCAGGTGACCCGCTTGCTGAATTACACTATTAAAAATGTCTGTAAGTCTGTGTAGGCTTGGCCATGTAGAGAATTTTTGGGAGATGGAGGGTTTATCTATCTATCTACTTCTTCTCTGGTGTCGGAGGCCATTAAGATACAACTTTAGGTCCCTGAATCAGCGAAGTAAGTTACCCGACAGTTTCTGCAAGGGTCAAAATGGAATAAAACTTGATGTATAATGTATAACAAAATGGAGTACAACTTCCGCTACGTGTTCATAATAGGAACTGAAATTTGAAATTTTTAACTTGCTACTTGCACTTGCGTTGCCTGCTAGTGTGTTCATGTAATAATTATTAATTGGGGCTCACGAGTTTGTCTCCTATCTCCCTCTTATTTGACTGAGCTTCTCTCTCCTTTACTCGTATAGTATTTACATGATTATGTATTCTTGCTATCTTACCCACTCACCACGTTTATTTTTAGCTTTATTATATTTATTTTAATTTATTATCAGTTATCTATCTATTTATCTGTACATTATCTCTGGTTCGGTTATAGTTGCATAAACGGTTCCTCCTTTTTGTCTAGTAGCTTCTCTTGCACCGCCTACCTTTTTCTTTACCCATCATCTCCTGGTTGACTGGTAGATAAGGCTACTATTTTGTGCATGAAGATTTAATAAATAAATAAATTAATTATAATCAATAACCCGCCGTGGGCTGGGTACTCATCCCCTTTACGTGGACCCTATAGTGGTGTCCACGCGAAGGTTCGATAGAACGATTCTCGCTCGTACGAATCTGATGTGAAATGAGCTCCCAGCCACAGTGTTTCCTTTGGACTATGACATGGAATCCATGAAGAGGTATATTACAGATATCCTTAGAGACGGGCAACGCATTGGTAGCACCCCTGGTGTTGCTGATGTCCATAGGCGGCGGTGACCACTTTTCATCAGGTGGCCCGCATGCCTGTTTGTCTGCCGTATTATATAAAAAAAACTGGATACCTTCAAGGCTAGAGGGAATAGTCTGTTCCTAGACAGGAAAGCTCTATCTTCGGCCACATCGTCACTTAGCACCCGGGGGGACTATTCTCTCAATTGGCAACTGCATTTGACATTCGATCATTAGCGGTCAACTGCCTGACTAGCCTAACATAAAAAAAATTAAATACGTGCCCCTACTGTTTCGATGAAACTCATTGCCCACTCTTTCTTGTAGTTTTTAATAGTAAAAGCCATACTTACTAACTGAGTAGAAGTTGAAAACGAAAGGTATTCTCCCATTGTTCCAAGGGCATGGCCAGTTCGGGGGAAGATTGGCGGCTTGATGCAAAGCTAATAATTGAGAAGAAAAAACTCATTTAGTCCATGATAAGTCATGGGTAATGAATACCAGTCTCACTTAACTCGGCCAAACTGAAGGTAATCAAACCACATAGGTAATTTCCGAAACGAATACCTATTCGTTTCGGAATAAACCTTTATTCAACGAAAATATAGCTTCTAGACCGGCCAGCTCAATAGCGCCATCTTATTTGAGGTAAGATACATCTATTTTCAATGTAACATTTCACAAATTACGTACACGTTACGTACTTAACATTAATGTGTAATTAATATTTTTGATATCGTGGTGTAGGTAGAACATAATGTCAAAAGCATATGTAAAATCTACAGCAGCTGTTCGCCCCTTCCACGGTTGTACAGAGCAGAGGCAGACCAGCTAGGACTTCTGTAGGCCAGGAAATGGGCTTGAGTCAATCGTGGATGTAATTGAAGAATCCGAAGAACTAATGTGGTGGAGGATCAAGTCTCAAGTCAATTAGCCATGAAATTTCACAGAATACGAGTACTTCGATCAGCTACCGATTTAAATCTATAGAAGTGAGAAAGGATAGTATTTAGGGTACCTACGACTTTATTATTTATTGTACACAAAATAATACATACAATTTAACAGAAGGTAACCTAAGTAGGTACAAAGGCGAGCTTAACTCAGTTAAGTTTTCTGCTTTGGAGACAAAGAAACCGTAAGTCAGCATTTAGGCATAGGAAGTGTACAAGCTTATTAGTGTTGACGTAATACGAGTACGTAGTGATTTTAATAATGTAGCGTAGGCGACGTTCCTGCTGCAATAAGCCGCATGTCATACTGAGGCAATTTTTATTTTTCTATTTATCTTTTTTTTGCTTTGTTTTACCTTTTTTTTTTTTACTCTCCTCAGCCACTCTCTTCAGTCATATTTACAGGGTCCCCGCCGCGACGCCGAAGGTATCTAGAGTGCAGTTACTTACGACTCACGAGCGGTCTAGGCATATAGGTACATGTAAATGTACCTACCGTAAAAGTATATTTTATTTTACACACAATGCTAACCGATGCTCTTACGGTGAGAGAAAACCTCGTCATAAAACCTGCACATTTAGGCGACTGAATGTGTAACCATGATCCAATGGTAAGGTTCCCCTGGTAGCAGGGTCACGGAGGTCAAATAGCAGTCGCTCCACATAATTAACTGATCTGCCAAATCCTGAATCATGGGCAAAGCGGACCGCGGGCTCTCATGCGCGAGAGCGCAACCGGGACAATAACGCAAAGATTCTTAGTTAATTAGTTTAGTTGAACAGTTGATTTTAATGTAGAAATGTAACTAGATCTAATTACTTAGATAGGTACGTTTTCATACTATCTTAATTGAATAAAGATCATTACTATTATTAAGGGGCGAACGTGTAAAAATCGAACGCCTGACCGCTCTTTGCCTGACATGTCCCTAACATTTTTCCCTAAAAGCAAGGGCCTAACCTCTGTAACAATAGAAAAGAAAATCGCTAAACCACACGCACCGTCTTCGTCCTGGCATGGCTGCGAAACTGCGACGTGTATGTAATTACTTAATAAAACAAGCGCTGCCAAGTGTACCTCCCAATTTCCTATGCACACACGTGAAACGATTCGCAAACAACCCATAGCGCAACCCAAACGTTCAAACTTATCGATCTCATTTATTTTTCGTTATAAATTACCCCATAAATCATACATAACGATGTTTCCAACGTTTTCAAAGCTAACGCGAATGTAAAATGTATCGCCGACAATATGTTATTGGCGAATTTATCGACCGGCATCAATAATAACTGGCCGGATCGGTTTGCGCTGTTTCTAGGAACAAAGTGTTGCATAAACTTGTTTTATTGACGTTTATTTAACATAGTTGTAGCAGAATGCTGTATTTGTTTGGAAACCTAAACCGTAACGAGCGAAACGTACATTTTCTTTGTAGTGCCAAAACTGAAAGCCTGAAATTGATACTAGTAAACGAAATTGTAACTGAAGAGTCTCGGCTTCGACTACAAAGGAACAACTTTATAGATCAAATTTTAATAAATTAGTTACTGCTCGCCAACTATTCTCTGTTAAAATTATATTATATATTCGGTAATATAATTGTGTTATGTTTTCCTCAACATATATATAAATATATATGTAATATGTAATACTCCTTCAATCATATGTTGGAATATATTTAGAATAATTATTAGAATAAATTTTTATATGAAGCCTGGGTTATCTAAACTAAACAATTGTTTTTTTTTTATTTATGTATGTAAATTCTTTTTCAATATGCGCGGCAAATCCTTGAGACATCATCACAAACAAATAATTCGAATATTTAAGCGAGATATTCGCTTCTGAAATACTTATATCAAAGCTGAGAGATTTTGCCAAAAGAAAGTGTTTGTTTGTAATTTTATTCTCCATCGATATGCAGTCTCGGGAATGGCCACGCGAAGAGAAAACAAAATTTCAAAAATTAACGAAGTCAAAAGTAGTAGGTATCCCAACGATGTTCTGACCTCTTTCTGTATGAATTTAGATGACAAAGTACCTCTACGACAGAGGAGGTTATTGACATCTACGCTTGTCAGGCGGGTTGGAGATCGCAGTGCTATAAATATAACAAATAAAAACGCTGCTGCCCATTTTCCGGCCTACGGAGACTGTAGAAAATTGCAAAAATTTTCATTTAGGACAAAAAGTGCAAATAAAGGTCATGGACTTTGGATCAAAACTCGTCATGTATTATAATTCACAATAGTAACTTATAACTAGAGGGAAGTGTAATTAATTAAGTAAAATATAAAATAACACATAATATATATTAGAAACGTGCTATTTCGTGATATGTAACAAAGAGTTATTCACAACCGTTAAATAATATCCTAGAAGTACCAGGCATGCGCAAAGGCTTGTAATGAGTACGTTACCGCACTCAACACTATACTTAAAGAATTGTCCTAGTATGTGTATTAAAATTTATAATAAAATCCCTAGCGATATAAGAGAAGCACCGATACATACATTCAAAAAAGTTTTGAATAACTGGTTGATGAAGAGTGTATTTTATAGTCAAAGAATTTATTGAGCATAAGAGGCCAGTTAAAAGTTTATTTTATAAGTAAACCTAAATTTATTTTATGTAATTTACATACAATATATTTTGCATGTTGCTTCCTACATGACTAAATATGTGATTAAATGTTATTTATACTATAAGACCTGTAATGTAGGTACCATATTTAACGCAAATAAATAATTGAATTGAATTGAATAGATCTCTTGCCTCGATAACATTAGTCGCCTTATACGACACCCACGAGTGTAAGGGATTGATGCTATTCTACTCTGCCGGATACCACACGGCCACCACACGGACAAAAAATCGGAAATAATCTAGCAAATTGATGAGTAGAAGGCTCTAACTATCTACAAGGGGCAGTTAGGTTTCGTTGGAATAAATAGTCAGGTTCTATTAAGTTAAACGAGTTATTTAAAGTTGGCAATCTCACAACATGTAAGAAGGAATAAGTACGTAGAGAGTATCTAGAAGGCAGGCAAGCCAACAATAAAATTATGACGTTGCGGGTTCTCTGGCCGTTTGAAACATTATTCTATTAGCAGTTTTCTTTGTTTTTTGGTTCAACGGCGCGATACGGGTCTAGTGCATGTCTCGTATTTTTCCCGGCTGGTTTTGAATTTCTTAGGGTGCTGCAGACACTCTATTTTTGAACCGCTCGCCTGGAGTCGAACGGTTTTCAATTTTGATTTACGACATGAAAGCTCAATATTTTTTAAATCATATGGGCTCTACCGAAAGCGAACGGTTAAAAAATGATGAATGTAGCGTCATGCATCCAAATACTTCATTTTTATGTCGAAAATCAAAATTTAAAAACAAGTGACTCGAGACGAATGGTCCAAAATGGCCTCTGATTGGCTCTCAGTTACTGCAACAGCGCGTGAGTGGTGCGACATACACGCGCACAGCACGCGCACAGCTTCCTGCAACAGCAGAACGCCGCCTAACAGGATGTATAGTTATCATTTACGCTTATTAGTCTTAACCCGTAACTTCGTCAGGGCAAACTTTCTCAGGGTCAGAGCCCAAACTATTTCCGTATCAAGTTTCGTGTTTATGTGATTGAGTACGAAACATACAAACTAGTTCACACTTCACTTTGCCTGCGACGCCGCCAGCCGAAAATTCGGTTATGCCGTGTTCACGCTTGAAATACATTGAATTCCGGGATTATAGCCTATTCAGGTCACAACCTATTTCTGTGCTAAAATTCATATGCATTTAGCCGTTTATTGTGTGATTGAGATGCATATAGAGTAGACATATAATATGAGATAGACGACCTGAGTGGTTAAGTTGGGTAACATGCTGCACATAACTGCCACGTACGGGCAACGGGTTCGATTCCCGGCCGAGCAAAAATTGAAATGATGAATTTTAATTTTTCTAACGGGTCTGGGAATTAATAGTGTTACTAGTATGTGTTCAATAGTATAAAAGTAGTTTATCAGTTATCTAGCACCCATAACACGAGCTTTGCTTACCAAAGTAAGGACCTAAAGGTCTACATGACACTGTGTTAATTGTCAAAGCATATTTATTTATTATTTACTATTAAATATATAATCTTCCACATTCTAGTTAGTCTACCTATACAAATATCTTTTTAGCGGTTAACACCTATACAATGGAAGGCTCGAGATGCTTCCTAAGCACACTGCAATAGATGTGCTGTGGGTAAAATAATCGCTATAAGTACTAAATAAGATGGTGACTAATACTAAAGAAAACAGTAGGCTCACTTACATTTACTTACTTCTAAACAGTAACTTTACATGACTGTACTACATGTCGATTTCTTCACGGATGTTTTTCCAGTATTCCTTTGTGTAACCAAAGCATTTGTTCCCGAAATTACCGTAATAGCCAATCTTCGCTCTCCGCGGAGGTCCGAGAAAAGTGGCAAATTGCAGAGTGTCTGGTTGCACAGACAAAGTTGCTTCAAATTCGATTAAAGACCGTCGCAGTGCTCCACAAAGAGTTTTTAGGGAAGTGCTCCTTGTGTTTCCAGCTACTTGCCAAGATCTAACTTGGAAGTGTACAGTGTTGGACAGGACCAGAATCACGTTACCGCATAATATCTGCCTGGAAATGGGAAAATGCTTCGTCTCACTTGCTACTTTAGTTAAGTAAGTAACTTACTTAGTAATTCAGATAGTGGACCTACTGTGCGCGAGTAGTTGCTTCCTAAGTATTAACTTTATTAGTATTAACTTTATTATGGGTACTGTCTGTTTTTTCCTACAACCTATTTTTGTACGGTTTTCTGTGGAGAAGTCTGTTCTGCTAATATGACTCCTAAAATTTTAGCAGACATTTTTTTATTTTTTTTATTACCTACATCATTTTTTTATTAAGGTAGTTATATCAGTCACGTATAGAAATACTCGAATCGTAAAATTGGTTTGTAAAGAGTAGCTCAACAGTATTTCGATACGATAGGAGTTAGTAGTTCAAGAAACTACCCATTAACTAGGCTAGCACTTAAGGTGCGAGTTTGTAGCCAACAGGAGCAGCAAACAGAAGCAGCAGACTGCATCGTAAAAATCCACTCCAAAACGTTGTAAACCCTACGGACTCTCAATTCGCACTTGTATACCGAACTGACCGTCTTACTAATAATAATTGTTCAAAAGTTGAATAGGCGTTGTTCGCGTGTATAATTTTTTTACGTAAGTCTTGTACCTATAAAAGATGTCCGTTATATACACATTATATAAACTTGTCTGACCGGGTGACCAAAACTGGAACTAAGTGTCGCCAATTAAAATATACGGCATTACAAAATTCAACAACAATGACGGGCCAGATACGTTTTTAGCAGTACACACACCGTGGAATTTATTAGTAAGACAGTTAAAAACCAACTTTATGTTTGCAACGTACCTACCTTCTATCTCTAGGTTACGTAGCTACCTAGTTTTACCTACTTTTTATTTTTTTCCATCACCTGGCAATACCTACGTTCGTTTTTTGTGCAACCAAGTACAAAATTAAATCACAACTGTATCTCTATCAATTTATCGGCGGTTGTTTTTCCCACCCCGCGCCAAAGTAAACAGTAATATTATATTTATGAATTCGAGACGTTTTTCTGCTTCCCACTTAATTTTATCGCGATAAAATGGTGCGGTAATTGAAAAATATAATTACTCGGACGCAAATTGCGCCCGTAAAGGGAGAAAACATTCATTGTTCCCGATTCGCAATATCAGAACAGGCGTAGGAGGTGCTTTTATTAAATTTTTTCATCGCGATTCGTTTGAAACAATTTTGTATTGATTGGAGGAGGCGACACGTTTCCTTCCAAATGAATCAGGCGCGGAATGAGCTGGCATGTGCGTTCATTGTACGTAACTGGTGTGTAATAACATACCTACACAGATATTCAATATCTCTGATTGTCGCATTATTATAAAAAGAAACGTTTGCCAGTATGCGCGAGGATTTCCTTAATTTTGTAAGAAATGTAACGCGAATTTCTTTTAAGCGGTGGCGACTAGGAGCGGGCGAAGTGCCAAAATTGGGGCTGGTTTATTTGCATTCGCAAATTCACGCTCCCAGTCTAAGTTTACGCGGCAATTTCTAGCATTCATGTTACTATTTGTTACCTAACCTAAGTAATTGAATATGCCATTTCTAACTCGAGTTGGCCTACTCGTGGCGTCAAAGGATCGAAAATTGTCGTTTATACGCGACAAGTCCGATTCACGATTGGTCTGAAATTGCTTTTCGCGGATGGTCTAATGGGCAACTGGCCATAGTCGCGTTTGATTCGCAGTTAGTACAATTTTCGATTCGTCCAAAATGTGTGGGTTTATGCCATGTTCTTTTTTAATGTTATACGGCAGACAAACAGGCAAGCAGGCCACCTGATGGGAAGTGGTCACCAGGGGAAGGCAATACCAGGGGCGCTACTAATGTGTTGCCCGCCTCTACAGAGACCTATTTAGGTACCTCTTGAACGATTCCATGTCATAGTCTAAAGGAAACCCTGTGGCTGGGAGCTCATTCCACATCAGAATCGTGCTAGTGAGAAACGTTCTTTCGAACCAACAAAGGGGTTTACGTAGTGGGAATGAGTACCCAGTCCGCAGCGGGTGGTGCGCTGGCGGAATTATGTTGTGGGCACCAGATACAGCCAGTAGAACACCCACAGAGCTATAGTCCCTTCGGTCAGCCAGTAGTTCTAGTATGCTTGTTAGTATGGGGGTGCCTCTGTACGGAGTCCAGAGGCTTAATCAGATTGCCAGTTTCGGCGGCCTATAGATGGGAACAATGTGAATGTACAAATGGGAACGCACCTGTGCTTTATACAGCATACATCGCTTGGACAAGTTAAGCCCTTCAAGCTTTTTCGAGACTTGTTTTGCTTTACCTTCCAGAGGACTCCGGAACCGCAGGCTATCTGATATGTTAACATCAAGGATCCCGATACTTTCTGAGATGGAATGGGATGTTTCTTGGAATTGTCGCACTATGTCAAAAGGATCCTTTTTTGTAGAAAATGCGCAGACTAGTGTCTTCGAGGGGTTGAACTCGATAACAATGAATTCGTTTAGTTTGCCCCATTGACCAACTTGCTCCACGGAGTATGCAGTGTCAGGCACATGTCTAATTCAGTTTTCCGACAGTCTCCCAACGAGGAATATTCGCTCGGCCAGTACAACGAGCATCTCGTGTACTCGAGTACTGTAATCTGCATAACAATGAATACTGGCAATTTTCAGCATATCATTATATGCAGAAGAAACTCCTTGGGGTACTCCAGCATTGATTGTCTTGGTATCGGTGCAGCATCCATCGACATCGACTTGGATGCTCCCAGACTTGATGACAGAAAGCTGGGTTCCTAATTGAAGATCCTATCGGGGATATCATACTTGGGAAGTTTTGATAACTTTAGGTAAGTACTTACACACTTGCATGCAAGTTGAATACCTATCACTGTACTAATGTTAAGAACTGTATTGTCAACTACTGTATTCTTGCAAATAATCTATTTGATTGATTGATTGATAATGTACTATATTAGGTATAAATGAGCAACTATGAAAAATAACAGGTTTATCGACGAAATTATGATATTCTAGGTACCTAAGTACTAGACTGCAAATTTTTGCGTAATATTTCAAATTATCTTGTTCAACAAAAGAACAATTAGCATTCGGTTTGTGTTTGTTTTCTTATTTTAAAATTAATCTCAGATGTGTTACTCTAGAATGACCATTAAGTAAACATAACATAGTTGCAATTTAATTCAATACGTTTGTTAGCAACTCGTAAGTTACTCAACACGTCGAAATTGCTCGAGCTTGTTCATCACAGGTACGTGCTCTCCTCTACACTAACTCTCTTGATACGTTATACAGATATTACATTGTTTGTTTATAGGTACACTAAGACACCAATATTTATACAAATATAATTGTTGGTGTAATACTTATAAAACCGTGTAAGTAAAGGACGCCTGCCTGAATCAGAGAAATAGTCTAGGTATAACTTGATCTGTGACAAGTGTTGTAACATAGGTATTGTAACATATAATCTATAAAAAATATGGAATTGTTTAAATTCTGACATAAATGATTATTAATTTATTGAAGTATAGAGATTATTTTTTGAAATTAGAATACATATAGAAACAAATACCTATACTACTTTAGGCGGAGGCTGCATTGCCAAGGCGACGGCTACTTTGCGATGATGGAAAAAAAAATTTGAAAAACATATTTTTTAATTACGCAAAAACTTTTATGAACGTTGCAGGCAGTGCGGCTCCTACCATATAACTAAGGCGTTTAAAAAAAATGTGAGTAAAAAATTTTAATTAAATAACCCAATGTATCAAAATGTTGCATGTTTTTTGTTGAATTATAACTGCCAGGACAAGATTTGAATGTAAGAAAAAAAAGGGTAGTAGGTGTAGGGTAGGTTTCTCGGCGGTTATTTTTCTCATCCCGTGTACCTCATTTTATTTTTATTAAACAACCGCGCAGCGCCCGCATTGTCGCCACACCGAAATCGTATCGCACCTGCACAGTCTCCACAAAAATGTGGTAGACTACACGTTTTCTACCAGGTTGCTACGAGGTGACTATGCGGGCACGACGCACAGCTTTTACTGTCCGGTTTGTAAGAGGCGATTTAAAAACGGACCCTTACCCAGAATTACACATAGCCTCTAGGTAATGTATTCAGAATTGCAATTAATTAGATAAGCAATTAAATTGCGGCTAAGTCTGTGTTTTCAAAAATTGTGGAAAATAAATAAATAAAAATATGCTTAGACAAATTCACACAGCGCCATCTAGCCCCAAAGTAAGCAAAGCTTGTGTTATGGGTGTTAGATAACTGATAAATTACTTATATACTTTTTTTTAAAACACACTTATCATACATACTACGCCCAGACCCGTAACAGTAACTAAAATTCATTTTATCAGTTTCTGCTCGGCCGGGCATCAAACCCGGGACCTCTGCATGGCGAACGGCATGTTAATCAACTGAACCATTTAGGTCGTCGTTTTAATGCCACAAATATTTTACAAAATTCAGCGGAAGCGCTTCGAAAATAGACAGTACCTATTATATACCTAATATAAGTCTTATAGGCGAAGTGTGGCTACGTTAGTCTCGACGCTTGTATTGAAACACAGCATTGTGAATGACCAAGTTAACAAATATCATAACAAATAATCCCATGTCCACTCCCGCTATACATGCTGGACATGACAGCGAAAATCGGCCTAACAGGCGACACAAGATCTCAAGGGCCCTCTATGTTGAAAGTCACTGGCCCGCGGCCCTGGTTTGTGAAGTAACAAGGGCCCTAGAAGCGATCCGAGAGGGTTCCTAATGGGAAGACTCGAGGATGACCCTTCGGCACTGGTCGGCTACTCGCCCGAAAATCTTAATCCGGACCCTGAGGGTCTTAAGTGAATCGAGTTTGTTCTTAAAGGGCGCCCGGATAATTACTTTGTCATGTTTGCGATTTGATTGAGATCTAATATAAGTTTGTTGGCCCATTTTTGGGCGGGAAATTGTTAGCCAGTTACTACGGCTGCAAACAAGCTTGCGGCCTGTCTGATGGTGAGCAGTAACCGCAGCGTAAATACACGAGAATCTGCGAGAATTCGCAGACCAAGGATAAGAATGATCCACGCGCGTTTAGGCCACGTGGAAGCTTGATTTCCAAATACTGTCAAAATTTTTTAGTATTTTTAATACGTTATTTCCGTAAGAATATCCCATTATCCCTCAGCGTTATATTTAGTAACTTTCATAACCAAATTACGAGATACATATTCCAATTTTTAGAAGACACATAAACTGAATCCTATCACAGGACCAGAGCCCAACGCTGGTTGTCAAATATAACAAATCACACTTCCTTTATCCGAAGAAATATTCCTCAAAGTGGTATTATATCAAAATCGCCAAATGCATCCGTGCACAACGATCACGCGCCGTCGTCATAGAGGACCATAAAATCGTACCGTCGTGGTAGAGTGTGACGTTACGACGTTTCGCTTCCGAACCGAAGAGGAGACGTGTCGACCGGTGCACCTTTCAGAAGCGTCGTTATAGGGAAGTCACACGTGATAACCACCGATTTAGTTTTGGAACTGCAGTGAATGTAAAATCTGACTATTTTCAGTCTATGATTATGTACACTCGGACGTACCTACCTAAAAAGGTAAATGGTAAGCCAATATTATATCTAGGATTATCTGAATCGATTTACGGTTTGCTATTATACTTGAAGGGTTTGTTTTTGCTAACCGAAATTGAAAATGTCTGGACATTTGGAATATTCGGGAACAGAAAAACCCAATTTTTTGCTCTGAACTACATTTTTGTTTCAGGGAGTGAGGATCCAATATCAAGCCGGATTTAATTTTGATGGAGTGTTCTTCGTAATATCATTGCTCTGTTCACATATAATCGAATTAGACAAGACATATTACGGAAGAAGACGAGTAATATTACTCATCGGAGAAACATCACATATTTCAAGAAACTAATGAACCATTGATAACGATTCCACGCGAGTCAGTCGGGCATAAAATTAAGTTATATTTCAGTAGGTATTACGTAAAGGTAATAAGGTTATATTGAAACACAGGTAGGTTGTAAAGCTCGACGAATTACTGTACCTACACAATACATATGTACATAACGCCCACGCCCGATTACCTACTATTTTTAGAAATATATTCAATCTCTCTCCAAAGAAAACATAAGTGAAAGATTTACAGTATCTTACAATAACGATAAATGTGTTGCCCATCATTTTAGCATATGGAATGTGTTACAGCAGATACCTAAGTAGTATAGTACTAAGCAGATGAAATCAAAGATCTTTATGGGGTATCTCCACGGCCCGCCATTTTGTTGCTAATGTCATTTAGTTTAGAGCTTAGTAATATTTTAGAATACAGGGTAGGGAGTATCTTCTACATATAGGTTGGGTTGTTAATCTCGCTGGACGAAGCCTCATTTAATTATGATTGAACTACACGTAAGGTAAGTTCGTTTAATCATCAATCTTGTCCATCTTATTTTCTTAGCAGTAAATAAGATTTTTGTAAGAACATACCGCAAGAATCTATATTTATATTTCAATATACAATCTATATTTCAATATACAAATTATTTTAATTGTTGTTATTACTTTGTAATTTATTATAATATTAAATAACATTAAATAATAATCTTGGCAGTAATGTCCCGGATGTGCTCTCGCGCACGAGGACCCGGGGTCACCCTTGACCATGATCCAGGATTTGGCCGAAAAGGTAATTAAAGTGGAGCGACTGCCATCTGACATCCGTGACCCTGCTACGAGGGGAACCTGACCAGGTTAGATTATGGTTGCACATTCAGTCGCCTGAATGTGCAGGTTTCATCACGGTGTTTTCCCACACCGTAAGAGCCTAAGTTAGTATTCAACTAATGTACGTAACTCGGAAAAGAGTCATTGGTACATGGCCGCAGCGCGATGCGAACCTGGCACCTCTTGCTTACGAGTCGAATACCCTAACCGCTCAGCCACCGGCGCTCTTAATATTAATATTAAATAACATTACTTTTTTAAATCCAATGTCTAACTTAATGCATCTACTAGATTTTTAGTTACAAATGTTACAATACCTCTGTTTTGTGAGGAGGGTGTCCCAGGCTAAAAAGGTAAAACATTATTTTTCGATTTCAGATTGGCATACTCCCTCACATTTTTTCCATTAGACCCTAAATAATATTGCTATCGGATAATGATAGCCTGTGCCGACTTGATATTAAACGCTAACCATTCAAGTTACTATGAAAGCAATAAAGAGATTTTTAAAACTTAATGATAATTCATTTTAAAGTTTGCTTTTTTACAACTATTGCGAATTTGTATGATGAAAAACGGTCTCCATTGAATTTAGAATAAAAGCACTTTTTTGGAATCAACTTCAAAGCTTTGCGTAGGTATTCAAATGCTTCGTAGAAACTCCCAAAAATAATGGGAAAATTGCAGAATTTTTTTCTGATTGCGTGTTATACTCCAAACGGCCACATACGTAAATTTTGTGAGTAAAATAATGAATAATAAGTACCTACTTATAAAACAGACCTACGTACGTCCGATTTCCCGATACTTTAATCATTACAGCAAAGATCTGTTAAATTTTCTTTTTTTGGAATTTTGTGTGCAATAAGGAGAGTAACTATCTATTTATCTACAGCACATTGGATATTAAACTGTCATAATGGCAAAGACTTGTATATGTCATTGCATAACCACCAGGCTTCCTCAGACTTAGTTCCGTATATTATAGTTTCTTTAGAACCCGACAGCGGCGAAGCCCAAAAACGCAAATCTTATAACAGATTTAAATTTTTTAGTTTGTACTTACATGGTACAGATATAGGTAGATATCGTTAGTATACACGCAACCTTTAAAGTAGAAGGACAGACTTATCCATGCTTAAATTTTTAAGCAGATCAAAATCAGGTTGCTTACTTGTTGATATCAATCAATCTTCTAATTTCCCAAGTCGTTTTACTTTTTAGACAGAGTCTACACACAAATCACCACAAACTAATCTGACTAGATGACCAAAACTGGAACTAAGTTTCGCCAATTGAAATATCATGTGGCGCAAATACTAAATTTAACAACAATTATGCCGTCATTGGGTCAGATAAGTTTGTAGCAGGGGCTAACCCGTGTTACTAGACACGCTTATCTGACCTGTTGCCCAAAACTGGAACAAAGCGTCGCCAATTAAAATATAATTTGACGGCAATACTAAATTCAACAACAGCGATGCATTCATTGGGCCAGATAAGTTTGTAGCAGAACACACGCCGTGTAAATGGAAAAATATCGTGATGAAAACTGCACATTTAGGCTTAGGTTCCCGAGGTCATGGAGGCCAGATGACAGTCGCTCCACCGAAATCACCTAATCTGCCAAATCCTGGATCATGATCAAGGCGGAACCCGGTCCCTCACACACAACACAACCGGGACATTAGCGCCAAGATGATTCTAGCAGGGAGGTCTGTAGATTACATTATATCGAAGTGTGTTTGCACTGGCGGTATCCGCTCACGAGCTGCGTGATCGATCGGGACCCGGCTCGAGGCTCGGCGGTCAGCCGCAACGTTCGTTGCCGTCACATCGTGATTATACAGACAAGGCCGTCTACCGAGGTACCTGGCTCTCCATATATGTAATGAAATGAATGTCGGAAAACTCCCGACTAATTTTACTTAGACACACAAACATATATTCTTAATCGCATTTCAGTGGATAATTAAACAAAAATGATCATATAAATAATCGTTAAACGTTATTCTTAAACGCGTTTAAGAATTTGGTGCAAGCTGGATCTGAGACAATTTTAATTAAACAAAGTTAGGAACCAAATTTGCTTCCAAATGAAAGAAGTTACGTCGAAATCGGTACAGCTATTGGGAGCCACGATGCCAGATCTATCGATGACAGAAATACAGATCCACCACTGTTTTTGGGTCGGTGTTTAAATAGTGGTCGTCATGGACGCACAGCAGATATGAAAAAATATAGATGAGTAAATAATATAGCTACATAGTAGAAAACAAAGTCGCTTCCCGCCGTCTGTCCCTATGCATCTTTGTACGCGTAGATCTTTTAATGCGGTTTTCAACAATTGATGGAGCGATTCATAAGGAAGGCTTATAAGCAAGAAAAAAGAGTAGGTAGGGGTAAAGTAGGTGTACACGAACAAAGTCGCGTCGGGTCCACTAGTATAATATAATCGCCTTGCATACGTTCTAGTAACAGCAACAAGGGTCGTGATGACATCATGACGTCTGTCGTCAAGGCACATGAATCGGTTTTTTCCACGAGACGCGCTAATGGATGCCCTTTCTTCGTGATCGAATGATCGGTCCGAAATATTAAAAGTATCGCCCTAATTTTATTAGCGAGTTCTTTCCTTCATTTTAGAATTGTAGAACCCTTTCAAGCCTGAGGAGTCCGACTGGGTGAATCCACCGCCTTATCTATTTCTGCCGCCAAGAAACAATGTTTGAAGGATAAGATAGCCACCAAAATTACAGGCATGAGGCATTTCATCTTAGTCCTCACAATGTGGTTCAATATTTTTATTACTGACCTAAATGTAGGAATTGTAGATGTCATGGGCTACAGTTACCACTTACCATCAGGTGGGCTATCTGCTCGTTTGTCACTGAGAAGAATAAAAGAAACTCAAAGTATACCTTAGATTTGTAGGTAGATAACAATAGAAATTCATAACGTTGGATAATCTGTAGTAATATCTAAAGGGCAGGCCGGCGAACGGCACTTGTCCAGCTCCCCCCAGGTGGGTCCGCAAACATTAAATCACATTTTTCCCCAAATAAATCATTTCTGTTCCCCCTCACGTTTACACGGTGGGTCCTTTTGCAACTTTACTTTTTTCCCCGCCTTTTTATACCTTTCATTATGAAAGTCGACGTTTTAATACGACTGATTATGATATATTCGTGCATAAATAACGTTGCGTTTGTGGCCTGGCGATAAGGGAGTGGTAAACTTAAAATTTTATAATTTCCTGTGTGTTTTCCTGCTCTAGGAAGAAGTCGAAACTACTTCCTACAATATTACCGTTACTACACAGACTTGGATATTACGTTCAGAGGCTACAAAATAATAAAATGCAACGGTCAAGAAAAACCCCGAGTCCTCAAGCGCGAGAGCACTAACAGGAATATTGACGGCGAGTTGGAAAAATAAGAAATGCTTTCTATTTAATTACTATCACAATTATAAAACAAAGTCATCTGCAACCGTCTGTTCGCGATAAACTAAAAACTATTGAACGGGTTTTCATGCGGTTTTCACCAATAAACAGAGTGATTCATGGTGAAGGTTTAGGTGTCTAATTTATTCAGGTTACTACCCTTGTGAAGCCAGGGCGGGTCGCTAGTCAATAATAAGTCCTTTTGTAAAAAACGCGCTCTTTGGATAAAAAAAAAATACTACAAGAACGTTTTTATTAGATTGACGGTGTAATTAAGAATGTTTTTAGACCCCTAAGAAAAAAGAGGAGTGTTATGAGTTAATATTAATCTATGTTGTTATAAAACCTGTGTCCAAACCATCATTACAGAGTCGACGCCCACAGGATATCATCTGCGCCTATGGAAATGTGTCAGCGGTGCAGTCGCAAATTTTGTGCCTCAAGAACCATAAATGCTGTCCTGTCGGTGACCACAAATGAGAACACCCAACGATCCCGCAACCACAACGCGGAGCAAAATGCTCCCCCTCTCCAAAAAGAGTCCCCCTCGCCCCCTGAACGAGGAGTAGAAGAGTTTTTCCCGGACGACCCCCCGCCTACGCGCCCCCCGCGCTTCACCCGCTGCAACCTCTCATGGGTCAACCAGACGACCTTTGGCCCGCGCGCGCCCTCAGCGCCACGCCGACGCTGACCGCTACCGCCGAGCCCTCTTCTGGGGTTGCCGTCGTCCCCGATAGTGACGACCCCAGTGACGAGTGATACACAAGTTTGTTGTGCTCTCGTGCACGAGGCCTCTGGGTCCGCCTTGACCATGATTCAGGCCAAAGCAGATCAGGTAAGTACAGTGGAGCGACTGATATCTAACCTCCGTGACCCAGCTACCAGGGGAACCTGACCAGATTGGATCGTTGTTACACAGTCAGTCGCCTGAATGTGCAGCTTTCAACACGATGTAATATCCCTCAAAGTGAAAGCATCGGTTAGCATTCAACTAATGAACATAACTCAGAAAAGAGTGATTCGTTCATAGCCGCAATGGGATTCGATTACGAGTCGGATACCTTAACCACTCGGCCACCGACGCTCCTAATATATTAAAACTAGTATACCTACTGAAACTTTATTTTTAACATAGTTATGCGGAACTCTGAATAAAAAAAGACGTATCTTCTCAATTACAAGCATACGTCTCGTTTACAAGTGGGGGAATTGTTACTTGTGCATCTTGCAAGGACAGTTTAATTTTAGCACGTCTCCCCTTCGGTATTTCCGAAGAATTCTCATAATACAAGTCGTTACTCGTACTTCGGGAACACCTCGCTTTTTGCGAGATCAGTTGCCGAGCAACTTCTAGGTATTGCGAAGTGATGACTTTTGTTTGAAGAGGGACGGGTTTTGTGTTGAGAGTCACGGGAATGTGGTTATATTGATTTATTTCTTTGTTTGATGTTTATAACAATATAGTTTATGTATATATTTTGAAGTTAGAGCATTCTAAGAAACAGTTAAATGGTTTCAGCTCCTTATCTTGGAATAAGTATTTAGCTGAGGTTCTTTCAGTCGCCTCCTATGAACTCCACGAGGAGAAATGGGGTGACACTGGTGACAGTATCCTCTTCTTGTATGGATCGGAGTATTGGCCAAATAAAGTAACAGATAAAAGACGATTGACGATGAGGTTGTAAGGATGGATGGTGGTGTGACGAGGTGCAACAGAGTACGGAGCGGATGGTTAGGCCACTTTTGTCACAAAATTATGAATGTGGGTAGATACATAGGAAGCGGAAGACCAAAGAAGAGTTGGATAAATTGTATGATGATTGATATCAGTGAACGAGAGGTAAGCATATTTACCTTCAGGAAGAAATCCGGTGCGTGGTTTAGAAGAAGTGGCTCGTTACGGTGCTGACGTTCGACTAGCCTCAAAGCACGAAACGGTCACCCATTCAGTTTCCGGACTCTACGGACGTTGCTTAACCTTAGTTATCGATCTCGTAAGTACTCTGTCAATAGATCAGTGCCGCTAAAATTTTTACTTTTACCTTATATCGGGTATAGGTTCATAATTAATACTGTACATAACTTTTTTGTTACCTAAATTTCTCAGTATTTTATTGATAGGTATAACAAAGACACACACTAAGTTTTCCATTAAACTAACTGAATCTAATTTTAACCTGATTAATTAAGTTCCCACACAATCAAAAATATATAAAATAACAAACAATATCTTAAAAATCGAGTTTGAGAGTGTTCCTAGGAGGCTGGCGGCGTACATTACTGCATCTTATACCATCAAATTTCTAGAAATGTAATTTGACTTATTTTACTACACACACACAAACGAACGTTAACTTTAACGGCAATTTCGTTGATCGAATAAGCAGTACCAAACTAGGTACGATTTTGAAGGTAGCCGAAGGGTCCATCTTTTTTCATCATCATCTCCATTATTTAAATGGGAATCTTTCAAGGAAGGGGTTGACATTGATTCTCCTTCATCTTCCTTATGCTACTCCTTTACGGAAGGTACTAAGCGATCTGCTCTATATCTATAGAGTCTAAGCATGTCGAGTTCGAGTTTGTTCTGTGTAGTAAACGGCAAAGAGAAACTGCAACAACCAAAATAATGCACAAAGTAATTTATATTACTTCCGTTTTTTGTTTAAATTAAGAAATGAGCGGCGGCTGCGCGAAACATTCTTGCATAAGTAGCGAGGCGGTCGTTACCTCTTTGAGGCTTCAGAAGAGCTTGCTTTGTTACAATGTGCACAGTGGGACCAGAACATGGCTATAAAGGATAAAATAAAATGATGCTTTATTGAAAATTTCGTGCGAAACCTATAAAATGTAAATATTATATTGGCGAGCGAATTTCAGTTAAATATGTATCTACGTAATGTGGATCTTATTAAATATGTAAACATTTTTCATTCGTGATTAATTAATTCTTATAATCTAGTTTTTATATTTCGAGGTAATAATTTCATGGTGGGATTGAAATATATGAGCTGTGGAAAATTTCATTAGCATATTGAATATAATTGAATCAAAAAGCTTTTAAGTAGCAAATGAATGTGCCAACGACAGATGTTAAAATAATTAAGTTTCGTAATGTAGTGACACACCATGTCATTGTGTCAACTCTATTAATAGAGTAGTACCGAATTCTATATTTTTTTATTTAGACGAGTTATGCGTTTGACCACCATCTCACCTGGCAGTAAGACCGCTAATGCCCTACTGAACCACATTGAAGATTAGACGCCCCTTGTTAAATGCAACATTACACTCAACCCTACAGCGAAAGAAGCATTTAAAATTATTTTCAATCCTTACAGGAAGTTTGCCCACTGGGCTCTTTAGGTAATACAAAGATCATTAGACGAGTTGAGCTATAAATACAAGCTTGCGCGCCATAACCCGCAAGCGCTCAGACTAACGAGAAATTAACCCCAAACTGCTGCACCGAGCCCCGAACAACTTCGACACACAGTAAGTGCTGATAGGAAATGCCGATACTCTTGGGTTAATTTATTTTATGCAGAAGGATTCTTTAAGTTGGGCGATAGTTTATAGCGGGTGGAAGTTGGTCGTAGTTCTCGAAGCCAGCCCTAGCAGTATTGTTCTTGGTAATTGAAGCTTTTTGCTTTGTTAAAATGCTTTTTAAACCGCCTTTGTTGTTACGAGAGCGATCTTTGGAAAACCTGCTTATGGGATGTATATGGAGAGTTATACCAGAAACATCCATATTTTTGCTCACAGGTGATTAAGAGTATTTTGACGAATCGTAAACGCTCGTTTTTAGCCATTGCCGCGCTCTCATGTTATAGATATCGTTATAATTTTGTAGATATCGTTCATCCTAAATTGTTCCTAATAATGACCAACGACATTTTGCGAATCAGATTGTAGAATTGAAATGAAATGCACAACTTGTCTAAAGTATCAAATTATCAAAAGAAATTGCTAATAAATTAAAAGATAGACCAAGAGATAACCAGTGAACATTTTATAGCGTAGCTAAAAAAAGTGAAATTGTTAAATCTATAATTACATAATTAATTAAGTCCATTATTTTCTTCTAAATAAACGTATCCCCAAAAAGAAGTCCCACATGGCGCCAGTGCAATAAAACATCCAGCAAGAGAATGATATACAACAGTTAACGATGTACCGCCAATCCCAAACGAAAACACAATTAACAAGTACAATGTAAAGCAATTTAAATTAACGCAGAACGCAAAATATGTTGTGGCACCGGATCGAATCGATTCTCGGGAAATGCTTGGAGTCGTTGCGCTGGTTAATTTGAAGGTCTCGCACGTGGATGTGACGAGAGAGAATCTGCGACCTGCGAATTTTTTATTTATGTTACTGGATGATGTTTTTGTACTTCGTTTTTTATTGCAGAAATCCCCGCTCCGTTGCCGGTGGGGATTCGAAGAAACAAGTGACAATATCCTAAAGATATTGTCACTTGGTGAAGATTTTTCGGTAGGCATTTCCCAGGAGCTATCTTTTCAATTCATTATTTATGAACTATACTTTATTATACATGCAAAGATTGCAAAACCTTTTTTAATAACAAAAGGCTGTATGCGTCGCCGAATACTGGGCGAATAAAGTATAAGTCAGAGTTTAGTCCATCGACTCGATAAGAAGAAGATAACAAAATGAAATTCATTTTTGTGGTCAGTTTTAAAGCTTTACATTGATGGTATAGTAAATATTCCGTAACGATGGTAAAACGAAAACAAAAATGGAAACAATTTAATACAGTTTCTAATAAAATTCATAGCTCCAATGGCTGTGAATTATTATTCACGGGATAAAATTTGAGTGGCTTTATGTAGCAAAATGTATTAAATAGAAATTATATTCTTGATGGACAGACCTTGATATTTTCGGTCAACCGTGAGTTTGATCTTTCTCTCAATGTCTAGTTGTCTGAAAAAGTCCGGTTGTAGTCAAGTAGGTTTCATTCTAATGGAAATCCACTTGACTTTGGCTACTTCAATGATAACTGTAGTAGAAGAAATCTGTTGTGAAATCATGTCAAGCATTCTTCAACCCAACATTTTTCTATTAGTAAGTACTTCTTAGTATTATTATTCTGTGGTGCTTTATCAATTTGTCTCTTATAGCATTATTTTATCTCATCTGCGAGATCCCCAACAATCTTTTCGGGGAAACCTATACTGCATATCTCTAAGTCCGGAGTAAAATGCTATTTCTACACAGGCATGTTATACATTCTTATTCTCCACATGCATCAACACTTGCTATCCGTGAGATAACGATCGAATACCTAGCCAAATGCTGGCTACTTCATCATTCATTATCATTTCTCTCACGTGACGTCCACTGCTGGAGATAGCTCAAGCCTTCTACACCGATTTGCTCTATCTCTTGCATCCACCAGCTTCCAACGACCTTATCAGGTCGTCCGTCTATCCGTGGGGGCCACTTTACGCTGTGATTTCCTCTGCGAAGTCTCCACTTAATGACCTGGGACCCTATTTTTGATCCGCTCGCATCCACGCAAGCGCTAGCCTTCTATGCCTGTCTTTTCTATCTCTAGCAACTTACCACGAGTGGGAAAGAGATAGGTTCGCGAGCGGTCGCGTGGATGCGAGCGGTTCTTTAAAGAAATACTGGTTACATGAAAATGCAAAAAGATCCGATAATTAGGACAGGTTAAGTCTAACGGCCAAACTCGTCGCTCCAGTACGCGGGAAGCCCAATTTATTTGTGCGTGGCGCAACGCGAACGCGCCGCCGGCGACCATTCATCTTATTCACTTTACACAAGGGCGTGACTCGGCCGAGTTTTACATTTTAATTTGGCCCGCGGTTTAATATGTCAGGGAAATGCCTCTATGCCTCGTTGATGGAACGCGATGATTTTTCAGCGAGATTTAATATAAGCCAGCCAGTTGTGAGTGGCGAATTTGTTTGCGGGTTAGGTTCGGCGATTCGTGATTTGTTCGGATTATGTTATTTGTATTGGAAAGTACAAGTTTAATTGTATTTAAGAGTCAATAAACGGGAACTACTTTGAATAGCCAAATAAAGAGCATTGGTGGCCTAGTGGTAAAGGTATCCGACTCGGAAGCGAGAGGTACCGGGTTCGATCCTGCCGCCATGTACCAATGACACTTTGAATATTCAAATTCAAGCTATAGGTATGATGATTTTCTTTTTTAAATAAGCTTCATAAAACTGTGATGTTCCCCTAATCCCCTAATCCTTCTAATTTCAGCCGGGTATAATATTCCAATCATCATCATCATATATTTAGGAGTTAGACTCTTGTCGGTGAAGCAATGGCCACTCCTCTCTCCTTTCTGCCAACCTCTTCATCTCCTTATAATTCCCGGCTCTCACTTTTTCCTTCACGTCCTTTCAATATTTCAATACTCTATAAATATTTACTTACGATAAAAACACATGAATCCTATTTTAAAATCAATCGTATGAACTTTAGCTTTTTTTGAGTACTTTTTATGTTCAAACCGTCGAATTATGTTACTATAATAACCCTTGCCCTTAAACCTTCAACCGAACAATACCCGTTGACCTTACCCGCTAGCCTGCATTGTGCTGCCGTTACAACCATCCAATCGAGAGTTCGGCCCAAACTTTGTTGCTAACTCACCAAGAAATGAAGGATGAATGAGGGATGGAATTCAATGACTTTCATGACTAGCCAAAGCTGGTCAGAGTAAACCAAGATACGTAGCTGTGCGATATCTGTTCCGATTTTCACGGAAATAGAGAATCACACGTGTCTTGTATTGGGCAGTCTTAGTAGCTACCTGTCTTAGAAATTCACAATAATAATCGGCACTATACTTAGTTCGGCCGTGTGGTGTCCGGCAGAGTAGAATAGCACCAACCCCTTACACGCGTGGGTGTCGTACAAGGTGAGTCATGTTTTCGGGGCAGAAAATCTAGTTTTCGTAGGCTGGAAAATGTTCCGCAACGTTTTCCATTGTTATATAACACTACGATCTCCAACCCGCTTGCCAAGCGTGGAAATTATGGCAATAACCTCCCCTTTCTTGGGAGAGGCCCTAAGTCCTGCAGTGAACTGTTGTAGGCTGTTATGATGTGATGACGATACTTAGTTCCGCAGAGTCGATTGAAACAAATGTTGTCGTTAATGTCTCGGTTGTGCTCTTACACGCGAGGGCTCGGGGTCCATCTGACCATGATCCAAGATTTCGCAGATCATGTAATTACAGTTGAGCGATTGCCGTCTGACCGTG
The DNA here is from genome assembly GCA_907269095.1 of Blastobasis adustella. Taxonomy (NCBI): domain Eukaryota; kingdom Metazoa; phylum Arthropoda; class Insecta; order Lepidoptera; family Blastobasidae; genus Blastobasis; species Blastobasis adustella. The sequence goes on along the minus strand of OU026128.1, from coordinate 8,777,782 downwards.
ACCCAGGGAAATCTGACCGGATTGGAAAATGAACCAAAAATCGCCGCTTGAATGTTTGTTCTGCAGAGTCGAATAGAGTAACGTTTTATCACCTTACTAAACCACTAATGTCTTAGAAGTGGACTAGATACGAGCTCGTTCAGGGTTCTCAGAGAACTAAAATTTTGTAAAAGTGCTGTTTTTTGCTTATATCTTGTATCTTGAAATTACATGTACGAATTTTATATCCACCTTTCTACTCAGAAAATGTATATCTATGTACTCAGAGAACAAATACCGTAATTAAAAGTCCCATTTTTCTCTTATATTACGAAATGACATATCGAATTTTATATCCACTTTTCTACTCAGAAATTGTATATGCTTTTGGTTGATGAATAAAATTTCGTAAAAATCAACCCCAGCAATAAACTACTTCGGAATCTGACATCCGCCCAAACGATATCAAAGAATACATACGTATCTACACCTACCAGTGAAAAAGCACATCCCATCCCCCCCTGCAGTTTAATGTTAGCGGGGCTCAAAATCCGCTCCATTTACGAGCGGGGTCTTACTAAATGCTAGTGTCCGTGTTGCCGGCCGTAATTTACGGCAAAAATATTTCCACCTTGGCTATTTCGGGCAAAGGCTTCCCTCCGCTTTTATGTCCACGAGCAGAATGTAATTGAAATAGAAAATAAATTCAGTGTTCGCAATGCGCACCTAAAATCGGTTCTGGGAATAGTTTCTATGCTGTTCAGCTATATTGTTGATCATTATAGTATCCTAGTTGAGTATTATAAATAATATGGTAATCATCGTCGGGGCTTCTTCCTAAGACTGAGCAGATACCAGCTCTTATGAGAGAAGATAGATAGATAAATACTTTATTGCTCACAAAATAATTATTACAATAAAAAGTTCCGAAAAAAACCATAACTAGTTGTGGGCAAAGGCATCCTTATCCTTAAGCGATCTTTACCAGGCAACCTTTGTCTAACGAATCGCGAGCGAGTAAGGCGCTTTATAATTGGCAATGGCTGTACGACCGTGGTCGTGAGCTGGGCGATTTTGAGGTCCTAATGGTCGGGTGCTGCCCGTCGTACGACCATGGTTGCACGACCGTTGCCAATTACGACAGTGCCTAAGCGGTAGGTAACAGCCGCCGGTGTCATGTAATAATAATGCGGAACTAAGATGAAATGCCTCATGCCTTTAATTGCGTTCATCATCATCATCACAGCCCGTAACAGTCCACTGCAGGACTTAGGGCCTCTCCCACGAAAGGGGAGGTTATTGCCATAATCTCCACGCTTGGCAGGCGGGTTGGAGATCGCAGTATTTAAATATAATAATGAAAAATGCTGCTGCCCATTTTCCAGATTACGGAGACTTGATCTTTTGCCTCGAAAACATTAGTCGCCTTGTACGACACCCATGAATGTAAAGGGTTGGTGCTATTCTACTCTGCCGGACACCACACGGCCTGGTTAATTGCGTTGCCGTATCTAATTTTCAAATGGAACTCTACGTTGTTACTTGGTGGCAGAAACACCAGGCGGCCTTTACAGAAACACCTAGTATTTTTTTATTCTACGCAGTGACAAACTCGCAGACAGCCCACCTGATGGTAAGCGTCTTAAGTTGTAATAAGAATTTGATAGTTCATTCGCTATCGTTAAACTCCGTATCTGATAATAGACATCTGATGGACAAAAAGCTACAGCACAACTAAATAAATACATCACATATACTTTTATACCTATCTAGTAACGAGAAATAACCCTAACCATGTACTCTTCTTACACAAATAAGTGGGCACACGCAAAACGGGCGGATCCGAGCCGAGTGCTCATAAAACTCTTTCAGCGGGGAATGCCTTCCCTAATAAAGCTAGAGGTAAATCTCAAGCGGAGCACGACTAAGTCTGGGTAAAGAAAGTGGGGTTTACTTATGCAGCGCTGTAAGCGCTGTTTGGCCGCTGACAAACGGGATGTGCGCGGAAACTTGTCTTGCCGGGGCTACGGGTGGATAATGATTTTACACGTTGGTCCTAGGATTATATAGCCTTTGACATTGATTAGAGGGTATATTGTGTCAGTCATTAGAGTTGTTAATACAGTTTGTTAACAAAGGCACGACGACACCGCTATCCTATAGGAAAACCTGCCTTAAATGGGAACTTATATAAAAAGGAAAACTGGTTAGTATTTTGTTTTAACCGCAGTGCGCTAGATTTCTGGTACATTAAATTTTCCTACTTACTATTTTACCGAATTCGTAGGTAGGTAAACAAAATTGAAATAACATAATTTATGAACCTTTTAAATTGACAACATTGGAAAGCGTATATTTTTCGCAAACGTATTTTTGAAGTACGCATTAAAATATTAAAACACACTTTCAAGTCCATCACCCACCGCATTATAGAGCATTATCGTAACCAGAGAACGCACTTAGTTGTAGCCATTCGACGCGCCTATTTACGAAAGGGGTCCCACGTCAGCCGGACTGGCGATCCATTTTTTCTGGCGCGTAACCTTGCTAATCAGGTGTCACCCGGACGAAAGCGGACTACACGCGGACACGTCACTGTGACACCTACGAATAAATAAATTACGAGCCCGCCAGGCTGACCCTTCTAAACCCCGGGCCCAACAAATAGAACAATTATCCAACCCCTTGCGGTACAGGTATATTTATTATTGACGCAAAAAGGTGGTTCTTCGTATTGGAGTGGAGGGAAAAGGTTTAATTCGGGATCCAGTGCCGGACTGTCCATCAGCCCTGTCATTTAGACTGGCACGAATGCTGCCTCCCAAAAATGAAACGTTTCAATATTCAGGTGGTGTATTTTAACAATTTATTCATTTACTAGCGACCCACGGCTTTGCACGGGTAGTAACTTTTTGAGTTCATCGCGAACAGACAAACAAACAGACAGATAGCAGGCAGGCGTTGGAGACCTCAAAACCGCCCGTCGCACGACCACGGTCATACGACCGTTGCCAACTAGAAAGCGCCTTACTCGCTCGCGGCTTGTTAGACAAAGGTTGGCAGTTCGAGGTCGCTTGCAGTGATTCGACTGGTGCGATTCAACTTATTTGCGATGTATGTCTGAAAACCAATACTCAGTAAATTTATTTCTTATGATTATGGTTTATGTTGGTATTCATATTTTAATGTTGTTGTCTTTAAATGAAATATCTAGAACCATAGAGAGCCGACGGCTTACTTACGTCGTGAGTAAGACCGACCGAAGTGGTGAAAGTAGGAAAGCGTGGACGCTAACATGATGATGATACTATTAAATAACTGTTTAGGGGAAACAGGTATACAATTTATTTAGAAAATATCAGTATAGTTTTGCCAATACACGGTTGAACGTGTTGAACGCTGCTAAGTAAGTAGCTATGAAGTAGAGACACGGATGGGAGCGCGTCGTCGTTCAATCAAATGGGGACAAAGCACTTTGAGGAATGACACCAGACGGATGACGAAGGATAATAAGATGAAATCAATAGTAGTTTTGAATAAATACTAGTATTGATTTCATTGCACTTTAGAAACGTTTCTCACTAGAATTCTTCATTTTCATTAATATATCATTTTTACTATTTAAAATGGAGAATTTTGGTTAGAAACTTGTAATTTAAAAAGATTTTGTCTCTGGAGCCGCTTGGCATTCCCGGCCCGTGACCGTAAATTATTTATTAATGAACTTCTATACATCGTTTAAAGGAGAGTACCTATGTATGTATACAATATACGCTTATCGTACGATCTTTTAAACTACGCAACGGATTTTAATGCGGTTTTAAAGAATAGATAGTGATTTAAGAGGAAGGTTTATAAGGAAGAAAAAAGTGTAGGTAGGGGTAAAGTAGGTGTACGTGAAGGAAGTCGCGCCTAGTTTAATTATAATAAGTAGTAGTGGACAGAGGGGACAGAGCGGACAGAGTGGACAGAGTTCCTGTCATGCCCTGGCGCTAAGGGAAGAACATTGGAAGGTCAACTGAAAATTTGTCGAATATATCTGTGTATATTATAATTCTAAGGGTGCGTTTAAATCTTGCGAACGTGCAGCAATGGCTGCAGCAGTGCAGTTGCTGCAACAGTGTGCGAGTAACTCGTTGGATTTCATCGTACGAAACAATTGAAGAATGAATAAATACAGAATACAGTCGGTACATATCGGTAGCAACAGAGAAAACAACAGGCGGCCTTATCGTTTAAAGCGATTTCTTTCAGACAATCTTTGGGTAGCAAACTGTCAATATGGACATGTTTATACAGAAACTGAGAGCAAGCCCGTTCAGCGAAATTACATGTTGGCACGCGAGCCGTTGCTGCAACTGAGCATTCGCGGCGCTTTTTTGAGATTTGGACCCTTTTGGTTAGGACCGAAGTGGAAGACTTTGGAATAACCTCTCTTCGGCATCATCATCCCTATCACATCCCTATCCCTACTTTTCATAAATTTTGGTGAGTCGGAAGGATAATAATTACGGTACGCTTTAGATGTGTGGGTTGGCAAAATTCACGCACTTCCTCGATTTTTTATAAATATGCGTAGGTTTTCTGTTACGATGTTTGAAGAAGAGTGTAAAAGGGTTTCTGTGGGGTCAATAATACGCGAGTGCTAGTGCTGGTATTGCAAATATCTTTACGATACGAAGGGTTGGGCCGTAGCCCCATATCCTACTTTAGTGATATAAAAAGTGGCCCACGTAAAATAATTAAAAAAAAGTTTTCTCTTGCTTTATTGTCATGATCATCTGAGCGATCAATCCCGTTTCGTAGCCAGCTACGTAACAAGAAAGAGGATAGCCGGCTACTACCAAATGGGTATATATAAAAAGTAAAAAAAAAAAAAAAAAGATTCCACCCAGGTAGCTAAATTTCCAATCATTTTGGGTATATCTATATGTACGGTGTGGTAGCGGATCCTCAATTCAGAGCAATTTATTGACGCCACCTTTACACATTGATGTGAAAGTACGCAGGCCACGAAATTCAAAATTCTTTACAATACTCGCCGAATACAGTAATACCCCAACATGGGGCAGCAACTATCATATCATATTCACCGCGTATCATACATCCGCGTAGGTAAATGAAGTTCAGAATTGCGGAGTCGAATCACGAATCAAGAACATTTATCAGAGTCTCGAATAAGGAATAACCGGGACATGAACAAAGCGGAGATTTTATCACGTCTACCTCCATATGTATTGTAACCTTGAGTTGTCTCCTACATCATATTAACTGGAGGCACGCTGTGTGCTGCTCCGAATTGTATGGTTCCCTTGCAATGAGGACAGGTTGCCTGCTGTCTAAAATGGTGTACAATGAATACTACAATTTTATGTTCTTCCAAGAGTTAATGTTTGATTGAAATGTTTGAGATTTCAAAATTTGAAGTAGTCTAGATTTGAGATAGAATATTTAGAGATTATCTCAAAGACACACTAATGTATATAGATTACCGTTTTGTAGAGCCCTCCTATATTACATACAGTGGTTTAAAAGTGGATCTAAGAGTTCATTTCAAATGTTTTGTTAAATCCATTTTGTAACGTTTACAATAACATCGTTGGTACATTTGCGGTTACGCGTCTGATTATAGTTAGTAGAAGCATGCACCCTTTATGTGAATCGTAGATGTTATATCACAAGCTTCTCTTCGCGCCATCATCTGCATGGAGCAGTTTTGTATTTTTCATTTCACTTATTTTTCTATTTTTGGCCATATCATTTTTACCATCAGGTGAGATAGCGATGAAATGCCTGCCTAGTTTTTGAGCTAAAGTACAAGAATACAAATTAATTATAAAGTATAAGAATAAAAATATTTCTTCGGGCTCATGTCTTTTAATAGAAGTCAAGCCAACAACAAGTGTGTGTTGCCAGTAATCTCTCTTACGGAACAGAGACGACTACATCTCCGCCGTACGATTACAGCAGTGAAAGAAGCAACTTTACCATTAGCATAGCAAAACAACTAATCCAGCTTTGGCTGACCGAAAACCTACTAAAACCCCTCATGGAATACGCAGTCAAACATTACAATAGCTACTAATTGCGGCTTGCACCAAATTCTTAATCGAATTTAAGCTTACGATAACATAATAAACGACGTTAAACATATTTATTTAAATATGGGCTAAGACTATGTTGTGGAGAACACGAACATTTTAAAATGTAGACTCTGCCACTGCCTTATTACAAAGATCACAAAATGTGCGTAACAAACAGCTATGCTCGCACTTTCTCTATAAGATCTCTCTCTATAAGATCAGAATTTCATTCACGATATCTGCAGCAAAAATGCGAAATCGCAGTAGCGTTGTTGCTGTGAGGACTATGATGCTTTATGCCTCTAATGTAACGGGCTACCTTATTTTTCAAACCGGCAACACAATGCAAACGTTGTTGCTTGGTGGCACAAATAGAAAAGGCACCCAGGCGGATCTCCCAATATTGACAGGTTCTACTGCTGATAAGAAATTTTACTTAAGTGACTAACAACTGCACAGGAATATGATTCTAACATTGTAACGCACTTATACTTTTGCATAAATACCTACATTTAACCATGTTGATCATGTTTGTTTACCCATCGTCATTATCATCACAGACAGCACGCCCACTGTTGGTAGGATAGGTTTTCCCCCTACCCTGGCATTCGTCGGCTCCCTGGGATTTTTACAAGGGCAACTTACCTAGGATAAGACTTTCGTCTATTTAAATTTATTTTTAAATGTTTATTTAATTAATTATTTATTATTGTACAATATCAATGTAAATATTTAGGTATGTCAGAATTACATTTTCTTTTAGATTCCAGTACCCTGAGGAGGCTTTTTACAAAGCAGTTTTTACAAGTGCATACTGTACCTACGAGTGTTATTCATTGGTGCGAAATTTGTATCTGCGGTATATGCCGTTCGAAAAGTACACTCCACTGCAGTCCACCAGCAGCCCACGATATTGATAAGGCCAGGAAAATGCAACTTGCAATCGGTATTCAGTTCAGCAGACTCTTCATATAGAAGAAGAATAACAAGACAAGAAGCACACCAAACAAAATCGTTTAAAAACACTGACCACGAACGAAGTCGGCGTTCCTCAATTCAACTGACAAACAAAATACTTTTGCACGGTAGGCCAAATAGAAAACAAGGCTCTCAATTTTATGCTGTGATAAATAAATTAACATTTAAATTGTTTTGCCTTTAGATTTGCATGACAAAAGGACCAAGTGGCGTGCGGCTTCGGGACGGTTGTAAATAAGAACAAACAGGGCCTCAACTTGTGGAGGAAAAATCAGGGTTTACGACTTACCTATAGGTACCTATACACTGTTGCAGCGATGCCGTCATGGGAATGGGAGACTGCTATAGCTATTTCTTTTTGATGTGCAATATTGTACAACACTTGCGTACACGTAGTGTTACAGCTACCGTTATATTTTTTAATGTCGATGTGCACTCAGACGTTGAATCCAGTTTGTACCAAGGCTTTTTCCAATATTATTTTGTTACATTTTTCGTTTAAAGGTCATGAAGCGAAATCTTACCCAGTCTTAAAAATTTTGCTTCTTAAAAGAATGTTGGTTTTCAGTTGTTTACTTTAATCCCATTTTTTATTTAATATTCATCATTTTTTGAAAACCCACCAATGAAAATAAAATATACCAGACGTACAAATCGTCATTTTTTATGAACTTACGGTATATTGTACTCTTCGTAAACTAGTTACCTTTTTCGAATTACCATACAGTTACGCAACATATGCTATCGGAGGGATTATGAGAGTCCTACTATCATCTAGGCTCAACGCGGTCTCCTGCTGGCAAACGGACAAGGCTCTGGTGAACAGGATTATCACTAACGGGTTATGTGGGTCAGATGGCAGTCGGCAGCAGCAGTCGCCGCACGTAAAAAGCCAAAACCACCACACATTTTTAATCTACGATTCTCGTGGGAAATCGCTTTAAGTAAATCTAAAAACGCATTCCTAGTAGAAGTGCGAACACTGGCTGCAGATCCGCTAGCCGTTAAGTCGTGAAATAGTGAATGTTTTACCAGTACGTAATGCATCAAAATAAAACGACATAATCCTTATAAATTGTTTGTTTAATCAATCAATTGTTATGTACAATTATTATTTTATTCTTATGGCGGATATCTTCCAGTCATGAGAGGCCATATGTACCAATTCAAACATCCTTACCCACTAAATTACAATTAGCCATATTTACATAACACTTCCTAAAACTAAATAACGCTCATATCAACTAAATGTGGCGTAATTTTCATTTCCAAGTAATTTGATGATCCACTAATTACAAAATTAGTTACGTGTACATTGCGCTAGAACTTAGGTCCGGTACTCAACTGTATCATGTGTACTGTTCTACTAGTAACAGACGTTCCGATTTGGCTGGAGCCGACCAACCGTCAGTTGCAGTCGACACTAATCCTTACGCAGTATAAAATCAAGTCGCTTTGGCGTGCGGGGGCGTGGTCGGACGTCGGACCAAGGTCGGCTCGACCACCCATCCGAATTAATCCAAAAGCGACTAAATTTTGTACATCGTAAGGATTAGTATCGACTGCAACTGACGGTTAGTTGGGTCCAGTCAACTCATAGCGTCTGTTACTAGTATACCAACTGTCACTGTGTTCCCATTCCCAGAAATATCAAGTTGTAATCAAGCTTCACCTTGTGAGAAAACCTGTCAATTACTTTAATTTCGGACGCATTGTAACGTTCACGTATTACGTATTACTAACTGACTGAGAAAAAGATCTTTTACAGTAGAATTTTTTCATGAATTTGGTAACATTTGGTAATTTTTGTAAATTCCATCCATCCCAATCACTTGCACAATTATAACGCAGACCATTGACCACAGAACAGAGACCACTTACAGTCACGCTGTTAGAGTTGCAACTCGTGGCAAGAACTGCTAGCCCATCTACAGTGAATGACTGAGAAGAACATTTTTACTGTACATTTTTTTCGTGTGTTATCCATGTGTGGTCAACATGCCGGTCTGGCACGCAGAGGTCTCGGGTTCGATTCCCGGCCGGGCAGAAATTGAAATGATGAATTTTAACTTCTGTTAAGGGTCTGGGTGTTCTATGTATAATAAGTTTGTATTTAAAAAAGTATTTAAGTAATATATCAGTTATCTAGCACCCATAGTACAAGCTTTGCTTAGTTTGGGGCTAGATGGCGCTATGTGAATTTGTCCATGAATATTTATTTATTTATTATTTATTTGTTTTAGTGGATTCCATCTAAACACGTTAAACTTCTTAATTTCAATGTAGGTATCTAGTATATAAATATAGAGAATATAATTTTTGAAATGCTATCGAATAAAGAATAGTGATAAAATTGAAGCTCAAACTGAAAATGCACAGAACAAATTTGATGTCTATTTCAAGATTTAAGCTTCTTTTTTAATGTTAAAATCATTTAGCTCTTAGTCTGTATTTACATCTATAAATACGGTTTTATAAAACATTACGCTGATATGCTTTCATTTGATTTTAGTTTTAATTAACTTGCTTGTGCCAAATTCTTGTTTTATAATCCTGATTATTGTAGATTATGTTAGATTTGAAAACTGTAATCTTACCCACTTCTTATCTACATTTTTTATTAAGTAGGTAAAATAATTACAAACATTTTTCATTTTAATAATCTTACACTTTTAAAATGTTTGTAATTGTATGAAACTAATGCAAAAGTAAATTAAACATTGTCTTTATATACTATCACAAATTCGTAACAATACTAATTGCTTAAGCGTAATTATATTTTATCAGCTACCTATTTACAACAAACTGTTACCATTATTTACAACATAGAATTAGTACAATATTTCGATAATTAATATAATTACATAATCAATTATTGTAACATTAATTACTGTTATATATTTAATACTTTGGACATTCAAACTTGATGAGATTTCAAATAAATAAATACAGAATTGACACTGATTTCCAAAATTTACAATACAATCAAACTTATCATCTTACAGTCTGCACGTATATAAGTGTCATTCTATTTCTAAAAATAATGTTACAGATTATTTTTAAACTACTGTGTAGAATGTTTTTTATTTGTGGCAACACTATCATGGCCGCGAGGGTAGGTAGAGGTGTGGCTTGATGGGCGCTGGAACCCGTGGATTCCGCAGTCGGCAGCCAATTGTTGTCGAGGACGGACTGCTCGATCACATTTTGCATTGTGTCTGCAACAACAACGGAATCTGACATTTGCTTCAATTTAATGCCTCAGAGCAAACAGCGCTCCTGTTGGAAAATATTAACTGTCGCCAATAATATGTAACTCATATATTTTGTGGTAAATCTGAATGAAATACTAAAAGATTTTGCAACTCATGAAAGACAAGCAGTTTTTGAGTTTATCCATTACAAACAAATCGACAAACTAACAAATCTTTTCATCCAAAAACTACTGAACCGATTTTGAGAATTCTTTCACTAATAGGAGCAGCTACATTATTCCCAAGAGACAGGTTACTTTTTATCCCGATAAAATAATAGGGTTTACTCGACTGAACGGTCCGAGAGTTGATTTTAGGCGGAGTTATATTGATCGCATTTTGAATGCTTATTCGTACGAATTTCATGAACGCAAAACGTTGTGAGTTCGCACCTAGTATGGAATGTGCTATATAATAGAGTTCGCAGGACCGCGATCATATCGTACATGTTAGTTATTCGCTAAATTTACACGAGTGCGAATCCATATACCTACACGCTGTAGTAAACCTTACGTGGTTCAAAAGGTGAAAATAAAAATAAAAAAAATTGCAACTGCTATCACTCACCGTAAGTGGTAACATCTGGCGTGTAAAACTTTTGTTCGGCAGGCTGTAGTGGCACCACGAATCCTATAAACAATTTTTCATAATTCATAACATTTTAACTGAACCCATTATTGTTTTCAACAAAGCTTCATCACCAGGATGACGTAGAAAATTAAAGCATATCTGAGAACAATATAATATTTTCATTAAAAATACAAATTGCTCGGGAAATAATGAACGCGTTTCTTATAACCTACACTGGCGTGTTTTGCGAGGAAATTAATTTTGAACGGCCGCGAGAGGAAAATCATTTAATGTAGGTACATACATAGTCTAGGAGCAATTCGCCCCGTTATTACTTTTAGGTAATAAACATTTTGTAAATCATTCTATTTTTATCTATTCGACAAGGATCACAAATTCACAATAATCGCAAATCGAATAATCGAATAATTTACCTGCGTAAGTAAATGTTATCTTAACAATTCCGTTAGATATTCGATAATACGGCTTGACTAATTTTTTATTCGTCCATGTCATGCTTAATCTAACGTGATTTATTGAATCTTTGTAACAAAAGCTAACATGCCGAATGTGTACACGTTTTTTTTCTCCAGTGTCAGAACAAAATGATTGATGAAATTGTATACCGATCAGAATTAAATTGAATAAAAAATAAATTATTTCTTTTCAAAATAAATTATTTAAATATTTGAAAATTTACTCGATGCTTAATAGTTTACTTACTTGGTGGTGGAGTGAGTTCGGTAGTCGTAGTCGGCGGCGGCGTTGTCGTCGTAGTTGTTGTGGTCGTGGTAGTTGTCGTTGTCGTCGTCGTGATTTTGATTTCTGGCAATAAACACATTCAGTGTTTAATTATGTGTAAATTGTTTACATTCAAAGCTTAATATCTTTTTAAATATAATTTTTAAGTCGTAAATGGAGCGTTCTATATAATAATTAAAAAGCATTGTTACGTAGCGTTGGCATCAAGCGCTAAGAGCATTTATTCTCTTGGTTGAAACAGAGGTAAAGCATTTGCTTTTCGTTCTGTCATTGTTTTCATCTATTCTCGGAACAGAGATGTTCTAAGAGCACTTGGTTTACCGTTAGTAGAATAATTTTTGATCTAGCGTCTGGACGAAATGCTTGAAAGTTTTGCGATACCTACTTACGTAATTTTATTCAATTAGGAAATTACTTTGAAAGCTTTTGCTTGTAATTTAAACATATTTGCAATTATTAATGAAATTACATTTCAAAACAGCTAACATACGAGTTTTCTTAATTAACTTATTACGAAGTAAATTTGATACTCTTTCCATAACAACATTAATTGTACTCATGAAGCTTCATTTCAAAATAAAAATTCATTTCACTTGATGTCTTCTGGATTCATTTCTCTCTATGATACCTTCTAAATTTTCTTAGCTTTCTTGGAAATACATACGTGCAATAAGGAACACGTGGAATTTGTTAGTTTATTTAAATAGGGTCCATTGCGACCCTAGGGAAAACATGTTTGTTTGAATCACTTATGTAAATGGGATTGTGCGTGGTCGTAAACATCCGCCTACCTGACATTGAAGGTAAGTAGATCTGCTATGATCTGGGATTGTGCTCATATGAGGGTAGGCATACAAAATGATTATTTTGTATGTCTACCTATGTGTTAAGGTTGTAACGATGGTATATCACCTCCTTTTGATATACCAACTCTTTCTGTTCAAAATCGAAATTTTCTTCAAAATTCTAAATCCAAACATTTAAATTCGAATATCAGGAATTTGGTTCGATTTTATGCTATTTTCGGCACTCACATTTATTATATTTCAAGAAAAAACACCTCTTACCGGCTCTCCCTAAGCCCCATTAATTAAGAATTCTATAAATACCATGTAACGAGATAAAGTAATCAAAATAGTCTTATTTATTTTAATTTAATCAGTGTAAGGTCTGTGAGTGTTTATTTATAGGTGGTACCTTGAAGGTAATACCTTTACAGCTTTTTGCGTTTAATTTTCTTACCCTTACGGGGGTTTACAGCTGTTCTCATCGACCACAATCCTCTTAGCAACGGCCTACACCTAGGTTGCTGACCGTGCGTAGCGCGACACGGTGACTCTATGCAATAACTAGGTATGTACTGGCTATAACTAGTTAGTTAAAACCAGTACAAACACAGTTGTGTAGTTGACAATATTGTAGCTCTAACGTTAAAGTGCATCGCTGTTTTTTGTGTCGCAATAGTGCCTTACACTTTTTAAATTGGGCTTTAAACTTTGTTTTGCATTTGTAAACATGATGTAATCATCAGTTGACCAATAAACACTAATGATAACTATGTATAATTTGCCAAATATTTACTTGTACAGGGTATTATTTACAGGCTAATTATAGACGCATCCTACACGATGACCCAATCCAAAATGTTTTGTTTCATGCTTAGTCCCATTTTGGGCGCCAAACAATTTATAGTCATTAATTAATTGAATCATGAAATTTAATCCGGAGTGGTGACTTATAATGGTTAAGTACAATAATCAACTATTATTGCTAATGGAAGATAATCAGAATAATAAATAAAATATTAAAGCTAATTATTAATGTTCCGCCTATTAACATTATTCAATTTATATGTTTGTTAGAATATCATTCATATTGATGCAATTAATTGCTCTATACTTACCATAAAGTCGTATTGTCCCTTCCGCCTTTCCCATGGTGTTTGTAGAAACGCAGGTGTAGGTGCCTGCGTCCTCACTACTGAACTGCGAGACAGTGAGCATCGTACGTACTTGGTACGCTGAAAGTCGCTCCTCAGTAATATCGTGCTTGCTCCTACAACAAAACATTGTAAATAAACAACCGACAATATTAAATGACGCAGATCCTTTTTAAAACGCGGAAAATAAACATCAACGTCAAGTGACGTCTTATATCTACTCAGCACTGAGAGAATTATTTTGTTTTTTCCTTATTGGCATTATAATATAATGCATGAAACTGGTCTGGTATATCAATATTATATAAAATATTTTTTTCTTACCCGGATAAAAGCATTTCCTCTCCGCTTTTCAACCAGTAGTTAATAGATTGTGGGAATGCTTCCACTGAGCACTCCAGTTTCGTTTGAGAGCCTGTTGGCACGCCTATCACTTTGGTTGCTACTATTACCGTTGGACCAACTGTGAACAAATCGTATTTATTTAAGTACCTAAAAGACAAAACTGAAGTGAACCAAATCGGAAAAGAAAATGGGCAAACTCTGCCTTGAAACGGAAGTGGATTTCCAAAGGAAGCTGGGAACGGACGTTTAAAGTAGTTTCACAGACAGAAATCTTTGTGACAATTTGAGGGGGAGCTTATAGAATGTCCAATAAATAAATGTCTTACTCGTGAGAGTGCATTTATATATTAAAATGTTTTTGGCAATTTGCCCCTGTTTGGGCGCCATTTTAAAATCATATTATTCATAACAAAAACAAATATATACAACATAGACAACCTTCTTATATAAAAAATAATAAAGGGCGACTTACAATTGACACTTAGCATGATGCGTTTGCTGACCGACGGTGGGACATCGTTAGAGGCTATGCAGAGATATGCGCCCATTTGCCGTCGCTCCACCTTCGTCAGGTTGAGGTTGGGACCCATAAACATATCCACTGTTGGACAAGAAGAGAATGAAATTAATACTAACACAATTTTATAAAAAAAAGTAAGCATTTGTAAAATCAGCTCGTGGTACAAAATAGTTCAACATTATAATACAAACTTTTGTTGTAATAGATAAAAGAACTTGTATAGCAAAGTATCCAGTAAGTAATTAAATGAGCAAAAGGAAACGGAAGCGCTGGACGGCCAGCGAGAATAAACAGACGTATACAACTCGTTATGGGACACTAAACAAGTTTTCCAGTTTAAAAAGTTAACTGAAAATTTTCACCAGAAGCGTCCAAGTGGCGCGAGTGAAGAGATTCACTTTAATACTGATACGAGATATTTAACTCTAGCCCGTATTACGAAAGCCGTAAAGGTCAAGAACTTTGTCCGGCGACGGTGTGAGCCGAAAACTTTATGATCCTATCAAAAACATAAACTTGAAGCAAACGCTGGCGCAAATTCAAGGGGCTTTGTATATTTTTACTGGCTTTAAGTTTAATCTCATGACATAACAGACCGCACTCGCAAAGTTGGATTTTTGAATAAACAACTTTGGTGGAAACAACAAGGTAACTAAACACGTAATTTTCCGAGTAACCGCTCATTTGTTAGGTGTCTACCCGGAGCCGTCGCGGAGAAATATTTGATAACAATTCAGATACTTTTTAAAAAGAGTAAGTGTACAAATACTATACGTATAAACTTACACAGCAAAATAATCCGATTTTTTTTATCAAAGCACGTCTGATATTGTGTTTCCTTTCTTCGTAACAATCGAAGGAGCTTGAACCTTTTAAAGGGAATATATACGCCTTTCACATAAATATCCAACAGCAATAATACCACAAATCGCGCCAGCGGTCGTAATACAAAAAATATGAAGGAGATAGACAAAAATAATTTCACCTTTGCCAAAAATACACACGAGGAAAAATGTGAACAAAAAAGTCGTGGAGGGATGACAAAAGAGAAATTAAACTGTAATAGAGTAGCGAATGTACAACGGTTCAGTTTGCTGGTACTCATGGAATGTCACTTAGTTTTTGCCGCCTTTTTATTTGCTTGCCAAGTTATTTCTTCAGTATTTTATCACTCTTTGGCTCGAGCACCTATTTTACGTTCTGTGTACGCTAGGAGTATAGTTACGCAAAATATAAAAATGCGCCCTGCATTATTGAAATATCGATTTCTAAATAGACATATTTTATCTTGATAAGTGGCTGCTGTCAACAACACAAGAACGAAAATCGTATCTCTTTTATGTTATTATATGGGTAAGCAAACAAGCAAGTGGACCATCTAATGGAAAATAGTCACCGCCACCTATGGACATTAAAACACCAGGGGGGTTACCAGTAGGTACGATGCCCACCTCTAATGAGACCTTTAATATACCTAACTCTTGAAGGATCCTAAGTCATAGTCCAAAATGTATTAGCAATAAAACACGCCAACTTACACGACAAGTGTCTACAATTCACAAGAACCATGTTCTTAGTGAAAACACGTACCAAGTTCTAGCGAAATATCTCTAAAATAGCGAATGAAATGGCACGAAAGAGGATATTCCACTGAAGACGTTTGGTAGCGAAGATACGATAGCTTACAAAGCTACACCTATGCAAGAAGTAGACACCGCCTTTGAATAAACGGATACGTCAAATAAGGTTTTCTCACGAAACATCCTCGATATAGCAACCGTTTGGTTCCGGCTTCCGTAGCAATGAACATCAAACTTCCATCCCTACAAAGTAATAGCGGAACAAAGATACAAAGTCCCTTTTCCTCGGCGCCGTAAATCGGAACTGCCACGGCCATTTATAAAAACTTCCGCTCCCCTAATTTCACTGTTACGTTGGCTGGAAAACAATTATTTTATGAATATTCAGTGACCCCCGAAATTCGTTAACAAAATCAGCCGTGATAGGAGCAACACGAGGAGTTATTTGCTTCCGCTCCAAAATGTCCCTTCAACTGTTCAATGCGAAACAAATGTTTGCGAGTCTTTTTTGTTTATTTATGTTGAATGAATATTTTTTTGTCTAAAAAGTTTATTTGAATAAATTTTATCTGAGGCAAATACAGAGAAATATATTTATGGTCATCATCATCATCATCTTAGAGTTAATGTCACGGTTGTGCTCTCGAGAACGAGGGCCCTGGGTCCGCCTTAACCATGATCCAGGATTTGGCGATCAGGTAATTACAGTGGAGCGACTACCATCTGACCTCCGTGACCCTTCTACCAGAGGAAACTGACCAGATTGGATCATGGTTACAAATTCAGAGAAATATATTTATGGTATTTTGTTATAATTATGGGTAATATCGCCGTGTGGTGTCCGGCAGAGTAGGCGACTAATATTTTCAAGGCAAAAGATCTAGTCTCCATGGACTGGAAAATGGGCAGCAGCGTTTTTCATTGTTGTATCTATAAGCCAAGCGTAGAGATTATGACAATAACCTCCCCATTCGTGGGAGAGGCCCTAAGTCCTGCACTGGACTTAGGGCCTGTTATGGGCTGTGATGATGATGATGGGTATTACTTTCGCCTAACCAAAATATTGGGTAATTTGTCAATGTATTTTCTTTGCTTCATTTACATAAACTTTACTAATTACAGTAATAAGAGATGAACCAACGTAAAGAAAAGAACGCTTACAAAGATGGACTTATCTCAAAAGAGATCTCTTCTAGTCAAATTTCATAAGTAGGTATATTAAATTTAGAACAATCACTTAATAATTTTTGAAATTTCATTTATACGGGACACTTGTCCCGTAATGGTAAATAAGTTATCATGAAAACAACATAATGGATATTAATATTTAAGTAATATTGTATCCACGTAAGTAAGCTAATAATTTTCTTTACATTAGCCATAATTTGCTACCCGACCGTTAGCCTTTCATCGCTTAAGCATCCATTTCGACCCTTACGATGTACTCGTATAAATTTTATTATTCCGGAAAAGGTCACTCATATTTTAAAATACCTACTTATAAAAATGAGGGGTAAATTAACAAATACGCTTAGAAAAACACTAACAATACCCAAACCAAGCGGTTTGAAGATCGCAATGTTGAAAATGTACCGCTTTTTCAGGTTTTCGAAGGACCTAACTTGTTTATTATCGACACCCGTAACAACCTACTCGTAGAAAAGGGTTATATTTTACACCGACGACGAGTCATATTAGGCGACTAGTGTCATCTACCGACAAGTTCTATTAGGCGACTAATGTCGTCAACCGACAAGTCAAGCCGACTAATGTCATCTACCGACGAATCCTATTAGGCGACTAATGTCTTGGCAGAACAGCAAAAACCTTCGTAGACCAGTAAATGATACTATACCGGTGAATTTACCCGACCTCCCCGGTATTGCGGATGCAAGCACTTGCCATCAGTTTTCCCACTTGCTTGTTTATCTGCCTGTAGCTAGTATCTAAAAATAATTTAAGGAATTTCGCAGCTTGAATGAGAGGCTGGAGTAAATTTAAGTGTTAGAAGGGGCAGACCGAGACATACATATCACGATCAAATCGAAGACATTTCAAATAAAAATCACGTCAAGAGTACCCTCAAACACATACTAACTGTACCGACGAGCATACCTATGTGATCTCTGCCTACCTCTACGGGAAAAAGACGTGACGTATTTATACACGTACGTATGTATGTATTTCTCACCTTTCCTCAATTCCCCAGTCTCATCTCTTAGCTGTATGTGGACCCCGGTCTCCCGCCGCCACAGGATACGCGGCGACGGCCGCCCGCGGGCGCGGCACGACAGGCTCACGTCCTGCCCCTCCCGCGCCACCAAGTCCCCGCTGGTACCCTCGTCCACTATGTTTGGGGGCACTGTGAAAGGATAATATCGGTTACTATGTAGATCATATGATCAGATTTCGAGGCTTTATTGCAAATTATGTTGCTTTTTAGAGACTGAATGGTAAGGAATATTATCCCCTTTATTAAAGTAATAAAATTTAGTATATAGAAGTCTTTGATAATTGCTTAATGTAGGTAGTTAATAACATAACCACCTAGTTATTCAGGTAACCCGGGTAACCCAGATAAATAGCTATTTGGGTTTAGGACTCTGCCAAGAATGATGAATCCGTCTGGATGAGTACCTATGAGTTTCTGCTGCCAAGCAAGGACGCTTATGGTGTTGTGTTACGGTTTGAAGGATAAGGTAGCCAGCATAGTCCACATAATGACAACACACCTTCTGTTCTGCATTAAAGAAAGTGCGTGAATGGTAGATATTGCGGGCGACAGTTACGAGTTACAGGTAGGCTGTTTGCACTGATTCGTCTATAGAAGCTTTCCACCGAAATAGTATCAGGTTCGAATACCAATCTATACTCATATTATTATAAAGAGAAAAGATTTGTATTTTTGTATTTTTCTTAGTAATGAAAACATTTAAAAAATTCTTTCACTATCAGGAAGCTACGTTATTCCAGAGTGTCATAGTCTACTTTTTATCCCGGGAAAATAATAGGGCCCCGCAGGAAAGTTCAATGTTTTTAGAGATCCAAAATGCGCACAGGTGGATGCCGCTGAGAATGGCTAGTGGATTTATAAATGTGATATTATTAAATCTAATGTAGATTGAATATTGTTTTACAGATATCATGCTGTATTAACTAGATAATACAAAAACAGTATATTGACAGAATTAGTGCGAAATCTTGCGAAAATAAATTAAATATGTAACATTATGCTTTTTGTTTCCTTATAAAAATTTACATCCAAAAATATTCAGTAAAATAAAAATCTGAATCCGAATTTGAAACGTCTAGATTCAGTGTCGCCGCAGGTTAGTCTGTCATAATCAAATGATAGAGAACCGGCGGCGGCTGGCAAGTCTCTTGGCACCTAATCTGTAAATGGATCCCTAATGTGATGTAAAAAATTTAATAGCCAGCGACCCAACGCCTCGTAATTTATGCACTGAGGGATCGTTATTCGCAGTCGAAGGAATAAATTTCCGTGGAAAAATACTTATTTTATTCCCATTCTTCAGTGTCGAGGTTGAAATTATACCATAAATCCCCTGAGATACGAATCTCTTATAAATATTTATGCAAATAATTCAATTAAATTGTTACGAACATCATGCGTATCGTGTAATAACATTGCGCGGATTCGAATTTCATTAATCATATCAAGCTTTGTTTTTGTAAGTATTAAAATTTGGCGAGGGACAACTCCAAAGGCACATAGAGAGGTCTCCAAGCTCGATTTCTAGTGAGACTTAACGATAAAACATTTCATTCCTATTTTAGCCCTTAGGAGCTGTCCTAATTGGCAACAGTCGTGCGACCATCATCGTACGACGGACGGCGCCCGACCAATAAATAGGAGACATCAAAACCGCCCGTCTCTCGATCGTTGCCAATTAAAACAGCGCCCTAACCTTATTGCCTTAAATGCAAATAGTTAGAGGTCCAAGAATTCACACTTCACCAGCAACCACGCCAGAGTTCCACTAATAGAAAGAGATTAAAAGAAACCGCGCTTGCTCGCAGACGCGATAACGAGCGAACTCGGGAACACGGCATCGCAAATAGTTGCGGGCCCCGCGACGTGATTGCGGGCCCGGTGTTTAGCTGTATTCCCGGGTATGGATGTGTGGGTACACACCGGGTACACGGGTGGGTAACGTTGCGCCCGCAAGGCAGTTCCCGTGCCAATAGTGTTGACTCACATTTTTGAAATGTGTACGCGTTGATACATAGCGCAGCCGAATTTGCGCTTGTTAGTGGACGATGTTCTTATTACAAATCAACTTAATTTACCATTAAACTTGACATTAATATCTAGTAACTTCTAACCATTTCTTGAAAAAAAATAATGTGGAATTTCCTCACCTAGGTGATTTGTCGGCATTTGAAAACATATATCTAGACGATATCATATCATGATTAATCATCTTGGCGTTAATGTCCCGGTTGGGCTCTCGCAGACGATGGCCCGGGGTGCGCCGTGACCACTGTCCAGGATTTGGCAGATCAGATATTATGATTGACATGGTATAATTCGAGAACAGCCCAAATTGGAAACTGGCGTAATCAACTATTACCTAACCTACAGTCCAAATGTCAGAGCATCTCTTTGGTCTATCGACGCGTTCGATTACGCTTCGCCATTCTGCATTTTGTGTTGACTCAATCAGCTGCGCAGCTCGCAACTCTATACTGCATTGACGCACTGACTGCTGAGTTGCCCATCTCTGTATCCGTATACCCGGTTAGCCGACCGGACCGGCTCTCCTGGGGGCTATAGCCCGGGCGATCGCATTAACGTGTCCTGCACGCCTGCGACGTGGATGTATTGGTGTTGGGCAAGATACAGTGGCGTTATAGGGGGTATTATCATAGCGTTTGGAGGCCTATAACGCTACTAGAGAGGGTCAAGATTTTTCTGTGACCTATGTTCATGGTGCTTGATTAGTAGGTATAGGTTTTGTGCGTGGAAAAGTCTATTGTTTGATATCTAATATGGAAATGGTTTTCATGTCTGTTTAGGTAGGTACTTATACATGTTTTTTTATGTTTCAGCTCAATTATTTTTCCGTACATTTTCCAATCCTTGTTATAAATTTATCAGTTACTAGCCGTTCCCAGCGACTTTCACCCGCACGCTGTTCTGGGGCCCTATTTTTGAATCGCTCGCATCCACTCGAGCGCTTGCGTTCGCTACCTATCTCTTTCATACTAGTAGAAAAAAAAAGCATTAGAAGGATAGCGCTCGCGTGGATTCGAGCGGTTTCAAAAATAAGGCTCCCGAACTCTGTAAACATTCACCGATCTCGCAGAACTCTATTATTTTCTCGGGATAAAAAGTAGCCTTGGGAATAATGTAGCGACCTATTTGTGAAAGAAGTTTTTTCAGTTTTTCAGTTTACTCATTACAAACTACAATATAAAAATGGTCCATTTGTCTTACCTATAACACAAAGTAATAATTTGTAAAAAATTACATGTAAATCAAGCGTATGAATTCTTCAAGAAATGTCAACTTTCAAAGTTCAATAGGTTTTTAGTTTCATGTATTACCTATTTATTAAGCAACAATTAATTATCTAATTTAATGGCACCGGCTGCTTAATTACTAGATTTGCATTATTAATATCTATCTAAACGTAGCGATCCAATCACATCAGAGACGTATCTGAGATAAGATCTGCATTATGTTATACGCTATCTATAGAGTGTTCAATCTGAACCAACATGTTGAATATGGAACGTATTCAGTACTAGCTTTTGCCCGGGACTTTGCCTAAACTTCGGTCATGCTTGTCCAGATCTTAGTAAACTATTAATTTATTTTAATAATTTAATTTTTAATTTTATACATACTTATTTTGGTAAACAAACTTTGGCTGTATTGTTACAGATCATAAAACATAATAATTATCAGACATTGTCAAATCATAAAATAACTAATTAATTATTCATCTACCTTTCACGAGGATCAGCAGCCTCTCATTGCCTTTGTAATTGTTTTCTCAACGCATAAAATTCATTTATAAGTACAGTCCACTCTTCATCATTGTAACCTGCTTACCCTGAAGTCTGAACAATGTCGGGTTTCTGTGGGATCAATTTTAGACTATGGAGGTTTTCTGGGATATACCTAATTACAGTACTGAACATTTTCTTCAAAAATGGTTAGTAGTTTTTCCTATACACTCGTGGATGCCGGACAAGGGGACTAATGATATCGAGGCAAAATATCTAAGAGTATCCGTAGGCTGGAACATCCCCTTTCGTGGGAGAGACCCTTAGTCCTGCAGTGAACTGTTATGGGCTGTGATGATAATGTAATAAAATATGTTAGGTATAATATAATAAAATAATCATCTTGGTGTTAATGTCCCGGTTGTGCTCACGCGCACGAGGGCCCGAGATCTGCCATGACCATGATTCTGGAATTTACAGATTAAATAATTGTATCCATCTGTACCAAATAATTATAGGTCATCTGACCTCCGTGACCCTGCTATCAGGGTAACCTGACCAGATTGGATCATGGTCACACACTCAGTCGCCTGAATGTGCCGGTTTCACCACGATGTTTTCCCTCACCTTAAGAGTATTATAATGTACAACCATATAATAACACTGTTACACAAACGATGGCGAGAGTGGTAAACACAATCCGACAAACAAGACAATATTTATTGTACAACCATAACGTGTCAGAAATATGCGACAGTGTCGATAACGATTATTGCGCGACGAAACTTGTAGCATTTGTTGGGTGACAGACGGCTGCCCATATTGCGCTCTACCATTGTTTGTTATTACCCACGAACAACCCTACCGTAGCAACCAAATGACGGTATGTACGATTTTTTTTATTAGTCTAGGCAGGCATTTAACCTGGTATGGTAACTTTATGGGTGGTACTAAGCCTTTTAATTTTTTTTAGTTTAACTCCTACTTTTTTCTTACTTTTAACTTTATTTTAGTTTAATTACTATGAAACTAATAAGTAGCGTTAAATTACGTGGTTAAAATAATATCAGTACGTATACAAAATGCAAATATAATTGTATTTATTTGTCACACAGTATTCGTAATCTTAACGTATCGAATTAGTAGTAGAATAGAATATTGTCGAAAAGCATTTATAATAGTTACTTGGTAGCATGGAGCACACACAACTTATCAACAAAATAGATGCGCCGTTGCACTCACGGAATTCAACGGCGCGAACGCATCCATAGGTTGGGAAAACGTACCTAGGCAATACGCGTATTTTATCGAACTCGAATATCGTACGATGAAGTTACAAAAAATTTACACACTTAAATAAAAAGTCTACAAAGTTTTGATGGTAAGCAACAACGCATAATTGTATATCTGCTACAGATTGGTTATTTTACTATCTATAACGGGGTTCGCATTGACCATGATCTAGTATCAGGTAATTACAGTACAGCGATTGTCATCTTGAGTTCCTTGACCCTGTCGATAGGAGAACCTGACAAGACCTGACTTGGTTACATATTCGAGCTGGTTACTTCACGATGCCTCATTACAAGAGCATCGTATAAATGTTTAACTAATGTACATAACTCAGAAAATGACATAAGAAACCAAACAAAAATACCACATCGAGCCACTATTCAAGTGTTTCCTTTGAAAATCGTCCACAATCACAGAGGCAGATAAAACGTCTTAACTCATAAAAGAGATGAATTTTATAGCTTTCGAAGTGCAACAATAGGTACAACTTTGTTGTATTTTAAAATAGCTACGTTATAATTCTACAGGTGCAGGATTAACAGGGAATTGTGAATGCTTAGTGGAAGTGAGCAAACAAAGTTGGGAACTACAGTACTTTTCGTACTAACTGAGTATTTAAAATGCAAAGCTGCCAGTAAACGCTAATTGCCTTGTTCGTACAAATGGAGAGGTGGTATTCTCAGCTCCAGCAATTTTTCCTTTTACAATACTAAAATAAAAATTGAAACTTTGATTTTCGTACCTCGCTTTCTTACTTTTTGTTTGTGATGTATTTTTAGACCTTTAGTCTGTTGCCGTTTTAGGCGCTCTTCTTTTTAGGCTTCAATAAATACCCTTTTTCTTTTTCATTTGATCTCCGTCAAAGAATTATTTTTGTGTCGATGTTTAAATATTGTTTCTATTGTATTATATTTTTTTGATTAAACCTTGGCTCTACGTTTCGAAGCCGTTTAAATTACTCTGACTACTGTCATATTTCAAGATTTTGAAAATACAGCGGAGATGGAACTCGTAATTGTATTTTATATAAACTAAACGACAGAAAATGTCGGAAAGCCCCCATCCAAGTATAGTTATACGCAAACATTTCCTAATCCACTTAACGGATTTTAATTAAACAAATCTAAGAACCATCTCGATTAAACGGAAATCGGTCTATCTGTTCGGGAGCTACGATGTCACACACAGATAGACAGATACACACGTCAGACTTATAACACCCCTCTTCTTTCGTCGGGGATTAAAAAGACAAATTGTGCCCCACCTAGTAGGATTGGGGCAAGTGGATGTTGATAGTGGTATACATATATCTATTGCAATCTTCACCACTATAGCTAGATAAATGAGACAATAATTGTTTAAATTGTAAATTAGTGTCGAATAATCTAACAAAGGCCACCAAACGTGTACAAACACCACCCACATAATTCCCAAAGCGGAAAATCGGAAACGAACCAATGCGTATCTATTTCAACAGTTTAATGTTAGAATTACCCCTCGCATTATCTATTCCGACTCTGTGGAATTACTCTGTGATATCAAACAATGCATTAGCAGGCACGCTTGTCACATTCAAAACAAACACCTTTCTGATGACACCTATATCACGCACAGAATAGCTCGGCCGCTTTTGAGAGTATTCTATTGCTGTTGCGTGAGTAAATTCGTAATTAGAAAGGGACACCCTCACTTTGTTACACTTTGTTTGGGGCCTTAATTACCGGGCAGCCGCGTTAATTCCATTTCTGAAATAGATAGGCACGTAACGCGGTTTTGTTTGGAATCGCAACGAGTTTTCAGTGCGGGCCGGTCGTGTGCTCAGATATCTAGAGTCATTACGCCGAGCTACGTAAAACGAGTGAATTATTTTGTTATTTAATTAACAGTGTAAGTATACTTCTATATCTATCTATACATTGTATAAATCAAAGTCGCTACCTGTAGTCTGTCCCTCTATACGCATAGATCTTCTAAACTTCGCAACAGACTTTAGTGTGGTTTTCAGCATTAGATGGAGGGATTAAAGAGGAAGGCTTATAGAGTAGGACAACGCGTGAACGAAGTCGCGGCGGGCCAGCTAGTATTCTATAAAATGTTAGCACTACTTGATCATGATATTATCAAGTTTCTCAAAAGGCAACCAAGTGATTCTGGCGTAATCTTGCTGATTGGCTGAGCCCTCGCGGCAGCGAGGATATCAATAACAATAATGTGTGTAGGAATTTATAAATTCGAAAATAAATGTGATGTATGAAAGCTAGTACACTCTTTTTACCGTTTTATTATATGTATATAGAAATATGCTCTCGCCAGAGAAGGCTAAACTGGACTACGAGGGTCAAGGTGAGAGCGAGGTTGAGAAGGTCAGAGGATAATAATGGCCTTTTACAGCAAGATGGTACCCTGCAGCCTCATTGGTCCATCACGATGTCCCAGCCTCTTTATGTGGCTTGGAAGAGGAGTTGGAACGAGGGCGTTTGTTGAAACTACTTCTGGAATGATATGGACGTTACTCGCTACAAATCAGTAACCTCGTGTGTCAGGTTGAGATACTTAATTTAACTATGAGAAGAAGCGAGAGAGATTGGTCAGAATCGTAGCAAGTAGAACAATGTGGTCTCTGCCTACCCTATACGGGAAAAGGCTTCTCGGCATGTATGTATTAAGTGTTATTAAGCCAGAAATCAACAATGCAATTATCATTGAAATCGATATTTAAAGACTCGCTAGGCTTTACAGAAGCCTTTAGTAGTTTTGAACATACCTTTTTATGTGTTTTTGGGCCAATTTGTCTATGCCTATGTGAACATAGATAATATGAAACAACAAACATCAACTTACCCAAAACGTCAACGCATCCGATTTGCTTCTTCATAGTGCTCGTGTTGATCTGGCACATGTAGCAGCCTCGGTCCTCCACCTTCAGTGGCCTGATGTGCAGCTGCCAGGAGTGTGGTGAGTCGTTGGTGACCGCGTACCGAGGACTGTGGGTCACCAGTCTCGTGTGAAGGGTGAGAATCGTCTGGTCATCGGCGCGGATCCACGCCACCTGGTGTGAAAAAACGTGATTGTTTTAATCTAATGATGCTGGGGCCTGAGTAGCGAATGAGGTTAGGTATCTCATTGTAAGCGGGTGAGCGATTTTGTTCTGAATTTGAGACATGTTTGCTTTGAGAATAGGTTAATAAAACCTACCACGTAATTATGTTTCTTATTCTAGCAACATAGATAAGCATTATCGACGAAATATAGGTGTATGATTTCGTGCACTAACACCACGATCAGGCAAGGTATTCTTTAATATTTAAATTAACTAGTCCCGTCCCGTATTCGATTCATCGCAACCCGATATTAGATGTGTTGTCTTTAAAAAACATCATCATCATAATCATCAATGGTCGTAAAAGTCCTCAGTTAAACGTGTGTATGATATAATGATATTCTAGATGGTCTACCTCTCAGACAACAGTTGTCTAAGCTTGATCAGGATCAGCAGGCTTAGAGCTTGATTACATAGGTTATACTTTTCACGTATACTCTCTATTTCAACTCTCTTAATAACTATACGAGTAGCAAGTACTCTTAACTCGATACATATTGCCAACAAATACCAATTTGTTGCCAATATTTATCGAACATTATCGAAGTAAGGTATACCTATAGGTTTCAATTTTCAGTAAATTGTAGCCGTTACTCCAGCCAGCTCATTGGGATTCCATACAGCGAGATGCTTACCTGAGGGTGGCTGAGTTATGGCGCACATCGGCGGGGGATAACAGATTTTTATTGCGGATTTTTAAACCCAGATAATGGCATTTGTGGTGGGTATAAAAATCTCACTTCCTCCTTCCGTGTTTATAGGTACGACCTATATACGAATAAAAACATTCGCTGGCAAGCGTACAGCATAAGAACAGACATTATACTGATTTTATGTTAGAACTCAGAATGTTCGCAAGATGTGAAGTTTTTAGCATGGAGAAATAATTTATTGATCGATCGTAAAACTATTATTAGGATTGCCTCGACCCTGTTTAGTTTTTTAAATACCAATGAGGTGGGAAACGAGCTTACTGCTCGCCTGATCACCGCAGCCTATGGACATTTGCAATACCAGGGGCATCACCCACGCGTTGCCGACCCCATTTTTGAAGGGGTAATATTTGGAGACCAGGCGCCTCTCCCATGTCTCACGAGCTGGCTAGGCGCCTGGTCGATATTACTAAAGACTAGAAGGCTGCCTATACTTTGGATAGCGAATTAGTCTCGCTATCCAGCGGGGTAATACGGCTAGCCTATTAGGCACCTTTCCTAATACCGTGGACCTGGGACAAGTTTTCTGGTGGTTAGGTTTGGTGATTGGTTTATTGAGTTCTAATTAGTTTTGTATTTTTGTAACATTATAATTAGTTTTACGTTAATATTAACTTTTTGTATTGATTTCTGTTTATTTTCAATTAATGACCAACGATCCGGAGAGAAAAAATATTTGTTGTTTTAGGT